>OY293313.1:15096115-17496115 GCA_958502075.1 Orchestes rusci | reverse complement strand
TCAAGTACTGGACTACATTGAAAATGTCCACGATTTGCAAATTAGGCTATGCCACTGGAGATAACGCTGCCGGCAATGATCTAGGGGCTGAATCAATGTATCAGTGCGTATACACATGCCTCAAAGCTCATGCTCGGACTTGGAGGATCTATGACGAAGAATTCCGATCTAGTCATGGAGAAGAGGTTGTAGTCAGCATACCAGCAGGTAACTATTATCCCATGACAAATAGCACCGCGGACTTAAAGGCTGTTGAAAGATTTTTAGAGTTTAAGAGGAGTCAGTTGTTTTTTCATAGTCCTACCAGCTAAGAAAGGAAATGGCAGGAGGGAATGTACGCTCATCCCATCTACAAGGGCAACTAACAACAGTTGCTCAGAGATAGGGTTGCCAACAGAAGTGCACTCGAGGGATATACATTCTCAAGACTACCACAACTGAGTCAGGATGGAATAGACTTCATCAAAGGCACCTCCGACTTTATTGCTTTGAACAAGTACGTTCTCAATTTCTTGGAACACTCTTTTAATGTGATCTTCTACAGCTATAGCAGCGCCTTGGTCGGAGATGCTGAGAAAACCGTGGTGGGAACTTCCAGATATTCATATGATTTGAAGGTCACATCAGCTTCCAATGAATCCTGGCGAAATAGCTCAATGTTTTGGCACAAATCAGCCCCTCCAGGGATTTGATCTGTTTTGAACTATCTCAACGACAAGTATCAACCGGTAGAAACTGTTGTTACAGAGAAGGGCTGGTCCAATGGAGGAGGATTGGATGATCAAGGGAGGATCAATCATCTCATGGTACTGGGTGATTGTGGCTGTATTTATTTCCACGGGTTCGTTACAGGAATATCTGAGTAATATTTGGGACGCTATTGTTGAAGATGATGTTAACGTTACTGGATATACTTCATGAAGCCCATTGGATACATTTGAGTGGAGCGCAGGATTTGCGTAGGTTCTTGCGAATAAAGACTATGGTGATGAATTTCTTTTTACAGGCCGAGATTTGAAATTGTCCACGTTGATTTTGACAGTTCCAACAGACCAAGAACATTGAGAATTTCTGCTGAGTGGTTGTTTCAACCAGATCTATTGTGAATTGATTATTGTCCCATTATATTTTTCACAAAATAATCCTTCCCAATCAGTTTATGACGTATGTTCATCAAATCATTATCACCTGGACAATTTTTTGGAAAGTACTGTTGGAATCAGAGTACTAGAATAGTGGAGAAAGCGTACCTACAGATTCATCTCTCGTTTGTCCTTCACACTAGCTCAGTGTGTGGTGACATCATGTATCATGTCTTACTGCTTCGAACCAAGTTGTTCGACTCCGCGTCATATGTGAGACTTCCAGAAAGTTATGACCGACCAGGGTTTTGATCTGATCAACTTATCTTTTCGATAATCTTTCACATGACCTTTTTCCTCTATCATTTGTCTTCCATTGAAGTGTCTTTTCTCCCGATACGACCAAAATACCTTAGAATTGATTGGTTCATCCTCGTGACTAGGCGCGTAACGATTTTCAACTCTTCAATAGTGGATTTATTTGTTCGGTGAGCCTTCCTCAGTTCTTGCAGTAGTCGTCGGTATACCCACATCTCAAACGCGCTTATTCTCTGCTTGTTACTCTCCCGCAGTCTCAAGCTTTTGGAGCCCTACGTTGTGATTGTGAAGCTAAGGGAATCTGCGATGCAAAGTTTAGTGTTTCGTGTGATTGCTGGAGCTAATTTCACTCTCGCATCGTCCAGAATTTGATACGGCCGAACCCAAATAAGTTATTTGGTTTTCGACTTGATATCCAGTATTTCAGGCTGGTTATTGAACGGGCGGTCCACAATCATTGTCTTGGTTTTTTGTTGGTTCAGGTCCAAGCAATTTTCTTTGCTAATGGAGCAAAGTCTACCCATGATTCCTTGTAGCTCTTTCTTGCTAGCAGCGATGATTACCGTATCATCCGCGTATTCAAGTTACTTATATCCTTCCACTCCTCACAGAGATTCCCCCGTTACAATCTTTCGTGACTCTGCGCATAAATATGGAAAAATCGTTCATCTTTTCGAAGAGGTCCCCTAGGAGAATGCTCAAGTTACCCTTATGGCAGGGTAATTCTGCAGAGGTCACATCACAGCATAAATACCAAAAGTAGGGTGAGACAAGCTAGCTGTGACAGATTAGAATATGAAGAAATAAAAAATAAAAAACCAGAATTGAAGTCACATCCTCAGGACCAACAGGCTATTCCTCTCAGATCAGATTGAAAGGTGTAAAACGTCGATTACGCAAATTTATCCATATACCTAGGTTTGAGAAAATTGATTTTGGACAAAAATTGAAAATGCCGTTTTTACAGTTATAAGATAATGAACCTTTCTTGGCCTTCGTAATTTCCATTTTTTGAGTGAATCCAGTTTATTACCCTTTGAACACACATGCAGGACTTTCACATTCTCCTCAATTGGAAAGTGGTCTGGACTCGATAAGTGGTACGCAAAACCCGATTCCAGACGAACAGTCCTCACAGTGCTACCAGACTTTGCCAAAGAATCCTTTTTGTTTTTTCATTGTATTGGTAGTTTTAAAGGCAATGTCTAGAACAGATTATTATTGTATCCATGTGAAAGGCGTTGTTGTGAGCAGTTCCCTTTATTGTGCTGAGCTCTCTTCTGAATGCTTGTTAAGTTAACGGCAAATCAATCAGCCTGTAGAAAAGACAGTTGAACTTGGCAAATCTCCACCACTTTAGAGGATACAAATATCATCCACGACGCTTGAATGTAACAAATAAGCCATTATGTTTTGTTAAGGTCAAGACCAAATAAGCGTACTGGCCATGTCTTCGCACACGCAACCTCTTAATTTTGCCATCAAAAAAGACGCATGGTTTGATGGCTACCCAAGGTTATTGAATTACATACATATAGATTTCCAAAAATTATTTCCTTTATTGTTTCAGAAAGAATTTATCGCCTTGTAATACTGTCAGGTGATGAAAATTAGGAGGTTGCGTGTGCAAAGACATGGCCACCTCCAAAGTTATCATTTTCAGGAGTTAGTACACTTGACATAAGGAAACAATTTACAAAGTCTCACGACTATATGTATCACTTAAAAAATACCACGTTGTACTGGGGATTATCATATCTGATTTTACAAATAATGTGTCAATTTGCACATCATTGCAACCATGTAAAATCAAGCTGAGGGACGAACAAGAGTCGAAGAGCTGAAGACATCAAGAAGAACCACGATACGACGAACACGCCTCTCAAGTTGATTTCTTGATCAATTTTGTCGATTAATATGGGAAATGGACAAGTAGTTTTTCAAAAATAAGGAGTTTTATCAAAGCAAGAGGGACCCTACAAAAGGTTAAATGTAACGCCATTGCTAGGCCTGACCTTTGTCTCTGAGACTTGCACCAACGAAAGCAGCCTACTGAGGTGTTCATTGTCAACAATCAGTCCAGGGTTGGCCTTATTTCTTTTGAGTAAATCTTTCACCAGATCCATAATTTCCGATGGTGAAACGCCGAGAAAAAGGTTTCTCACATCCAATGAATAATGAGGATACTTCCTTCTGACAACTTCACCGATTTGATGTAGTTAGCAAAATCATTGGAATTTTTGGTCGTGGAAGAATGCAAAAACTGTTTTTCTGAGTACGGTATTCAGTCATGATGACAGTTGATAATAAGATGAGTCTATGAAGGATACTTTTACTACTGGTCTCATTGGTATATTCTTCTTGTGGACCTTGGGCAATTCATAAAGCGAACGAGTTTCGAATTCATGGGTACAACCTCTTCTTTGGAACTTCAATGCATTTCAGAGAAGTTAAAAATGCATCGACCTTGCCTAACAACTCTCTCCATGATTGGAAAAATGACGCTGGGGTTGTCAAATTGTATAAACAGTTAGTTGCTCGACCAGGATATACAAGCTCTACAATGCTCACCCATGCTTATTTCTGGAAAGTCCGATTTCTGCAGTCGAAGCGATTATTGTCATGTAGAGTCGGCCCTATTGCTAACGTCTTTATCATTGAAGATACGAGGTCGTTTAAATGAGAGAACTAGTAGTATTTTTCTGCGGATTAACGTTGATCTGAAAAAAAACAATTGAACAACGCGTTCCCGAATTATTTTAAAAAATAATAATTGATCAGCTACTGTTTTCTGAACATAAAAGGTTATTATGAATGTTTTCCCGAAACCAGAAAAAACGGAGTTATATGCGTATTTTTCTCGATAATTTATAAACGTCAAAGTAACAAGTTTCAATTATTATTTGATTGTTTCAAGATCAGCTTAACAAACAAGATACGTTCAGCACTATATAATAAGTTTGATAGCAAATATGACAACCGATACGTATTGTTTTCTCAAAATTTCAAAGGCGCTCTAGCGACAGCACAAGCCATGTCATATTAGTGCACCTTGCTCAAGAAGTTTACCTAGATGAAGTGTAGAAATATCGGGCCTCTCGCAATGCCTACACCACGCCGCCACCATTCAACACATCTGTGTGCATTGAGCCTAAGACACTTCAAAGCTACGTCGATTGTCTTTCATTGAAGTTGCGTACACACCTGACAGTGACACGACTCATCGACAAACGCACACCTACTGCGACTGCCTTCGATATTCATTATATTTAAATTCAGGAGGAAATTGTAATGAAAATTGTGCATTTTTTGGTAAACAAAAAGCCTGCGTTGAAATTATTGTTCTTATCAACCACGAACCTACACAATCTAAATACGGGTCAAGTACTTTTTTGGCCAATTGAGAAATGATTATCGTTCACCTAGAGAGGTGGGTGCACTACAAGGTTTGTTGAATCAACAAGTGTTCTCAATTTCTATACAAAATCAATCCAGATGAAACATTTCATTAGTATGCTGGCCTTTAACAAGACCAACAATATCAACGAAACTCTGTCCAAATGAAACTACTACGTCTTGTAATATTCGTATCTACCTTTGCCTGGTGAGTGAACCTCTAGTTTCACTAATTTATTATCCAAACTCAGCATCTCAGGTGTCAAGGTGTTCCCTGAAACTTTCCGTTTTGGAGCCGCAAGTGCAGCTTTCCAGATTGAAGGCGCCTGGAATGAGGGCGGAAAAGGAAAGAGCATTTGGGATACCTTTAGTCATACAAGTCAGAAAATCAGCAACAACGATACTGCGGACATTGCCTGTGACTCTTACCACAAGTATAAAGAAGATGTTGCCATGCTCAAGTTTCTTGGTGTGAAGTTCTACAGATTCTCCATAGCATGGACTAGGATTCTTTCCAATGGTACTCCCTACTCTGTCAACCAACAAGGTATTGACTACTACCAGAATCTTCTCCAGGAGTTGGTGATCAACGATATAGAACCAATCGTAACACTGTACCATTGGGACTTACCACAACATCTGGAATATCTAGGTGGCTGGCTCAACCCTCAAATAGCAAGCTATTTCGGACACTTTGCCAGAATCGTCTTTCAAAATCTCGGACCTTATGTGAAGCACTGGATTCCATTGAACGAAATATCCAGCATTTGCAAGTTGGGTTATGGTACAGGAATGAATGCTCCTGGCAAGGCTTTGAAGGGAGATTCAGTTTATCAGTGCGTATACACTTGCATCAAAGCACATGCTCAAGCTTGGAGAATATATGACGAAGAATTTAGGTCTAGTCAGAAGGGAAAGATTGGCTTCAACATACCAGGAGCTATGTTCTATCCGGCAGGACCAGAGGATGTTGAGGCAGTTGACAGAGCGTTTGAGTTTGAGGTAGCTGATCATTATTTTCATATGCCTATCTGCTAGAAGAGGTTATTACAGATCGGCATGTACGCCCACCCTGTCTACATAGGCAACTGGCCACAAGTCGTGATTGATAGAGTTGCCAATAGGAGTACCATGGAAGGGTACTCGTTTTCCAGACTTCCGCAACTCACACAGGAAGAAATAGAATACATCAAAGGCACCTCTGACTTCTTTGCTTTGAACGCGTATGTTACGAATCTGATGAAACACATTTTTTAAAAAACCATTCACAGCTACACTAGCTTCTTAATCAACCAAGCTGAGGAATCCCCTATCCAGACCCCTTCATATCTAAATGATGTACTAGTGACTGTTTCTTTTAACAATTCTTGGCCACCTAGCTCATCAGATTGGCTAAGATCGGATCCTCCAGGTATAAGATACCTGTTGAACTACCTCAACAAGAAGTACAAGCCAAGTGAAATCATTATCACTGAAAACGGTTGGTCTGACGCTGGAGGCTTGGATGATCAAGAGAGAATCACTTATCTCAAAGTATTCCAGATAAGTTGTGGATTCAATATATGTATGGTGGTTTATTCCAGGGATACCTTGGGCATATTCTGGACGCTATTGTTGAAGATGACATTAATGTTACTGGATATACTTTATGGAGCCTTTTGGATAATTTTGAGTGGAGCTCAGGATATACGTAAGCTGTTGACTGGTGGGTAGATAATATCAAACTCAATTTCTTCTTTTAGTAAGAAGTTTGGAATAGTTGGAGTAGACTTTGATAGTCCCAACAGAACCAGAAATTTGAAGAGTTCTGCTGAGTGGTATCGGAGAGTTGTTGCGGCTAGATCTATTGTCGATTGAGTCTTTTGTTTTTTTCTATGACTATTCAATAATAATTGTATCATAAATCCTCTTTCTATTGGTTAGTGCGACTCGTTACTCATACCAGTTTCTTATTTTTCATCACTTTATTGAAAAAGATCGAATGTCATCACTGTTCAAGAGCCAATAAAAAAAATTGACAAGTTTTCAACATACGTCAACTTTCAAATACATCATTTTGAAACAACACATTTGACCGACCATACTTGTTTTATAGTCATCGTGTTAAATACCTAACGTCACTTTATCCTACATTACAGTGGATTGGTCAAAAAGTGCCGTGCAAATGAAATTAAATATTGCAGAGTTCACTCCAATTATTAAATAATTATAGAAAAAGTATAGTATTCTTCTCGTGGGAAATGTCCATTACTTACTCGTTATAGTAATTTACGTTACTAAGGCGGAAAATCAGTTTTCAAATTACAAGTCAAGATGTTAATGGACGAGGCGACGAAGGAGCCGATTCTGGAATTTCTAAACGAGTAGTTCAATGACATTAAACGGCTGTGTATCGTACATTGTATTGTTTCATACTGTGATAATTTTTTCCAATCGGTTCAAAGTGCTTTGTTGTCAAACCATACACCTAGAGTGGCAGTCCACCTCAGATTCTTACCATGAGATGGCGCCAGCCAAACCATGTTACCACTTGGGTAATAGATAGATTAATTAAATGTTACATTCTTTGTTAAGTTATCAATCAAAATCATGAGATGGCGCCAGCTAAACCATGCTACCAATGCAATTTCACAGTCTTTGATGATGCAAAATGTTATTTTTGGAGTAATCAAGTATTTTTTTTTACAGTCTCTGATGCTGAAAATATTAGTTAATTTGATCCTTCACTAATACGTAGTTTTTAAATACTTCCAAAACGTTCAATCAAACCAAGCCAGAATGATATGGACGTCCAGATCTATGTGTAAGAAGTGTCGTTTACCGCCAACGTGAAAGGACTGTCCTTCTGATATTGTTTGCTTTCCATTGACCTCCGAAGAGGTATTCTCCTGATCGCTTTTGAATTACCTCTTTCTGTATCCAGTCAAACTCGTTTAATTCACTTTACAAATCTTTTGAGATGAGGTGAGTCTTCACTGCCTTGCCATGCATACTCTCATGCCTTCCCAGTGTCCTCTCCTCATCATCCTCATCTATTGCATGGAGGATCTTCTGCCATTAAAAAACTTCAGATTTCATGGTGGAGAGAATAAACTAGAAAATCCTTGAAATCTCATGGATGATAACAATTTATTGACTTATATTTCATTGACAGAAACACACTGAGCAAATGAATACTTCCAACTCATTAACACACAATCACAATCTTCAAGTCTAATCGACAATAGATTTTGCGGCAACCACTCTTCTATACCACTCAGCAGAGCGCTTCAACGTCCTGGTCCTGTTGGCACTGTTGAAATCCACTTGTACGATTCCAAACTTCTGCCTACAAATCAAACCTTTACCATTGTACCGATCTTGAGATATACTTACGTGTATCCTAAAGCCCATTCAAAATTATCAAGAAGACTCCACAAGGTATACCCAGTCACATTGATACCATCCTCCAAAATTGCATCGAGGATATTGCTGAGATAACCCTGCAAACCACGTTATAAGCACATTGATTGCTATATCATACAGACCTTGTAGTAAGTGACTCTTCCTTCATCATCCAGATCACCGGTGTCAGACCAACCATTCTCCGTGATAACAAATTCCCCTGGCTGGTACTTCGTGTTAAGATAATTCAGAAGAACTCGAGCACCTGGAGGGTCTGATCGAAGCCAGCTTGAGGCGCTGTGAGGCCAGGACTCGTTGTATGAGACTGATACAGACATGTCAAAATATATGGAAGGTGTCTGTATTGGAGCTTCGTCAGCATGTTCGGCGATGTAACTTGTGTAGCTGTAACAACGTTATCATTTTGGGATAATTATGGCAAACTTTATACATGTTGACGGGAAAGTAGTCGGAAGTACCCTTGATGTAGTCAATCTCCTCTTGCGTGAACTGCGGCAGCCTAGAGAAGGAGTATCCTTCAAGCGCACTCCTCTTGGCTATCCTGTCGATCACCAACTGAGGCCAGTTGCCCAAGTAAACAGGGTTGGCGTACATCCCTACCTGTGATGGTCAGTGTTGACAATCGTCCTTGATGGAAATAACTTACGTGAAACTCCCACAACCTATCTACCGCGTCAATATCCTTCTTGCTGGTTGTCTTGGGATAAATTGCAGCCGCTGGTATGTTGAGGCCAATCTGTCCACCTTGGCTAGCTCGGAATTCCTCATCATAGATCCTCCAAGCACGAGCATGGGCTTTGAGGCTGGTGTAAATGCATTGGTAGCAACCATCCCCCATCAAAGCCCTACCAGGTGCATGTTCTCCTGTTCCATAACCCAGTTGACAGGTGCTGGAGATTTCGTTTAACGTAATCCAGTACTTGACGTAAGGTCCCAGGTTTTGGAAAACGATTCGGGAAAAATGTCCAAAATAGTCAGCTATTTGCGGATTCAACCAACCACCCAGGTCTTCTAGGTGTTGTGGTAGGTCCCAGTGGTACAACGTTACGACTGGTTCAATCCCGTTGGACAATAGCTCCTGAACCAGTTGTAGGTAATAGTCAATGCCCAAGTGATTGACAGGGTACGGAGTACCATTGGGTAGAATTCTAGGCCAGGAAATGGAGAATCTATAGAATTTCACGCCAAGATGTTTGAGAAGTGCTACATCTTCTTTGTATTTATGGTACGAGTCACAGGCGATGTCTCCGGTGCTGTTGTTTTCAATTTTGCCAGGAAGGTGACTGAAGGTGTCCCAAATGCTGGGTCCTTTTCCGTTCTCGTTCCAGGCGCCCTCTATCTGGTAGGAAGCACCAGCTGCGCCAAAGTTGAAATTTTCGGGAAATTGTTTGGCACACCGACCACTGCAATATTGTCATCAAAGGGATGAATGAAAGGACATAAAGTACTTACAATGCGAATATTGTCGCAAGTAGTATTACTTGTCTCATTTTGGCACGATAACTGAACGGGGTTGTCCAACTCAAGTTCCAATAAACGTTATCTTGAGTGTCGATACGATGTAAATTTGTTCATTGAAATCAGCTCATGTTTGGAGATTATTTCCAGTTTCATTGTTTTGTCAAATTATTGTATTATGATTTGCTGGATCAGATAACAATATCATTTCAGAACAATCAGAAAAAATCATTTCAAGCAATAACAAAACAAAAGAAGAAACACGATGACCTCGTGTGGCTTTTTGTCGCACCCCATCAAGGCTATCGAGTGCTTTACTGCGACTTCCTCCAATAATAAATTTTTCATGGACCATGGGGCATTTTTGAACTTCATTTGAATTCCAACTTCCACACATATTCTGGTGGATTTATTAATTTGGAATGTATCCAGGGTTGAGGTTAGTATGAACATATAAAACACCATTTAGACTGCGTAAGTATCTATTCCTCACAACTCTCAGTCAAACAGCGTGTTTGAGCTACATTTTGGTACCACCGTCCAGATGACTTGAATGTTCTAGTCCTATTGGCACTGTCAAAGTCAACCCTGATGATTCCATACCTTTGTCTGCAAAAATCCATTAGTTACAGTCAATTTACAACAAAAATAACATACGTGTAGCCTCTGGCCCACTCAAAGTTATCCAGCAAGCTCCAGGTAGTGTAGCCAGCTACATCAACACCATCCTCCAAAATAGCCGCCAACATATTTTCCAGATATCCGGACAAATAGGTAACTCTGGATGTATCGTCTACCTCATCATTAGTAGCCCAACCATTCTCAGTTACGTAGATGGAGCTGGGGCTGTAGCGGGTCCAGACACGATTCAACATGCCTCTGATGGCTGTAAGGCTATTATCAGACAATGCTAGGGATGATTAGAGGTATTACCGTAGGGAAAGTTGGCAAGCCAGCTGGCAATCGACATATTCCATTCAGGTTTAAAGCTGGTGGCGGTTCCTTTGTCGTTGTAGTATGAAGCGGTGCCAATGGCGGGCTCATCAATGGCATTCACAGCAAGTCCAGTGTACAAGTTAAGTGCGAAGAAGTCATGGGTGCCCTTGACATACTCTACTTCCGCAGCAGACCAAGCTGGTAACCTGGAGGAATTGTAGCCTTCTTGTTCACTTCTGTTGCCGATTCTGTCAATCATAATCTGAGGCCAGTCGCCTAAGTAGACGGGGTTGGCATAAAATCCAAGCTACCAATATTGTTATGGGTAATGTGAATTTTATCAAATGTTCATACTTACATTGAATTCAAACTCCCACTCCACAGCAGTCAGGTCTGCTTCAGATTTGGTATCATTAGGCACGTTGAAGGTGGCATCAATAACCAGACTGATTTTACCTTCCTGAGTGGCAGCGAATTCGTCGTGGTAGATGTGATAAGCTCTGGCGTGGGCCAACAGTTGCACTCTGGCGCATTGGTAGATACCTGTGCCAATCTGACTAATACCAGGGGCATTTACGCCCTGACCGTAACCAAGAGTACAAGTTGATTTTGGCTCGTTCACTGTGGCCCAAAGCTTAACGTAGGGGCCAAGGTTTTGGAATACCACTCGAGCGTATTCGCCAAATCGGTCAGCAGTAGTGTCGTTCAACCAACCACCTTGATCCTCAAGGGCTTGTGGCAAGTCCCAGTGATACAGAGTCACCATTGGTGTAATGTCAGCTTTCAAAAGAGCCTTGGCAAAGTTGACGTAGAAATCAATACCAGCTTGATTCAAACTGTCAAGTTGACCATTGGGAAGGATTCTGGTCCAGGCAACGGAGAACCTGTACAACTTCACGCCTAGTTCCTTGAGGAGTTCAATGTCTTCCTGCCATTTATGGTAGGAGTCGCAGGCTATATCCCCATTGGACTTATCGTCAATAACATCGGGGTTGTCATGAGTAAATCGGTCCCAGATGTTTTCGCCCTTTCCATCTTCGTTCCAACCACCTTCAATTTGATAGGCGGCAGTGGCAGCTCCAAAGAGAAAAGTTGAAGGAAATTTTTTGTTGGTGATGTTTGAGGCACTTGGCGAGGCTCCAAGGACTCTGTTTTGAATGGAGATAAGTTGTATGGTGATGAGCGGGTGGTACTTACCCGCTGGCCAAGCAAACAATGACAAGAACAAACGATCTCATTGTGATTGTGAGTTTGGTGACGATAAATTTGCGTTTTATATGGCAAAGATTATCAAATATGATTGATCTCATACTTCGAAAACATACCACTTGGTGAGATATCACGTCAGGATATTAAGTGGTACAGGTAGTTTGAGTTCGAGAGGTTCCTTGTATCTATTCCGGCTTTGACCTCCAAATTGTACGAGTCTCTAATGAAAATGGATTCATTAAACTTCTTAGCTTTCTTCACGTTACGATTAGCGTTTGATGGTTTGAAGAAGTTCAAAATCCAATTTTCCTGCAAAGGCAAATTAATCAACTTTGAGACAGGACAAGTAGTTGAAGACATCCTCAAAAGAACCAAGAAAAAATTTCGAGAAAACTAAGTCTTCCTCTTAGGTAAAACTTCTATGATAATAGATGAAGATATATTTCATTGATTCTTCTTGATTCCTTCTTTCTTGTTTGAGTCGTGATCAATAAAGGGTCTTATAACTATTTTCTCCAATTCTTATTCATCTTTCGGGAATTGTTACCACGTGAGCGTGAGATGGTATCCAATTAGTGAAGGGGACTGTCACGATAAAATATCTCCGATCAATCCTTCGGATTCATCAATCATGATTAAAAAGTACTTGGAAATGTGATAAAATTTGTATTTCAAATAAAAACAGAACACTCTGTTGCCGATTCATTTTTTAACAAGGTTGATCAGGACTCAAGATAACAAACCTCGTCGGAGCCATTGGATGTTCATTATTGGTATGCAAATCTCCCAGGAGTCTTTCTTGGGAGTTACTTTGAAGATGAAGCCTAGATTCTAAAAATTAACAGATTTCCAGTAAGTTAATATAGGAACTCAAACCAGTTGTGGGGACGAAACCTCGTGTTAATATTTTTTTTCACGAATTTGTGGTTTCCGTACTATGAATTGCAAGTGGATCAAGACACTTGGGGTTGAGTGCTGATTACACCTTATCCAAATATCAATTGTTATATTACTATCCGTATTTGATCATAACAATGAATGCTGGCTTGTGCTTGGTCATTGTGGCTCTGTGCGGGTAAGTCTCTACAATTTTGTTCAATTTTCGCTAACATTTGCTACAGAGCCACCGCCCAAAAAAGTTTACCCCACAACTTCCGCTTTGGCGCCGCTGGAGCTTCATACCAAATCGAAGGTGGCTGGAATGAAGATGGCAAAGGTGTTAACATGTGGGACACTTTCGTCCACGCTCCTGGAGCAATCCGCCCGCGACTAATACCACAAAATACAAAAAAAATGTAAACATCCTCAAGGAGCTCGGAGTGAGAATCTACAGATTCTCCATATCAGAAAACCACGCCAGATTATGGTACTCCCAATAAAATCAACCAAGCTGGAATTGACTACCACTTGAGTTTGATCAAAGAATTGCAAGCCAATGATTTTGAACCAATAATCACATTGTACCATTGGGATTTACCACAACATCGCTCTGATACGGGTCACTGGTTAAACCCACAAATCGCAGACTATTTTGGCAGCTATGCTAGAGTACTGTATCAGAACTTTCGGCCTCACTTGAGATACTGGGTTACCATCAATGAGCCCAGCATCAGGTGTTCTAATGGTGATGCCCAAGCTTATCATGCTCCTGGATATGATCTTGTTGGAGATGGTATCTTCCAGTCCGCCTATGTTAACGTCAAGGCCCATGCTAAAGCCTACAGGATTTATGAGAAGGAGTTCACGGCGAAGCAAGGAGAAAAGGTGAGGATCAATTCATCTACCGCCATATATTACCTCAACGACCCTAACAGTGAGTTGGATGCATTGGCTGTTAAACGGACGTTTGAGTTCATTGTAAGCTTTGTCAAACTTTTTTAACATCAAATAATGGATGTTCATAGGAGTGTCTATACGCAAATAATCCAGTATTTAAAGGCAACTGGACTCAGGTGGTGATTGACAGAATTGCCAACCGGAGTGCCTTGGAAGGTTATCCTTTTTCAAGGTTGCCCAAATTCACCTAAGAGGGGATCAAGTACATCAATGATGCTTATGATTACATTGCGATCAATATGTAAGTCCTTGGTGACACTACAAACTCCAATTCATGTGATCTTCATAAGGTATACCAGTACGCTAGTGGAGAACGCTGACGAAGGCCCATCTCCTCCCCTTCTGTATGGCTTGATCAAGGAACCAACATCTCATCTAATGAATCCTTGTCCATCATTGCTTTCTCTTGGCTTCGTTTAGAACCTCCAGGGATCAAACTACTCCTCAACTACCTCAACAAGAAATACGACATCTCCAAATTTGTGTTTAACGAAAATGGTCGGTCTGATAGTGGCGACCTGGATGATCAGTGAAGGATCACTTATTTAAAAGGGTACTTGAGAACCATTCTTGACGCCATTGTGCAGGACGGTATCAATGTGACTGGATATACGGTGTGAAGTTTGTTGGATAACTTTGAGTGGGCCCAAGCATATATGTGAGTAGTTTTGATCGGATTTTAGGGTTATAACGCTCATTTTCTTGCAGGAAAAGGTTCGGTATTGTACAGGTGGACTATGACAGTCCTAGCGGAACTTGAACCATCAAGAGTTCTGGTCAATGGTACAAGAGAGTGGTGGCTGCTAGATCCATTGTGGATTGATTTTTTTCTCTATCAATAAAGATTTCTCGTGACTTTTTCAAAATGATTTTTATACCTCACAATCAGTAGATCAATCAAGATATCTAGAATACATGTTAACAGGTACTTGAATGGGTATTTTACTGGTGTAGAAGACTATCAACATGAAATAACTCCAATCAATCATTCGGCCTTATCAACCATGATTGAAAAGTACCAGAGAATGTGATTAAATTTAATTTTACTCAAAAACAGAACACTCAGCTGCGAATTTGTTTTTTAACAAAGTTGATCAAGACTCGAGATAACAAAATTCTACAAAATCATCGGGTGACTCCTGAACCATTTTCTAGGGTTTTTTTGTGGATGTAGGCTCAAGGATTTGTTGGGCATAATAATTGTCACTTCTTATCGACTGATAATAGCCTAGAGGAATGAGCCGACTTCAAAGGTTCAAAGAGGATCTGAGATTAGTTATAGATGCAAAACCTTTTGATGATAAAACGTTTCCAATGTATTTTTACCAGTTTGTGGTGTCCGTATCGGAATTCGCATGTGGATCAAAACACTCGTGGTTGAGTGCTGATTACACCTCATTCATATATAAATTGTAATAATACTATCCGTTCTTGATCATAACAATGAGAGTCTGCTTGTGCTTGGTCGTCGTGGCTCTGTGCGGGTAAGTCACTGCTATTCTGTTCTTCCTGCGCTCATATTTGCTTCAGAGCCACCGCTCAGAAAACTTTCCCTGACAACTTCCGCTTTGGTGCCGCTGGGGCTTCGTACCAAATCGAAGGTGGCTGGAATGAAGATGGCAAAGGCATCAACATCTGGGACACTTTCGTCCATGATACTTCTGGAAGAATACTGGGAAACGCCACTGGTGACATTGCCTGCGACTCCTACCATAAATATAAAGAAGATGTGGCCATCCTCAAACAGCTTGGAGTGCAAATCTACAGATTCTCCATTTCATGGGCCAGAATCATGCCGGATGGTACCCCCAATAAAATCAACCAAGCTGGTATTGACTACTATTTGAATCTGATCAGAGAACTGCAAGCCAATGATATTGAACCACTGATCACGATGTACCACTGGGATCTACCACAACATCTCTCTGATATGGGTGGCTGGTTGAACCCACAACTTGTGGATTATTTTGGCAGCTATGCTAGAGTGCTGTACCAAAACTTTGGACCTTACGTGAAATATTGGGTCACCATCAACGAACCTGGCACCACGTGTACTTGTGGTTATGCCCAAGCGATTCATGCTCCTGGATATGATCTAGTTGGAGATGGTATCTATCAGTGCGCCTATGTTAACCTCAAGGCCCATGCCAAAGCCTACAGGATTTATGATGAAGAGTTCAGGGCGGAGCAAGGAGGAAAGGTTACCATCAATATGGCCAGCTCCATGTATTACCCCAAGGACCCTAACAGTGAGTTGGATGCATTGGCTGTTGAACGGACGTTTGAGTTCAATGTAAGCTTTGTCAAACTTTGTCACCATCAAATAAAAGGTTTTCATAGGAGGGCCTATACGCAAATCCAGTACTCAAAGGCAACTGGCCACCGGTGATGATTGACCGGATTGCCAACAGAAGTACCCTGGAAGGTTATCCTTTTTCACGGTTGCCCGAATTCACACCAGAGGAGATCAAATATATCAATGGCACTTATGACTACCTTGCCCTAAATATGTAAGTAACTTGTCACACTAAAAACCACAATTTGAATGATCTTCGTCAGGTATACCAGTACGCTAGTGGAGTATGCTGACGAATGGGCCATCTCCTCACCTACTATTTGGCTAGATCAAGGAACAATCACTTCATCCAATGAATCCTGGACCGCCAGTGCTTCCTCTTGGCTTCGTTCAGATCCTCCAGGGATCAGACTACTCCTCAACTACCTCACCAAGAAATACGACATCCCCGAATTCGTTATTATAGAAAATGGTTGGTCCGATCGTGGAGAGTTGGATGATCAGGGCAGAATCGCTTATTTAAAGGGGTACCTGAGTAATATTCTTGACGCCATTGTGGAGGATGGTATCAATGTGACTGGGTATACTGTGTGGAGTTTATTGGATAACTTTGAGTGGTCCCAAGGATATACGTGAGTAGTTTTGATTGGATTCCAGTGTTATGGTGCTAATTCTCTTGCAGAGAAAGGTTTGGTATTGTACAGGTTGACTTTGACAGTCCCAACAGAACTAGAACCATCAAGAGTTCCGGTCAGTGGTACAAGAGAGTGGTGGCTGCTAGAGCTATAGTGGATTAGTTTTTTTCTCTATCAATAAAGATTCCCCGTGACTTTTTCAAATTGATTTTTCTTCTTCACAATCAGTAGTTCAATCAAGATATCATATAAACATATAGACCGGTACTTGAATGGGTATTATACTGGTGTGGAAGACAGTCAACATGAAATAACACCAATCAATCGTACGGCTTTATCAGTCATGATTAAAAAGTACCAGGAAACATGATTGAATCGAATTTGAATTAAAAACAGGGATTTATTCTTATCAAAATTGATCAAGACTCGAGATAACAAAATTCTTTGGAACCATCGGTTGACTCCTGAATCCTTTTCTAGGGTATTTTTGTGAATGTCCCCTCAGGGATTTGTTGGGCATAAGTTGTAAGCACCTTAACATACGTTCTTTTTACTGATAATAGTCTTGAGAAATGAGCCGACTTCCAGTTATTGAAGGTTCAAAGGGGAACTGCGATCAGATATAGACGCAAAACCTCACGTCGATATAAAGTTTCATATTTATTTTCACTTATTTGTGGTTTACGTATCGGAATTCGAATGTGGATTAAAACACTTGTAGTTGCGTGCAGATTACACCTCATCCATATATAAATTGTAATATTACTTATCCTTTCTGATCATAACAATGAAAGTTTGCTTGTGCCTGGTCGTGGTGGCTTTGTGCGGGTAAGTCACTGCTATTCTGTTTTCAATGCGCTAATATCTACTCCAGAGCCACCGCTCAGAAAACATTTCCCGACAATTTCCGCTTTGGTGCCGCTGGGGCTTCGTACCAAATTGAAGGTGGCTGGAATGAAGATGGCAAAGGCATCAATATCTGGGACACATTCGTCCATAATACTTCTGGAAAAATCCTGGAAAACGCCACTGGTGACATTGCCTGCGACTCCTACCATAAATACAAAGAAGACGTAGCCATACTCAAGGAGCTTGGAGCGCAAATCTACAGATTCTCCATTTCATGGGCCAGAATCATGCCCGATGGTACCCCCAATAAAATCAACCAAGCTGGTATTGACTACTATTTGAATCTGATCAGAGAACTGCAAGTCAATGATATTGAACCACTGATCACAATGTACCACTGGGATCTACCACAACATCTCTCTGATATGGGCGGCTGGTTGAACCCACAAATCGCAGACTATTTCGGCAGCTATGCTAGAGTGCTGTACCAGAACTTTGGACCTTACGTGAAATATTGGGTTACCATCAACGAGCCTAGCACCACGTGTACTTGTGGTTATGCCCAAGCTTATCATGCCCCTGGATATGTTCTAGTTGGAGATGGTATCTATCAGTGCGCCTATGTTAACCTCATGGCCCATGCTAAAGCCTACAGGATTTATGATGAGGAGTTCAGGGCAGAGCAAGGAGGAAAGGTAACCATCAATATGGCTAGCTTCATGTATTACCCCAAGGACCCTAACAGTGAGTTGGATGCATTGGCTGTTGAGCGAACGTTTGAGTTCAATGTAAGCTTTGTCACACTTTGTTACCATCAAATATAAGGTTTTCATAGGAGGGCTTATATTCAAATCCAGTATTTAGAGGCAACTGGCCACAGGTAATAATTGACAGGATTGCCAACAGAAGTGTCCTGGAAGGTTATCCCTTTTCAAGGTTGCCCGAATTCACCCCAGAGGAGATCGAGTATATAAATGGCACTTATGACTACCTTGCCCTGAATATGTAAGTACTTTGTCATAACACATACCACAATTTGAATGATCTTTGTCAGGTATACCAGTACGCTAGTGGAGTACTCTGAGGAATGGGCCATCTCGTCCCCTACTATATGGCTTGATCAAGGGACACTCACTTCTTTCAATGAATCCTGGGCCGCCAGTGCGGCATCTTGGCTACGTTCAGATCCTCCAGGGGTCAGACTACTCCTCAACTACCTTGACAAGAAATACGACATCCCCGAATTTGTGATTATAGAAAATGGTTGGTCCGATCGTGGAGAGTTGGATGATCAGGACAGGATCGCTTATTTAAAGGGGTACCTGAGTAATATTCTTGACGCCATTGTAGAGGATGGTATCAATGTGACTGGGTATACTGTGTGGAGTTTGTTGGATAACTTTGAGTGGTCCCTAGGATATACGTGAGTAGTTTTGATTAGATTAAATTGCTGTGAAACTTATGTACTTGCAGGGAAAAATACGGCATTGTACAGGTAGACTTTGACAGTCCCAATAGAACCAGAACCATCAAAAGCTCCGGTCAGTGGTACAAAAGAGTGTTGGCTGCCAGAGCTATCGTGGATTAATTGCTTTTCCAATCAATAAAGATTCTTTGTTACTTTTCAAATATGATTTTTCTTCCCCACAATGAATAGTTAACATAGATGTAGATAATGATATGTAAAAAGGCACATTTGACAGATATCTGCCCAGTATTTAATGATTTAGTCGTCCTGTCCTTGTTGCTGATAAAGAAAATATAGCTGAACTAGACACAGAAGAATCGTGCTCGGCTAATCGAGCTGGTTTTACGCAATCGCTTGAGCCTGAGCAATCATCTATTATACAAGCTTCTCCATCATCATCGCTAGTATTTCTACTTGTATCAACGCAACCACAACCACTTTTGCTATCAGTCTTTGTTCCACCATCGTCATTAAGAGAAGATTCTCTGTCACATTCGAAACGAGTGAATCATGTCCTGCATAAAATAGGTAACACATCACCTTTTTTCCAAAAAGATGTAAGTGAACATCACCAATATTTTGGTTTTCATCTTGGAATGCCACTTTGTTAAACTAGAGTGTGATATATGTGGGGTCTCTCCAAAGTGGTGATACCTATCATTAAATTTAAAAATAATGTGGTGACGTGCAAAGATTCTGATCATTGTTATGGATCGATTCAACTTATCATCAGAATGAAAAACAGAGCACTTAAACGGATTAATTGTTTTTAATGCAAGCTTATTTTCAAGATAAACAATAAAATACTCAAGATGATATTTGCATTTCACGTAAATATGTGATTTCCTTAAATAATATGGAAAATTTAGCCACTTCAGTGATGCGTGGGAAAATTCTGGCAATAATGACCACAATCTTCATCACCACCTGATCTGGTAAGCATCCAATGGAACCAAGTATTTTTTCATTGTCCAATGACAAGTTTTGAATGGCAATTATTATGCATTTCACCCTCTACCAAAGTAATCCAGGTTTTGATTGCCTTTTGAATATGCACACTTCTAGAGTGCATTCAGATAAACATCAGTACTTTTTTACAGTCACAATGATGATAAATAATAGTTTATTTCGAAAAATCATGAAATATGTCTGACTGACACTGCCAAACTCGAAAACTCAAATTGACATACACTTGACAAAATCTTGTCATCAACGGTGACTTGAGCGCCGTGGGAGGAATGGACTGATATAAGGGTGTCTTTATGGTCACTACATCTGTAGTGTCATAATATATCTCATTGAAATAAAATTTCATGATTGTTCCTAGTAACATCAGATTTAGGCATATCCTTTCATACAGTAAAAAGGTACCCCCCTTCTAACTTTTTTATATACAGTGACAATAACTGAACCATTACAAAACAATATCCTCTTAGTTTACAGAAGTCAACTCTTGTGGGTAAGTATTTATAAGGTGAAAAAAAAATGTCAAGCTGTCATATCAACAGGAATGGGAGCAGAGGCTTGAAATTTGGCAACTGTGATCAGGATCGAAATGACTTCAAAATTGGGTATTACTCGACCCCCCTTTTCATTTGATTTTTTCATTCAAAATGGCGCCCAGCTGTCAAAAAATACAAAATCATTATTTTGTGTTGGACAAACAAATATCTCAAGACACAAAAATCCAAAAGGTCATTCTCGGTGAAGTTTTTACTTATTGCTAAAATTCAATTTTCCACTTTGATTGGAGTTTTTTTTTCTTACACAAAATAACAATTTTTGTATTTTCCAACCAACCCTGTATCATACAAATCTTTATTCTTCATCGTTTTCCGTCCAGAATCAGGATTAAAATAATAATAATAAATATCAGCAGTTTCTTCTGAGTTATTTTCACATTTTGGTGATTTTTTTTGTCTCCCTGTATATATTAATAATAATGATATATATATATTTTAAAATTTCTTTTTTCGACAGATGTTATTTTTAGACCAAGCAAGAATTTTTATCAAGAATGACTTTTTGTCGTATCTTTAAATATTGAGTCTATTTTTGTCCTCTTTTGTCACCTATCCGGGGACATACTTTATATCAAACGGTTCAAAAGTTAGAAGGTTGGTACCTTTTTACTGTATGAAAGGATATGCCTAAATCTGATGTTACTAGGAACAATCATGAAATTTTATTTCAATGAGATATATTATGACACTACAGATGTAGTGACCATAAAGACACCCTTATATCAGTCCATCCCCCCCACGGCGCTCAAGTCATCGTTGATGACAAGATTTTGTCAAGTGTATGTCAATTTGAGTTTTCGAGTTTGACAGTGTCAGTCAGACATATTTCATGATTTTTCGAAAAAAACTATTAGTTATCATCATTGTGACTGTAAAAAAGTACTGATGTGTATCTGAATGCACTCTAGAAGTGTGCATATTCAAAAGGCAATCAAAACTTGGATTACTTTGGTAGAGGGTGAAATGCATAATTGCCATTCAAAACTTGCCATTGGACAATGAAAAAATTCACAATTTACCTACACCGGGTTTGCGAAAAACATTTTTGTGAGGTACCAAGAGAGGCTTGAAAAGAACTGCCGTCCCAACTTGTATCGACCTAGTGAGTTCCGGTTCCTAACCTATTCAATGTATGTTACAACAAAAATAGTTTTATCCTATGGAGAGTGTTGGATGCAGGTAGCAAATTTTTGAATGAGTTAAGGTTGGACCTTTTTTTCGAACTTGTTATGATTATAATAGGTAATAGGTAATTGGATGATTTATACTTTTGTATTGTTTTCTTTTGTAAAATTTTGATGGATGTTTGTAAAAATGAATGAATAGACCTATGTTTGTATTATTCGCAAATTATTTCTGGGGGTTCGTTTTCTCAGGAATTATTCTGTGATTTATTACGTGCTTACAAATATCTTTTTGATGTTTATTTGAAATAAATTGTTTTTCTTGCATACGTTAGATAAAAGTTATTTTCTCATTTCCATTGAAAACATCTTTACAAGCACAAAATGAGTTCACTACCTATAAAACTCATTCCTATAATATCCCTTATTTAAATATGGCGCCATTAGTTCCAAGTCCATCAACTTCACTGGTGGCGCTAACAATAATCCAACGTCACTATAGTCAGACGGCGCTCTAAAGGGGTTTCTTTATGGTGGTGACGTGCTCGGTTTATCACTTGGTTTATCATTACATAAGCCTTTCAGCTTATCACCAGAATTGCAAACAGATCACACTCAACTGCAGTGAGCTAAGACTCGTGATGCACTCCCAAAGGTTCAGCAAGATCACTGGGTTGCGCCACGTGATAACTAGTCGGCGAAACCATTTGTATGGGCCATCTTGTTTCTGATAAAACTTTGAGGTTAGCACCTTGCTTTGACCCATACTAAACTTGATCCCCAACTTGATATATGGGAGCTTCTTGTTTGTTTTGATGCTGATAATGTTCCTTTCGGTCTTTCTTCGGCATCAAGTCAACAGGTACGGCCCAAGCACTTCCGCATTGATCTATCATTCCCACTTCTAGGGGCCTGACTAATTCTTTTTTCAGGACTTGTCGCTTTTGAGGGGTCTGTCGATAAGGAGGAAGTGCTAGGGGCTGATGAATCTTAGTATTGATGTAGTGTGTAGCAAAGGGTGTTGGTTTTGCTCCCACTTCATACCAGGTATAATATTGTTGATTATCTTTGTTTGATAAAGCTTTTATTTGAGTAACAAATTATTAGATTGTATGACAAATATACAGTCCAAGTGACATTGATTATTTACAGGTAATTCCATATGTCATTCATATGACACGTTCCTCTTTATTTTCACAAAGACAAACGGCAGGCAGGTCTTCTGGGTCTGCAGCTTCTCCTCAATGTACTTCCATTTTCTTCTTGTGTAGGAACTTCTTCTTCACCACAACTTCTACCATTTTCTTCTTCTTGTGTAAGAACTTCTTCATCATCATTGATAATGTCCTCATCATATAAGTTTGAAATTTTGTATGGATCATATTGTTCATTGTCTTTTTCATAGTCAACGTTATTTTGTGAAAGAAGAGGTTTAATCAGTTGTCTGTTTCTTCTAAATTTTCTTTGGTTCTCATCCTCAATAATATAATCTCTAAAATTTAGTTTTTCCTTGATGACTCCTGGAACCCAATTGTTTTTGTAGTCATTGAAAATAACTCTGGATTCATTTTCTATATCGGAAAGTTTAGTAGTGCCCCTATCATGATAAATTTTTTGTTGGGCCTGATGATCCTCAAGCTTTGATTTTATCTCAGCTGCATCACATCCATTTGATTTAAGGTATTCCATGTGTATAGGCAATAACGTTCTAATCTTTCTACAGAACATCAGTTCAGACGGTGAAGGGAGATCATTTTTCGGGGTATTGTTGTAGTACAGAACAGCTAATAAAGGATCTATGCTACTCTGTTCCTCCATAATTTTTTTGAAAAGATTCTGGTATGTCTGATTATGTCGTTCCACCATTCCATTAGACTTCGGGTAATTGGGGCTCGAGGTAGTTAATTTGATGTCGTATTCATTGGCAAAATTTTTGAATCGAATTGACGAGAAAGGTTGATTATCTGAGTATATTTCACTAGGTAAACCAAAAGAACAGAAAATATTTTTCAAAGTGGAAATTATTGACGGTACAGTTTTACTTGTTACTTTGTTGACAATCAAAAATTTTCAAAAGTAGTCTACAATAACCAAAAAGTCTACTCCATGTATGTACTCGAAATCTATACCAATTTTTTTCCAAGGGTATTCGGGTACTTCATGTGGTAGTAATGGTTGACGGGGATTGGCCTTGGAATTTTTTTTACAAATAAGACATGATGAAATCAGATTTTCAATATCTTTCATCAATCCAGGCCAGTAGAATGCGTCTCTAGCTACATTTTGACAAGAGTTAATACCTTGATGAGCTTGATGTAATTTTGACAGAAATTCTTTTCTCAAGGAAGTTGGAACTATTATTCTTTTCTTAAAAAAT
This sequence comes from Orchestes rusci, assembly GCA_958502075.1. Taxonomy (NCBI): domain Eukaryota; kingdom Metazoa; phylum Arthropoda; class Insecta; order Coleoptera; family Curculionidae; genus Orchestes; species Orchestes rusci. The sequence goes on along the minus strand of OY293313.1, from coordinate 17,472,203 downwards.
AAAACATTTTCGTGTAGAAAAATGTCATTTCTGATAGACCAATATTTGAGTGTATTGATATCTCGGATACTTGACTTATGCTGTGGCCAACGTTTCACAACCAATTCTTTAATTTGCTCAAGAGCTAAATCATTATTTGTTTCTGCAATTAATCGTGAGACATTTTCCTCAGACGTCACGACTACTGAATAAACATGTAGATTATCATCTAGATTTTCCGTAAAATATGACTCCACTAATGGACATCTACTCAAAGCATCTGCTACTTGCATTTTTTTACCCGGAACATATACAAGATGAATGTCATATCTCAATAGACGTATCATAAGCGTTTGTGACCGAGGTGATAAATCTTCAATTGGTTTTTTAGAAAGTCCAATAAGAGGTTGATGATCAGTTTGAGCCTTAAAAGTTCTACCATATAAGTAGTAATTAAATCGCTCACAACCATACACTATGGCAAGAAGCTCTTTCTCAATTTGGCTGTATTTTTGCTGATGACTATTCAGAGAAACTGAAGCAAATTCCAACGGATGGTCATTTTGTAATAATACAGCACCCATGCCATACTGACTCGAATCTACAGATAAAACCAAATCATTTTCAGGGAAGTAGAATGACAAAATTGGCGTAGTTGTTACCAATAACTTCAAATTAGCAAAACATCCATTTTGCTCAAAACTCCAAATCCATTCATTCTTATCGCTTAACAGCTTTCTTAGTGGAAACGTTAGTGATGATAAATTTGGAAGAAATTTAGCCAAATAATTTATCATGCCCAAAGACCTTTGCAATTCAGTTTTATTTTTTGGTGCAGACATTTTCAGAATGGCTGAAATTTTTTCTTTATCTGCCTCGATTCCATTTGAACTTATGCAATGTCCAACAAACTCAATTTCTTGCAATCCAAACTGCGATTTCGATTTATTAAGAGTTAGACCAGAATCATGAATTTTTGACAATACTTTCTCAAGGTTTTTGTCATGTTCCTCAATATCTTTTCCAAAAACGACTATGTCATCAAAATATACAAGAACGCCTTCTAATCCATCAAGTATGTTAGAAATTTTCTCCTGGAAAACTTCAGGCGCATTGCAGATTCCAAAAGGCATACGCTTGAATTTGTACCTTCCAAACGGAGTGGCTACTGTACATAGCTTAGAGCTCTTTTCATTTGGTGGTATTTGCAAAAAAGCAGAAGAAGCATCTAACTTCGAGAAAAATTTAGCTTGACACAATTTAGAGAACATTTCATCAAAATTCGGAATAGGAAAATTTTGCCTTTTAATGTATTGATTCAAAATACGGGGATCTAAACAAATCCCAATATCACCATTAGGTTTAGTCACAACAACAATAGGATGAACCCACTTGGTTGGTTCTGATATTTTTTCAATTAAATCTTGTTGCTCCATTTCATTTAACTTTTGTTTAACTTTCTTCTTCTTCTCTTTCGCTGCCACCATATAATATTGTTGATTATCTTTGTTTAATAAAGCTTTTATTTGAGTTACAAATTATTAAATTGTATGACAAATATACAGTCCAAGTGACATTGATTATTTACAGGTAATTCCACATGTCATTCATATGACACCAGGAAGAATACTGGTTATCAAAATCGTATACAGCTTCTCCCTTTCATGAACTGTGAGCACTGCCCCTCAATCATGACATGTCTAAAGTTACTTAAGCTTTTTCCAAAAATTTTGTGGATTGACTTTGCTTATTAAGAAGGTCAAGTCCCACATTGAAATTATCAGAGTACGGGCCTCTATGTTGGGAAACACAATAAACGTGCGTAGTCGGGATTGGTTTGCAGGGTGAAATGACGACAACCTATATGGTAAGAACCTTTTTCAATTCACATCGTCCATCGGGAAGTTTAACCATCGTTCATGCATTTTCGAATTTGCGGCCTTCCCTAGTACAAATATTTGTAAAACTGGTCTGTCACAAGGGCTGATCAAAGTGTCAAAACCACAGAATTCAATTTATGATTAAGAGGTTTCGGGTTTCTTGCAGTTCGGGCAGTTGGATGAGTTGAATGAATCCTATTTTTCCGCAACCATAGCATTTCATCGATGACGACGTGGAAGAATGGAAAATAATCAAGAAATTGGCATTTGTTTTTACCGACGCGCTACCTACAGCTGTTGGATTTGGAACCTGCATGAGAATGTTCTTATTTTCCTTAGCGTCAAGTTGCCTTCTACAATCCTCTTGAGAGTGTCCAAAATTGCGACAAAATTGACATCGAAGACGACTATCCTGAGGATTTTCCTCAGTATCCACATGTCGTCAAACTCAAGAGTTTCCTCGACTTGTCCAGCCTCAGCAAGGAGTTCTTTGAAGTTTTCATAATCACTTGGTAACTTTTCCCGAATTCTCCAGTGAAAAAGTCATGTCAAAATTGGGTCTACTACCTGGGAGTATTTGGAGGCCATTGGGCTAACATCGACCGCGCCTCACAGACGAAAATATCCGTAGGTGTGACAGCATCTTTTTTGAATGAAAAGAGTTTCCTTTAAACATGATAACATGTTATTCGTGATAGATTCAGAGGATCTTGCCATATTATGTCGACTGATAATTTTACAGCCAGATACCAGGTTGCTGCGAATCCCGTCCAACAACAATGGGAATTCCCGAAGCATTTTCGTCCGAAACTTCCATACAGTCTTTATAAATTGAAATGGCGTCAATAAAAGCATTCACGTCAAAATTTTTACGCAGGCGCCGTTACGTCGCGATGAGCGTTTCGCAAAATTTTCATGCAGAACTCGAATAATAGGCGCTCGTTTTTGAGGAGAAACAGAAAGTCTCTCTAGAAGTACTCTAAATTGTACATCCGTGAATGTGACTGCCATATTTGTCGAGTCTCCTTCTTCTGCAGGACCTCCAGAGCGTTATCCGTAGCGATGCCCCACTATAGACAAAGCGAAATAAGAGAGTACTGTACTAACAGTTTTGCTTGCCTTTCCTTAGTCACAAGGAGCAAATGTCCACTGACAGTCGGTTATATTGCACGCTCCTCAAATCTTTCAGACCACAAGTTGGGCGCCAGTTTAGGAATTGTGGGTGGATTTGGGTTATCGAGGACACCGTATAATTATACAGAGTGTCCGGATATTTAACCGACCGACAACGCGTGACAGGTGTTAGACCCCGCATTTGCTTAAATTTCAGATGCAGCCTCAAGGTCCTTAATTTTCAAGATTTTGGTATAAAAGTACGTGAAGAATGATTCTCTAGACAAAAAAAATTAAAAGCTACATTGTTGAGAAAGTTATGGCCATTTTGAACCATCAGAAGTGCAGTGTGCAGCGCCCTCTAATGACCACAATAGAATGATTAGTATTCAGACATCGCATTCCAAAGAACCCCAGAGGGTATAAATCTTCAAGGCAATGCGTTCAATGATGTTCAGACAAATTGAGAAATTCGATTCTTATTTTTTAACTTCACCACCCTGTATCTAGGAAACGGGACGTTCTTCCTGGTTGAATAATGGAGAGTTAACGTGCAGTCTGAATTTCATATACCGTAACGCTATTTGACAAGTATGACAGTTCTCAACGTATTAGGGTTAGCGGAGCCTTACCTCCGATACCTCCTATATAAGAGTGTTGTTGGGGAAGCCTGTTGTTAGTATAAGTTCTAAATTGATTATGTGCTGCCCTCTATTGTTCGTTCACACCACATCGTTCTTGATGTGCAGTGTTGCTACATGACATATGACATACCTTAATAAAGTTGATTCTTTTCTCAGTTGTTCCGATGTACGCACGTGTTTTATTTCGTTCCCATCCAGCGCAATTCTTAACAGGTTATGGACCCAGGGGCCCAGGGCTCCAGGGCATGGCCAGGGTGTTGTCCAGCGAAATAAAATAGTCGTGTTGAGTTGAATATCGATTCGAGTTAGTCGTGGAGTTGGTTTGTGCGTGTTCGCGAGTGAAAATAGCTGCAGTGAATTATATGTCAGGCGTGCCAAAACTTCTAGGCAGAGAAAATTATGATGAGTGGTCGTTTGCCACTGAGAACTTTCTAGCGCTGGAAGGTTTGCAAAAGTGCATCGTTGGTATAGAGTCAAAGTTGAAGAATGGTTCAATGTCTGTTATTGCACTCTATGTATATGATTTCTTTGTCTTTTTAAATGATAAAAATGAAAGTGATCATTTGAAAGCTCAAATTTTAAGGTAAAAGATCTAGGTGAAGCCAAACATATTCTAGGTATGAATATTTGTATAGATAAGACCAATAATGTTATAACTTCGGATCAAACTAACTACATCGATTGTTTGTTGGAAAAGTTTGATATGAAGCAATGTAAAACTGCAGAAACTTCAATGGAGAGGAACTTAGGATTAGTGAAGGGCAATGGCGATGAGTTAGCAGTACCGTATAGGCAAGTGATAGGTGGACTTATGTATCTTGCAGTAATGACAAGGTCCGATATATCTTACAGTGTTAGTTATCTGAGTCAGTTCAATAATTGTTACACTAAAGAACATTGGCAGTGCGTGAAAAGAATTTTGCGTTACCTTCAAAAAAATAAATACCTTCGTTCAAGATATTGTAAAAAAACTAAAAGGCTATGTAAATGCGGATTGGGCTAGTGATATTGTGGATAGGAAGTCTTATAACGGTTTTTGTTTTGTATTCTCAATTATCTCTCTATTTCTCGGGAAAGTACCAAACAAAAGACTGTTGCTTTATCCAGCACAAAAGCCGAGTATATGGATCTTTCCGAGGCTTCAAAAGAGGCCATACATTATTTGAGAAATTTGTTAGGTGAACTCACAAGTTCATGTCAACCTATTTTGATTTTTAGTGATTGTCAAAGTGCTCTAAAGCTATCAAGCAACCAAGTGAAGCTTGGTTAAGTATTTATTTTGTATGGCAAATATTTTGAATTAGTGGGGGTGTTAGGATAAGTTCAAAATTGATTATGTGCTGCCCTCTATTGTTTGTTCACACCACTCCGTTGTTGATACCTTAATAAAGTTGATTTTTTTCTCAGCTGTTCCGATGTACGCACGTGTTTTATCTCGTTCCCATCCAGCGCGATAACACCTGTGACCTACAGTGACTTCATAAACTACAGTGACGCCAATGCATGTCGTCGTTTCTATTGGTCGTCCGCCATATTCTGGCAGTACATTGCTCGCATTCATAAGACGAAACAGTTGTGGAACTATTTCCGCTCCTTCTCATGATTAAGCGGAAGTCTCATATAAGACTCAACGCATTCAACTGTCAGATGCCAAAGAGTGCTCCCGGAGCGTACCGGGCACTGTTTCGTCTTATGAATGTGACCAATGTTTATTGTTGTGTTGCCATTGACATCCATTTGACAACCATTGAGAGTTTGAAATGTTATTAAGTTGCGGTTTGTGAAAAATATTTTTTACCAAGGTTTCTCTGTGATTTGACTATTTGTTCATAAGGTACGTACTTATTTATTATATTATTTTCTTATTCCTAATTTTCAAAAATTGCGACGTTCCTGAACGCGCCCCAGCGTTCGCCTTAACATGGCCTCAATAAGTGCATTCCTTTTAAAATCCAATCACCACTTAGCTTGTCGCACTTGGGCAGCTCCGAGCTGCTCTAAATAGAACGTGTTGTTTTGCGGATAGATGTGGGTCACACGTAACATAACCCAACTAAATTTTTGTTTTGTTGATACATTTTATTTTTCGAGAATCTCAGTGGAAAAATCTATTTTTGATAATTTGCTCACAAAACCTCAACTAAAAGTGAAAAATTATTCTTCAATTACCACACTACAGCTACATGCAGCATACATTCATACATAAACATTGAACATAACCTAAAAGGGCTTACCGCACCCCCCGCAAATTTAGTGCAACAGGGGCAAGGGAAGAGGATTCGGAGTCACTCGTGGGCGACAAACACATTTTAAATAGAACAGACCACGTCAAAAGCCGGGCCGCTCGGAGTGACACAGAGCGGCTCCGGCATGTAAAAGGAATGCAGTTAATGGCGTCACTGTAGTTTATCGAGTCACTGTACTGTGACCTAACGAGCGTTAGCGATATAAATAAATAAATAGATAAATAAATATCGTCTTTATTGATGAGAATAAAAAGTGAGGAGAGGCGAGATTTAACCTAAGGTTACTCTTACACCTAACCTCTCTCACACTCACGAAACATTAACATAATGATTACCTGCCAATTACAATTTATTAACCTAGCTTTATATTACACTAATAACTAAGCTACTAATAATACTATTCGGATAAGAGAAGGTGTCTATACGTTAATCTGACAGTATTAATGCTGGGGCAGCGCTTGATAGCCACAGGTAGTGAATTATTGATTTTTACAGCCATATATGTAAAACATCGTTGAAACAAAGCAGTTGAATGTTTTGACATGGTTAAGCTGTGTACTGCACTTCGAAACACAAGTTTATCTCTAAGATATTTAGGAACTGATGATAACAGCTTCATTAAAAATACAACATAGTGCAACTGAACAGTACCAGAAATCTTCAACCAACCAAGATCTCTGATTTTTTGCGAAACATGGTCAAACTTCCGCAATTTATACACAAATCGGCAACAAACATTTTGCACATACTGAAGTCGATTTTTTCCAATCGAATCCAAACAAGGGTAATAAACAATATTACAGTAATTGAAAGATGACAATATTAACGATTCACACAGTTTTTTTCTTGTCCTAAAGTTAAGTATATGTATAACGACTATCACCGTAACCTTATTTGACGTCAAAGTCAAGAAGTTGTCAAGATGTTTCTGTATATGTGAATTTGAATTCGTTTTGATCTTTTTTTTTTCGATTTTGTGTATTGTCCAAGAAGTTTGGATAGGTAATGAGAACAAAGAGAAGAGGTTTGCTCAGGACGATGAAATCTCACGTCTGGAAGCAGTTATGTCAATGGACAATTTGCACATTTTTTGGAAATATGAAAAATATAAGGATAAGTGGGTACTGATGCCATTGATGTTCAAGAAATGAACCTACGGCCTCTATCAATGTAGTGATCACCGATTAAAGAGTGCCAATCAATATCTACTTTGTCAGTTATGTCACAGAATACACTATCTATATTATCGTATTGACTGAGATGTCTCTCTCTCGGGAGAGGGGAACCTGGCCCCGCCCGTTTTCGATCATACAGTGGAATTCGCGTTATCTTTTTCATTTATTTAGTATATTTTTGGGTATTTTGAAAAAATTTTTTTGCTGATGACTTTCTAATATTGTCTAGAATATGTATACATTCTAGTCATTTGAAAATGTATGCAAATTGTCCATTAATAAATAATACAATATACAATGACCGGCTAAAATAAAGAACAAATTCATTTTAAATTCGGGGTTTTTATTTTTTTGAAAACGCTCGGTCTCGTCAACCTTTTTTCATGGATGCGGTTATTAAAATGACAAATTAATCAATATAGGGCTTGATATAATAGGGTTAATCAAAAATAAGATACGACTATCAACTTTCCTTTTTCAAATGAATACGCGATTTTAAATTCAAAATAAGTATTAATTATTTTAAAACTTATTAATGATTTTATCAGTAGAAGATTTGAATTAAATGTTCATTGAGCAATGGTAATAAGTGGTACTCTAGTTTACATGCGTCATAGTTGAAATGGATAGTCAATGTGCTAATACGGACGTATTTTCCATCAGAATGTGCACTTCCGTATGATCACGTCCGCATAAACCGTCGGGAATACAGACCAATGAATGAATGATAGCAGGGCATTCTATCAGGACGTGGTCTCTTTATTTTCAAGGCACCACATGCAGCCTGAATCCTGTGGTGGTAATATTGGTAATTCTTTGGGTTCATGTGACATTTTAATACCTTGATAAGATGAGATTCCTAACCGTGAATGGCATCGAAAAAGAATAATTGTTTGGAAGGCTGCACACTCTTGTGATTATTTGGTCTATTTCAGAGTAGACAGCTGCTGTTTCGAGAGTCATTGTGATGTGTATAATCACTCATAATAGTGACGTGAACTGTTTATTATTATGTAATCAATATAGCTTATCACTAAATTGCAAACAAACCTCTTGAGTGGATTAGTTTTTTGAGAGTAGGCTAATTGGATTTTTTTTAAGTCAAACTGAAGTACTAAAAGCAAGGTAGATTATTTCCGTATATTTGGAAAGTCTATAAAAGAATATCACAGTGAGGTATACGGAAATGAAACGAAGAGTGATTACGATTCTCACTACTTCCCTTCACTGGTGAGAGTTATTGTTTATGCTTGTTATTAGGAGTCGTTCAGATTTTAACTCAACCTATCAGTATCATTGTTGGTAAAATATAACAATATTTTTGTCATCTGTATATACAGGGTGTTACTTAATGGTATGTCATAATTTTAAGGGCAGGATGAATTTTCAGTGGAGAAAATCATATAAACTTGGGTCTAAAAAAATAAAAATAAAATGGAATAAAAAAAATACAAAAATAAAAGTGTGTTCCTATACCATAATATCCTGTGGCAAAGTTCAATATCTCAAACCATCTTTGAAAAATGTATTGAGAACTGGAAATGAAATAAATCTTTAACACCCTGTATCTTAAAAACCAAGCATTTTAAGACCCACGTTTATATGCGCATGACTTTTTTGACTGAAAACTTATCCAGGAACTTCTCCTTAAAATTATGACATACCATTAAGTAACACCCTGTTAAGTGGCGTCCTAGTACAGAAAAAAAATCCAGATGACTTCAGGTTTGGCGCTGGCTGGAGCCGCCTAACAAATCATGAGAGGCTGGATTGAGGATGGAAGAGGAATATGAGTATGTGGGAGACTTTCACTCATCTTTCAGGGAAAAAAGCAAATAACGACAATGGGGATATTGCCTGTGACTCTTATCACAAATACAAAGAAGATGTTGCTATACTGAAGTACCTTGGCATAAAGTACTATAGGTTCTCCATTTCATGGCCTAGAATCCTTCCTGGTGGTTCTCCCGTGACAGTGAAGCAACTGGGCATAGACTACTATCTAGATCTAACCCGGGAACTGCTATAGCGAATGATATAGAACCCGTCGTGACGCTGTATCATTGGGATTCACCATATAATTTGGAAGATCTTGGTGGATGGTTGAATCCACAATTAGCAGAATATTTTGGGCATTATGCCAGAAGTGTTTTCCAAAACTTAGGGCCCTATAAAAAGCACTGGGTTACGATAAACGAGATGTCTTGCACTTGCCAATCAGGTTATGGTGGTGGCAAACATGCTCTGGGTAAATTTTTGATGAGAGATGCAGTGTACCAGCCACAAGGCACATGCGCGAGCATGGAGGATATATGTCGAAGAATTCCAAGATACACCAGTTGGAAAGATTGGCATCAATATAATAGGTACTATGGTGTACCTCAAAACAAAAACGAATACAGGTTGGGGTTGAGGTTGAGGTTATCGCGGCAGCTGAAATATATCTTGAGTTCGAGGTATGCAATACATTTGAGGTGCAACCAACAACAACTGGTATCATTTCAGGTCGGCATATATGCAAACCCAGTCATCGTAGGTAACTGGCCACAAGTTGTTATTGATAGAGTTGGCAATAGAAGTGCCCTTGAAGGGTCTAGACTACCTCAATTCAGCCAGGAAAAGATTGACTACATCAAAGACACTACTGACTACTTTGCATTGAACTTGTGAGTTGTCCTTTCGAAAAAATCAGGTTGATATGACAGTTTAAACAGCTATCGCAGCCTCGTAGCTGGAGCAGAAGAGGCTCCAATGCAAACCCCTTTATGGCTTGACAAAGGTTCATCTACTTTCTTTGATGACTCATGGCCTCATTCTGCCTCAGACTGGCTTAGATCTGATCCACCAGGATGTAAATATAAAACAAAGGAGCTCATTATAACAGAGAAGACGTCGGAGGTTTGAATGATCAGGATACTGCAAGGTCTGCACCTCAACTTAGCAAATGTGTTTTCATAAGAGTCAAATTGCAGGGATATCTTGGTCACATACTAGATGCTATCTTGGATGATGGTGTTAATGTTACCGGATATAATATTATTTTGTGATAATTTGGAATGGTTCGACGGATATTCGTACGTCGTTGACTTATAAACATTGTAACTACATATCTGTTTTTGCAGAAAGAAATTTGAGATAGTGCATGTCGACTTCGACAGAACAAGAATATTTAAGAGCTCTGCTGAATGGTATATGTAGACGGGTTATTGCTGGGAAGGCCATTGTAGATTGAATTTATGTGTTACGTTTGCAACTTTTATTGTGATTCAAATAAAAGTTTTTCAGAACTGGACAAGTTCAACAAAACAACAAAAACTCAAATTTCTAATATAATTTTTATTTTTGAATATTCTTCTTGCACCTACTCCATTTTTTGTACAACTTTCTTTGAATGTTTCTAATTCTTGTTGTTGCAAAAAATAAGACAAAGAAGATCTTGAAAAAAACAGTGAATCCGGAGCTATAGTGGTAAAAAGATTTCTCCATTGATTCATTTTTATCACTCCGTTGTGCATTATCAAAATTTATTCCTCTGAGTACGCCAATGAACCGATTTGAAGCGCGATTTCATTTTAATATCCAGTAATATGCATGCGAAGTATGTTGTATAGCGACAGCCGGACAATTTTAATAGACTGTTAACATTCTCCATATTTTAATATTCTAACACGGAATTTTCCGTGCACCAATTAAATTGCGGTTTTTGCTATCCAATCTGATATACATATTATGTCAGTCGCCAAAATTAAAATAATTATCAAAAGGAGCATAAGAATTCGAACTGAGAAAACGCCAAACACTTTTTTTGGATGGATCTGGAATTCATCATTTTCATGTTAAATTTAACATTGGAAATAAAGGTGAATTGTATCAGATTCTTAGATAGTTAATCCCAAGAAATTGTTTTTTCCTTGTAATTTTTTAAATTGTGTGCATAACTTTTCGACAGAAATATCAAGGAACGTATGTTTTTTCAAACTTTCATCATGCAACATTGTCTCCTTATTAACCAGAGTTAAAGCTAATCACTTACTTTTACTCAGAAGACAAATGAAAAATAACCTTCACAATGATCAATTATTGGAAATATCTTCACTGTCTGGTACTGCAATGTATGTAACACTAACGGCCGGCCAACTCAAGTTAAAAAAAAATCTCTGGTCCCCTGCAAAACAGCACCGACATAATAAACAGTTTGATTTTGTTTACGTAAATAAATAAATTGCTTCAATACAGCCAATGTCAGATCAATGAGTTAAGCTGCAGTATAATGATTTCAACCTTGACAAAAACAATTATAATTGATACAAACAAGTTTTGTGATAATTTATTTTGAGAATCTGCATAGAGTTTTGTTATTCTTTTCGGAGAATCATACTTTTCATTGTTCAGAGGACACCGTGAATTTTCGATGACAACAGCTCAAAATGCTCGTATATAGGCGGCATAAAACTAATGTCTAACGTTTGTTTCTTCACAATAAGGTGAAGGTGATATTATAAAAGACTCACTAAACTTGCTTGACGCTTGTTTTGCAGGCGCTTCCAGAAACCAGTGAATAGGTGTGCCTATTTCTGTTTCTGTATTAGAGAGGTCCCATTTAGGTTATTACACTGTGGGACAAATTAAGTTGGAACATTGCTTAACCCCTGATACCTTTTTTTTGGTTTTTTGGGACACGAACAACTGCACTCACATACCAACTGGTATATTTTTTAAGAATTGCATTTGTGAAAAAAGGTTTCCTGGAAACATCGATATTTTAGAATCACAACAACATTGCTATGAGTGATTGTCAGAATTAAAACTATTTCACTTCACTTTAATCTATGTTTCTGGAAACTTCATACTAAGCAACGAAGCAACGTTGTTTGTCTGTTAAAGAATACTCAAATTTCTGGCATTTTGAATTTGTCTGTTTGATTTAAAATATGTAAGAATCTCGGTAAACATGGTTGTATCTGTGAAAGAAAAAATCTCGATTATTGGAAAAGAAGAAGGTTAATTTACTACAAATAATAATATGTTCTCACAGATTTATCTGATACAATATCACTATTCTACTTGCCGTTTCTCATTTACAATCACCACACAACGCCAATATGTATTTAATGTGGACGCGGCTGGATGTTTTGCACGTTCCAATAGAGCATACCTCAACTTGGTGTCATTGTCATTATTTGAACGGAAATGGCAAATGTTGACAAATGACGACATTTACAGGGTAAAAAAAAAATGAATCTGAATTCATTTTGAAAACCGCTTCACCGATTTTGATGAAATTTTCAGGCTTCAAATACTAAATGGTAGTGTTCAATTCAAAATTCAGATATTCTTTTTTTACAAAAATCGACTCTTCTGGTCATGTGGTCCAAATCTAAAACTTTTTTTTATGGTTCCTCTATTTGCTGTATAAATAGTGACTAGTTGATCTCATGAGGAGTCCGTGGTATGTTATTGTGAATAATTGGTTTTCGAGATATCCCGGAAAAAGAAGTCACAGGGAGACAAATCGGAGGAGCGCGTTCGGAAGGAACGTTGTGTGGCGACCACCGAACAGCAATTGGAAAAGTAGGCCTTGATGACGACACACGCTCCTCCTTTGTCCAACGCATGACAACAACTAGCTTGAGTGGTAACAAAACAGATACAAATATCTTGACATTATCTACAATGATTTCTTTGTATGCAAAACTTCAGGGGATAACTTAGACCAACATGGTAGTCGCAAAAATTTGTATTGACCAAAAAGAGCTGCAAATTTGCAAACCTCTGGGATGTATTTGTCTAAAGCTATCCGTCAGAAACCTGACATAGAATCCAAAGTGCAAAAATGTTTCTACCTCACTTCAAAACTAGATGTAGATGGGAGTTTTAGGTAGGTGCCATACGCCTAAAACCTACTTGGGTCTTCTGAGCCCGTTGCAACCCGCAAGTGATTGAAGTGAGTCTATTGAAGGCATGACACTTTCGCCAAATCCCTGTCATTTTCTGGAGTGTTGTCAATGCAACTGCGAAGTGGTCCAGTCCCGAGAACAATCTCGAATCATTATCTGCTTTTCAGCAGGTTGTCCACCACAAGACTTCAATGGAAAGGAGACAAGACTCCTCTGGGTACAGCCTCTCACAGCCATGGTTCTGACATGTTGACCGTTTAGTTCAGCAAATATCATCCATAGCCTCTCGACAGATTGATACAAAAGAGGTATTGTGGAATGCACCTTCGTTGTCTACAAAAGCACCCAATGCTGTACATGGCAAGGCATGAACGGAAAAGCTTTACGAGGATTGCGGTTATATGAAATATAGCCTTTTGTAGCAAGGCCGGTGTTTGATGTTAATGCAATATCGCCAATGTAAACCAGCCTTAATTTCATCACTTTTGGCGGTTGCATATTATTGTTTGTCCCCTTAGTGATTGGTTTTTAAGACGATAACAACAGTGAGAAAAGTAGGCGCGCGAAAAAGACAATCGGGAATGTGTGTGACTATGAAAAAGGGTTGAACATCTTGCAGAAAAAAAAAAAGACAGTTCTTTCCACATACCTCAGACAAAAATTGTATTATTATACATTTTAGGACATCAGAGACTGGCCCATGAATTTGAAGTTGAATACAACGCATGTGTGAAGAATCTGGATGGTTTTACTGCTGCATCCCATGCCTCCAAAACCCCAACATGGTCCTTTGTCGCCGAATAAACGTCTGAATAAGTTTTGGGAAGGAATTATTGGAATTAATCGATGTTCCAGCAATTGGAGGCTTGTAGCCGTCCTAGCAAATTTTCAAATATCCCAAAGTAGCTGCATAGGGGTGAGTCACTGTAGCGTTTTTGACTGGTTTTGGTTAATTGGCCAAAATCTGTTCACGTGAGTTAGTTAATTGCTTCAATTATCCCAAAAAATACTATCTATACCTTGTATCTAGGTATTTGAAAACGAACTCAAGTTTTTTTGTGGAATACTGAAACTCATAAATCCCAATATTTTATATCGTAACCACTCAATCGCGACTTCATATCTCGAAATAATCCTCATAGGTATCATTTTGTGCAATTTCAACTCATTTTATAGTGCTTACAAAAACCGCGTATTGCATGCTAAACTGAACAAACCTAAAATAATTTATAACAATAATTAATTGCGGATTCGTTTTCGCCCCCCAAGTATTGAACTTGGATCCTAAACATTGATTTAGGTAATTTATTTCTGATCAGCAAAGCCATTGCTCATAACCTCCAAGTATTTTCGCAATATTTGATTTTTCAATAATTATTCCTAGGTCAATAATTTAAATATGGCAATCTCAAGAAGTGCTTTTAAATAGGGCCAAGAATGAAATCAAGTCTCTTATTTCCAAACGAGGTCGCCTAAAAGCCTCAGTCACTAGATTTCAAAACTTTTTGAATTCAGAAGCTATTGTTGAGTCATTGAATTCTCCAAAAATCCTTATTCAGATTGAAACCCGCTTAAAATTGGTAGAAATTATTCCAAATGAATTCGAGAAAATTCAGGCGGAGATTGAAGATGTTTCTCTGGTAAACAATCTTCCAGGTGCAGAAGATCAAGATGATGTTAGATCTAATTTTGAAGAATAATACTTTGCAATTGTCTCTAAGGCCAAATTCATTTTGCAATCGTCTAAACCTATTCATAATGGCAATCTTGTTTCAAATACTGATCTTGATAATCCTATAAATAATATGGATAGAAGTGTTGCCACCAAGCTGCCTCCATTAGCAATTCCTGAATTTTCAGGATCATATGAATCATGGACCCAATTTTACGAAACTTTTGAAGCTCTCATTGACAGAAATGTATCCTTGTCCAACGTTCAAAAATTTTATTATCTTCAATCCGCTTTAAAGGGAGTTGCTGCCCAGATCATTAGTTCTCTGACTGCAACTGACAGTAATAATTGCATTGCCTGGAATTTACTCAAGGAGAAGTACGATAACAGAAAAGCCATTATACACTCTCATATAAAAGCCATTTTCAATTTACCCATGCTGTAAGAAGACAATGACATTCACCTGCGTAAATTCTCAGATACTTTTCAAAAGCCGCTGTTTGGAAAATTTTGGTGAAAATGTTGATAATTAGGACACTCCTTTGCTTTATTTGATTACATCTAAGCTCAATCAAGTCACACGTTAAGAGTGGAAAATTGCTTCCAAAAATGACGACTCTTCTTCAATCAATGATCTGACTACTTTTCTTTTCGTTGTCATTTGATGAAGTCAATTGATTACAAGGTACATAATAACAAACTTGATTCAAGCTCAAACAAAACTCGAGCTATAACCAAAACATCCAATCATGCATTGTTTGAAAATAAAAAATGTCCTTTTTGCAAGAAAAACCATTTCCTCTATTCTTGCGAGAAATTCAACACTTTATCAGTAAACGAGCGTTATAATGAAGCCAAAAAATTAAAATTATGTACCAATTGAATAAGATCAGGGCACTTTACTTCAACTTGTAAATCTAAACATGTTTGTCGTGCTTGTAAACGAAATCATCATTCTTCACTGCATCATCTTGGTAATAATTCTAAATCCAGTGAACCATCAACTAATGAAGACAGAGAAAATAAACCCATTGGTAGTCAGCCTCCTCCGATTACTTTTTATTCCCGTTCAAGGGATGACAAATCTGAACCTCCTAATGTTGAGCCAGACATTTGAAGAACCAATTCTAAAAATTACGTATTCACAAGCTCATAATTTATATCAACAAGATTTATCGTTCAACCCATTCTATGTAGAGCCTTGCTAGATAGCGGTTCGCAATCAAACCTCATCACCAAAACTCTTTTCAATAATTTGGGTTTGGATTATGAACAGATTAATATTCCCGTTTGCGGAATAAACGAAGGAGCTACCTACATCAACGAAAGAACTTTCCTGACTATCCAAAACGCGAGTCATGCTCAAACATTCAATCTCTCCGCATTGGTAATTGACAAAATTACTGAGAAATGCCCTCAACAAACAATTCACATATCTGGACTTAACATTCCAAATGACATTACTCTAGCCGATCCAACGTTCTTTAAGGCTTCGGAAATTGATATACTCTTAGGAGCAGGTTTATTTTTTGAGTTACGTTCCACGGGTCAAGTAAGACTTGGAAAAAATAATCTTATCCTGCAAAATACCAAACTTGGTTGGGTCGTTTCTGGGCCTATACAAATTCATAAAGGAAAATATTTCAAAGCCCATATCTTGTTTTGCTTTGAGTAATGATCTTGATTTAAAACATACCCTAGAGAAATTTTGGCAAATCGAAGAACCTATTCTTGAAACCAACAAATTGAGTGAAGAAGAGGTTAAATGTGAGGCACTTTTCAAAAGAACTGTTTCTCGTTACTCCGTAGGTAGATTCGGAGTCACCCTACCACTGAAAGAAAATATCACGAAATTGGGGTATATTAAAGGATTGGCCATAAAAAGATTTTTGGCTATTGAGAGAAAACTAACCAGGAATCCTGAACTTGGTTCATCTTACACCCAATTTATCCATGAATACGAGAATCTCGGGCATATGTCAAAAATCTACCCAAACCTCAATGTATCCGAACCTATATATTACTTGCCTCATCATGCTGTTGAAAAATTAGATAGTACAACTACCAAACTGAAGGTGGTATTTGATGCCTCTTCAAAATCTTGCACAGGAATTTCTCTCAATGATGCATTGATGGTCGGGCCCACAATCCAGAGTGATCTTTTCTCCATAATCCTCAGATTTCGTGAACACAATCAATTACGTGTTTAAAGGTGATATTGCCAAAATGTTTAGGCAAATTCTTATAACTCCTGAGCAAAGAAAACTTCAAAGGATAGTGTGGAGGGATTCTCCTGATCGTGATCTTGATCATTTTGAACTGAATACAGTTACTTATCAACAAGATGCCTTCAACAGATTTCACTCGATAAGAAAAACTCATTTCCCCAAGAAAGCCTCGTCATCGCTCGCGACTGCTACGTTGATGATATTATCACGGGGAGCCTTCATAGCCTTCATAGCCTCATCAAAATTCGCACTTATTTAATATCAATTTTCCAAGAATACTGATTTGAACTTAGAAAATCTTCATCCAATGATCCTAATGTATTATTCAACCTAATCTCTGATCACACCGTAGACTATATTATCAATGAAGGTCAAAGTTGTAAGGCTCTAGGCATCTCATGGGATTCCAATGAAGATCAATTCATTTACACCTCCAATCTAAATAAGCCCATGATCTCTATAACGAAGCGCTCCATTCTATCAGCGATATCGCAAATTTTTGATCCCCTGGGTCTCCTTGGCCCAATTATTGTTCAATGAAAAATATTGATGCAAAAATCATGGCTCCTGCATGTTTCGTGGGACGATCCATCACCAGACGATTTCAATAAAATATGGATGAACTTTGTTAATCAACTATCAAATGCAAATACCCTCAAGATACCTCGACAAGTAACGTCTAAAAATTATACTAGAATACAACTCCATGGATTTTCAGATTCGTCCATAAATGCGTATGGTGCCTGTGTATATTTACGTTGTATAGATAACAATGAAAAATCTGCAGCAATTTACTTTGCGCAAAATCGCGTGTTGCACCCCTTAGAGCTGTTTCGCTGCCCAGGTTAGAACTATGTGGAGCCCTTCTTCTAGCCAAACTGATGAAGAAGATTTCAGAAACTTTGAATTACCGTATAACAGAAGTTTCTTATTGGACTGATTCGTCCATTGTGCTTTGCTGGCTAAGTCTCGAATTGCGCAGT
This sequence comes from Orchestes rusci, assembly GCA_958502075.1. Lineage (NCBI taxonomy): Eukaryota > Metazoa > Arthropoda > Insecta > Coleoptera > Curculionidae > Orchestes > Orchestes rusci. The sequence continues at coordinate 17,454,386 of OY293313.1, read as the reverse complement.
TTGAAAACGTTCTTGTGCGATAGGATTTCTGAAATTCAGCAAGTAACAGACATAAATAAGTGGTACCATATAACGTCATCTCAAAATCCAGCAGACATCATCTCTAGAGGCATGAGCTCAATTGACTTGGAAAATAACCAATTATGGTGATCGTCCATCTTTTCTATTGAAGAAACAAGATTATTGGCCTTCCGGCAATCATGTTTCGAATTTTGCCCGACAAAATACTGAAAAATCAGTAATACCCGCAGTCAATCCCAAGTCTTTAATATTTTCCATTCAATCCAATGAGGATTTCACTATCAATGTTTGTTCAAAATATTCCTCATTTTCTAAATTGATCAATGTAATCGCTTATTGCCTCAGATATATCTATAATTTGGAAAATAGGATTCAAAGAATTACAGGTCGCTTATCGCAGCATGAAATTGAACAGAGTACCAACCGTCTTATAACGTGAGTCCAAGGTACCGCCTTTGCTGAGGACATATTTTATTTAAAAAGCAATCATGTAAAAACTAACAGTGAGTTGAGCACTCTTAATCCTTTTATGGACAACGATGGTATCCTGCGAGTGGGTGGTCGATTGAATCATGCAAAACTCGAATTCAATTATAAGCATCCAATTCTGATTCCCTATAATCATCCGTTCTATAAACTCATTATTATCCAGGAGCATATTCGAAACTTGCATCCTGGCATTCAAGCAACTCTATCTTTCGTAAGACATAAATATTGGCCAATAAATGGTTAGCAACTAGTTAAGAAAATAATTCGGAGGTGCGTACCTTGTTTCAAGGCTAATCCTCGCCCATTGCATGCTCAAATGGGCGCTCTGCCCAATGTTCGTGTAACTCCCACTAACCTTTTTTATAACACAGGCATAGATTATGGTGGTCCTTTGGGGGGCGCCCACTCAACAAGCAAGCAGAGCTAAATGTATCAGATGTTCTGGCTAATCGTTCATCCAGATACCAACATCTGCAGAAGATGTCGCAACATTTTTGGCAGAGATGGTCCACGGAATTTCTACACACTGTACATCAACGATATAAGTGGAAGACCATGGTGAAGCCAACGAATTTACTTGGTGCACTTGTTCTCCTAAAGAAGACAATCTACCTTCACTCCAATGGAAGAAGGGTCGCATCGTCGATCTACATTCTACATCCTAGAACAGATGGGATTGTTCGCGTGGTGAGTGTGCGTACTGGTAACGGTGTTGTGAGATGTGCAGTTACAAAGGTCTGTCCTCTGCCTGTCGGACTCAATGATGAAAAAGTTTGAAGCGGACCATAAGTGGTATTTTAGACAATATAAATTTCACGTACTCTTCCGTGATTTTAAGACTATTATTCTGTTTAATTTTTGACAATATTCTTTATAATCGTACATATTTCTTTGAAGAATATAGTCCACTTACCCATACAATAAATATGTATGATGTTCTTGTTCCGTTCACTATTTGTATTTATGTTTGACTAACTTATTTTCTTTGTTCTGCCATTATGTAGGTATATTGGGTGCTATGATTAAACGTTTACGTTAACTTAACGTATCTGTTAGGATTGTTTACTAATACAAATATTCCATTTGATAACAGCGTTAACATGGTGATATGGACATAATAAGATAACGTAAACGTTAAATCATAAGACCCATTCACTGTTAACTATCTGTTATGATATGATGACAGATGTATTTTTTCATATTTTGTCCGATCTTATCTTCCAGTCTCTGAGCTAGGGGAATTTAGTTTATGTAGATTGATTCTAGCTCATTGTTCAGTTTATGTTGAAAGATATCAGGATCCTTTCAAGGGCGCCGGCATGTTTGATGTTAATGCAATATCGCCAATGTGAACCAGCCTTAATGTCATTACTTATGGCGGATGCATATTATTGTTCGTCCCCTTAGTGATTGGTTGCCAAGACGATAACAACATTTAGAAAAGTAGGCGCGCGAAAAAGACAATTGAGAATGTGTGTGACTATAAAAAGGGGTTGATCATCTTGCAGAAAAAAAGATAGACATTTTTTTCCACATAACTCAGACAAAAATTGTATTATTATAAATGTTAGGACATCAGAGACTGGCCCATGAATTTAAAGTTGAATACAACGCATGTGTGAAGAATCTGGATGGTTTTACTGCTGCATCCCATACCTCCAAAACCCCAACAGCCGGAAAAACTTCATCCATCCCTGGAGCTTTATGAGCTGAGAAGGACTCGAGAGTCCATTCTTCTTTGCTGTTTCATAGTGGGGTTCTGTGCGGGTTCTCACTTGTTGCGGGAGAACAGGGACACGCCCTGAAGCTCCTTGAAATTCCTCCTTCAGCAGCCTGTTGAACGTCTCCTCCCTGGACATGGTTACATTCTCATCAACTTTAACCAGACAACTTATTTTGGCTAGTCGATTTGATTCCATATTCACCATTGATACCGAATCTGAATTTATGGCGATATTTTTTGGGATTAAATTTAATTAAATACAGCTGAATTGATTCTACAATGATAACAAAATCGAAAAAATAATCTTCTTCCTTACACCAATAACTACTTTGTTTGAAAAAATTGTTAGCTTCAAGGGCGTCTATTCCTATTATGAAATTGTCTAAGTCTCACAGCATTAACCATAGCCCATGTATTTAACTTGAAATTAACAAGTTGATTCTAATTATTCAACATTTGAATAAGCCATTCGTTGGAAGTTTTGTTTTCACAAATGAATCAGAGTTCAACATACCAATGAAAATATCATTTTGGAGATAGATTCTCCTCATCCGCAAGTTTGGGATCATCAACATTTTGTATAATGTTCAGTGTCTTTGCTCTACAGATTTTCTGGTGATTGAAACCACCAGATGAGTCACACTGTTTCCATATTCCGGTCATTTTTTTTGGCTGATGATCAATACCACATCTGTTACCTTGGTGCCTGGAACCCCAATTGGATAACACTCTTATGGTTTTACCGCCCATCGGGAACATGAAGGTGCTTTTTGGATTCGCTCATCTCCAGTCCATGTTTACGTGTCTCTTCTACTGTCAGTAAACTACGTTCTGTCTTTTTCAAGTTAATTTCAGTTTCTTCTCTCACAAAGAGAATCACATCTCGTTAAAATCCTTCAAACGAGAAAAAAAAATCGCAAATTCACAAAGTTTGGTCAATTTTTTTAAAATCCGTTATGTAATGTTGCCCGTTTTTCCCCTTAACTGCTTTCCGGTAAGAAACCTGTTTCTCGAATATGAAATAAGTTTTTGAGTCTAAGAATTCATCATTCTCAGCAATCAAGGATTCAATTTTATCGTCTACATCATCTTTGATCTACACTGTGGAGGTTTTTGTACTTTTGAAGATATCTGGTGTGGAAGGAGATTTGGGTCACTGCACCTGTTCAAAAATCAGTATCCTTTTAGGTTATTCAGCTCCTCAAGTTCTTTGCTTTATCCATCAAACACCGGTTTCTATCATTAATTATATGGACGTACAATAACATAACAATATGTTTTCGACAACGATACCCCGAATATTATGTATTACTTGATTTTACCTCAAATGATGTGTAAAGGATATTTTATTGATCTACCCAATCCAAAGTCCATTTCATTCAATCTATTCAGCTATTCAGCTGTCTCCCCTTACGACCAAGAATTGACGGCCTTTTCAACGTATTCTCCATTGAAATGGAAAGAAAGACCTACTGAATAAGGATTGAAGTTCTCAGGGACATTGATTTGAGTCAGTTGCAAGTTGGAGCATTCAAATCTTGTCATAAGAATTGAACATTACTTTGTTTGACACAATCAGTTCTTTTTTTATTTTACTATTCAAGTCGATCTGAACGCCACTGCTCTCTGGCCCCCTGTTTCACAAGCTTCAACAAAACAAATAGTGCAAGATTAATCAACACGTCACGTGCAACGTATCTCGCGCTCATAATAAACGCCACGATTGACTGAAACCTGTAACAATAAAAACCAACACGAAAACAGTCCATTAAAATCGCAACTGGAAAAATAATCCCTTCCAGACAAATGGGTCAACTCCGCATAGCTGGATATCTGCCAAAATGTTGAATTAATCCAGACCAGATGAAGTTGTTTGTCCCAGAAACTTTATTTATTGATCAAATACATTCAGCTTGATTGGACTATCTGTAAGCATCTGTTCGGGTTCACAGTGGGACGTTGCCATGTAAACATATAAATTCATTTTTATTTAGGCACACTCATTCACCAGACATCCCCTACTAATAACTCCTTTGTACCATCCAAAAGAATCCTTGGGGGTTCTGGTTCTGCTCTCTGAATCAAAATCTACCTGCACAAGTCCCAGTTTTTGCCTGTAACCATATCCTGCATAAATCAAATTTAGCTTTCATCAAACTCACGTGAAACCATTGCTCCATTCGAGATTATCCATCAAGCTCCATACAGTATAACCAGTAACATTAATCCCATCCTCGTAGACTGCATCCAAGAGAGCACTCAAAATCTCTTGGATGTAAGTGATTCTGTCCTGATCCCGCAGTCCAGCAGTAGTGAGATTTTGGGCCCAGCCATTCTCAGTAACGAAGATCTCGGGTTGTCCAAAATGTTCATGAATATAATTGAGGAGTTTCCTGAACCCCCATGGAACTAAATGAACCCAGTCCACGTCTGAAGCCCAGGCGGGGTCAACTGAATTGATAACCCCTAAAATCATTGCATTATTTGAATAACCCGGTAATTAGGATATTATGCTACCCTGGTCAGAATAGTAGGTCACATTGTCGGGGTTAATCATTTCAGTGTAGTTGTTCACATGATGAGCGTAGAAACTGCTGTAGGTGTTTAGGGAGAAGAAGTCAGAGGTACCTTTGATGAAATCAATCTGTTCATCAGTGAACTTGGGTAGACGAGAGTGGGGAAAACCCTCCAACTTGCTTCTGGCGTCCACGATTTTGATAACTTGTTCCGGCCAGTTACCGTTGTAGATTGGGTTGGCAAAGAGGCCAAACTGTATTGATAAACCTATATCAGCATTTTTACAGTGGAATGAGACCGATCAAACACTGTGGTCAATAAGAATACTATATGTACTCACGAAAAAGTCAAATTCCCTGTCCGCCGCTTGTATATCCTGAATGGAGTTGGATCCAGGTTCAAACCAAGGACTATCAATGACAACAGATACTCGCCCATTCTGACTACGTCTAAATTCCTCATCATACACATGGTAGGCCTTAGCGTGTGCCAAAACACTAACGTATGCGCACTTGTATATGCCCTCTCCACGGAGGTTGTATCCTGGAGCGTGATACCCAGTACCATAGCCAAAGACACAGTATGAGTGGGGCTCATTGAGTGTGATCCAGTTCTTGACAATATCCCCAAAGACCTGGAAACATACTCTGGCATATTCGGCGAAGTGGTCTGCCAGTTCAACATTCTGCCACCCACCAGCTTGGTGTAGCGAAATAGGAAGATCCCAGTGGAAGAGTGTTACGTAAGGAGTAATACCAGCCTCGGTTAAGGCCTCAAAAAGGTTTCTATAATAGTTCACACCCTCTTGATTGATGGTATTGGCCGACCCATGAGGTAGAATTCTGCTCCATGAAATAGACAGTCTATAATGGTTTATGCCAAGTTGTTTCAACAACTCCACATCCTCTCTCCATTTGTGGTAGGAGTCACAAGTCATATCTCCGTTGACTCGATTCAAGATTTTCTCGGGGTATTCGTGCATCCACCAATCCCACAACTGCTCACCTTTTCCACCTTCATTCCAGGCACCTTCAATCTGGAAGGCTGCAGTTGCGGCGCCCATGGAGAAATCTTTGGGAAAACGTCGGGGGTTCAGCCCATTTGTGGTGCTGTGAAAAAATAATCGTAGAGATGATAGAGGAAAATAAATTCAGTGACCTCATGAACACCACGAGAAGCAGCACGTACAGCCTTCTCATTATGCAACGGTTGATTGAAAGATTGGATACAATCGACCACAATAATTGTTTTATTGTTGAAGTATTTTTCACTGTTATCTACTACTGATAAAATTGCAGTAGGTACTTACATCGTGTAGTCTGTTCAAGTACAATCATGAGGGTGCTGCTCATTATAGCTACAATAACTTTGTGAGTAAAAAAATTACTGATCTTTTGTTTAGATGGTAAATCATAGGTCATCAGGTGACTCAAACTTCACTTATAACAACCATTACTTTCCTGATGGGTTCAAGTTGGGCGTCGCAAATGCCGCGTACCAAGTAGAGGGTGCATGGGATGAGGATGGCAAAGGGGTAAGTCTCCCTTGAGACTTTTCTTGTTTGAACCTCTGGATTGTAGGTTAACATATGGGACTGGTTCAGTCACAAATATCCAGAAAGGTTCAAAAACAACTACACAGCTGATGTAGCCTGCGACAGCTACCACAGGTGGCAGGAGGATATTGAGTTGTTGAAGAATCTAGGTGTGAGCCACTACAGGATGTCCCTGTCTTGGGGCAGAATTATGCCCAATGGTACTGATAATAAAATTAATCAGAAAGGGATAGACCACTATGTCAATATATTCAAGGTGAGAGTCACTATTTTGATATTACAAGACTAACATCAAATGGAGGCTCTTAGGGACAACAACATAGAACCAATGGTGTCGCTGTACCACTGGGACCTACCGTTTCATTTACATGAAAAGGGTGGATGGTATAACCCTCGTATAGCAGACTATTTTGCCCAGTATGCCAGACTTTGTTTTGAGAAGTTTGGAGCTTATGTTAAAACGTGGATTACCCTGAACGAGCCCAGGTCCAGCTGTGGAGGGTAATAATTATTTGGAAGTTTTCAGCCAGATGCATTTATCTCAATTCTAGTTATGGAAAAGGTATTCTGGCGCCTGGATATAAGCACATTGGGGATGGTGCTTACCAATGTGCTTACACTCACTTGTTAGCTCATGCGAAAGCTTATCGAATTTATGATAAAGAGTTCCGGGCTACACAGAAAGGTGAATCATTCTGTAAATCAGTGTGAGTGATTTGTTGAGTTTGGGGCCATGTTTCGCAATATACAGAGTTAGTCAGAAGTCTGGAAACGGTTGATTATTAGTTACACTATACGAGCTACTGAAAATAGTTAAACACAAAAGATGAAGGGTTTTCAATCATCTATTAGTTGCAAATAGCTAGAATTTTACATGGTCATGGATCGACAAATTTGCTTCTGTATATCATTCGGTATTTGAATTCTTCCTTGATTTTTGAGCAAAAAGTGTAATACACAAAATGTTCCTTGATGCACCGTCTTCAAGTCATCGCGTTTTATAAACGACATTTTTGCATCTTTGAGAAGCTTCAAAACTCAAAACTTTCAAGATGGAAAAAAAACGGACAGCACTTTCTGGTCTCAATTTTTCAAGAGCTATCTGAGGACATGAAGCAAGCATTTTAAAAAATGTAGAAATGTGTCGAGAAAAGATGCTAGTGATGTGAGAAATTTCCAACAGCGATGGCAAAGAATTCATGTTATTGGATCAGTCTTGAAAAGTTGAGACAAAAAAGTGCAGATCGTTTTTCTCCATGAATCGTTCGAGTTTTATGGCTTGTCTAGATGCAAAAATGTTTATAAAACGCGATAACTCGAAATTGGTGAATCGAGGAACATTTTGTGTATCACAATTTTTGCTCAAAATTTAAGAAAGTATTGAAATATCGAGGGGTTCCATTTAAAAAAAGCAATTTTGCTGTTCCATGACTTTATGACCGACTCTGTAAAATTCTAGTTATCACCAAGTAATGGATAATCAAAACCCTTTAACTTTTGCATTTAAGTTTCTTGAGTAGCTTGTATAGTTCAACCAATAATCGACCGTTCCCAGACTTCTGACTAATCCTGTATATATTATTATTATTATTATGGTTCCGGAAAAAGTATTACAGAGAGGCTTCTGGAGTTACTACTCGTACCCGTAAAGTTTCTTTATTCATTTTTCTCGCAGCCGGAAATGAAACTGTCTAGGTCTGAGCAAGTTTCCTATCAAATTTTTCCGCGCGTCTCTCTACCTACCTTGTCAATACGTTATCTGACCCAATCGCGTCGGCTTCCTTCCACATCACAGCTGTTTGTTTTTCTGTTGAATATACTGCTGTTAAACTCGACGTATAAAACTTCGTTCAAACGCCGCTCCTTCCCGTTTATGATGTTCATTTATTTTTGACCAATTACCACTTTGGTTTTCCACGATTTAATACATACCTAGTTGGTGAAAGAGAGATAGCACCCAGAGAAATGATGTCATAATCCGCCAGTCACAAGTTTGAAATAGTTTCGAAAAAAGCTTTGATTCTAGATGAACATTTTGTCAAAAAAACTAATTGGTAAAGCTGTAAAGTGGAGATCTGATGAATGGGACAATAAGCCCAAGTGGAACACCATCTTTGTGAATTTTTGGTTGGAAATATATTTTAGGTAGTAACGCTGCATTTGTTTTCAGTCTTCTCATGAACCTCTTTGCTTATATTGGAGTTTTAAACCAAAGAATCAATTTGTTCTTATTATTTTGTATTAGGATTTTTACTGAGAATCTTATGTTTTTCCGTCGCTGAAAATGGCATTTGCTTTCCTAGCATAATCCTCCTTACTCATCACTACATTGGTATTCCTCTTATCAGCCTTCAAAATGAATATATTATCTTCATTTTGTTTCAGGAAAAACCTCAGTTACATTTCCAAACGAGAAATATATTCAACAGTTTCGTTTCTGGTTGGTTTGAATGAAGATAATTCATGATTGTGTTGACGTCTGTATTTTTGAGTTCCATCTACTTGCCTCCAAATTACTCAAAATATAGTCAATTAATACATCCTGAATTGGTGTTTCCTGAATTTTCAAGGGCAAATACTGCACTTTCCTTGAAATTTCTAACTTACTTAGATTCAATATCCATTTATCATTATTATTTGGAGGTTTCACAGGTTTTCGTTCTGCCATCAATTTTCGAAAATTTCTGCCTTGTTTAGATCTTATTTTATAATTTATTTTATTATAAAAACGTCCTTCTATTGGAGCTCTGTGACGTTCAGCATCAAACAACAGTCTACATGATTGATAGTGTTTAGTGCGTCAGCCAATTCTATAGCTTCTCCCACAAAAATAATTTTTCACAACCTTTATCAATCTTGCCAATTTCCTTAAGTTTTCTTAACATTGAATACAAAGCATTTCCTTAACAAAATGATTCCAGGAAGAGTATCAATAGTCCTCGATTCCGCCTGGGCAGAGCCAGCCAGTGACAGCGAAGCTGATCAGCATGCTGCCACAACTGAGAATGCTTTTGTGGTAAGTTTCATTCTTATATTTCAAGCTATTCATCAAACGTTGCAGCTAGGACTCTATGGTGACCCGATATACTTCGGAAACTGGCCTCAAATCGTCTTGGACAATGTTGGAAATAGAAGCAAGCTGGAAGGGTTTTCTGGGTCAAGGCTTCCGGTACTCAGTCAAAAAGATAAAGAGCTCATAAAGGGCACTTCTGACTTTTTCTGTTTGAACACGTGAGTTTACTTCGAGTATCATGACAAAGATTGATCAAAATTTCACTGCAGATACTCCACGAACTATCTCAAACCAGGCAACATGATCAATGAAAGCATAGGTACACCAGATTATGATTTAGATAAGGGTATATCCAGCTATGTAGACCCCACCTGGCCGTCAAACGTCAAATGGGGTAACTGGGTACCATGGGGATTTAGAAAGATCTTGAACTACGTTCACAATCACTTTGGTAAACCAGAAATTGTGGTAACAGAAAACGGTTGGGCTGATTTAACTGGAAGGCTGGATGATTCCGATAGGTCGGCTTACATTGGCCAGTACCTGAGTAACTTACTGGACGCTTACTACCAGGATGGAGTTAATGTGACAGGGTATTTCGTGTGGAGTCTTCTGGACAGCTTCGAGTGGATCAATGGATATACGTGAGAGTTTTATGATTGATTGAATGATTATGATATTATCTTTTTGCAGGCAGAAGATGGGCTTAGTGCAAGTGGACTTTGAAGAAGTTAACAGAACAAGGACTCCGAAAGAGTCGTACTTCTGGTATCAGAGGATTATCAGGAATAGATGTTTGGTGGATAAATGTGTAGCATAATAAATGGGCCGATTACTCCGCTGTAAACTTTGCCAAATAATATCTTTCTTCTCGTCTCCCATTCACAATTCATTATTCGTGCTCCTAGAAAATACGGCTTTGTCTCACTGGCACAAAAATGACATTGATTAAAATGGCTAAGACTGGTTCATTTAAGTTAAGTGCATGGAAAATGCCTGGGAAAATCCTCAAAATCTGATCTCAATCCAAGGAAATCTCTATATTTCGATAAATCGCGCTCTTGTTTCTAGGGTTGTTTCCAAACTAGACGACTTTTTTGGTTTAAAGGAACTTGTTGATCAAATACCTGTTGTCAAGATGTGGTTTATGGAATAAAAAACGGACGGAAGTTTTTTGGTTAACTTGATTGCTATGAGAATAATTGGAAAATGCAAGGTAACGAGAGTCATTTGATCAAAAGGTTAGGTTTTTTTATGGGGTCGTCATCTTATTTCAAGACATCTGTAGCCGTTGTTTATATAATCATTTTATAATAAACAATGATATTATGAAGAAAAGAAACTTCTTTTGTTGGTCACCATATTGACATGCAGATGCTATACCTAGGTAGGAACAATAATGTTATTGTCCTCTATAAAAAAAAAATAGTAGCTATCACTTATTTTATCGTAAAGACGGCACTGCCCACTGCCATAACACCTCAACTCATCAAAGTGCCTCAAGTGGGGTTTTGAACAGTTCTCATTTCATTACATCACATTACATAAAGTGGTTGAAAAGCTGGAATAATTTATTTTTTCTCAATCAATGTGACCCTGAATTAACGACAAATCAATGCTTTTCTGATTGCTAGCTATATCATTGTTGCGAAAGCTTCATGGGATTTGTAAGGCACTCACGAACCGTAAAGTTTTATAGATAAGCTGATTGAAGAAGAGAGTTGGATTTGGAGGTTTGTCAAAAGTGGAGATTCACCTCATTTTTTTTTCTGGTATTGCTGTTGCGAAGGATGTGATAATCTCTGACGTACCGTACAATAGCCCATTAGTAGTTTTTTTGGATTTTTGAACTGCTACCATATCCCGACTAAATATAGGTGCAGGTTTTTTAACCCCTCGCAATTGTGATACATCTGAATAGATTGGAAAGCAGTACGAAACTAATATTTTTTCATCACTGATAGCACCTCAACGGTTTCCAGAAAGTGAGAAGATCTGTGTGGTTGGGGCCAGTTCTTCCTTTTTCTCCTATCATGTAGCAGCTGTCTCCTCATTATAACCTCTCAATACAAAACAGAATCGTTTTGCTTGTTGTAACGAGTGTTCAATAAAAAAGGGATGAAGTCACCTCTGGATTTCTTTTTTTGTCATGGACGTAGGTCAAAACAATTGCAATCCATAGGTGACTTGATCCCTTCTTTATTGAACACTCTTTACCAGCCCGTCATTACGTCAAGCTCAATCAGTACTCCAAAAATCCACCATACATGCTAGCAAGCAACTCAAAAACAAGATTACCTCAAGACTTGATGAAATTCCCAGTTTTCTCGTTAAAGATTGTATATCTGTATTGGCTGGAACCTACCCGGATGTCTGGAAGACCGCAAAGGTTATCCCAATTTTCAAAAAGTGTGATCGTGGTTAAGTTGAAAACAATAGAGCTATCACCATTCTCTGCAACTTCTCCAAAATCTTTGAGATGCTTCTATTTACCCAGTTTGCCGTCTACATTGAAGGACTTTTTTCTCCTCAACAACAAGGAGTCTTCTCGAAAAGATCAGCAGTCACGAATTAAGCGTGTTTCTCGCGATTCACCTGTGATGTCTTGAACAATAGAGGCCAAGTGGATGCTGTGTACACAGATTTTCAGAAAACTCTTGACCAAACCGACCACAATATTTCAATTCGTGAGCTACAGAACGACTTTGGCTTCTCGGATGAACTCCTAGCTGTTCTGCAGTCCTATTCACTGGAGAGGAAACAGTTTGTCGAGATCGATGGCTAACGTCCACGTACATTCATCCCCAGGTGAAGAGTTCCGAGGGCTCAAACCTGGGACCACTGTTGTTCAATGCCTTTATCAATGATCTGATTGCCATGATTCAATGCAAGATGTTGGCTTATGCAGACGACCTGAAATTATTCAATTCAATCAAGGATCGATTCAGTCACGGATTGCTTATTCCTTCAACGTAACATCGACCTTGTCAATAACTGGTGTATGCAGAACCGTCTACATCTTCACGTTTCCAAGTGTTTTGTAGTATCATACAACCTACTGAAAAACCTCATCATGCATCAGTACTCAATCGAGGATTCACCTATCGAAAGGACAGCCGAAATCACGGATTTGGGAGTTTTTTTTGATAAAAAGTTTTGTTTCATTCCCCATTTCGAAAAGCTGCTTTTGAGCTCAACTAGACTCCTGGGTTTTGTCAAACGGAACTGCCAGCACTTCACTGATATTGGAACCAGATGACTTCTTTACAATGCATTTGTCCGTTCCAGGCTTGAGTATGACTCTCTGATTTGGCACTCAATTTATGACTGTCACACCCACGCAATAGAGTACATTCAGAGAAGATTTCTTTAGTATTTGATGTTCACAGAGGACAGTGGACTCGGTACGATTCTTTGATCACCAATCAATCTTCTATGGTGAAATATCACTAGAAAAGCGTAGAGATTTAAACTCCATAAAATTTTTGCATAAGCTCCTGCAGGGTGTGATTGATTGTCCCTATCTCTAGAAGCGATTGCAGTTTCGCGTACCTCGACTTGGAATATCATGTGACTTCCAAAGTAGAGCATTTCCGTTCAAATATTTTATATCACAGTCCCACTCTTTTTATGTGCAAAAATCTTAACCTTGTCAGTAATTCTTGCCTCAACCTCAACCCCAGTAATTTTATCCTCAAAACCTTCCTGAATCAAAACTCTACATGGTAATGCTTGATCCATATGTGCATGCTTCTATTGTTATGTGTTTATTTCATTTACTTCCATTTTTTTTATTTTGTTAATAATAATTACTGCAACATTTGTGTACCTGGAATTTTCTGTAATTAGGTAATAACCTGTTGGAAATAAATGACTATTATAATAATTATTATGATTGTTATTAACTATAATAAATGATGATCGATCTTTATCATTCGGCTACTATTCTGAAGTATAGTGCCCTACTTTGATTAATAGGTGTCAAGTATTATTTTCATCATGATACTATTTAATAATATGATTACAATTTAATATGATCATGAGATGTTTTGGTATATTAAGCATTTACATGTACGGTGATGAAGGTATATGAAAAATTTTTATAGATATTGTTCCTTGTTAAATGTATTTTTCTATAGGGAGACGTGTGGTGTCCCCTTCCGGAAAGAGAAATGAAATGTGGTTACTATTATTAGCTTGATTTTCTTTGGACTATAACAGCAATAGTTTGAACCTATCTAACCACTTAGATCGTTCAACTCATTATCGTGAACCTACATATTATTAATTATTTAGAGATAACTTCGTTTGTACCCTTATCTTCAAGTACCCTTAAAGTACCCTTGAAGCAAACAAACAACACCTTGTCTCTCATAAACAATAATGATTGGATAACAACACAAGGTGAGTCTGGAAACGCATTTTGACATAGTGAATATAATATGGTAGGTTGATCACTTTTTGTGCTTGAAGATGTGACCGCAACCATCTCGTTGAAAAAATCTAGAGTGTTAAAAGTTTAGGAAAATTTTGATTTCTTTGTCTGTAGATTCAAAACGCCTAAAGCGATTTTGTTCAAACTTTAAGGTAGTCAGTAGAGTAGATCCGGGGTTATCAAGCATCTTCTTGAGAAATGTGTTTGGGTTTAACTTTTCCAGGACTGGACCTAGAGCGAGTTATATTTTTTCTATCGATGAAAAAAGTGGCCATCAAGTTTTCCTTGTTTTGATTTCCCGTTCAATTTTTAGCAGAAGAGGTCATTTGAGTTTTCTTTTTCGATGCGTCGTTTTCAAGATAAAGAATAAAAATCAATGTAATGCAGAAAAACCCACTCATTTCAAGCTCTTAGAAAAATGAAAAATCAAATGATTTCATAACAATTGCTCAATGTTGCGCATTGTTGCTTGAAAAAGAATAAAACCCTGAAAACGTTATTGGGAAGTTTGGAATTTACAGACAAAAATCGAAATTATCATTCTCATTATTATCATTTTTCTAACGAAACGTTTGCGGACACTTGTTCATTTACAAAAAGTGATTATCCTATCATACTCTATTCACTATGTCAAAATGCGCACTTTTTTCAGACTTACCGTGTATATGTGGATTTTCTTATTGCAATATGGCATCTTCTATCAGCCAGGGCTGTTCGAAGCATGACTTGCTGGACAACCTGTATACCGGCTCAATAGAACTTATAATAGTTGGGACCACCCCTAGCTCAAAGGGAGTGTTCGCGTTGAAAAATGAACCATTCCAGTATAAGTAAAACACCAAAATGAAACCAAATCGCTCTAATCATTAGAGTCCTGCGATACCTTTACGCGGAGGACTGGAGGTATGATCTTGAATTGTTATCATCTGAGTTTTCAACAGTGAATGCAGTTTCATGATGTTGTGCACTTGTTCTGGGAGAGCACCAACACCTGTCTACTCTGAATCCACTACTTATCGTCCAGAAGAGGGCAGTACGTTGTATCTACGGATTTGCCACAGGGAGTCAGGTAGGCCTGTCTTTTGAGAGAGGAAGATACTTACTCTTACCACACTGTGCATCCATGAGTCAGCTTGTCTTCTTTTTGAAGTAGGGCATAAATAGCCCAAGTCTGAACATACCTACTATACTTCAAGATCACATGATGGGTTCTATATTGACACAGATTGATTGAAGTTCATCAGCAGATACTCCACGAACTACATTCAACCAGACAACATGGTAAATGAAAGCATAGGTACACCTGATTATGTATTGAATAAGGGTACATCCAGCTATGCGGGTTCAAGCTACTCGACAAACGGTCAATGGATACGCATGGTTCCATGGGGTCTTGAACTACATCTACAATCACTTTGGTAAACCAGGAATTGTGGGTACAGAAAATGATTGGGCTGATTTGACCGATAGGCTAGATGATGTCGATAGCACGACTTACATCAGCCAGTACTTGAGTGACTTACTGGACGCTCACTATGAGGATGGAGTTATTTTGACAGGATATGTCAAGTGAAATCTTCTTGATAACTTCGAGTGGATCAATGGATATACGTAAGACTTTAACGAGTGATAGGACGGTTGAGATATAGCTCTATCGCAAGAAGAAGCTGGGCTTGGTGCAGGTGAACTTTGAAGATGTCAACAGAACAAGAATTCTTACGGAGTCGTGGATGAATGTGTAGAATAATAAATGGGCTGTTCACTCCGATGTAAACTCTGCCAGACAATATCTTCCTTCTCGTCTGCATTCACATACATAGAAAACATACGACTTTGTCTCCGGCTCTCAAATGACATTGATTAAAATGGCTCAGGCTGGTTCATTTGTGTTAAGTGCTTGGGAATACTTGACGAAACCCTCAAAACTTGATTTTAATCCAGGAAAATCTTTTGAGCCTCACATATAACGCTTTTGTTTTCCGGGTTGTTTCAAATTCAACAAATTCTTGATTAGAAGTATCAAAAATTTCTCTCGTCAAGATTTCATCGCAGTTCATGTGGTGGATTGCTTTGAGATGAAATTAAAAATGCAGAGGGGGTAGGATGGAGTTAGTTATGGAATCGTCATCTTGTTTCATGAGAACTTGAGTCGTACTGTATTCTGTATATAAAGATGAACAAGTTTTATGTCATTCACCATATCGACATGAATTGGCTTAAGAGATAAACCAGTTGAAAAACAGGAATATTTAATTTCTTCTCAATCAGGAGGCTATTTGAGATTTTTTGTGAAGCGCTCAGAAAAAACAATTGAGTTGATGTATGAGAAGCTGATTGAAGCCGAGAATAATATGCTTTGGTAGATTGTCAAGATAAAAAAACTTACATGATCATCTTCCGCTATTGACGATCTCTTGATTGAATCCTTCATCATAAAAAACCAATAGAGATCTGTTGAAAATGAACATATATTTTTTCCATTTCTAGCAGCACTTGGTCTCATTTGGATTGGGAGTTATTGGCCTACTTCATCAGTTACGACACTCTTTTCTTGACTTCATGTCGTCTGATTCTATTATGAAAGAGATGACTTTTCATGTTGTCTAGTTAATTCATGAGTTTTTCAAATTTTATCAAACAAATTCTTAGTTAATCAAACAATTAATGATGAGTGTAAATGACATGGTACTCATCACAATACCAAAAAAATCATTCATTACATGATAACAATACTTTTCTGGTGTAAGACATTCCATTAATACACTCACTCCATTCCATTCAATTTATTCAGCTGTCTCCCCATTATAAGGGCCTTTCAATACAAACCAAGAATTGACGGCTTTTCCATTGACGTATTCTCCATTGAAATGGAGAGAAAGGTCGTTTCCTTGAAATAATGACTACTGTATATGCATTGAGTTTTCAGCCACAATGGCACTCCAGATACAAAGAACGAACTGAGACTGGGGGATGTCATTATTTGCGTGGCTGCGTTTACATTGCCGGTTTGAGCAGGTTCAAAAATTCGAATTGTGATGGAAATTATATTTTTTTATACATCCATATGGGGCTTGCTTTTGAATGTGGTGAACATTATTTTGTTCCACACACTAACAATGTCTTTTGGTGATTGATTTTCTAATTTAGGCTGATCAGAGGCAACGCTGTTTTTCCCCTTTTTTCCGAGCTTCAGCAAAACAAATAGTGCATGATCGATCAACACGTCACGTGCAACGTATCTCGCGCTCATAATAAACGCCACGATTGACTTAAAACCGTTACAGTAAAAACCAACACGAAAACACTCCATTGAAATCCCTTCCAGATAAATGGGCCAACTTCACATAGTTGGATATCTGCCAAGATATTGTATTCATCCAAACTAGACGACGTTGTTTGTCCCAGAGACTTTATTGATGAAATACATTGGTCTATCTTTTATATGACCTGCATCTGTTGAGTTCGCAGTGCAACGTTGCTATGAAGAAGAACACATTAAAAAACGGGCAGTGTATGTAAATCTATTCAGGCACACCCATCTACTAAGTTAATAACTCTTTCTTTGGGGATTTTGGTTATGTTGTCAGATCCGTATTCTACCCGCATCAGTCCTAGTTTTTGCCCGTGTTACAATTTTCTCTGTTTATCAAAATTTGGTTCCATATACTCACGTGTAACCCTCCATTACAGATTATGCGTAAATCTCCATATCGTATTTACCGCGACATTTATTTCAACCTCATGCATTCAAAAGATCTCACAACAAAATGGATCAAAATGGTTCTCTTCTGATCCCTCAATCTAGCTGTGGTTAGAGTCAGTAGAAAAGATAACAGGTTCTACAAAATGTCCATGGACATAAATTGTTGAAGAGTTTTCCAAGACTTCTCGGTCTGAAGCCGCACCACAATTCTTATACCTCAGCCGCAGTACTTCGTCAGTGCGTCAGTTAGCTTTTTTGACGGATTGACGATTGTATCGTTAGAGTGTCTTGACCCCGGTGTTACATGCCAGTACCTGAGATAATGCTCACCAGACCATTCCTGTACTGCCGCCTCAACCGTCGTTGTAGACATTCCTTTCAAGACTGCAGCTTTTTTGGACGGCAAAGCTCATCAGTCTCGATGTAACCTATACCTAAGTGCCCGCGAACCCAGATTAGCATCACTCTGTCTTTTCCCAAATCCAACTCTTCTAGGTCGTGAAGGCAATCTTTCACGATCTTTGATGTGGCATGGTTATTGCAGCCCAGTCTAGCAACCTCTTGTTCACATGCTTGAATTCCTGCTTGATACAGAGTTGCAGTATCCAATAAATTAATAAAAATGACTTATCTGTGGGTGGGGAAAAGATATGTAGATTGATGTTGATCCTGCGTGGGTTTGATGAATTTTGAACAATATATTGATAAAGAGGTTTAGTTTCCGATTTAAACACTCCTTTGAGTCCGTTCTTGTGAACATATGATGACTTCTCAACAGCCATTGCCTGTCATAATTATGTACTGGCTGTGTTTCTTGACCTTGAAAGAGCTTTCGAAAAGTTGGACCAAGAAAATTGCTGGACAAACAGAGTTATGGATTTCGGGAACCAGTGCTGCATTAGTTTAGCAATGATATCGTAGGCGCAATCAAAAATAGCGGAGTCGTACCATTTGTAGATGAACACATGACACAATGATCTACATCGTTGGACAGAACATGGACAAAATGGTGGAGAGCATAGGTAAAGATCTTCAACAATTTGAACAAACTATTGTGTTTTTGGTGAAAAATCTGGACTGGCACTACTTATACGGGAAACTTTTGCACACACGTGAAAGAAATAGGAATAAATCAAATTTCCGGCATGCAATATACACAGAACATACACAGAAATACAGAACCAAGCTTTGAGGGTGATTTTGGGCTATCTATGATAAGGATAAATTATTTAGTAATATTCAGATATTCAAAGGTATGAAACAAGAAACAGTGATAATTTCATTTTATCCGATAAGTGCAGAAGCACTGAATTGCTGACAAAAAGATTACATTCCAGTATTATGTTGTTCACATTAAACAATACTCGAATTTTGATTTTTTATTGAAAATATTCATCAATCATGCAAAATTTGCGAGAATGCTTGCCTTAAGCAACTTTTAACCGTAGAAAATACAAACAGGACGCAATGAGTTTAATGAATGACAACTTGAACCCTTCTAGATTTTTATGGAGAAGTCAGGTTTTGTCACACACCATCTAGTTTTCAAAAATATTTTTTTAATGTATACAGGGTTTCCCCGTTAGGTAACATGGGTCCGCAAATGCTTCGTTACACAGCTACAAGGTGTTGAATTCTTTTCCCAATTTTTTTTAAATACAGGGTGTTTCCTAAAGATTGGTAAAAAATTCGTTGTGTGATTCCTGGGGTATTTTCATGAAAAAAAGTTCCTATAAACATTTGCCGAAAAATGCTTCCTAAGGGAGCTACGCCCCTTTAAATAGGGCACCCCGAAGACGGTTTTTCCTCAATATTTCCGAAACCTTACATACAAAAATCATGAAATTTGGTACATCATACAAACTTTTAATGCTGAATGAGAATTTGAGCTCAGAATTTCAAAATTTTAATCAGGGGCGTACCATACTGGCGTACCATACCATTTAAAAAATTGGATTCTTTTAACCTTTAACCCAGTATGGTACGCCTCTGATTAAAATTTTGAAATTCTGAGCTCAAATTCTCATTCAGCATTAAAAGTTTGTATGATGTACCAAATTTCATGATTTTTGTATGTAAGGTTTCGGAAATATTGAGGAAAAACCGTCTTCGGGGTGCCCTATTTAAAGGGGCGTAGCTCCCTTAGGAAGCATTTTTCGGCAAATGTTTATAGGAACTTTTTTTCATGAAAATACCCCAGGAATCACACAACGAATTTTTTACCAATCTTTAGGAAACACCCTGTATATTTGTTTTAAAGTTGTTGTTCACATCACAATTTGATATATTTATCAATCATACAAAATATGCGAGAATGCTTGACTATAGCAACTTTTAACATGTTTACTTTTTCTGCGTAAGAAATACAAATAATTTTTTTTAATTCTTGAAAATGTGATACAGATACAGAAAAACGGTCAAATACCATGCGGAAACTTTCCTGAAAAAAGCACATCAGAGAGCGCTCCAAAAAAGCCATATTATGCTCTTCATGGGCGTGTAAAAAAGCTATGGGGACAACATGGGGACTGAATAGTAAACAATCTATTTTATGGATTCAGATCTCTGATCACCTTCGGAGCCATAGTATGGTGGCCCGCAACTAAGAAGGCATACACCCAGCGGCAACTGGATGAGGTCCCAAGGATGGGATGCATCAGTATAACAGGCGCAATACGGACCACACCAACAAGAGCGTTAAAGATAAGCCTGGACTTACCTCCACATCACCGGTTTGTAGAGAGTGTTGCACTCGGGACCGTCTGTACTGTCTGGAACATCTGGAGCTGAGGAGTAAGGGACAATCGGCCATCATGAGTGAACCCCAGCTAAAAGGTAAAGAGCTGCTAATGCGCTTCGACCACGACATGACTTCAATCTTCTTTGCTGGTAGCTCGCCTGAGATGATTGTTCCTAGACCGGAGGATCGGGCGAATCAGAACAAACCAGCTCGAATACGAGAAGGGTCGTGGTGGTTTACTGATGGCTTCAAGCACCAGAGAGGCACAGGAGCAGGATTCTGCAAGAGTGGGAGGGAACAAAATGACCTTCTCGCTTGGGATTCACACTTTGATCCTGCAGGCCAAAATATTTGTCATGACGCAATGTGCATATAACATTTTTGAGAGCGGCAAAAATCACAGAACTTTCAACATTTTTTCAGATAGCACTTCAGCATTAAAGGCTGTTGTGAGAAAGGCAGTGGACTCCAAAGCAGTCCGAGAATGCAAAGAGGTTCTGCTAAGGATAATTCAAAACAACAACAGAGTTGAGCTAATTTGGGCGCCGGGCCATAGTGGTATAAAGTGGAACATTGAAGCTCACAGACTTGCTAAAATTGGACCAATGATTGGCATCCCTAAAGCAGCAGGAATGGGCGAGGCGAAAGAGATTCAACTCAAAAAAGCCACTCTAAGCTGGAACATTGCATGCGGCATGCCAAGGCATTGATAACAGAACCTGATATGGGCAGAACAAAAGAGCTCTCAAATATGAGCGGAAAAGACCTCCGCACAATGGTCGGTCTATTAACCGGTAACATGAACCTTGAGTGTCACCTCGACATGAGCGGAATCGGGAAAGATTCAGACTGCAGGTGGTGCCTTGAAGACGTAGAGACCGTAACCCAGATCCCAATGGAATGTCCGGCTCTTCGTTAAGATGGAATACTTTGAAGCCGAGCTCACAACACTCCAGGAATTGGAAGGGATCTATTAGGGGGACATGATGGACTTGGCGTAAACGTCATGCCTTCAATAATCTCACTTCTAGCAATTGTGGGCTGCAACGGGCCAAGGAGGCCTAAGCAGGTTTTGGCGTGAGCCACCCACTCAAACATCTACATCTACAATCTTTAATAGAACCAACATTTTAACACCTTGTAGCTCTGTAACGAAGCATTTCCGGACGTATGTTCATGGGACATTTTCGACTCAAATTTACCTTAAAAACACGTAGTGAGATTCTGTTTCTCACCTCGTGGAACACCCTGTATAGACTTTATGAATTCGAAATATCTTTTACATTATTATTAATATTTTTTTAAAAATTACCAAGTATTATGTATCACGTTGTAGCCAAGTGCTGAATAAATATACCATTATTATCTTCTACTGATAAAAAAGCATTAGGTGCTTCCACCGTGTAGTCTGTGTCAAGTACAAGCATGAGGGTGCTGCTCATTATAGCTGCGATCTCTTTGTAAGTAAAAGATTAACTAATCTTGTGTTTGGATAGTAATTCATAGGTCATCGGGTGCATCCAATTTCACCTACAACAACCATTACTTTCCTGATGGGTTCAAGTTTAGCGTAGCAAATTCCGCCTACCAAATAGAGGGTGCATGGGATGAGGATGGCAAAGGGGTACGACATCTTTAACTTTTACTTGATTAAACAAGCGGTTTCTAGGCCAACATGTGGGACTGGTACAGTCACACATATCCACAAAGGTTCAAAAACAACTACACAGCTGATGTAGCCTGCGATAGCTACCACAAGTGGAAGGAGGATATTGAGTTGTTAAAGAATCTGGGAGTGAGCCAGTATAGGATGTCCCTGTCTTGGAGCAGGATTCTGCCCAATGGTACTGTTAATAATATTAATCAGAAAGGGATTGACTACTACGTCGGTATACTCAAGGTGAGTGCCTTTATTTTGAAATGACAGGACTAACATCAAATTGAGGCTCTTAGGGACAATAATATCGAGCCAATGGTAACACTGTACCACTGGGACCTACCATTCCATTTACATGAAAAGGGTGGATGGTATAATCCTCGTATAGCAGACTACTTTGCTCAGTATGCCAAACTTTGTTTTGAAAAGTTTGGAGATTATGTTAAAACGTGGATAACACTTAACGAGCCCAGGTCCACCTGTGGAGGGTAATTCTTGAGAAATTCTCAGACAGATCATTTTAATCAAATTCTAGTTATGGAAAAAGTAATCTGGCACCTGGATATAAGCACATTGCAGATGGGTTATATCAATGTGCTTATACACAATTGTTAGCCCATGCTAAAGCTTATCGTATTTATGATAAAGAGTACCGGGCTACACAAAAAGGTAATGATAAAAGGATTTTTTTTCATATCGTTGCCCTTGTACTGAAGATCCAAGACGTTCAGCATCAGCCATTTGTCTACTTGCTTGTTGGTTTTTGGTGCCTTATGCTACCTAAAATGGCATTGCTCCAGTCAATATAATGAAAATTTTTCAAAACCAAGTTTTGAAATCCTGCCGATTTTCTCTATTTTGCTCCACATTGAAAATGAAGCATCTTTTGAACAAAAGTAATTGCAGGAAGAATAGCAATAGTCATCGACTCCGCTTGGGCAGAGCCAGCCACGGACAGCGAAGCTGATAAGCAAGCTGCCGCAACTGAGAATGCTTTTGTGGTAAGCTTCATTCTCCTATTTCAAGCTATTCGATGAAACATTGTAGCTAGGAATCTATGGTGACCCGATCTACTTGGGTAACTGGCCTCAACTGGTCATAGATAATGTTGGAAATAGAAGCGAGTTGGAAGGATTTTCTAGGTCACGACTACCGGTGCTAAGCCAGCAAGATAAGGACCTCATCAGGGGCACCTCTGACTTCTTTGGTTTGAACACGTGAGTTCACTTCGATTATCTTGACATATATTGATCGGAGTTCTACTGCAGATACTCCACGAACTACCTTGAACCAGGCAACATGGTCAATGAAAGCATAGGTACACCAGATTATGATTTGGATAAAGGTATAACCACCTTTGTGGACCCAAGTTGGCCGTCAAATACTGGATGGGGAAACTGTGTTCCATGGGGTTTCAGAAAGCTCTTGAACTACGTGTATAATCACTTTGGTAAACCAGAGATTGTGGTAACAGAAAATGGTTGGGCTGATTTAACTGGTAGGTTGGATGATGTCGATAGGACTACCTACATCGGCCAGTATTTGAGTAACTTACTGGACGCTTACTATGAGGATGGAGTTAATGTGACGGGGTATGCCGTGTGGAGTCTTCTGGATAGTTTCGAGTGGAACAATGGATATACGTAAGAGCTTTATCAGTGATAAAATGGTTGGGATTTTGTTTTATTGCATGCAGGCAGAAGCTGGGCCTGGTGCAGGTGGACTTTGAAAATGTTAACAGAACAAGGACCAGGAAGGAGTCGTACTTTTGTTACCAGAAGGTTATCAGGAATAGATGTTTGGTGAATAAATGTGTAGCATAATAAATGGGCTGATTTCTAAGTCGTATTTTGTCAAATATCTTTCTTTTCGTTTGCATTCACCATCTATCATTCGTGTTCCTGGAAAATGAACTGATTTGTTCCTGGCACTCAAATGACTTTGATCAAAATGGCACAGACTGATTTATGGAAAATGCCCCACAAATCCTTAAAAATTGAATTTATCGCAGTTTATAGAATGAAAGGAAGTATTTGGGAAAGGGGTTGGTACCTTAAATCATAATATGCTGATATGAAATATAAGGTTGGGTATTCTAGTTGGATTGCTTTATTACGAAATGGAAGAAGCAAAGTTACGAGGATGGATGAGTTGATCTGAACTTGAAGTACAGGGAGTCCCATTTTGGGTACTTTTGCGGGTTAACTTCGTTATTTATATAGAAAAAAATGCGATTTTCGCGACAGTATGCTTGTTTTTCGTAAAACTCAAAATGTCGTCGACTAAATTTCCATAGCCCTTTCAGTTTTCAAGATACAGGGCTAAACTGAAAATGTTGCATTTTAAGGTAGGTATCTGAACTGGCGGATAATTCATGGAAAATGTCAAATTTGTTTCTTATACATATAACTTTTCTCGGAATGATTATACAGGGCCACGTCAAAAAGTTAGTTAGTTAGAGCCATTCAAAGCCTCATATGAATTTTGCTTGTCAAACAACCTCCATATACGAAATTTCATCAAAATAACTTGATTATTTCAAAAGTTATTTGAGAAAATCAAAAATCAAAATTCAACTTTGTCACCCTGTATCTCTCTAGATATCAACTTTCAAAATAGACAAGTCCCCCATGTATAATAACAGTATGCACTTTTTCTCATAAACACCCAAATAAATGACAGGTTTCTGAAATTAAATGTTTAGCTTGATAGTTGCTATGGTAACAATCAAAAATAAATGTCAAATACTATTTGTCTTATTGTTTTTGAATCGACTTTTAATAATTGTGTTTTCGTTTCTGTTTTTGTATTTGTTCTTTCTTTTTTTTCCAATAAAACTATTTTTTTTTGTTTTTAGAAAACTCATTGAGTATTTTTATATAAAAAGATTAGTAGTTTATCATTATATTTCTGGAGAGGTTCATAAGACAAATTTCAAAGTCTATAAATATACAGGGTGTTTCTTCTACTTCTACGGGAAAAGCGATACAAGAAACAGTTTTCAAGTTTTCCTTAAGTTATCTGTTTAGTTAAGATACAAGGGGTTTTGATTGCGTTTTTTTATGATAATTTCATGTGTACAGGTTGGACCAAAAATAAGTCACGACTATCAACTTTTCATCGGCCGCAATCAAAAATAAAAATCGACGTGTCCGAGCGTTTTTCCACAAAACAAACCCTTGAATCTTGAATCAATCTATTCCAACCTTTACGGTCGCACTATATGTGATAAAGCCTTGTTCGAAGAGAACTCGAGCCGTTCTGTGTGTTATGAAGAAGATAAACCCTTTATTTGGTTCACCATATTGACATGGAGAGGGTCTTCCCAGTCAAGAATAGTAATATAGTTTGTCCTCTTTAAAGTCGAAGATTTTCACAATCTTATAAACTATTTTACACAGACTATCCATTATCCTTTGTCTTCAAGCTGATTTCCGGATTTTTAATCAAATGAATGATCAATGTTTAGAATTAAACCCATTATCTTTGGTTTCGTCATTTCACACACTATACTGGTCCAAAGGTTCAAACATACTCGCAATTTTGAATCAAATATGAATAGTTCCGTAAATATTCATAAAACAACATCGGGATATCCTGTTCTCTTTCAACAAGTTTTGCTGACCCGGATCATGCCGAATTTAAGCCGAATAAAGTCGGTCTTGATAAAAGGAAGCCGAATCGAATTGGTGAAAACTCCACAGTGCATGTGGACGTGCCGATGGGGAGAATTTTTGCTGATCTCTTGGGTTGAGTTTCAAGAGTGAACTCTAAACACCTGAATATTCTACATTCATTCGCACAAGGTAACGCCTCCTTACATCACCCTAATCCTCTGGTCCTCTGCAGATCGTGAATTATTATGGGCCTAGTGTTGATCTTGTTGATGAGAGAAACCACCCTCACATTATCGCGCACCCTACTATCACCCCTATTGCACAAAGCTTCTAATAGCCTCCAGCTCGCCCTCGAAAATGGCGCCATCGAAATGCATCACTCTAACATGGCCAGAGGTTCACCATCTCCTTTCTATTCATCCATCCTAGTAGCTCGTATCTGTATACTTCCCTGAATTCTTTTTCAGCCTTTATTTTCTGAGAGCCCCATGCTCTTATATCCAGCGGTACTGTCTCGTTCAAAATTTCCACAGCCTTGGTGGAGAGCGTACGAGGAGGTACACTACCCATTATCGTTTCGTCGAGTCGTTCCGTAACCCTTGTGTGTTGTATCATCGTTGAGTCCTTGGCGCGCTTTCTCAAATTTCTGCACCGTAAAAAACTGCCGGCACCACGACTCTTCAGTCTTTCATGGAATCTTTCTCAGCTGTTCTTTGCCCTTCCACTGCTTTTTCGCCATACCAGGTAACTCGGATGCCGTCCTGGTTGCCTTACATCTGACCATCTTCGTGTGCCTGAAGTTGAAGACAATGTCCAGCCGAGTCCGAGGTAATCCAGCATATCCTTGCACTCGATTTTATTTTCATCCTCTCATCTTTTTCCAGACAGCTGGCCTAAAGGCGTTCCCAACTGGCCTCGATGGCTGTGACCGATGACAGTTTGCGGAGGCCTGCACCCTGACCCTGTGACCTGTGCGACTCCCTTATGTAGACAAACCATTTCTCCGCTAACCCATTCTAGACTTTTGTGACCCTTCCAACACAGCCACTCTTCACTTTTCTACCTCCACTGAATGCTATGCTCGGTTCCTAAACCCCCTGGTCTACTTCCACCGGCCATTTCGGCTGCCCAACACCACCAATAGGCAATGACACCACCTTTCCCTCGCAAGGGATACCTCCTTCATCGTTCCAAGTAGACCTCTCTTTCCTGAATCCCTTTTGCACATCCCTAACTCTCGAACCATCCTCCAATCCTCTCATTGCGCAATGGTTCAAGTTCATTGCCCAGACCAGGCAGCAGACTCACTTCTAGTCCCTTGAAGTTAGGTATCCATCAAATGGAGACTTTGTTTGAAGTATGAAAATCTAGTTGCTGATCCAGTGGCGTCATAAAATATTTTATTATAATTTGTATGATACTGTTTAATATGAGGTATCCCTCTAAAGTGGGACAGACATTATATTTTTGAAATGGTTTTATATAAATGTCAATTTTGTTATGAGGTTCTGAGAAATGACGTAATCATTAAAGCCCGTCCATTATTATTCTCAAAACAACAAGTGCTTCATTTCCCCCAAAAGTTTTCATAAGAAATTACCGTAATAATCTTGAAGGGCCGGCCATAACAGATTTGGCGTCTTTAAGGGTTAATACCGGGTCTTAACGTTGTTCTTAATTAAAGTGTACTTTGAACGAGGGGTTGGATCTTGTAATTTTTATTTTAACGAATATACTAAAATAATTTAGTTTACAGTTACTAATAGAAATAAAACGGAAGAAGCAGGGTCAGACTAATAAGTTTATCTCTATAAATCACTCTATACAGTCATTACAGAAAACATTCATCAGCGCTGGTTAAAATCGAAGCCAGGAAGCAAAAAGTCGCATAAATCGCATTACGAGGGTGCAATTTGTGAAATTAGGGGTCCGGGCTTTTCTAAAAAAAAAACCATTAAGGACTATCAATCACCGAAATCAGTGACAGACGAACCCCGAAACAAATAACTTAATAGCGTGATTGCGGACCGAAACCCAGTTTTCTTTCTATTAATTTGTAAAAGATTTTCGGAGTTGCTTGCGTGTTGGTTTCATTTTCTATAATAATTACTGACGGTGAAAAAAAAGGGGTTGAAATGTGTTTGCAGTTGAAGAATAACGTTCATTATCGAAATGTTTCTTTTGTCAGGGTTCCTTGTGTGAAAATAATGGAGACATTCGTGGCAGATTGTATTCGGAGAATCTCTTAGTATGGTCACACACAGTATGCGAAGGTACCAAAAGCTTTTTTCGATCATATGGAATGAAATGCAGAAAGTGAAAAAGTTATGCGCTTCGGAATATGGAAAAACACAGAGAAGTCTCCAAATCTCACACTTATTTCTGAGAATAAAAAAACCCAATCATTCTTTTTCCAAAGGGCACAACTCTTTACTGGATTGATCGATGTTGATGAACATTGCATCATTTTGTAGAGAATTTGATCTTTCTTCTTCATGAATTTTTGTGATGTTGAAATTTGATCCAAATCCAAAATATTCGACTGTCTTCAAATATTTCTTGATGTACTATAACTCTTGAACAAGTGGGTTTTTTCCTGATGAATCTGGTCCAATTTGTATAAAATTTGATAATGTTTCTCTTTAAATTTTTATCTTTGACAAAATTCCATTTTTTTTTTCATTCCATCTACGAGAAGATTTGGCGCCTAATAATTTCTATACGGAGACATTTTTTTTTATAGGTGAGCCAAAAAAAAACGCAAAAAAGTTATTTTTGTTTAAAAATCGCAAACCTCTTTTTTTTTCAATAAAAAAAAATCCAATTCACTGTATTAAACCATTTTGATAGACCTTGCGACATTTTGCTGGAATGTAATCGTCTCTGTTCTTGAATTTTTTTGAAATTTTGATGAAATTCAAAATATTGGATATTTTGACATTTTTAATCTTCCCAATTTTCTTGAAACAGTATCACTTTTTGACGCATGGATCGATTCTCATAAATCTTGCAGCATTTTGAAGGTGATTTGATCTAGTTTCACATAAATGTTTGTGATTTTTTTATTTTCGGAAAAATTTGAATTTTTCAACTTATCGAATCCACATACGGGAAGCTTTTGGCGCTTAGTTGTGCTGTGCGGAAAAAAATATTTTTTGACGTGCCATGAAAACATGAAAAATATTTGTTTTACGATAAAAAAACCCGATACTTTAAAAAATAAAAGAAAGCGATAGCCTTGATGATGTAGAAAATCTGAATATCCCATATTTTTTTCAAATTGGAAAAACTCATTGCATTCATTGATAAGTCTTGCGTCATTGTTTTGAAATTTTATCTACGCTCCTCATGATTTTTAAAAAATTTGATCTCTTCAAATTTTTAAGGAATCCAATACAGGGAGTTTTCTAATAAAGATCAGTGTGGTTACGGGGGCATCTTGACAGACATGTTTGTTAAATAGATATCATACGCTACTTTGTTGTTTTAGATTTTTTTCTTGAATGAAGCAACCAAAAATACAATTGTTTTGCATCTTTTTGAATTTCGCCAAATATTTTTAATATTTTTTGAAACGGATTTTGAAACAAGTAAAAGGTGGCCAGATACAAAAAAAAATCTAAAAGGCAAAAAATTAGTATTTTTGGTTGCTTCATTTGAGAAAAAAATGATAATGACAATAATATCAGTGGCGTACATGTGAAAAAAAAAAAACAACTTCCTGTATCTTGAAAACCATGCACTTCTGAACCCATGTTTATATTATATGGACTTCTTTTCAGGAAATTAACTCAGGAGCACTTTTTCGAATTTAATGTACGCAATTAGGAAACACCCTGTACCTTCGATTCTTCGACATTTTTTATCTTTCCAAATTTTTGAAACGCTTCAACTTTTAAACGGATTGATCGATCCTAGTGAATTTTGGATCATTTTGAAAGGAACAAAGAAGGCAAAACTCGAATTATCCAACATTATCATTTCGTCACTTGACTAATGCTAAATATTTTCCGAAAAAAATGGCACACATTATTTTATCCCAGTATGTCAAAAAATCAAAAAGTCATATTAGAAAAACATGAACTGATACCTAAATCGAAATATTTCTGGAAATTAACGAAAAAGTTTGCAAACAGATTTGAAAAATGACCAAATTTTGAATTTTTTCTAGTTTATTAATATGGGAGTTTAAATTTTACAAGGTTTCAAATTTAAAGACAAGGTATCGTCATCACAATCACTGAGTCAGCTCTATTCAATATTTTTTAGCACTTTTTGAAACACTGTTTTGAACATTTCGTTGAGTCTCGGATATGGTGCCCTTGAAATAATCTGTTTTTGTCATTTGGAATGGCTGAGTTGGTGTCACTTGTTCAATATCTACGAGAAAAAAAGATCTGGAATGTTGAGTACACTTGACCACAAGTATCTGATTGTTGCAGTATTTTGCACCGCCATCTACTAATGATAAAATGGCAGTATCACGTTCACAGTCCAGTCTGCCTGTTCAGGTACAATCATGAAGGTGCTGCTTATTTTAACCCTGATCACTTTGTAAGTACCGGAATACTATCACTGATATTCTGCTTAGGTCGTAGTTCTTAGGTCGTCATGTGACTCCAACTTCACCTTCAACAACCATTACTTACCTGATGGGTTCAAGTTGGGAGTGGCCACTGCTGCGTTCCAAATAGAGGGTGCATGGAATGAAGATGGCAAAGGGGTAAGCTCTTCTCAACACTCTTCTTCATTGAACATCCAGGTTCAAGGTTAACATGTGGGACTGGTACAGCCACACTTATCCAGAAAGGTTCAAAAACAACTACACAGCTGATGTAGCTTGCGATAGCTACCACAAGTGGCAGGAGGATGTTGCGTTGTTGAAGAATCTAGGAGTAAGCCATTACAGGATGTCCGTGTCTTGGAGCAGGATTTTGCCTAATGGTACTGATAATAATATTAATCAAAAAGGAATTGACTATTATGTCAACATATTCAAGGTGAGTGTCTCTTTTTTGATATCAGAAGACTAGCATAAAACTAAGGCTCTTAAGGAAAACAACATAGAACCAATGGTAACGCTGTACCACTGGGACCTACCGTTTTATTTACATGAAAAGGGCGGATGGTATAACCCCCGCATAGCAGACTACTTTGCTCAGTATGCCAGACTATGTTTTGAAAAGTTTGGAGATTATGTTAAGACGTGGATTACCTTAAACGAGCCTCGTTCCACCTGTTCTGGAGGGTAATTCTTGAGAAGCTTTTAGCCAAAATGATCAATTGTAATTTTAGTTATGGGGTAGGTACACAGGCCCCTGGATACAAGCATATTGGAGATGGGATATATCAATGTGCTTATACTCACTTGTTGGCTCATGCAAAAGCTTATCGTATTTATGACAAAGAATTCCGGGCTATACAAAAAGGTAGCGAAAGAAGAAGTCTCTGACAATTTCCTCTAGTCTACTCAATATTGAGAATGAACAAAAATAATTGCAGGAAGAGTATCAATAGTTATCGACTCTGCTTGGGCCGAGCCAGCCAGTGACAGTGAAGCTGAGCAGCAAGCAGCCGCAACTGAGAATGCGTTTGTGGTAAGCTTCATCTCTTTTATCTCAAGTACTCCATGAATCATTGCAGCTAGGGCTCTATGGTGACCCGATCTACTTGGGAAACTGGCCTCAAGTCGTCATGGACAATGTTGGAAATAGAAGCAAGCTGGAGGGGTTTTCCAGATCGCGACTTCCGGTGCTGAGCCAGAAAGATAAGGACCTCATAAAAGGTACTTCTGACTTTTTCTGTTTGAACACGTGAGTTTAATGCCAGGACCTTGACGAGAATTTATCGGATATTTGTCTGAAGGTACTCCACCAACTATATTGAACCAGGCATCATGGTTAATGAAAGCATAGGCACACCAAACTATGATTTGGATAAAGGTGTCTCCAGCTATTGGGACCCCAGCTGGCCGTCAGACGTCCAGTGGGTACGCATGGTACCATGGGGTTTTAGAAAACTGCTGAACTACGTCTACAATCACTTTGGTAAACCTGAAATTGTGGTCACAGAAAATGGTTGGGCTGATTTGACTGGTAGGCTGGATGATGTCGATAGGGTGACTTACATCAGCCAGTACTTGAGTAGCTTACTGGACGCTTACTATGAGGATGGAGTTAACGTCACAGGGTATACCGTGTGGAGTTTTCTGGATAACTTAGAATGGACCAATGGATACACGTGAGAGTTTCAAAAGTGAAGAAATGGTTAAGATATTGTTTTATTATAGGCAAAAGCTAGGCCTGGTGCAGGTAGACTTCAAAAATGTTAACAGAACAAGGACCCCGAAGGAGTCGTACTTCTGGTACCAGAGGGTTATCAGGAATAGATGTTTGGTAGATCAATGTGTAGCATAATAAATGAACTGATCAGTGTCTAATGATAATATGATATCTCACTTTCCATCGGCATTCACAATACATCATTCGGTCTTCTAGAAAATTTAAGACTTTGTCTTCGGCACTAAAAATGACATTGATTGAAATGGCTCAGACCGGTTCATTTGGGATAAATGCATGGAAAATGGCCAAAAAATCCTCATAACTTGACTTCGATCCAGGCAAATCTCTTAAGCCTGACATATCGCGCTCTTGTTTCCCCGGGTTGTCTCCAAACCTAACGACTTTTTTCGGTTAAAGGAAATGGCCTAGTGATCAAAAATTCCTGTCGTTAAGATCTTATCGCGGTTTATGGAATGGAAAGCGGACGGAAGTTTTCGGGAAAGTGGGTTGGTACGGATATTAGTTGGATTACTTTGGGATGAAATGAAAAATGCTATGTTTCGGGGGTGAGTTTGTCGAAAGTTGGACTGTCCAATGGGGGTCGACATCTTGTTTCAGCAGAGCTCAAAGTGTTCTGTATCTGTAGTTTCAAAATAATATGTCCTGATTGAGTGACTCACTCGTCGCCGAGCGTAAAGTAGTGAAGTTGGAAACATGAAATTTTGTTATATTTTTGGAATCTGAAAACAAAGATCTATCATTCTAGTCAAAAATATACTAGGTATCTCATTTAAAAAATACCATGTTGTGTAGGTTTCTGATGTATTTTCTCATTTCTTAGTATCAGAAAATACCTCAAATTTGCTCATTTAAACTTTTATCCAAATCAAACTGAGATATCTATTGAGTAGAATATAAACAGTCGACCTGTACATAATAACATGTTTCACACTCAATAAAGTCACAGTTTTTCACATTAGTATGCTTGAGGTATAAAAATTACTGGGCAAAATTTATCTCAAAGACAAATTCTGGATCATGTGTAATAACTTGTGTTTTTTCTGTGTCTGTAATCCAGATGTGGGGCAATAACTGACTTGTAACCACACACATACAAATTTGCCCGGATTTGTTGCGGTCGGGTCGTGGATTTGCTGTCAAGACCGGCAAGCCCGTGACGCGACCTGGACCCGACTACCTTTACCAGACATTGGCGGATCGGCGGCGAACGAGTCGTGGCTGACCGATCTGGTGAGCCCATCCGCTGATGAATGGGGAGCTTTAGCTTTCTTAGCGTGCTTGTCGATTGTCAAGTTTTCATCCAAGATGACGTAAATATTTGGATGGTGTTACTCTTCCAATTGATTCTTGGTCGATGCTGAACTTAATCTCACTTCCCAGTGTTCTGATCGTGTGTGCTGTGCGAATACCATCCATTTGCACTTTTTCATGTTCAGTGATTTATTGTTATAGCACAGCCAGTGTACGATGTTCATCTGGTCAATTTTTTTTCTGCATGGTGTCGATGTTATTTCCTGATATTATAGATGAATGTGCTGGAAAATGTCATTTATTTACAATGTGAATAATAATGGTCCAATGACAGTGCCAGTAACGCCAAAATTGATTTTCTTCGCCTGTGAATATTTGTTGTTAAATTTGACTTTTTGTGTCCATTCCGAAAGGTAAGAGGTGAGCCATTGATGAACTTTGCCCTTGAGACCAATTTTATGTAGCTTAATCAGTAACATGCCTATTAATTGTTTCGAAAGCTTTTTGAAATCAAGAAAAATGAACAAACAGAATCAAATTAACCTAGTTCCAGTGTTTTTTTCAATTCCTTTCCTTGAGTGGTTGAAATAGGGGATGATATTTTGTGAGAAATTAGTTTGTCATTTTTAAAAACAAAAGCATAAAACTTTTTTTTTAGTTGGAATAGGTTTAAGAGGCTGCTAATCATGGAAACATACTTGTGAACGAAAAATGTACTTTGTGGATGAACTTTACTCATTGAATTAGTAGTATCACAATTTTAAGGGATGACGTAACTTATGGGTCAAAAAAACCATATCACATCTTTTTCTGGATCTCTCTAGAAATATTCAGAGTTTTTGGAATTTTGAAACGACATTTCACTGATAATAAAATACGCAACTTTGCCAAGATACTGTCGCGTTTCAAATAATTATTTGTTTGTTTCCGAACATGCCTCAAAATCATATCAATTGTATGTCATCACCATAGCAACGGAATTCAGAGCCGTCTATTCTGAATTAAAAATTAGTATTCATAATCTGCTAGAACATAAAGAGAAGTTTTTTGCTGATAATCTGTAAAAACCATTTTTTTATCAATATATCCTGTTCTCTAACCCTGAAACTGGCGATTTAATTGATGGGAAGTGAATCGTTCAACGAAGAAACTACATCTTCAAATAGAACAGCACAAGACCATACATTTTGGTCCTTCGAGCCGGATGGTTTATGGAATGGTGAATGGTTTGATGGATTTCAACAATATTCAGCATGAATGAATCGTCCAACGTCATGGAACGTCAAAACAGCCTGTGAGTCCTTTCCAATTTCATTATAAACGTGAACCTATGAGGAAGCCATATCATTGATTTATGGAATTTATTTGCACCTTTAGGGAGTTTAAACTAATTGCTTTTTGCTTGATAAAGGGGCAGTAATTTTCACATCTTTTGTGACATTTTACTGCTTTATTAGTTTGCACCTTGGCTTGCACTCAACCACTCACCTTTGTGAGGCTATCGCGGTATTTGTCTGGTGCCCGTTGGCTCCTGTACTCCGCATCTTTTTATCTATTTTAAACAGTGTATCGGTGCACTGTCGTCTTTTCTCACTTGTTCATCAAAGTTTGGCGGTATAAAATCGAGCATAACCAATTATTACGTAATCCGAGTTTACGTTATAAAATAAAAATATACACTCGATAACGATTTTGGCATTTTAAGTTGAATATTCATTATGTCTGATCCAGATGAAATGGACATAGCGCAATCTACTGGTGCGCATTTAGTTAGCCGCCGTGGGCAGATTAAAGGCAAACTAACAAGATTTAAAAGGTTTATAAATGACACCAATAATGTAACAAAAATTGTGGAAATTGATACCCGCTTTAAAAGGATTGAAAGCCTTATTGACGAATTCAATGAGGTGCAATCTGAGTTAGAACTCATTGATAGTACAGAGCTGGAATCTCTTGAAAGAAATAGGTTTGAGGATGACTTCTATGAGGCTGTGTCAAAGGCGAAAGAGCTTGTTGATGGGTATAGAATGAAGGAAGCTCAAACGATTCAAGCCTCGAGCACATTGTCAAATCCACAATTGTATCAACAGCGGGATCAACAGTTATTTATGCTGAATAACGTAAAGTTACCTCCTATAGTTTTGCCAGAATTTAATGGCGCTTTTGATAAATGGCAATCATTTTATGATTCTTTCTCAGCATTAATAGATAAAAACACGTCTCTTTCAGACGTCCAAAAATACTACTATTTACAAGCTTCATTGAAAGGTGAAGCGGCTCATATTATCGAGTCTTTGGAAATTTCCGAGGCAAATTATGCTGTTGCCTGGGGACTTTTGCAAGAACGATTCGAAAACAAAAAGTTAATTATTAAAACTCATATGAAACAGCTTTTTGAGTTGCCAAACGTGAGCAAAGATTCATTTAGTTCGCTACGATCGTTCTTGGACAAAGTCCAAAAGCATTTCAGAGCTCTCAAATCTCTAAAAGAACCCGTCGATTCATGGTCTACTATTTTGATTTATCTTTTGCTAAGTAAAGTTGATAGCAATACTAAAAAAGAGTGGGAGATGAAAACCATGGACGAGGTTTCTCCAACAATAGAAGCTTTTTTCACATTTTTGCGTGAACATTGTCAAGTCCTTGGGTCCGTTGACACCAAGTCGAATAATTATCAAAATAATTCTGGGTTTGAGAATAAAAAACCATCTAATAGGTATCAGGCAAACGTTGTTGCCAACTCGTCTAACTCCATCACTTGCATCTTTTGTAAGGGTGATCATTCGATATACTATTGCAACAATTTTCAAAGGTTATCAGTCTCTAATAGATTGAATAATATTAGAAGGTTAAAGGCCTGCACAAATTGCTTACGCATAGGCCATACGGGCACTGATTGTCACGCTAAACCTTGTAGAATTTGCGGACATAAACATAACAGTCTTTTACACTTAGGTAGTTCGCGAAATAATCAGCAACAAAACTCAAATAATGTAA
The DNA here is from genome assembly GCA_958502075.1 of Orchestes rusci. Classification (NCBI taxonomy): domain Eukaryota; kingdom Metazoa; phylum Arthropoda; class Insecta; order Coleoptera; family Curculionidae; genus Orchestes; species Orchestes rusci. The sequence goes on along the minus strand of OY293313.1, from coordinate 17,418,366 downwards.
ATAGAGCGCACGACATTGGTAATGTCAGTTCCAGTTCAGTGATTTCAGTAAGTAAACCCACGGAAGCTGATGGTTGCGTCATTACTAAAACAAAATCAGCTATCGATGACAATGATTCTTCGATTGCGTCTTCTTCGCAAATTTGCGATTTTGATATACAGAGTGTTTCGACTGGATTGAATAATGTATATAGTCGGAACTCTTTTGTAGTTTTATCTACAGCGATTATACATATCTTTGATAATGAAAACAAACCTGTGGTTTGTAGAGTCTTATTAGACGCAGGTTCCCAATCAAACTTTATTAGTCGCGAATTTTTTGATCTATTAAAGATTCAGCCTAAAAATATCAATATTGATGTAATTGGTATTAACGGCCATTCCAGTAAGATATCAAAATGTATCAAGGCTAAAATAAGATCTTTGAATTCTGGTCACCAATGTAATTTAGAATTCCTGGTATCTGCAAATCAAATCACAACCACAACGCCTCAAATCAATATTGATGTTGCAGATTTTAACATTCCTTCTAATATTAGACTGGCTGACTCTAATTTTAACCAACCAGGTAAAATTGATGCCCTTCTGGGCGCCGGCATTTTTTATAATCTGCTATTGCCAGGTCAAATCCTTTTAGGTAAATATCAACCATTACTCCAAAATACAAGGTTGGGGTGGATTGTTGCAGGAGAGCTTCTCGCTACACCTCCTCAAAAATACTTGCGTTGTAATTTAGCCGAAACAAGTATTTTGAATAAACAGATGGAGAAATTTTGGTTACAGGAAGAGTGCCAAAAAGAAATCTTGTATACTGCAGAAGAATTGGAGATTGAAGATCACTTTCAAAAAACCTTTTTATTGAATGATTCTGGTAGTTTTACAGTCCACTTACCATTTCGTGACAATCTTTCCAACTTAGGGTCATCTTTTGACATCGCAGTAAACAGATTTCATGCATTAGAGCGGAAATTTGTTAAATTTCCTCACTTAAAAGAAACATATTCCCAATTTATACGCGAATATATAGAGTTAGGACACATGTCCTTAGAACAAGACTTGGAACAGGCTAAATCAGAACCTAATTATTTTCTACCGCATCATTGCGTGGTAAAAGAATCGTCTGTTACTACAAAGTTACGCGTGGTTTTCGACGCATCATGTAAAACCACATCTGGAATGTCGCTTAATGACTGTTTAAAGGTCGGACCCTGTATACAGGATTCTTTATTTTCTATTCTATTGCGGTTTCGTATGTATGCTATTGTATTGAGTGCCGATATTGCGAAGATGTACCGCTGTGTATATGTGCATGAAAACGATCGTAAATTTCAACAAATAGTTTGGCGGTTTGATTCTAGCGATCAGCTGTCTGTATACAAATTAAATACAGTCACATACGGTACAGCGCCTGCCTCTTTTCTTGCCACAAGGTGTCTTAAGCAATTAGCTATGGATTATGAAGACAAATTTCCAGATGCGTCAAATTCCATTTTACATGATTTCTATATGGATGATTGGCTAAGTGGAGCCAATGACATTGATTCTGCAGTCAATTTATTGAAAAATGTCAATTACATTTTAGGCACTGCTGGGTTTCACTTGCGCCAATGGTCATCTAATGACAAAAGAATTTTAAAATTGATTGAAGAGTCATTCAATTGTGAAAAATCGGATTCCAAGTCTCAATTTATAATTAAGGATGAGCAAAGTAATAAAACTTTGGGAACACTTTGGAACTCCTCAAAAGACACATTACAATATAGTGTGAATTCAAATTCGAAAAACATTTTAACGAAACGTGGTATATTATCGGTCATCAGCCAAATCTTCGATCCACTAGGATTATTGGGTCCTGTCATAGTCAAAGCAAAAATATATATGCAAAAACTCTGGCTATTGAAAATTGGATGGGATGAGCCACTTCCCGAAGAATTTTTAGCCAATTGGTTGACATTTTATAAAAATTTACATTTGATTGAAAAATTGGAAATACCCAGAAATATTCTTGTTTCTAAATATGTAGATACAGAAATTCATGTTTTCACTGATGCTTCGGAAGCGGCCTTTGGTTGTTGTACCTATTTTCGATCTTTAAGTTCGGAGGGTGACATACAAGTAAGCCTAGCTTGTTCCAAATCGCGAGTTGCCCCTCTGAAAGTAATATCTCTTCCACGTCTCGAATTATCTGCTGCTCTATTGGGAGCTGAACTTTCAAAATCCGTTCTGAATTCTATAAAAATCAAAATTACCAAAATTTATTATTGGTGTGATTCCACTATCGTGTTGGCGTGGATATCAAACGAGCCAACAAGACTAAAAACCTTTGTTGCTAATCGAGTTTCTAAGATCCAGGCAATTTCTAATGCAGATCAATGGCGACATGTACCTAGTGCTTGTAATCCTGCTGACTACGTCTCGCGCGGTGTGGATCCTGAGAAGATGGAGCATTTAAATCAATGGTTTAACGGTCCTGAATTTTTGTATAAACCATCGGATTTTTGGCCACATTGCGAACAATTAACAAATATTGAAGTTCCGGAAATGAAAACTGAACAAAAGGTTTTAATGGTAAATACTATAGTAAAAAACGAAATAATTGAGAGATATTCAAGTTTTGGAAAATTAATCCGTATAGTCTCCTATATTCTTCGTTACAAACAAAATGTAGTTTTAAAACTAAAATCGGAACCTCTCGTTTTAGATAAGCTAAATTTATTGAAAATCGATAACGCTACAACCGTTATTATTAAAATAATTCAAAGCCAATATTTTTATGCTGAAATAAGGGATTTGCTTAAAGGCAAACAAGTGTCTAGGAACAGTAAGTTAATACGATTAGATCCTTTTTTAGATGAAGACAGTGTTATCAGAGTTGGTGGCAGGCTCAGAAACGCAGACATTTCATTTGAGTCCAAACATCCTGTAATATTACCATCTGAAGGCCACTTCACATCTTTGATAATAAGACATTTTCATTTCAAGCATTTGCACGCAGGTCCTCAGACGTTGTTATCAATTATTAGACAACAGTATTGGCCTTTAAAGGGTAGAAATACTGTGAGATATATTTTAAACAAATGTATTACCTGTTTTCGTGTCTCTCCTACTATGGCTACTCAAAAGATGGGTGATTTACCAGCTCAGAGAATACAAGCGTCACGTCCATTTTCAGTGTGCGGGGTTGATTATGCTGGACCCTACTTGATAAAAAATAGTTACCTCCGTAATACCAAGTCAGTGAAAGCTTGGGTTTGCATTTTCATTTGTTTCTCTACTAAAGCGATACATGTGGAACTGGTAACGGATTTATCAACAGGTTGTTTTTTAGATGCTTTCAAGAGATTCGTAGCTAGGAGAGGATTGCCAACAAAAATGTATTCAGATAATGCCAAAAACTTTATCGGTGCGGAAAATATTTTCAAGGAAATTGAAGCCAACAATTTTCAAAATTTTCTTACTGAAAACCGCGTTGTTTGGTGTTTTATACCGCCAAAGTCTCCACATGTGGGAGGACTATGGGAATCTGCAGTACGACTTATGAAATTTCATTTAAAGCGTACTTGCCAGGGTGTGTTGTTGAGTTTTGAAGGTTTTTATTCCCTATTAGTTCAAATCGAGTCCATAGTCAATTCGCGACCTTTGGTTCCCCTGAGTGAGGACCCCGAAGATTTGATCGTTTTGACGCCAGGACATTTTTTGATTGGCGGATCCTTGTTGGCGGTTCCTGAGAATTCTGTCACTGATATAAGACAGACTCTACGTTGCAAGTACAAACATTTGCGGTACTTGTTGGAGCAGTTTTGGACAAGGTGGCATAGAGACTATTTGCACACATTGCAAGAACGGTGCAAATGGCAAGCTGATTCCGATGTGTTCAAGGTCGGTCAATATGTTGTGCTTCACGAGGACAATTTGCCCCCTATTGGAAGCTAGGAAGAATAATTGCCGTTCATCCTGGTCAAGACAATAAAATTCGAGTGGTAACCGTTAAAACAAAGGACGGTGAATATAAACGTTCGGTAGTGAGGATCAGTGTGTTACCATTTGATTCCTGAATTTGAAGATTTTTTTTTTTTGATTTTCTTGAAATTAGGACATTTCAAGGCCGGCGGCTATGTCGCGTTTCAAATAATTATTTGTTTGTTTCCGAACATGCCTCAAAATCATATCAATTGTATGTCATCACCATAGCAACGGAATTCAGAGCCGTCTATTCTGAATTAAAAATTAGTATTCATAATCTGCTAGAACATAAAGAGAAGTTTTTTGCTGATAATCTGTAAAAACCATTTTTTTATCAATATATCCTGTTCTCTAACCCTGAAACTGGCGATTTAATTGATGGGAAGTGAATCGTTCAACGAAGAAACTACATCTTCAAATAGAACAGCACAAGACCATACAGATACCAATAATGGTAAACATCGAATCTGTAACACCCTGTACAATTTAGATGTTTCGATCATTTTTCATTCGAATCTAGTACAAAGTTGCGTATTTTGGTAATTAATAAAATGACGTTTAAATATTCAAAAAAATTCCGAACTCATCCGGAGATATCCAGAAAAAACCTCGAACTGATAGAAGTCGCGGAACCGGGAGTGCTGGCTCTACAATTACTTTCCATTACAATCTTTGCCACAATAAAATTGATCTTTCACCATTTATAGTCCTATAGGCGTCAACAAAGTTTTCCATATTATACCGCAAACACACTCCACGTGACCTAGGTATGTCTATACCTCATCTGAGATTGTTTGTTATCAAATCATACCAGCATATACAGGGTGTTTCCTAAAGATTGGTAAAAAATTCGTTGTGTGATTCCTGGGGTATTTTCATGAAAAAAAGTTCCTATAAACATTTGCCGAAAAATGCTTCCTAAGGGAGCTACGCCCCTTTAAATAGGGCACCCCGAAGACAGTTTTTCCTCAATATTTCCGAAACCTTACATACAAAAATCATGAAATTTGGTACATCATACAAACTTTTAATGCTGAATGAGAATTTGAGCTCAGAATTTCAAAATTTTAATCAGGGGCGTACCATACTGGCGGGGTTAAAGGTTAAAAGAAAATTGGATTCTTTTAACCCCAGGAATCACACAACGATTTTTTTACCAATCTTTAGGAAACACCCTGTATTGCAAAGGATAATTTTTTTAACATCGAACATTATCGAGTGTTCTGTCCACAGATAACATAATTTGGTTTGAGGTGTTGATTTTTGAAATACAAAACAAATTGGATGATCAGATATTGAATGTGTCGATGTTATCATGAGCATGTATTGCGTTGGAGGTTACGTAAGAAAATCATCAACCGAATGAATTAATTGATATAGTACTTATGGAGTTCTCATTAAAAAATATACAGTGTGTCCACGGATTGAGTTTGCATAAGGGGCAAATGACAAGAAATTCTCGAGTTGGATCACGATTTACGACATTATTCGACCAAATACCGGCCCCAAAGTTCCACTCCTCCAACAGTGGAAAAGTGCGGAGGAAAAGTGAACAGAGCCTACTATCTATGACAACGGAACACGTTTTCACGGGGCTCTAGTGATTTTGATCTTTCAGTGAACAGCGTTTTAAAAAAAAACACCAAAATTTTCATTATTTTATAAAACTAACTTAATAATTGCTCACAATCAGCTATGATTGGAAAGAAATTATTATTTAATCAAAATGTTGACGTTGACCAGTGAACAGTTGCCTATTAGGGATTCAAGCTTAGCGATACGCTCTCTGGTCGAGAATTTCACTATTTATATTATTATTCATTTTTATTGTTTATGCTTGTTATTGTTCACATTGTTGTTCTCGCAATAATTTCCGGTGGCGTACTCTCCATTTTCTACAAATCAATAATTGAGTTATGTTGGTTTTCCTCAGCTTGTGTGTTGCCATTGTTGCAAATCTACACTGAATGACGTCACTATGATACTATTCGAATGTGAGCCTGGCGCCGTCGCCCGAAACTATATGTATGGCAACTTGAAAACATATTGTTATGTTTTTGCATAAATTTGTCGACATTAAAAGAAAAAATAGCATATTTCATCTGGGGGAAAATTTGAAAACATATTGTTATGTTTTTGCATAAATTTGTCGACATTAAAAGAAAAAATAGCATATTTCATCTGGGGAAAAAGTGACTTTTCATGACTTGCTCTCTATCATTTGAGTGCGTCATGAAAAGTATCACTTTATTTACCTCCATATTTTATACTATTGTTCTAATGTTCTAATGTTCAAAATTAGCAAGATGTCGACATTCGCCGCTTTCTCCAAGTCTTCAGGGTAATATTGTTCCATATTCCTGAGGCGTCCTTCTTTCAGAGTTACGCAGTGGCACAGTAGATGTTCAATCGTTTCATCCTCCTCGATGCAGTCCATGCAGAGATCATCAGTCCCTTGGCCTCATTCTCGGAGCATGGTTCTGATTTCACAGTGTCTTGTGATTACTCCCACAAGAGTGCTCACAGAGGAATTTGCTCTGTTTTTGCGGTCGTTTCGATTGCTCCACCTGTCATTGTGTAGCTCTAACATGTTTTTAACTACTGTATCTTTCAATAGTTTGATCGTTGGTAGCGATGTGTTTTCCATTTCGGCTTCGTGCTCTCTTAGTCCCAATTTCGCCAGTTCATCTGCTATCGTGTTTCCTTCAATATTGCTATGTCCAGGAACCCAGCATAGAACGAGCTTCTTGTTCCCAATCCAGGATAATGCCTCACGGCTATCCATCACTACCTTTGACCTTACTGTATCTGAGTCTAGTCATCTCAACGCTGCTTTGCTGTCTGCATAGATTATGACGTATTTTGTTGTCTTGTCCAGTCTTCAATGGCAATGATTTCTGCCTGCAGAATGCCACATCCTTTCTTAAGCTTGATAGACTCTTGGATGTTTAGTTCCTTTGAGTTTATACCTGCTCCTGTGCCTGCATTTGTCTTTGCTGCGTCCATAAAGATGGATTTCTCCTCCCTAATAATTGAGTCTTGATTCCAGTCTTCTCTGGAAGGTATTTTAACCACAACCTCATTATCAAAAGAGCTTCTGGTCACCATGTAGTCTGTTGCCGTTTGTAGCAGCTTCGCCTCTTGGATATCCATTGCCTTTGAGATTTTCCTTAGCACGGTTGAGTGCTCACTTGTTGCCTGTTTCTCAGCTTTTGCCCACTATCAGGATTGCCACGTCGTCTGCATATGCTACCATCTTTATTCCTTGTTCTCTGAAGGTTTTCAAGAGCGAGTCTACCACGATCAAGAGTGGCGAGATTACTTCTCCTTGTAGTGTCACTCACTCTTGTTGTTTTTTTCTTATAGAGCAATTCCCATTTTCTGAAATCATAATACTGCTTTTCAGCATTTTTATTGTCAAGTGGATGAAGATTGGTTCTACTTTCATCCTGTCCATTTCTCTTTCAATGTCCTCGGTCGTGACATTATTGAATGATCCCTCCATGTATAGAAACGCTGCCAGCGAGTATTCTTTTTCATTGAGAGATTTTACAATTGTTTCCACACCTTCATGCAGATAAATAAACCTTACAAAGATTTGACTTCGAATTCGATGAAAAATCCAACAACAAAATAAAGTACAGGGCGTCTCATTCAAAATTTCAAAGTTGGGTGCCGTGGACAGCTTCTGGGACACCTTGAACCTTAATATTCACGGGACAAAATTTGGAAATTTGTAACTTTTCAAAGTTGACACTGGTGTGCAATACGATACGGTTGTCTAAACGACCGTTTTTATGTAAATTGACACCATGCAAAAATTAATATTTTTATTTGTATTTGATTGTTTAAGTGGTAGCCATTTTGAACTGAATTGACAGATTGTCACTCAAATTGGTGATCGTACTCAGCTTGGAAAAACCTTTCAAAAGAGGGGTCACATGACTAAGGTTTCCATTCAAAAAAAATATCGATGACGTCATATCTCTGACAGCTGTCAAAAAAAAGGTATACCTATTTCAGCGTTTTTCTTTAAATCTTGAAAAATTGAGATACATATTAGGGGTAGTCCCGACTTTTTTCCCACACAGTGATTCACTTATGGGTATGTATCAAATATTCATTTTTACTGCTTAAACTTGAATGAGATGGTCCATAACTATTATCAAATAACATATTTGGACGTAGTTTCAACTTCAATCAACTTTCCAAAAAAAAAACACATTTTCTAAAAAATAAAGATACTTCAAATCTTAATTTGATACCTGTTAAAAGTAAAATGTTCTAATTTATTTCTCATTTTCGAAATTTTCCAGCACACCCGATATAACCAAAATAATGGTGAGGATTTAGTTCGCGAAAGTCGGTTTTCAAAAAACATGTGAACAATAGGTTAATGCTATAATGTTCACAGTTGTGAACTTATATAATTGGCAGATACATTCAAAGCCTCATAATTTGATGAATAATTCTGAAGGGAGATGATAACTCAAAAAAAGAAAAATAATCGAAAACTGTCCCGAGGCTTCTATAGACGCAACAAACACGGTAATGACGATGAAAAAAATGTATTTCTTGTTCAGTACCTATACAGGGTGTCCCGGATAAAATATTGTAAGATACGATGATGCTTAAATGGAAAAAAAGTATCGTATTAGTATGCTGAAAAATAATCGTTCGTTATTTTCTCAGAGATTTCGGAGGCCCTTCGACCTTGTTTAAAACTTCCGAGTTTCAGGCCTCTGGTGTAGTTCCTGTTTTTATGACAGCTTGTAAAAATGTTGTTTTTAAAAAATAGTTTTTTTTGGATGAATTCACTGGAAGCATCGGCTTCTTCAAACACAGGGAATGTGATGAGGAAAGCAAGACATTCATGATGAGCCATCTCTTAATCCTCTGGCGAGGATGTCTTTCACTTACTGATCACTGATCTTTATATGTATAAAACTGGATAAATACAGCCGTCACACGTCATGGTGAATTCACGATTTACGAAGATAATATTATTTATAACTAGAGTTTTCTCAAACCCTGATTCATTGAGGTCTTTTGAACGTCCCTGACAAATACGCAACCCAACATTCATCGCCCAGTGCATGTTGGGTTGCATTTTGTCTGGGACGAAGCTTACGCCTTTATAAATGAAGTTAAGCTAGAAATGAGGTGGTGTTTTGGATTAAAACTTGCTTTTATTATCCTCAGTATCAAGGAAAAGGTGTTCTTGAAGCTTCACGCGCAAATTTGATACAAACTTTTCTGTGAATGAGTGGTTGTGGATCACAAGAGCAAAGAAAAAAACAAATTTTTGGCTGTATATTTTTTTATGAGTATTCATGTCCATCCTAAAGTGTGGTTCATCATATTGACATGAATAAGCTCAACCTTTAGTGTAACATGGTTGGAACAATGTCGATGTCTCCTATAAAGTCGAAGATCTTTACAATATTTGTAACTATTCTAGACAAGGAAGAAAAATAAAGCAAAAGGATTGCAAGAAGAAATCAGTATTTATTCAGCCATCGCTATATCGGTTATTTATTGTGCAGACAGATTTTTGTACTTTCAACGTCTCTTGTTATACTTCGTCATCAGGCCTTTATCAAATGGATCAATTTGTATAATAAAAACCTATTGAACTACTGCTTTCAGCATTCTATGGCTCACTGCCATTAAACTCCAACGCATCAAAATGCCACAAGTGAGTTTTTGAACATTTCTCCATTTATTACACTGACATAAACCGGTTCAAGAGCGGGAATCATTTATTTCTTCTGAATCAATGGGACATAAAATTTAAGACCAATCGAGTAATGCTCTTTTAATTGTGAAGTATCTTCACTCTGGAGGCTCTATGAGATTTGTGAAGCACTCAAGAAAAACCGTAAAGTTTAATCGAGAGGTTGATTGGAATTTGAAGGGTATTTGAAGAAGTAGTTAACATTCAAGTCTCATCATTCACCCGCTCAAAAAATATCTATATTTTTGAGTTAGACATAAAAGACATCGCTTTGGAGAATGTTTAAAAGAGTGTATGTATATGAGAGCTCTATATCAACATCTGTAAACGGTGTGAACAATAATCTCAAAAAATAAATTCCTCCTCATCAGTTGTTGTGCACATGCTTGCCTTTGAGGATAATGATCTTAGTTTCAGATAATGACATTACAACATTCCTTTTTTCTGAAAATATCAATCAATATGTCCCCTTCAAACTCAAGTTCTTATTTCCCCAAAAGTGTTCACAAGAAATTACCGTAATAATCTTGAAGGGCCGGCCATAATAGATTTGACGTCTTTAAGGGTTAATACCGGGGTCTTAACGTTGTTCTTAATTAAAGTATATATACTCTGAACGAGGGGTTGGAATAAGAACGTTATTTTTATTTTACAGGATATATCAACATTGTTAAGTTAGCAGATACTTTGTGTTGGAAAGCCAGTTCAAAAAGATGAGGCGCCAAGATAATCTGGAGAAAAACCATGGAAATATCTGCTGCTGTGACAAAATACTGCTGCTTAGGCAAGATTGATCCTGGATCTCGATGAGGTCACGTGCAGAAATGACACAAGGCGCTAGAATATTCTAGAAAAATGAAGTGTATGGAGACTGGCACCGTGTAAAACATAAACAATCTTTATCCCTCCTAGCTTGAATTAATAGAGGAAATCCATTGAACCTTTATCGGATTATATTCTAAATTATGCTAGAAACCGTTAACATTGTAATCTATAATATACCCTGGAAGACTTTTCTCAAAAAATAAAGTTCACACAATACTTTTCACTGCCCAGAATCAATTATCATAGTTCATCTATCTTATCCCGTTCCACTTGTCTTAATAGTAGTTCTGAACAACTCCTTGCTCAACTTTCTCCATAAATCATGAGTCTGTTATTCTCCCAATGTTCTCGTGACAAAAATAAACTTGAGTTTTCCATATGAAATGTTGCTTTGAAGATCGAATTGAAACGACAATTCTATCGATTTTGAAATTACAGCCGATACAAAATGAAGTCTCATGACAAAAAAACACTTCATCAAATATCTTATCATTGAAATAAGATAGGTATGTATGACCTAGTTAGATGAAAAGGTGGTAAGATCTGGAATTAAAATTTGTATACCCACTAGAACCTTATCTATGTCAACTGTCTGAGGAGACAATTGACGAGGGAGCACCTCGTCATTTCTCGCATAGGTCTGTATTCCTTTCCATCCAATAGATTTTTTCTGAAACGGATTTATCATATTCCGCCCTATACAGCGGCCGCCAATCACTCTGGTTGATGTACGATTTATCGTTGCAGGAGGGCATCGTCATCCTCACGGCAAAGATTCGCCAACGCCGTCCCTTTGTTTTTACATATAAGTATAGAAAATAGGTAGTAATAAATAAATACGAAGAGAAAAAACACTATATATCTGACAATAATTTGCCTCTCTAACTCTGTTCACCATGTACATACATTCTATAGTATGTGACGTATCCAATTGCGCTCTCTCTAAATCCCTGCTTGAATGGACCGCGTCCGCCGCAAATTAAATGGGCTGACATCCATACTGTAGCTCTTGTGCTCTCCCGTTCGGCTTTTTTCTTTCTTGGCTTTGTTCACCATATCGTTAGGCTACCATAACACTGGAGGAACGGACTGTCGATCCCTTTGTACGCATTCAAGGCCTCGCCACAATATTCCAAACAGTAGACACACCAGCACTAGGGACAGTGCTACACACTTTGACAAAAAACTATTATCGTGTCGACGCTGATCTGGAACGCCTTGTGCTAATGAAGGCTGGACGGAGGCCAGAGGCGTCCACTGATTTCTGCGGAACAACAAGTGATTGAGGAAGATTAAAAGTACTATGCTCCAAATCATCATCAGAACCCGACTCCCTTCATGTCAACTACAACCACCGATGGGAGCTTGGGCCTCCATTCCTTGATGGACACTTCCGATTAGATCGACGTTGGAAGCTTGGAGGCGTCGAGCACTTGTCTATATAAGCACTCATCAAACCAAATTTCTTCTCAGACCTTCCTGTACACTACTTGGCAGCGTAGGTGGAGGTGATCGTTGGCGCATCCACCAAATGTCACGTATGATGTTCGACTGGGCCTTCGTCTGGACCCTCAACACCTGTCGTGCTCCAGGGGAACGTAGCTGGGCTGAACAGTAGGGAAACTTGGTAATGGGAGCTCCAGTTTATTATCGTCTATGGTACAGTCTATCTTCACCGCCATAACAATAGGACAAGCATGTTCTTCGAGGCTGAGAGGGGTTACACTACCAATACTTTACCCACTCGAACCATATTCAAGTGAGGCAGGTTTTGGTGTCAATAGTATTTAAATATTTGCAGAATCATTGTAGTATCCATGTCCTGTGAGCACTTGTGTTATACAGAAGTTGAGATCACCGTGAGATCTGATGTACCATGAACATCTTTGGTCAAGCTTCTAGTCTACTCTCCAACGTCCCAAGGATTTTGTTAATTACCATCAATAGCATTGTTCCATTGATTCTATTCCTTCCTGCACTTGTACAATCAAATTCGTAGTGGAATTGGAAACTCTGAATATCCACGTATGTCCTCAACCTGTGCAGACGCGGACATCACTTTTCCCAGTAGAACTTGTTGGTTGTGAACCAAGAGTTTCATACACTAGGTTTCATATGGCCCAGAGAAAACACTCCAATGGCTTTGTCAGGAGACCAAGTAGGCCACTGCATAGGGCTATTTCAGTCCATCAACGTGTACGAAAGCTTGGATCCAAATACTGCCATCCTTGCAATGCAAACTGAACTGGAGCTTCATTCTATTGCTCTTATTTTTAGAAGTATATCCTCCAATATGGTGGTAGCAAATATGCTATTCAGCAATGCCGGTTCACATCCTATTTGCAAACTGATCTTTGTCTCTACATTCCAGATGTGACTGTAATGGCTTAATAAATAACCGTGCCTTGTAAAACAGGGCACCAAAGTTTGATTTTCTTAACTTTTGCTGCTACGACCAATAACAGAAACGGTGCCGCGGCATATGGTCTTCCTGAGCCATGGCTTGGACTTTTGAAAGGTGGTTATGGTATGGTTGTTGCTCTTGGAGAACTCACCAAACAGTAGTATCACGAGCCCCACCGTCATTTTTGCGAGAATTCATGAACTGACACGAAGATATCTATGAATCTTGCTGGGATTAGGCGATGGATGACGTGATTGGGATGATGACGTTGCGGTAACCACTCGGTCGATTATTCTCCTATAGCCACCAATTCCTCTCCAAATCAAGTGCATATCAGTAATTCACGGATGATGCTCTGTTTCATCACCGAAATATTCACTACGGAATATTTAAATCAATTCCAGTCCGTTTTCATGAATGGTACTCAAATCCTTTTGAAACCTACGGTTTTATATGTCATTTTTGTCAACTGTCACTGTCGGATCTGTTTATCCACGTTATATAATTCTATTCTTACGATCACCCTGTAAGTTACAAACTTATACTCCTTTTCATCATGAAGTGGTTCGGAAAAGAAATGTTGTCAAAAAGCTGCTTTCAGGTATCGCGACGCCAGCGGCAAAGTTACGAGGGGGCAAAGTTGAAACTATGGAGGACTGTAACTAGGAGATGAATCGACATACGAATATCCTTGAAATTTCTGTCCCTCTTTCTCGTAAGTTCATTTGAGGGCGCTGCTGATAGTAGCGCTTTTGTTTACTCGTTGTCATGGTAGCGTTTATTGCTTGTCAATGATTATTATTAATAATTTTTATTCCAAATTTCTACTCTACAATACACATAAAATTAATTCTTTATAAGGCAAAAATTAAGGTTGAATCGTCGCAATAACGTGTTTCAAGCCCATTGTTTGTTTATTGATGACTGTTGCCAATGAAGGATATGACGTCACTCAGTTACCCTCTAAAGTAATGCAATTGAACAGAAAAATACAAAAATTCTCGAATAATTCAGATTAATGTATAACAAAAAATATATTGATGATACCTACCATCATCAAATAATGAGAGTTTTGATGCCAACTAGGTGATAAAAATTGTTTCATCATGGTTACCTAGGTGATCGATTTTGTTTGACATGAAAGCGCCAGCGACTCTTCGCCATCTGGGGTAACAATTGAAGCTGAATTACGATTTGAATTCTGGCCCACTTTTTAAGCATTCGATTCGTCTCCTGGTTATAGTTTTCCATAGTTGAAACTTATAAAGAGCACGTCATCAAAAACTATAGAATCACTCATTTTCAAAACTCCCGGAAAACTTTCCAGATAACCCCTTGGTTTCGCACTCAATGACCGTACTAAATCCGTTGAATAACCTTTTCACTCCGGAGTTCTTTTCGAAAGTAAACGAAAAAAACTTAACCAGATTCTTTTGCTTGAATATTGTTGATGTTGATGAGTAGTTTATCAGAATCTAGTGAGCTGATGATATTACAAAAGTTGTTTAATTAGAAAACAACAGGAGGAGGTTTCACAGTGAAACCAGTAGGCAAAAAAATGATCACAGTTTTTTTTTCATTATTTGGGAATCATCGATAAAATATGTTAAATCTTCTCATCCTTGAGACCAACGGAAGGGAATACACGATTTTCTTTTGGAAGAAAAAGCCTTCTTCTCCTCACGCCTAGGCTCATTTCCCGCTTCAAGTTCAAAGAAAAAAAACTCATGTTCTTGATAGGTGATACAAAGCTGTCCAAAAGTATATTAGGGTGGGGCAAAACGACGCACTCAGAGGATGAATAACCATAAGTCACAAACTTTAAAAATAAAACACATTTTTGTGGTGAACAATGAAAGCTTATAAACTAAAAAAGATAAGATAATTACACATACAAAACATGTGACTCTCCTGGTATATTTTGGGAAAAACGCTGGGACACATCAATTTTGATCTAGGAAGACGTCTTTTTATGCATAGTCGAACATTACAGGGTGTTACGCTGGTATGCTCCAGATTTTTAAATGAAAACTCCCATTTTTAAATCCAGATGTAGATTCCCTTTTGAAGTATAAATAAAAAATATCCATGACAATCTTTGACTGTTTTGGAGATACCTGCATTTTATGAAAAAAAAATACAGTGAAGAGGGGTAGTTTGACGCTTTGTATCTCAAAGACTATTGGACGTGACACAATAAGATTTTGGGGGTACCTATAAAAAATGCTGGTCATTCAAATAATCTTGATCATTTTTCTTGATAATCTACCTACATGGCCTTGACAAGTTATGAAAAACAAAAACATTTCATAAAAAAAAAAATCAGATATTTTTTTTAGGCATTTTTTTTATATTGGTAGGTACCAAAATGGATACTTTTCAAGTTATTTGCATTTTTTGATGCATAATTCAAAAATGAAATTAAGAAAGCGGGTTTCCATTTGAAAAAATCAAGTTTATAGTCGTAACTTATTGTTGGTCCACCCTGTATGTATACTTCGATTATCCTTATTATCTCACTTAGAATATGACATAGAATTCGAAAATGAGATGAAAATTGGGAGTGTCCTTTGGAAAAAAATCAATTGATGGTCGTAACTTATTTTTGGTCCACCCTGTACACATAAAATTATCATAAAAAAAAACCGCTGTCAAAAATAAAAATCGATGTGTCCGAGCGTTTTTCACAAAACAAACAAACCCCCCTACTGTGCTTTTATTTTGTGAAAGAGGAGCGAACAAAATTTTGGAACGGCCATTGCATATCACCTATCTGAAGTGCAATCTTCAATAATGAAAAATAGTCACAGATCGCCTGCCCGATGTTTGCATAGTTACCCCAATCTTTCATTTTTACTGGTGCAAAAACCTACATTTAAATCAACATCGTAAAGTAATTTCGAGTTAGTACTGGAAGTAAATCAAACAATCAACTGTCTTCATATTTTCTTTTTTCAAAATATGAGAAATATTTGAGCAGGCTCTAGCGTGATAATAACCGGCGTATAGTAAAATATTTTTGCAGATACAGATAGATTGATATGGTCGGAGATTGTTGAATGCATCTATTCGCAATAGTCATCTGTGATGTGAGGACAATACGTTCAACTTCACTAGACAAAACGTTCCTCGTATAGTCGCGACCAATCAGAACGGCAGATTTTTGCGGTATGGTTAATACGTGGTACGTTTTGCCTAAATGCATCCCGCATAGTGTTTTCTTCACAACTTCTATCATTTTGTCGCAATAATTATGAGACACCCATGATATGACCATGCCTAGGGCTGCGATTTTTGGAGAAACAGGATCTTCTAAGCATCTGGTCCATTTTAGTGACTCAATGAGACTCGCTTCACTCTTGCTATTCGATTCTCCCTCCGTTTTATTGTGGTTGAGCTATACTCGAAACATTTGGAAAAATTAGTAAGCTCCAATCAATGCATACCATTGTTTTCATGAACTTTCCCATTTCGTGCAAATTATCTATCGTTGATATCTCCAAAGGCAATGTCTAGGCGCGTGGTGACGTACAACTATTGAAAATAGTAAATCTCCGTTGGCGGTTCTTATCTGATTAATTTGTGGAAGATGTCTCTCGTAAAGTGTGTCTGCAACTTGTTTAGAAAACGAAGAAAGCCAAGTGTGGTTTATGTCGGTCTTGAGGACATCTGACAACAGATCGCTATTATGAAAATGTCTTGGTTCAGGGAATTCAAGACGTATTTTTCTTGTTACATTTGCATATTATTGATTGATGGCATGTCGTTTATTTTCATTATAGATTGCTTTGCATAAACTCATAGGAGGATTAGTGATTCAACTGATTTATAATGGATGATTTTGCTTCCAATAACCGTTTACATGAAATTGGTTTATTTATGATGTTATATAACTTCCTGGTAATCTATTTTGTTGTCACCGACACCTATACATTTTTCTTTTCATATTTCTAAAATATACTTTTTGCATTTAGTTTTACCGTGAGTGACCCAGTTTTATCCTATAATATTATAAGAAGCAACTTGTGCTTCTTCTTCCTCTACTTCTCTATATTGTGACAAATTTTGTTGGTTTCACAAATTCTGCTTTCTATTTGAACTCTTGTATCTGTTGCTGAAGAAGAAATGGAAACATCTTGATTGTCTTCAACTTGTCTTTTTCTTTAACTACAGCTTGATATAAATTTTGTTTGTTGCAAAAATTTTGCTTCTATTGGTGTGCTTGTTGGTTAAGAAGAAATGAAGACATCTTCACTGTCTTCATTTTGTACTTCATCTTCCTCTACTCTTCTATATTGTGCCAAATTTTGGGAAGGAATTGCACGAAGGATTTATCCGTCAAAGTTGAAAAACAGAAGCCAGAAACATTTATCGGTGCGATCTGCGGAAGGTTTAATCTGTCAAAGTTTAGCAACAACATCCAAGAATATCTCCAGTTTCCAGAAGTATAAATGAGTTGTTGGATGTTTTGAAAAATCAAGAAGAAAGTGAAACCCCATCCAATGAAGAAGAAAGATCCAAAAAAATCTTCAAATCTTCGAAGAATTAGCAGGAGGAATTGATCCTAAAAAATATAGCAAAAACTCTATCAAAATCTTCACTTTTGAATACTCAGAAGAGTAAATCGTTGCAATCTTCGGTAGAAATAAAAGAACAGAAGAAGAATCAAAAAATTTTTCTTTTTCATCCGTCTAGACCGCAAACCACATTTTTCTTTGGAAAAGCATAAGGGAGAACTATTTGGACAATTCAATTTGCATGAATAAAGTGAAACAAACCTATTCTTGTGAACAAATCAGGTCAAAGCTGCTTTATAATTAGCCTGAAGAACATTCCAGGGTCTTGAAATCACTTTTCTTTTTAAAATTGGTGTGAGAAACCCAGTTGGATGATTTGGTTCGCATGAATAGAGAAAAATGAACAAATTCCTGGCAAAAATCAAACAAATGCTGCTCTTTTGCCTGCTTTTTGAAGAGCTGCAGTGTTGAAAGCATTCCAAAGTCTGAAAATCACTTTTTTTTCAAAAACCAATTGGATCATTGGGATTGCATGAATAAAGTAGAATGAACATATACCTAGAAAAAAAACCAGTCAAAAGCTGCTTTGTAGTCTAGTCCAGTGTCTAGAAAGCATTCTAGAGTCTGGAAATCAGTTTTTTCTTTCAAAATGGAGTGGAACAGCTTTTTAATCAGTCTAGAGAGCATTCGAGAATCAGTTTTGATAAGAAAATATAAGATTTAACCTATAATTATTCTTCCGATGAGCTCATCAGTGATAATAAGTAGACTATTTTTGTGGTAGGTTCGAATTTTCGATCTTTGCGTCGTTTTTGTTATTTAAACAGTTCAAAATTAATCCAGTTGTCGATATTGTTTGTTGTTTGCTGGAAACCCCATTCAGTAGCACTTCACTTGGTTTTCAACCCGTGAGTCGTCACTGTCCTTGATATTGATGGGTTTCATGATGTAGTCATCTCTCAGGCCTCTACTTGAAAAATACATCACGTATCAAGGCAGATAGATGTGTCGATTGGGCCACGAAAACTTGCCATGGACGGCTGATCTAGTCTGTTCTTGACATGACGGTTACCTACTCGGTTTTTTGGACCAGTCGGCAAGTCTGTTTTCCTTCATTCAGTTTTTTCAAAAATACCTCACTGAATTCAATTAATTTGATCATGTTCCATTCACTTTCGCAAAAATATGGAATAAGTCGAACAAGCTTTAAAAATTATCCGCTTCCTGCCACTTCCCTATGGTTTTCTTCGTCTCCAAGCAAAGATTCTGAAGAAGCAGATTATGCACTTTTTTTATTGTTTTTGAGTGCTATCGCTTACTGTGCTGACCAGTTTGATCCTTCTTTTGATACGTTCCAGTAAACAAACAGAACTTTTTTCATGAGAAAGGGGTCACTCGCCGAATGTTGCACCAGAAATGTATTCTCTCGGTCAAAGATAATGGGCTAGGCAGTTTTGTTCTCCTTGGCACATAGACTGCAGGTTTTAAGACCGTCATAGGCACCCAGCTCATACGACTCGATGGTACTAGAAAAAACTTTAGACTTGGAAGAAATAATATTACTGGCAGAAGAATCTTTTTCCAGGTTGACTTCATAGATGTACAGATAGTTTAAAAATCACACGACCATAGCATACTTTCAGGATACGAAGTATAAGATCAAGACCCCAATGAGAGGGGTGTCGCTATACCAGAATACCTCACCGCGGTAAATCTTGGATTCACCAATAAAAAGGCGGAGCCGACTTTTGTCAATAGCGTCAAGTGTGTGGTAGACATTCAACGACTGTCTCGCAAAATTATTTGTGCAAGGTGAAAAGCTGGCAAGTCACTTAACAATGTCTGACGATGGTTTTATCCGCTTCTCATGAGATAAGGAACAAGAAACTTTGCCCCTTACTCGGAACCGGAGGTCGACCGACTATGAAGTTCAATAACTTCCTTAGTGGATAAAGGAGATCGCAACATAGTTTTCCATGGGGATATGAAGATCCAAACCCTCAGAGAGGGCATATCTGCATTCGAGGCATCCTTTTCTCTCAGGAAGGCGGGGACCAAAAAGGGATCAATAATCTAAAGCCAAATCAGACATTAAAAGTAGCAAGAGTGCTGCAAGGCGATTTTGCGGGGAAATCAAATCTTTCTCAGAGTCCGCGGGACTCATGAAGCTACCCAGCTTCAACAGAGATAGAAGACATGAACTGACAATGAGGAAAACTCATTACACTCACTCCAGTATACCCGACTGGTTCAATGAGGACCACTCCTCGAGCTGCAGTGAACATCCTTTTTGCGTTATCAGAACTTGCACTCTTGTTAAAGAGGGAAGCAATGACAGCATATTACGTAAGAATGCCTGCTCAAGAAGTATGTACAGACAAAGGCACTGAGGTTGGCCACACTATATACAGGGTCCTTCATTAGTGCGTCGGGCAATCCTCGCGTGGTTATTTACAAAAGTAGAAAAAAAAGTTTTATACAAAAGTTATAGAATGTGACTTTATGCATATTTTAAAAATATTTTCAAACATACAGGGTGCGTCACAAAAGTATGGCACGAGAAAGTATGACTTTTTTAAATGGAACCCCTGTATATTGATTGATATTTCAATTCTTTCTTCAATTTGGAACAAAAATTGTGATACAACTAATGTTCCTAAATTCAACCGTTATCGAGATATCGCGTTTTAAAAATGGCATTTTTGCAACTTTGACATGCTATAAAACTCAAACTATTCAAGTTAGAGAAAAATGGATTGCACATTCCTGTCTTAACTTTTCAAGAGCTATTCAAGGAGATTAAATCCATTATTGTGAAAAAATGTCAAAATGTGCCGAAAAAAGTTGACACTTGACGTTACCTTCTATCCAAATGACAGAAGAGCTCTTGAAAAGTTAAGATAGGAAAGTGCAAACCATTTTCCTCTAACTTGAATAGTTTGAGTTTTATAGCATGTCAAAGTTGCAAAAATGCCATTTTTAAAACGCGATATCTCGATAACGGTTGAATTTAGGAACATTAGTTGTAGCACAATTTTTGTTCCAAATTGAAGAAAGAATTGAAATATCAATTAATATACAGGGGGTTCCATTTAAATAAATCATACTTTTTCGTGCCATACTTTTGTGACGCACCCTGTATGTTTGAAAATATTTTTAAAAGATGCATAAAGTCACATTCTACAACTTTTGTATAAAACTTTTTTTTCTACTTTTGTAAATAACCACGCTAGGATTGCCCGACGCACTAATGAAGGACCCTGTAGATTGTCATCTATTGTGAGATGTAGGTAGGACCGACACCCATGAATTAGAGACCCATACTTCATACAACCCCCATCCAGGGACGACAGTGTCACCAAGTTTCAAGCAAACCTGGTTCACTGACAGCTGAAAGACTAACATCATGGAGCCAGAGTATTCAGTGGGACAGAAATGCAGGAGAAGCCTTAGAAGGTCAAATTGGTATGGCTACTGGGACATAATATGGGCATCACGAACGAACGAGTGGACAAGCTAGTCGGACTGGGGTCTTTCATCGTGCCAGCCAGGTCCAGGACCATAGTGAACAACAAGTGAACGACTGATTTCCAAGGACCTAAACGTGTGAGCCTGGCAGAAAACAGGAGAAATACCCCGACATCTGAGCAAACAAAGAATGCTCTAGATGTTGAACAGGATTAGAAAAGCTCTGAGCATCATCGTTGGTATTCTCACAGGCAATTACAATTACGGTTTTTGGAGTGCATCTTGAATGAGGTTTATTGATTAGTTTGAAGAAGCTTTGGTAAGATATTCTTTGATTTTGATCCAACATTATTGTTACAGAAACATAATACCTACAGGGTGAGTCGGGAAAAATGGGCCTGACTCTAATGGTGTAATCTTTGCATAAAAATAATAAGGAAAAACTCAAATGTTATTATTTTGATATGATTGATTTGTTTTCAAGTTATAAGGCAAGATCAGAACACTTCCAAGTGATAATGTAACATTCGAACGAATCATTTGACAGGATTAGAAATAGAGAGAAAATGTTCTAGCTCTAGTAGACCAACATGCGACGACGAGCGACGACGAGCGACGACGAGCGACGAGCTCAGGAAGAATCAGAACTAAGTTGGACATTTCTCGAAAAAAAATGGTCAATACCCTTCTCAAAAAAGGAGCTAGACTCATTCCTCTCAACTCACCCTGTATAAAAGCAACACAAACAAATAAATAGACTCATTCATCGTCCCAGATTATTCCCGGATCCAGATTGAAGCAATTCTACATTCCACAAGCTTATCAGTAACAGCATACGTTTTTGCCGCAAATCCCATGGGACGTCGACTTATAAAAGTGGGATTTCGAGTCGCGCATTTCGACCCTCCTGCTCATAACTTTAAAACGTTTAAGAAAACTCTCCGATGGGATTTCGTCGACGGTGTTATCGTCGTCTTACCTACGAGCGAAGCTGATTTGGTTTCAGATATTTGCATTTTTCAGTATTCCCATTTCGTAGAAGATCTCATCCGATTATTGATTATCATATCAATGAAATCAATCTTTGAATATTTTGACGGGACTGTTACTATGAATCGGAAATTTATTTCCGTTGTCTGTTGAAAAATGCAAAACTGTAAACTTTTAATTAAATAAATATTAGGATGTGTAAACTCAAAGACGCCGCCTTTATAATTAGTACAATACATAAATGACATCAATTACGTGGATGACTCAGTGTAAATTGCGGATAGCATTACATGATGTAGAAGCTCAACCAAAATAAAAAAATGGATCGGTTTTTCGTGAAATGAACAGAAAGAAAGGTTTCCAAATGTGGAGAGTTCAGGCGCGCATTGCATTTAAAGCTTTTTGCTGATAATGCATTATTATTCGTTTTTTATTTTGATATGCTTATGTGGTTTTTGAGCTTAAATTATGATTATTATTATAAAAAACCTTTGCGCGTAAATCCTGCTTCATCTGTAATCAACACTTTATCCAAAAAGAAACGGTTCTGATGATATTTTGTCTGCAATCATTGACAAAATTCCACTCAATGCTCTAAGTCTTGATCTTTCAATGCTTGTTCTCTTTGTAGATGATATGGATGAAGAAGTTATTCATGCAAAATCTCCAAAACACTGCTTCTAGGAATATTTTCTTGCAAATATATTTTTTTGGTATGAGGATTCACTTCAACCGCTTGAAGAACCCTTTCTTCCATGTCCATGGTCTGTGTGGTATCGTTTCTTTTACAATTGATCTTGGTGGGAAAGTATCATTATCTCTTGCACTTATTGTACTTAACAATTTATCACAAGGAAGTCGACGATTAACAAAGGCTTCGTGATATAATCTTCGCGCTTCTAGAGCACAACCATTGGCTCCATCATACATAAAGTGTATGTCTGTCATTTTTTCAGTGAATATTGAGGCATCTTTGCAATCAAATGTACCAAAGCGCTACTAAGTAAACTATTATTTGGCACGACTTTTGCAAAATAGTTTTTCTTCGCATTTCATGCGTTTGTTCCCCTCCTTCCTCTTCTGACCAAAATTGAATCAACTCAACAAGTGACTGTTGAGTTGACTTTCCCAAACTAACCCAAGTTAACTCATAGATAGTTTGTTCACTTGGGTCGAGTTGAGTTACTGTTCACTGGATCAGGATGGTGGGTTAGGCCCATGCTACTTATACTCGCACAGAACAATTTTCCTGCTCACCTCTAGACTCGAACCAGCGCACCGCATCTCGTCTCTTTGTAGTGAAACGCTTCAACAAGTTGGGTTGACTTGAGTTAGCTTGAGTTGAGTTGGATTCGATTGATTTTCCATATAACCATATATACTATCTGGACAACGAGGGTTCAGATCTTATCGCATTTAAAATCGGAAAAACGACGGAGGAGCTCACTGTTTTTGTAGGGACAAGATACCAGGAATGAGAGCAAATTATGAATAGAATCAAGAACCGGAAGAAATATGATTGTGCAGATGACATCTTTGTCAGAAAAATGGAAAACGGGTGGACTCTTCAAATCTTTACTTCGTAAATCAAGACAAAAATAATAGAAGGAAGAAGATTCTGTGAGGATGGTGAGTGGCAGATGATCAACGTTATACCCGGGGTCTCAATTATTGGAGCAAGAAGGAAGAGGGAAGGACAACAGGAGATCTAACTCGACACAACCTGTGGTATGCAAAAGCTCTCAAGCCAGCCCATAGTCCGAATTCCGTGAACCTGTGGAATTTAAGCAACGCGTCGCTTTCCCATCATTTTATACAGGTAGCGACGTGTCGCTATGGCCCCAGGTGAAAAGTCTGTCGTGGACATTTTCTCGTTGCATAGAACATGCCATTTTTACAACTTTAAGGTGAAACAGTCAGCGTGGGACCGTCTTGCTAGTTGAACTACACAGAAGTAATTCTCGGAAAGGAGACACCTTATCATGCTAGGACAATCGTACCCATCCCTTAGAGATCAGAGACACTGACCTCTGTGACGTCATCACCTATGTTGAATTGCCAGGCTTGATGACGAGCTGAGGGCTGAGGGCTCCTGTGGAAGTGCACAATGGGTCTTCTGTGATTTATGTGATGTAGTATCAGCTATCATCCCTAACGTACATATTTCAGATTACAGATGGTGTCATATCGATCCTTCTTTATGGAAAGATCATGTCCGTTATCATCGTTTCTTTAACTTTTTAAAGTTGTGTAGGTATTGACAGGAACTCTTCCCATAAGCCCTTCTCGTGCGAAAACGACGAGAGCAGTTTGAAAAACAACAAATCAAGGAGAAGGTGCGCACAGAATCTTTTATAAAGAGGCAAGAAGGCTGTAAAGATAAGGAAAGGGGTAGTGGATAAAAAGGTTGATGCTGGTCAAGGACTTATACTGGCGCCTGCATCAGAGGCACTGACAAGACATGGTACCTTCCGAAGCTTCACTGCAAAGATTGTCAAAAAGGAGTTGCAAACATGGCTCATTAGATACTGACACGCCGGAATACATCCTGTTTAAATGCTCAAAATGGAAAACGGAGCGGAAAGGAAAAAGAAGCGAGGTTCAATAGATTTGGAAATTGAGGACGGACCAAGAAAAATAAACATTTTCCTTTCTGCATAACAGCTGAATCTAGCAATATGTAGTCAACTGTTTAATTCCACTGCGTATATTTTATCTAACCTCAACCCATCTCTCTAAATCAACCGTTTTCTTCGATCTATTTGTAGCACTCTTATTTCCTTTAACAGCAAACAAAGAAGACATAAACAGTGAAAACCCACAACTATTTCAACTGAGTTGAATCCGCGTGCGCATTCTTTAAATGGTCGAAACCGATGTTCTATTGCCCATTTACAAATTCCGTACTAATTGATGAAGGGTGCCCATTTGCATTCGACCATTAAATGCTTGGAAAATCGCTTTTGAATTGTCTTTAGATAGATTTTAATTGGCTTGTGAACATTTTGAATTTAATGAGCTGAGATTGTGACTAATATCTATAATGAAAATTCATGTGGGTTGTTGAAAAATCGAATATTGGAAATTTGATAAGGCTTTGGGCCTTTTGGTGATGGGAACTGTCCCTGTGAGGTCATCTCAATCATTGAAGTGATGCCGGATTTCCTGATTAAATTACTTCAGTTTTTTTTTTAATAATCTTGAATTACTGTCATTGGTGAGATAACCCGAACTGGTTTAATTGAAAGTCGTTGCAAGTACGTATCAGATATTTGAATAATTGGGTGCTTAACATTGGTTGATATCAATTATCTCGTGATTAACAATCAATTTACCAAAGAAGACAAACATAATGAGGTATCTGTTATCTTTACGGTGATGGGAAGTGAGAAAAATTCGTTAAGATGACAAAAGCAGAAGAGGTCTCTTTTTCCCTAATTTTGGTACAAGTTTAGCCCGGCTATGTTCACTAAAGCAAAAGAAAAAGAAGGTTAGGGAAATATTCAAGCTTAGAACTGAAACAAAAACAATAAATGAATTCCGATTGGACTGGAGATTAGACTGGACCTCGGTTTGCTCATCGCAAAAGGAAAGTTTGTCAGCGGTTGCAAAACCTGTGATGAGAATGACAACGTGGTGTTTGGAACTGCAACACAAAGGGTGGACATCTGATCGAGTTTCACCACTACCATGAGATGTGAGAGATCTGCCTCCAATGCTTTGTGGTGTCCCAAAGAAATTATTATGTAGCAAGTCATGAAACAAGTCATGCTTCTTTTTTTCTTAAATAGCAGAGATGAGTTGGTCCTGGTCAGGCTTTCAGTGGAGGGGATAAGTATGCAACCTGGTTCCAAATAAGAGCTGTTGGATCAATCATATAGTAAAAACTGGTGAACAAACTGGTTAGACTTCTCAATGCTCTTCAGTAACTATCCCGTTCACATCTGAATACGATCAATAATATTGCTCGAGACGGGGTCTAACAATGATAAATTCAATATGGAAGTCTGAAGATCTGTTTCAAGTAACTATCCTGCCTCATCCGACTCGTCCTGGGTAGATGGTGAAAGGTTGAGCAATAGGTACTTTTCTCCTCTTTTGTGGAAGATGATTGAATCCACTTCGTCGATAGATGCCCCTACAAGTATAAATAGGTAAAGCATATGAAACCAAATCTCTCGTCTGAGGGTCTGGCATGTTCAAATTTAAATTACAAGAAAATGTGATTTACGTAACATAGCTTTGCCAGGTGTGTTGTCAAGTTTTGACAAAAAGTCATTCATGAAAAATTCATAGAAATTCATAAAAAGTCACAAAAAGACTATCAAAAACTAGCACGAATAATCTCATACTTTGCATAGCTATGTTGCTATTATAACCCTAGAGTTTATATGTTGAAGTATCTATCGTTAGCTGATCCCAATTGTATTTCAACAATATATTTGTAAAATCAAGTTGGGTTTCAATATACAGTCCATTCAAGTTATCAACATAAAAGAAAATCCATAGAAGCTATTGAAGCTACTTTATGAATGAACCTATGTTGTGTTCAGCATAAAAGTTTTGCACATAAGTTGAGGAATATCATCGTCATCGACGTGAAGTACTACTGTAGAGATCGTCAAATATCTTTGGTGAGACAAAAAGTTGATTCAACACTCATTATTCTTAGAAGATTATCCAACATTCACCAATCAGAAAAACTGAAAAATCAAGCTCGTCAATGAATTTTATAATATTGTCAACATCCACTAGATTCTAGATCAATCTAAGATTAACTTTTCTCCATAGACAATATTCCAAGGTATAGAGTTCATGAATATTGCAATGATAAAAACATTACTGCATAACTAGGAAAAATTCTATCTTCAACTTCAAAAGAAGATTACCACTACTGCTACTTTAATTAATAGGTTGAATTGCAATAAATGGGCAAAACTGCCCGGAAAAATTCCTATTCCATCCATTTTCGCATTACGGACATCGTTCCGCGAGACAAAATGGCTTTTGCGATTATGTCTTGTGCGGTCTCTTTGTTGAGTAAATAATAACGATTTCTTGAAAATATCCCTCCAGTTTGTATACCGGTGACTCAGCATATTATGTTCTACAATCCAAAAATCTATTAGCACCTCAACCCCTAATTATCCTCATAATCTCCATCCACCTTTCCGATAAGCATTATCTCCACCCCTGGCAATCCGGAATTTAGAATTCAAATCACGAGACCGCTCTGGATTACAGATGTCGCTTCGAGGCTGGATCCGCTGCCGGAATTTCGATGTCTTTGGATTGAGATTGGAAGCGTCGGCTTCGATTAAGAAGTTTCGGGACGGGCGTCCCGACGCCTTTAATTATTTCTTGATCATTGAAGGAATTTCTAATGGGTTGCAGTAAATTGTGGTTTAATCAAACAAGTTTTAATGTAATATTTCCTCTGATTCTAATCATTTCCATCAATCATCGGAACTAATCCTCCAATGACACTCCCCGTGAGTTTATTCTACTTTCATAAAACTTCAACGCGAGCAAGAAACGAAATTACCTTTCACAGAAAATTCTTTGGAAGTTATTACCATAATACGGTCCTTTGATGCCGGATATTATATCCATAATATAACTGGAAGTGGCATTAATATTGAAAGGAAGTCTTCTTTATGAACTGGAAAACTTGGAAATGAGAAGCCTCTGAAGGCATTGCTTAAAATTGCTGAATTTCTAAAATACGAACTAAATTAGGTATCCTCGAAAAAAACCATCACTTAGAACCCGAAGCCATCAATGTCATTGGACAATATCTCCATTATTCAAGGCCACAGGTTGATTTTTTTGAACCATAGCACCATAAACTGTTCATTGGTTGGGTTGATTGTTAATTTTCCTTCACAAGGCTGTCAGTTGTTTTATGCAGATGGCTATAAAATTGTCATTATAGTGGACCAACGTTCAAACAAGGGGTTATGCAAAACTAGTTTTTTTTTTAATATTGAGTGTTTGGTATTTCTTTATGTGATCCACCTTGAATAAATATACCTACCTTATACCCAAGCCTTCACTGATCCAAATTGCTGTACTCAAAAGCATTCATCCAAGTCCGTAGCATCAAGGAACAGACTTCATAACCTTTTTAGCCCACATTAGCTCACAACAAGGAGTGATATCTGAGAAAATGTTGAGGGTTCACAGGTAAGTTTTATCTATAATTGAGGATATTTTGGTCTGGTGTAAGGTTTCTATTCCCTCTACCGATATACACCTCTACAACGGTATCTTTGTGCAAATAACTCATCATATCTTGTGTTAAATTTTAAGATTTTTGGCATTGGTATGACTAGTTCTTGTGATTCTAGATTCTACATCTGAAGCTGTCCTTTCTTTTCACAAGCCATACGAAAAAATACTTTTTCTATATTCATTTCGAACTTTTTGTCGCCTCAGAGTTAACTAGGACATTTAAAAAAAGGTGACTTTTGGATATCTGTATGATGAGGTCACAAAGAATGCCTTTATTTGATGAACAATGCACATATTCAATGCAACATCAAGATATCCTGTAGAAGTTCCCCTTAATTGAATAAAAACCATAATATTCTGGTGTGAAATTTATCTTGAAGCTCAATCGGAGCCACTGCAACTGTTAGTTAGGATGATATCCTACTGTTTGACTAAATGTTTAACTCGAAAGACCTACTGTTGCACTTGGAATTTTGCGATGGGCTCATAACTATACTTTCAACCCGTCTTATATACTGTTGGTGTTCAAAAAAACGTGAATAATCATAAGATCAAACGAACATACCTTAAGTGAAGTTTGATCTTGATGAGGGAATGACATTTTATGAGAAATAAGGGCTTATATTTCAATGTCCATTCAAGATTATAAGGTACACTTGAAGGTTATTTTGGACATTGGATTTTTCTCCCGTGAGTGCCGTGTTCCAATTGCGATACTCACATTAGATCCTTAGCTGAATGGAAGGAGTGGCGCAATTGAAAAACGGTACTTTCAGTAGTCAATTTCAAAATCCACATCAACTTCAAGTCTACCTTAGCTGAAATGTCACTTAAGGTGACATCGAAATATTCGCCTCTAAGTCTATTTTACAGATGTTGCGACTTGCTATTAAATAAGTCACGGTCGGGTCGAGGTTCGGGGTTCGTGGACAAGACCGACGAGCTCGCGACGCGACCCGGACCCGACTCTCTTCACCAATCATTGGTGGCTCGGTCGGCGAACGAGTCGTGGCTGACCGATCCGGCGGGCTCATCCGCTTATGGATGGGGGCTTTAGATTTATTATTATAATATTTAGAGGTGGGTTAGAGGCTTATTCATTTCAACGAGACCTTCATAATTATAATGAAGATCAAACTTCACTTGAGGTAGGTTTGTTTGATCTTATGATTATATTTTGGCCTCGTCTCATGAATAAGATAATGTAGATGTTTAAAGTTATACAAGAAACAACTTCTACATTTGGTTGATGGAACAGTAATTATTATTCATTTTGAGATTTTCTAAATCTTAAAGAGAAAATATGTCAAGTTTACAAACATTTACAAGTAATAATTATTATTATTGAGACTGCTCAATCTTGGCATTATGATACACAAAAGTAATTTCATATCATTTCACCAATTTAGGAATTAACGAAAACTGTGCTCGTCATTTATTTCTATACAGTATGAAAAGTCTACTTCTCTAAGAGAATACATCTTTGACACTAAATCATACTTGTTGGTTCCAATTATCAAGTCACCATAGACATCATGAAATGAGGTTTCCATCATCAAATTCCATAACGAATGTAAAATTCACCAATCTAGATAAATATATTATATTTGACACCATATCGCACAGCACATGTGATGTACGTAGAAGTAGATGTGTAACAAGTCGATGAATACATCTTAACAACTCTACTAGGTATAGAAATTGTGAATTTCTATCAGTAAGACATCCCAGGCATAATGAAATGATGTTTCCATCATTAAGTTCCAAGTCTGGTGGATGTAAGAATTTTTTACCCTAGGAAAATACATCTTTAACACTCTACTACCGAAATTGAAAATTCCTATCTTTAAGCCACCCTGGACGTAATGAAATGATGTTTTCATCATCAGGTTATGAGCATAGTTGATATAAAATCTACCACCCTAGGCAAATAGATCTGAAACACTATACTATCGAACTTGTGAATTCCTATCATTATGTCACCCTAGACATAATGAAATGATGTTTTCATCATCAGGTTCTGAGCATAGTGGATGTAAAGTTCATCACCCCTACCCTATGCTAGTGATTCATCAAGCCAAGTAGCTTGACTATTTTCTTAGATACTTGACTTGACTTGAAAACTCAAGCTTTTTAAATTTTTTTACTTGACTTGACTTGATTTACGGTCAGAACTTCTTGACTTGACTCGACTTGAAATCAAGCTACTTGATACATGATTCCGTGAAATGTACACAGGGGATTCACTGAGCTTACAGCAAGCTTTCGTAACCACTAGTGCGGAGACACACGGGTAGGACGAATTCTGCCGCGATCCTATCCTGTGACCAAGAGGCACTACCCTATGGTTTTGGACCATAGGGTTTCTGGTTTCAGATTTTTCTCCTAGGGGCCGGAACCGCTGAACAAAACAAAAACAGCGAACAAGCACTTGCGTCTAGCCGGCATGTAGGTGGAAACATCTATACCGACCTGAGATTTCATAAATTCAAATTGACAAAAATTAATTTCAAATTAAAACTAATCAGAATCAAATTACATATCATACATAGGTTTATACTTACATATTCACACAATAAAAACAAATCAATATTATGTAGACGAAAAATAACTATTTTGAGTTTTTTTTTATAAAGATTAAGATTAATTGGTAAATCGATCCATTTATTAATTTGCAATAAATTAACAATAACAACTGCGCAAGATATGTGGCACACATTGAAAGGTTTATTCCAGAATCTTGGAGCTAAGTTCACATTCGAATATTAATTTTGATTTTTTCATGTATCAAGATATAGGAATGAATTTGATTCTGCTTAGTTTCAATTTGATAGCTTTCCATGGTCGAAGTCCACGTCCGGTAGAAGAATGACAAGCTCTGCTTCATTTTGAATCCTAGCTGTATAGCTGGTAGGGCAATGAACCGAAAACTTGAGACAATTATGCAGCAATGTTGATCTCGATCGATGCGGTGATATGCGTCATTCCTGCCAATGTCACTACTGTCAACTGTCAGGAACGTAGCTTACTAAGCTTACCTGCCGGTCTACCGCAAAAACAATAACAATAATAATCTACTGTTTTCATTTTTGTTTTTTTGTAATATTACAAGATTTCGTTTTGTTGTTTTATTATTTATTATTTTACAAAGTGTGTCGGTTTGTTTTTTTTTCATATATTTTAGATAAAAAAATTGCTTTTTTTGTACTCAGATTTTTATTCTTTTTACGTTTGGGCAGTCCAGATTATTGTTATAAAATGAACATTTTTTAAAATCAAACTCAAGTAGCTTGAATATTTTGGGCTTGATCGTCAAGTTACTTGACTCGAATCCCAAAAACAGATACTTGACTCAAGATTGACTTGATTTCAAGTCAAGTCAAGTCAAGTAGCTTGAAAATCAAGTCAAGCCGTGAATCACTACCCTGGGCAAATACATCTTAAACACTATACTGCGCAACTTGTGAATTCCTATTATTATGCCACCCTAAACATAATGAATTTTTCATCGTTAGGTTCTAAGCATAGTGGATGTGAAGCTCACCACCCTAGGCAAATAGATACATCTTAGACACTATACTACAGAACTTATGAATTCCTATCATTACGCCACCCAAGACATATTGGAATGATGTTTTGATTGATCAAGTTCACCACTCAAGGCAAATACATTTTCAACACTTTACCTTCTATTGCTCAAGTGAATAAACATTTGATAAACATCATCAAATACATAACATAATATCATAAATGAAATTTTATCATAAGATCATCCTGGGCATAATAAAATGCTGTTTCCATCATGAAGTCTCTAGTGGATATGACATTAGCAACCTTTGTTAAATCCATGTTTGACAATTTATCGCACAAGTGAATTTTTTTCCACCGGTATATTGAACGTGTCCACCAGCAGATTCTAAAATTGATGTGAGATTCACCACTCTTGGTGGATACTTTTGTTACACTATATTATCAAGAAAGTGAACGAGTGAATTTGTATCATTAGACCCTAGACATAATGAAATGGTGATATCAAAAAATGCTCTACCACATACATCTTTTCTGATTTAACTTTACCGCCCAAGTGAATTTCTATCATTGGACCACCCCAGGCATAATGGAAAATTCTATGATTGATGCTAAATGTATCACCCGAGGTAAAAATCTTTCACATTATATCACACAAGTGAATTTGTATCATCATACCATCAAATTTCGTAGTGGATGTTATACCTTACCAAAATCATTTTTGAAAAGAAACTCATCATCTTTTGTAATTTTGACTCATTCATCAGTTGATAAAATCATGATCTTACCCCCGCTTTGGGTGCAATAAGCCAAATCCAAAGAATCAGAATCAATGGAGGTTGAACGATCATAGCGGCGCCGGCGTCGGCTTCTCTTCGAATTTTTCTGATGCTCAGAAAGACAACCTTCCATCATCCGTAGCACCACATATAAGGGTTTTTCACTTAAAACTCCACACGCCAATATCTCGAAAACGAATAGGAATATTTGATTTCTGTAAAAAGTAGTCAATGTATGGGGTCGAGTAGTTATTTTTCACGGTTGAAAAAATTCGACGCCTACCAAGAGCAAAGCGTCGCGACGCATCGAAAATATTAATCGATTGCAGGGACTTCGAAATAACGCGCATGCAAAAGTACGAGTTATTTATAAACTTTTTTGTTTTTTAGTCGAACTCATTTATTCTACTCAGTTTTGAGATAACAAGTTTGTCCAAGATAAGGATGTCTATCATGGGGATCTTGAAAACCGTGAGAGATCACGGTCGGTTAAGTGGAGGCAACGTTGCGTATTTTGATGCTTAACAAAATGCCGTTTTAAAAGCCAAGAAATTCTGACTAAGTCCAAAATTATCCGAAAAAAAACGAAATTTTTCAAAATTGTTTTCATTTTTTTCTGACCACATTTGAAGAGATACTGTGAAATGAATGGAACTTCTTCATTGCCACTTCTTGACCTTTACAAGATAGCGTTATTAAATTGAAGAACCGACGTTTCGTCTATGAGCAGCCATCATCAATTTTGTTTTTTTTAAATACGGTCCTGGATTTTTTATTACGGATTTTAAGAGCCTCTTATGTTCCTAAACCAACGAGGTATCGCAATAATTAAAAAAGAAGTGGTTGTTTTTAATCCTATTTAAAATGTATTTTTTGTCTCTAACACATGAAAAATAGAAAAATCCATCAACATAATTTTTTTAAATAATTGCGATACATTGTTGGTTTGGGAACATGAGAGGCCCTCAAAATCCGTCATAAAAATCCAGGACCGTATTTAAAAAAACAAAGTTGATGATGGCTGCTCATAGGCGAAACGTCGGTTTTTCAATTCTATAACGCTATCTTGTGAAGGGCAAAAAGTGGCAATGAAGAAGTTCCATTCATTTCAAAATATCTCTTCAAATGTGGTCAGAAAAAAATGAAAACAATTTTGAAAAATTTCGGTCAACAGTCAACAAATATTTGATCGTTGGGCATAACAATAATGCATCCATGCATATAGAAAGAGAAGACCAGCATTTTGAAAAGCGGGTCTATTCAACTATTGATTAGTGATTTTAGTGATTTCGATTTGTGAGTGGGCACGTGGCTCCCTTCCACCGCGACCACTAGTGGGTCTATTGTCACTCACATGGTTACCAGGTTATTCATCCATGAGGCCCAGTCCTTTAAACAGACCGATTGCCGCCCTCGGTGAAGCATTATTCAGATCATTAGCAGTAATCCGAGGGCTCTCAAAAACATTTTGTCGGAGGCAAGCAATCACAGAGAATATGTCTGGCTGTCTCTTCCTCCTCCAGGCACAGTCCGCATTCAGTGTCCTCAGTTAGACCCATTCTGTGCATAGGCATTCTTAACAGGCAGTGACCGATGTTTAATCCCACCGCTACCCGAATTCCCTGTCTGTTGAGTTCCAGAATTTCTGTGACGCCTTTCTTTTGTGGTTTTAAGATGGCAGGCTCCTGCAGTATTGTAAAAACTGTGGATATCTCAGCAGCCGCGACATCATTATGCGATACCTAAGGTCGGCTCTGGTCCAATGAAGTCTCTGGTCACCGCTTCACGTGCAATTCTGTCTGCAACTTAATTTCCTCCGTGTCCAGAGTGGTCAGGTATCCATACCTGTTTTATATTGTTGGCTACGCCAAACTTATTCAGTGTATTCTGCCAGCTTTCTACAGTCCTCGAAGAGTTCTTGTCGGATTCAAAGGCCTTTAGCGCCGCTTGACTGTCTGAGAATATTTTTAACGTGGTAGCCGTCCAATCGTGGTCAAGCATCCATTGAGCGGTATGTTCATTAGCTGATAGTTCAGCTTGAAATATTGTAGCTAATTTTCTCAGGTTGTATGCTATTTCAACTTTTTCCTGGCTACAATAGCCTCCAAATCCCGCGCCAAAGGGCGTTCCAGATCCATCCCTGTAACAGCAAGAGTCGGTTCTTGTGGGGCTGAAAAGGTCCTGTGTCCACTATTCCCGGAAAAGGATAAGTGACTCATTGTTTTTCCTGCTGATGGTTTTGGTGAGCATGACATCAGAAAACGCACCTAGAGTACGATGGTCCCCTAATTCTCTGATTGGTCTGTTGGATGTTACTGTGTCTGCCCTGCTACCTCTGTGGTTAGCTTTGATTCTGTACGTTGCTCTTCTCGCCTTCTTTTCTAGCTAGAGGAGATAAATTCAAGCGCTGCGGATGGTGTGGTGCTAGTCGTTTCACAGATGTCTTGACGCTGAAGAGTTTTTAGTTTGGCTGTAGTTGTGCTTTTATTGCCCTTAACATACCAAACTATTGCATCGAAAGATCATTGGCCTGACGACTGTGACATTTAACCAGTACATCAATTGGGGTTGATTTTTCCTGTGTACTTGCGGATGTAGATTGTAAGGTGGGTGTGGTAGATACCACAGCAAACACTGAGGCCACACAGCATTTGGTTTTTAACATTTTGACTATCAATAATACTACGGCCTCTTCTGTTAAATAAGCTATTGATGGGGAGCTAGATGTTCGAATAAAAAAATTTCTTCTGTCCACGCACCGTGGGAATTGAACCCACGTCCATCAAAGACTAGGCCTGTCGAGTACAGCGCCTTGAACGCTCGACCACCGAGTGTGGAGAAAGTTCTGCGTACCATAGTGGCCTAACACCGTATCAAATGGTCTTCTCTATCGAAAGTTATCCTTGTGCGATGAAACCTTTTTTGGGCTCGATCTATGAAAAATGACATGCGAGCTACTTGCCATCTTTATTGGTCGTCTTGAGTAACCTACGATGCTACGCTTATACTTGAAAAAACGGATTCATCAAGCAGAAATGTGAATCATAAGAACAGAGAAATCAAGACTAAAACTAGTAAATGAAAAAAAAACAATATCGTGAAAATAATGGCCAGACGATCATAAAATCCTTTTAGATATATTGAGGTCACAATAACAAATAACTCGTTAATGCTGCTTTTGGAGCTTGTCAAAAGTATTTCCAAGCAAACCACTGACCAAAAGAGCAAAAATACATATATTAAAAAGTAACTAGAAATACAGACAATATTATCGTATGGGGGCGGAAGTCTGAACAAAATCAAATCAGAAAAAAATTATGATATTTGGAAATAAAATCTCACGTTTAGTGTTGAGGGACATTATGAGAATCCTTCAGTTGATTCACGTGGATCACTTCAGCAGCAGTGGAATATATTTTTTACTACTTACCTGAAGTGATACTAAAAACAAGTATACAGTGGCTGCCTATAACCAGCAGCTCACCTCTTTAAAATTGAAAACCAATTGACACCATTAAAAAAATATCTCTCCCTGGATATAAACAAAAGACGATCGTATCGATGCAATAACTGCTCATTGTGCAGCATTTAATGGTTTTTCCCACCTCTGGAAATTGGCCAATAAAAACCCAATAAAGGCCTT
Source organism: Orchestes rusci (assembly GCA_958502075.1). Classification (NCBI taxonomy): domain Eukaryota; kingdom Metazoa; phylum Arthropoda; class Insecta; order Coleoptera; family Curculionidae; genus Orchestes; species Orchestes rusci. The sequence goes on along the minus strand of OY293313.1, from coordinate 17,382,279 downwards.
ATATGTAAATCGGCTGATTAAACCCAGATATAGTGGGGTTTTAGCCGAGTTTTACGTTAGCCGCTTTATACGCCAAACCGGTCTCGAAATATCTGAGGAAGAAATTCTAATTATACTGTTTATTTGAGTTTGGTATCCGACGAGGAACGGCTCAAATGACAGGTGGGCGAAACAAACTTGATGATTAGCGACATTGTGGTCATTCGAGTGGTTATAAGAAAGTCTAGTTTCAGAGTTATTCAACTCTGATTTTCCTTAATTAATGATTGATTATGTTCTCGGGTGAGAGGCGTCAAATAAGAAAAACTGATTGAACTTGTCAAGTATGGGCAGGTTTTTCTGGTATGTAATTTTTTTGAGGCCATTTATTAGTCATGAATACACATTCTAGGAATATACTTTCATAATCTTGGTTGGGTATGTTTTTTTTGTGGTATCAGGAATATGATGGTCTTGTTTAAGACAATGATAATTCTTCAAGTATTTTTTCAACTGCTCTTGTGATATTGTGAGATTTTCCTCACTTAAACCGATAAGTTGTATTTTTGACTTATCCACTGATACGTTTAAAACAACGCAAAGGATTATGCGGATGCTATTGTACAAAGCCAAGAAAAAAAAATGACACAAGCCTAAATTTTCGAAAATGCTAAATGTTGAGAAATTTGATAACCAGATAGTCTGGACTTGAACTGGAGGAAGGTCCAATCTAGTAGATTACTCGACAGATAACGCAAGAGGTTCTGAACTCAGGGAAAGAGAGCGCCGGCCTTCACTCTTGTCATACAAATTTCAATTGGGGAAGTGAGAGAGCAATCCTACGACGAAGTCACTTCGGTGGTCGAGCGTGTAGGGTGCTGGATTTTTCAATTTACCAAAGAGATTCTGGACTTCCTAGAAACGGGTGAAGTGGCTGTTGGAATGTTTCTAGACTTGTCGAATGGCATTTGACTGCGTAGTTCCTGACTTGTTACTCCAGAAGTTGGAAAGGTATGGTATGTGCTCCGTCTCTTTGAATCTTACCTAACTGATAAAGGACCGATAGTGAAAATTGAAAAAGATTGACAAATATATCTCTCACAGCCAAGGAAAAATCTATGAGAATAGCTCAAGGCAGCATTGCTGAACAAATACTGTTAGTACCTATTCTAAATGACCCCTATTCCATAGTATCCGAAGAATACGAAGATCTGACATGCTACGCAGATGACACAAACTTGGTGTGTGGGCAGGAAACTTTGAACGAAGTATGCATTAAAAGTACAATCTTCACAACAAAGCAGTCGCATGGTCCACACAGAACAGACTCATCTTAAACAACACCAGAACAAGCGTGATGTCATTTTGTACAAGACAGTCAAGAACTCAGAAACCTGACAGAATGCTTTGGTGAAACTGAAGTATGCCTTGCGAGCAATACAGAATTTCTTGGACTCTGTATGTATGAATTTCTGAACTGGTCTGATCATTTCACTGGACTCCTCTTGAAACTCTGTTCGGTCTGCTTTGTGATGAGGAGAGCACTATCTGAGCACTAAAAATTGTATCCAGGTCATTGCAAATTTCAACTAAAAGATCTCCTACGTTCTCCAAGTTGTTGGGCCGGTTTGGATGATCACGTAATATTCTTCCGAGTAAATCCCAAAGTGCTTGCCCTATTGAATCAAGATCGAGCCTTTGTACTGCTCAGGCCCTAGCTTCAATGCCAACACAGCTATTACAGGTGTTGATTGAATTTACCAAAAAAACATTTTGGAATTATCGCGAGATGTGCGTCACCCTACTATTCTATCCTTGATTCGTCGATATTTGGACAAATATTTTTCAGGAAAATAGATATAAAAAGGATCTATTGAGTGGCTTCCACAATGACCACGTTTGGAAACTAAGATTCAAACGATCCAGCCAATATCTATGGAACTTCACTCAGCCCCTGTGATGGCTAGGTAGATATTAGCGGTATGAAAGTCGGATGCTATGATCCACAAAAAAATACCTTCAATATCAGGTATCACTCAATCCCTCGTGCCATTGAAAATTTTGGATGCTCTTGCCACTCCCGTTAGGGCTTTGCCTTCATGGTTCCCCCTTAAATAAAAATCGACAGGTCCTAGAGTTTTTTTTTCAACTATTGGGGCACCCAAAATCACCTCCGTTTTCTTTTCAAATGGTCACCCTGTACATAAGGATCAAATGTACTTTGTACCAAGTCTATACGTGCCGTTAACGAGATTCCTCCCCACATCACAATCAAGTCTCAACCGAATGAAGTGGAATTCTCCATGTGTCATTGTGCATTTGGTCTTTCGTTCAAAGAACTTGCTCCAGTTAACGTGTTGACTGGCAAAGTTCAAGCGTCCTTTACGTTGATCGACAGTCAACTTAGGGCCTATAGAAAGCAATGCGGGGACGCATATTGTCTTCCAGAAGTCATCGAACCGTTTTATTGCTTATTTGAACGGCATGTATGTTTTCAAGCTTAGACTGTATCAGTTGGGATACAAATCTCGGTCTTGGAGCAGAAAGTCTTAAAACCGGTCTTGGAAGGTTGTCGTGGCACGATGAAAGAAACTGTCGATGTTGGTAAAAGTAGTTATAATAAAGGGTCATTCAAAATGTGTTCATCTGAATTAAGCATATTCTGGTGCGTCAATTTCTTTGAGCAGTCTCTAGAAATAGTCAACCTTCTTACCCTAATTAATACGAAAATTATGAAAATCTGATGTTGCAGAATAAGTCGCCAACATTGCAACACAAATCTTCAACCTGTCATACCCACTGTCACTTGTAGTAATAATACATATTCTTGAATTCGAAGGACATTGCACCTCCATCATTCTTTGTCAGAATGAAAGTTCTTGATGAATTTCAAAATTTGTCTTGGTTCCAAACCACGGATTTTTTCTTCAGTACCTATATGTTTGAGCAAAAAATTTGATTTCTTTGACATACCACGGGGAAGTATTGATTTCTTTCGATATTTTTGTCAAGCGATGTGAACAATATTCTAAAAAAATGTTTCAATTTGTAAAGAGACTCTTCTAAATCAAAGAAATCCACGTGGAGTCGTGTGCATTATTATTCGGTTGAACAAAAAAAAAATGTCATTTCAAAATTGTGGTGATTTTCACCATGTCATTGTTTATCTGACAATCATACATGTAACAAAGTCGAAAACATCCAAGTCAAGTCATACCATGAACAGCTCACTTGAACTTGGATGTTCAAAAATTGTGGTGAAGATATGCACTGCAGTTTTGTGGCGCATACATGATTCACCAGATTTTTTTGAGTATTATCGTAATTCAAGCAAATAGTGCGAAAAAATCTTGTTCTAAAAGTTTTGGCAAGATTTTTGATGTTTCTACAACTCCATATTTCAATATGAAGTTCTATCTAAAATTTAATACTATTCATAGAGTAAAAAGCTAGGCCAATTTTTATCAATCAAGTGAACTTGAACAAAAACTATAACACGAATGCGTGAAGAAGAAATACCATTTGGGGAAATTGGCAATATCCACCCACGGTCAGTTTGGGTAAGTAGGACTGTGACTGAGGAAGGGCTAGTTACTCACTCCATGTAGAATTACCAGTCCCTTCATGTATTATCGTGCCATAAGATCCTAGAACTGGGGAAAGTGATCTTTGGTGAAGACTATAAATTGATCAGAGGGATCGAATAATGTTCACCAATTCTCTGGGCCAACATCAATCAATTTATACACAGTTCTATGAATACTCCGTCAATTCCTGATGCAAAAAAAAACAGACTTGCTGACATCACTTTAACAAAAAAAATCAATACCATCTTCCTCCACAATTCCCTCAACAATCAAGATCCAATTTCCGGGATTAGCGCAAACGAAACCGATACTTATCTTTCGTAAAAACCCAAAACTCACACAAAAACTTTTCCCAACATAATCCCCTGTAGCCAGGGGCAAAAAGATAACCACGATGGAACGGGTAATCACGGATAAGGACCTATCGGATGTTTTTGCAGACAAAGGACGATTTCACGTGTTCTGATAACCGAATTGTCCGACACAGATATATTAATTGGTGTTTTAGTTGCTCGTCCGAGCTCAAAAAATTCCAACAATGTCATAAAGTCCCCATACAGACGTCAATTTGTCTTGTTTTGTCAGTCGGCAAAGACGAATTTCTTTTTCGCTTTCAATTTTGCATTCAGAGCTGGTAACGGGAATGCAATGCGAATTTTTTGGGGATGTCTCCGGCGATGCGGAGCGGGGTGTTTTGCGGAATATTAAGAATGTTTTTCGGATGATATTACATCATTTGTCTTGGTCTCTTGGGATTCCATGGAGAGTTAATGGAATATTTTTGTTTTGTCAAAATAATGGGAATTGGGGAGAATATACTTGGAGCTCCTTACCATGATAATTGATCAGCTGGTTTCTTTAACAAATTCCAATGCTCAGCAAAAGTTTCTGTTCAGCACCCTACACAAACACTGTTTTGCCTGCAGGTTAGACTGATACAGCTCGTTAAGCTTCAGGGTGCCGATTCTGGAACCGATGGAACGATCATATCGAGTGAAGTGAAATATAACTTCTACTTTATTGAATATTGTACAATTTCAGAAGAAACTTGCGATTCAAAGTCAAAAATAAGTGATATTATTCTAACCTAACTTTCTTCCAGTGTTTTGCATTTTTTGGAAATGGGACACATGGAGGAGCCTGAAGATGAAGACAAAGAGATCCACGTTCAAGTAAATTTCTCAAATACCAGGTTTTTAGATGATTTTGAATCAAATTCATAGCTGTTGCAAGGGAATTCAATTGAATGAGAGATTCAGACAAATGATCTCTGGAAATAAAATAAATATGAGAAAAGCTTCACTGCTCTAACCAATATGGATACTATGGTCATGAAAATCAGTGACCCATCAGTTAAGCGGGATTTATAATTTGAGCGTAGACGTACTGTAGAAAGTTCAACTACAGAAATCATGTAGTCATGTTTATAAGTAAATGTATACGTGTGACGTAGCGTAATATTAACCGGCTGGAACGGAAGAATTGATCAACTTTCATCTTTAACAGCTATCACTGCTGTCAGTGCTTCGTTTGCTGTAGAAATTCGTAAACCACGCCTGCGCAAAAATTCCATGTCAATATTTTTATGCAGTCCGTCCGTGACGTGTTCAGTAGGTCTACGCGTTTTTTTTTTATTGTGAATGGTTTGCATATTTTATTGCCTAATGGGCCAAATTATACGGGATCTACTTTTTTACTTACTTTTTCAACCATAAGAACTTATCTAGGCACCCATGCCAAACGAAGGTATCCGAAAACCGTCATGCACATAGCTCATTTTGCATTTCGCTCATCCACAACAAGTAGATTTTGATTAGTTTGTGTGAGATGCGGAGTTTGTGTAACTGACAATGCTGTCTTGTCTTCCGATGAACCGATTTTAGCACGGTTTGTCAATACAGTACAATCTCGATAATCTGAACTGGTTATTGCAAAGTTCGGAGTATCGATTTGTCCGGATTATCGGCTTAATTTTTTAAACAAAACTAATATCTTTATCAATCTAAATGACGCAAAAAAAATAAAGTGACGACTTGTTCAAAATATGAAAAACACTTGAGTGTTGAGAGAAAAAAATGTGTTTTTTTTCTTTTATGTTTCTGCTACTTCGCCCTATTTCTTTTTCAATTCCTTGAGGAGAATGTAGTTTCAAACCAATGACAAAACATTTTATCTGGTTCTCACCAAAAATATATTCACTTTTTAAGACTCTATACTCCCTTAACTCTAGAATACGGTAGCAGGTGATCGGATTATCGAGATTTGTTCGGATTATGACTATGGTCCGAGCTGTTTGGATTATGGAGATTGTACTGTATAGAGAATAGGTATACAATTATTCCTTTTGAAAATGTTCTCTATATACCCACTTGTATATTCATCAAAACTATGATTAATATACAAGAAGAAAGAATATTTTCAATATTCAGTACCTAACACATTATTTACTTTCACGTAGGTACAGCAAATGCCAAACAACTTTCGATTCACGTCATAAGCGAATTATAAAGTGATTTGCTGGTCACCAAATTTGGCCACCAGCGAACTTCAGAACAACGAGCTTGGTGGCAACGATGACGTAGATCCAAAGTTGTTTGGCGTTTAACATACATCACTTGATGGCTTAAGCATTTTGTTACATTTATTTATGACTTGTTACAGATTTCTATAAATTTGTTTGAACATTGTATTTGTTTGATTAGATGGATTATTATGATGACTTTTCTGTGATGTGAAAAAATACACATTCAGATGGTAAATTTGAAGCTCCTGATTTTTCACGGAATCTACTGAAAAATTGCGATCAAATTTACGGATATTCGTTTCAGAGATCTGGTAGCATGCACTGGTCTATACCCAAGGTTCATTGATAGTAGTGAATTAACCTTGGTCTATACCTACTAGTCCTACTACTGTGAATTGGAAAATTCCAAAAATATATAAGATTTTATTTACATAAAGGACTTATTGAAAGTAGATAGAGACATTTGCAGATTTTAATAAGTATATTGATAAAGTGACATTGTTTTACGGTTATCCGATGTTAAACGGAAAGGTTGGTACAGAACCGTAATAAATGTCTAGAGTTACATCCATGTGAGTATAAGGAGGGCACTACTCACATGGATGTAACTCTAGACATTTATTACGGTTCTGTACCAACCTTTCCGTTTAAGTATATTGATGTTTCTTTTCAAGACCAAGACCAAGACGAGACTCTCGAGGTAGAGTCTCGCGAAGCCCTAACAAGAGCCAACTTCAAACATCAAAAAGTTTGGAAAACCATACATACTTACTTGTTTTTAGTTCAAACTAGCTGAAAATGTATTTGATGTGAACCCGGCTTTATCTTTTGAACGCACCAATAGAGCATGCCTTATTGGTCAAATGAAAAAATTACCGTCATTGAATGAATGGAAGCAAATGGCGAATGCTTACAAATGTCATTTTTCATCAAACATTTGGATATAAATCTCAATTTCTCAAAATCAGCAATGAGTTGATGAATAAAACCATGCCCTTGGACTGTTTCCTGACTAGACTGATAACTATGCAGATGTTCATTTAACTTTCTGCTGCGGTTCATTAGTTATAAGAAAACAAACATATATTTTTTATTTTTTTTATAGAGGATACGGTCATTTTCCAACGCCTTTCACACGACATCCGGAATACGGCAATTCTATAAGGAATGATGTGAGATATGTCAGTTCTATCGTTCGATCGATCATATCCTACACATCCCGAATTGGCACCCAAAAAGTTCTGATATTTGACAAGAAATACTAGATCGTTCGGGGTGTGTGTAGGCATACAAATCCAAAAAATTTTTTGATACAAATTTGTCTTTCGTTAGAACTTTACATGTTCCATTAAGGCAAAATGCAGATATTTGAGTTTCTCAAAGTAGTACTGTGATATAAAAGTTCCTGAGGTTAGTGCGAGAATAACCTCAACAGTGGGGCAAGGTTGTTCAGAAACTCCTCACAGATTGAGGTTTGTGTATTGGACGAGAGTTTGGCACACGGTATTAATAAATATTAGATATTTTGAGAGTTGTATTTGTGTAACTGGCGCCCTCATGATACCGGTGTCATTCCGAAGAATAAGATAATGATAGTAGATGTTTTGAAAATCTTCCGCGATCTATCGATTATACAGAGTGACTCATTTGAAAGCGGGCCACCCTCAAAACTTTTGCTCTTGTCACTTGATACGGCTCTGAACCAACCTTCCGTTCAACATCGGATAGCAGTAAAATAATGTGCCTTCATGTGTAGTGTGACCTGCTTCACACTTGGTTGGTATATTAATTTTTATATATTTTAAAAGGGAATACATTTTTCTATTACAAGATTAAAAAAAAAACAAAAAAATTATTGTTTTTTTTTGTTTTTTTTAATTTTTTTTTTTGTTTTTTTCATCGAAAAATGTATCCCCTTTTAAAAATTATAAAAATGGATATAGCATTACATTTGATTTTTTTGGAAAAAACTCAAAAATATGCCACCATTTCAGTTAACGCCATCTAGCGGCGACGGCGAATTCACAAATTAAAAAGCAAATGAGCGTTTTATAGCGCAGACCATTCTCTTTCATATGAGCCCAAGTTCGTTAAAATCGGTCAAGCGAAACGGGAGAAATCTCCGTTTGATTAAAAAAACAATTGAACTTCCCCCACCACTTTATTATGATAGATAGAAAACAACGATTTTGACAAAAAGTGTAGGTAGATAGTCAGTAAATCTGAAAATGAGCTCATCAATATATTTTCATTGGATAAAATTCTATAAAAATCCTAGTTTTCTTCTTGGTGTTGGTTGTTACGCCCCCTAGCGACCATTTCAGAAACTTGAAAACATTTTCCAGGTTTTTCTCTTGGCCGTTTTAGTAATAAAATTTTTTGCCGCAAGCCTCTACGATGAATAGTTTACGAGAACTGGCACTCTGTCGCTGAAAATGAATCACCCTGTACAGTGAAGCATATTTTGAACTTCAGATGCCACAACTGCCTTTCGGATAATAATTGGCTTGGTTTTGAAAAAAAACCTTTTATTCAAACGTCAAAAAAATCCAAGAAGAGCAATTCAGATGATCCTGCTGGCGGAGAAACAGGCTTCAACTTTCGATTCATTCTTGAGGCCACTGGGTTAGTGTCCGATCAAAATCCCCTCAATTGCTCGAAAGCCTTCAGAATTAAATGGCGAAAGATAAGTTCAACCCATCCTCCACCCTGTACAATTTAGAGGCTACATCAATTTTGGCAAAACAAAAACAAGTAATCTTGATTTATTTGCGGCGGTTCGATTGATATGAGCCGATTTAAAAATGATGGTACACAGTGAACCCTTCTTAATAACCCATTAAACCCTCATCAAAAATATCGCACAAAATCAGCAAAAATTCCACTTCCATTAACTCTATCCCAATATTAACCCATCAAGCGTGGGTATAAATTGGCATATTTTCTTTATCGCTGCTTGTATCCTGCTAAGAGCATCATTAAGGGAGGATTAAATCACAGGCTCAAACTTAAAAGTCGCCCATTTTTGGCAAAGGCCGATGAGCAGTGAAGGAGAATAAGAACATTACGTAATATCAAGACCAGGCCCATAAGCATTCACAGCCGCAAGAGAAATTTCAAATCACGATAGGTGGTAACTGGTATCAAATTGCAATTAAATTAGGTTTATGGCATCGTGAATTTTGTTGGATTTGTTCAAATGTTATTAGGTCTTGAATTTTCTTGATGTAATTGAAGTAGATATTCGTAACATTCGTTGTTATGCTACAGTTTTCAATAATTATTCCAAAAGTTTCAACCACAATGAACTGCACTGGCAAAAATATATTTGTCACTAGATTTCCTCAAGTTGACACTGTTCTATCTTCAAGGGTCCCTCCCACGACCCCTGTTGAACTGGTTATCTTGATATAGTTTGAATATCCTCTTCACATCTAATAGAATCAAAGAACCAGTCATCCAGAAACCAGGCAATGGTAGAAGACAGACCTCATACTGTCTAGCGGTAAGCGATCTGATATACTGACATAAATCTGGCGTTAACATAGCAGATGTGCTGGGTAATTAGGTTCAGGCTACCAAGCATAGCTGTACGGGTCGGTTATCGTTTTGTTACCACTATTCTGTGTACTCACCTTAAGTCGAAAGAAAAAGTTCTAGCGGTTCTATTTACATGGTAGTTTGTGATGAGTTTATTCCTAGTTAGAGACTGGCCCTGTATTATAGGTCTTCACAGGTGAGTACAAGTTGAATTGTGTTACAAAGGTTCACATACTAACAAAAGCAAAAGCCTACTTCAAGTCTTGTAAGTCTTGTATTACAAACCATCTTGTGACATAAAAATAAAATCAAGACGATGAAAGTAACACACAAATTAGACAGGCTCCATGATTAACAAATGATTTTTGTCCTATTAAGAGAGATGTGACAAAATCCATATTTCAAACCTGTTTAAATGGACTTTCTAGCTTATTTTTCCAATAGCACTTGCTTTGATGAATGTTCCAACACAAAAATCGCCCTATTTACGAATTGCAGCAATCAACAAACAACATTAATCAACCAAAGTGGTGACAACCGAAACCCGAATGGGGCTGTTCAAAAAAAAACCTTAAAAGGGTGCCTCCACATTTCCCCATCCCTTCCAGTTCAAACGTCGAAACGCGAGAACGGCTTAGTGCTTTTAATGACGGAATCATGTTTTTTAAAATGGCCCAAATCGGTTTGATGAACGATTCATTCACCCCCCAAACGCAGGTGTCAGTTTCTGTTTCAAGCTCATAAGAGTCAGGTTATTATTTTCCTTGTTTGACTTTAGTTGGGTGATTTGTATTCAGTCTGCATTGTCGTGTTTATTTCTTTTCATTTCCCCCCTTTCGGTTGTGGAACAGACGTTTCGCGCACAATGAGAAATACTTATTTTCTTTTATTGCTCAATTATTATTTCTATCTCGTCGATGTTATATCGCTGTTTGGGACCTATTAATATTTATAAGCCACTTTTGGTGGCTTCTGGTACACATATGTATGTTGTGAGGGGATGGAGAAAACTTTGACAATCACGAAGATTGTATGATTTATGACAATTTTTGAAGCATTTTATACCCAGATCAGTTTGGCTGGAGTTTTTCGAAGATACCTCTCAAATCGTGGTCTTTTCTATCAGACATCAGTTCTTCAAATTTCTTTTGACGAAAGTACTGAAAAGAAAAGCTCAACTATTAAGAATGTAAATCAAAACACTGACAAAACACAAAATGAATCAAAAATTATCACGGAAATACTCCTCAAGATCATAATGAATTAAGGCATTCAGAAAATCGCTTACTTCATGCCTGTAGATCGTAGATATCACGGAGTGTCCGTAGACGGTTGAACATTTTTGGACAACCATGTGCACCATGTCACTACTTGGAATTGAAAGACAAAATTTATTACAGCTTCTGGTATTATACAAGAGAGCATTCTTAGGTCTGTGCCTCTTGGATAAAGCAAACTGCCGCCAAAATTAAGAGAGAGGTGAGAGGAAGAATACCATTTTTCATAAATTAATGAGGGTCGACATGATGTTCTAGTCCTTTGTGATATATGATATATTCTATATCTCAAATTTCTTTGCACATTTTTTTCTAGTTTCCTGGAAATCACTCGGAAATCACTTTCGAACATCCTTGGAGTCCTTGGTCAATAGTGACCAAAAGATTCCCGTTGATCCCACATGGATGTTGATAGTGTCGCAATACGATTTGAAGTTCAGTAAGCTGGCCATCTGGGGCTGAAGAAAGACACAGAAATGATTATGATGGAAAAAGTAGTAGGTAGTAAAAATGATAAAATTAAAATAGGCACACACAAACTCGAAGAAGTGGGAAGATTCAGATATCTGGGTGTCACTATCACCTATAATGGAGAAAAAGGAGCAAAGATAAAGGACAGAATAATGAACACAAACAGGGTATATCAAGCAAACAAAAAATTATTAACAAATAAAATACTGGGCAAGAAAACGCTTGAAAATGGCTTGAAACCCCGGATGGGGTATCACAGCAAAAAGCTTTCTAGATATAAATATATATATATATGAGACTACTATTGGTCCAAAAACCTGATTGATGACAGATTTTGACTATTTCTGACCAATAGCAGTCTCGTAGTATTATCGTACAGTCGGAAATCGGATAAATGGGACCCCGGCTTTATTCATAAGCTTTTTTGCCATTGATACGAACCCATTCATTTATCTCACACATTTCTGAGCTTCACAAATTTATAGTAAACATTCCTTGATTGACAAAACATGCGATTACGGATGATTTTTACAAGAATGCTAGTCTCCATTTCTGTAAGAAGTGTTCAGTGTATGGCGTCAAGTAGATATTTTTCCGAGTTTAAAAAATTTCACGCCTACCAAGAGCTAACGTCGCGACGCGTCAAAAATATCAATCGCTTGCAGATTGCATGGACCTTGAAATTACGCGCATGCGGAAGTACAAGTTATTTTTAAACTTTTTTGTTAATAACTCGAACCCATTTATCTTGATCATTCCTGACTTGATTTTAACTAAATATTTCTTGGCTGAGAAAAAATTCTTGTGAAAATCATCCGTAGTGGCATTTTTTGTCGATCAAGAAAAGTTTAGTCTAAACCGGTATAACTCAGAAAGGAGAATTATGAATAAGTTCAAGTAAATATCAACAAAATTTACTAATAACATGGACTTCCGCATGCGCGTTATTTCAAAGTCCTCGAAACCGATTTATATTTCCGACACGTCGCGACGCTTAGCTCTTGTAGGTGTCGAATTTCTTGAGCTTTGGAAAACATCCACTTGACCCCATACACTGACTACTTTTTACAGAAATTGAGTACACAGTATTCTTGTCAAAAACATTCGTCATCGCATTTTTTGTCTATCAAGACATGTTAACTACAAACCGGTATAATTCATAAATGAGTTCGAGTAAATAACAATAGTATCTTATTTAACGAGCATATAATGGGCCAAATATTACACGAGATTAAAATTTATATCACGAGCCAAAGGCGAGTGTCATTAATTTTATTCGAGTGTAATATGTTCATTATATGCGAGTCAAATACAATGTTTTATCTACAACTGTCGAAAAATTTGAAAAAAAAGTCACTGAATAAAGCCAAAAATAGTTGTGTTTAGGCCCACTGCCCGTGAATAAAGAACCTGCCCGTGGATAAAGAACTATGATCCACGGGTTTCTCTCAGGCCGTGTAATATGTGGAACATTTTATATTTATAGATGGTTGCATAAAACAACTATTTTTTGACAGTTGTAGATAAAAAAGTTTATAAATAACATGTACCTTCGAATGCGCATAATTCCAAAGTCCCTGCAATCGATTTATATTTTCGACGGGTCGCGGCGCTCAGCTCTCGATAGGCGTCGAATTTTTCAAACTATGAAAAATATCTACTTGGCCCGTTTTACGAGGAAGACAAGCAGGAAAAAGGCGATCGATTTCCAAGCGGTGTACGAAGCTCCAATGACGAATCTCAGTTGGAATTTATGATCGGCCACACCTGGTATAATATTGTGATCAGAGCGAGACTGGGAATGCGGCAAGCCGAAGCCACTTCTGACGAGTGAACCCTCTAGTTTCTAGCTATTATTCGATGGTACAGGGTCTCAGTGATCCTTTTGATGCAGATACATATGATACAGCATGAAGCCGTAACCAAACGTACAATTTGAACAACTTTTTGAGTAAACAATTAACATCTTTCAAATTTTGAAGCTTTGGATAAAATTTGAGGTTTGAAAGCCACTAAAAGCTCATCTTATTCAATTAAGCCTAGAAATTTGACCGCTTATAGTAAGATTCGCTTTGGCTGTTTTAAGCTCAGCTTTCTAAGCAGTGCAGGAGATTTTTTTACAAAGCTTGGCTTAATTGAAAGCCGGACTCAAACTGCCATCGGTGCAATCGGTCCTTGGACAAACAGATGATGTCTGCTGAAGAAGCAAACATTGCTATGCTTAATGCTTATCAGGTTCGAAGCAGTCAGGTAGAGCTCTCTGGACTCCTTAACCTCAGATGATGGAATTCAAACGAAACAGGTGCTTTACCGGTTTTGCTTGTTGAAAACCTTGAGCTTTCCTGAAACAGAGAAATTTAATTACTGACACCCAGCTCCTCATGGTGTCCTAGGTACAGTAGGACAATACAATGTCCACTAAAACTCACTCTCAAGGTTGCCCAAAGGCTTTCACCGCGGTTTGTTTCCTCAGTCCTACTGTAGTTTTATTTTGTTCTACCTCCATAAGTTCAGCAATCTCGCAAATATTGCATTCCAATAATTAAACCTCATGCATACATAGAAAAGGCTGGGAAACTTTCATCCATAAATTTGTCAACCGGCTTGATTAATGTCCAGAAAGTCCACATCAGCAACTATCCAAATCTATTTTCTTGCAGCACTTCCAGCATTAGGAAAATTGGTGATCAATCTTTTACCAAAGCCGAGACATTTCTTGTTGTGCAGTGAAAAATGCTTTTAATGGCAATGACTCCATTGGCAGCAAAAATTTACTCTCATTAAATCAGATTGGAAATAGTCAATTCAATAGACGACAACACAATGGGCCAATTAGTTGATAATTTCAACCTAATTAACTTTGGTCTAATTATGTATTATAATTAATGGATGTGCTCTCAGATGGAGGACTATGATTAGTCTTATCAAATAGGAATAGTACGGTGTTTACTATTTTAAATTATAATCTGGATCGCACATCCATGAATTAAAATGCTTTATAGAATAATAAATGATCATTTTAATCGTTGACCAAATAAATTTCTTGAATGACTCCGCACACACCAAAGTGTCATGTATTTCTGAACTCGGTGACACCCACTGGAACAAGACATTTGATGTAGTACCCTTAAATGTAGGCAGTTCGTACAAGTGTAATATCGTAAAATTTAACGATGCAGCTTAAATCAAAAATAATCCATGCCGAGCAACCAACGTGAGAAAATTAAAAGGTACTGCCAATGCAAATAAAGCGTGCCGGATCGAAAGTACTGTTGAGCTTCCGCATCTGATGCAGGGGTTACTTAAACTTGGCAATCTTCTTTGTGGGTACCGGTTGGTACTTTCCGGATTTTTTTTTTAATAAATATCATTTGAGATACTGTTATCTGTATATTAAGTCGTTAAAGTGGCTTCCTCAATTTGTATTTGATTTGATGAAATACAATGTTGAATTTATTGCAATTTAATGCCAAGCCTCTCCGCCTCTGCTTATTTTTTTACCATCGCACCAAATTCCTTTTCAGCAGTACTTTCATCATTAAAATCGCATATCAATTAAACGGTCCTTTCGGGCCAGTGGGCCACTTTTTATCGCGGGTACTTTTCTTGGTACCGGACCCGCAGCATTGCTTGATGACGGAGACGTGACTGCATTTTTCATGTGCCAACTGAAATACAGTGCATTCAGACAACTGGTAAAACCTACCGAGTTCATTGCTCACCAGTTTCAAATTCCCAAATGTATTCTAAAGGTTTTTTTGATGAGACTATCGTTATAACTGGATTTGATAAGTCAAGCTTCATTTTGGCATCCTATTTTCCAGACACTTATCAGTTATCACACATAACTATCACTTATCAGACAAATACAAAACAAGAGGATACTGATTAAGTGGATAAGGAAATTATTCTGAATATTTATGATGTAAGATCGTGGAACAGGCTTTTGAAGGTATACTTCCTTGAATGCACACTAACCCTAGATTCCATGAAAAATATCTGAGCAAGAATATCTAGACAAAGCCTGTTCCTTGTGTTAGTCCATTTGTCTGATGTGAAAGAGAGAATCATTTATGGTTTTTTTCTTCTAGCTTCAAAATTTCTTGAAGAACG
Source organism: Orchestes rusci (assembly GCA_958502075.1). Classification (NCBI taxonomy): domain Eukaryota; kingdom Metazoa; phylum Arthropoda; class Insecta; order Coleoptera; family Curculionidae; genus Orchestes; species Orchestes rusci. The sequence continues at coordinate 17,366,788 of OY293313.1, read as the reverse complement.
GTTACTTTGAGAATCGTTTGCATAGTTCATAACCATCAATTTTATAAAATCAGGAGAAATTGGCAGGCTTCAAATAGATCTCACAATTCCGATAAAGTACAGAAAATTCGTAATGATTATTTATCCTTCGACAACATGCGTATCACTTTCTTTTCTACAGTCGTGTCTTGCATGAGAAAGTGATGGGTAAATTGAAGTTTCTTGAATCGAAGAAGTTTGACACCGTGTACTATGTCAAAACCAACGCAAAAACTCCCTCTACTCAAGGCTCTTGACCAAAAGCTACTTACGAAAAAGAGCAAAAAAAAAGAGTGTGTGATGCCTCTCCAGACTTTCTTGGAAGACATCCTTGAGTAGATTTCACGGGTTTTTGTTACTTTGACGCATCTCCCAGGTATAGATTTCGAAACCTTCACTCATAGTTGGTTCCTGGGTCGCTTTCTTGCCTACCCATTCTGGTAGATCATACTCTACCAGAAACCTCAGTGCATGGTCGAAAGTTTTTTGTGGCTTGTCTCTCATGAATTGCCATACCTCTGTCCAATTTATTGTTCCACCGATCTCCTTATTCCGTGTAAGCACTGGAGCGTCATCTGTTCTGCAAAGATATATACTCTCCACTGCTTGGACTCTCCTCCACTCATGACCACTCTAATTTTCTGGTGACTCACTGCTATAGCACTTTCTTTGTTCATGCGGGATTGTTGCCTTCCATCGCACCCTTTGCTTTGTGAATGTTGTTATCCATTTGCTTTCTCCAAGTCATTCTCTTGTCTATTGTGATACCCAGATACTTGACCATGTCGCTGCAAGGAACCTGGACCTCATCCACTTTCATGGGCCTCTTCACCGCAATACAAGTGTGCCCTGTGTTTTTCACGGATCAATCCGGATTTTTCACTGGGACGCCCATTTTTGTGAGTTGTCGAGCGCTAGCTGGAGGTATTTGTTGACGTACACCCTCCGTTGTGTCTTGAAATGAAGGCAGTGTCATCCGCGTATCGTGCAACGTGGCCTACTCAATTCCACTTCAGCTTCACTATGACACCTATGACATCGATGATGCCGGTCCTTCTGCGCAAGTTCTTGTTCCTTATATGAACTTTCAAGGCTACACAAGGATGGATCACAAGCGTGGATCTTTTCATCTTGGTAACTCTGAGTTGTTGTTATTGTTGGTGTTAAGGTTTCTGAACCGTACATCATGACTGCTAATGCTAACTGATCGAACACCTTTCTTTTTGGGTGGACGGGAATATACCTCGTGAAATCTTCTACAAGTTTTCCGAATGCTGCCCATGAGAGAGTGGGTCTTCTTTCTAGTTCGTATGTTTGGTGGTTCCTTGAAATACGGATCCCATGGCCAAGGATATCTGTCCATCATTTCAATTTCACTTTTCCCGATCTTGAAGTCACGACTAGGAACAAGATTTGTCATGAATTTGGTTTCTGATATGTCAACATGAGTTTCAGGTCCAGAGTATCACTCGCATTTTCTAGGTTGTCTGAGAATAACACTATATCATCTGCATTGCGCAGATTGTTTAGGTTCTTGCCATCAATGTTTATGCCCCTCTGTTTTCAGTAAAGTGATTTGAATGCGCTAGAATAGTTATGATGACATCGTATCGCTTTGTCGAACACGGCGGCTAGAATTTTCATGCAATTTTGTCGTCTTTTTGGGTACTGTGAATAAGTTCAGTGCATCGGTAGTCCACGCTGCATTTCTGAAAATCACTCCATAAAACGCTATGGTATTGAAGGCTTTTTAGAAATCTACGAATGAGTGTTTTGACAGTTTGAAAATGGTCGGTCGTTTGTGCCGCGACGAAAACCAGCCTGTCATATAGGTAAGTTAAAATCCAGTTATTTTTCTAACTCTGTGGTTATAATACTATTAAAGACATTTTAAAGGTATGCCCTACACCATTGTATGGTGAAAGGGTTTCAAATAATATATATATATATTTAAAGGTAGCTAAGGGTTTTTTTTGAGCCAGTAGTTCTCCTGTACTTTCATATCTTTCTTTTTGTGGAACATAATCACAAGGAAATTATGCAATTATATGGTTGTCCTGAGAAAATTGCCTTCCGAAAGCTAGAGAAGCACTAAATTGGGCATTTACTTTGTCCAAATCTACCATTGACTGCTTCCCCACCTCCTTTTTCACTCCATTATTTGGCAAGTCACTAAACCATCCACTCACTTTACGGAAAAGTCACATTCAAAGAAGATGCTTCTCCTTAATTTACAAGTTTTTTTTGGGTATTTCGCCACACCCTATCAAATATCAATCAAACTAGTGTTTATACACCCGATCTTCTATATTACCTGAAAAAAGTCTATTAGTAAATGATAAAACCTATCAATATCAAACGTTTCGGGAACGAATCTGCTCCCGTCGTCAGTGAAAACCTAAAAATGGAACAATTAATTCAAATTCTAAAACTATAGTTCGTTTTTTGTTGTGAAATTGACTTTTTCGTGTTTTTGGCACAAAATGTCACTTTTACTGACATTGAATTGTGTGGTGTTGATTGTTTAACTTTACATATGTTCAGTATTTATAATTTACTTTTTTGGGCTATGTTCAATTTCTTAATAAAGGTAACCATGTATTACTCAAATTTACAGAGCAAGTTGCTAAACATTCATTAGAATTTAACATAATATATGCACTTTCTTTATGTTTACGTTTTTTAGAACATGGCTCCTTTGCTAAGATTTTTGAATTATCCCAATTTATTCTATGATTTTTATCAAATGCATGTTGACAAATTCCCGATTTATGAAATTCCCTTTTTTTCATGTATGATTTATGTTCCTCAATTCTCTTTTTTAATGGTCGTGAGGTCTCTCCAATATAGAAATTATTACATTCACAAGGAATTTTATAAATTACATTTTTAGTGGACTCATTAATATTATTAGGTCGAGTATTTGTTAAATTAGAGCGAAGTGTGTTATTAGTTTTGAAAATGGTCCGTATATTATATGTCTGACCTAAACGTTTCAGTTTATGAGAAATTCCAGGTATGTATGGAATAATTAAATTAGTTATGGGTATATTCTGTTCTTGTTGTCTGGTTTGTTCAAAACTATCAAAACACTTTTCAATAAAATTCATGGGATAATTATTTTTTGATAAAACGTCTCTTATGAAATCTTTTTCGGATTCAAAATTATCATTATCACAAATTATTTTTGCTCTATCATATAGACTTTTTACCACTTTTTTTTAATGTTCAATGGATGATTGGAATTGACATTAAGATATCTATTTGTGTGGGTTGGTTTTCTATAAATTTTTGTTTTGAAATTTTGAAAATCTTTCTTTATTAGTATATCTAAAAAGGGAATTTCATTATTTTGTTCTTTTTCAATTGTAAATTTGATCGTGGGTTCTTTATCATTTATGTGAATTAAAAAATCTTCAAGTTTTGGTTCATCATATTCATATATAGAAAAAATATCATCTACATATCTCCACCAAATCATTGGTTTGTATCTATATGTTTCTACATAAATTGTTTCAAAATGTTCCATGAAAATATCACTTAAAAGTGGAGATAAAGGAGAACCCATTGCCATGCCAAAATCTTGTTGATAAAATTCATCATTATATTGAAAATATGTTGTTTTAACACAAATTGTTAAAAGTTCCAGAATAGCATCGATATCCAAGTCTGTTCTTTCTTTTAAATGTGTATCATTTTCAAGTTTATCTCCTATGATCATCAATGTTTTATCAACAGGTACATTAGTGAAAAGACTTACTACATCAAAACTTACAAGAAGATTATTGGGATTATAATTGATATTTGATAATTTCTCTAAGAAATGTTGTGAATTTTTTATGTATGATTGTGTGTTACCTGTTAAAGGAGTGAGTATGTTTGATAAAAATCTTGCTAATGCATGAGTTGGTGAGTTAATACTACTGACTATTGGTCTTGATGGTATATTTTGTTTATGTATTTTTGGTACACCGTAAAAATGTGATGCTTTACTATTATGTGGTGTTAGTTTAGATCTTTCATTATCTGGATAAAATCTTTTATGTTTTTTAAGTTCAGAATATATTTGTCTTTCAAAACGTTCTGTTGGATCTTTATTCAGTTTTGTATAATTTCCATCATTTATTAGAGACATTATTTTATTTTCATAACTTGTGCTATCTAAAATTACTGTTGCATTACCATTATCTGCAGGAAGTATTTTTAAATTATGATCGGACTTCAAATTTTTTATTGCTAAACGTTCTGCATGATTGATTTTTTGTTTAATGTTATAAGATTTATTCAAAATCAATTTTGATCTAATTCTAAATTCTTCTTGTTGTTCTTCTGGTAAATGTTGTGTTGTTGCTTCCATAGATGAAATAATATCTAATTTATTTATAATTTTTGGTGTAACAGCAAAATTCAAGCCTTTTGATAAAACATTCTTCTCATCATTTGAGAGAATTTTATCAGATAAATTTATAACAGTTTTTTCTATCATGTCATTGTTTGTAGTTTGTTCTGTATTAGGATTTATACTTTCATTTATTAATTTGTTAAATTTATTGACTTGAATATTTTTTTGTTGAGAGAAATATAATTGAAAACTATTATCTAAACAATGACGAATATGATCAAAGTCGTTATAAATAACTTGCATCTCTATATTTCTTTTTGTTTTGTTTATATTGAAATTGAGTCTTTCTATATGAGATCTATGAAATTGAATTCGTTCTCTTATCAACGCTTTACTAGCTCTTTCAAGAATTCGTGTTGATTTTTCATTAGTGTATGATGTTTTAAGTCTAAAAGCTTTGGGTATAATGTTATGTTGCCTACATCTACAAAGAAAAGTTAATGAGTTTTTTGAATGAGATAGTTTTTTTATATCATTTTCTAATGATCTAAAAACAGAACATAAATAAGCCCCATACCTGTCAAGTAGATATGCTCTGTAGTTTTGTGGCGCATCCATAATTTACAAGATTTTTTTGGGTATTTCGCCACACCCTATCAAATATCAATCAAACTAGTGTTTATACACCCGATCTTCTATATTACCTGAAAAAAGTCTATTAGTAAATGATAAAACCTATCAATATCAAACGTTTGGGGAACGAATCTGCTCCCGTCGTCAGTGAAAACCTAAAAATGGAACAATTAATTCAAATTCTAAAAATATAGTTCGTTTTTTGTTGTGAAATTGATGAAAAGAATGTTTTATCAAAAGGTTTGAATTTTGCTGTTACACCAAAAATTATAAATAAATTAGATATTATTTCATCTATAGAAGCAACAACACAACATTTACCAGAAGAACAACAAGAAGAATTAAGAATTAGATCAAGATTTTGAATAAACCTTATAACATTAAACAAAATATCAATCATGCAGAACGTTTAGCAATAAAAAATTTGAAGTCCGATCATAATATAAAAATACTTCCTGCAGATAAAGGTAATGCAACAGTAATTTTAGATAGCACAAGTTATGAAAATAAAATAATGTCTCTAATAAATGATAGAAATTATACAAAACTGAATAAAGATCCAACAGAACGTTTTGAAAGACAAATATATTCTAAACTTAAAAAACATAAAAGATTTTTTTCAGATAATGAAAGATCTAAACTAACACTACATAATAGTAAAGCACCACATTTTTACGGTGTACAAAAAATACATAAACAAAATATACCATTAGGACCAATAGTCAGTAGTATTAACTCACCAACTCATGCATTAGCAAGATTTTTATTAAACATACTCACTCCTTTAACAGGTAACACACAATCATACATAAAAAATTCACAACATTTCTTAGAGAAATTATCAAATATCAATTATAATCCCAATAATCTTCTTGTAAGTTTTGATGTAGTGAGTCTTTTCACTAATGTACCTGTTGATAAAACATTGATGATCAAAAGAGATAAACTTGAAAATGATACACATTTAAAAGAAAGAACAGACTTGGATATCGATGCTATTCTGGAACTTTTAACAATTTGTGTTAAAACAACATATTTTCAATATAATGATGAATTTTATCAACAAGATTTTGGCATGGCAATGGGTTCTCCTTTATCTCCACTTTTAAGTAATATTTTCATGGAACATTTTGAAACAATTTATGTAGAAACATATAGATTCAAACCAATGATTTGGTGGAGGTATGTAGATGATATTTTTTCTATATATGAATATGATGAACCAAAACTTAATGATTTTTTAATTCACATAAATGATAAAGAACCCATGATCAAATTTACAATTGAAAAAGAACAAAATAATGAAATTCCCTTTTTAGATATACTAATAAAGAAAGATTTTCAAAATTTCAAAACAAAAATTTATAGAAAACCAACCCACACAAATAGATATCTTAATCTCAATTCCAATCATCCATTGAACATTGAAAAAGGTGTGGTAAAAAGTCTTTATGATAGAGCAAAAATAATTTGTGATAATGATAATTTTGAATCCGAAAAGATTTCATAAGAGACGTTTCATCAAAAAATAATTATCCCATGAATTTTATTGAAAAGTGTTTTGATAGTTTTGAACAAACCAGACAACAAGAACAGAATATACCCATAACTAATTTAATTATTCCATACATACCTGGAATTTCTCATGAACTGAAACGTTCAGGTCAGACATATAATATACGGACCATTTTCAAAACTAATAACACACTTCGCTCTAATTTAACAAATACTCGACCTAATAATATTAATGAGTCCACTAAAAATGTAATTTATAAAATTCCTTGTGAATGTAATAAATTCTATATTGGAGAGACCTCACGACCATTAAAAAAGAGAATTGAGGAACATAAATCATACATGAAAAAAAGGGAATTTCATAAATCGGGAATTTGTCAACATGCATTTGATAAAAATCATAGAATAAATTGGGATAATCCAAAAATCTTAGCAAAGGAGCCATGTTCTAAAAAACGTAAACTTAAAGAAAGTGCATATATTATGTTAAATTCTAATGAATGTTAAGCAACTTGCTCTGTAAATTTAAGTAATACATGGTTACCTTTATTAAGAAATTGAACATAGCCCAAAAAAGTAAATTATAAATACTGAACATATGTAAAGTTAAACAATCAACACCACACAATTCAATGTCAGTAAAAGTGACATTTTGTGCCAAAAACACGAAAAAGTCAATTTCACAACAAAAAACGAACTATATTTTTAGAATTTGAATTAATTGTTCCATTTTTAGGTTTTCACTGACGACGGGAGCAGATTCGTTCCCGAAACGTTTGATATTGATAGGTTTTATCATTTACTGATAGACTTTTTTCAGGTAATATAGAAGATCGGGTGTATAAACACTAGTTTGATTGATATTTGATAGGGTGTGGCGAAATACCCAAAAAAAATCTTGTAAATTATGGATGCGCCACAAAACTACAGAGCATATCTACTTGATAGGTATGCTTAGGTTTAATTTCCTATGTCATCATTGATTTACTCTGTCTCAGTAATGATAATTGGCACCATCTTGCTTCCTGTTGTTCTTTGGACCAACAGTCTAGTCAGCTTCTTATAAAGAGGATTAAGTGACTCCAATACCTGCTGTAGGCAACAGGTGCAAGGCGTGAGCGGAAATTTGAAGTCACTAGGTATTTCTAATGGTTGTGAATTGAATATTTCACAAATAATTCCAAAATTGTTGGAACTCCAATCTATCCTGGACACGATTTTTTCGAAAAAGTGTAAATTTTGGAAAGCTCAAACTTGAGGTTTTGACTGATAATTTTTGAATTTTCTACCATATACAAAATTCATAAAATACAAAAAATTCTTACTCACGATTGAAATCCAATCCATCTTATCGCAAATGTCTTCTATTGAAAAGCTCTTCCCACGAAACTGCTCCAACGTTAATGACCGGCCATTTTTCCCATTTTTATAATTCTTCTAATCTTTAGTTGGCATGCCAATTCAATTAAAGCAATCTTAATTCTTCCGATGATCCAACAGAAGGAATTCCTTCGAATGATGATGTAATTGCCGCTGTCTGTGATTGACGATGACCAACCGGATAGATAATTGCTGTTTTGGTGCTTTGATTGATTTAAATAGGTTTTGTTAGTGAAGTTGTTTTATGTTGAAGACCTTGTCGAAAAGGAAATAATTATTATTGTAAATATTTGATTTGTTTTGATTCAAAATGATCGCTTGTATTTTCAAAAAGCTTCCAGAAGTACTTCTGATTGTAAATTGTTGTACGATAATAATAAAGATAATAATTAGAGCGCTTTGGTAGGTATGTTATTCGGAAATGATGTTTGAAACACATTTTTCCAAGAATCCCAAGACTATACAAGAGCCTCATGTCATTATCCTTCCTCAAAGATATCATCGAACCTCATTTCTGTAGCTTTTGGCCTAAGTTTTCCTCGTTTTATTAGATTGTAAGCCCATGTTTTTTATCCGAAGATTATTAAGAGCCAATTCTGTGCATTCCTATAAGCGAATCTGTAACTTTCCATAAGCTCATAGATAATTTGCAAATCTGCGCTTCCTAAAGCTTACACACAATCTTGAATAATCGTATCTATTTACGATCGGGTATTTGGCAATCGTGCTCCCAGAAGCTTATAGAAACTTACAGATTCGCTTACAAAAGAGCACAGAATTGGCCCATTAGTCTAATCTGTTCCAAAGATCCAAACCTTTCCTTAGATGATACCTTATAATAAATTGTTGTTGAAGGATATCGGTTCTCTTGGTACGCAGCACACTCGTTTGCTTCACCCCATAAAGGATTCGGTAAATTTGCAACACATATAGTTCTTGTTTTGTGTAATAGTGTTCTGCTCATCCTTTCTGCTAATCCATTCTGTTGGGGTCTGTAGGATAAAGTATAATCAATTAATATACCTTTATTTTTACAAAGTTGTTCAAAGTTATTTGAGATATATTTTTCTTCATTATGACACCGGATTCTAGCTATCTTGATTCCATATTCTACATTTAGGTTTCTTATATAAGTTTTAATTTTCTCTTCTGCTTAATTTTTGTTCTCTAGTGAATGAACTTCAGTGAATTGAGAATAATCTTCAACGATGGTTAGAAATAAATCTTTCACCCTCAAGAGTTTCTCGGTCAACAGGTCCACTTCATTCTTAATGTATCAGCTCTCCAACTAGAAAATCGACTTGAATGATATCTTTGTTGATTTCTCTTTCATGCAAGAGTCACATATATTTTTGGTAAATGGTAAATTTTAAATTTTCAAACTGTTTCTATTTGAATATCCCAATATATTAGTTTGGCAAAAAGGTTTGCCAAACTAATATCATTTTGAGCAATCATGCATATGAATTCCCAAATTGTCTACATCTTAGTGAAATATAATTTTGTTTTAATTTATAAGCCTTCTTGATCAAAAATTATTACTTTTCCGTTTTCTCTTAGTTTCTTCAATGATATGAGATCATGTGTTGAGTAAGTCACTATAAATACTTCCATATCTATCATTATTATATAAAAGGTTCAGCTTACCCTTTTTCTTTGCTTTTGATTCTTCACCATCAGCAATAAAAAATGACAATATTCAAAGAAAAAGATACCAGAGAGAAAGCTCCAGATCATATCAGCAAGCAAATGAAGCAGAAACAAGCGAAGATAAGCAGAGTATAAGTTTTGTTGCTTTTATCTTGACATATTATCAAAATGAGGGGACGATGTACCCAGGTCCTCTATTTGAAGCTGTGGAAGGGTGCAGCACTGTGTCCAAGAATTGTGGTGGGGCTCAGATAAAACTTGTGATGAGGCTTCTGACACTTCATGAGAGTCAAGGGCGGAAAAACCTTCGATCTGGCTGCAACGCACGACGATCCTGTGCTCACAGCATTGGTGGACTATGCAGTGCTTTGTGTGCAGGCCCGTAAGAGAGCAAGGAACCAACTTTAAGTTGGAGGTTTCGCTTTACAAAAAACCTGGAAGATGTATCAAGCCAAGTCGACCGAAATTAGCAGACAAAAACGCAACAAGCGCTAGAACATAAGATAGGACGAAATCCGTCCCGCATGCGATTCACCGCTGGTAGAGGCTCCAGCTTGTTCGTATTTTAATGTGTGTTAATTTTTTATCTCGTAGCCTTTAGAGATCAAACTGCGCAGGTCGGACGAGTTTTCGACGTTCCCACCTGTATTTCTAGATGCCTTTCGGAAAATAACCCGGTACCAAAGAGGTCAAATTAACTGAGATGATTGTGACACTAAAGGGCTTATCTCTGACGTCCTAATGCGGAGGAGAGTTCTAGTGGGTATAACCCCACACTTCCCTATGGTCCCGGACCATAGGCGTGTGTGGTTTCAGATCTCTCTGCTTGGGGCCGGAACCTCTGAACGAAAAAAAAATGGCGACAAACAAGAAAATAACAAAAAATTAAACAATCATTCTTCATTGTGAATTATATTCAAAATTTGAAAAATGCTTGTAGCTGTGCTGGTGACGCCCCTCTAACTTTCCTTATACAATCATCTATTTTTCCACAAACATGGTAGGAATAGAAAGTGGAAAAGGTTGTTCTGATACAAGCCATCATTTTCCAAAACAATCCAAACTTCGTCCCTTTCCTCTTAGGCGGAGCCTCCCAAATCACTCCATATAAACTTCTTTCGACAAATCCTTTTCAACCAAAAATTCAACGTCCCACATGTTGCGCATTTTCATCAAAATGCCGTCACTCTCCGCGCCTTCCTTCCAAAGAGCTTTCGGTTTGTTTGGGCCAAAAAGTTCTTCGGCACCGGCAGTCAGTGCGTTGTGCGATGGGAAAGTAAAAACGTCGTATAGTCGGTTCGATTATATTGAGTTTGACGCGATGTATTGAGGAGTTTGTGCTGTTATGAGTGCAGTGTTTTGGTGATTTTGTTTTGAAAAAAGTGCAGGATTGTGATGTTGGATTTGGGGTTTTCAACGAAGGGATTATTTGTGATTTACTAAATACAGGTAAGAGTCGGATCATAAGTTTGCCATCGTAGATTGAAAAGTTATGTTGATTTTGAACTGATTGCGTTCACCTGTTTGGAAAAGACAGGTGTCGCGCGACTGCTCCATAGAGCGCGATTGGCGTTGTGAAACGTTTTTATTCTCAACCATAGCAATCCCCAGTTTAATTTATTATTGCGCTAACTTTCAACTTTAAATGCTATTGTGTGTAATAATCAAAACTAGAGCTTCACAAATTACCTGGATAAATGAATAAATTTTTATGTATTCAAAACAAACATTCAACTGCTAACTGTTAATAATTGTTGTTTTTAAAGCACTGCCACTCCCTTGCCCTTACTTTTTTCTAGATATTTTTAATATAGTGGAGAAAATTATTGTGATCCTTTTTCAAAAGCTTGCTTGCTCGTTCCTTACTCTATGACGCGTTCTTTTTGTTGATCTGGTATAAACAACATGGAAAGAGATATCAACTTGAAATTTGGACTGCAAGATCCAGTGACTACAAACATTGATATGAGGGAGGGGAAGAGAGCAGCCATCGATTTGAATTGTGAAAAAGCGAAGTCTTTGTCTTGATTTCGCAACACATCTATTTCAAATAATAATCAAGAATCGAAATTTTATTTATATTTATTTTTTTCAATAATTTGGATTTCTTCATGAAAGATCCTAACGATTGTGAATAAAGTTTTTTTGATTTTTAAGATTTTCAAAAAAAATTAAAGTGGTTCCTGGTTTGTAATTCTACCACCCATCAGAATATTTCAAATTAAACTCAAAATTTTTATCGCTAAATTGGCAATATTCAAAAAAAACATCCCGGAGACCAAAATAAATGATTTATGAACTGTTCCCGAGACCGTTCCACATTTCTTTTTTATTCTGAAGTAATTCAAAAGTAAATAAAATCTGCGGTAATATTCGAATCCATTTTTTCATTTTAGAATGTGCTTGAGATTCACAGACGGATACCTATACAGAGTTTAAATAAATAAGTGTGAAACATTCAGGGGGTGATTGCAGGATTGATTTCAAGAAAAAAACTATATTATGAACGTATGTTCTAAAAATTCCTGACTTTTGAGATACAGGTTGCTAAAGATTTTAAAAAAAAGTCAGAAAAGGCCTTTTGATGCACAGAAGATGTTTACCAAATTTCATAAAAAAATCATACAGGGTGTTCACCCTAAAGTGTCCCTACCCCTATAAAAATTTTGTTTATCAACCGGTTTTAATTCTTTTTTTTTTTGTTTGTTATGTTTCGACAAACTCTTCTTAAGCATTTGCCAAATAGCCTAATTGGTTCCAGAGACGTGACTACTTATGGGTAATTGTGAAGGTTCAGAGGGGGCCAAATTAGAAAAAATTATATAAGAGCATCTTTTGGAAAAAAATTGACAACGGAATCTCAATCAGCATGACCAAACAATTGTTACTGTTTTGGTTATTTTTTTTTGATAATTTGTTAATTTAATACTTACACTGCTTCTTGAGTCTTGCTCAACGTTCCTATACACAGTAAAGATGTCAATAAAATCCCTGAATATGTGTTTTAAACAAAGAATCATCGATACCTAATACAGGGTGGGCGACAATAATGGTATTCAATTAACGATTATTATCAAACATTTCAAAAAACATTTTATCCGGGTACCTTGTAGAAAGAGAGCTGAAAATGTATGAAAAGGGGTTTTTGATGATGCTGATTAAGATTCCATTGATTTTTTTTTTCTGAAAAATGCCCCTTTATCATTTTTTGAAATTTGACAACCTTTGAACTCTCGCAATCACCCATGAGTACGCTACTGGAACCAATTTGGCGTATGCTCGAAAAGTGTTTGTCGAGACCTATATCAAACAAAAAAAAAATGAGAATGGATAATAAACAAAACTTTTACAAGGATGGGGACACTTAAGGTATTTTAAAAAAAATCTTTTTCCTTGTGTCTTTCTCAAATCTTCACCACCCTGTATATCAAAAGTTAGGACTCTCAAGAATACCTTCACATAAATGTTGTTCCTCAAGAATCACCCCTTGAATTTTTTCGTACTTATTTTTTTACAGCCTGTAGATAAGTTTGCACATCATTTTATTTGTCACTATTGTTGTTCTAATGAAAATTAATAATGAAGTTATGTATGATGTTTTTACAAACACGGCAGATATGAAAATTGAAAAACAAGAAAATAAATCGAAAAGTGAATAATTGAGAATTAAAAAAATGTTTGTATTTGTGTTGGTTGGCTCATAAAACGTATACTTCCTCGTTTTTTTTCTCAAGTACATAAATTTTGTGATTTTATTTCAATATTATTATTATCTTCTATAAAAAACGAACTATCAAGTTGAACAAAAAATAAAAACATTGAAAACGAAAGAGGCTTCAATGTTTTGATGATTAAAATTATATCTCTTATTCTCTCTGATGCTGTATAATTTACATTTAGATAACGTAATTGCTTACTAATGGAGATGATCCATTTGATAACAGCGTAACCATGGCGAAACGCGTACGTTACGTTAACGTGTGGGATACAGCATAAGGGGGATTAACCTTAAATTCCACAAAGTGTTTCAAATTTTTACTCAATAATTTGCATTTTACTTCATGCTTGTTACCGAAACACCAATGCTCTCAAAATTTAAAATACCCTGTACAATTCTGTGAAAGGAATAGAGGTTTTTTATCGTCAAAATTCCAAAGTCGCCTATATTTAGATCAAAGGCCCTTTTTTCTAAGATTAAAAGATTTTGTCTCAGATAAAGGGATCACATATCCGGGGCCTTTTGAATGACTTTACTGTTCAGTCGAGTCTTAAGATAACATAAGAGAAAACGTTGTTTGTCTTTATACATGGCTTTATTCTAGTCTAAAGAAAAAGATCATCTTCAATTTCAAATTTTCTTTTCAACCAGGATTTGTTTCTTACTTCTTGGATTTTGAAAAAAACGTGTTTCTCTTTCAAATGATTTAAGTTTCAAAAAGTCACGTTATTGCTTAATCTTATCATCTTTGGCTGGTGAAATATTTTCTAGATTGCCATATTTGTGTCTTCATTCCAATCCTGCAATTTATGGCAGAGATTCCAGCTGTTTGGCAAACATCCAGCCAGATAGCATCAACTCTTAAACTTTTCCACGCTCCAAAACTTTCAAACCTACTAGAAAGGATTACTTTGTAAGTTTTTTGTCAAAACTGTGTCATTGCTTTAGTTCGTGATCGATATTTTGAGAATGGAAAGAGAGGGACTCCATTTGGAGAAACTGAGTTTTTTTATGATGTGTGTGTTGTAGATTATTGTGAAGAATCATAATCATTATTTGAATGACCAGCATTTCTCACAGGTTTAACGTTTAACGTCTACTGATAGAGAATACTTGTCCAGGGAATAGGCTTTTGAGTCTGAATTTTCAATAAAAGAGTAAAAATCGACAATTACATAATCGACCCTCTAATAGTACAACTCACATAAATAAAACACGGCTTGATTTAATCGAAAACCGTGACCCACTCACGACAAAACCACAATTGGAAGTAATTATCTATGACAAAACCAAAGGCAATGTCTGCCCAAAATCAATTATATTCAATCTCATTTGTTGGATACATTCATCTTAACATTGCCTGTGTGAAAATTTGAAAAAATACATCCACAAACCAAACACGCACTTCATAGTTCAAGTAGTTGGAACATTTTTCAAAATCGGACGTGTTCATTCTTCCATGTAGTCTGTACGCTTGAGTGCAGTTGTCAATAAGTCAAAAGGTTTCCTGCACTAGTATAGGCTTCAACCTCTTTTTCTGTTCTGCTTCGTTTGCAGGAATTCTCGTTTTTGTCTGCAAAGATGAAACGGATGCTGTCTCAATTTTCTCGCTTTGCGCAATTCTCTTTCAAACTACGATCCATGTTTGTCAAAACCATTCGCTCATAAACCCAAATAGACAATGTATTTCATGCATAGAATGTGTTAAAAATGAAATAACTTTGATGGACTTAATACTTCCTTATTGGAATTAAAGCTCAATTTTTACGGCTCAGTGTCACTTGATGGACTGCGCCCATTGTTGGGCCCTATAAGGGAAATGAACTCGGCAAGTGCATAATATGCACTAGCTGAACGCTGCCAACTTGCGTGCTCGTATTTTATTCGAGTTGAAGCCTCACAAGAAGACAATGGCTCGGAAATTATCATTTCGGATTCGCAGAAGAACAGAATTCCACTGGTTGAAGGATTTACGGCACTAATGCTGAAATAGTTGGGTTTGTTCCATTATTTTCTCGGTGGCAGTGTTCTCAGTTGCATCACATTTTTTCTTTAAACCAACACAAAACGTTCTGGAATGTATCAAAGCAATTAAATTACAATTACACGGTTATCGCGAAATATTCAATTTCATTCATCTATCGAGGTTTTTTGTATCCTGCAACCAACTTCAATTTTTTTCGTGATAATCAGTCTCCGATCCGATCCCCAAAATATTCAAGGAATGTTATAAAAAAATCTAATGTCGGATAGTGAAATTTGGACGAAGAATTTGTCTTCAAATGATTCATGGTTAGAAGAATACATCAAAATGTCTTGAATAACTTAAAAATATCATGGTCCCAGTTTGATGTAAATTGTACATTGATCAGAAACAGTGTTTGAACGTTTCAGTGAAGTTCAAAAAACTGAAGGAATAAAAAAAAAAATGATTGGATAACCTCCAGGGTGAAAAAGTCCTTACTAGGTTTACAAATAATCTTCAAAAAGTTTTTCATATATTTGTGATATTAAAAACAATGTCAAATAATAATTTTATCTAACGCATGATAGTTATTGGTGTCATTTTGGACAAGTAAAGTGTCAAATAACTCACGTTCCCTTGACAAACAAACAAACAACCTATCACGTTCCCAACCAAACAAACAATAACCTATTTTGACCAAAATGTAAACATGTCGCTGTCAAGTCATTCTGACACTGAAACTTATATTTAATAATTATCTCAGAAAAAAACGATTTCCTTTATTTGTTGGATAAAACATTGTATGGCACTCGTGTGTTATGTTTCACAAGGCACTTGAGAATTTATAACACTCGGCATCGTGGTACAAATCTTTCTAAAGTGACTTATTTTGAACACAACGCACTAGTACCATAAATAACTATTATTTCATACAGTACTGTAAAGTATCATTGAAATCTCCTCAGTGTATGACACTTTACATCATCAGAAAATGGGATAAGCCTCATCAGAGACTGTGAAATTGGACTAGAAGAATACGTGGCTTGACTAACTGTCAAACTGTCAGCATGGTTTGGCTGACGTCATCTCATGGTTTTAATAATTGATAACTTGACATGAACTGTTGCTAAAATAAGTACCCTATCTGTATTACCTAATTGTTGACATGGTTTGGCTGGCGCCATCTCATGGTAAGAATGTGAGAAGGAAACCTGATAGACATGAACATCTTGACTCGTAATTAAAAAAGACATTCACCGGCTTAGTAGCGTAAATCACTATCCCAATTTTGAAGTTTTCAACTCTTTTTACCACCTTTTAATAGTCACCAGATATTATTGTTATAAGTTTAAAGATACCTGGAAGTGATAGATTCCTCAAGTTTCTGTGGCTTAATCAACTTGACGCATGAAGAAGAAAAGGAAGAATTGAAACAGACTGATTTATTTCAATGACCATTTCTTTGCCTCTATTCGGAAAGTGACAAATATATGAATCTTCAAGAAATAGTGAGTGTTATCCATGCAACAATGAAGATGTACACCACAAAACAATGTAGATATAAAATAGGTCTTCACCAGGCGTAGACTCGAGACATCACGATTTTGCAGCAGACACAATGCGCTCCTTGTTTATTTTCTTCTCTCACTATATTTTGAACCACTTATGACGGGGAGTTTTGCCAAGAACAACACCTGAGTTACCAATAAAAAAATCCAGTAATAGACTCTAAACTCCAACGTCAATCTTTCCATGACAATACAATTCAATTCCTGCCACTTCACATGGTTTGAATAAAACTCAATCATGTCAAGTTTGTGAGACAGAACGTTATTTTTTTGCCGATCAAAACTCCTCGACGGACTTGATCGTCTCCAAAAGGTATAATTTGGCGGATATCTCGAGTTCGCCGACAATTTACATAAGCAATGCCGAGATAATTATGGGAACAGCCGTGGTACGACCCCGTGCTTTATAGACGGACCAACCGGTTTGAAAAGCTCGGATTGTTTCATTTTTGGCAATTAGCGGATATAAAAGTGGAATGTTTGAGGGAGCTTACAAGAACTCTATCCGTCTTGAGGTTGAATCAATATAGAAGCGCCTATCATAACTCCGAAGCTTATGGATAAATCTGCCAAGTTTGGTAATATGGTAATATAAAATTATATTGTATGAAAAGGAAAGCCACACGTGATTTGAGAATTGAATACTTCAAAAACGTCAATCTTCATGAGTTATGAAACCCATCTTCCATGAAGTCCTTCGGTTTTTTTTCTTTTCCTTCTTCCTGACAAAGATGGTAAGTGGCATCCAAGGTGATGATGAAGTGAAATTTTGATGTTTTCGAGTTTCACCATAGAACTGTGATTCTACTCTTTTTGTCTAGGCCTAGGCCAAAAATTCTGTTGGCGACTGGATGATACCTGGTAATACGGACAATGATACACCAATTTTATAGCGAGTCGCTCAGCCACAGTGTTCCCATTTATATCACTGTGGCCTGGGGCCCATATCAGCCTAACTTTGACGCTGTTCTGCAGAACCTCTATGTATCCAATACTGATGTGCTATCTGGACAAATGCATAATGTTCTATGGTTCAAGCCGCTATAGGTACCATCTGGTATACTCTAGCTGGTGTGGTCCGTGGTGCACCTGTTATACTAATGGGATTCATTAGTATATCCTTTGGATCTTGTCCAGTTGTCGATGGATATATACTTTTTCAGTTGCGGGCAACCACCCTACAACTTTGTATGTGATCAGAAGTCTGATAGCCATGGAACAAAATCCAGTATTTTATTCTGGGTGTCCCCAAAGCTCTTTGACATGCACATAAAAAGCAGATAGCTTTCTTTTTCTAATTCCAGCGATGGTTTCTGGTCAGGAATCCGACCTTTTTGTTTGTATTCTAGAACTTGGCTCGAAATCGTATCTCCGGCTTGATTCCTGTTCTGTATTTTCTTATGAATAACAGGATCTCGATCTTACCAAAGTTGACCTTTTTTCAAAGAGAAGAACAGTTCTCGAAGAGTAAAAGAAGCGATGTTGAAAATTTCAGAACTCGAAATATCAAAATTCATTGAATATCTTGATAAAAAATGCGAATGATACTATTAATAAGCAACACCAAAACCTATCAAACCATCAAATATGCAATGAAATGTGGATGAGCTCAAACGTACACTTACGTATTGCTATTGGTCATAAACGTCAGGTCGTTACAAATCACAGGAATAAATGAATAAAGCTTGGCTCCTGACATCAATGATATTTTTCCTACGTCAATTGAGTTCAACGCTGAAAGTCGATATTCTTCTATGGCACAACATGAAAATTTTAATTATTCATTTGATAAACGATGGTCCCTTTCATGATTCAACACTTCAAAAGAACGTCCTACCAATGCGCACTGGAATCAAATGTATTCCAATTTTGGCCTACAATTGCGCACGGAGGAAACTCACACACACTCACTTCAAATTGTCTCCATTTTCATCTTCCACGTTTAAAACATATATGACAAATTTATTGTTTTATCCTTTCTCAGTAAGGATTGATAATTATTGTTAACCTGACAAAACAATTTATCTTACGCGAATATTTTTCTGGATGGGTGACGAAATACGTCAGGGCTCAATATTAAATTGACTTCTGTGACCGATAGAAGGTGACTGGAATTCGGAATGTCACATTCTGGAAATGATCACATCCCATGAAGATTATTGAAAATCGTTTGGACAGAGTTTGATTATGAAATTTCAGGAGCTAGTGTCAAATAACCATCCATTGATCCTCACCCAACTTTCTCATTGTTGTGTATTTTGTTGGTGGTTGTTTTTCAAAAAAAGTTCTAAAAATGAATCCCAATTGACATGAACAGGTATTCATGCGTAGTGTAATTTTAAAACCAATCGCTCAAACAAAATACCTCCTTGCTAGGTTTTCTTGAACACGAGCATTCACTTGACTTCCAGATCATCTAGTTTGTTAAAGGGTAAAGCTACGGAGATGATGCTGTAAGTTGTCATTTTGTATTATTTTTTGAATGACCAATTAATGTCTAACGCTATCTTGCTATGGTTGAATATTATTATGCAACAAGAATTCATAACTCGATTCAACAGAATTCTCACATTGGGAGAGTCGATGACGACTGCGGCTCCAATTTTTTTTACGGGGGTGAAGCGAATGTCCATATAAGAAGCCATATTAATGAAAAATTAATATGGTATATTCCCGAAAGACTGTTTGTTGGTGATCCATGGCTGTCTCGAGCTCACCCTGATCTTAAATTGTAGAAAATTTAATCTACTTTAAAAGTATCTGGAGTGACTATATTGGTCAGATCCTTCCTTCACTGAGATATTGAATAAAAACTGTCATGGTGTCTTGAGTACACCGCCGCTCACACAGTACTCTGAAAATTGCAACTCTGGTTATTCAATACTTGACTGGTCTGGGTTGTTATGGTTCGGAAATGCACAAGATAAAATTTTAAAATTTTTAGTATAAGTATGATGGTATATTCGGTATTTAGATTTTAAGTAAAGATGTGAAGTTGCTGGGTCTTAATTAAGGGTAAGGTATTGTTTTTTTGAGTGTGCGAAATATTATCTGTTTAAAAATTAATAATTTGGTCACTCACTAGCTCTAGTCCAGTCCAGCGATCACTTAAGAGTGTCCTTGTTCGGCCAAAACGAGATGAGTTTGTTGTCAGTCTGGCAACGTCGCTCAGACTTCTGAGTTTTTGTTTTTTTCCGAACAAAAGATGGGAGAAATCATTTTAAAACTGAGGTTACTGGTGGTTCGATACCTCGTGGCGTATTTTGCCGATTGTCATGTAAATTTTCCGTAATAATTATCAAAGTCTGATTATTTCGGAAAATTCACCGGACAGCTCTGGCTTTATTGGCTGTGTCAAGTGCCGTGATGTGAATTTGCTGAATTTTTTCAAAAAAATACCCCCAACAAAACACGTGCCAAGGCCCCCTTACACCTGTGGTAAGACTGCACAGACTCTGAACTTCCCTGTCTGTTATTCTGTTTGTGACATTCTATTTGAGCATATTCTACTGCAAATAGATCAGTCACCATTTTAAAACTCATCCTGTTTTGGCAAATACGGTCTGAGTTACGCTTCAGTACCCTGGTGATTACGATTACGATAATCTAATCATTGGAATCCTTATCAAACAACCAGGACTAACCTCCACCCTATTGATGTTACGGGGATAGACTTAATTACACCCTACATAATTTGGTCAGTCAGTTCCAGTTGAGGTGATATTGGACTTGTCTATGTGAAGATTTCATCCCAAATTTTCAGCGTAATCTGATTTTCCATGAACTCACGGTCCATTCATCACACACTTAACACAAAACCGTTTCACAACATTTCACCACCCTTTGTGAACGCTTAAAATGATCACTTAGCGGTAGTGGAAATCAATTTCAGTAATTTCCACTGATTATTATACATTTTTGTTCCGCTTTGGGAACTGTGAACAGTGAGAAATTTCGTATTTATAAAAAAAAACCGCGTCCTTGGAATGTCGATTTGTTGTCAGTCAGTTTTGGCGCTAGACCTGACGTGTGAGATTGAAGCTATATTGATATCAATAAATATATATTCTGTATATTTTGTATGTAATATCACATTGTAAATGTATGGTATTTTCTGAGTAGATCTGGTCTTTGGTGTACGCAGCAGTTTACCCGTTTTTTTCAGATTGGCGAATTTGGACTCCAGTTAAAAATTCGAGTGGCGCAAATAAGAGTCACGGCCATTCTTCGCAAGAGTTAGCGGTTCACCAATCTCCAACATCCCCTAAATCGTACTCCGAAGAGTTAGAACAACCCCCCCTTCCTTTTCTTTCTTCTTTTTCTTCTATTTTCGTTCCGGTTCTGTCCGTTTTTTGTTCCGTCGCAAAAAAATGTGTTGAGAGTTCCTGATATCATTCAAAAAATTCAAAACGACCAGACCTTTGGCAAGCACGGATCTTCATTGGCCTTTTTTCATGAAGGTAAAGAACAATAAACTTGTCAACTGAGACAAAGTGAATCACAATGAATAAATACCAGATATTATAATCTCCAAAAAACAAATGCAATGATGAACATAGACAAACCAAAACCAATCCATCGAAAAAATGACAACAAGCGTAAATGTCAACACAAACATTACAAAATTTGGAAAACAAACTATTTCAACCTATTTTGTTTCAAATATGGTACAAAGGATTGGCAACTTTGATTTTCTTTTCATACGACTTCCAGAATTCGGTGATCTCAAAAAGGCGTGATGCGATATGTCACTCCGATCACCAGAACAAACACATACTTCACTTCCCAAAATCGCCATGCAGGACAGATGAAGAAGAAAAATAAATAACTCGACTGAAAAATTGTTTCGATTTTTCAATCCAAATTGAGTATACCTGACGATAACCAAGAATGTTAAACTCAAACAACCTTAAATTGTTATCATTCAGGTACGTGCATTCCGAAACATCCAGTGCTTACTCTTGAGATGTTATTGACTTGGGGTTTGAGATATCTTGCCGGTTTCAAATACGTGTAGTGAGGATCTGCCAAAATAAAATGAACTTATTGGAAGGACTCTGTGATACAATTGGATCTCAACTGCTTGATGGGAAAAAGAGTCAGGGCATTGATGCCTATTGGAATATGATGTGGGCTAAGTCACGACAAAATACGTGACAAAAAATTAATCCACCACATACCGATGTTCATGCTTTCTCCAAATGGCTCAAATCCCATGCATTCCCTTGACAATGCATCACTGTCACTCGCCATTTGCAGACCGCAGCAAACCAGACAACATCCGAGCAAAACAGGCGGCAAAAAAACAAAAATCCTTCGCCTTTTATTCCTGCAACCCGACTGACAACCTTCTCGCGGAATCAGATTCTGAAATGCCGCGCTCTGATTTTTAGATTATTCCAAAACGGCCCGGGGTATGACTAAAAAATGAGCCGATAACAGAACTAGAAATGATAAAATCTAGATCCAAGATTCAACAGCTTATTTCCTGGTTGAATATTTTCTGCACAATCAATATCATCGGCCATAAATCACTTGTCCCATGACGTTAAATCAGGTGTCCAGTGTGTGGGGTTGACTCAGAGATAACAGCACCATCCTGCACGTTCCGCTGTGTCGTAAATCGCCAGATAATGCCCGTAATATCCGTTGTGGCCGCAAAACGACGTTTAGTCGCCGTAATTTTCGGATAAATATGTGTGTCCACTTTGCTGGACACTGGACAGTGCAGTCGTGATGGACATTTTGAGTGACATGTCTGCTGGTTTATAGCCGAGGGACAAGGAGACAGGGTTTATTGAAATTGGGGACACTTCAAACAAAAAACTTTGTGATGAGGATAAATACATGATATGAATATGTATGTTTTATCCTTTCTTTTTGTAATATAGCATGTTGTGTCAAAATTGATTAATATGTTTTTTGTTTAAAAATATAATCTACGATAAATTGATCAGCAACAACAAAAATATGTATTTCGTGTTATTAATGTTGTCCCAAATTTCGACGAAAGAATGATTGAATATCAAAAAACTAAAATTAATTTCTGTACGTTATGAATCATTGATTTCCGATTTTAGTAGTGTCAAAATCTGACATAACAAAAAACAACGGAATAAGAAACCTCATATTTGGGCAAAAAGTTCCCAAGTGAATAATGGCCAATGAAAAATAAACGCACAACAAGACATTATCAGCAAAAGTACAACCAAACTCAAAAAAAAAGTATTTTCAGGTTTGTTCAGGTTAGTTTTTATCAGTTTGGTTTAGTTTTTGAAAGTTTGGGTTGGTTTTTGTCAGTTTGGGTTTGTTTTAGCCTTTTTCGGTTAGTTTGGGTAAATTTATGGTCCGTTTGGTTTAGTGAGGATATGTTGGAATGGTTTTGGATTTTGGTTAATTTTTGTTTGACAAAACAGAGAGAATAATAAAAAACAAAAAAAAACAGGTTCACCAAATCCAATTCAACCTTAAAGTTTTGGATTCTTGCGGTCTATTCTGTGCGTTGGTTAGGAAAGTTCTAGTTAGTTTTGGTCAGTTTGAGTTAGTTTCGGTCTGTTTGAGTTGATTTTTGGTCATTTTGGGTTGGTTTGGGTTAGTTTTTCATCGACAAAAATGGATCTCGCGTTCAGAAACAAAAACTGATTCGTTGAGTAGATTCAAAGCAAAAATTTTTGAAATTTGATTTTTCTCGACCAAAGTTCAACATATGCATACTTTTTCAATACTATTAGTGAAATTCTTCTCTTGAGAAACAAATTTTCATGACAGAGCAAATTTTTGAAAACTATTTTTTTTTAATGATTATCATTGTTCTTTGAAGTTCAGTGGATAGCAATAGTTATTCACAAAAAAAACAACAAAAAGGATTAAAAAGTCTGACAATAGAAGAATCAAAAACAAATAATCAGTCAACAGAATGTCGAAAATACCCTCAAGGCATGGATTGATTCAAAATCACTTTTAGTGATAATAAATTGGAAAAAAGGGAAAGTAGTAAGTACCCAGAAAATGACAATAAGAAACAAAAATATTAAAAAAAGTGGTCTAGTTAATCTGAAACTTCGAAAATTGAAACCTCCTCGAACAAATCATCCAAATGAGAAAAGTGACAAAATAGCCTGGACGATTGAAAAATACATGAAGTGAATAAAAATTACGTCCAATGTAAATAGATCAAAATAATCAAGAAAACAACACAAAACAATGAAAACACTTTGAAGAATGTGAAAATGACAAACAATTTGGAAGTTGAATAAGAATTAAAAAGGTAAACTATGTTTAAAATGTGGAAACTTTCAAAAAAACAATACAACGAACGTCACTGAGAAGAAAAAAAAACAAAATCAACTGAAAAAAAAATAAAGGGACCTATTGTATTTGTATTTGTTTTTGTTTAATCAAACAAAGTAACTAGAAAGAAGCCAATATCAATCAAACAGGAAAACAGCTTTAGAAAAGAACTTAATATTCATAATAAATAAAACTGAAAAGTGAGAACAAGAAGAATGGAAAACAATTGGGAATTGTGTCAATTGACGCATCAAACCACAGCAATAGTATAACATAGATTAAACTTGAGAAAAATGTTCAAAAAATACTTTATGGAGTGGACAAAGCAAAGATGGTTTCCAGTGATGATGGAGCGGGAAAATTGAATGAAGACACCTAAAAATGTCAACAAAGGACAATTAAATTAAATAAAAATCTTAAAAAATCAAAAAATGATATAAAATGTCAAAGCAGATCAATACCGCCAAAAAGAAAAAGAACCGACAAGGATCATGAAACGTGAAAAGAAAATAATATAGACCGAAAAAATAACCCAAATAATACTAAACTGAGGAATAAACTAATAAAAAGTTATCACTCGCGACTGACCTATCCATTCATTTTTGACAATAAAAGAACAATTTTGCAGTGGAACAAAATATTCATAAAGAAACAACAAAAAGAGATAATGGCACTTTTCCGTGTATCGGTGATAATACATAAGTTTACTCAAGAAACGCCACTCTATCAAGCTGTGTCTTCAGAAAATAATGAGTTGTATCCACAAATTATCATTTTCCATTCTACTATCCGCCACTGACAAATCGACAAATATAATTCGCGGTCAGGAAACGTATCGAGCCTTTGGCATTTCCCGATAACAGCCTCCCGATAGTCCCAACCGCAAAAATAATTAATTTCCCGAGTATACCGGTTTTAGTTAACGGGGCAATGGTCAGTTTCGATTAGTTATACCCTATTCTACCCTCGAGAGAGATGAGCTACTGGCTTATAGTTTCCTAAACTTCCGTATTGATCAAAATCAAACATTTCCGGAGAATTCAGACAACAGTCTATTTCGGTATTTTTCTGTTTACGTTCTGGGATGCCTTCGGTTCCTTTCAATGGGACTTTAACATAGATTTACGGCCGGGTTTACATGTCCCCTGTCGTTTCGTAGCACGTGCATTCTTCGTTCACACGTGTTTGCGTGGGCGTAAACAATGACGTTGTGTCGTTTTGTTGGAACGTGCCACAATTGAAGCCAAATGTGTTGCTTGCTACTGTTGCCGCTAAAAATATAGCCGGATTATTGGAAACGTTTGTACTACAAATCTGGTGGAGTTGATTTAGGTGCAAAAAAATGTACTGTCTGGATCATGGATTTTTGGATTTATGTCAATGATACCTCCATAACAATACCTAGTACTTGAATTTGCGAGTCTCAAATAGCCCACACTATTCATCAAAACTATAATTTGTTCAGTTCAGTGTGAGAAAATGCTTCTTACTCACACCAAGGGCACTGAAAGAGTCTCAGATGACAATAGTCTTCTTTGTTATATATGCAGCTATCACTTGGGAAGCGTGCCACTGTTTTCCAAGCGGCATTACATTCAATAGACATCTACGTTCAAGAAAATCGCAGGATAAGCTATGAAGGAAGAAAAATATTTATCCAGAGTGATAGCCAAGCGGCAATCAAAACCCTATTTTGTCGGAAACCTGCCATTGTATAGTCACTAAATCCTCTATATGTGGTTGGCTGAACTATTGTTAAAAAAACAACATGAATCAATATGGTTCTAATTACCAGTATTGACACACAGTAGATCAATGATGAGAGAGAAAATCCAACCATCATTCCGTCGAAGTCTACTGCGACTCAGTGGACATTAGCTTGGAAAAGTAACAAGGATACCTACTGAGCACTGTATCCTCAAAAAACATAATGCAAACGATGAATCGCAAAGAGAGAGGAGGAAACAACCTCACGGATCATCCTCGGATGTGAAGCACTGACGTTTTGAAGAAAAAATATCTCAAAGGTCGGCAGAACCTTATTCGGGCAACAATAAGCCCATCAGTGGCTGCGGTGTAAGGGATAATAGACCAGAACGCCTGAATGTCAATAGTTAGCGATCAGTAAAATGCTTAAAGAAAATCTATGGTTGGCTGGTATAGTATTCTCATATTTTTGGTAGTCTGTTCCATCATCAAGGGCTGCCGTGCCATGTTTTCAACAAAGACGTCTTCTTTGAAATGTTGAAGGTCGCCATCCTTTTGAGAGTATGATGCATCCATTCTCGGGAACCATCGCGGTCCTTGTTTTTCAAAATCCAAAACCAACCTTGTCAACAAGGCTTTCTTTTTTTGAGAGATAATGAATTAGAAACTCCCGTTTCCGTTCCGTTTTCCATTTCCGTGCGTGACGCCATCAAAGAGGGCCCAAGTAGATGTTAAAGGGGATTTTAGTGAAGCTCTTGAACACTGCTTACTACTCGAGAAAACATCTGTCCAGATAGGTTTCTCTGACAAACTTGTTGAGTTCCTATCTCATTCATCTTAGAAAGTTGAAGGTTTTTGCTGCGTAATTGTTAGATATCCTCTAGGGGACTAATCGAAGACAGATGACAGTCTTACTTCTTACCTTTATGATATACATAGACATGCCGTACAAGGCTGTCGCTGTTTTTCCGACAAGTGTCGATTTGCTCAATCAGTGGCGTCTGGCCAGCAAACTGGATCTAAAAATCGCTCAAGTTACAACAGAACTTTTCCATTTGGGAAGTACAGATTGTTGTAGACAATTTCAAATATTGAGCGTAATTCTGATACTTTCTCTAACAATTCTGACTTCCTCAAACTCAAGAATAAGGTAGCAGGATAGGTACTTTATACTTACTATTTCCAAAAAACTGCCAAGATTTGACGTGGAAGCCTTAATTGTACTGTAACAACACTATCAAAATTCCAAAGATAAGAGATTCAGTACCACTGGGCAGTCTGGTCAGTTATCCAGCTCACCAAGCTATTGGTGCTGAGTGAAGTTGGTGAGATGATATTTTGTCATGATTATAGGTTTTCTGTTCAGAATATTGAATTGCTTTTGAGGTGAGAAGACCTCTCTGACCCCCGTTGTTTTGTGGTGTGAAAATACTCTACATGAAACCTCCATAGACTTACACTTCTTTCTCAAGGCAAAACTGTGCAGTTCAAGCAGTATTATCGGAGACTGAAACATTATGTGAAGGTTCAACTACACACGACGAGTTTGACCTGAACAGATTGGCTGCACATTTATTCGGAATGATTTTTTAAATACATTTTTTTGGATTGTACATTTCGCAGGCGTTGAGGAAAATCTCAAGGCTTAGGAAAAGCTGTAAGTCTGCGTGGTGAGGGTTCAACGAAACCACATTGAACAGACTAATTAGGTATCCTCCAGTCGCTTTTGGTGAACGATTGTGATAAGTGCTTTGAAAAACTTTGATATAAATTCAAATATTCTTTCCTAACATACACACTTGAACTGTTATATGTACATGGTGGCCGCTTCGTTTTGTCATACCCCCTTGTGTGAAAAACCGCTCGTTCAGACATTTTGAAAATTTCACAAATAATGACATTTCAATTAAGATCGATTGTTTTATTTTTTTTTATTACCCACTCTCATGACCAACACAGAAAAATTAAAAATCACACATTTGAAATAATTTTCATTTAAGAAAATGTTTAGTTGTCAGTTATTCCAAAACTATAAGTTTCTGTGATAGACCACCCAAGACTGAGTTACCCTTATTTAAATGCTCAATAGGATAATATTATGAAAATGGAGGTGTTTCATTTGAAAACATTGACTTTTTAGATTTTGTGTAGTTCAATCATTCTCGCACCTGATTTCTGCTCATCCTGTAGTGATTTTCAATCAAAATATCCATTCAGTATACAGAAGTAGGTCCCTATCAACAAAAAATTCATTTCAAATTAAATCATTCAGGCTCTTACATGGAAATAATTATTATTGTTAATGATTTGAGGCTTGTAAACGTTATTTTTGACATCCAATTGAGGATATTTTGTCGAAAATCGTTTCACTTAGGTATAGGATATGGAACAAAAGTTATGTCTAAAATTTTCCGGGGAATCCAAAAATGAAATAGTATACAGGATGTTCCATTAAAAATGAGCACGTTGACACCTACTTTCCGGAAGTGTCACAATTTTGAAAATATTTAGCTGAGTTGCTCCCATTGACTTTGGTAACCAACCAGATTAAAAAAATATTTATACAAATGGTTTTTAACACCTGTACAACTTCTTTGTAAGTTTTAATACTGTTCAATCATTTGGTCACTCATATACAAATGCCAAACTTCATATGTCTATCAATGAAGTACCCCATGAGTGAGGATGGTATATAATATCATCAACAGGGTCTGGAGCATTTCCACATCATCACCAGGTTTGAAGAATTGTCCCTGATTGTACGTCATCACTTGTATCTATTATTGTTTCTCCTCGAACTCCTCAACTACATCTGGTTGTGCTGGAACAACAACTGTTGTTTCGTATCCACCGTTCAATCAGACATCAAACTACATTTTCTTTTCCATATTATGCAATGTCAAATGTTGCTCCAAAGTCGTATTCACACTTATCTGGTAGTTTCTCATAGTTAATTTTCCATCTTCGCTACCTTATTTCAATTTCAAGTGATCTACCAACTCTTGTAATATTTTATTTGTGATTTTTCATTAATTTGTTTGTAAGTGGTCTTCGGCCTGTTGGAATAAATGACTATTATCATCATTAGAAGTGATTGCTTATTGTAGTTGCTTTTTTTGAATCTAGACTTTTGCATTGTTCTGTATTTTTTTCATCATAGACAGCTCTCTGCTCTATATATGGATAAGACTGAGGTTATGCAGATGCTCTTGTGGCTTTTGTTTTTTTCGAATTTCATTCCACTCTATGAATCTACTCCTCATTTATGCAGAAGTTTTCCCGGATATAGCTACGCGTTCAAATGAAAAAAGAGCTGTAGTCTTTCTGGACAACATTCGATATCCCTCGTGAAATGTTTTGATGGATAAAGAAAGTTGGAGTTCAAAAATCATGTGGACTCCAGGGTATCTGATAGT
Organism: Orchestes rusci; assembly: GCA_958502075.1. Taxonomy (NCBI): domain Eukaryota; kingdom Metazoa; phylum Arthropoda; class Insecta; order Coleoptera; family Curculionidae; genus Orchestes; species Orchestes rusci. Next base: position 17,337,585 of record OY293313.1, on the reverse strand, counting down.
CTTTATCCATATTATTTCTGCATTTGATAATGTTTGCATTTGATTGTATCCTCACCTTAGTGAAGAGTGTGACCTGGCTTGGGACTCCGTGTGCTGTAGTATTCCATAGCGACACTGCATAAAATGAATGGGAAAGCGACGCTTGCTAGGATTCGACAGATATACGGAGTCCCAGGGCTGACTTTGTTCAGTGTTTATCATGATTTTGGGTGAAATTTATTGTATTTTCAGTAAATACTACTTTGCGGAGGAGTGAACTTTCGAAATGCAAGCATGTCGCTGATGTATGTATTTAATTTTAATTTTTGGTCTAACACTGCTCTCTGGCTCACTCCTGCTTCCGTTGATGTGGATTAATTTCTTTGAAGATCAAAAGCTTTTCGTTTGTGGTAGTTCAGGATCACAGTTTTCGTTGTGAACGCAGCCTTCGAATATTTGTGCAGAAAAATTGTGCAGTTGCGATGGACGACTACCCCGCTGTTGTGAGGTTGAGAACCTGGGAGGGGACTCATAGTGACCGGTAACTTACTCCGTCTTTATTCGTGGCAAAGCCTTGTAGCGGAAAGAATCTTGATTTGCCGTTTGCACTTTTTTTCGAAAGCGATAGTTCTTTTCCGTCTCTCGGCGGACTTACCGGTGGCCGGCGAGATCCTTGTAAGGGACGATGTCTGTAGTCACGCACTTCTTGAACTCTGCAGGTGAAAACCTTGGTTAGTCTGAGGATTTGGTTATCCGAAACTAGTGTATAGATCCGATGATCGTGAATGATCTTTAGGTCCTTTCTAATCTTTCTTCTTATGATAGGATGAAGTGAGCTAGCTGGATGTTACTTTTTTGTCTTTCTGGCACCATAATTTTGCAAAGTGAAAGGCTTGTTTTTCTATTATCCATTCCTGGTAACGTTTTGGGTCGATTGATGATTTCTTGTTTTTTTTTCCGGAGATGGGCATCTATTCCTGGAATAGTATTTTTCCTCGGGAGTACTCTCAGTGTCTCACTGAACTCAGGCTTCCAATTTTCACGTTGTGGAGCTTTCAAGAAAGCTTTCTTTATTGAGGATACAAGAAGATTCAATATTTCCTCATGAAAAAAGGCTTTGAGTGTCTTCTTATTTCGGGAATCTCCATGCGGAAGCTTTGTAGAAACTCCTTCTTAACCTACAGTTCAACAGTTTTCTTCCGTGGACATACATCGATCTATGTATTTCTTTGTAAATCAGGGCGAGTCTGGTGTCCGCAAGTTGAGCCTTGTAAGTGAGGCCTGCAACGGCTGAGACCTGTTATCAAGCCTTTCATCAATTTTCTAAGGGTTTGCTTTGTGATTCTCACTGGCTTCCGTGAGAGAAACAGATCCTCTTTTACCCCAGGTCAAATCAAATTGCGGATTTGAGATTAAAAAAGATATAATCATAGCAAAGTGATTGACTTTTTCAATTGAATAAAATCATCGATAATCTCGGATTTTGTCAATAGGAATGTTATCAAATTTTCTCCGCCTCTCCATTAGCTTTTTCCCCTTCGTTGCAAAAAAAATCCATATTGCCCCCAAGCCCGTAAACCTTAATACACTAAAATCATAACCGCTATCCAATCTATATACCCATCGATACCATAACTCTAGATTATGATCTCATAATCCAGCGCCGGCTCTATACCTGTTCATTATTTCGCTGCACCGATATAAGCCAATAAAATAGCCCTTTAAAATGGCGGCCTGCCCAATTAATTGGCCTTTTAATGACTACGTTCCTGGTATTACTCAGGATTAGGGCCTGCAGCTCTACAGAAGATAATGGCCGGATTTGGTCGTATTGTATCGGTAGTCGTTTTGACTGTCTATGTGATATTTCGACAATAGTTTTGTCATTCATGTTGTCCGAGGTGTTCCAATTCCAGTGAGATAGCAGAAAATTCTCTATTCGAACCATTTGATGAATGGTTACATATAGTGGAAAAAAAAATTTGAAAAACTCAAAATAAAATTGTACGAATGTGCCAAGGCTCGGGAAAAAGATTCATAACTTCGAAAATATCGAAGATAAGTTATCCGAATTTTCTCTAGTTAGATTCAACAGAAGACTGTTTACAAAACTCTTTATCTTTACATACGGTGAAACAAATTTGGAAGAAATAGGATAGAAAATTCAAAATAAAATAATATAGAAATGTGATCTGGCAAAGGAAAAGAAGTAGATATCTTTCAAAATTATGATTCAAGAGTTCAAAATTTTGCACCAGTTGATTTGGCAGGATTTCATAAATTATCTCATGCATTGATCAAAAAATAACAATTTGAACAATGCAGAAAAATTGAAAAGAAAAGTCAAATCCAATTCAAGCACAATTCATACGTCAAGTTAACGTGAACGTTCAATCATTGCACCCAAATCTCCTAAAATGTTGATGATAACGTCTTCATTTAATTTCAGTGAGTTTTGCAGGGGCCATTGCATAAATCGCTTCATACAGTACGGGAGAACTGAGAAAAAAAAGTTGGAATGGATTTGAAAACCTGGCCAGAAATAGTAATTGCTTCAAAGAAAAAATGAACATTTACTTCTTTTTAATCTCTTGAGATATAACGTCTTTCTTTTAACCTTATTAAAACCTAATAATTTCATCACCTCGACTTATTGGAACTCAATGAATTTTAGAATAGTGTCAAGTCACGTCCGATTTTTCAGAAAAACACAAAATTTTCACTTTTGTGATTGAGACTATAAAACTACTCTAGAGCAGCATTGATAATCGAAGCTATATAATCTTTCAATATAAACGGTAAATGTTTTATATCCATGTGAAGCTTCTTATTGTGAATCTCGTTCACAAAAGTGATCTTACAAATCTGATGCTCTATGATCCACAACCAATATTTCCATTCGATATGGTTTATTAAGCGTGAAAGCAACAGTAGGCGGTTTTTATTCGAGTAATTTACCACTTATTCACACCCAGTCGCTTGCAATGTGGCCTCAATGATCGAGGAATTCGAAACCTTTGTTGTGGACTGAAAAAAAATACCAGTGTGAAAAAACTTATTCACTTTGTGATGTTAATAATCCAAGCTTTTGAAAAATTGAAGCCAAACATCATCATTCGATTGTACAGATTTATCGCGTTTTGTCCTCATGCTTTGTTTCTGGAGTTCTATTTGAATGGATGCAGAAATTATCAAATTCTTGTGGTGGTAAAATGTCAAAGCATCCTTATTTGTTATATACTTCCAGCAGGTATTGGTTCTTCTACTTCACTTCAAAGTTCTGATGAACTCTATTCAGGCACTGGGCGACCACTTTTCCTGAATTCACTTATTTTTGCAAACCAAGTTCGTTCGTTCGATGGCACTTGCTAGTTCAATTTTCTGCACTACTGTTCATGAAATCATCATTCTACTATGAGCAAATCATTTCAAATCAACCTCACAAAAAGATATCGTAAATATAGGTGATGCGCTTCGCAATTGGCGTATTCGTGACTTCGCGAATTCGTTATGTCGAAATGATTGATTGCGGCGCTATGTACCAAACTCAGTAAAGCTCTTGGACCCAGACACGGCATTTTTTCGCTTAGACGTTCGGCTACGATCGCTAGCTGTGTATTTTTCGCCAAGCCTTATCGCCGCAAAGGCAACTTCGAAAACCAGCCCAAGCCATAGTTAAAGAAAATTATACAGGGTGTCCCTGAAAAGACTGTACAACGCTCAACCACAAATTCCTTGACCAAAAATAGCGCTATCTAGGCAATCTTACCTATATCCAAAATTGATATAGCTGCATATGACATCACTGATTTTTTATGGAAGTGACTTTCTGATGATTCAGATGTTTTTATCTAATAACTCAGTGTGTAAAAAAGTGTTTTCCTTTTTTGGAAAAATATGCTGGGATAAGTAGTTATGCTAGAAAAAAATAAATGAATAGGAAAATATCTGTGAAGCTAGTTGAAAAAAATTTTTTTTCTGGCACAACCACTCATCCCAGCGAGATTTTTCAGGAAAGAGATAAACTCCTCAATACATTGAACTATTAGATAAAGCATCTGAATTATCAAAAAGTCAATTCCAAGGAAAATCAAAAGAAATAACATGTGAAGTCACTTTTTTAACACTTCCGATCAAGTACAACCGTTCGCTATAGAAACAAAAAACGCAATTTCATGGTCCAAGACTAGGTACCAAAAATTATCAAAATCGATTTGTACGTTTTCGAAAAATGTAGGAAAAACCAAAATTTGTTTGAAACTTTGACGCCCTCTGTAGACTTAACGAAGCAATTTTGGATATAGGTAAGTTCACCTAGATCGCCCTATTTTTGGTCAAGGAATTTGTGGTTAAGCGTTGTACAGCCTTTTCATAGACACCTGTATACTGGACGGGCCCAAGCCGTATTTCTTAATTCTGACTGTGCCTGCGCATTTAATCGCGACATTAACGAGACACTGTCAAAATAATATAAGGTGATTTTTGGAACAGAATTGATAATACTTGTAATATATAATTGAAGTAGCTGAAACTATGTATTTTGTAAAATATGTCAAAACTTTCACCCGGATCTGTTAAAAATTTACTTTATCACGCGAATTTTTCAAAATTTGCCTTGATCTTAGATTTCGCATCCAGAATTTAATTCAGAGTACTTGAAGATTGGGGATCTGTAACGCGTCTGGCGTCTAAGCCTAATCCCGAGATCATGTGGGAAAAATATGGCAGTTTGTTTGTTGTTTCAACTGTTACTTCGCAGTACCTAACAGGGATTCCTTTTGTTTTTTTTTCTTTGTAGTCTAGGTGTGAGGGTCTTAGGATGAGTTACTTCCCTCGATAAGTTGTCTCAAGCAAATTTTGATGAGACAATGATTTTGCTATTTGAAGTTTGTTCACATCTGTTTTTAACAGATGATTCTGACATCGACGTGGAATGGGTGCGGTTGGAGTCTGATTTCACCCAAGTGTGTGTACTGTATAGAGACTACACCCTCTTTATCGATGGTTTTCTCCTGGTACAAATCCTTATCCTGATTCTTATTGACATCATCGGGTCCTCATCTCAATAATTTTAACATTCTTTTCGCAAGGTTAGTGATCCTCTGACCTGTTGCCATTTTATCTTATCTTTCTAATTTTGCAGGAACTTGCCTGGACTGGGAATGAACATTCCATAGATTCAGGTTGATCAGTCTTATGATCTGTTCTTCTGGAAGACCAATCCTCAAGTTTTGAAATTTTGGATAGTGTCAGTATCAAAAAATTGAGATATACCAACTCCATTAACTTGCTATGGACATATTGGTCAATTCAGTTGGTGGATAACTGCGATATTTGCGGATTTAGAGTTACTGACCATACCACACACGTAGGATTTGAGGAATTACACATACTCGGAATATTATCCGTCCGAGCCAACACCTTCAGCTAGACTTCTCATTTTCAAATTGCAAATATTTCATTGGATTTCTAAATTGTGGGATATTTTCAGGGACATGTACTTATCTGGGCTCAGCTTGCTCTTGGCTTGCTTTTTCGCATCTTTCCTTGGCTTTGGACTCAACAAACTCGAACGATCTTGTTCGGAGTGCCCCCGACAGAAAAACTATCTTTATCCTTGGGTACCGGGTTCCTGGTATTGGAGCACCACGTTGATTTGATCTTACCCTAAAACCTGAGCAGCTGGCACAGTTTTACCGGATGCCAAAAAAGCAACCTAGTCTCTAAAGAAAAACTATTATTACTCATTACATTATTTTGGTCGCTACCGTTTTCCTGTTTCAATAATAATTATTTGAGTTCTTCAGAATGTACTTGTTCAATATTCTCATACACATCGCTCATGATTATTGTTTTTACTTCCTTTAGAACTTGCTAGAAGGGCTGTAGAGCAGTAACCATGTGGCGCCAATTCACATTCTTGCACAATTTTTGAAAATGGGAAAATATTAAGTTAGGCGTAATAATGCCATTGACGTTTTAAAAATCATCCATGTTTTTCATATTGTATTTTTTGCCATTAAGAATTGAAAAAAATGGTCAACCGATGAAAATACATCGAATTGGAAAACGCGTATTAGTCTCTTTGTCTACTTCTTTTCCTCCATAAGGCACGTGCAATAACTATGGAGAATACCATTAAATTATTGATTGATTCAAAACACAGTAATAATAGTTACTGTCAGAATAGGCAATAATCGTTAAAAACTATACTTTCCTATGACGATCCCACTATTTATGATCCTTATTAGTATTTTCAACAGAAACATTGTATACAAATTGGTACCAATGATCCCTGACCCAGCTTCATAATGACGTACATAATAGTCAACTTTTTCACTCTAATCAATTACAGAATAGATTCTGGGTTATTTTTCACCGTTTTCTAAACGACAGTGATAATTATTCATTTTCATTGCTCCGTGTAATTTTTTTAATTGCGCCGACAAATTGGAACACTTGGTATGGCACGGCGCCATTTGTACTACGTACGGTGATCGTTTGTAGTTAACGGTAACAGTAATGGGTGATTGAAATTACAAGTTTTCTTGGTATTGGGTTTTGTGGTGATAGTTTTCAAATGAGCTTTTTTATGGTTTTGCGAAAATATTTTCTGCAGTTATGTTTTTATCACTCAATCAGTAATAAGGCGCAGCATAGTATTCAGGCAGTATTTATTAATACGTGATTTCCTTTTTAGTATTTTGTTTTGGGCATACTTATACTGTTGATATATTTTGTGCATTTTTTGGTTACTTTTTGGTTCCCAAATCTGATCAACCTTATCTCTCACTTCTCTAATACAGGGTGAGTATGAAAAAAGTGCGCATTTTGACATGGTGAAATAAAAGAATCATCCTCGAAGTATCCTTATCCTCAATTGATAAACCTGCCCTAAATAGAAGACGCTGACCAAGATTCCAATGCAAGCCAAGGCACATTATGTTGTAGAGGTTGAAATTGACATCGTACAGGTGCCCTTGAACAAAAAGCACCTTTCACACCAAGTCCAACGTTCCCGAACCTCTACCACATGTATTTTAGATCACGTTGGAAGCTTTGTCTGTAGGCAACTAGAATCATAGATGTTGGATTCGATGTCCTTCACAAGTAGGTTTGGATATCGTAGGGCAGCAGGAAAACTGTCTTCCTGCTGCTGATCGGATCTCAGTCATCCTTCAAGGATTTTAGTTATTGTATCTCGCGGTGTTCATTTTGCTGGAGTGATAAATATGTTGTCATGGTGCTACGACATCACAAAACCTCACGAGAAAAAGATTAGCTATGTTAATTTTTCTTGTTAACATCGCCACTCTCGAAATCAAAATAAAAAATAGCTTTATTATCAAAAAACAGGTAGTTGTTGACAAATCCATCTTGATGTACACACTAGAGACAATAAAGTAGAAACAAATTTGAGGTAAAAACAGTACATTTACACAAATGGTAGGCTAGAAACTAAAATTGACATAAAATATAAAGAGTTCGAAGTGGAGTTCATATTCTGCTCTAACTAAGTAACAGTTCACTGTCTAAAAAAAATCATTGTAAAACTCCTCAAGGTCATAGTAGGCCTCATCCATCAAAAATATCTTTGTTTGTTTTCTAAATTTTCTAGCACACTTTAACTTACTAAGATCCGTGGGAAGATGGTTTGATAATTTTCTACCATTATATATTGTAGAAGTTTTGACTAACTCAGAGTGAGGTATAGGCAATCCCAAGAGATCACTTTGCACTAGTGTTTTGATAATAACTTCTGGTGGTATTTTCACTGCCATATTTTCTGAACACCAAACAAACCATCTCCAGAGTAAAAATGCAGCACAATGTCAAAATCCTGTGCTCCACCAAGAGCAGTTGACATGATTCACGGACCCTGACTCCGCATATACACCTGATCGCCCTCTTTTAAAGAGTGAAAAGTGATTCAAGAAGGGTATGCGAGCGCATTTTCCACAGGAACAGATACCGTATCTCAGATGAGCATCAATCAGTGCAAAATAAGTGTTTTAAGCTATGAAGAAGTCTAAGTTTTTAGAGATAATCCTCAATACGTAACAATTTATTGAGATCTTACAGTACAACGCTGATACCTGATTCTCGAATCTTGGAGAACAGTCAATGGACAAGCCCAGAAATGTATTAAGTCCTGGTGCCAAAATGATCTCAGACAAACCTCCTCAAAACTCATTCAAACTTCAAAACACCGGTTTTCGGAGCATTGCAGAATAACAAATTGTCATCACACCATCGATCGTCTTATTTTCAACAAGCCCCTCTCCACACTGGCTTTTAACCTAACTATGTCAGGATGATGCCAAAGAATAGTGGTGTCATTGGCAAAGACTGAATCTACCGGATATTGGGAGCTGGAGAAGGTTGTTGATATATATAAGGAACAGGATCGAACCAAGGACGAAGCCTTGAGGAACTTCTGCATTAATTCTTTAGTCCTCTGAATCCACGTTATTAAACTCCACAGACCAAATAAGATCAAGCGGATGAGAGCGGACTGCCCGAGAGCAACACCCCTAAAACCATAAACTCCAAGTTTCCGCAGCAGTATCTCATGGTCCACGCAGTCGAATGCCTTCGACAAATCGCAGAACACTGCCGGCTGTAGAGAGCCTTCAAAAAACTAAAGATAGCATCATTTGTACCACGGGCCTCCCGAAAACCAAACTGTTCTGGACTCAGTCTATCCGAAAAAGAAACCATCTAGTCTTGACCAGCCTTTCAACCAGTTGAGCCAGAGAAGGCAGCGGTGATATGGGCCAAAAGTTTTCTGGAGATTCCCGGTCACCACCCACAGGTATAACCAAAACCTTTTTGAGACTGCTCGGAAACACTTCCGTCAGAAAGGACTCATTTATATAGCCTCAGCCAGAATATGGATCGCTTCATTGGACAAGCTCAGCTAGACTCCTATGGCGATTCCATCCCACCCAAAAGCTTCCTTGTTATTGATGGTCAACAACGTTTCTCTTATCTCACAAACAGTTGTATGGATAAAGAAAAACGTATCAGTTACCGACACGTGACTCAAATAACCCAAGGGATCGCTCCGTTGTACTATTTTGCCAGATAAATTGGTGTCTCCTCGCTAGAGATGATTTTTGGCAAACATTGGGATTTTGTTCCAATCGTTCTGAAGCCTATTCAGTAGACAAACGGCATTATCTATGACCATGAACTTTCAGCTCATGGCTGCCGCGTCAATTGAATTTTGTACGGATGCAGTCTCACATCCCGATGCAAAATCCTGCAGGTTGAAATCATTTTGCACGACGAAGAATAGACTGACACGGATTCTCCTGCATAGTTTCACGGACAGTAGCAAAATAGCGTTCCTTCAACTTTCTGGTGTAGACTTATTGTTAAGCAAACTGTTGGTCCAAAATGTGATCACAAGATGTTGAAGGGTCGACTTCAAGGGGCAACCGTGTCCGACCAAAAATAGGTCCAATGTTTCCATTCACGAACACCAATGTAATGCAGAGTCTTATCATTTGGAGATGCTGCTGAATCATCTAACATGCCATGCTAAATTTGCATTAGTGACTGAATTATATTTTTTTTTGTTCATTACACTTTTTTGACATTGAAGTCCTGTCTCTTGATCTTTCTGGATTTTCAAAAACGTGGAAAGATTCTGATCCTTCTACTAGGATCATTGTTGGTCTTGATTTTCTTCCTGATAGCGCGAAAACTCTGAGCTTTTTCTTCTCTTCTTCTTTACAATATGAATACATATTAGTAGGCTACCGCCTGTTCTTTGCCAATACGTCCTCCCCAGATGATGAGGTCCAGCATTCTTTCCAACCTCTTGTGGTCTTCTCTACTGGATTATTCATTTTTGCAATTTTGACAAGTCTGTTGTCCTCAATTCTTTCAAAATAAGAAAACTGAGAGAAAACTATCGGGAAAGGTCCACAAAAGGGATGGAGAGATGGAAGCCCGAGAAAATATGGAAAATGCTAAGAAGAAATAAGCTAGAAGTCAAAGATACCATACGAACCAATGATATCACGACAGAACAGTGGGAAAAGCACTTTAGAAATTTATACAAGGAAGAGGAAGGTAAAGATAAGGAAAAGACAAAAATCGATTATGAAAAAAACAACATAGAATTAACAAATATGACTCAATTGAAAACACCTTAAAATCCCTTAAAAATAAAAAATGCCCCGGACCAGACAGTTGAAGGTCTCGGAAGTATGAAGCAATGAAGTGAAATAACATGAAAAAGTGAAGAGTGATTGTGTACTAGAGTTGAGAAACATTCAAACATCAAAAATCAACAGCTAAAATATGCTCAAAAAAAGAATTTTACGCTATATAACGTTTTTACGAATTGTTTTGATATCTGGTTCTGATCCATTTTCATCAGAAAAAGATCATACAAGTTTCTGCAACACCAAATCTCTGATCGATAATTTCTCCATATGAACAAGAATCATGAATAAAAGTAACTTGTCTGATTTTATATATAATCAAACCAGAATAACGGAAATGAAGATCCACCCTGAAAGGCTGAATGAAGTATCAAGATATTGTAACCTTCATTGCGTCACCTGACCCAATCAATATGTATCACCAGCCAGTTCTAGAAGAAGAAGCAGAAGTGGTACTGGAGGTAGTGCAAAGCGACGGGTTAAAGAACCTGTCTATCTACCATGGTGCGGCCTTGAACAAATCGGACGTGATCGGGGAATCGCATCAGATGCTACCATAAATATAGAGTCAAGATTTTTATGTTTTCTTAATATGAAGTATTTTTGGTGCTTGACAACCCAAAATACATCAATAGTCAATAAAGCCCAAGAAGACAAATAAAACCGGCCGTCGCCTTTTCGTTGATTGTACAGTTTCCTGCCCACTACCGGCAAGATTGAAAGGCCTTCAAACCTTCGAGAATACATAAAAGCTGCTTTTATCGTCTCGGAACAGAAGCCGTTCGTTATTCTTATCTTTACGGCTTGGAACGTCCACTATTTGATGATGGTTTTGTTTAATCAAAAGAAATAAGTCAAAGGACAGGAGTGGTTACGTCACACAAAGTGGAGATGGGATTTTTTCAACATCGGCTTTTTTTCCGAGAATTATCTATGGATAATTACTGCTTATTATCCTTCATGAGATCCAGCATGGAATCGACAATTGCCGGCTTGTCGGCCTGATTTATGCCATTCGCACTGCAGTGTCTGATCGTAAATCAAGTGCTCTCGAATTGAGGGATTCTGCTTTTATGAACTAGCTTTAACAATATTCTCTCAAGAATCTCAACCTCGCATGACCTCAAAACCCCGTAAAAGTACCCACAAAAGCCAGTACTTTACTGGTTTCCCGAAATAATTGACCAGGTTTTTTATGGTACTTGTCTTCCACACAACTGGTTATGTTTCGTGCTGCGAACATAACATTCTTCGCCATTCAAATTATATAGTACCTGTGTCTATGTTTTCTTCATTATATTGGTTAATTATCACGAAATCTGAAGACAACGCATTTTTCTCCACGTCAACAAAGCTAACAGTCCAAATTAATTCGTATCTATGGTCGACGGGATTATTAAATCAACTAAATATATCACCTGTCATTTTTCTTTATCCGGTCGTACCGTTGCTACGTACAACTTGTATGTGTCCGCTTAGTCTGTTTAATTCCCGATCGCTATCTTTCATATTTCATCTTTTGGTTCTAGTTGAATGTTAGTGGGTTTGAATGGCTAGAGCACAAACAAAATCTCAATGCCATTTAGCAAATTGTAGTTAAAAATTGATATTTTCAATTTATTCATGCACAATGAAAACTTTCGAAGGATCAGTAACGTGGAAAACCCTTAATTTAAAATGATCTTCTGTGCCATCACAATTTCTTTGGGTGAAAGTAGAAGTCGGTATTGCTTCTTTTTGTAATTGGTGCATCGTCTGGTATAATGATGCTCTTGGTTCCACATTACTGACAATCACAGTTGACAATCACAGTTTGTTACGAGGTTTGGTAGCTAGCCAAGTACCATTGATTGTGAGACCTCTTCAGGACTACATATATGATTTTTTGTTCAGTCTTCTCTAATATGCAGATTGTTCATTATAGCTCATCCAACAGCTTCAAGGATCGCGTAACACCACAGTGACCTTTTTCTGTGGTAGGTATTGATTTCGCGAGACTTTTCAATATCAAAGATGGAAAGGAAAATTAAGAAACTATTGTGAAGGAACTTGATAATATGTGTCTATTTGTCTGTTTTTGTACTAAGGCTGTTCATATAGAACGCGTCAGAGATCTTAGTACAAGTTCTTTTTTCAACTGTTTAAAAAGATTTGTTCCTAGACGCGGCCTTTACTATGAAATTTATTTCGACAAGGCTACTAATTTTGTTGGTACTGATGATACATTGGAGAAAGTTATTCGCAATATGTTGGGTAAGGCAACCCGAAATCCAGAAATGTTCAACTTTTTTTTGAAAATCAAATTGAATGGTCGCTCATTCCTGCCATATCATCTCACCATGTGAATCTGCTAAACGAGCAAAACTTCATACAACTGGAATTGTGGGTAGTTCTGTTTTTACATTTGAGGCGCGAGACCAATTTTCGCTCAAGTAGAGGCGATGTTAGACTCCCGCCCCTTGACTCCAATTTCTACGGATCTCAAAGACTTCACTGCCCTTAGACCAAGTCGTTTTCTAATTGGAGATTCTCTGAATGTGTTTTCTCAACGAAACGTTACTGATGTACATTCAAACCGTTTAAATCAATTTTATGAAATGCAAAAAATGGTTCAGATATTTTGGAATCGATGATCATCATATACTAGCAGTCTACAGTAACGTAAGAGATAGACAAGAACCTGTGATTATATTGAGGTAGGAGGAAGCAACATTGGTGTTGGTGAAAGAAGATAATACCCCACCTCTATACAGGAAGATGGGACGTGTAGTGGAAGTGCATCTAGGAGAAGAGCAGAAGGTGCGTATGGTTAATGTACGTACTCACTCCAGTAACATTGATTGTTCAGGGTTAGTTATAATGAAGCCTATATTATTTATAATTATGTATGCTATGCAATCCATACAAGGATTCATATTTTAACCTATTAGAAAACTCAAGTTTTCCAAGGCCGGCGGTTATGTTCAGTAGGTGTCTGTTTTAAATTGTATGGGGAACGGTGCAGAATATTGTTGATAAATCCAATTTGAATAATTATCCATGATTTGAAGAGCTTATGGCTGTTACTAGGATTTTTTATTAACATGTCAGATCAATATATTGATTCAGCATTCAGCCACCGGTCTAAATCAAAAGCGAGCTGAATAAATCGTGTAAATACAGTCCACTCCTTTTTTTTGAAAAAAAAAGAAAAACAGTTACAGCAAGAGTTACCATTATTCATTCAATCCAAAGAATTTATCTTTCAATAATGATATAGATATCTTGCAAAGAAATGGGTTGGGTTGAAATGTCAATAATATCAACGGAAGGGTACCAACTTCCGAAACCTCTAAACATGTTTGGGGCAAATATATTCATAGTTACAACAAATTAGCTCTCGATATTAGCATACTGTTGAATTTCTTTATCCTTCTCCAGCACATTTTTATCTATCATGGAAGTTGATCTTATTTGAGCGAATATGTACCAGATATTCAAGCAAGTATTCGGCAAATGTGTAACTTTACTGATTTGAAAACGATGTTGAGCTATCCGGTTGTGTAAGGTATTTGTTATACAATTCGAACTATTTTTCTTTTGACTTCCTGCAACGTGACGTTTAACAGGAATTAATTACTGAGTTTGCTCGTTTGTAGCTATGAATGAACTGATTGTATTTCAATTCCCTGCCTGAAGCAATATGTGGAAACCACCCAAATTAATTTGATGTCGTTAAGTTGTTACTTAGAATGACAAAAGAACCTATACCTAATTTATCATCTATGTATATGATCTATGGACGCGAATTTTTCTAAGAGGAAGATGAATATTCCACATTCATCCCCCTCTTTTCTACCAAAGAGTGATTTGGATGAACAGAGGTTTTTGCTGGAAAATTGTATGTCCTAATATAAGAAAATTCTGCCGTCTTAAAAATCAAATGACAACTGCTATAGTTACTGGTGATTAGTATATGCAACTGTCTGACAGCAGAAGATTTTGTCCTATCCTTTTCTTCTTCTTCTTCATTTACATTGTATGTGATCTGCAATGCAAAAGTCAGTACCGCCTCATACTTCTAAGATTTTCTTGTACTATCTTTAAGTGATTACCTGCACAGAAACATGTTCTACATAATAACTACATCCGAAACAATAGCTTAACGAAGAATGTTCAAGCAGAAGTGACTTGAGTCTGCATCCTCCAACCCCAGCTAGTGGCTTTTTTAAAACCTGTAGGTATTCCAGAACAATAGTTGGGGCCTGTCCAAGGTCTTTTGACAACTGCACCTTCAAGTCTTTTGTGCATTCCTTTAGCCCTTTGAGGTATGATACTAGTGATCTTGCATCTCAATGAACTTCGTGAGTGGGCGTTGCTCTTATGAACGACCTTACTCTTTTCTGTGAGAGAGCTGGTATCCTGTAGTAGTTCTGACTAATTATTTTATGTTTATTCTATTTATTAGGAGGTTGTTTTTCTCACAATCAATCCAGTTCTATTTTAGGTTGTTTCAGTATGAGGATTTCAACGTTCACCACAAATTTCCAGCTGCTGCTTTGATGTACGTTCTCGTTTATCTGTGAAAGGGTTCTGATGCTACTGATGTCTTCCTGAGACGTCTACTAACCTTGGCAGTTCAATTGTCTCAAATGACCGGGTATCACACCAAAAAATATTGACATTTATCTCCTTGGCTGATTTTGACTTCTTTGTATCATTTGCAAAATCGTTTATTTTGGTGAAACTGGGATTTTACTACAGCAAACCACTCAACTTCACTGACACTTTCTTGGAAGGTATAACAGTAGCGGAAGCTATGAAATCCATCAAAGACCAATAATCAGTTCCTAGTTATTCACCCACTATTATAATGTTCAATGATTGTATATCTCTGAAGAACGAGGTCTTCTTAGTAAAAACTAGCAAACCTCAGCTTATCGTCAGTCCTAACTAAAAAGGTTACAGTGATATTTATCAAAAGCCAGAACCCAGTTTGAGTTCTTATTATTATTATTATGACAAGTTGATTCACCACCAGCACAGAAGCGGCACTCTTACTAGGTGTCATTCTCTGGTGATGTTAGTCATTGAACCAAAGTCAAAAGATCCAAGATCTCCACTCTATCACTTTCAAACATCATTCCCAACCAATTATGATCTCACAATTTTCCATTCAACATTCATACAAGCCTTTAACATGTTTACCGTCGAGTTAAATTAAAAAAAAGCCCCCATCCAACAGTTGTTCTTGTCCGCGTCAGAGTAAAGACCCATTATCAGCTATTTCAGATAAGCAATATATGAGCAAATTTGAATCATATTTTATTGCTTGACCATTAAAGGAAATTGGTTCGTGATCGGTTTAGGGATTAGTCTAATTAAAATTGACGAGAAATTCATATGAAATCCAGATATGATCTGGTTTCGTTTATGTTAAGTCGAATCGCCTCTGGAGGGATTAGAGATTGCATTGAATTGGCTCATATGGTGATGGGTATCGCATTTTATGGTTTATAATGTAAATAACTTCAAGATGGAATCGAGTGGTTTTTATCAACGTGGCTTGAAAATAGTGAAGGGTTTTTATGTTCATATAATAGTAATTCTGTAGCATAGTTTCTTTAATGTTACTCATAAAGCGAATCGTATCAGAACATTTGAATGTGTTGGTAAAATAAGTTCTCTGTAGTAAAAACGCATATTCATTCATAAAAGATATGACAAGAAGCCAGATTTGCGATTCCCACAAAGTGTGATTTGAAAAATTCGTCGATGCATTAGTATGCATTACTCTGGAGGATGTTCGGATGTCTCGAGGCTGGTGGCAGATTCTTGAAAGCTTTTCTTTTCTGGAAGTAACAGACCCTCTGGTGTACTCTCTGGTTAGTATAGAAAGGGGAATATCTTGACTCTGGCGTGTGTTCTTGGTACTTTGACGTCCTTCCAGTATGTACTGCCTTTTTTTGGATATTAGACAAGAAACCTCCAGAAGATGAAAGGTATGTGACGGTCAATAGTTTCTTCGCCTGCAAGATCTCTCGAACAAGATTTGCAGGGCCGTCTTCTGATGTACAAAGATTGTTGATCATAGCTGAGGTGCACCGCTAACGAGAAAAAATACGCACGTGATTCTCAAACTTCAATCCTCTATCCACGGTTACAACAAAAATCGGATGAAATTTGAGCTATTCACTAATATCTGATCACATATCTGATTCATGAAAAATAAGGAGACTCGTATCATTTCTTTTTGATGTTAGTCGAAAATTGACGGAGATATAACGCTTTGAAGTGTGCTAAAATTGCAATGGTATGGCGTCATAACATTGTAACACCATGCTCAGTATATCTATATATACAAAACTTCAAACTTGAATAACTATTGGAAAAATCATATTTCTACGAAATAACAAAATACGTTTCGATTTTTCTGCGATTTTTTTTAGTTTGCAATAAAAACAAATCGATTTAATTTTTTGTGCTAGTTCCCCATTGGAATTGAACTACAATCTTATGATGGCTTTCCTACAAAATCACAGCGGAGTTTCTAGTTTATATGCCATATAATGTCCGAATCATCTGCAAAAAGATTGAAATCGTCAGAGATTGGGACGTATACAAGTTACAAGGTCATTCATGCCTATGAGGGATAAAAGCGGTCTTGGCCCTGTGGTACTTCTGCAGCTATGCCAGTTAGTTTTGGAATTTGTTCCCTGACCCCAGCCACTTATTGTTGGTTGTGGGTTCCTCAGAATCCATAAGTCTCCAGTCTTGATAGCAGCTTTTCATTGTCAACACAATCGAATGGTTTGGATGAGTCACAGAAGATATCCGCAACCACGTTATCCATGTGTATATGGGTGAAGACTCCTTCCAAAAAATTGTGAACTGTATCGTTAGTGAATTTGTTCCTCAGGTAGGCAAACTGGCATGAGGTCGCAATCTTGTGCTCGCGTAGATAGTCCCATATCCTCCTGTCGACAGTTTTTTCCACTACTATGGACATGGAAGAGAGAAGCAACATTATCCTAAAGTTGAAAGCATCCTCAGAATTTGCTCTTTTGTAGATAGAAGATCACCAACGCATACCTAAGACACCATGGGAAGTTTGTGACATCTAAAAAGGCATCAGAAGCTGATTCTGGCAACGTCATCGAAATAGCTTTACACCGGCCAAATAGTCTAGCGGTTCACTGGAAAAATATATGCGTGATGCCTTAATTTTGAAGAGTTGTTGTCCGATTGCTTGATCAATTGGTTTGACGATACCTCTTATCAATGTCACGAGCATAATGTATTTCCGTCATTTTGTTTTTGCAAACATACAGAGGCGTACGACGCCCTAGTGCGATTTCTTTCCAGAACATGCAGTCCTGAAGGGATGCACTTCTTGCAGATAGCTGCGATGTCGAGGTGTTTCACGACTTCCCCACACTCTTATACGTCTTAGAGAGAACACAGGATGAGGATTACTTGTTCAAATTGTAATAATATACAGAGTCTTCCATCTATGAAGAAAATGTTTGAACGCGTATCAATTAAGAACGGCGAACCGATATAGTCGGTTACTTTTTTGTTGTGTTCGGGTAAGTCAAAAGGTTTATATGAAATAAAATGCTTAAAAATTCGCAGGAGAAGTCGGAAAATCACCATATCAATTTTAAGAAATTATTTTACAAGAGATCCCCATTATAGGTTGTCAAGTTAACACAGATGATAAACAAAAAATCAATTTTACAATCCATTCACATGGTGACGATCTCCTTTACCAATGTTGAGTCAAGTCTCACTCAATTTTCAACAAAGTATTTATATCAATAATTAAGGTCCAGGAACCACGTCAAAATCGAGCCAAAACTTTCTTGGTGAAAAATGACAACGTCCTACATATAATTGGATATATCCCGAACCAATCAACATATCAAGTTGAATTTGGTACTGACGGGTTCTTTACTAAATATTCAACAAACTATTTACTAGGAATAATTACGGTTTAACTTGAGGAACCACATCAAATTCGAGCCTCAACTTTGTTGGGGAAAAATGACAAAAATGACAACAAATTGATCGAATATCTCCGGAACCAATCAACATAATATAGCGCGTTGAATTTGATACTGTCGGGTTCCCCACTAGATGTTCACCAAATTATTTGATATGATTAATTATGGTACTACTCGAGAAACGACGTCAAAATCGAGCTTAAACTTTCTTGGAGAAAAATGACAAAGTCTTGCATTCAATTGTATATCTCTGGAACCAATCAACGTATCGAGTTGAATTTGGTACTGAAGAGCTCCTCACTAAATTTCTAACTAATTATTAGGTGAGAATAAATTGAGGAACCACGTCAAAATAATAGATCTTAAACTTTCTTGGGAAAAAATGACATCGTCATACATTTAATTGAATATCTCCGGAACCAAGCCACGTATCGCCCTGCTGCAGGCAGGGCGGAAACAAGATGACTTCAGATTTAAAAATTAAATTTCGAGTTCACCGATTTAGCTCATCCCACCTGATGTTTATTTTTTGAATGGGAAGCGAAAAAAAAAACGTGAGAAATCGTTGGTTCCTTGTTCGATATTTAACACCGCAGTATCATTGTTCTACCCATAATTATTGATTTTGCTGTGTGATTGTTCTACTGACTTGTCATCATAACATAACTGGAAGTGTGCCAATGTTTGTTATTGTCCATGAGCAATTTACAATTAAATTCAAATTTGACAAAATATTGGGAAAATATATTTGTACTAGTTCTGTTCTATTGCTCACGTAATGTATACTATCATCATGTTTTGTATTGTTTTTACTCTGGCATTTTGCATTTGTATTTGCTTTGTCCATAAAATTCATTTAAACTTTTCTGTGGCGATAAAGCATTATTGATTTGATCTGAATTGATAAATGTGGTACTGACGAGTTCCTCATCATATTTGCAACAAATTATTGAATATGAATAATTATGGTACTACTTGAGGATTCATGTCAAAATCGAGCCTAAACTTTCTTGGGGAAAAAAAGTCCCACATTGAATGTCTTCATAACGTATTAGTGAGGTTATGTTTGCATATTTTTGTTATTCTTCAAAGGATTCGTTCAAATCAGATATACGCTCAGTTTGGGATTTTATTAAGAGAAAAATTGACCTAGTAAGGTTATGTTGGCATGGTTTTGTTATTTTCCAGAAGATTTTGTTTAAATAGAATGTGGGGTAGAGATGTCTATCTTGAAAGACTTTCTCAATCCCGGAAGTTGATTTCGGAATAAGATGAACCAGAAAAGAATCAGATATGATTAAAATGATTGTCAAAACATACAAATCGACTGAAAAGAACTCTCAAATTATTCCAAATAAATGTGTTGTGACAAGAGATTTTTGGTTCAGTAGAGTAGCTACTTTAGACTAGGCTGCGCCAAACTTTGACATCGCCCGTTTTTGTGATTCTAAAATGTGTAGTGTATAAAAAAAAACTCAATGAAAGTCATTATTATTATTATTATTATTATTATTATCAGATACGTTTCAAGTTTATACATCAAAAAAATTCCGCAAAAATATTGTCAGATATTCAACGTATTATCATAACTGAAGAACCGCTCAAACTATTAAAAAAAAAAACACAGCATGAAGCTTATTGATAATGAGGCGGTATGAAATTTGCCGAGTCAGCTAGCCTATTAAAAGTATCACCATTTCATTGACTTTGATAAACAAAATGTTTAAACAACAAGCTTTTCAGATAAAGGGGTTCAGAGTAGGACAAAACGAAGCGATCCTTTTGTGCGCGGTAACCATTGATACCTCAAAAGATGTAATAAACTTCCTACAAGTATCTATACCGAAGTGACTTCGTGCTCATTTGGAATGGAAGTTACAATACATTCTTCTAGACCTTTAGATCTCACACCACCATTAGACCTCTATACAAACAAAAACAAACCTTTTAGCACCTGTCAAGACGAAAAATTTATACACGCATTTCCGATAAGATTTCCTACTATCAACTTCACGTATAAGTTTGCGTTTTTCACAAGGTTGCATCCCACCAAAGTTACGGCTGTGCCGGTGCCATAAAAATTCTTCTAATTGCCCTTTACGATACGAGCTTCGCGTTTTTCATTTTTTTGTGCCATATCGTTAACGGCTTCTTGGCACGAAAGCAACTTCAAGAAATTCCACTGTGTTTATAACAATTCGGAATAATTAGTAATTAAATCGCCAACCCTTTTCCAAAAATTACCTTTTTAGTGATTTATTATCGTCGGCGAACCACGATAAGATATAAGGAGACCACACCTCGTGCTCGACATAACAACTGACCAAATCTGAACATAATATCCATTAGAGTAACATAAATATCGTGAAAAGGCTTGGTCCAATTTTTTAGCCAAATTGCATGGTGAGATAAAGACGGGTTGGAAACGATGGGAAGACAGTAAAACTAACTTTCTCCTTCCACATTGATGAATGGTGTTTGTTAAGGTTGAATTTCCTCATTCAGATTCAAATCTCATTTCACATACCCTTCGACTTATTTATGTATACATACATACAGATATGGTAGTTTTTACAAGGTTTGACTGTAAAGCGCCAAGATTCCAAAGTAACGTATAACAAGATTTTGTTAAAATTCATTCACATTTTTCAATGTTTGTCCATGTCAACTCACTTATCTAGTTCTAGTGAATTGATAATCTATAAATATGAATTATATGATAGTAGCAACCTTCAATTTCCATTGGCCTCATCTGGAAGTAAAACTCGTAAGAAATTCGTCCATTGAATGCCAGAAATCAAACATTCAAATCCATAGGACGTTTTGGTTTCCAATACTTTGGAAGCTATGAATCAAAACACCAAACAAAGTAGAAACAATAGCCTAAAACCTCGCTAAAAACTAAACCAAAGTATATGATAAAACCTACGAAAAGGCAGTGAATTTGTATGTTAAACTCTGGGACTCGAGGATCACTGTGTTAAGTTTATTGAGTTGAACACAGACTTTAAAAGCGATATAAAGTCAATCGATAGTTAATCCACCCATCAAGCACACCGACATCTCTATCAAACCAAATACCAACAATATCCTCCCATTAACCCAACACAATCCATCATAAGGTGACTTACCGTACCCGTCAAACAGGTCTAGTTGCATACCGTCGAAGAAATGATAAATATTAATCGAGCTCTAGTAACAACTTTTCAATAATTTGAATTTCAAATACGACAAATAGGCCCTGTACTAATGATTAATTTATTTTTCCCACTGGAAGATAAATGAATTAGTTTTTCTTTGCAATATGGAAAGTTTCGTTTTCAGGTTGGGTTGAAAATAGCCATTATATTTTATTAACGACGTGAATTATCAGTCACGAAATCATAATACAGGTGCGTTTTAGTGGATTTGAATATTTATGATGGAATTAGGATTGTCATAATATGCTTTTAGTTTTTCGTGAGAAGTCGTTATTGTAGAAGTTTTCAATTTATTTTTTACGATTATTTTTTTCTCCTGTGTATGCTAGTACCACCTGGCATCATTGTCTAGCGTCAACATCCGATTAAATCGACAAAAATTATGGAAAAAAATCGTTTCCATTCTATTAGCTCCATTCACTTGTATTTATCCAACATTTTTTGAGGCTTAAAAGTGGAATTCCACAAAACAAATGAGCGCCCTAACTGGAACATTTTTGATTTTAGAGAAAAACAGATCCTCACAATAGTGTCAAATGCTCTGCTCAAGTCGCAGAACAAGGCGCCAGTGGACTCAAAGTTGTTAAAAGAGTCAAGTATATGATTCAAGGTCTAGTATCTCCAGCACTGTGCTCTTCTCCCTCCTCAGGAGTAGTCTACTCCACCCTAGGCAAAATGAAATGAAGATTCCATCATCAAATTCCATAATGAATGTGAAATTTACCACCCTAGATAAATACATATTTGACACCATATTGCACACCACAAGTGAAGTAGGTAGAAGTAGATGTGTTACAAGTAGGTGAATATATCTCAAAACTTCACTAGGTGAAGAAATTGTGAATTCCTATCATTAAGCCAACCTAGGCATAATGAAATGATGTCTCCATCATTAAGTTCTAAGTCTAGTTCGGATACTACCGAATTTTTGAATTCCTGTCATCAAGTCACCTTGGAGTAGGGTGAATACATCTTAAAAACTTTACTAGGTATAGAAATGATGTTTTCATCGTTAGGTTCTAAGTATAGTGGATGTTTACTTCACCACTCCAGGCAAATACATCTTCAACACTATACCTACTATTGCTCAAGTGAATTTTCCATCAAACCACCCTAATTATAACCAGATGATGATTCCATCATTGCATTCTATATTGGATGTAAAAAATGCCAAGCCAGGTGAATGTCTTTGACACGATATCACACAACACAAGTGAATGATCATTATCATAAGACCACCCTAGGCATAATGAAATGATGTTATCTATAGTGGATGTGGAATTAACAATCCTAGGTGAATACATGTTTGAAAATTTATCGCACAAGTGAATTTTTGTCATAAGACCTCCCTAGGCATAATGAAATGATGTTTTCATTATTAAATCTATAGATGATGTGAAATAAAGAACCCTTGGTAGATAAATGTTCGACAATTTATCGCACCAGTGAATATATTTATCATTGGACCACCATATTGAACGTTTCCATCATTATATTCTAAAATCGATGTAAAATTGACCACTTTTAGTGAATATTCGAACAAGTGAATTTGTAACATTAGACCAAATTATAGGCATAAAGAAATAATGCTTTCATCATTAAATCTATAGTGGATGTGGAGTTACCAGGTGAATTTGTAACATTAGACCACCCTAGGCATAATGAGATGACGATATCATCTTTGAACTCCACAGTGGATGGAAAAAATCTCTACCACATACATTTCTTCAAGGTAAATGTCACCGCGCATGTCGTGAATTTCTATCATTGGACCACCCGAGGCATAATGGAATGATGTTGTTTTCATTATCAAATTCTATGACTGATGCAAAATGTATCACCCGAGGTAAAAAGTTTTCACATTATAATATCACAAAGTGAATTTGTACCATAAGATCACTTTAAGTAAAATAAAATTATGTTTATATCTTTAAAAACCTACCATCTTTTGTCATTTTGACACATTTATCATTTTGATGACATCACGATCTAACCCTTGCTGTGAGTGCAATAAACCGAATTCAAAAAATCAGAATCAATGGAGATTGGAGCTTGAACGATCATAGCTAAGCTAAGACAAAGGTACTACAACATCTTATTTATGAGACGGAGCCGACATATAATAAGCATTGGAACTTTGTCGTATATCTAGTGACCCTCGTATTTGTTCGTATATTGGTGCAGAGCCAACCACATTCTCCCCGCATGTAATCAAATATTACACAAGGTACCATCTCAAGTACCATATTTGCATTTCATTAGGCGAATACATTCGTCAATTCAAACATACCGACTTCTTCAGTGGTTGCCCGGCGTAATTACCATCCGTGACGGATCGTCGAGGTCGGCGTGAGAACCCGGTACCCAGTACCCACTTTTAACGAATTTCCCACAAATTATATACCCTTGCCGAATATAAAAGCATTGCGATGAAAAAAAACTATTCGTTTTTCTACGTGAGTTGGTTGCATTGAACGGATGGCTGGTTGCAACTTTGTGCAAGGTGCGAATGGGAAAAAAATTGCAAAGAATAAAGAGAAATTTTAAAAGCTCGTCGATCAACCGATGGCACCGCACGAAGTTAGTGTCCAAGGTCGTTGAGACGAGTGTCGGATTTAATATAGAATAAGAAACAGGAGACGCGTAATCAGAGCACTCTCATCACACTTGGCTGGGCAATTTTGCCCAAGATTAGCTGTTATCTCTTGACAGGAGGTAGGTGGGATTTATACGTTAGAAAAAGTCGTTTGAATTTGCGAGATTTATATGGAATATATTGTGAAATGGATTGGAGGCTTCCTGTTATCGATTGATTGATAGCGTGTCGTGGGATTTGAATGTGAAATATTTTTTGTTGGGTGACACTGTTTATGCGTTACGTAAAAGTAAATAATGACTTTTATTAAGCTAGAAGATATATACCATGATGTGATGATATTATCTACAAACTTACCAAAGAAATACGTCGTCCTATGGGACAAATAGTATCAAATAACCGCCAAAATCCTTTTCAGATTTGAAAAATAGACCCAAAACTGCCGCAACCTTTTTCCACTTCAACGAACAGAAGCTGAAACAATCTTCTCAGTCTATTTTTTTTTTCTGATTGTGATCATTTGCTCATTTCCTAATGCTCCAGTGTATATTTTCTGGACGAAGGAAAAATAGAGGAAAAAAATGGTGTATTTACGGATTTTGGTAAAGGTGTACGGTGAGGTGTCCTGAACAACTTACCAAAAGTCCTGATCGGTGAGGGGCGAGCTAAGGTGGTGGAGGGTGTTTGAAGATTTTTTTTTTTTGGTTTTTCATGAATTACGGGAGAACCAGGACCTTCAGCGAATAAACATAAGAATACCTAATTATTCTACATGAAATTCTTATCAAAAAAGGCTAAGTACTTATTGTCCTTTAGATTGACATGTGAGGAGATATGGATGGAGGAAAAACTATATGATAATACAGGGTGTTTCCTAGACTTTGGTAAAAAAATGCGTGGGATGATTTATTCACACGGGGTATATTCATCAAAGATTTTTATGGAAAAAAGTTTTAATAAAGATTTGACGCCGCTTTAAATATGGCACCCCAAAGACTTTTCTCCCTCCATATTTCCGAACCCGTTCATACAAAAATCATGAGATTTCATATATCGCATGAACTGTGGCTGCAGTGGCGTACCAAACTGAAAGGGTTGAGTGAAGGTTGAGGGTAGATTAGACCTCGATAAATGAAGGTATACGAAGACTCTCAGTAGACCACCTGAAACAATGAGGAGTGGGGCCAATGACTGAGTGAAAGTGCATCGGTGGCACGTCAGAGGAAGCAGTTGAAACTCAATTTATATTTTCATAATATGAAAATCTGACTTTTTAACATTAATCCATTTTCTCCAGTTTATTTTCTCCTTCTAGCGAAAAAATACAGAACACTTTTTTTTTAGAAAATTTTACATAGAATAATTTAGTGAAAAAGTATTTATTCGCTGGTTGGTCTCGTTTTCAAGTTATTCAAGAGAAACGTAGAAAAATGACCAACAGAGACTGCCCTTCACTTTAGCTCGCACTCCACCGATCAGGACTTTTAGTATGTTGTTCAGAACACCTCAACCTACACTTACACCAAAATTCGCAATTACACCAATTTTTTCCTCTATCAGGCATTTCTTGATCTTCGTTGCCTGAACTATACAACCGAATTGTTCATCTGTGATTTTCAATGTGAGAGATCAAATAACACTTCTGTTCTCGAACATTTTGGATAATTCTGGCCAGCTCTATTACACCATTCATTGTCACAAGTCTAAATAATTGGTTCTAGTTGCTTGTGGGGGTTCGCGAGACCAATACCAAGACCAAAACTAACGTAGTCTTTGTCTCGAAAAATGAATCCTGATCCCGATCTTGTTCTTGAAATCAAGACCGAGATCGAGATCATGCATAGACTTGATCTCGGTTTCGTTCAATCTAGGGCATAAAATAAAGAAAACCTCATTGAATTAAAAGCACTGAATAACTTAAAATTTCATCGGTTATCACTTTTTTCGAAAAAAACATCTTCCAACTAATCAACAAACGAAATGTAATTTTCGAGACGGATACCGAGAGTCTCGGTACCTCGCTATCGTTCTCGATCTCGATGTGTACCCAAGTCTTGGTCTTGGTATCCATTCAGATTTGCATGTCTTGGTCTTGATCTCGAGGACGAGATCGAGACAAGACCATGGTCCCGCGAGGTCTTAGTTGCTCGAATTTCAGATTTCAAATCATAACACAAGAAGAAGTCTTATGGCGACAAAGCCGGAAATCATGACCTCCTCTGCCAAAAGCTCTGCATAGTTTCGATTTTTCATCTCCATACTTAATGTTTTATATACAGTGTGTCCCAGACCAACTGCTTAATACTTATACAGGAAATGAACGAACCATAAATGAGAAGTTTGAAATGGGGAGCACATGCCTCGTTTCAAAGATACAGGGTGCTATGCTTCTAAAAAAAAATACGCCACTCTTTTTTAAACAATGTTTTTTTTTTTTTTTCGAAATCCCTATTCAATTTTCGATGAAAAAGGTATTTTGAATTTTTCTCCTCGAAGAGTAGAATAGTAAAATTTCCTACTGTTCTCAAAACTGAAAATTTTTGGTTATTAACGCTTTTGAAGGACACTAGTATGGTTTTATTTCTTTTACTCGAAAAGGGTGCCTTGGAGAGAAATAAGTAAAAAGAACTTTTTTGTTGAAAATTGAGCGAGGTCTTAGAAAAACATCCTATTTTTCTGTAAAATGTATGCTATACCATTTTTTTTACCACTGCACACATGTTCTCCAACTCCGGTCCTGAACAAGATATTTTTTCTTGAAATACTCAAAAAAATGCACTGCCACCTAGTATTAGGATTTTAAAAATTTCATCAAAATCGGTAATACGGTTTTCAAATTAAAATCAAAAATTCATTTTTTTCTGTAAAACTTTTACACTCTGTATCTTGAAAACGAGGCACTTCCGGCCATATGATTTCCATCCCAAACCTCTAATTCATGATTCCTTTACAGGGTGTTTATCAATTGAGTGCCGATACTCATAATCCTTGGATAGTTTCAAGACATAAAGTTCATATTATGAACATATGGGTCCACAAAAGGTACAGAGTGATAAAATTTGAAAAAATCTTTTTTTATAATAACTTTGATATTATCACAGATATAAAAAAGCATTGGCGCATCATTTAAAAGTAATAGAGACACAGCACCCAAAGTGTCAATGCAATTGCGTAGATTTTATTTTTCCAAGCAAAAACCATGCGCCGGACGAAATAAAATATTCGGGAGAATAAATTCGCTCGAAAATAAATAGAGATTTCAAAAATAATTTTCACTTTAAATGTAAGCTGTGGCGTCATCAAACCGCCACTGGTAAAAATAATAAATTTGTTTGTACATCACAAAATGCATATTGATCTATAGAAGACGTGTAGCAAATTTGATAAAGATTTCTGGAATAGTATCAAAGTAATTATTAAAAAAATATTTATTTTCTTAAATTTCAACAACATGTATTTTGAGAGTTGGGCTCTTGCGGACCTATGTCCATCATATGAACTGTTCGCATTCTACTGACCAAATGTATGCTTTTGGAATGTATATATGAAGGGATTTCACCTGAATATTTTCTTCTTTCCATATTTTATTTGTATTTGAAATTGTTGTTCACTGTTCTCAATCAGTTTTCATAAAAAAATCTATCTTCTGTCCATCAGCGTTGTTGATCTCAACAAAATTGTTATAATCTCCCTAGATTGAAAAATTGGGATTATATTGTCATTTAATAAAACAAGGATTGAACAAATTAAAATACGATCAAACATACATACAGGGGCCAATTTTTTTATAGCGCAATAAAGTTATGAACAATGAATATTTTGAAATGAAACTCCTTCACTCGCGCTCGGAGTATAATTCAACGTCCGAGAGATACAACGATAATCCATCACGATGATAATGACCGTCGCTATAATACCTGATTTTTTTGTTTTTTCGGAAAATAGATTCGATTGCGAGGTGGTTCTTGGTTCACAGGTGTCAGAGGTTAGGTGAATTTTTGTTGTGCCTTTTTAAACATGAATTGGGTTTTTTCACGACCTAGCTGTTTACATTTGGTTCTTTTAATTCAATCTAGCTATTTGAGGTTAGGAAGTTTCCACTCCAAATATGCACCCTTGATGCTCACATATTTTTAATCAATATCATAATTCTGGTGGGAACCATAGTCCAACCAACAAAAATGATGAAAATGAATCTTCATGTGTTATGACACATTATTCCAATAAAGTTGTAATGTATTCCAAAATCTTCAATGATTTTATTGAATCTATTGATAACGCTTTTTTTTGTGATTTTTCTTATCTATTAGTGTTAACAAGAAAAAATAAGCATTGCTTCTTTGCAAAATTACCAGGAATCAATAACTATTGAGCTTCAAAATTATTGTTTTCTGAAAAAAACTAAAATCTCACCTTACACATGTTTCAAACCAAACTATTGTTCATTGCCTATACATAACACATCTTACGTTTCGATATTGCTTGGGATTTTTATTGGAGTTAGTACTTGAGGTATATAAAAATCTCCTGAAGTTTTTTTTTAAATAAAGGCAGTGGCGGAACGTGATCAAATTTTTTGAGAGGTCAAAATACAGGGATGAAAAAGAGGTTAGCTTCGCAGGCAAATTTGCTCCGTAGTCAAATTCGTGGGATTTCTCCTCCTTTATAAATTGTTTCCCCGGAAGTTCCGTTCTATTTGCCACTCATTTGGCAAGTTTGTTTCGCCAGCGATTCGGTGGAGATTTATATTTTAAAATCTTTATCTGTCCTGGAAAAACCCCTGGATTTTTGGACAAATGCGTTTCATCATGGCCACATAGTGCCAGCTGAAATGCCACACAAAATTCAACACAGTCTACAATTTTGCTCGAAATATAACGATTTTCTGAAAAATGTTCGTTGAAATTTCAAAGGGTGCAACTCTTCCAACGGTTGCTTATTTTACCGAGTATTTCATGCAACCTGCAGAACAAGCATCTTTTTCTATTTTCTTTTCCAAGTGTTTCAAGTCTTTAACACCAATTTTGCACCATAACGAGTCGGACGAGTCATCAGAAAATAATAAACAAAGGAAACAGTGAAACAAGTTCAACACTGCACAACCACATATCCAGTCGGCTAAATCGTGCATGCCTTTGCGGAAGTTTCGATAAGCTTCTTTATTTTTGTCTTTACTGGCTTGTCGTTTAATATGTTCAGGCACTGGGCGACCACTTTTATTGAATTCACTTATTTTTGCAAAGTCAAGTTCGTTGGCACTTTTTAGTTGTTAAATTTTCTGCACTACCATCATTTTATTATCTATAAAAGTAAAAAAGTTCATAACATGAACTCACTTGAAATCACTTGTAGAAAGCCAATCTACCAATAATGAAACTATTATTCTACCATGGGCAAACTATTCCCAAAAGATATTTTAAATAGAGTTGATGTTTGTAACAACATAATTGAAGTAGGGAAACTATTTTTTTTTATTAAATATGTTTGGGAGGTCATTGATCAAATGACCCTTTGGAGGAGCCGCCCTTGTATAAAGGTAACTTTGTATACATGTTTTTTTTCACTTCAACATTATTTCTGGAGATAGTGTCTTCACATTTCGTACCCGATATACCATAACGGGTGGAAACGGCCTTGTTCTATTGTCCAACTTTTTGGTATTTTAAAGTTTTTTTTTAGTTTGGGAAATATACATTTGTGCACAAAAAAACCTGTAAAAAAAATTAAACCTTCTCAAGTTTTACGACGGAACATTAGAACTGTAAAAATTTGGACACTCTGTAAAGTCAACGACCATATATAAAGTATTAACGAGAGAAAAATTAGATCCTTCTACTTGTTGACACACTCTGAAAATCCAAACACCCTGATAATAAAGAATAAAAACCAAGAAAATGTTTATAAATACCACAGAACAAGATTGATTGTTGGAGAAGCTGTAACTGTATATGTCAGACCTCCAATTTCCCATTGTACTCCATATAACAACCTGAAATAACACATCATATAAAAATAACACCAAAACTAATCCAAATTACATATAATCAATTGACGCACTATTATTTGACATATCCATTATTCTCTCTCTCTACTATTCAAGCGCGAGAAAAAATTACCATAACCAATTCATTAAATTAAGCTTCATACAAACTCACCGATAATGACCGGTCATTTTTCACAAAAGTATGAAGTCAGCCACAGGTGTTCCCAAATTGTTGAAAGAAATGAGTATGTTTAATTAAGATTGATGATGCTTGAAAACAAGTGAAATGCAATTTTTTGATTTTTTTGTGTGATATGCTCATCATGTTTACATAGATTGCAGAGGTAATGAGTGAGGTTTCAATTGATGATAAGTTAGTAATTGTATGGGAGGGAGATTGATGAGGTTTGGCCTATGACTTAAAAGTCGTGGGTATAGAAAAACTAGTTGTTCGTTTCCGTATGTGATTTAGTCCTTGAGGCATTGAGGTAATTAGATGAGGGGTAGAGCAATGGGTTGCCTTAGCAACGTCAATATTTTCAATTATTTCTCTTCTATAACTGTTATTTTCAATATTTTGTTAAAATGGCAATATTCTTGAACACTTGCAAAAATTGATTCAGTTTTTTATATGATTTTTTTTTGTTTTCCATGTCATTTGTGGATTTAATTTAATTTCATCAAATGTATCGTTATTGGATGTTATTTCGATTTTGGTTCGGTCAATTAGTCTTGTTCAGTTGTGCAGGTTCTCTCATGAGAATAACGTGTCGAATAAAGATGGAGTCATGAACCAAACTATGAGTTAGAGAGAAAAGGGTTGCCTTACTAATTTTCTCTGGTATTATTTTTTAAATGAGTATTTTTTTTGACGGTTGCGATACCTCAATACATTAAGGACGTCAAAAGATGATTAAAACTAAAATAAAAATTCCAGGTCCGTATTTAACAGAATGAACTTGATGATGGCCGCTCAAAGACGAAACGTCAGATTTTCAATTTGATACCGCCATCTTGTAGAAGAGAAAAAGTGGCAATGAGAAACTGTAATTTATTTCACAATATCTTCCCAAATAAACTCAGGACATAGGAATAACGTTTTCGCGAAATTTCGGGTTTTTTCGAATATCTCCGGAAGTAGTCGGAATTTTCTACATTTAAAAACGGCATCTTGTTGAGCATGAAAATGCGCAACTTTGCAACCATTTAACCGACTCTATATCTCTTATTATAACTGAGATCCCCATGCATGCACTCGAATCTGTGGCACCCTGTATAATATATCAGAACAGTAGAACAACTAAATATACGAAAACCATCAAAATACAGCCGATTTGAAAGCATCGTCAAAGAGGTTGCTTGTGCATGGGCCTGTCAATGTCGGCCACGTAAATGCGGATTTTGAATTTTAAGATAAACAGTTGAATTGGGTCCAATTAATGTTTTTGGGAAGGTTAATGTGGGGATTGTTGAAGTTCAGGTTGCAAAAATATTCCAAATTTTACAGATCACATACGTACAAACCGTTTAGCTGTGAATCGACAATAAAATAAATCATGTGTAATGTAAATCAAACATTTCAACAACAAAAAATAACAAATACATCAAAAACGGGGTTGTGTTTCTGTGGTTTTAGTGTGGTTTTTCCAATGTTTTGTTTAAGTTGTTTTGTTATTTTATGATATTTTTGTGTTGTATTTTCTTTGTTTAATTGTCATCCGAATCAAATAATTTATCACATAAGTTAGTTGAATGACGATCTGCGGCCAAACGGTGAGATTTCTCGACCCATACTAAGAGTTCATTTTTTGTCTAGTCTTTTTCAGTTTTTAAAATGGCGCATTCGCTTAAGAGATATCTGTCGAAACAAAAAAGATATGCGAAACATTTGATTTGTATTTCAGGGGGCAGAGTAGAGCAACTATTTTTTCACAAAACAATACAGATAAACAAGCTGAGACTTTGTACCAAATTTAATTTTGGTTCGATAAGAAATATCCGGAATATATCAATAAATGGAAAGAAAAAAATGACCTTTGAGTGCCGGTAACTCGAAAAGTATTGAGTTTTCGAATTTTTGTTTTGTGACTCAACACCATCATTTTATCACAACTTCTTGCGTGTAGACTTGAAACGCCTCCAGCGATTTCGTTCTAACTTTTAGGAAGTATATCAGGGGTTCCTGAGCATCTTCTTGAGAAATTCGTTTAAGTTTAACTTTTCCAGGACCGGACCTGAAGCAACTCATATTTATTTTATAGAATAAAAAAGAAGTACTCCATTAAGTTTTCACAAAGTGGGAACCACGTTTTGATTCTCCGTTCAGTTTTGAGCAAGAAAGGTCATTTGAGTTTTTCTTCTTCGATGCGTCGTCTTTGAGGTAAAAAATAAAAATCAATGTTATGCAGAAAAACTCACTTATTTCAAGCTCTAAGGAAAATGGAGAATCAAATGATTTCATGACAAATGCTCAAAGTGTTGCGCGTTGTTGCTAGAAATAGAACAAAACTCTAAACATTTTATTAAAATCGCTTGAAACGTTCCGAATTTACAGAAAAAAAACATCGAAATTATTATTCTTTTTTTAACGAAACGTTTGCGAACACATACATTTACAAAAAGTGATTATTTTACCATACTCTATTCACCATGTCAAAATACGCACTTTTTTCAGACTCACCCTGTAAATGTACTTAAACTGGTTGACAAAAAAAGTTTTTGGTAGTTTTTTAAATTTGAACGGATAACCATAACTTTTATTGTCAAAAATTCAAATAATTCGAAATATAAATAAAGTCAATCTTGTTCTCAACACTCACAATTTTATATGATTTCAATGCTTTTGAAATTATACAGGGTTAGTCAGAAGTTTGGAAATGTTCGATTATTGGTTAAACTATTCGAGCCACTGGAAAAACTTGAAGGCAAAAGTTGGAAGGTTTTCAATTATCTATTAGTTGGTATAAACTAGAATTTTACCGAGTAGGACATAAAGTCATAGACCAACAGAGTTGATTTTTCCAAATGTTTTTCATTCGATATTTTGATTTTTCCTCAAATTTTGAGCAAAAATTGTGATACACAAAATGCTCCTGAACTCAGCCGATTTCGAGTTATAGTGTTTTATAAATCACATTTTTGCATCTTTGACAAGCTATAAAACTTAAACGGTTCAAGACGATAACCCTGTATATAGTTCACTATGGTTTGTAGAAATGAGTATTGATCTCCTCTATTGAAATCAGGAAAAAACAATTGAGTTCACTTACTTAAATTCAATACTGTTCGAAAAGCTGATAACATCATTTTCTATCTGTATATTATTATTATCATCAAGATCTGATAGAAATTTTCAAAAACGAAAGATTCTCAATGCATTAGGAAAATCAAATGTATAAAAAATTGAGATTTTCCAATTTGAAATAATAAAATCACAAAACTACTCCGAATATAATATGATCCTTGAATACAGCTCTCTCATACAGGATAAAAAAATCAACAAGGAAACAATTTTTTTTTCAGAGAGTTTGGGTTAGTTTGGGTTAGTATTTTTTGCAAAACAAAAAATGGTAACAAGTTTCTTAATTGATTGGAATTTGGGTTATCTACGATTTTTTCCATGTTAATGTGAAGTTTCAAAAATGAAGAGCATATTTTATTACATATTATAAGTTTTGAAAAAGTAATTCTCTGAATTTCAAAAGCGACACCAGAGACCTTGTAGATGTAGATGTTTGGGTGGGTGACTCACGCCAAAACCTGCTTAGGCCTCCTGGGCTCGTTGCAACCCACAGTTAATAGAATTGAGATTATTGAAGGCACGACGCTTTCGCGAAGCTCACCAGATCCCTCAAATAGATCCCTTCCAATTCCTGGAGTGTTGTGGGTTCGGTTCCGAAGTATTTCCTCCTAGTGCTACGAAGAGCCGGACATTCCATTAGGATGTGAGCTACGGTCTCTATGTCTTCAAGACACCACCTGCAGTCTGGAACTTTCCCGATTCCGATCCTGTGGAGGTGACCCTTCAGGTTCATGTGACCAGTCAATAGACAGACCATTGTGCGGAGGTCTTTTTGCCCAAACTTAAGAGCTTTTTGTTTCTGCCCGTATCAGATCCTGTTATCATTGTCTTGGCATGTAGCATGCCAGGGGCATTGTTCCAGCATATAGTGGCTTTTTCAAGTGAAAGTTTCTTCGCCTCGCCCACTCCTGTTGCTTTAGGGATGCCTATCATTGGTTCGGGTCCTATCAGCCTGTGCGATGAACCAATTTTGACCAGAGACCTTATATGTTATCTCAAAAGATACGATCGTTACGTCCAAGGTTATTGTCTTGAACGTGTTTCACTTGATTATTTACCTTTTGTGAATCTTTTGCAATAATATACGGATTTCATAAAATTCTCAATAATCTATACAGGGTTAGTCTGAAATAATTACTTTTGTAGAGGAACATGTCGTCCACGAACGACTTTTTAAGAAAATATCGAGTTTTCTTTTGTATATTCGATGTTCTTAAGTATCTTTTTGAGAAATTCATTCGAGTTTGAGTTTTGAGTATTCCAGGCAGGCCCTACAGCATCTCACGTGTTATTGGGCGATACTAGTGGTCTGTGTTACCCGAAGCGGTCTGTGAGGCCTGATTAGCCAAAGGGCTGGAAAATCCACTACCTTCGAGATTGTGAAAGGAAGGATCTTACATACTGCTCGATTGACACGAATAAGCCTCGAGAGTCATGTGGGTTCTCTCCTCGCTCAATTCATTGAGATGCTAACTGTTTAGCAGCAGTTGGGCGTCTGGGGAAGCCTGTACTCATTTCAGGTGACACTAGCTAGTCGTCGAAGAATGGATTATGATGATATTATTGATATTGATGATGATAATGATATATTGACGAATTATGACCATGATGGGAGATTGATGTGATTCAGCCTGAGCTAGGGGGTGGAGTGCCCCCGGGTGAGTTTTATACTGTTCATTGATTTATTCAGATCAGAACGTTTCATTTTGTTTTCATCTTAATGGGGACCTTTTCCTGTCTATGCTTGCCGACAACACTTGGGGGAATATGCATGCATTGTTAAGATCCACGGCGCCCAAGAGTAAGATGAACTCCTCAATTAAAATCTAATTTTACAGACGGTCAAATAGTTGAATTTTGAGGTTGACGTATGTTAACAACATACTGATTTTCTGATTGGCTTTTAGACAGTGGAGTGATGACATTAGATCTTTTTCATTGGTTGAGAACAATTATTGAGTTATGAGAAAAGAATCACTGGTATAAATAATGAGTCACTTCAACCAATAGTGAGAGGATGTATAATACATTTAATATTGAATAGTCATAGAAAAAAAATATTTTTTGATGTTTTGTTCCATTTTGAGCAAAAAATCTAACCTTTTCAAGTTTTTCATCTCAGATGCTTCGTTTACGAGATAAAAAATAAAAATCATCGTAATGTCATTTATGCCAGAAAAATTTTGATGTATAAGAAAAATGGAGAATCAATCTATTTTATAACAACTGCTTGAGGTTTGACTTAAAGAGGAACGGAACTCTAAAAATTTCATCAATATCGCTTGAGACGTTTCGAATCCATAGACAAAAAAACGAAATTATTATTTTCGTTTACGGACACATGTTCCTATACAAAAAGTGATTATCCTACTGTACTCCATTCACCATGGAAAAATGCGCAATTATTTCAGACTTACCCTGTATATTATATTGTGTTGCGAAAACGCAAAAAAAATCACTTCTCTCAAAAAACAATTCCATGAAAAAGCGATATAAGTATAAATATCTTGAATTTTGAAAAAGAACACCGAAAAATGTATGAAAAAATCCATAATGTACAGGGTAATATTATCTTCTCCATTGTGGGTCTTGAAAAAACGTGGAAAAATTTAGTCAACAAAAGTAAAAGTAAATTTCATTAGCATTCAGAAGTCGAATAGAACAAAACGCATTAAAGATAGAACATTTGGACAGGTGTTTATGCACACACTGCTTCCCACGAGTGTCCCGTTTTCGAAAATCTCACATGATCAAGTCTCGATTTAGAGACGATATTCAGACAAGACAAGACGAGACTCTTATTGGTCTCTTGCAAGAAGTCTCGTAGCTGAATCTTTCAGCGTGACAGCCGACGTGAAACTTTCCCGCACCCATATACCTTTGCATTATTAATCAATTAAGGATAAGTTTGAGAGTTTGAGGTTAGGTTTGTAGAATCAGTAGTTATTAATATGTATGAGCTTGTGAATTGATTGAAATAGAGGAGTTCCAAGGAAAAACCGATGTTTTGATGAATTAAACTCCGTTGACTAAATAAACATGAGTCCGCGAACACTTTGTTTTAACAGTACAAGGTGTGAAACTTTTTAAAAACTGCCATTTCATGAATATCTGAATTATCCTTGACTTAATTTCGCTTTCTTTTGGCATTGTCATTTGTTTTGGATTTATTGATTCTGGTGGCTTTTTGAAGGGTGCGTTGACGACTGTTTTTGAACCAAAAAAAAAATACGTGACTTTTTGAAAATTTCAAATTGTTTATATCAAGCAACTAAAAATACAACCCATCTGTCTTTTGATTTTTTCTTCTATCTTGTTTAGATTTTGCAAAAGACAAATAAAAACCTAATTGCACATTCCAGGACCATGACCTGAGACATAAGAAGAAGTTTATTTTTCTTTTTCTTCTTTTTCATTAGCGGACCCATGTTTATTTGAACGGTTTGTCTTAAAATCGTCCGATAAATCGTCTGTTGAATTCATTAGTCAATACCTTGTATTTGATTTTTTTTATTGGTTTTTGCGCGATGTGGCACTTTCACTTTAGTGGTTTCTCGACTACAACAATTGAGAGTCTTCACCGAGCAAATCTTCATTCAAGACGATATCTGAGAGTTCCTCTACGTCCACTACATAAAGCTGCTCGATTAAAGTGGACAAGGGAACATAGTAGATGGCTTCAACAGCAGTGACATTTTGTCTTCATATAAAGATGAAAAGGGCCTTGAGACAGATAATTGCGTCAACAAGGTCCAAGTTTTCTTCGAGAAATTGCTCCTTATCAAAGGAGTACAGTGCATGATGATTTTGGAGAAAATTTTACACAAATTTGAAGTGTTCATTTCATGGTCTTCAATGCCTTGAGGATGGTCACAATGGTCATCTGAAAGTCCTTTGTAGTTGCTTCAGATGATTACTTATCCTCAAGTTTTTGTCAGCTAGTTGAGCTATTTCATTCGAATTTTATGATCCATATCAGAATAAATGAGTTTTGGTGATATCCATATCTTTTATAGGATCAAGATGAGCAGTAGGCTACTGATGAAACTGAAGGCGCTATCGTTACCCTGACTTGTTACCTGTTGAGTTCTGAATTCTTTGTGACTTCTTGTTATTTGGAATGGATGGACTTTTTGATTTGTGTGTAGTAAATCATTGAATCGATACCTACCAATTTGATTAAACCGATTAAAATTAAATAACGCATAATATTTTGAATTCATACCCTATATATTTTGACTTAAACAGTAAAATATTAACATAACTACGCCGTCCCTACAATAATAACGAGGAATGGAAATAATAATATTATGAATATTAAAATTATTTTTACATAATTTCGGAAAAGCTCCTATAGCTTTATGCTTGATGATAGCCCGCTTTAGAAATTCAGAAAACCAAAATGGTTCCGCTATGTGAACTGATTTCTATATTTTGCTGTGTTTATTTGGAAAGATATTTTAAAATGAATGTTACATCATCTCACGTTTTATTGTGAAAAGAAATTATTATGAATGTCAGAGGCAATCACGGAAGTTTTGTTGTGAGAAATAATGTATGTTTAACCAAAAAAGAACAAGAAAAGCAACGACGTCAATAGAATCAATGAGAGGAAAATAAGCGAAGTCAGGAGAAATGAAACAAAACAAACTACAATCAAAAGAAGACAAAGGAGAAACGATAATCCAACACAGAATGTTTTCCTTTTTGAATTCTACAATATTTGCGCCAAGAGAGCGAGTGGAGCTCGTTCAACTTAGAAAACTTCTGAAAGACGCCTACTATACAAGCGAAATCCATGATATCCATCTCAAAATAGATCCCATCAAGCACTCGTTTTTTGAAGTACAAGCGGAACTTCTATGTTATATCAGAGTGAAAAATTTCAATTAATTTAGCCAATGTTGTTCTAAAATGGGTTGGTCGTCAAAAAAAAAATCATACAAAAGACAGCTGAGTACTTTTATAAAAAAATCAATTACATTTGCCAATCAAATTAATTGACCTCTGTCACCATATCAAAACCATCTTGAACAACACGCAAAAACACCCATCCCAACAGATTATTTTGATATGCCTCACACCAGAACAGAAACAGTGAGGGTCAATAAGAACAAGGGGTGCAGAGTAGACGAAAAATTGAATAAGAACTGATCGGATTGGGGGCTTGCGGTTCTTGTTTACAGCTTTTGTGTTGGGTGGTTGAAGGTCATGACATGATACTATATTACGCCCAAATCTGTACCATAAACTGCACTCAAGCTTAACGGAGTGAAACGATTCAAACCAACAAAATATTATTTCAAAATAACTGTGGTGAACCTTAAATATACAACCGAGTGAGCAATTTCGAAAACATTCCAACAACGCCGTCATTACATTCAACCTGGCCGCAACTAATACTATCCTTTCTCTTCCAGGTAAGCCACAATAGAATCAACAGTCCTCGGTAAGTTTGAAAGGAAACCGCACCGAAATAAGAAAAATTTGAAAACAACTCATCAGGTGCGCTGATAGAGCGTAAAAACGCAGCGCCATTCTGACTTCATTATGGTAAGAAATCAGGCTTGAAATTCACGTAGATAGGCATTCTTTGATTCATGGGCAAAAAGTAGATTGAAATGTTTAAGGTCGGTTTAGTTCAGTCAAGTTCAGTCCAGAAGGCCAGTTCCAGGTTGTTCAAGCATTGGATACTCAAACTAAATCACATTCTTTGATATTCATTTTTTGTATTCTAACAAGGGGTCTGGTCCTATTGGCTACCTTGACTATTTTTCTGCCAAGGCTGCTTCGTTTCCTTGAATAAATGAAGCATTCTATGTTGCCTTTTGCCAGTCATTCCTGATGTTGCTTGACCAGCATCCACTACAGCTATCATTTCAGATTTGCTGCCACTGGTAATGTAGATTCCATACTGTGGGATGTCCCCGTTTTTACTGAGAACCAAGTTCTAAACAGGGTTTGGCTTTGAATCATAAAGATATTTGTTCGACTTGGAAAAGGAACCAGTTCAGACTTTTGATGATTCGGATTGATGAGTGGGTGACTGCCCAAGTTTATCCAGGGCGCATTGCATTCCACAATTATGTGGAAAAGCATGTAATAATAGTGAGCGACTTTCGTGAAGTGAAGTAGGTTCTTCGAGTAGATCTTTCGAATCGTACTCGAATGGATCCGAGTACGACTTATGACATCTAATGTTTATATTTTTTCCCGTGTATGAGATCCCATTTGAATGATGGTTTTTCTACCTAACTAAGCAAAAAGTTAGTCTCGGATACTAGCGTTAGCGTTATCACCGACGACTAAAGCGACCACTTTCTTAATTGTATTCTTATGGAAGGAATGTGGTGTGGCAAGAGTTCATCTCGGTTCTAGTGGTCCACGCGGACTCTGACACCTCAAATGACGACTCAAGCTTACACAATCCATCCAAAGGAGTGCACTCAAGAACCACCGCTATCCCCGAGAGTTCTCGTTCACCTAGCCAAGTGACAGGTCGCGTCATCACGGAAAAGACTTTCTTAGCTTCTGGCTTGTTCGTCCGGATATCCGGTTTTGAGTATATCCACCAAAATCAAGGGGGACTGCCTTTAACCACGCAGTATCAACTTTCCCAGCGATAAGCGAGCTTATTTCTTCGTTATTGGAACATTTCCGCTAGACGAGTATCAGGTCGTTCAAAGAAGAACTAGCTTCTGAACCTTTCTCCAAGAGAAATCTTATGCTTGAACTAGGTTAAGGATGGCGTATCCCTTCTCGGAGTCCAAAGGATAGACAGCCATAGGCTCGCACGTACTACTAGTTTCACCAGACTAGTCACAGGTCATGACCGGAACTACTAGTTGCTTTGGACTTCTCTGTGTCAGGGTACTTTTACTTAGCTGTACTCCGGTGCAACTGAACCAGGGCCCTTCATTGTGGTAGGCGCGAAGCCTTTCTTTCCTTTCCCAGAGTGGGTCACAGTACGGCAACATACGGATTTGAACGTTACCTTTTTCCGTTGCCCATACTAGATCCTTGTGATGAGGTATCTCATGGAGAATTTTAACGATGAGGCTCCAGAGAGTAAGAGAACCAAACCGTTAGTCCCCCGGAGGAAACTACTGTCTGTGCTTTACTCCGCAAAGAATCCGTTGTCCAGAAACCTGGGGTAGAGTATCTCTTTGAAGTTTCATGAGTAAGTCCTATATAGTGAGAAAACTAGACCCGTGACTTCCTTTTCCAAGTCTCTAATACTGATGTTGCAAAGAGTAAGAATGTGAACTATGGGCTCTTCATTCTCAAACATCATCCGTAGTCGTTTTCTGCTTCGATGCCGACTCTGTACAGGTGAATCTTCAGGTTCCAGTGACCTGTCAATAAAACAACCATCGTGCGAGGAATTCTTTTAATCATTGCAAGAGCCTCCAGCTTTCTCTCACTCAGGCAATCCTTTTGTTGGTGCAACTCTTTGCTTTTCTAATTATTACACTGGGGTGCTCGGAAAAGGCGTTAACAGTGTTTTT
Organism: Orchestes rusci; assembly: GCA_958502075.1. NCBI lineage: Eukaryota > Metazoa > Arthropoda > Insecta > Coleoptera > Curculionidae > Orchestes > Orchestes rusci. The sequence continues at coordinate 17,296,855 of OY293313.1, read as the reverse complement.
TTCCTTGTTCCTTGATCTTATGCAGCTCAAACACCTAATGAAAAAATGTGCTCCTGTCCAGAGTTGGTTGTTTAACAACTTGCGAACTAGAACTGTGCGTTTATTGATAGTTTTATCAAGATTACCGACCATTTTCTCAAATTCTGGGACTTCCATCTGGTGTATAGACCGATGTTTGCGAGAAGTCCATAAACCCAGCTTCTCTACTATAGAGAGGATTTTGATGCCGCTTTAGTGATCGACTTTTTAATTTTATATCGAGGGGTTACCAGCTTCAAGATTTCGATCAAGCCGGAACCTTGAACATCAATTCTTGTCCAATAATTTGGTCCCCATGGCTGTAGAGTGAAGACAATCAACAAAGCTGTAGTCCTTGTTTGTTTCCCTACAGCTCCTTTCCAGCGATCTGGAGACCTCCGTGGAGGGTCGACAAATCCCAAGGCTTCATGAATCCACCAACTTTCACCCGACTTCCTCTTTAGTGGTAGAGGTGACCTGTCTTTTCCAGTCACCAAACTTGATTAGTTAAAAGAATCACATTCAATCTACCTACAGCTTGGCTCTCAAGGAGAACATTATAAAATATTGAGAGAGAAATTACAATTTTTTGGTAGTTCATTCACCATTCAGAAAGTTTGGGTGTGCCGATTCCGTTGAAGTGAACCATTAGATTTATAAGATCCTTTAACATTGGGTGTCTGATAGAATGATGTTGATGTCTTTACTTCCTCAGTTGTGACGGCATTTTGGAATCAGTTGCTGATACTTGAATCGAATTGTGCTTCTCAATACCATCTTTTTTTGTCAGCGTTCTTGAAAGCTTGTAGCTAATGTAATGAGGAGAAGATCAGCCTTTTGAAAGTACCAACAACTGTTAATTTCTCACTTGTTGAATGAGATCGTCCACAAGCTCTGTGCTCTTCATGTTTGAAGTAAATCTTCATTGATCACAAGAGAAAGGTTTTCAATTATTTGAAATAAAAAAGAAGAAGATGACACTAGCCTCGTAGTCATTAGCCAGAACCATCTTCTTGTTTCTCTCTATTTTATGGACGATCTTGCTCAGTCTTGTGGCAGCCAATTGATTATACCTCCATTTTCCACTAGTGTAAGCTTCTGAACCCAGAATATTACGTTCATAAAGTATACAGACAACATAACGTAGTCCCCATTTTTTCAGTGACATACCATATCAGACCAATCATCCGAACTAGTTATTTCGATGTGTGAGGTACACTTGTACACCAAAACAAAAACCCCGAGGGTTGAATAAGAACAAGGGGTGCAGTCTATTCGGAAAATTGAATAAGGCTTGATCGAATTTGGGGGCTCGACTTCGTTTGCAAAATTCTATCACTATTCAAATACAGGATCGTTTTTATGCGCCCTCGTAAATTCTCAAGGATACATATTAAATAAGGAAACCGAATTATATATCAACCCCTGTAAAACGTAGCATATTTAATGAATGGATGCATTTTCACAGATCCACGGTCACGTTTTGAATTAAGCAGGTATATGAGGTTGTGGTAGTTTTGGGGTTGCAGTGGGTCGTAGGTAGACTGTCAGATAATGACATATTTTTTCTTCGCTGCAATTAAAACCATTGAAAATTATATGATCGTTGAGCTCAAAGAATCAGCAAAGTACGTCATCTAAGGATCTGATTGATTGTATGATTTTCAATACTGAAAAATATTAATAAGCTGATGCGCTCTCGTCAAACGTTCGAAAGATCACTACTATGACCATATTGGCTCACATATTGGCTATTGAAGATTGTTTGTGTTCGGTATTATAAGCCTAAAGCCGATTGGCAGGGCTACCAATTCGACAAATAGGGAAAACAGGCACATATTGAGATTGAAAAAGGCATTACCACACGGTTGAAATACCTTATTCCTTGTTAAGGATGGTGCAGGGTACTCTATGGTATTGCCGACCCACAGAAATACTTTTGATCGTGTGAATATTGAGACAAATCATTTTATTATAAACTGATCTCCGATATAAAGATCTTTTTTGCTTCAAATTTACGTGATTCTCTTTATGCTAAAAGTAAAAAAAGATGGTTTATATTTTGAAAAAAACAAATACATTTTCCTTGTTCAACATAATTATTGTAATCGCTTTCTCTTCTTACTTCAGTAACAACTCGGATTTTGATTTTTTGTTCGGAACTTAGCTTGAAACATTCACTTGAAAGTCTAGTCTCGAGATGATTGTTCATTATATTCATCAAGGATCTATATATTTCTTTTCTTTGAGTTTTAAAAAAAGAAAACAAAATTGATAAAGAGTTCAAACAAAAAAATAAAAATAGGATCTACCTATACAGGGTGTTTTTTGAGTTGGAATTCTCCTTTTAACATGAGACAGGACCTAATTTTGTTTTTTTAAATTTAAATTTAATTTTTTTATTCTCTTTTTTAAACCTTTTTTTTCACTTTAGGCTTTACATTTGAATGATGATTTGATATACACCTTTGAAATCTATGTTGAGTGTACTTGATATGTTGTCTGTTCATCAAAAAATATTATTCAATGTAATTATATTTATTTTGGAGTTGGGAAATAACCTAGTTCCAATATACATTTGTGATAAGACGCAGACTTTCAAAAATATTCGCCCATATGAAACTCGGAACAGAAATGATTTTATTTTAAACACCATGTTTCATAAAAGAATAATTAACCCAAACTAACCCATATATCTTTTGAATAATGTGAAAATGTAAAAAAAGTTTGGTGCTCGTCAATATGTACTAAATAATTTGTAACTAATGATATGTAATTTTTACTCATTTTAATTACATTTTATACAGTTTTATTTTTATATCACATTGTATTCAACCTTTTTTTATATTGTAAATTATTGAAGTATAGCAGTTTTTTGTATAGCTCATCATGTAGAGAAATAAAGTTAGGAAGAGAGGAAAATACTTTTCAAGAATATTTTTCACTATTAGATAGTTTAAAAACACTTTTTTAGTTTATTTGTAATTTATGAATCTTAAAATTCACGTGTAAACATTTCTGAAGAAAAAACGCTTAAACGAGAAGAATAAACATGATTTAGAGAAATTTCATGAGAAAGATACTATGAGTGAGTGTGGAAAAAAAATCTTATCATGAAAATTCACTCAATTACACAAGACAACTTTTGCATTCGTCTTAAGTTTTTAGGAAGTGTTGATATTTTTTTTTTTTGATTCAAGGTAACTTTAATAATTCTTATTGCATTGATTTTCAGTTTTGAGGAAGCTTTAATCAACTGTATCGATTTCTTTAGCTTTAAGGAAGCTTAAATTCTTGTTATTTTAATTTTTTTGGGTTTGAGAGAGCTTCAATCATGTTAAGAACATTTTTTTCCAGTTCAAAATAGGCCTCGATCAATTTTATTCCATTTTTGCTTTTGTTCATTTTAAAGGGCTTGGTCATCTCTACTTATTTCTCAAATTTCAAGAGCGCTTTTATCATCTTTGTTGCGTTTGTTTTTGCTCAGTTAGCTATTTCGTTCTTTTAAGTTTGAGTTTCAACATATTTTATCGATTCTCAGAAGCTGAGCCTACTCTTTTGATTTTTTTACCTTTACTTTTTTGTTTTTAATTTGGGCTTTCATCCATTTTTTTGACAATATTTTGGACGATATCTTGTTCTGTTCAAGTTACTTTTATCAGATTTACTTAATTTTAATACATTGTTCATTTTTTTCATTCTATACAAGTTTTTGTTGAAACGCCATTTATTTTAAAATCAACATTTTTCTTGTTAGTTTTTTTATATGAGGTTTTGTTTGCCTACTGTAAGGCAACCATTTTTCTTGGATTCATTTATTTCTTTTTCATTAGGTAAAAATGCAAACTCCTTGAATAAAAAAAACAAACAATAGTTGAAAAAAATAAATACCAAACAAAAAGCTTTCACAGGAAATCAATTATCGTAATCATCATCTGCAAAAAGGTATTTAAAAAATACATTCTAAAATGTCACAAAATGCAAAAGTATAATAATTATTCTTCCAATTATTCTTCTTCTTTCGACAAAGTTCAAATGACTTTCTATATTTTAAAGAAGTTTTTAATAAAAACTTAGAAAAACTCTTCAACATATTTTATATGTTTATATTATTGTTGATTATTGTTTTCTGTTTCAACTCTGCTTTTTATTGACTTTCTTTATTCCAGTTAGGTTTTAAGTTTTTGATTAGACTTTTTTTTATCTTTTTACAATCTTCCAAATCTAGATCATGTTTATTTCTCACCAGTGAATCATTTTTCTCTTTATATAATCTCTTAATCAATTTCATTCACCACTTTTTAATTGTGGCATTCTGGTATGTTTTCTTAAAGAATGTTTGCAAATGATGTTTATGATAATTATCACTGATTCTCTCTTGCCTTAACTTTTTGTTTAGCGTTTTTTTAACTCAATCGATTTTTTTTAATCGAAGAGTTTGGATTTGCATGATAAAAAAGAAACAGTTAAATCATTGATAAGTGAGAATCAGAGATAATGAAGATAATCAGTCATAGAAAAAGGGTTGCCTTTATAGTAGGCAAACAAAAGCATCCTATAAAAGACTAACAAAAAAATTTCAAATTGTAAAATGAATAGAGAAATATTTTAAAATGTTTATAAAATGAAAAATGAAATTATACATAATGTATAGGGATTCAGGCAAACCAAAAATAGTAACTAGAATATATTAAAAAGAAATCGTTCCAAATATTGCAAAGAATGGTGAAAAACGCCCAAATTAAATTTAAAAAAAAAAAGATGAAGATGACCAAGCCTTTTAAAATGAACAAATGCAAAAAACAAAATAAAATTGATTAAAGCTCCCTTAAAACTGAAAAAAATCAAATAACGATAAATAAAGCTTCTTCAAGACTAAAAAAATGCAATGAAGATGAGTAAGCTCCCTTCAGACTAAAAATCAATGCAATGAGGATGATTAAAGCTTCCTGGAATCTGGAAAAAAAAATCGATGATCAAAATTTGAAACGAACGAACAAAAGATTACCAAACGGACGCCACAGAACTTCGGATATACTTAAGTTTTGTGGAGATCGGGTTGTTTTTTACTCCGTACGTTAGTGGCATAGTACAGGCAAACACTTTGAAAGTATTAAACGGAAAATATTTTACCAAATTAGAAACCCCTGACAATATAATCCCAAATCAAACCAAAACAAAGGCCAACTGCAACATCACACATCCTCCCAACCACTCTATACATTAATAATCGCCCCCACCAATACACAGGCACACTTGCGATCGGCCGGCACCCCCGCTCGGGTGACTCACCCTTTCAACCCCGCCGCCACCCGATACCCCCCGTTCATGGGGGGCGGTAGACAAGAGGGGTGTTTTTGTCCCTCTCATTGCCAAAGTATAATCACTTGTGTACAGCTCTGGATTCGTGTTTGAGTGAAGTTTTTTTACAGAATAATGAGTGAATTGTGGAGGTGAGTGCGGTTAAGTGAGTGTTACAGTGTCTTGTTAGGACGAAGATTCACTTTTTGAGTTTTCCATGAAAACTCCCGCCAGAAGTGGCGACTCTCAAGCGCCAAGGAGTTGCGCAAGGTCTGCGAAGGTGGATTCAGTTTAATCGGAGGGTAAATGTTTTTTTTTGAGGATGTTGTTGGAGTTCGATATTTCCAACCGCGGTTTTAGTTAGTTCTGAAAGTTTTAAATTCCATGAATAAACGTTTTTTAATACTTTCATTTGATATTGAATAATGTTACCATAGTTATTAAACTTTTCTAGTTTCATGTTTTCAAAAGGTTTTTGATTTCTTATCTTTGTTGTCTGTTTACTCCATATCGTAAATTCTCGATTTCTATTTTCTTTCATTGTTTGATCCTCCAACCGGTTCACTTTTCTTTAAACTCAATACAAATCCTGTTCTAACGCCACTGGTAGATTTTTTTTTAAATTTTTCTTGTTTATAAGAAAAGAACCAATTTAAAAATCACCCAGTATAAGTGGCGCGGTAACCATATTTTCTGCGATCACCAAGATAATATAAAAAAAGAATGTTATTATCGTTTGTAACGATGAATAATCTCTCTTGAATTAAGGACAAAAAATATATTTACCTAGACATCGAATTTTTAAAATGTTCTCACAAAGACCACGATTTCCAAATAAAAAATGCAGAAACCAATTTTGTAAAAAAATTAGGATGCTCATGTAATATATTTAAAAAAACATACAAAAGTGAATAAAAACAAATTAAAGTGACAAAAACCACATAGTAGTAAGAGTAACGAAAGTAATAATCCTCTCAAAAATTGATTTAAAATTTACATTCAAAAGAAAAGAAAAAATTGTGTAAAAATACAAAAAAAAACTCCTAAATGGAAAAATGAAAATAAACCAAATAGATATCGCTTGAATAAAAATAACACCATACATCAAAAATTAAAGAATCTAAAAGAAAATGAACCAAAAATTAATGATAATGCTAAAGTTGTTTTGGAGAAACGTAGAACCAAGATTATTTAATTAAAAAAAACTAAATGGGGAATAGTAAAATAAGTCCCAAAATGCGAAATCATTTAAATGAAAGAAAAAAGAGAAATAAACAAAATGAAAATCACCAAAGGATGGGAAAATTTTGAATAAGAATCTATGAAATTACACAATTCGACTGGGCGAAACTTTCGACAAACAAGGTTCTTTAAAATTAAAAAATAGATCGTTTCAAAAAAGGAACAGAACAAAGAGGTGTAAAAAATATAAAATGCAAAAGATTTTGAATAAAATTAAAATGATAAATCAACAAATTATTTCAAAATCACTTAAAGCTTAGAAACAGTTGGTTGAAGTCACCAATGGTGAGCTAACAACATAAACAACATAAAAACAAAAAAAAACATATTGGAAGGAAGCTTCAAAATCGATTATGACATTTGCTTTTTCTACGGTTAGTTTATTATAATATCCATGTCAAATTAATTTTTCAAGATTCATAATTTTCTTTTTCATATTTTAGCGGAAATTTGATTGATATGCATCAAATTTTGAAAAAAGGATTATTTTTTTGAAGTATAGAGTACCAAGATTACTAAAAAAAATATATTTCTTGCAAAAGAAGAAATATCACATGAACATAAATAGAAAACTTATTGAAAAATGATGATGCAAACAGAAAGAAAATACAAAAACTGTGATATTCAAATTAGAATAAAAAACAAACAAAACTAGTTATAAAATCGTAGAAAAAAAATACAACAATAGTAATTATTATTATCTTGTTGTTGTTTACATTAAAATTAATAAAGTTACATCGAAATGCAAATAAATAGATATTCAAGACAATCAACTAAATTTTTGAAAAGAATCTAGGACCTTCAAAAAAAATACAAAAATCTATGATAATGAGACAAGAGATTACACAAATTAATGTGGTTGGTGTGAATTTGTGGAAAGTTAACTATTCTGAATAAAGAAAAATGGAGATTGTTTGAGAAATATTCGAGGAAATAAACAATCCATAAAGTTGAAGTTGAGAAGAATTTACTAAATTTAAAAAAAAAAACTTATAACGATCAAACAAATCAATTTTGAATCTAAATCTTATCAGAAATATTTGGAAATTCATAATAAAGACCAGCAATTCTACATATAGATTAGAACAATCAATTATTTTAACGAATAACCCCAAAGTAAATAATGGGACAGAAATCAAACTCAAAAAAGTTGGGTTTCAAAGTTTTAACACACTTTTTCAAGTGTTTCTAAGTGGGACTTAATTCTGATCAACGTTAACCATAAAGGTGAAGTCCAAAAATCATCGCTAAATTTCAAACTGATTAACTTTATCGATTGCTTTTTCAAATGTCCCCGTAAAACCCATAACAACCAAAAATAATCGATGTTATTTTTTCAAACCCACTAAATCCACCAAACCTGACAAAATAGCCCGTCAAAAAATTAATATTCAACGACCACAAAAAACAATAATCAAAATTCCCCGCATCTTTATTATCAATAATTTAACGTTTATCTCCATGGAATTTGAAATTAAAAATCTGATTTCAGCCAAATGACTGCCATATACGTTCCGGGGTTATTTTTATATGTTTTCTTATCGCCTGTGGATTTTAAATTTTTATTGAGGCGGCTGTTTTGAATATGCATGTAATTTCTTTGCCAATAGTCACAATGTGGCGTCGATATAAAAAAAAGTCCCTTAATCAACCGAACTCTAACAACCCCTGCTTCCAATCAGAGCTGTCGCTGCAACAAAGGAAAACAAATGAGCATCCCTGAACAAAAGAAATCCAGAGGGATGTCGAACAAAAGGTATGTTGCAACGCCGGATTAAAATCCCACGTAATCAAAACTGATCATCAGCAAAGAGGCTATGTCGCCGCTGCGCATGCCTGACCTTCCCCACCCCACTCCACCGCCTATGGCCAACATAATGATGACGTCACGCATTGGCTACCGACGCATTCTGGGTAGAACCGAGTATAGATCACCCAGAAGTACCAGCATGGACTTTAGCGGTGGAGGCACTTATAAACCAAAGGGGGAGTTTGCTGGTTACGGTAGTTTGGATACGCGACAAAACAGGAGCAGTACTGTGGAGTTTATGTCACCTATTCTGACTAGAGCATATTTGTACCATAGAGAAAACTCTGAAGAAAGTTATGGTAGGAAGGTTGACTCTTCCATACATGAAGGTGAGTGTTAACTGTTAAGGTACCAGACTAGAAGTACCCGTTGCAGAGATTCTAACCAATCAACTGGGGCTGTCTCCACTGCCGCGTCATAGAAATTTTGAAAACTTGTCACAACGTCTGGAGGACTTCAGGGACTATCCTGACAAAACAAAAAGCAAGTACCTGTCTAGAGACTCGGTACTATCAGGGGAGCTGGAAGAAGTGCGCATGCTCAATAAAGAGCTGCAACAGAAGTACGTCAGTGATGACGCCGAACAAAATATCACTAGGATCTTGACTAGAAATAGTGTGGACATCAGTCCTGAATACTACAGTGTATTCATGAACGAGCACTATATTAGTGATATTGACGAAAACGAGGAGATCAAGGAGTTTGTTTGTGGCTACAAAAGCCCCCCCTTGAGAAGGTTGTTTGCTCTAAGATTCATTAATAGTTTTTCTAGTTGTTCATTCACAGGTACTCAGACCAACCCAGTAAACAGTGCTCCAAGAAATCAATCACGAGAAGCAGTACTTTACCAAGGACTTCCAGTGACGAAATGTGCAATTATATAAAAACCGTTCACACTCCGACGTTGCCCAGGAAAATTTTGAAAAAGCGGGAATCGTCTAGTGATCGTTACTCACATTTGAGTGGTAGTTTATCTTCGATTAAATCAAGTGATTATTACGCGTGCGTACCACCAGTGGCGACGGTTAAGAGGGTGGAGTTTAGTGGTGACTCGACGGGAAAGGTGATCAAAAGTCCCCATAGGACGGTAGTGAAAATTGCTAAAATAAGGTAAGATAGTTGTGTGGCTATTATGCATGTGTTTTTGACCAAAACATTGGTCAAGTGGTTTTTGACGATACTTTCATTTGTCATCTGAAAATATGATGTTTTCTTATTTCTAATGTATTGTTGAATGGAAGGTTGGTACGGAGCCGTAATAAATCTCGTGAGTTATATTTATGTGAGTGGTGCCCTCCTGATACCGGTTTTATTCCGAATAGGAATCATCAGTCAGGTAGCCCACCGTCTTTGCAAATTACTTTGACTCTGAAACTGTCTTCATCGTAAAATAATAATACAAGAACTATAAATGTAGTTTCTGAGCATCTCTTGGTTTGCTCCCTGCACCGAGGAGTGGTCCTGTGGCTTTCTCTCTCATTTGCTCATTGAGCTTCTTTTACTTTTAGATTTAGGGTTGTCATAGGTTGGGCCAAAGTAGGTATAGGTAGTTGCCTTGGATTGTCCACTGTGACTTCCCTTATTTTGTGGAGGATGCATTTCTCCACCACTTTTCTGGAAGTGGTTAGACTGATGGGCCCCCGAGTTCTTGGGTTTTTTTAAGAAGATTACCTGAGCAGGGATAGAAGAATTGCTACAGGGTGAACATGTCGTTTATGATTTCTCTTGGTTTCTGTAATTTGACTGGTAGTTTTTTTTTAAGGTCATGATCTGCGCATCCTCTTTGGTGATGTCAAGTGTCCTTGTAGCATCAGCGCTACGGTTTCCTGAGTGATTCTTATACTCCCAAAGGATAAAAATATGAAATAGTGATTTTTCAAACCCTCTAGTGAGTCTCCGATAGCCAGATGGTTAGTACAGGAGTGTAGGTCCAATGGTGGGTTCCCGCACGGTGATCAGGAATCGTTCCTCTGAACCAGAGTCAATGATTGCCTGCTTGGGCTCGGGCAGGGGTTGGTTCTAGAGGGTGTTTGTTGATGGCTATAAATCGATGATTCTGAGCTCGCAGAACGTTTTGCTTAGTTCGAAATGATTCCTCGCCAGCTTGGCCATGAATTGGTCTATGGATTCCAGATTCGTGTCTTATCACGTGCTCTGCCCAGGAATTTTGTTTTAGCTGAAGTGGAGCCCGAAGATCCCAAGGCTGGAGGTTGGTTGATCACTCTGAGGTTGCGCATGTCAGTGGCCGGATATAAAGTTTGTACAGCAACTCTTGTGGCCCTATTGCTTTGTTTCTGAATGTTAAAGTGTGTTTTCTCCAAATCAGAGGTCTGTCGTTAATTATGCTCAGTTTTTTCACTGAGCTGGACCTATTCAGGGGGTTCATTACCCAGGCAAGTTTCTCGTTTGGTAGCCTCCTCTTCTTCTTCTTTAAACCGAAATGTGTGGCCTGTGTTCAATTGACTTATGGTGTTTAGGTCTCTCTGGAGGGTATTCCTGATCTGGGGTCTAGACCTGATCAACGTGTCACCGGCTTAGAGAAGGAGGTTCATTTTTGGCATTTTGGTTATTCTTGGCATGTAGATACTGACCAGATTGAGACTCAGAAGAAAACTTTGGGGCACACCGACTCTAATAGTTCTCGGGGTTGATGTGGCTTCAAATGCAGCGACCTGGTAATGTCGATTTGACATAAACGAACTTACCAGTTTGGTCAAGTGAGCTTAAAACACGGTGTCGGACTCCATGCCTTTGTTGGCAGCATCAATGATGCGAGATATTAGTATCACCGCTTGGTGTGTGGTGGTGTCCCGCCTGTAACTCATCTGTAAATCAGGAAGTATTCCTTCCTCGTCCAGTGTCGCCTTGTAGAATAAGCCTTTTCGTTTCTTGGATCGAATCCTTGTTGTGAGCCATATTGATAAATTTGGCTAGTTTCCACTGAGCAGGCAGGTGCTGTAGTGAAAAATAGCATTGATGGTGGTAGTTGTTGCTTTTAGGTAGAAGTGAGAGAGCTTCTTGGTGATCATATAAGTGATTCCATCTTGCCTTTCGGTGTTTTGGTTAGTTTGCCTCATGATATACTTAGATACGGTAGCTTTGTTTCAATTCCAAGCTATAGCCAGTCCGAACAGTTCTGGAACCATCTACACATGCGGACTTCAATATTACCATAATTATATTCAGGTGCGCATATGAAACAAGGCTGTTATATCAAATTATAACAATAAAAAGATGCGTCCCCAATAATCCCAATAAAATGATACTTCTATAACATAATAAAAAGCAACAATCCGCATATTATTATGGTGACCATAGAAAAAGCGTAACTGCTCAATAGAAACGAATTGCGTTCGCGAGGCTAACATACCGTGTTTAGTTGTATCTTGTTTGTATATTGCTTGTCCAGTGAGTTTCAAACTCTTTTTTTCAAAATGACCCCTATTCGAGATGAAAACGGTATTAGGAGGTCGCCACTTCTCTCGACATTTATCATGACTCAGTATCATCTTTTCGTGAACTGTAGAGAAATATGAACATTTCTCTCAATCTTATCATATTTTTTGCCCTTTTCATAGGATCACGACGAGTGGTTTGCATTTTTCATTCGAGAATAGCGGAACTCTTGCTCTGTTTATGGGATAAAGGCCAATTACCAAACATTCGTTAAAACAAGAGTTGAATTTGTATTTGATTGGGAACGAAAAATCTGTTATAATATACCATCATACTACGATCTAACAAACCACAAATCCAGAAATGTCGTGCAAAATCAAATATGTAAATATGACAAGTCATGGGTGAGGTCGTTCCTTTCATTTCAGCCCAAGAATTATGAAAGGGGTCTCCTGAAATAAAATGTACCGTTGCCTATAGATCGGCGAGAGCCTTCAACACTGGAAGCCGTTTTATGACTTTTACCATTTTGAATCGCTATGGTTAGAGATAATTCATTTAGCACCGGGGTTATTGACCATTTTGATGATTATTTTATGTCTTTGGAGAAGATTGAGCTAGTAGTTTATACTTGGTTTATGGGAATTGGTAAACGTGCTACAAACAAATACAGTTTGCAAGAATGTGTTTATGTGCTGGCAATAAACAACACTCGTTAATGACCTGGTGCGCTGATGAATCAAAGTCCAATCAAAAAAGTCTGCAATATTTTGCCATTAATGATAACATGTAACCCCCTTGCAGCTGAAGTTCATTGGGTCACCTGAATATGTTTTAATACCAGAATCAACCATAATGAATCTGATTTAGTGCTTGAACAAGCTGATTATTTATGTTGTCAAAAAATTAAAATAAATTGTTGGTTTTATTCGATTTTCAAAGTTCACCGTTTCACACATTATAATAAATTTCCATAGAGATTGAGAATGGGTTGCTGAACCCGATTAGAAATAAAATATTTGTTAATTTGTGTGGTTGCATCAGGGCAAGAATATATTGGTTAAATTGGATATTACACGATACAAAAATATTGGTCAAGATAGTGAAACTCTATTAACTTGAAAATTTGTGAAGGAAAGAAGTATCAGCACTTTTGCAATATGTAATTAGTTCTGCTCACCAAGACTGATGGACCAAAACAAAGTCTGACCAATGAACAAGGAGATACTCGGAATACCCAAGAAAACAGTACAAGAGGAGTTGAGGTGTTGGATCGATATAAAATATGTCCGACAGTGAAGAAGAATACTCAAACATGAGTGAGACATGCAGAACAAGTGCTAGTAGACTGTTGCACCTAATCAGGCATGCCTTGAAAATAAATGAGCTAAACAAAATTGAACTGTCATAACTGAGAAACTAGACTACACTGTGGGCCAAATTAATTTAGAACCTAGTTTGATCCTTGATAACTTTTTTTTTTGTTTATGGATTTAGATGAATTTTGGATATGATATTGGTCAATATGTTCTGGATGTTTCTCCAAAATTGAGTTCTCGAATTTTGGACAGGACCGGACTTACGACGTTTTTATGAAATTGGTGCATTTAAGCTCGTCGCAAAAACGAACTGCGCTACGTACAGACCAACTGATATGTTTTTTGAGAAGGACATTAGTGGGAAAAGGTATCCTGATAATATCAATGTTTTAGAACCATAACCTAAGAAACTATGATTTTTTTCTATATGATGGTGCTTGTCGGCATTGAAACTATTTCACTTCATTTTGATCAGTTTCTTAAAATTTCATAGCAACGTGGATTGTTTGTTAGAGATTTGTCGATTTTTTCACATTTTAGATTTTTTAATTTGGAAAAAAAAATTACCCAATTATTATTATTTTTTTTTTCGTTTTTAAACTTTGTTTAATTTCACTCGATAATTTGAAAGGGGCCGCAACATTGCCGTGCATAAATGTTCTTTTTCATTAATCGTTTGATCGAGATTTTATCTTTCATAGATAGAACCATGTCTACGTATTCAAAATCAAACAGGCAAACTCTGGAATCTCAAAAATGTTAACAATTTTCTACAAAAAATCCACGTTGCAATGGAATTTCAAGAAAATTTGATCAAAACGAAGTGAAATAGTTTTAATGCCGACAAGCACCATTATATAGAAAAAATAATAGTTTCTTAGGTTATGGTTCTAAAATATTGATATTATCAGGATATCTTTTCACACTAATGTCCTTCTCAAAAAATATATCAGTTGGTCTGTACGTAGCGCAGTTCGTTTATGCAACGAGCCTAAATGCACCAATTTTATAAAAACGTCGTAAGTCCTGTCCTGTCCAAAATTCGAAAACTCAATTTTGGAGGAACATCAAGAACATATTGACCAATATCATATCCAAAATTCATCTAAATCCATAAACAAACAAAAAAGATAGTAAGGATCAAACTAGGTTCTAAATTAATTTGGCCTACAGTGTAGATCAATTTGGAGTAGAAACATTGCGAAACAACCTTTGTTGCTGAAGGTGCCTCCGGAGACTTGTCAGATGGCGTTTCCTTCCCACTACAAAAAAAAATTTGTTGAGACCGATCTGGTTTACGACATCAAATTTCTTAGGCGTCTTACTAACACCGAAATTCAGAACTTGTCCTCCAACACAAAACAAGTTGAGTACGCCTGAATAACTTCAAACGCTACCGATGTCGATTATTTATGTAAATTTGTTGTTATATGATAAGTCCATGCTATTAAGGTGCTTGTAATAAAAATAAATTCAGATATTGGACACTCTGAATGGAGTGTTTATTTTACCATGAAATTATAACAGAGATAGAGATCCGATCCATTGCTAAGGAATTTCAACCCCTGTAGTAATCTGAGATTGAATTTATGGGTGGGTAAAATACAGATAGCTCTCACGTACAGTTATATCTGGTTCAAGCAGATATAAAGAAACGAAAGCCATTCATCATCGTAAATCGTATTACAATTGGAATACCCCAGATGTGTAACAAGTTAACTTTCATAGAAACCACATGTGCGTTGATCAAGCGACGAACGGAACTTCAATAATCTATAAATCCTTATTCGGACTTATTATACAGAGCAGCGCAATAATTCAAACATGGTCTTATTAGTTTTGACACACTGCTACAAATTAGATCAGCTATGGTATGTGTTTTTATTTTATGCTGCATTGAGCATGTTCACATCTTATAAGTTGAATACGTCAGTTTTCAATTTATCGAATTTTGTTTTGGACCGGTGTATATGTGAGATGAAAGCAGGTGAAAAGGACGAAGATGAAATTCCTTGTGAACATAATTAAATCAAGTTTTATGCTAGATGTACCTAGTGATTGAATTACTAGTCTTTCCACCTATCCACACTTATTTGCGTGTGCAAAGTAATCTTTTCCTGCACTTGTGCGCAAAGTAAGTTTTTACCGCACTTGAAAGAGAACACACAATTTGACTAAGAAACGACTCAATGCAGAATAAATCCTGACAACTATGACAGATCAATTGCTTCAACTGTTCGCACTGTTGCCAAGTTTTTTTATGAGGTTTCTCTCATTCAAGCTAAAACTCATCATTAAAAATCTTTCATTTTTAATTAGGAAATGCTCGTAGAAAAAATATTGTTCTTAAGACCTGCGTAAAGTGTTTTCAGCGCTCTTCAAGCATATCCGTCTAACTGTCTTTGCATGCGGAATAGTTGCGTACTTGTTAAGAAAATAACTAGTTTTTTTTTCCAATCTGTTTCCACATCCCGCTTCTCCCGCCATCATAGAGTTTCTTGAGAGGGTTGTTTGTTTGTCCAATTCAACCGGATTATGTCAAGATTAAGTTAGGTCTAAGAGTGCTATGATTTGGTTTAGGTCATGTCAGGTGGTAGATATTTGGTGTTAGGTTATGATTGGGTTGGGCTGGTCAGATAAGAATATGTTGCTTTGTCATGTTATGATTGGATTGTAAGCAGCGCTATACAGTGGTAATTTATGTCGAAAGGATTGTTGGCGGCGCGCCGATATGTTCCAAATTTTAGCGGTGGCTCTGGACCCTAGACACACAATTTTCCAATTCTCTTGAACGTTCAGCTACGCTCACGTGATAAAGCTTGGCAAAAAATACACAGCTCGTATTTTTTGCCAAGCTTTATCACCACAAGGGCAACTCCGAAAACCAGCTCAAGCAATAGATAAATATTATACAGTGCGGCTCTAAAAGGTCCCCCTCTTTTTTTTATGTGTGGACCAAAAATTTTAAAACTTGGCATACTTTAATCGCTGTGAAAATACTACTTTTTGATGTCACTGACGTACTTTTAGTATTCAAGATGGCGGCTGAGTGCCATTTTGAAACATTTTTTTAATGGAAAGGGGGGTCGTGTGACACCTCATTTTGAAGATCCTGATGAGTACTTCATAATCCTTGAATATTGATTTGATATCGTCAAGAACTACAAAATGGCGGTACATTTAATTACTACATTGATACATACACTTTTGAAAAAAAATCGTCAAATTCAATTTAAAAGATGCTGGAAATATTCTTGACATAAAGTTTGGGTTAGGAATAAATGACAAAAATGTCAAAAAAGCATCTTTTGAATTGAACTTGACGAATTTTTTCAAAAAGTGTGTGTATCAATGTAGTGATTAAATGTACCGCCATTTTGTAGTCCTTGAAGATATCGACTCAATATTCTAGGGTCATAAAGTACTCATCAGGATCTTCAAAATGAGATGTCACACGATCACACGACCCCCCTTTCCATTTGAAAAAATGTTTCAAAATGGCGCCCAGCCGCTATCTTGAATACTAAAAGTACGTCAGTAACATCAAAAAGTAGTATTTCGACAGCAATTAAAGTATGCTAAGTTCCAAAATTTTTGCTGCCTCATTAAAAAAAAAGGGGGAGGACCTTTTAGAGCCGCACTGTATACTGGGCGGGCTCAAGTCGTATTTCTGAATTCTGACTGTGCCTGCGCATTTAATCACGACTATCACAAGGAATATTGGATTGAAGTAAGTGAAACTATTTATTTTCTGAAATATGTCTGGGAGGTCATTGACCAAAGGACCCTATGGAGAAGTCGCCTTTGACGCTATCGACAGGGTATTTTCAAAGATCAGAGATCTATTAGGATAGCTTGTAGAACTTGTCAAAAGAAGTTGATGTACGAAAAGTTACTTGTAGAAAGAGATGTTTAATAAGAGAAATTTCCGATTGAAATTTTACGTTTTTGAAAAAGATCAGAGCCAAATGTACCAATTTCTCGACTTGCACAGTCCCCGGATTTCATTTGCCAGTTTTTACCTATAGGGCTATTGGTGTATCATGATGAGGTAGATGATACTGTAGACTGATTTCTGATTTTCGTCATTCAAAAAAATATAATTCATATTATTTGTACCTATGATTCACTTATTATGCAACTTTTATGGGTGAGTTTTGTAACCTACATCAACTTCTACTGGCGAGCGAAAATCAAATTAGGACATCCTGCCACTGAATAACATAGAGTTTTGGTCTTTATTTTGACTGCTCCGTTAGAACTGCTGGAGCGTTATCTCTGGTGGAGGCACCGCTGGGGAAGCCTGGTCAGCATACTCTACTTCGTTTGACCAGGTCAAGCAGTGCTGCTGTCACGTTTAGTTTTCTTTTACTGTCTCCTCATGAGTACCGGGATACTGTCCCTAGTCTAGGTACTGTATTTTCTGGTACAGCCTCTTCCGAATTTATGTGGTAGGTGGGGGAGAGTCTATAGAGCACACCTGAGTAGTGTGCGTTCTGGAACATCCGTGGTATCACGTAGAATGTATGTAAGCTCGATGCCATTTTCTGACTGCGCTGTATAAGCAGTTAGTGGTGTATATTTTCTCCTAGAGTCAAGTTGAGTCTGAGTAATGTGGTTATGTTTTTCGACTTCTTCTCCAGGGTGATGTTTCATAATAAATTTGTGAAGAATCGGACTTCCATTGCTGCCAAGAAACCAATCACATTCATGCGGTTATGTATTTCATTATGTTTTGCAGAATCGTATGACTCCAATAATATATTCGAAGCAGGACTGAAACAGCATTTTGTAAAATGATATGTTAGAGAAAGTACTGCCATAAATAAAGCTAACTAGCTGCGGATATAACAAACCACTCACTTAAATCATTGACAGTGTTGGCAACATTTAACGACAGAATCTCAACACACCATGGTAAGAAAAAAGGCGGTAATCGAAACACCTGACCCTTCGTGAAATCATCGAATAAATAATGTAAACTTTTTCTAGATGTAAACACACTCAAGACATATGCCTGCCCATTCAATACGCAGCCAATTAAATGAGATCCATCTCTCGATCCGATCTCGACGAAGATATCGGAAAGAAACCACACGGCGCAAAAACATAATTTTAATGAGACTTTCTATATCGGACGGCTATTAATTACGCCGCAAAACTAAAAGTCCATGTAAATGGGATGAATAAAACAAACAAGATCTAATTAACTAGCATACAGACTAGCAAACGCTCTGCCAAGCTGCCTTTTAATATTAAATTATTCTATTAAAAACTTCCAACTGCTTCGAGAGCAGTTTTGATTGTCGCCGAGTGGGATAGGGAATTTTAGCGTTGAATACTTCAGTTGTCCTTTATTCCCTTTAGATATACTGCACACCATTCTTCTTGAAACATTCAAAATTTCCATACTTATCTCAGTTTGAAATTTATAGCCGCCATCAAATACACGCCCCCGAAGACGTTATGCAAAACGGCCCAAGTGTCGTTTTTATTCCGATTTCACCCGTTTTGAAAACGCGAGAAATGGTGACAAGATGTGAAATGTCGCCCCCTTGGGGGTGATTTGAAAAATGCACGTCAAGCTCTTGCGGAGAAGAATATTCTCCGAGATTCCTTCAGACTTGTATTTACGATTTTTTTATGCCAGGTGATTTTGTATGAGAACAGATTTGAATACAATGTTGTCACGGAATTGCAATTTGTTGAAAACATGCTAGAAGCGTGTCTTGCTTATTTCTATAATAATTTTGAATATGGTGATGCATGCCCACACAACCCATGATAATTCACTTCAGGACTGTTGATAATCATTTTTGCATTGAATTATAGATTTCAATCAATGTCCGACAAGTCACATCACCGTTTGTTGATTTTCAATCGAATTATCAATTGAGCTGTATTTAGTTATGTTGTAGTTGTGTTCACTCCTCAGTAGAGAACTTCACTGCTCAGTATCCAGGCCCATCGTGGCATCTGGCATTCTGGTATCTTGACTGGAAAGGTCTCTGATAAAGGCTTAAAGTCAAGAAAAAAATTGTTATAAAAAAATGTATCACCGCCTCTACCTCAGATCACTACTTCTGTGTCGATGGAATGGAGGTCGATGACGTTGATGCATTCAGTGAGTCGCACATTGTGTTCACCAAAAGAGGATTTTGCAGGAAAAAGAGATTTCCTGCTTTTATTCTATTCTGCTTGGTACTGCTTGGTGGAAACAAAAAATCGGCATATTTCTGGACACTTTGATCCTAAGAAACTATCATGAAGGAGTTGTGGTGAAAATGATTAGAAATCGAGATGGGGAAAGGAGACCCACATTGGTAAGTTCCACGTTCTGGAACTTGCAAACAAGAAACAAGGGGACATCTAGCCTTGACTAGAAAATATTCATAAGGTCTTTAGGAAAAAGGTTTTAGATGTGCTTGAACCCATATCATCTTCTGATTCTTTGTAAATACCTTTGCATAGACTGAGTTCCAGAATGCTTAACAGACAAATTCGATTTTCGGGAAATTGGATATGGAAAGGTCAACCAACACATGGAAAATCAAAAAAGAACAACATAAAATATAACAAAGTTTTCCTTAACTTTATCAAAAAAAACCAACAGGCTGAGACAATAAAAAATGACAATGAGGACGGTCTAACAAATTATCTCTTGAATAAAGACAAATAAACTTATAACAGGGATCCTTGAATGATGAAAAATCAAAAATGGCAAGATTGTTACCTAAACTGCAGTAGCATTTTGTTTCATGTTCTTCAATTTTGAGAAAAGTAGAGTTTATGCAAAATTCACCCGTGCAAAATGGGAAATGGTTTCATCTCCTACGGTTGCACAATGTGCTACGTTCCCAAATCGATATGGATTGCACAATAGTGACATTCCTTGACAGTCGTAGAAAACAGTATATTGTGCAACAAGCATGGAATGATACCCATTTCCTACGAGTATGAAGGTTTGTAGCACAAGCCGAAGGCAATTCATTCAAGTAGGAAATGGTCATTCCATGCGAGTTGTACACTGTACTTTTTCAACGACTTTTATTTATTATCACTATTGTGTAATTAATATCGATTTTTAATTTTTGTTTTTGGCGGAGGTGTCAGATCATTCCATTTACATTCAGTTTGCACTCGTTTCCATGGCAACAGTTAGGGAATGGTTTCATTTCCGTACAGTTGTACAATGAGCTACGTTTACCGTACAGTCGTAGAAAATAGTATACTGTACAACAAGCATGGAATGATACTCATTTCCTACGGGTATGAAGGTTTGTAGCACTAGCCGAAGGCGAGTGCAGCAGTTCATACGAGTAGGAAATGGTCATTCCATGCGAGTTTTCCAATATACTTTCTCTACGACTCCTAATTAATTTTAGTATTGTGTAATTAATATCATCTGTTAATTTTTGTTTTGGTGGAGGTGCCAGCTCATGTTCATTTCGTACTCGTTGCCATGGCAACGAGTAGGGAATGGTTTCATCGCCTACGGTTGCACAATGTGCTACGTTTCCGAATCGATTGCATAATAGTGACATTCCTGACAGTCGTAGAAAAAATATCTTGCTCAACTAGCGGAGAAAATTCACAGTTTTATGTCCGCGTGGATGTTTACATCTTCATAACCTCAGTTGTCAATGTCAAAACACTCAAAACGATAAATAAGGTACCTATAATGATTGAGAAGGATTGAACAGACTCAAAGGACAAAGAAAAACTAGAAAAAGGCTCATCTGAAAATGAGAAACACAAAAATCAATTTTTTGAAAATAGAAGAAAATATGAAAAGATACAAAAATCAACCCATGGAGAATGGAAGAAGTGAAAACAATAGAGTATTGAGAAAAATTTGAAGAAACCGATAAATATTCCTTCTATTTTTATAGAAATGAGAGTTTGCAAAAAAGATAAAATGAGAGACCAAAGACTAAGAAAAAATAAAATAGTGCTGCTGAGAGGATGAAAAACAGAACAAACCAACCCACAGAAAAATCAAAAGAACATTATCAATACGTTACTAAGAGAAACTAAACAATTCAAAGAACGTCCAAGTGATTGGTTGATTTTTATAGAGAAAGCGAGGAGTGAAATATGGCAAGGATGAACCAAATAAAATCCTATATTTTTTTTTAGATACGCCTTATACAATGGATAAAACCGATCATTCGACATTCTCTGAAAAATAAAGCTACTTACATCAAAATGGAAATCCATGCCGCTCCACTTCAACATATCTGTCACGTCATCCGGTATTCGTGATAGCGTCACTCTCTATCAAAGCTGAGAAAAATCAAATTTATCAACTACGAACCAAAGCGCACTTGCCTTTACGTGACACCCATACGAACGTGGCAATACGTGATTCGATCAATGTGTGTGATAAGGCGTTCTGTGAAATTCCTTTTTTAAATAGATCTGGTTTTAACAGGGAGGAAATTCATGAGAAACCCCAACAAAAACGTGGCTTCATTACCCGATGCTTATCGGATTTTATAATCGATTTTATCAAATGTAATTACGAGATATTCATCGATTGGATGTTTGTTTAATTATTCTTTGATTGGATGGGTGGTTCTGGATATGTATTTGTAAAATGTTGATATTAAGATGAAATGATTTGAGCTATAGTTGATATGATTTACGTGTTGGTCACGCCCCGTTCACTTTGCATATGGTTTGGTACTAACAATTTTATTTGTCATGCTGATTATCAATTTGATCACTTTAGTCTGTTCTCAGATGCTACGGACTAATAAGAAAGTCATACATAATCTCAAAATCAAAGTTTGAGGGACAAATAACTTTGAGGGTTCGAAGAACCAGCTCATCACTTCGGTCATTTTTTGTTTTTGTTTTTGTTCAGTGTTTCCGACCCCAAGGAGTGGAATCGGAAACCAGACACCCGGAGTTATCTTCCGGGAGGCATCTAGAAATACAGGTAGGAATGCCAAAAACCCGATTCCTACCTGCGCAGTCTGATCTCTACAGGCTACGAAAAATAAAAGAAAACGAAATTAAAAAACGAACGAACTGGAGCCTCTTCCAGCAGTGAATCGCGTGCAAGACGGATTTCGTCCTCACTTACATACTAGCGCTTGGTGCATTTTTGTCGCTTAATTTCGAACGACCTAGCTTGGTACATCTCCCAGGTTTTTTGTAAAGCGAAACCTACAAGTTATAGTTGGTTTCTTGGTCTTTTACCAGCCCATACACAGAGATCTGCTGGATCGTAATCCACCAGAGCTCTGAGCACAGGATCGTCGTGTGTTGCAGCCGGATTGAAAGTTTTCCCGGCCTTGACTCTCATGACACTTTGGTAAGAATGATTTATTTGTACGTAGCTTTCAAGAACACACTTCAGTTCGCACTTTCTTTTAGCAGGTTATTCTATATATTTTTTTTTAAAGAGAATACATCTACTCCTTGTCATTTCTCAAACTGTTAGTTTTTGTTCTTCATTTTTTGCTCCCTTATTAAGAAACATTTTTTTCTCTCTAACGTTTTCTTCAAAATCTCTCGCTAGAACTAGTGATGATAAAAAATTAAAAAAAACTGTAAAAACTTTAGCACAAAAAAATTAGAATGTGACAAAAATCAATCGCGAAATGTCAGAACAGTTTTAAAAAAACAACAAATGGCCAAAATAAAAAAAATCAAATCAAATTAATCAATCTTTCTACAAAAAAAAATGCTCAAATAATCAAACAAATCGTGAAAAAAAAATGAGAAGAGTAAACAAAAACATTCACAGGAACTCACATATTAAAATTAAAATAACCCGCGGTTATACAAGATTCATATAAATCAACCAGTATTACAACCATCGATAATCATCCAAGGAGACTTGTTGGCTACTTTGTAACAATTTGTTTCTGTTAATTATTTCTTTTTCATTCATAAGATATTTAGTGGTCATTTGTCCATGTTGTATGTTTGTTTTGATTTATAATTCTTCGTCTATAGATTTTTTTTAACATTTAAGTGGTTGGTAAATAGAAAAATCTCACTGCATTACAGGCTTATAACTATTTTTAACTTGATCATGATCGTTGTGATGAATTATTTTTGTTTCATTCACTCTGTTAATTGTAATTTTTTTCATGATAACTTTTTCTAGTTTATATTACCTAATTGATTCATTTACTCAAAACAATTTTTTAGTAAGGGATGTGATTTGTATTATTTCAACAGATGTTTCCATACATCAAAAAATTTCGTTCCATTTTGATCTCGTTTTCATTGTTATACTTATATTCCGAATTTCACAGAAGTTCTCTTACTTTTATTCTATTTGTAGAACATTTGAATACTTTCTTCTTTGAATCATCCATGTTATCAAATCAAATAAACCCATAAACGGAATATGGGTCAACTCCAAAACAAAAAAAAAACAGACAAACTAAATTTCACTCAAACTCAATCTCAAATAATTTTTCCAGTTTTGCATGAATTTTGTTGTCAAGTTGTAGAAACTATAAAAAAACATTAAGGTGCAATTGACCAAGAAGAAAATCCATTCGAAAGAATGCTGAAATAGTCAAACAAATCGTCAAAAAAACACAGATAAATAGAGTGGATAAAAACATTGGCAGGAACTCATATTATAGAAATTATTATTTAAAAATTACCCAAAGTCAAGGATGTTCATAACTTTTGTCAAAAATAATATTTTATTTGTCGTTATATCTCATTGCATTACCGGCTTATACATTTTTTCAACTCCAAGCTTGATCATTTCATTATTGTAAGGAGTTGTTATGTTTTATTCGCACTGCAATTTGTGTTTTTTGTCCAAATAATTTCTAGGTTTGCTATTTATATTTGTTAATCAATTCCGTATCAGATAACGTCTTTTATGTGAAGCTTATTATGCTTCAATAATGTAACGAATTTCGCTACAGAAATAACTTGTCCAGTTTCAATTTATTTATTCAAAGTTACTACAGCACAACCACAAATATTTATGTTTTCAATCGTAGCCTATTTATGTTTCATGATTTATATTTCGCGGCCAATCCATAACTGGACTCAACTGGTGGCACCGCAGTCTTATTATATCGAGGCCCCTTGCAAGAATATCCCAGATCTTTCGAGAAATATCTATAAGCTTCCACCGCGTTCGCAACAACACAGTGGCTAAGATCCCGCGTTGCAAGGCAAATATTGGCGACAAAATGATGTCTCCTCACAATATTTCAACGATATTTTTTTCAATGATTTTTTTCCATTCTGACGTTTTTATTCATTGTTATACTCATGTTTCGTATTCAACATAAATGTTCTCACTTTCTGTACAAGGAAATTTTATATTTGTGTGGAACAATTGAATACATTGTCTCTAAATCATACATAAAGAGGTCCTACTTAATGATGAGCTTTACTTCCAAATACGCAATCCTGAATCAAATTCAAGTAGAAAAGGTCCTTTAGAAATGTGTCCTAAATAGAATGATTTTCGAGAAACAAAGTGTTAAAGGTTAAGAAAAAAATCGGATTCATTAATATCTCAAAGATCTTTTTGCCGATTTTGCTAAATTTTGGCAGAGTTTTTCATTGTAACATAACGCTCAATTAGCACTAACAAGATGGTAATTATGAGTTCCAGTGGCGTCACGAATAAAATTGACAACAAAATATGCGCTGGCTTTTTCCGAAAGTGACATCCCGAAGGACGGAAACTCATAATTACCATCTAGTTAATGCTAATTGAGCGTCTTGTAACAGTGAAAAACTAAACCAAAATTCAACAAAATCGGCAAAAGAAACCTTGTGATAATAATAATATAAATTCTAAACATATAGCACCCTGTATTTCAAAAACTTAACTATTTAGGCTTAAAAGCCTAGTACAGACCAGTCAACATTTGTTGCCAACATTGTTGGCATTTTTGCTAGGTTTGTCCCGACTTTGTCCTCTTATGTTTAGAGAGTTCAGTTATAATTGGCGTTGTTCACTTGCATATTCGATCTCGAGAATATGCAAGTGAACCCTCTCTTTCTTTACAATATCTGGTCCAGTTTGAGAAGTCGCGAAGCATACTATAGTTTGGTTTGGAGGTATACAAGTATAGTGTTTTTTTGCCATTTCTCTCATGACCTTCTATTTTGGTTTTTTGGAAGTTACCTTCATAAAAGAAATATGAACCGCGATTTTTTACACAGGGTCCAAAATAGGTGCGCATTTTGTCATGGGATATAGAGTATCTATATTGAGATAATCACTTTTTCTATGGAAACATGTCATTGTTTTCGCAATCGTCTCGTTAAGAAAGAACAGGGTGTTATAATTTTGGAAAAATCCCGTTTTTTTCTAGCGACTTCAATCAAATCAAGTTTTGTTCATTTTCACACAAAAACGTGACAGCACATTGATCTATTCTGTTGTTATGAAATTGATTGATTTGAATACATTTTTCTAACGACTCATCGAGGAAGAGAAATTTTAGTTACCTCTTTTGCTCAACATGAACTTTGTGAAAGCCACATTTTTATTCAAGTAGCTTTAGCACCAATCTCAAAAAAATCTTGGATAGACTCATTTCTCAAATTTTAAACAAAATGGCTAGAACCGTTTGTACAGACAAACATTTTTTTTCTCAAGATCCAAAAAATACTCAAACACATTGATGGTGTAGTTGCGCCACGATATTTTTGCAGATTTCAGTGGCGATTAAACAGGGATCTTCGGAATCAGTCTTTGTAAATCTATTAAAAAGTAATTGCAGAATGAACTATAGTCGTTCAAGAGGTCACCAGGTTGTCACCATAGCTTATCCCATTTTTTGAAAACTGTCTCTAACATCATTTCCTTGGCTGCCTCAAGTTAGCCCCCCATAACCGAATTTTGGAAAAATATTATACTCGTCTACTGTGCTCAAAGTGTGCTTCACTGTGCTGATATAATTTTGAACTGTGCCGCTCTAACTGGGAATGTATTCAAGAAATAGGTCTGGGGGCTAACTTGACGTTCAGCCCCTCCAAAATTTTGGAAATCACCTCAAACAAACGTGAATTCTCATTCTATCTGAAGTGTGCTGAGCTGTGCTACATCTAGTTTTCGTTGAATCTTCCAGTTTGCTCAGATATTCGAAAAAACTCTAGTGGAGGGGCCTTGATTAACAATAATTGTTATTTTCCTTGATGGCTCATGGTACTTGCGATTAGATTCCCCGCATTGCAAGTTATTGAAAGTAAAATAACTCAAAAACGGCTAGTCCAAACAAAGGTAAACTATACAGGGTTATTCACGTTATTCGACACGAAACATTATGGCTGAAGTATCTGATTTTGAAGAAGTTTTTTTTTTCTGGATGAATAGGGACCCCTTAAGGCTACATTTTAAAAATCTTTTCCTGTTATACAGGGTGTCCCTAAAACACGAAACTTATCAAAGTTGTATTTTTTTAAATGGAATACCTTGTATATTATTTCATTTTTGGTTTGTATGATCAAAATAAGGGTAAGTTTGATTGAAATTTACTACACCTAAACCTTATGGTTTTTGAAATATCTTCAATTTTGCGAAAATGTAGTATTCATTTCAATGCTTAATTTCTCAGCTGTTGTTTTCTTTTTTTTAACCAAATTAATAATCAAGTCTACCAATTGATCAAGTTTGGAGTCAGACTTATGAAACTTTTAATAACTTATACAGTGTCTAAAAATTATGGTTAAATAATCAATATCTTTAAACGGTAATAGCTTGTTTAATTTAAATGGAATACCCTGTATTTTATGTCAACAACAGATGTAGAATTTAATTATCTATCAATTATTATTATACGTTTCTACATATAGCTAACTTCTCACGTTTTCAAGTAAAGCGAAGAAAAAGAAAAAAATAGGTTTCTCATTAACACCAATATATGGAGATTATGCCGTCTCCAAACCCTCGTTAGGAACATTATTTCACCTATGGTATTTTGACAACCCCAATTATTATTTTCTTAAAGTTGTCAGTTATTAATTAATATTTTCAATTACTAATCGATATTTTGCGCAATTTGGTTTTGACTTATATGGGGATTTTCGATTACGGAGGTGATCACCGCAAATTGAGTATCTTCATTTCTAGTCACAGGTTTCCTTTTGATGTGTTTTTCATACTGAACACTTCCAGTTTCTCTAAATTGTGTTAACAGTCTCTCAAATACTGCCTTATTCGGATGGTCTCTGTTTGGAAATCTTTCAGAGTAAACTCTTGATGCTGAGAGGTAGTTTTGATGGCATTCTCCCAGTATAAAAATCATGTCGATCCGTTCTTCTTTTGGATAAATTAGCATTTTTTCTACAAAGATCACAAGCTATTGCTAGCACTCATAGAACGATAAGTAATTGAAAATATTAATTAATAACTGACAACTTTAAGGAAATAATAATTGAAGTTGTCAAAATACCATAGGTGAAATAATTTTCCTAACGAGGGTTTGGAGACGGCATCTTCATCTATTGGTGTAAGTGAGAAACCTATTTTTTTTCTTTTTCTTCGCTTTACTTGAAAACGTGAGAAGTTAGCTATAGGAACGTATAATAATCATCAATAGATAATTAAATTCTTCATCTGTTGTTGACATAAATACAGGATATCCCATTTAAATTAAACAAGCTATTACCGTTTAAAGATATTGATTATTTAACC
The DNA here is from genome assembly GCA_958502075.1 of Orchestes rusci. NCBI lineage: Eukaryota > Metazoa > Arthropoda > Insecta > Coleoptera > Curculionidae > Orchestes > Orchestes rusci. The sequence goes on along the minus strand of OY293313.1, from coordinate 17,269,125 downwards.
ATAATTTTTAGACACCCTGTATAAGTTATCAAAGGTTTTATAAGTGTGACAACAAAGTTGATCAATTGGTAGACTTGATTATTTATTTGGTTAAAAAAACAACAGCTGAGAAATTAAGCATTAAAATGAATAGTACATTTTCGCAAAATTGAAGATATTTCAAAAACCATAAGGTTTAGGTGTATTAAGCCTCAATCAAACTTACCCTAATTTTGATCATGCAAACCAAAAATGAAATAATATACAAGGTATTCCATTTAAAAAAATACAACTTTGATACGTTTCGTGTTTTAGGGACACACTGTATTACATGAAAATATTTTTAAAATGTAGCCCTAAAGGGTCCTTATCCATTCAGAAAAATTTTTTTTTTGAAATCAGATACATGACAACGCGCTTGGTGGTATTGATGAAATCGAAAGTTCTTTGTCGCTTACTGTAGTGAAACCGTGTAGTTTTCATTCTGAATCCAGTAGACAAAAACATCTTAAACAAATAATCAAAATCATTTTGGGATGCCTATTCCACATCATCCTCATTTGTTTTGAATGTCTCTCACAAAGGACTCATTATCAAAAAGTTTCTCATCAATGAGGGTTCACAATGATTCATCGGAACACATCTTTTGAAACCAATCATTGGAATACATACCCGATTTTTTCTCCTAAAAAACAAAAACAAAATTGTGCCCTGTGGCCCAATGGACGTTAAGGGGACGGTTTGACTTACATGCCTAGGGCCCATTTACCTAAAATTCAAAAAAAAATCATGTTCGTCATGCGAATTTGGTCTCGAAAAAAAAGCAAGAACATGAAAATAAGAATCAAAGTGAAAAACAAAATATCTTGCCTCCTTCAAAAATACTGCACTATCCACTTTCAAGAGCTGGATTCTGGATACGCCACTGATTGTGCCTCGTTCCACAGTAGAACCGTATAAATGGTGACTTAGCAAAAAGGTCGCACCCCTATCTGTGACTCTCCTGGTATATTTTGGAAAAAACGTTTGGACACGTCAACTTTGATTTCTAGGGGAAAAATACTGGGCGATCCAATAATAAGATATTCACATACACTTAGACTTTCAAATGAAAACCCACTTTTTTTTCAATTTCCATGAAAAACTTACATTATTAACATTTTTTTTTTGGTTAATTTGAGTTGGACATGAAAAACTGGAAAAGTTATTCAAGATCATAATTATATTAGTCCGCTGCTTTGTCTAGAAATCTGAAAACCGAAAAGGCTTTTGGGATTTAGATAATTTTTCCTCTCGGATTTATAATAAGCATCCGCTCAAACCTCTTAATTCATAATTCCAAAATCTCAAGAGCTAAAATATTGTTTCACATAAATGTTACAAATTCCTCCGGCTGCGGACCGTCTATTCAGAAAGCTACAATGATGACTTCTAATAATTCTCATAACGCATTCAATGATGAAAATTCTTGTTCCACCCACACTAGGTTTAGTGCGGCCGGGTAATTGGGCACGAACCGAAATAAATCACAGCGGCCTTAGCGTGTAGAAAATGTAGCATTTAAGCGGCGCGCCAACATTTCAACAAGTGGAGCCATGAAAGGGAACATTTCTTGTCTTGTGTTTGCTCTTTACCTGTTCTTACAGCCCTGTCGGCCATTATGACCCGGTAAATATTCATATCTTGTCGCTGGTAATGGTCGCCTTGTACTTTGCTTGAGTGTTTTGTTGCGGATTAGATTAGAAAGGATTTATAGTGAATTTCATCTTAGAACATTGAAAGACTAGGATCAGTCTGTCAATCTGTCAAACCTGGGGCTGGTTCTTGGAGTTTTACATATAAGGGTCAATCGGGATATTAGGAAATGATTTTCGAGAAAAGGTACGCACAATCGTTGGACAAGGGTACGCACCTGATCAATCAACAATACAACGCGTGCATCATCAACAAAATTGTCCAGTGTCAATACTCATGCCTCCACAATTCGCATGATGAACATAAAAGCCAGTCACCTTCATTTTCAGGATTCTTACAATGAGGGTATAGAATTACATCGGCGCTACGCCAACTTCTGTCAGTCTGTAACCACATCTTTGCTCCTTATTGAAAAACCTTTCTTCTTTTCAGCTTTGGTCTGTTCACAGAAGTTTTTTTTTCATTAACTGATTTTTTTTATTCAATTTTTGAGACTTGTCATCTTCCATTGAGCAAGTGAGCTCTGTTGCGGTTGTTGCTCCAAAATATTAACCTTCTGTAGGGTATTTGGAGATGATGGCGAATGACAAGAGAATCATCATCAGTGGCAGCCACTTGAAATATGTGCTGAATTTTTAAGCTGAAAGAATATCGGCTACATCCAATGGGATGGGCGGAAATCTTTGTTTGTAAAAATTCGAAAGGGGAAAATCCCAGTTTTTTAAATCCGTTCTGTGCAATCCATTGAATTGATAGTTGAATATTTTGTGATAAATTGATACTTTTTTAGACATTTACAAATAATAAAACTTGAATTACTTACTGTACTCTGTGTAGTGAGAATAATGCATCTAATGCACCGTTGCTATAATAATAATAATAATAATATAATAATAATAAACTTTATTTCAGAATTATGTTTACATGAAACACAGAATGAAATGACGTCAAACAGCAAAAAATATTCTACAATCTACCTATAACTATCACAAAAATCGCTCAAGCTGTAAGGCTCTAGTTCCACCAGATACTTCTTTATTTCTTTCTTAAATAATTTAACTGAGCTTATTGCCTTTATTTCCTGGGGTAAGGAGTTATACAGTCTCAAACACATATATTGAGGGCATTTTTCGGTCAGTGTAAGTCTATGGGTTGGATACATTACGTCTAACGATCGAGTCTTATATCTATGTTGAGTTTTCATTTCAAAACGGTCCTTATTTTTAATATAAAACAATAAACATTCATATATATACACGGCATAAGTCGTCATGATACCTAAGTTTCTAAATTCACCCCTACAACTTTCTAGATACTTTTTATTTTTGAGCACTCTGACTACTCTTTTTTGTACAATAAAAATACTTTGTGTTAGCATATGCTTTCCCCAGAAAATAATCCCATATTTTAGGACCGATTCAAAATTTGCTAAGTATGTTATTTTTAGCGTTTTTTCATCCAAGTATCTTCTCATGATCCGAATACCATAACAAATTGAGTTTAATTTTTTAACCGTGCTATTGATGTGATGGTTCCAATCTAAATACTCATTGATATGAACTCCAAGGAATTTAGCGTTATCCGACACTGTAATGTTCAAGTTTTCGATTTTGTTGGGTTTGATTGTTTTGGTCTGTTTTGTACTAAACAAAATGGTGTTTGTCTTTTCTTTATTCAAGATAAGTCGATTTTGATTGAACCACTCTGTCACCAACTCAAGGAGTATTTCTGATTTTAAAAGCACATCTTTCAATTCTCTGCTTCCCGTGATTAGGTTGGTATCATCTGCATATTGCACAATATGTTGAATAGGTTCATTGATCACTGCCGGCATATCATTTACAAATACAATAAACAGGAGAGGTCCCAGAATGCTACCTTGGGCTATTCCTACATTATTTTCCAAAATAGTCGACTGTGAAGTTTTTCCATTTTTTGTTATACTCACACATTGGGTACGATTGTTCAAGTATGAAGTTAGCCACTCTTTAGCATTTCCCCTAACTCCATAACATTCCAACTTATCAATGAGTATTTGTCTATCTAAACAGTCATACGCTTTGGACAAATCGAGAAACATGCCGAGGGCAAGTTCCCCTTTTTCAATGTGATTCAGTATATATGTTATGAATTCAAAAATCGCAGTTTGTGTAGATTTGTATTTCAAAAATCCATGCTGACAACTACTAAAAATATCGCATTCACTCAAAAAATTCATCAATCTGATATTCATTGCTTGTTCAAATATTTTTGAAAACGCAGGTAGTAAGCTTATAGGTCTGTAACTATCCAGGCTCTCTGGATCTCCCTTCTTATACAGAGGTTTGATCAGCGCAATTTTCAAGTTATCCGGAAAAACTCCAAAACTAAATGAATTATTGATAATGTATGCCAGGATATGCATTAAGGATGGTGCTGCGAGCTTTACAATGCTTGTTGGAAGTTCATCTATACCACTGCTGTGCTTATTTTTCAATTTACTAGCAATCTCCAAAATCTCATGTGGTGTAACAGGTTTGAGAAACATCGATCGGTTATTTTTTACTAAATTACAGGAAAAGGGCCTATATTGTCTGTTTTTCAAAAGTTCTGGTACCGCTGATAACAAGAAGCTGTTATATTCATCTCCTAGATCTTCTGGATCTCCCCCAACTTTAAACTCAGAGCAATTCGAATTTTTCCCCGTTATCTCTCTGCAAATGGACCACATACATTTAGTCTTATTATCTGAATTTTTCATGCGATTTTGGTAACTATTTTTTCTCAGTGATACTAGAAGTTTATCATATACTCTTTTTTCTTCCTTATAATGTTGTTCATATTTTGAGTCAAATCTAGATAACATTAATAAACTATCCAATCGCCGTTTACATTCCATAACAGTGGTATCTGAGTTTTTCTTTTTTCTTTGATTTTTTGACATTAATTTTCGAGGAAAGTTTTGGTTAAACAAACCTACTACTATATTTGTAAAAATATTCCATTGTTCGTTAACATTATTTTTCTCTACATTAAACACTTCTAGCCAATCTTGTTCTTCTAAACAGTGCAAAAAATTTGATTTATTTTCATCAGTAAAAGATCTAGTGAAAATATAAGACTTTTCTCGAGTAGTACTGACCTCAACTTCAATTTTTTGTGCCATATGGTCCGATACAAAGTTTTCAAAGACTTTAGTTTTTATGAATTCTGCGTTTGTAAAAATATTATCAATACAACTAGAACTATTTCTTGATATTCGGGTATTTACAAAAATAGTTTGCACCACGTTAAAAGAAGACATTATAGACAATAGTTCAGTTTTTGATTTATTGTCCTCTAAAAGTTCTATATTTACGTCGCCTAGGATAAATATTGACTTGTTTTCTTTGAACATTTTTGATAGCAAACATTCTATTCTGTCTAAAAAGACAGTTATCTCCCCGGATGGTGGTCTATATATACAAACAATAATAGTACCTACTTTACAAAAACTGCATTCAATTGCCGAACACTCAAATACTGCACTTATCGACATTTTCTTAATGTCTAACCTTTCTTTACACTCCAGATTTTCCCTAGCATACACAGCACAACCACCATGTTGACCTTCATCTCTGCAGAACTTTGACACTAGACTTAAACCGTTTATCACATACTTCTCCAGCTGATCCTCACTCTTCCAGTGTTCACTTATGCATTTTGATTAGAAAAATAACTTTTGTACTTAATCAAAACATAGAGTTTTCGAGACAAAATCTTTTACGCATAACGCAGATCTGAATCGACCAGCGCGAAATATACAGTCCTCGCAGTCTCCGGTCCAAACTCCCTCTTGGTCGCCCTGATCTCAAAAGATCCACCAGCTATTTTCTTGGCAAGACAGGTAATGTGATCCTCAAATCTTAAATTCGTGTCTATTTGTATCCCAAAAAATTAGATGCTTTGCTTTTCTTGTGAAGGCGCTCCAGCCAGCTCAACATCCAGGTCACATTTGAATCCAAGAATACTGGTCTTGCCCCTGTATAGGGCTAGATGGCTAGCGTTTCACCAATCTTTGATAGTAGCAAGACCCCCAGTTATCACTGTCTTCATAGCATCCATGTCCACTCCATGCCACACTATGGAGGTATCGTCCGCGAACATTTGTATCGACTATATCGTTGATATATAGAAAAAAAAGAAGTGGACCCAACGCAGAGCCCTGAGGAATACTAGAGCAAGTGCACCCCACCTTGGATCTATCTTCCCTGGAGATGACGTACTGCCTTCGTCCGGTCAGATACGAACGGAATCAATCTAGAGAACAGTCCCTAAACCCATATATCTCCAGTTTGGCCAGCAATATTCCAAGCTCAACACAGTCGAAGGCCTTGGAGAGGTCACAGAAGACTGCAGCCGCGGCAAGGCCCCTGATCATGGTCGACTATACACCATGAAGTAGGTTGAAGACTGCAACCATCGTTATGTATTCTTCTGGACATCTAGTTGTTCAAGTATAATGAGACTGTGACTTTTCAAGAAGATCCACATCCGCTTCAGGAATGCCTTGGAAATGGTGGAAAATAGCGCAATCGGACGATGGTTAGAAGGCTGGTCGGGGTCTGTTGGGCGAAAAGAGAAAAATACCAAGACATATATTTCCGACATATGGCAGACTGGAAGTGCTAAATTGCAATAGAACTCGTTGAGTCTATTGACATCTATCTTGCTAAAGGATTCCAGCTTTCCTTTTGTTTATTTTCAGTTTTCAATAGCATGTTGTGGTAGTATCGCCTCTTTGCATCTGAAATCATCTTACGATAGATTCGTCTATATGTTCAGCAGTTATTCAAAAAAACACTGTTTTTCAGAAATGTACGTAAGTAGTACCGACAGCGTGAGTTTGCTCCCAAGATCTTCAAGCCGCACGTCACATATCACTCAAAATATATAGGAAACTCCCATACAAAAGTTTTAAATGAAATTCGCAAGCGCCCTACAACGGGTAGTCCTCGAACTTTTGACTATTTTTTCTCAAAAACGTAAATAAATCTGTTTTTATTGCATACGGTGGAGCCATGTATTGGATAAAATAGGATTTATACCACGTTCGAAATTATAATTCAAATATTTATCACATGGTTTATCAAAAGTTATTCTGAAAAAATGCATAACTATTTTTTAAAAACGTTCATTTAATAATGTCCAAAAACTATGTCCTGGACAAATGCAACCTATGCATATTTTACAGTTTATAACTGTTGATAAGACATGTGAATCAATATTTAAATTAAATTTTGAATGTTGAGTCTATAAAATGCAAACCACAAAATTTAGGACTTGTACACCCAGTTGTGCTTCAGTTTTGTTGTTCAAAATCGGATTTTTGACATGCTGAACCAATTTTTGTAAAACAGTGGAAGAACTTTCATTGGAAAGGATGTGAATTGTGTTTTGTTAAAAATATCCACACATCCAGGGGAGATTCCATTCCTCAAAGAACTCACAATAAGCTAACATTATAGTCCAATGCAAGGTTCAAACACAAATTTCAAGATGACCTAGGTACTGAAAATTAGAAACTTACGGCACAAAATTCAAATTACACGTGAAATGACAATGACGTCTAGGGTTAGGGATTGGTTATTTATGGCAACCGTTGTTAAGGAAAACCTTCGTCTCTATAGCGCCATCCAACGGGTAGTCCTCTAAACAAATCCGACTTGATTTTCTGATTGCCTAAAACTTCATTTACATTGGCTCCCATTCAAGTTTCCTATATATTTTGAGTGATATGTGCCGGACGTTAGCCAGAGCTTCGCTGGTCCATTTTTTTCCTCAACTATCTCAAGGGAAATGCACGATTGAAGTGATCTGCTACAATTATACAGAATGAGGTCAAGCCATCCGATGGGGGTCTCTCAACCATACTCCATCTCAGTTTTCTGCAAGTTCGATGGAACGTTGTAAAATTAGCTTCACTGAAAATTCCACCTCTTCTGTTGGCGACAATATTGGAAACCAAAGTTCAGCCAACTTTTGGTATGCTTAAACACTTGTACATTTGGATGGTTTGACGCTCATTGACAATGTGTACATCATCCACACGACATGGCAACCTACCCAATAGCTAAAGTTGGCATAAGTTGGTCATATTGCCTGAATGCGGTTTTACTCAATCCTAAAGTCAATACATCTAGCCAAATAAAACAATGTTACTTGCTTGCTACTTGTACTCATTACTTTCCGTATAAAATGATACCGTTTATCTATTTGCTTGTAGCGTTCATGATATAAATAATTGACGGCAAGCTTCTGAGCACTCATACTGTATAGGTAATTCATTTTTCAATTGTTGTTATTTCACAAAATTGGTTTCTCAAACATATGTATAGCTTCCTTGGCTAAGTCGGAAGTTGTCATATACTCGGACTCTGTGCTTGAAAGTGCAGTTATTTGTTCTCTACTTTTCCAGGTTATGGCATTTCCAAAAAGTTTAAAAACGTGTCCCTCATAAGATCTTCTCTCCAACTTATTATTACCTCAATCAAAATCCACTTATCAAGTTAAATCATTATCAGATTTTCTAATAACGGAACTAACTTTTAGTGCCTTCTAAAAATTCGCTTCACGCAATTCCAATGAGACTCTTTGTATTAGATGGCGGCGAGGTACATTGAGATACCAAAAGCTTGCTGATATGATATATCTGGGATACAAATCTCAGATTCCAAATCAAAATCAAGATTTGACACTTTAGCAATGAGACATATTGAACCTCTTTAGGATTTGAGCTGTATAATCTGCTTGATCCATCTTAATTCCTCCCTGCCTCCAATCCCTAGCAATGAAGATGGTTTTGCTTCACCCAAACCTTTCAGCTTGAAATTGTTACCAAGCTAAAAAAAAAATCTGTTTCTGTTCAAAATTTGAGCGTATATAACCTATACTAATGATCAAATTATGAACTTTTCCGTATCAAACTCGAGAAGATTGTTTGAGACCATGAACAATCCAAACTTTGAATACCTTCAAGTTGTTTCATGTAAATGATCTCAGGTAGGTCCCAATTTGAAAAAGCTGTTTCATCATAATCTTTGCCTAACTGTTGTGTAAATTCTAGTTAACCAACCTTGCTCGCTATGACTACTTATTCCGTAGCACCCATTAACAATCCATAACATTTGCATTCTGTGGAACCTCTACAATATCCAATGCTTTGTTGTCCCATAAATGACTGATGATCATTTACCATTGCTGCTCTCCACTGATTTTCCACGAGTCATCCAAATGTCTGCTCTATAGTGATGAGGTAATTGGGACATGTGTGTAAAACATAATCCTCAACTTCAAAACCATCATCAGGTTAACCTTGGAAGTATCCCTCACTCGATCCAGCAACTCAAGTTGTCTGATGCAATAACTGGTTTTCTGATATTTTCCTTAACAGTAATATCTTGACCAGTGACGACTTTATGCTGCCTGGATAACATTTATATCCTATTGTAGGTTTTTCATATCTAACTGGAATATCCTTGGTGGCTTTTTGATTCCATATATTCCTTTTCACTTCAGAAATATGAATCATAGCAATGCTGCCAAAAATTTGCGAATGACTATGGTAAGGTTTTTTACCCATAGAACTAATTTTTGCCAGTACAGAGCTCACGATTTAAACGTTCTACCATGCTATTTGGGTCCGAGGTATGACTATTCTAATAATTCTTGGATATGACTATTTGTTTCTGATGAATTATTCCATGCCATTTGAGATAGTTTTCAAACTACACACTGCGATATTCATCACCATCATCAGTACGTAATGCCTTGATGGGCTTGTTCCTCTGATTTTCCATCATCATCTCAAACTCTGAACTTGTCCCGCACCTCATCCTTTGAAGGGTTCGAAGTCCACCCAATGATAGTTTTCATCGAACTACAATAATTGTCACTATGGATCATATCCTAATAAAACATCAGCCTTACTTACCTTTACTGCAAAAGGTAAGCGGTAGGCGCCATTCAAGTGACCCAAACGACTCACTGCTGACCTCCTCACCCAAAAAACTTGCGTATGTTGGTTTTCTAACATTCAGATCGTAAACATGATTTTCCATTGTTGCTGTAGCCACTAGTGCATTCTTTGAGATGTAGATTTAAAAAAAATTCAACAAATGAAACGTTTTTTCCATTGCTTATAAGTGTAAGTTGGGAGACTGACAAATAATTTGTAGTTAGGTCTGGCACATTCGTCAGAAGAACTTCATGCTCGTTGGCTTTTGCAAACAGCGATGATCTGAAGAGTTCCTGCACACTTGAGACACGACAACCTTCTTTTAAAAATCCAAATCTATCGCGAGAAGAAACCTAATTATCATTAAATTGAGAGAATGATGGGTGACTAGCTCGACTTCACATTGCCTGATAACAATAATTATCAAAAACATCAGATACTTTGTTGATATTTTCAAGGTCAAGTGTCAGCATTGATTTGTTGTAACTCGATAAAGTTTGCCGCGAAAAAATTGGGAAGCTAATCATTCACCAGGGCCATGTATTGAGCCGTTAGAGGATTGATTTATTGCTAACTGGTAACCGGAAACCACCAGCAGGCTGCTCAGTAACTACGTTTTTTATCCAAAGCTACGACCTTGAAGGTCAGACTTTCACTAAGGTACCGGAAAATCAATGTTGGCAGATTACCGCAGAAACTATGCATAAAAACCCTAGTAGATAAATCATTGTTCAAGATAGGGAGAATGAGACCTTCAACAGGTTACCTTTCGATTGAAACGGTTGCTGATTCTCTCAGTCACGCTATCCCCAAATCAGCTAATCCCACCATGCGGTTTGATGATACTCCAAAAGACCAAAATCGTGCCTCTGCACTAGGAAAACGGCTTACGCCAGCATCGTTGTTCTCTCCACAACTTTTCAAACGACAATCCCAATTGAGGAAAGGTTAAACTACCCTTTACAGGTTTGAAAATTGCGATTCGGGATACGTGAAAGTTCAAGGTGCATGGTGTTTTGGAAGCGATAAAATCAGAAACGCAATTTCTGAAGTTCATAAGCCCTCACCAATCAGACCAGGGCATGCGCAGATCAATATGTGATTTATGAGTGAACTGTCCAAGATGCAAGATATGACGTCATGATAAATCACAGTTCGATCCCAGGCTTATGTATAAGCGACCAACGAGTCCAAAGCAACTCAATCGACATAATTGCAATGAAATTCCAATAACTGTTCAACAGAAGGTGACAATCTCGGCCGGAAACATGAAACAAACTGACCAAAAGCAATCGAATAATCCGACAACGTTGTAGAAAACCAAATCTCGGTCGATCCAAAAGAACAATCCCATTTTCCCCAAATTTTAAATTGAATTGTTTTGTTAATGTTCGTTAAGCTGAATAACTGAAAAATATGCCATAACTCGTGGATAAGCCGGAAATCCAATAAAAGATGACTGGAATACCATGACCCCATACTCGGTCTAGTACTGCGATGAAATAAATAGTGGCGCAAATTGAACTGGAGGCGCCAAATGTATTCATTTTACAAAACCAAACTCTAAGTATGTGGCCACTTCGAGAAGACAGAGACAGTAATGCAATATCAATTCCCTGAAAAGTAGTGGCACCTCCGGATCCTTGTTGATAGATCATGAGAAGGGTTCCTCGAGGCGCTCCAAAATATATTTTTCTTCATGCTTTTTCTGGAGAAAAACAGTTTCGGGTGAGACGACTAATATACCAGCTGGAGACATGCCGGAACTATTTTACCAACAAGTCGTTTCCATTTCTGAGCAAAAACTTTCACAACTTTATTTGGGATAGTGAAGAGCCTCCACTTCCCCATGTTGAATATTTTGTGCGCAGCAGATTTCTCTGAGGTTTGAGAGGAAAACTTCAAGTTGAGCGCGGTTCAAATCCCTCGCCCTGCCAGGACTGCATTTTTTTGACGCTCTCAAAGATCTTCTATCGCAAACAAAATCGTGAGACACAATCTTCTCCTGTCATCCGCTCTGTTTCTTTAAATGGATGCTCCACTCCATTGATACTGACATATTGAAATGCCAGTTCATGGAATGTTTGTGTGCCTATATCATAAAATCGTGAATCCAGATCTTCACAGTGGTTCGCAAGCACCGCTTCTATTTGTCTTTTAAATACTTGCTTGAATCGTTCAAGATTGAAAGCTACAATCATGCACCAATCTGGATTCTTTGCCTAAGCCCCTCGAGCATTTCCGATTCATCAAGTGCCTTTGCCTTTTTCCAGTGTATTTTTCAATGGTCTATTAACGAAGAAAAACACTTTAGAAATTCCCCGCTTTAAATCGTCAATTGAATTGTATTTTTATTGGGTGAAAGTACGCGCGTACTCGCAATCGACATTCTGCTGTGTACACTTGGCTTGGTCGCATAATTTGAGAGCAACCAGTAATACACATTGAGTTCAGAGCAACTGGCAACATCTCATGTGTAGGAGTGAAACCTCCAAAACTGAGCTTTATGGCGCAAATCGTACAAATTCGGATTAATAACGATTCGTCACGTCCTACAACAAAGAAAGTTCACACAATATGGCAACATCAACGTCCTTGGTTCGTTCAAGTTTGGTGTGTTATGACTACTTATCGCCAGTTTTCTGTAAAGCCCTGAAAACTGCACACAATCATTTTTAACAATTATTATTATATTTGTCATAATAATAACGAAAATATGCAAACAAACTGGGACCAACCGCGTTAAAACAATGCATCCTCAATATTTGCTGAAGCTTTGACGATTTCAGTGCGGCGCGGCGTTGCCGGGCTCTTTTTTAGTCAAATCATCATCAAACATATTTTTTTTCAATTGAAAGAAATATCAAAAACATGTTCGAATAGTAATGATTCTTTTTCCCTATTTGATAATTTTTTTCAAAGACATGAACACAGTTGAATTCGCTTATATCACTTAGTAAATGAATAGAATTTTATGAAAATCTGTGTAGCCCCTGTATAGATGTAGAAGTCAAAGTCGTCCTTTACTGGTTCTAGTCTTTCAATGAACTGAACCACCCAAGTTTTAAAAACCCACTGACAAAATACATATAACGGAAATCAAACAAATCCAAAATTTATACAGCGGCTCCTTTTGTGGAATCCGTTAATTAGTTGGTCCTAATGAGCCTAATGGAATAACCTTGTGGGTAAACGGTAGTTTAATGGCTTAATCAAATTACCCTTGAAATTAGGATAGCTCCAATAAATTTACAAAATTTCCCTCCCATCAGTGTGACTGGAAGGCCACCACTGAGTAACAGATAACGTGATTCTTACACGCAAAAAACCGCATCCAATCTAGTTTTTGAGCGAGCTCGAAAAAATAAAAAGAAAATGTCAGTTTTATCACCAGCGACTTGAACTGAACCCGTTGCGCTGCCATTAAAAATATTTCTTTTCAATATAAAAGTAATTAAAGTATATGAGACAAGGCAGCGAATAAGTTCTGCCTTATTTATAGATGCGGATTCCTCAGACTGAAAAGGATTATCGACGGTTTGGGTAGGGTTGAGCATTTTGGTCGATATTATATCGAACCACCAAAGATTGATGTCCTCATTGTTTTGAACATGGAAGAATCACACTGGTTGAACCTATCTCCAAAGAATATACAAAAATAAGGATGATTGAAACCTGTGTGTGGTTTTGCAGAATGTCCAGCAAGATCTCCAGAATTGACTCCACTTGATTCTTAATTGTCGGTGTCGGTTGAAGATTCAATTTACAAAATACGTTTAATAGTAGGAGATATTCAAGGGAAAAACTTAACATGAAAATAAATGGAAATTAAGTTATGTGCATAGACATTGGTCCACTTTAACCTTCAGGATTCAACTTTATCTATTCTTAAGATCATGAAAAAATATATAATGTTTGAAAGACAAATTAATGTGCTCTGATGTTAGTTTAAATTATTTGTTTGGTTTCCGGTTAATCAAAGTCATCTCTATCCACGCAAGTGTATTTTTAAGACTTTAATTTCACAAGATAACATTTTTCATTTGTTGTTGTCTTTTGTCATTTGTATGTTTGTGTTGAATTTTGATTTTATGTGTATGAGTTGCACTTTTTTTCCCACTTACTTTTTTTGAAATATTTTTTGCAGCTCTAAAATAAATTTCGAATGGGAATTATGAATAAAGATTAGGAAACATAAAAAACTCCTCGTATCCCTTAGCTAACTTTTTGACCAGAGCTTGAATCTTTGAAAGTTGGCTATAACTCAATTTATCGAATTTTCAAAAAGTATGTGAATATTCATTTTTTTCTCTACACTGTTGCATAGAGTGGATTGATTTTGGACCAGAAAACCGACTTGGGCGCACATTGAACGTATTGACTCCAGTGGCGTGCAGTAAACTTTTTAAATCATTTTAGTCAAACCAAAAAATATGCTTTTGTTGTCAATCAAGCCACCCCTAGAATAAAAAGTTTTTGCTTGGATTTGCCATTAGGCTGATAATTTCTTTATACAATTCAAAAGTTAACTATTTTCCATTGTCATAATCAATGATTATTCTCATTCTTTATTATGAAACTGAGTTCATCAACACAATGAAGTATTCACTGTCTCAATGAACTATTTTCATAGACTAAATAACACTTTCTTATTAGCTCGAAGAAGTTCTCATCGGGGATGAATTTCCTTCATTTTATGGATAAATGATGTTTATTGATTTCACGATTCTAGTATTATACTTCCAAGAAAAAAGTGATGTTTTGCATCATATCAAAAACACACAGTGTAAAAGACAAATCAGTAAAAGCTTTTTCGGAAAAATTGGAAGATGCTACAAACTCAATCTCTTAACTTCAATGGAAAAAATCTTTATATTGAATAAAACTAATTAATGAATGAGATTTCATCAGCGCAATGAAATAAATTCATCGATCAAATGAAAACGACTACATTGTTAAAAAAAAATACTTTCGTTGTCCCAATGTTGTTTTTTAGATAAAAGAATACATTTCATCAATACAAAGAATATATTTCTTAAAGTTTATAAAATATTGCATTATTTAATGAACTGGGAGCATCAAAACAATGAATCATTTTCATTATATTGATAAAAAGTTCCATGATTTTTTTTTATTATTGTTTTTATACAATCAATGAAGCACTTTTCATTGTAACAATCTATTGATCGCCTGAAAATCTTTTACAAATCCATTGTGTTGATGAAGTTTTTAATTGTATTCACGTAGATTCTTGGTTCAGTGAATATCAAATTACAGAAAAAAAAATCTCGTCTCATACCTGACTCAAATCATAATAATATATAGATGAATGCGAAATCAAATCAAATCAAACGAAACGTTTACGCAATAGAAATGGAAGAATTGATAAAATCGCATCATCCTGATAGAGGAGATATTTTGAAAACCTACATCAAAACTAGAAAAACACAATACTGTTTTTTTTTCGGGTGAAAAAACTTTAAAATTAGTTTTTCTAGATGGGGCAACGTGACTGAATGTTAAAATAATTCAATGGAGATTGGTAAACATTATTGTGTAAACAATAGGAAAAAAATCACCAAAAACATGAAAAAAACATCCCTATTTTTCTCTTTCTATATAATTTTCATTAGGTCAAATCTATATAGTAAGAAAACCCAAATCTTCACAGATCGTTTTCCCATGAAAATTATTTTCAACCTATTACCATGATAAAAAGAATGTCAAGAAAATTCTCAATATGGAAGAAAATCTGAAAACTAATATGAAAAAATAATATTAAGTGAAAAAACATTCATAAAAAAATAACTATACCGACAATAATGATTATAAATCATCGAATGGTTTGGGTCAGATCAGTAAGCAGTTGGAAAATTTTTCCAGAATGGAAATTGTTCTGAAAACTACATTGGATTTATTAAACAAGTGCGAAATATTTTATAAGAAACGAAATAACTTCATGATGCGGGAAAATGAGGGAATATAATAATATAAAACAAGAAAAATCAAGTGAAGCAGCAAAATAGTCATGGACAATGATATAAATACAGTGTATCCCAGATCAACTGGTCAACACCTATACAGCATACAGAGGAATCATAAATAAGAAGTTTGAGATGGAAAACCCATTGCTGAAAATGCCTCGTTTCCAAAATACAGGGTGTACAAGTTTTACAACAAAAAATGATTTTATGATTTTAGACCGTTTTGCCGATTTTGATGAATTTTTCACAATCTAGATACTATGAGTGCATTTTTCTGAATATTTGAAAAAAATTACCTCGTCCAGGGTCGAGGTTGGAGAACTTGTGTGCAGTTAAAAAAAAATGGTATAGCATCATTTTCTGAGAAAAACCACGAGAGAGTTCGAAAAACAGTGCCGTGTATTTCTTTCGCGAAAAACAAAACACCCTGTATTTTGTAAACGGCGCATATGCGGCCATCGGTGTTTTATCTCAAATCACATTTCTATGGTTCCTCAATATACTCTTGAAGTCCTAACCAGTTGATTTGGAACACCCTGTATAGTCAAGACAGTGAGTTATTATTATGATGTCAAAACTCTCATGAGCAGCAAAGAAATGATGAATAAAAAGATATTAAAGAAAGTGAGGAAGGTTTTACCAATATTACATTGATCGCCACCCTCCGATCAATAAACAATGCCACAGAAACCAATGATGATTAATAAACCGGAAACAATTACTTAGAACGTGAGATATTTGACAAGGCCAGGCAACCACTTAATCCCTAATTGGAAAAAATCCAAGACTATTTTGATTAGGTAGGTAATTAGCGGATGCTATATAAGATAGTAGATAATATGGTGCAAATGAATCATCAACAATGTAGCAGATACTGGAAAAATCAAAGTTTCGAGTATCTGCAACTCTTCAAGATCAATTTGGATTGAAAGAAAATAATGATCTTGTATCTACTGATGCTAGGATGTGGACAAAGGTTTATGAAATTGCTTCAATCCAATTGCAATTATTCTGCAAAGCTCCGATTAAATTCTTCTCAGGTAATTTAAATAGTTTTGGGTTCAAGCCTAGGTTAATACATTCATCAGGAAGATGAAATATCGATAATCTTCCTCATTATTCCCACACAACGACTCCGAACATGCAATCTGCCAAGTTCTCTAAGTTAATTTTCATGTAATTGCAGAGCAAGGTCAGTTATAAGCAATTTTTCGCATTTTTGCCTTATTTTGTGATTTACTTTTAACATCATGTGCATGTATCTGGCTCGCAATTTGCCTCATTATAGAAATTAATTTTATTTCCTACGAACAAGCCGAAGCAAAATTGAATTCTGAAGCTGAAAATAAGAGTAATCAGCTTCAGTCACGTCGAGTCAACAGTTCCGTCACGTAGTGCCAAATTAAATTTTGTGGCCTGTCTGTGAAGGAAGGAAACTCCAAAGTTAGACGAATAAGAGAGGTCCATTTGTCTTCGCAAAAGGGTTCGGGCTTTCTATCCATCAATCAAAAATCCGAATCCCACACATAGCCAACGCAGAATGGAATAAGGTTATTTCCTTATCTCTAGGTTCTGAGAAAGAGGTCCGTCTCGCTCTCGCATTGTTTCAGGGCATCGGTAAATTAGCCGCTACGAATTGCAATATGGCTGGCTCACAAAAAGTGAAAAATGCCCTGAACAATGCCGACTTCTTCGCCCGGTCGTGTGGTTGTTGTCCGCGTTGTTCAACCCAACAAAACGGTACTTTTAAGTTCGAAATTATTGGGGACAATCGACATTTTATAAAAGATTGACTGGTGCGGCTTGACTAAACATAATTCTTTGCTGCAGCCATCTCACACTTCTTAGGCTAATTAATAAAAACCGCCATTAATGCTAATTAATTTCCGAGCGCCGTCGTGACTGCAGATCTTCTGCAGTCATGATCCTTTCTCCCGACCTGCAATCAGTATAAATGATATAGCAGAACACGGTAGCTGACTTCTGAATTATTATGCTCATTGCCATTTATTGCATAGAACCAGTTCCGTAACATAGCAATTAGGAAGTGTCAACGTGGTAACGTGCCTAAAATGTACCTTCCACTAGTAAAGAGCGAAAGCACTGATTCAATTGTCAAGCAATTTCTCACATACAGCCCCTCAAAGAAACCAGGATGAAGGAAAAATTGAGAAGAATGACACTTATCGACATCTAACGCTTGGGTTTTCGGGTATTATAAAGGCTTTTTATAGAGAGAGCCTGAAAGGTTATGATCACGAAATACATAAATCGCACTTTCGCCTTCTCATCAATAATAATAAATCATTAATTCGCCGCGATGAGCATTTTAATCACTGCAGTCATCATCGGGCTTTGCGAGGGACAAAGAGCCGTATGTTTGCGTGCTTCCAGTTTCTTTTCATATTTTAAGTCGCATTCCCCGCATCTATGGGCCTTTATGTCTTTCATGAGTGTCAGATTTATGGGGAGCGGTTTTGACACATCATTTAGTGAAGCTGAATGGAAGCTGACTTGGCGCTTTGAGTATCAATAATAAAATATGATGAGTTTATCATTGAACAAGCCAATTGATCTGATGAGCTCATGATATTAATTGCACTATTAAAAGTGACGAATGTGTCCCCTGTTTGTTGTTATCACATCACCATTATTGGGACTGGAGGAGGTGTTGAAGTTTATATACCTTTGTGCGAAAAACTATTGGAGTGAGCGCCCATCTTATTAAAAAACATTTGAACACGAACTGCCAAAAGTAAACTCCGATTTCTGGCCATCTATCTCTGTATCATCAAGGCCGTTTAAATACAGACCTGTTCAGTCCCACCATCCTGACAAGCCCCTCAAGTAATAAAATACATCAACATGGGATTGTTCCTCCGAGTCCACAGAGGGCAACAAATCTATCAACCATGTCCGTTGTCGATATATCCAATTTTTATAAAATGGTACTCAAGGTCAATCGCAGACTTGTTCCTACAACGAACTCGAACTGTTGTCACCCAGTTTGAAATAAATGTGGTGCGAACCAGAGCCGATAGATTTAAGCTTTGCATCAACAGGTCCATAAAACAGCACCACAATGAGAGGTTTATGAAGAAATTGAGTGCTGAAGAGCTGAAATCGGAGGAGAGACGAAGATGTAAGAAAATGAACAAAGGAAGCGCGAGCAAGAATACAGACACGAAGAGGAAAGAAATCTGGCGTTGCAAAGGAAGAAGATTGAATTTGAAAGTACTAAATTATCCAAGATGGACTTTTCAGTGTCGCCATCATCATCTGCGTCAGAAGGTGTGAAGAAGTTGTCAATCACGATTTGTTGTGGGTGACATACGCCACAACCTTCTTGGGCCTCCTGGACCAGTTTAAGCACGATACTTTCGCGAAGCTCCTCAGGTCCTTCAAATAGATCCAGAAATAGATCCCTTTAATTTTCTGGAGTGTTATGATTGCTACTTCGAAGTATTCCAGCTGTTTGACCCAACCCAGCACCTCTATCAGCTCTTAAGTATTTCAAATTCAAGGTTATATTTTTGAAAAAAAACACAACAATTTTGGAAGGATGAAAAAATCTTTTCAAAGCAAATATTTAATAGGAAATGAGCTGATTTTTGTTGCCATAAGTATTGACTTCAACAATTATTATTAAATAATGGAATTCTATAAAATTGGATCACCAACCAAATTCGGTAAAGACAGTTTATGGTCTTCTAGAACTAAGTTAAACCAAGTCAACCCACAACTTGCAAAACTACTTCCAGACCCAATCAATTTAATGAAACAAATTCATTCCAATCTCCACCGAGCAAAATTTGTCACTCACAGTTATCCAGACAATTGTCATCAAATCCACCCCCATCACCAGTCCAATAAACCGAAATCACCCAATCAACCCCTCAATATGTTTCGAAATGACTTTTCGATCCGACTCCAATTTCAATACGTCAAGCGTTATTAGTCGGCAAGCATGCTAAGGGCGTGAAGTCTGAATCAAATCACCTTTGGATTTATTACCGGGCAAGAAAAAGGCGGGGTGATAAATATTAGGTAAATTTTTCCAAGGTGGAGTGAATCCGCATTATGCCAAATCCATCGCAAAATAGACCCAACCTGGTCCTTTCATTTGAATTTATACGACTAGAGGCACTTTGTTAAATGAGAGATTTATAGGCTTTGGGATGTGGAAGCTTTGAATTGAATTTGTGATCGTTAATTTGATTGAATTAATCAAGTTCTCACATAAGTCAGCAAATTTAGTCTTCACTTAATACAAGTTTTCCCAAATTAAGTAATTTCCACTTTCACTGGTTTGATTAAATTGATATTTCTTTCACTTAGTAATGCAGCAGTAAATAGAGACCTGGATTCAATTTAGTTTTTTGTTGATTCAAATAAGTGCCGATCATTTTCTATGGTGTGAGATTTGGAAAATCGATCCCGAAAACTTTCACATCATTTGAACGTTTGTCTTAAATGTCCCTATTGTATAGTTAA
This sequence comes from Orchestes rusci, assembly GCA_958502075.1. Lineage (NCBI taxonomy): Eukaryota > Metazoa > Arthropoda > Insecta > Coleoptera > Curculionidae > Orchestes > Orchestes rusci. The sequence continues at coordinate 17,248,998 of OY293313.1, read as the reverse complement.
CAAAACCTCAAAACGTTGTATTTGAAGTTCATTGATATTTGAAAGTTTGAAAGTCATTCGCTTTTTGAAGCATTTTGTCAGCTCCAATCATTACCATTTTTGTTCTAGCATGTATTTATCTTCCATATTGGTTCTCTGTCATGTGCATACGTTTTGACATGTTTTCATGTTTTTTTTTATTTGTTTATTGTAATAAGTAAGCCTGTTCAGTTAAAATATTGAATTATTATCATGCACTTCATCTCTTCTGTTTTTAGTTGTCTAGTTTAGTTTGCCTGATTCAATTAAGATTGTATCAATTTTGGTTAGCTGATGGTTATGATGAGTCCGTATATACATATACTTTTTGCTATGGCTTCGTCTACGAGATTTTTATCTTCAACAACTAAACATATCTTATTTGATCTAATCAGAAATTTAAAAAAAAACACTAAGAAAAAGAAATGAAGCTTGATATTCCATGTGAGAATTCAAATTTTGCATTCAAAGTGACCTTATTTTGACTAGAAATAAACCAAACTATCCTCAATTTCTGAAGTGAAAACTTCTTTGGGCGCACTGAGCACCTTATTTTGTGGGTATTGGAATGAGACTAAGCCGTCAGACTCGGTTATGTAACGCTCCTTCGTGTGAAGGCGGCTGGGGTAGAGTAAGAGAGCGAGAGAAAACAAGTGTTAGTTTGCAGAGTTTATAGCATCACATATACCACAAATAATAACACTGTGTCTTCAAAGTCTTGAGACAAAACAGTTTCACAAAAACATTTTTGAAGACACGAGAAAATATTGTTCAATATAAAGAAGCATTGACAGATCAACTTCAAGATGTCTGCGCTCATGTCGTTCCAGAAAAATTGGATGCACAGTAGTCGAACAACAAAAATAAAATGTATGTTATTTATCTCGCCTTGGTGAAGTTTTCACTTCTGTTGTATGGTCATAAGCACAACCGGTAGTCTTTTCCAAATTTTATTTAGTTAATGAAACAAGGGGAGGTTGATGAAACCGGCCCTATTCTCTGAGCATGAGAGCAGAGTCTTAACTTATCAAATTGATAAAAGTTGAGTATATGCTCTACTTTCTAGCTTAAACTCGAGTAGACAAATTTTGAATCATTGCTGTGGCGTTAGGGCTCTTCCACTCATTCCCTCTGAGTGACCCAACAAATGCTCACTAACATTGAACATTTTCCCTCTCAAATCGATTTAACAATTTTTAGTCTCGATAGTACACATCCCTCTCTTCTCATGGCACCTAGAAAACTCAGTGTGTATGTGCATTGTAAAAATTTTATTTTTATATAAACATTATTCTAGATTATTCAATACTCTACGGCATATTCTCATTTTTTATTTATGTATTTTACGAGCTACCTTATACAAAAATGAAAATAAATAAATATAAATAGTAAAGTATAATTAATAATTATAAATCCATCAATATCAATGCTACATCAGCATACCCTCAAACATCTCTGCATTTTCAAATATGAACAATCGACATTTATTACTCAAGTTCTCAATTATCTTTAAATTTCTTATTGTTGAAGGTAAAATATTATACAATTTTAAAGACAAATGGATAAAAGATTTTAAGTTTGAAGTTCTATGGCCAACTGGTGAATAACGACATGTCTATTTAAATTGTTCATTTGTTCGATGAAGATGGCCTATTTCTATTTTTTTCTTTATGCGTGAAAATGCATGTAGACAAGATATATAATTTTTGCACATTGGAAACTCTTTCATTTTACTATAGTTGGACGGTTCTCAGTTAATGTTTTTTATGAATTACTTTCAGACTATAGTTCTGTAAAATTTGCAAAGGCTTCAATATAGTTTTATAAAGCTTGACTATATTTTGATTATTGATACGAGTTGGAGCATATACTCCGAACACTTTGAGTCTGAGCTTATGTTCCATTTTATTAACCAAGGTTTTTTGTAAAAATCCGAACAAACAAAATTATTAAAGAGAATATAAATAGTATCGATTTTATTTAGTAATGACCTGCTCTAGTTCAGAACGGCAATGCTGCTCTGTCTTCCCAAACTAGAGACATGAACATGTGCTGATCACATGAATACTTCATGTTGTTTCAACATCGCTGCCGAGTCCTTAGGTTTTCCAGACATTGTGGACTACACCTCGGTTCACCATTTGAAAGCATTGGTTTGATGAAAATTCAAAAGAGAATGATTCTTGGACTCGGTGGAACAAAATATTAGCAGTCGAGCTAAGGACTTGGGCAGTATAGATATTGAGAATATTCAATAATTGTTTTTATAGAACCAGCAAAATTGTTGGCCAGTACAAAGAATGTATAATTCATCAAACATGTAGAATATCAAATCATCAACGTATTTATTATTATGCAGCAAGCTCTTCCCCAATCCAATCAAAAAAAAATGTACAAGTGCCATGATGAAACCTTTGTGTAGTACACCTTTTGCGTCAGAACCCGTTACTGTTTTCAGTTTACTTTCCGCCTCCTCTTTCATTAAAACCTTAACTGAACCAAAAGTACCCACTAGTGGGTTTCGACAGCTTCAGCGCGAAGTGATTTTTTTTGCTAGGTTTGACATTATGAACGTTATTTTTCAAGCTTGTTTATTCAGCACTTTACTACTGCAAAATTAGCGCTCAAAGTGCCATGTTTAAATCCAGACGTCTAGTTTTGAACCATACCACTAAAAGCATGAAAGGGAGGTTTGTTATTCCGTGTTGCCTACTGCCCAGTTTTGACTACACCTTCAAATGTTGTTAACTGAGCCAACTCGTGTCCAATGGAGTCGGACATAACCCTTCTTTTGTATATGTAGCTTCCCGTGTTCTTTCCCCAACATGTTTTAGAACGTGATCAAATGCACGAATAATCACCTGTACTGTGGATGAAGTTGTTTCAATTCAATACCAACTTATTTTTGTTCCAATACCCACTGCACGAATAAACATGTCATCGAACTTCGAAACGAACGAATACCGGGATCTGTGTCTGCGCATTGATCAAATGTCAATTGTAGACTAAAAATATTAGCAGCGTTTCAGTCTTAAAGTACATTTCATGGATTAAATATAAAGTATCGTTTCATATTTACTCATTGATTGATAAAAAAGCTTTACAAATAGATCACCAGTTAATATGTGATTGAACATTGCTGTATGCATTGTAGTTGTTGATATTATGCAAATAATGCACAACAATAATTTGCCATCATAATGCCAACGATGCCATCATTAAATATGTGCCGACCAAAACTGTTTGCTGGGTACATTTTCATATGTTTCGCAAATCTTTTTAAAACATTCACGAAGCTGAGCAAATCATCGTCATTTTTGAACCAACTGCAAACTTTGAAGTAACTATGTTCTTACTTTGATGTAATGATAATTTACTTGAATTAATTCCTCAAGTGAATGCCGCATTGGCAACTAGAAAATATGTATGTTTAAAACAATCAGAATGTACTCCGATATAGTGACCTAAATTTTGTAAAACTTGGATGTCACATGGTGATTATTAAAAATTAAATCCCAAAGTAGTCCGTATCGTTTCCATGTAACGTCCAAAAAAATTCCCAACACTTCCATGCAGAAATCTATGTCCTTCAATGAAGTAATAATTGAGTTAATTTATTATCATCTTCTAATTGGTTATGACATCAGTTCTTCTGAGAGATTTCCATTAGTACTACAATGTCTGACAGATTCAACGCGGAAGCTACTTAAAACTAGTCCCGGTATGTCAATAAGACGAAAAACATATAAATCTACTAATTATTATTCTGATCAAGTTGTCCTATCTAATTATACTCACTCACTTTAACGACTCAACTAATCTCCTCATTAAAATAGTTGCCCTATGGATGGGAGCCCAGCGGGTGCCCCGAACCTGGGGCGACATTCCTAATAAAAAAACCTAACATTGCAGTAGCTTTTCTAATAACTTCATCAGCAATTAAAATTTGTCCTAATCAATAAATTTATTAATTGATAACATCTTCAAAACTAATTATAATTTCCTTTTACAGGTAAGCAGCATGTAATTAGAATATCGGAAACTGTAAGTAGCAAAGTGTTGACACAAATCGCCCTCCATCTATGGTCAGTGCTAGGGGATTTCCTTTGAATTTTTTACGACCCCTTCACTGGCATATATTTCTCAAGATGATAGATAAAATGGAAATAAAACCGAAATCGTATTGCGTCGTTATGGAAACGACGCCTGGGACGCTGGACGTCGATTTTTGAAATCGGAGCACGTAGTTCGTGAAAGAAAAAGGAAACAAAGTTGAAACTGCACGTTATGAGAAATAAATTGAAAATGAAAGGACGGCTTGGTAAAGGGTAGTGTAGGGAATTGTTGTCATGCATTTATATTTTCGGACTAGTGAATTCCAACTTGGTTCCTCCCTAACCCTTGTAGTAATTCTGAGCCTATTTTCGTTCAGTCACAACAAATCAGGTTTTTCAAAAAAGTCGCATTAAATCACTTCAAATGTAATTCCCAATTACGATGGCATGAAAGCCAAACCGAAAATTCGTGACTCAACCAAAACCCAAACGTCCACTTGAAGGACAAATTGTTATGTCAACAAAAAAACTCCCTATAATTAAGATAATGAAATAAATTACGCACCGTTTTCAATTGACCGGTAGTCCCAAATCTGAAGACTCCATTTGAGGCTTAACACAAAAGGGTCTTTGATGAGCGTCTTTGTCCAAAATAGTTCGAGAAATGAATGAACCGATGATGCTGACGCATTCACCTTTTTCAGATAGGCTGCGATAGAAATCTCAAAATAACAAACAGTGGCATGGATTGAATCCATTGATAAAAAAGCAACTATTCATAAGTTGCATTCCATAACCCTATAAGTAAATGTCATATCTTTTCCGTGAAGTAATTCAATCAAGGTAGTTTGGACATGTTTATGGCAAGCATTCTCATAATTAGAATTGTATGATACGGAGAATGTGACTCACGCACGTTGTGTTATTGATTTTTTGTTGGACTTGAGATTTTTATGGTCAATCAATTTGAGGTATTTTGATACTTGTCCATGAAACGTTTTTGATATCCCACGGTAAAAACTATGACAAAAATGGCATGTATTTTATATTTGGGGCGTAGAAATGTTTTCAAACCACAGTCCTCTCTCCAATGATTGATATTCAGTTCAGAAATTATCAATTCAGATAAATGCTATGTTTGCGCGACGGTTTAGAAACAGTTCAGAACTAATTCGCATGCGCCGTTGATAAATTATCGTGACTTAATGTAACTTCTCATTGGTGGACGAAACAATGTAACTGACATTCTGTCTGAGCAAGCGCAGAGAGCAGAGAAGTAGTTTTCTCAAAGGTTGGTTCCATAATACATTAGACCTTGATGCACATTTGTTCATTTGGTCTATTTTTTTGGTAAAAGCTTGTTTTCCACTACCTCCAGTCGATGTTTTACAAAATCATAATTCAGGCTTGGAGTTGGTCGTAGGAAAAAAAATCACCTACATTTCTATAGAGAAGTTGTGAGTTTGGATGGGCCTATTATTCTTGAATGAACACAAAATAAATAGTTAAAAATATAATCATGGGCTTCACAATCTTATGAAAATTAAACAGTTTTTTAGAGGAGAGCGTTTGTGGCTGGAGAAAGGCTGGATGAAAAAGGCACCTCATTGAACTTGCAAGACACTACATGTTGTGTATTTCAAGTCTAGCTGAAGTGTAGGAAATACAATTTTCTCTTACCTTTTTGATTGATTTTGGTATTTGCCGTTTCACTAGTATATGAAAAATGAAATATAGTAAAAACCTCCTCTGAATCCTTTTAACAAACATGAAATAACTACTGCATCGTTTGGTGTCAAGATCAAGATCATAGATAGGGTGTCCTGAAATAAACAAAGAATATTTTAACCATCAAGTATGCATCGAAAATAAAAAAAAAACTTCGAATGCTCATAATATGTTCAAAAATTCTACGTTTTCGTTATGAAGGGCATTGAATGTTTTACACTGATGACGGTTTTTTACTTATTCCAAACTGTGAAAGCTGGAACGATGAAATTTTATACACCAACAATATATTTTATGCCCAATGTATTAGTTTTCAATTGTTAGCGAGAATTACCAAGGGTGCATAATAGCTATTCACATACCAAGGAAGGAGAATGCGTCTTTTACTTGTCAACACTCAAGTCTGGTTTACAGATGGTTCCAAGGCTGAACACACGGGCTCGACTGAAGCCGGAGTGTTCAGGGCAGACAGGAACACTGTCGAAGTTTTCCTCTCCCCCTCTCCACCTCATATGAAATGTATGAAAAAGTGTTCTTCCCCCCCCCCCTTTTCGCACTGCATTACATTATTGATATCCAGCGGCGTCCTTTCGAGGCCCGTATCACCGTGGAGAGGGCCTCTAGGAAAAAAGTTTACGGGAACTTGTCATCTTATTTTTCAATGTTCCATCTGAATCCGAGAGATATCCCACATTTTCCCGGACACCCTGTATAATTTCTCAAGGGTGCAACTTGGTAAACAGTGTGGAACAGCCAAATGGAATAAATTCGATAACTGATGAATGAGGACGATTTCGGAAAACCGCTGGAACTCGTTCATTGATATTTTTATTTGTACATTTTTTCCAGCAAAAACATTCTATATAGGGTGTGTCGTGTACGGAGTTGACACATTTTTTTTTGATTTTAAATACAACACTCGACATATTATTCAATTTTGGGATTCTTTTGAACATTCTAGACAAATTTCACGTAGCAATGTCCTAAAACTATCAGTGTTTCCAGATTTATTGGAAAAAATTAAATAAAAGAAATTCGCTAGAGCACAGTCAATACTCTCCAATTTAGGTCTTGATAATGAGATAGTGAGTCAGAACCATTTTAGCGTGAGTTTTGACTGATATGGAAATATTATACATTTTTCATTCACTAAGACTATGCACGGATTCGCAGCCTTCACATCTGATTAAAAAGGTAAAGATTTTGCTCACAGGCGTCGATTCTGTTCGTTCTCATTATTTCGAATTGTCAAAAGGAAAAAGAAAATTCCAAAAATTATTCAAACCAGGTAATATGTATCTGAAAATACAGAAACGAAACAGACGTCATCCATGTTTATCAGAAAAAAAACGCTAGTCATTACGTCTGTCAAGATAGAGATTCACTGTCACCAATTTTAACTCTCCACATTTTACTCAAAGGGGGTGTAGTAACCAACTCTCATTATGTCATAGAAACAAGTTGGTCAAGTGAAACCATTTTTGAAAGCCCGTTCGATTCTTTTTCAAATCACATGTCATTTGTGGGAATCGGTCAAAGAGGCTTCGAGATAATTCATGTAATTATTGTCAAGGAATTTTCTTTAATCTTTCATTTGAATAATAGACTATAAAGCACTGAATATTTGTAAAAAAATTTCTTTGTCAAGAGGTGGTGCGCAGTAGAGTTTTATACCATGATTCACCGATTTTATCGGTTCCCAGGACGAACTCACCAAGCGACACATTTCACAAAACGTTTAAAAAAAAATTATCTTTTTAACCCTTGTTCTGCTCGACATATTTCACGTTTTTTTTGTCAGTTCATCGTTTAATTAATAGACATAAATTACGATGGATTTGAACTTCCTTTCTCATCCATTCACACAATCAAACCGGGAATTATCAACGAACCGCTCATTACGCCCCGTTGATGATGAATCAAATTGAAAGGTGCTGTCAGAATGTTTACCCATAATCAGAGGCGAAAAGGCTTAAGCGGGTTTGACAGTGTTGTCGCATGTATTCTTGCTGTGAGGTTATTGATGATTGATTGTTGGGTTTTGTTGAGGTCTTGTTTTAATGGTCTCTAACCAAATCGGTTATTGGTAATATCCTGAAAGGTATCAATTATGTAATACAATGTACTAAATAAAAATAGGCTCTAAGATCTGACAACTATGTGCAATTAAGCCAGCACAATACCGTCTTTTGTCCGCCAATGATGACTTGCCGTTTCCACCTCCGACCATCAAGTTATTTTGATTCGACCCATTGAGGACCAGTCAATTGTAAAATTAATTTTCGCCCGCTGCTGCTAAAAAAAACAATTTCAATCTAGCGTATTATTTGGTGCGGTCGATGGTTTACACGGTGACTTATGCGCCAACTTTCCAAAATCCCCGAGTCACTCGTTCTCCATTAACGTTTTCCAGACACATTCCAATTTCCACTTCATCCATTTTCCAGTCCGTCTGCCTCTTCAGACACTTTCCCTATGGTGAATATTTAAAATAGGTTGTCAGCACTACGTCAGCTTCTTTTTTTCTCATTCCCCGCTTGAGATATTTGCGCCATTTTTCATTGCCTTTTCAGCGGATAAGTGATTGCTGTAACTTGATTTATGTTTTAATTGAGAAGTGGTATTAATGAAGTTTGGAACAGTTTGGCCGGTGAACGTGAATTGTATGGGAAACTGTTGGGAATAGAGAATTAATGAGGCACTCATCTTTTTAATGTATGATGTTTTATGTGGACATTGACATCTTTCAATTTTCACCATCATTGGTCTCTATCATTACGAATAATCATCACATTCTTGAACCCTGATCTCCGACTTTGTGCTCTCTCTTGAAATTTGATTGTTTTTTTGCTGCTTCTTGAGGTTTCAAGTAAAAATAGATTCAGGAATTTGATGCTTTTTTGGGTGGACTCATTGAATCTTGTATTTATTTTGTAAATCACGCTTTGTTCCAACCAATCGTTCATTTCCTAGCTGTTGATCTTCGACTTTATACCCTTACACGTATATTTTTTGCTTCTTCTGTTGTTTTTTTGGAAGTGCCCATATAATGTTCCAGGATGCCGTATCCCTCTTTTTTACCTTCCGTCTAACAGGCACAGTACGGACCACAAAACTAGAGCGTTGGAAGTAATCTTGGACCTACTCCTCCTGCACCGTTTGTAGAGAATATTGCATTCCGCCTGAACTGAATGGGATATCCGGAACTAAGGGGCAAGGGACACTCTGCCATCCTGAGTGAACCTCAGCTAAAGGATGGAGTGCTGCTTGCACTGAGTAACTCCAATCTTTATTGCTGGTAGCTCACCTGAGCTGATTATTCCCAGACCAGAAGATTGGATGCATCAGAACAGACCAGCCAAATACATGGTGGTTTACTGATGACTCCGAGCATCAGAGAATAACAGGAGCAGGATTTTGCAAAGGCCGGACAGGAGGGACAGTAATATGACCTTCTCGCTCGGGATTCACGCTATGATCCTCCAGGACAATGTCTATGCTATATCGCAATGTGCATATCACATTCCTAAAAGCGGCACAAGTCACAGAACTTTCAACATTTGTTCAGACCTACCAAAAGCAGTCCAAGAATGCTAAGAGGTTCTGCATAGGATAATGCAAAACATCAACAGAGCTGGGCTGCTATGGGCCTTCGTCCACAGCGGTATACAAGGAAACACTGAGGCGTCAACACAAAATTGGTTTATCACGCAGGCCGATAGGACCCAAGCCAACGATTGGCATTTCCAAAGGCAATAGGATTAGGCGAGGCAAAGAGACTGTAACGCATTGATAACAGGAGCTTATACGGATTATACCAAAGACCTCTTGAATTTGAGCAGAAAAGACCTCCGCACATTGGTCGGTCTATTAACTGGTTATGTGAACCTGAAGGGTCACCTCCACAGAATCCGAAACGTAGCTCACATCCTAACGGAATATCCAGGTAGCACTAGGATGAAATACTTCGGAGTTGCATTCACAATACTCCAGAAACTGAAAGGGTTCTCTTTGAGAGACCTGTTGAGCTTCGCGCAGGTCTTTTTCTCTATGCTGCATCTTTAACACTTTTCACATTTTTTGGTGTACAATATGACAAGCTCCAATTTCATCCATATAAAACCATATATGGTCGCCTGTCAAATTTTACGTGAAGAAGTTAAAACAGCGATCAAGGATAGGGATACCCTGGATGTTAGGACTTCCAAATCCTCATTAAACTGTTGCGATTGCGATAGAAGATCTACATCGGCTGGTGATAATGACGCTGAAGGTAGGAAAAACAGCCTCAGATGCTGCTCCAACCCTGCATTCAAAAAAAATCTTGTCACACACATGATCTTTCTGTGAGCGATGTGTATATTTAACTCCTCGTCATCTCTAAATCACTTAAGTGAGACTAGATTCTTGAAGACTCACCAAAAGACCATAGAGAAATTATTGGATTCTTTGACCCAGCCATTGATAATTATTTCTGCTGTGGAAAGAAGATGTTCCGTTGCCCTGACAGGGCTAATCATCCTATATCCTCTCACATGCAGGTCACTTCAGCGGTAGTAAGCAGAAAATTTGGCCCGAAAGTAGGCAGCGTGAGCAAGCAGTAAATACGTTGCTCGATCTGCCATTGCTCCTGCCTTTGCCGCTGCTGCACTCTCCCTGCAATCTCCCTACGTCCTTCATCATTGCTTTATGATGATGCGGCAGGTGCGAAGCAGCAGGTAAACAGTCACTATGCTTCACATGCAGCAGGCAGGGGTATAATAAACTCCTTGATACAAGAATTACGTCACATCTGCCTTCAAGTTCTTCAACAACATCCATCCCTTTCTAAAAGCAGAGCGTGTATTTTCAGAATTGCGTCACTGACTTGGTGAAAGTTTCGATCCAGAAAGGTGGTGTTAGAATTCAACCAAAAATGATCGGGTCAAAGTTACCACTTTGAGATACCCAGTCCTGAAAAACATACAGGTTCGCGCTGACTGCTGACTGTCGTGAGGACAGTGGAGGCAGATACACAAGACTGTTCTGTTATGATCATCAAACTCTTCCTCATATGTGCTAATACCTGCAACTGCGTCATTAAAGAAGCCGACCCTGATAAGCCCTCCTTTCACTTACCCACAAGATACTCCATAACGTAATTTATCCATAAATTTGTTAATCCTCGGGACAGACAGATACTATCGGACAAAAGTGAAGCAACTCATATGATAAATTCAAATATTTAAATATTGAAAATAAAATAAATAAATCTGAAAATCATTAGCCATCTATTTTAAAGCCCCATAGTAAGTTGCCCTTATAAGCAAAATATGGTTGTTTTTAATTGTCAATTTTTTTAGTAGGTCATAATTAATTTCAAGAATACACGTTTTTGCAACGACAAAAGTAAAGCAACTTTTAAAAGAACTAATTTTTATTTGACTTAAACAAAAGAAATGGGGCTAATAGGTCAAAACAACATAAAAATAATGTCTTAATAATTAATCGGATACGACGCGGCATAGATGAAATCAAGTGTTGGATAGTAGTGTCCGGCATATTCGTCCACACTTCGTTGATTTTATCGATTAATGACTGTTTATTTGGGAATCTTGTAATGCGAATACGACGTTCCACTTCTTCCCATAAATTCTCGATAGGATTAAGGTCCGGGGATTGCGCAGGCCACTGGAGAACCCGAACATTATTTTTCTGAAACCATTCTTGAACCAGGCGCGATGAATGCTTTGGGTCATTGTCATGTTGATACACAAATCGCAAAGGCATTTCCCATTCAGCATAGGGCAACATAACGTTTTCGAGTATATCCCTGTACACCAATCGATCCATTATTCCATCTATGAAATATAATGGACCTACTTTACTCCACGAAAAACAACCCCATAGAAATACACTGCCTTTTCCGTGCTTAATTGTTGGAGTAACGTACTTTGGGTCAAATCTTTTATTAACCGGACGATTTGTAGCGTGTTTCGTCGCTGAATAGTACATTTTTCCAGTCCTGCACTCTCCAGTTCAAATGACGTCGTGCAAATGCAAGCCTGGCAAGGCGATTTCTTTCGGAAATCAACGGTTTCTTGGCTGGACGTCTGCTGTAGAGTTTTGCATCAACTAATCGACGCTGAACAGTTCTCGCACTAACATCCAGTTCGGGAATTTCGGAAATTATTCTTGGTGCTGATAGCCACGGATTATTTTGACAAATTCTTTTGATTCGTCTATCCATCACAAATGTAGTTTTCCTGGGTCAACCTGATTTTGGCATTTGTTCTACATGTCCTCGTTCATTATAACGTGAAATGATGTTTGACACGCTGTATTTGGGCAACTCAAACTGCGTGGAAATAGCAATTTGAGGCTTGCCTGCTAAATAGGCATTGATGACCATTTGTTTCAACTCCGTTGAGATGGATTTTCCTTTTGGCATATTTATTTCTACGAAAATATAAAATATAAAGCTCAAGTAAGCTGGATAAAAGAAATTTCTTATTTACCTTTGTTGTAAAACTTTGTTTCTTATGCGTATTCAAAGAGTTGCTGTACTTTTGTCGCACTAATAAAGCGTAACGTTGGAATAAATTGACACAAACTTCCTTAGCGATCATTTGGAAACAATCTCATTTTGCCATGACAACAGCCTACCAAGACTCTTTAACCTCCAAGATTTTTACGTTGCATTGGTAATCAATAATAATTTGATTATTCGATTTTGTGAAAAGAGTTGCTTCACTTTTGTCCGATAGTGTACAGGGTTATTCATTATATTTTGACACTCATCTACAGCTCTTATTGCGAGTGATAGAAAAAAACTTTAAATACAAAAGTTTTGGTTTTTTTCACGTAGTATCTTCTGGTGATAGCGGAATCAACAAATCGAAATCATATATATTTTTTTTTTCAAAAAACCCCATACTGTACCATTTGAAATGGTGTATACCTGTCTACATTTTTTTTTTTTTTTTTTTTTTCTCAATTTACATTGATTGTGCACGAATCTGGCCCATTCCTTCTTATTTCTGGTCAATGCTTTAGCCTCATTCCATGATTTTTCTCTTTTCTCCAGTGCATCCCTACAGTCTGGTTCCATGTTTTTTTTGGTCTTCCTCTCATCCTTCTTTTTCCCGCTCTTGCTTCCCAGATTTGTTTCACCTGCCTATTGCTCCCCATTCTTTGTAAATGTCCCCACCAACTCAATTTTCTCTTTTCAATAAATTCTAGGATTGATTCTATATCCATTTTTTCCCTGATGTCGTTGTTCTTGATCTTGTCCATCCTTGTTACCCCCATTACTCTTCTTAAGTATTTCATTTCCATGGCCTGTATTTTGCTTTCTTGTCTCTGAGATAGTATCCATGATTCACATCCATATGTCAGTACTGGTCTGTAGATAGTTTTGAATACTTTCATCTTTGTGTTTTTGGATATTTCTTTTCTGTTTATTATTTTTTTGTTTATTGCATAGTAAAGTTTTGTTGAGGTCTCTATTCGTCTGTTGACTTCTGGTTCTGCTGTTCCTAATTGGTCCAGTTCCACCCCTAAGTATTTATAAGTTTTGACCTGCTCTATTCTCTCTCCTTCCACTTGAATGTTCATTTGATGAATGTTTTTTTCAACTATCATAACTTTTGTTTTGGTTTTGTTGATTTGCATTCCATATTCTTTTGTCACCTGACTCCATATGTTGATGTTACTGTTAAGGTCTCTTTCATTTTCTGCAAATAATACAATGTCGTCTGCAAAAGCTGCCTCTGATATTTGTATATTTTGCATGTTTCTGTAGCCTACTTGCAGTTTCTTTGTCCTGATTGTACACCTTCTTATTATTTCATCCATATATATGGTAAATAAGACTGGGCTTAATCCACCTCCTTGTCTTAGGCCCTCTTCAATTTTGAAACAGTTTGAGCGTCTGCCTTGGCTGATTACGAAGTTTTTGTTGTTGCCATACATTTCCTTTAGCAGTCTTATTACCTTTGGTTGAACTTCTTTCTTTCTTAATATGTCCCACAATTTACTCCTTTGTATTTTATCGAAAGCTTTTTCCAAATCTATGAAAGCCAGGTAAGTATTTTTTCCTTGTTCCATTCTCTTTTCTGTGATTTGTCTCACTGTGAATATATGGTCTTGTGTACTTCTTCCTTTCCGAAATGCACTTTGTGCTTCGTGCATTGAATTCTCTATAATGTTGCTCATTTTACTGTTTATAATTTTTTCCAATATTTTCATTGCTGTGCAGATAAGTGTTATTCCTCTGTAGTTATTACAGTCTTGCTTATTTCCTTTTTTTATAAATCGGCACGATGAGTGATGTTTTCCATTCTTCCGGTAGCTCTTCTTCTTTCCATATTTGATTGTAGATTACCAGTAATATTTCTTTTCCTTCGTCACCCATGTATTTTATCATTTCGCTTGTAATGTTGTCGGTTCCTGGTGCTTTTCCATTTTTAAGTTCCCTTATTGCCTTTTCAAGTTCCTCAAATGTTATGTGTTCATCTTGCGTCTCCCAAGTCGAACTCATTGTTTCCTCTTCTATCCCTTCTGTTGCTTCTGTATTTTTGTTTGCCTCTAGCAATTCTTTAAAGTATTCGACCCATCTCTGCATGATTCCTTGTTCATCTGTTAATATTTCCTCCTTCTTACTTTTTATGCTGAATGTTTTTTGTCCTTTGGGTTCGCCTCTGCATGATTTCACTATATTGTTGAAAAGCTTTTGGTTTCCCTTCGCCGCATTTTCGATTTTTTGTCCAAATTCCTCCCATTTTTTCTTTTTCTCTTGATTCACCATATTTTTTACCTTTTTTCTATCCTCTGTATATATTTCATATTTTTCTGTCGTTTTCACCTTGAGGTAGTTCTTCCAGGCTTCCTTCTTTTTCTTTATCTGCTCTTTGATTTCATTGTTCCACCATGCCGTTTGTTTTTGTTTAGTTAGTATTCTGCTGATTCCACACGTCTCAGAAGCTGTTTCCATTATAATTTGTTTGAAATTAATCCACATCTCCTGAATAGTTCGTAGATGTATATGCTCTCTTAATCTCTCACATTTTTTGGAAATTTCTTGTGCATATTTTTCTGCCACTTCTTTTTCTGTCAGTTTGTAGGCTTTGATTTTTTCATGTTTTGGTTTCAGGTTTGTATGATTTTTCTCTATTCTTTTACGGTATTCTATTCTAAATCGAAATCATAACATAGAAAAAATTCATTAGGTCATATTTTTTTAAATGGAACACCCTGTATATTATTGACTAAAATGAAAGATCTCTTTAATCTGATTCCAAATATATATGGTTTGTAGGCATTTGGTTCAGTCACTTTGAAACTATTTGAATTCAAAAAATATATTTTTTTAAACTACAACAAATATTCACAACACTAACTTAATCATATAAACTATCAACATTCCATTAAAAACGAAGCTACATGTTTTCTACATAACCCCCATAACCAAAACTTTTGTATTTAAAGTTTTTTTCTATCACTCGCAATAAGAGCTGTAGATGGGTGTCAAAATATAATGAATAACCCTGTACATATCTTTCTTAAAAAAAGTTGAGGGACAGTGGGATTATTATTTCAAATCAGTGTTGTGAAGAAAGGATTAAGAGATGAGGAGATATTGACAGCGCCAAGATGTTAGTACTGGAAACCCTGCATATTGATCAAATAAGTATTCAGAGTCAGAATAAAGAAGTGATGACGATATGCGTATAAATTGATCCAATTGTGAAATTTTTATTCTCACTGAATGCAAAATTTGAAGGGTTTATAACTTTTGTTTCCCTGGGTTTTCACATAAGGGACTTTAAAAGTGGGTTAATTGCAGTTTTCATGATAATTGGTGGAAATCAGCATTCTAGAACTGATGATAGCGACCTTATCGGTCAAATTTGAAAACTTCAGATTCCTATTAAGCACCACAAAAAAAGTATATTTCTGTTCTGAAACGTTCCTAGTCTATCGAGACAGTCGAAAGAAACAATCGTTTCCGAATTCCAATTTAATGAACATATAAAACCATAACTCATCCAAAAAAGGTCTATTTAGGTTTAACTAAAGATAGAAACACAGATCACAAACAAAACAAAAGTGAATTAACCAAGAATAAATAATAGGAAAAACACAAACTATCGTTCAATGTGCCAAGCATCCCTTACATGTCTATTTTCAGAAACTAAAACCTTGTTTATCGAAAAATGTCCAACCTTATTCCGCGGGAATATCAAATAATTTCTCAAGATCTCTCGCTTTCCAGCGAAATTCTAGCCGTAAAAAGAAGCAGTTGCACTTAGCGTGCCTCGCAGATATTCACGAGCTTTCATCGCAGAAAGTTACGATACGAGCTCGGCTTATTTTACGATGCGACCGACCTAAGCCAGTTCATATGCAGCTATTTTTAATACCCTTTATGGCTTTTTAATGCCATGTATACACTGTCGTTTTCCTGGCATTGAACTTGAAATCTCTCTCTGTGTTTCTCATATTTTATCAACGGCTTTTGCAAGATTGAGTTATTTGCATCCAGCGGGTGATGAATAATTCATTCTGCTGTCCTTCGTACGGACTGTAAAAATGATTATTGTTACTAGAGCTACATTCATAGAAAATCACAATTATCATTTGACATTTTTTAACAAGAATCCCAACTTAGATCTTGTGTGGTGGATAACGACCTACTCATAGCATCAACGAGGAACGTTCAAAAACTTGAATTCATTTTCAAAGTTGCAAGCTTTTAGAAGGCTATTGGGTTCTCTATGGTCACAAAATTACCCATTATTCAAACTTTTTTTTTCTTTGACTTGCCGGTGGAGGCGATCAAAATTAAGGATTCTATTCATCCATGCAGTCACCAAACTCTACAGATGAAAACCATATTTGAAAGACTATTTATTTCGAAAACATCATTTTCTACATGGATTGTCGGTGTTGATCAAACCCAAATTCCACGAAGGCCAGGTTTATCCCGAACAACTGGTATTGCAATCATTCTCCTGAGAAAAGTGGGGGACATCATTTATCAAGGTTCCTCTCTTCTCAGCAGTCAATGATGTATTTCTGCGCTTGCTCATCGGAAAACTATTTATTTTATTTATTTTATTTATTTGAATCAAATTACAAACACCCCATGGAGTAATTACATGTAAAGTGTGAAACGATAATCAGACAAGTAAGTCTAGTAGGAATTCGTAGTCCTTTGAAGGTATGATACAAATGCTAAGTCAAGAAAAAAAAAACAATAAAGCTTACTCGAAATGAAGGAGAATTTGGAAGTTGAATGACAGATTCAGACAAGGGGCAGGTCAAATCTGGTATGAATAAGGCGAATCGATTGGCGTACAGATCACCGACCTTCCAGTAGGAATTATTGAGCTTGAGACCATGAGGGGATCAATTTTCGGAAAAAGTAACTTTCAATCATTTAACTCTTCAATTTAAAGGTAGTACTGGAATGTCTGAGAGATGTAACGATACCAAACAAAATAAATCAAATCCTCAAAGGATGGTCAAGGCAGTAAGGTGGAGACCAAAATTCAGTACTTAGGTAGCCAGGCATCCGTGGAGAATCTTACAGAAAAAATCTCATCAACTTGATTCAATCACAACACAAAAATTACTGAGAAAGCCTTCCAAGCTTGAAGCATTCAAGAGTTTTTCTGGATGCTTTATCTGTAGAAGACCATATAGCATGGAAACCTGCACCAGAGTCCAACAGACGAGAAAAACAGGCCTTGCTTCCTCCAAAAAACAGTTGCTGAGAATGATATCCATAACAATATGAAGAGATTGTGAATGAGAGGATAAAACACCTCATTTGATGTCACTGTAAGCGCACAATGTCAAAAACACTCCTAGATGACTGTACACTATAACAGAACAAGTTACATCACTTGCATTGGCACAGCTTCAAAGCTTTTTAGCAGTAACTGTGAAGCTATCTTGAGGGGAAGTTTTTGAAGGTTCACATACGCAAGATGGAAGTCCCACCCTATAACAAGGGGCTTTCGTGATAAATGTATTCACCGAACAAAGACACTTTATTCATTTGCTAGCATGGAAGAGGAGGTCCGACTAATTTCGTAGACTATGTAATTCCCAATATTCATTATGGAGATGGAGCTATATTGGAAAAAATGAATTAACTGGTTGGTAGATGTTAAACTTATCTAGATCACATCATTTACAGAAAACTCTTACACTAACCTCCATTAAAGGCAGATATGTTTGAGGAAGTCATCCAGTAAGAGAACCGTTCTATATCTCAAAGAAGAATTTGAATCAAACAAATATTTATCAAGAATTACATCATACGACAAATACACCAAGAAGGATGTAGGTATGTGAGACCAAACATAAGGGCTTTTCAAATCACATGAAATATTGCATTGTCAAAAAAATTCATTAATTTAATTGCACACACATAAAAGCACAGTCACCAAAAGTAGAAAAAATTACAAAATCAAGCAGAAAAAACCATTCCATTATCGTCTTCACAGAGTAAAAAGTTTCAACTAATAATAGTCGTTGAACCTGTTCTCTAAGCTGTAAACCATTTTTAACCAGTCTTAATTCTAAAGAACGCTTATTGAATAGGTTTTCGCTGTTAACTATCACAGATTATTTCATCAGACTGATAGATGGCAGCGGCAAAGACTTAAGACTTCTGGAGAATCCCATATAAAATATGATTGCTATGAATTTCGTTACCAGAGACATAGTCTCTAAGATTAATAAGGAATGAAAAATTATTCGCCTAGGTAAAAAGGGTCGTTATGACTTCTTAGTAGCTCCACAGAAGACCGCAATCTCTCTTGGAGAATCAATACTGTAGTGAAGTTTCCCAGAAGCAGGTCTACACTATACAGGGTGAGTCTTAGAAGAAGAGCGAGTTTTGACATGGTGAATAGAGTATGGCAGGATAATCACTTTTTATATAGGAACATGTGTCCGCAAACGTTTCGTTAAGATAATAAAGTGATATGAATCGCTCTAGGTCCAATCCTGGAGATGTTCAACTTGAACGAATTTCTCTAGAAGATGCTTGAGGTGTTTCGAAACTACAGAAATCGAAATTTTTCTCGACTTGCAACTTTCTCTTTTTTTTAACAAGTTTTTTAGGCAAAGGTTAGTCTGCTAAACTGAGAGCAAAATAAATAACACTTCGAACAAACATCAATGTAGATATCAAGAGACATAGTTACACTCCTGAACTTCAGTAAGAACCTCATCTCTTAGGTGAATCAAGTTTGTTTTCGTAACATTGAGCGAAAGATGAGTGGAATCAATCCATTGACTCATCCTTGCCAGATCTCTTGGAAAAACTAGACTTCTAACAACTGAGTATATCGCACTTGTCATGAAATAGTGTCATCCGGAGATCGTCAGCTTCCTAGAAATGTCCAAGCTTCACATAAATAAGAAAAAGCGATGTCTACAGAACTAAACTCTGAGAAACCCCTTAAATCACGCTTAAAAGCTCGCTCTCCTGACCATCTGCAATGACAATTAGTTGCTCAGTGATGAGGAGACATAAATAAAGAAAGTGAACAGAGATCCAACTTATAAGTTGGAAACAAAAAAAACAACGTTTGCCGACTTTCGAATAGAGAACTCGTTGACAATTCAACTGCAAAAAGATTCCGTTTCTTCCAAAATTCACAGCATGTCGAAAGTCTATAAAGAAAACAAACCATCAGAATCAATTATATCATGTGTCAACAATCCAGGTTATAAGATGAGAAAGTTTCTGTAAGATATGGTGAATAATCTGACATCTTTGATCAAATTCAATAACTTGGAAGCTGTCGGAAAACTCAGCTCCATCAAAATACCAGATAACCACGTATTATCTAAGAATGGCAAGGTGCCAGATCTCAGAAACTAGGCATCCGAGAGACTTCCGGAAAAAAAATTACTGGGTAATTAGCTTAGAGAGACTGCTGGAAATATATCAGAAGTTCGCAAGATAGCCACAAGATGGCGTAACAGTGCTATCAAAACACAAAATTCCTGTTTTTTCGTGATTTTTGAATGGAAACAAATATAAATGAGTAACGCTATGGATTCATTTTTGATTTTTTTCGAGCATGTCAAATAGGATAGGTATCAGCTGTCAAACCTTACATGCTCATAACTTTGAAACAACCCAACCGATTTTCGCGATCTTGGTCTCATTTTGAAGAGGAGATTCTCCTTTTCCACAATTTTGAGATTTCAAATGATTCCGATAAAAACAGTCGATTGTATTCAGTATAATATGCGAATTTACTAAAAATTTACAAATGCATAGGTATACTAAAAATTGTTTGTATGAATTCTCGACAAAATTCCGCACACCTTTCATGTATTACACTTGTTTCTAGATTCCGAAATAAAAAAGCTACCTATAAGCTTTTCTGTAATTTAATGTAAAATAGTGATACTGTTCAAGATGCCTTCGTAAAAAAAGATATTAACAAATTTTTGCGTTACCTATTAACCACCCAGTCACTGTTTTATTTCAAACAATTTATATCTTGAATAGTAGGACTTTTTGCATTAAATAATCACAAAAAAGCATTTAGCTTATTTTTTTCGAGAGCTAGAAAAAAGTTTAATGCATGAAAGATGTGCGAAATTTAGCCGATTCCAGACGAACTATTTTCACTATGCCTTTGTATTTGCAAATTTCGAGTAAATTTGAAAAATGTTCGTCGTCCATATATTTTATTGAATAAAATCGTCTCTTCTGATCAGAATCAATTTAAATCTCAAAATTGTGGAAGAGGACAACCTCCTCATCAAAATGAGACCAAGATCGCGTCAATCGGTTGGGTTGTTTCAAAGTTAGGAGCATTCTTGCGTTGTAAGGTTTGACAGCAGCTGATACCTGTCTCATTTGACATGCTAGATAAAACATCAAAATATCAAATTTGAAGGAAATTCATATTCATTCATTCATATTTGCTCCCATTTAAGAATCACGAAAAAACAGCAATTATGTGTTTTGATAGCATCGTTACGCCATCTTGTGGCTGTCTTGGGAACTTCTGATATATTTCCAGCATTTTCTCCATTCCGTATTACCCAGTAATTTTTTTTCCGGAAGTCTCTGGGATGCCTAGTTTCTGAGATCTGGCACCTTGCCATTTTTAAATGGATGTATGTACTTGTGTCTTCTGATGTGAAGTCTTTTTTTACTAAAATAACTCACGAACCCTACTAAGCCAAAATCTTGACGAGAGATCAATATCTCAAAGTGGAGTCTGATCGGACTTTACCAACTTAGAAAAGAAATAGTTCTCGAAATATTGGACTATTTCTTCAGAATAAGTAACTTCAGCTTCAATAAAAGGCACCAAGACCAACGTCTTGGAATGCCTATGGGTTCTCCAGTTAGTCCAATTTTTAGTTATGGACTGTGTCATTACAACCCACACAGCACAGTAAAGTTTCGGAAATATTTCAGAAATACTACTTTGTAAGATAACAATATTTCCTTTATATTTTGAAACATATTTGTAATATTGCTGAAACATATGTGAAAATGTCGCATTTTGAAATGTTTCACAGACATTTCTGTGTAATGTTTCATGGACATTTCTGTGTAATGTTTCAGTAGGATTTTCTGGCAATATTTCATATATATATTGCTAATACCAATTATAGGTCGGATTCTTATGGTTCTGTTATCCTTTGAAAACAGTTTGAATTGATTAAAATTCCAAGTAAATTTCGACCAATGAAAGATTTCCGGATAATGAAACTCCGTAATACATATTATGAGTAATTTATTAATGAATAATATAAATATAAACAGCATTGAATAAAAATAAACCGGGTGTTTGGTGGAGGGGCAGACTCCCACCAAGTTGGGCGTATTGAAAGGCCCAATTAGGGCACAGGTCCATTAATAAAATATCTATCTATACCGAGATCTATTTATACGGTCATCAAGTTTGGCTAACCCTTCGCCAAACACCCAATACCTTTAATATAGATAAACCGAGAGATAAACATTTCAAGTCATGAAAAAACTCAGTATTCTGAATAAAATACAGAATAAATCATCACTTATGGAAAACGTAAAAAAACATCTCAACTGAACAATAAAATCATGTATATAATATAAAATAATAGAAATTTCCTTCATAAAAACGTTTTGGATACATACTAAAAAATGTCATGTCTCCATCGTTTTCTGGAAATCAAAATATATAACAGCTAAATTGGTTGTCCTGACATTTTAAACAATAACTTACTGTTCTCGTTCTCTTGAGCTCCAAGGGTGCACTGGCACTGACACTGACCCAAACCTTTTATAACCTCATTTTTTCTTTCAAAAGCGGATAATTTGTTAGCACACAAATGATAGATAATAGGGGATTTCATCTCATGCTATAGAAAAGGCTCACCTCTTTATTGCCCATCATGGTATCGCTTTCTACAGTATATATTTGATTTTGAGGCACAATCACAGGGCAATGGCGTCCTTTCTCACTAAAGTGTCCTTTTCTTACCAAACACTCAAACGACTCAAACCTCAAACAACTCAAACTTCAAACACAGACAGTGACGGAATGATGACAAAAGACAAATGATAGAAACAGCAGAGCTGTTTATCTCTGGAAACAGCAAGCAAAATATTTTTGTGGTTATAGTAGAGGCTTCGATCGATTCACCTGATCCCTTCAGAAAGTATAAAATCACGTGATACGGATCGACGTTGTTTATATATGTATCACGTGATATTTGTTATATTTGCTGAAGTCTGCTTGGAATCTTGGAAAGGAAAGACTCTTTTGACACTTGAGAGGTAGAGAGTCTTGAGACTTGATGCAAGGGTAGCCATAATGCTTTATTTGGAATTGAAATAGGAATAGGAAATAGCATGCAACCACGATCTGCCCGATACTCGACACCATGGAGTTTTTGAGTTATGTCGTTGTTTGAGTATAGTAACCTTTACTGATACAACGGTTATGTGTACTCTTGAAGTTCAAAAAAATTGAAGAACGTATTGATTTGCTTGCCTTTTGTATAATAATATTCATTGTACATAAAAAAAATCCAACATTTCAGAAAGAGTTCTGAAATATTACGCATCAACCTATTTGAAATATAACTTTAGTAATGTTACTGAAATATCGTTTTTAAAATATTGCAGATGATATGTAAGGGAAATGTTTCAGACTACCTTTTGTAGTGTAACTCATATGAAAGGTTTGACATATTTCATAAATATTTCTGAACGATCTTGTGTTGTGTGGGAACTGTTAGGGAATGTCTTGACATTGAAGTTCTTCTTCTTGTACGTGGATGACTCTCACAGCTCTTTCACTTGAAAAAGGTGATTACGTGCTGGATGAACTGAACAGTGGCAACCAACATTCACAATTCACTTCAGAGATGGAGAACAACAACCGTCTTCCATTTTTGGATCTACCGTCGATAATGGAGAGCAACCAGTTGTATATTGATCTTTCAAAGAAACCATCAACAATATAAATATTTACCAATGCACCTACAGCATCCTCCTTCGGACACCAGAAGTCTGAAGAATTCCAAATCGCCGTACATTATTTCTGTTTTTTTAACCTGAGGATGAAACATACCGGTTTCCAAACGTTGGCGATTGCTCAATAGATCTATATTCACGCACATACTAAAGGAAGCCATAGGAGTCGAAAAATCCTCAAATAACTTTGAGTCAAAAGACCCAGCATCAGGTTGCACCATCATAACACATTATTAAATTCACATTGCCACAATACGGAAGTGCATATTCATTTGCCCAAGAACAAAACAAGATACGAAGCACAATCCGCCAATGCCGTAGCTCCTTCCCAATAGAGATATTTCAGGTGCTGTAGCTCCAGCAATTGTCACTTTTCACAAGCCCATCCCTCACATCTACTTTCCGGAAGAGATTTCTCATTTTTCCGCTTTCACGAGCATATCGTGAAATATGCGTCATTTCAGCTGTGAAATTAAAAGCCCTTTTTAATTCCCCCGTGTTTGATTATGGAAATGGCGCCCTAAATCTTGATATTTGACTGGGCGGAATAATACAAGTATTACCATACTTGCCTCAAACTACTACTTAAGTAATATTTAACTTCGCATTAACCAATTTTCGCGGGTATATAATCGGCAAAGTTATGGAGTTTAGAAATTCGTGGCTTTTGTTTTGAGGTTTATGAGGCGGTAGTGTTTTGTGTTTTGATATTGTTCGAGTCTGGGATCCATTTTAATCTGTTTGTAATACCCGACCCCAACCAACCCGGATTCGACAAGAGACCGTCACGCAACCATCGACCTCAAACCTTCAAAGCCCGTCCGCAAAAAGTCGTACCGACAAGTACCGTTCGGTACAGGTGGAATTATCTGAAAAGGTCCATCAAATGTGGCCAGTCGGGCACACAACGTACGGGATTGTTTCACATATTGGTATTTTAACAAGGTACTTGTGGTTACAATTTTATTCAGATGTTCGAAATAGAAACTCGATTATTTCCGAGAACTCCGCTACTTTATATGCCATCAAAAACAGCCTAACTCAATTGTTACTTTTCTCGTTTCTTTGTCGCCTCAGGATTATTACGGCGCTACTTCCAAACGGGATAATCTAATAAGAAAACTCCCCTGTGGATTGCGTTATTTTCTCCTTCCCAGTATATACAACTATTTCCCAAAAGATATGATCTTACTCGTAAGTTTCACGTACAAAGCTCCCCTTTATAACTGTCACTTTGGTTAACAAACTAAATGTTTCGTTTATGAGCAGCTAATCGTGCGCGGGAGTTAAATCCACCCCCTGGGCGCGTTATCTTCCCCATTATCAGCTGACGTGTGGATTATTCAGTATTTGGCACTAATGGCGTTAATCTAAATTCTGATGGGATTGGAGGAATGTGGGGGGAAACTTGGTTTCGTGAATGTGGAGCATTAATTCTGCTAAAGATGATCACACATGATTGATGAGAGTATGTCGTTTTATATCAATCATCGATATTTGTTAAAACGAACGTTAACGAATGGTGGCTGATTGAATTTTGAGAAAAATAAATATTGGAGCAGATAAATGGCTCTGTGGTTGGGGTTATTCATTTAATTTTATACTGGAGACGTTTTATCTTGAAGGCATTTAGAAAACCAGATTCCCATGTTCCTCCATAGCTAAATGTTTCTGCACATGAATAACGGGCTGATCACAAAAAAAAATCACTCGATAAAGGATATCAGTTACACAAGAGCCCAACCAGAATTAGTTCGAGAAGTTGATAAATTCACTATTTTAATCAAATTGTGAGATGAACAGTTGTGAAGAATCAGTACTATCAGATTTTCTGAATCAAAACCAAAAAATTGGGTCTATGCATCTCAGTCGACGAATAAAAGAGAGATGATTCAAAAATCAACTCAGTGTCTCTATTCGTGAATTTCAGGGAGAAGAGAGGAGGAATTGAGTCACTTCCCGAAATATCCATTGCCTTTATTCTTGAAGCATTTCGATAAAAAAATGTGGGAGTTTTATTCTGCCAGGGTGTATTAAATCTTTACTAGTCGTGTGCAAGAGAAAACTAGAGGAAGTAGAATTCGATTTGACACAAACTGTCATTCTACCCCTACTTTTTGATCCTGTCGTTCCGGTTTTTCCAGTTCGTTTACGGGTTTTTGATCTCTTTGTCATTTGGTATGAAGTTTTCCAAACAACAAATTGAATCTAATGTTGATTTGGACGATGTGGGGGATGCTTTACAAGAGATCGACGTTGAATGTTTGTATGAAAATACTTGGCAACCTTGTGTGTACTTTCACTCTATCCTTTTTTCGAGAATACGGGATATACAGTGTGTCCGGTAGGTATACGGGATGATTTCGGGACTGTGTAGGAGAATTCAAAATAACCTTTGTTGTAAAACAAAATTGGAAGGTGTCACCTAACGGAGATACAGAGCCCTCGATTCAATTATTCTACAGTTCTTACTTTTGTACGAGCTTGTATGATTTGATGACATTTTTATACGTTGCGTGCCATGAAGACTCATGAAATCATAGTCAAGTCCTGGGGAATCCAGGAACGGACTAGCCACCACATCTTTTGGACCCAATTTTTCACATTTGTCAATTTACAGAGATGGAAATTACTTTTTCAAATATTCTCAACTTTTCTGATTAAAAAAGGTGATCTACTAACCCTTTTCAAGAAAAGACGTTTCTGTTTTACACGTTATTGTGATAACATTAATATATTTATTTCAAAAGTACACTACAGAATAAAAAAATCATTTCAAATGGTACATCGTGTAATATAATTTAAAAAAAAAACACAACAGCTTGATAAATTGGAAACATCTAAAACATCTATTTTACAAAACACAACCTTGTATCATTAAACATCACAGACAAATAATTTGTACGAAAACCACATTGCAGCATTAAAGCTAGTCAAACCATGATTAGATGCGGCGTGCAGGAGCCTGGAGCAAGACATCAGCCAGATTGGTATAGATTGCTCCACTCAGAACCTTGGAAAGAAACAGAAACATAGCGTCCAGTCTTCTGTTCTCAAGGCTCTTCAAACCACACAACTGGAGTCGCATCTCGTCGCTTATCTCGTTATGGTGAAGCGATATCTGGAAAGTGAAAACTTTGTGAACTTCCGTGGAACTCGTACGATCCTTGACTTGTGTCTGGACCAATATGGGAGCCCTGAGTACACCAGAGGTAACGCGCACTTCATGCGACTGGAGGCCACAAATTCTGAACCGCTGACGACGACTAGAGAGGTAAGAACGGATCCACACCACCAACATGACCTCAGAGAAATTCATACTTCGTAGTGGGTTTTCGGGAATCAAGGACACGTCCATACAGTTTCATCTATTTATTAATAGCAACGTTTCGATGCCAATTGCATCTTCCTCAGAATTCATACTGTTGTCTGACGATAAAATATCTACTATAATAGGACGAGCTGTGCCTAAAATTTTTTTATCCATAATCACGAATGAACTGTGATCATCAGTGATCATGGATTCAAAAATGGCACACCAGAGATGATTGAGGTACCGCGGAATCAAAGAAGACTCTTTCCATACAGTAGGAAACTTTCCATTAGTGAAAGAGGGCTGCAAAATTGCAGAACGCAGTGAAGCTTAACTTAGGCATATATTTAGAAGTACAGTGGCGATATCATCAGGACCAGCATCCTTGGAAGGGTCTATGTCGGGACAAAACTCATCAAAACAAAACTCACCAATTAAGCATCCTTCACATGTGGACATTTCACCATATTTTCAACAACGTCTACAGCAGTTTAGCGGATATCCCATCCCTGGAAAGCAAAGCAATCCATTTAAACTGTTTCCTAAGTCAGATCAATTCATGAATGTTTCTGCCTACTAGCGTTCATCAGCATGACTATGGGTCTGACTGAAGATTCAACTCAACTTTCGTGTCTCACCTTGTCGGTGTACCTTGTCGGTGAGACTTTGTTTTTCCAAAAAATATATGTTCACGAACGTTTGAGCTAGGTGAGTTTCCTCACGATATAGATGCAATGTAGTTCTTATCACTTCAGATTAGTTGGAGCGTTTTCCAATTTGTTTGAAGATCAGTTTTTAATTTACTTTGTATTTTTTTTTGTAACTACTCGTTTTTTTATCAATCTTTATTTACGTTCCATTCACAACTTTATGTCATTTTATATTGAGTTCTAATACATTTTTGTGAAGACGTGTTTATTTGTGCCAATCGGTCATATTGTCCTTTTATCTATATTCTTATCCCTCAGGATAAAACATGCCAGTTACAGAACGTTGGCAATCGCTCAATAAATTTTTATTTACGTCCAAAAATGCTATTAATTTTTTCCTCCAATCTCGATACCAGTGGACGAAATAATTACAGAAAAGAAAATGAATAGAAATTTCATCATCTGGGGTACAGCCCTGCTTGGATAGAAACTAATTTGAGTAATGATTTTAGTTTCGAAAAATCAAGTATGTCTTGGAGATTAACCTAGGAGCTATTTTTCACAAGAGTAAAGTGCTTCTTCTATAGAAGACACGAGAAAATGTTATTCAAGAAAGTTGCTCAGATTGAAAAACTGAGTGAAGATCCAAAATCTCAAAACTTCCCGCCCACTTTCATATTTTATATTTTTCTAATCCGCGTTCTCAGAATCACACGAAAATGATTTTTATATTTCACTTTTTTTTGTATTTTTATGTATTTTTGAATAATTTCTATTTTGCAGAATCGCGTGGTTCATCATTTTGAAAATCTCTTGGTGATAAACTTTTCCATGTTCAAAATAATAGAGTAGGAGAAGACTTTTGAAATTTTGCATTCTCACTAAGCTTTTATTTTGAACACCTTTCTTCAATAACTTTTTGTCGTATCTTCTAGCGAAGAAGCACTTTACAAATTTGAAATATAGCTTCTAGGTTGATTTCCAAGACATACTTGATTTTTCAAAACTAAAATTATGATGCAAATTGGATTCCATCCAAGCGGGGCCGAACCCCAGTTGATGGAATTTCAAATCAAACATTTGTTGTTTTTTTCACCTATTATGCGTCGATCCGGGGACACAATGTTTGTACAGGGTGATCCACCATAATAACACCCTCCCTTAACTTTTTAATTTCAAGTGTCACATAAAATTTGAAGGTATGGTGATGAAGGTACCTGAAAATACTTTTTTTCTATGTGTGGGAAAAGTTTGAAAAATCATCAGTATACCGGGGAAATCAAAAAGTTTTTTCCAGTACCCACATGACCATATCTTCAAATTTTATGTGACACTTGAAATAAAAAAGTTAGAGGGGGGCCATTATACCAATTACCAGTAAGATTCGCACTCCTAATGTAAAAATCTCCTGATAATAGCAGAGCAAATTCGTCTGGTTTTCGTTTGATTGAGCGATTTTCTTCATGATTATTGAAAAATTGAGCTCATCAGAATACCAAAGAGGAAACTTTCTACTAGAAAATCCTTTCAAAGGTACACATATATCAATATCTAAGTACAGAGCGCTATAAGACATGTTTACCATATCAATTACCTACGAGCATACTATCCTTCTTGAACAACTCTAGGTATTCAGTCATTGCACTTCCTTCAGCACACTTGAAGTCTCCATAAAGGTCACTGCACAATAAAGAGGTGGGAAATAACCGTCTTCAGAATGCATTACATAATCTGGTCCACGCACCTTGCCAGTTGGATCAGGAAACAATATCAAGTCTGATGCTGAATCAGGCTGATCAAGAATACTAATAATCTGGAACAAGTTCTGGTAAGAGTACAGTAAACTCAGAATCCGGAACGATTCCACCTCACCAGCACCAATTCCAGGTAAAGGGAGACCCACTGAACTGAGTTGATACATATTCCTTTGAACAGGGGTTTGTTGAAGTCACCCATAATGCTTTTTTTACTAAATAAATATAAGTTGCCACACTCTCAAGCGCTTGACACTTTCTCCTCTGCCCACTAGCTTTAAACAACCCTCACTGAAATGACACTTTTTTATCTATGAAAGTGACGTCGGGAGAAGATGAAACTCATATGTATTTAGTAACCTTTGGTTTGGTATTGAAGCAATCTTACATGAAGGTTTGTACATCAGCTGAAGATAAGTTAACAGAAAATTGGACAATTGTGTAGGTACTTCATTCACCCTCGAAAGGTCATCGTAATTGATAAAGTGAGATGTTGATATCATCAACTGTCATGCAGGCTGACTGAAAAATATGTGTGTCAATCGGTTCTTCTGTAACATATGCAGAAGAGATAAAAGGACTGTTACACTTATCCTAGAAAACCTGTCCATGAGAGCCATATTCTCTAACTGTTAAATTTTATACTCTTGTCCCAGTATAACCAACATAAAATTGTCATAAATCCAGCTGTGTGGGGATATGATAGGAATTGTTCCAACTATTTTATGACAAAAGGTTGTTTTTATTTAACAAATATTGTGTCATAACAATGAAGCCCCTGTACATGTTCACACAATATAACATGTCCTTCTGATTTACCGCCCGCAATCTTTTATTTTCTCCTATACGATTAACAAAACAAAATGATAGAATATCGTCACGCTTCTTCCAGACATCACCTGAGCCCAGTGGGGATTCCTGGGGACATGCATCATCCCCCATTGTCGCACGTTCCCCTAAACGATCAATCAGGATGACAAAGATTAAGGGGGAATTCTCACAACGATTGGAAAATCTTTAAAACCAACCTTCATAACAAACCATCAAGATCGCCATTCGCATTCTTCACATAGTCGTCAGGTAAACTGAACATACAGGTTTCGCCACGTTTCTTCCATTAGCTGGCTTTATTTCCTCTTAAGACCAATTAGAACAGATATAGACAGATAAAACACGGTTTTTTGCTGCAAGTTAATTGTGACCATTACTTGTGCATTTTGTGACAGACGAACGCTTTTTGCGTGACCACTGATAAGGCATATGGACGGTTTTGCGGAACAATGCGTGGGGTAGTTTTTTACGAAAAATGGCTTTATTCTGAAAAGTGTGGGTTTGATTTTGTCTGTTGTTATCGCAGCTCAAACTAGTGGAGTGTTAATTATAAGCCAAAGCGGAAGAAAGATTATTGCATGACCATCTAAGTACATATGCCCGTTTAGGCAAAAAATAATAAAATATCTTATACTTATCATAATTGGTAATAGCTGCGTGAAGTGGGTCAGCGTTACGGAGGAGTGTACATAGTTGAGAACTGTTTGCGAACAATTTTTATACTTTTATGTTTTGTGATTTACTGTGACTGAAATTATTATTATACTACTCAACTTCTGAAACTACTCCACAATCGATAATAACAATAACTATATATAATGATACCTTGATTCATTTTTCTAGAACCAACCTCAAAATATTTAATAATAAATAATAATAATAATAAATTTGGCGAAAAAAATGTCTTTAACAGAAGTATCCTTTATTACTAGTGGGAGATGGAGATGAACACTTTTTTTAGATAATGGATATTCTTGAGTAATCACTCTCTGCCCAAGTAAAACCAATGTCTTTATTTTAATCTCCAAGATCGCTTTGAAACGATAAAACATAAGGTTCTGGAGAAAAGGCTTGAAGAAGGCAGGACTCTCATAAAGCAGGTTCTAGCCAAAAAGGGCCCAACTCAAAAGGGTCTTCAAGACTAAGTTTTAAAACTATTATGAAACCGTTCAGTTTCAATTTTTCGGTAATAGTGAGTTCTTAAAAATAACTTCAAATTCATATATTAAAACCCTTACCGGGACATTTTACACTTGAAAAATTTATTTTTGAATTAGTGCAATAACTCTTGTGAGGGTCTTATTTTATTTATGTCGAGCAACTTTTTGCGTTGTCATGTTCATGGAAAAGCTCTAATTAGTGAAATGCGATGTTTTGTGGCATATAATTCACCAACGGATGACACTTTTTTGACAAAATATGGTAATATATTATACAAGGTGTCAAAAAAAATCCCCACCATTCAAGGGTAGACTCTACGACCAAAAATAAGACAAAATCACTGATGTCAAAATTTAAAAAAATGCCTTCTATGGCCATTTTGAAAATTGAAATCAGGCAAGTTTGGCGGATATCTCTAAAAGTGTGGAGTCTTTCCAGTATAGAGAGTCTGTTCTTGAATACTAGGCAGGAAATCTCCAGAACGTTGAGTGAGGTAATTTTCACCTCACAAAGTGTCCACGATCATCTCAGTGAAGCCTCGATGCAGTTATCGTCCCTGAAGAAGGTTCCGAGAAAGGGATGCTGACAAGGTTATCCATGTATCTTATAAGAAATAAGGGAGGTTCCAGAACAGGACCCCGCAGCACTTTTTGAAATTTGTTCCCCAATCAAAACATACTACCTCGTCCACTTATTGCTGGCTCTGAGTTCATAGGCCTCCAGTTTTGACAGAAATATATCATGGTCCATGGAAGCCAACGCCTTGAAAAAATATAAAAAACACGGCTGCTACTAACTTTTCGCATGTTCAAAAAGATACGAAGACCTGTTCCAAAAAGTGGTAAATTGCATCGTTCGTGGTCTGTCAAGTGAATTGGAAGCCATAATCTTCACCTGGTTGAGAAGCCTCCAAGAGAAGAGAGGTTGCCCTCTCCATAGTCGCCAAACCGACGACAACGTAACCCAAGGGCGGTACCTCTAACCTCTCCCATCTGCCGCATATGCAGGATCCTAAGGCTAATCGTTAACTTTTTGACTATCAGTAATCAATAATACTACAGTCTACTCAGTTTTATTAGCCATTGACTATGATCGAGATAAGGACAAGAAAAAAAACGTGGCTTCGGCAGTCCAGAAAGATTAGGTGCTTCGTCAAATACTTCAGGATGACCCTTTTGAAAGCGCAAAGGATGCAGGAGACCTATCGAAGTTTTCGGTTAGTAAAGTTTGCTGAGGAATCAAACGATCGCAGACTGCGGCAGGAGAAGCTAGCTTAGTCTCCAACAGAAGCAGACAATATTTGCACTCAGTTATCAACTATTATATATCAACAACACCCTTCCCTACCTAGATTTGTAGACAGGTCTGCACATAATAGATAATTTAAAATTTGTGTCATTTTCACAATTTACCCTTACCGATATCAATAGTGGTACAAACTATAAAGTACACCGCGTATACTGCCAAACATAAAACATATATAGTTCTAGTCGTGGAAGTTCTTTTTTCCAATCAACCGATTGTACCACTTCCTCGGACTACTTATAGATGATAAACACTTCATGATTATTATCATCTCACGAAGTCAAAAAATTCGGTACATTCATCATTGCTCTGCTCCTCAGAAGTTGAGAAACCAGATTTTTGAGATGATACCTCACAGGACAATCCAGGGGGCTCAAATCTAGCGAACTGGGTGGCCAAGAAAACAGGCGAGCCCTTCCAACCCACCGATCAAGAAATCGATGACTTAAATGCTCCTTGTTCATGGTGCCAATGAAATGAGGGTTCCAACATGCGTAAATTACATGTTATTACTGTTTAGACACGGAAAACTTCAACCATTAGTTGACTTGTATCCTTTTGCGCAAATCGAAACTGAGCATGTGCATGTACATGGTTTGTTAAAACAAATGGGGCAGTGAGCTACATCCAAATATTTATGGAAAAAGTTTGCTAGCTGGTGTTTAGTTTGGGTAAGTTCGATTTTGTTTGTGTTGCCTTCATAAACCGTCACAGGTGATATGATTATCAAAATCAAAACTTAAAGAAAGTAGAATAATAATTGTTACTGGACATTCTATGAGATCAAATACTTTGGAATAAATAAGTCAACTCTTCATAATATGGATAACTCCTTCCATCGAAGTAGATAACTGATCACTTTGTCCAGAATGATTTTGTCCGCAGCATTTATAAACTGACTATATGTGGGCAGCTTTTTGCGTTTTTGCATAACCCAACTGAGCTTAGATCTCACAATCACAATAATGATACTCCAGTTTGTCAGATTCAAATAGTCTTCAACAATAAAATTATATGAGACAGTATTGGCCTTGGAGTCAATAATCAAAATTTTAATCTATTGTTATGTGTAGGTCCACAAGGCAAATAATTATAGACAATACATTCTTAAGAAATCTCATTAGTCTACATTTTATTTTTCATCATCAGTTATAATAGTGATTATCGCAGGCTTAGTATCTGGTTACGTAATTCCTAATTACTCTTCATTAACGTATCTTTGATCGTTATAAAATGTAACGGCTCAGAACCAATGAATTATTTATCACTTTTGATTTTGTGTCGCGCTAATGACTCCAAAAAAGTTTGATGAAATTCCATGAATGATTAATTAACCCATCCCGACGAATGTATTGTGTGAAAAATCACGTTGATTGGTCAGTTTTGTTTTTGAAACTGTAACGGGCAAATTCCACACTGCACCTCGTATACTTCACTAATGATAAATGACCCTGACGAGGGTCATGCAATAAGTACCCTCAATAAAGACGTTTAATCAAGTAAGTACATAGATCTCCTACCGTATGGCTTTATGAATATGTATTGGCTCGTAATGAATTTGAATTTATAGAGTTGAATAATGACCATTGATACGAATGAACGTCGTAAATCAATTGGATTTAACTAATTAATGCGTCCGAGGAAACTGTTTGTGATGATTTAGGTGGAATGAACCAGTTTGTTTTCGCCATTTGTCAGTCGAGGTGATTAAGAAGGAAACTGTGATGGGAATGTTAGGGATTTGGAATGGTTGAACTTCAATGGAGAGTTTGTGCTATGTCTGAATATGATTTTGTGCGTGAAGCTACTTTTGCTGATCCGGACATCAATGTCAAGTCAAAGAATCTATCAACCCTTTGGTGAACTATATTATAATGAATGCGTTTTTGAGTTGTAAACTCTCATCTCGACAGAATCGATATAAAAACGAACAATCCAGGCTTCTTAAATGTATCACCTCCGTAGAATTATCTGTAAGAGAAATCCAGAAATCTACCGAGGAAGTATTGACACTTCCATCCTCACATACCATTCACTGCAATCTAAAACAAATATTCATTATTTTGCAATTTGTATTATATAAAGAAAAACTCTCACATCATTTTCTCAATGACCTAATAACTCCCATCAATATAACTTATAACACAAAAAACGCACCTACATAGCTCAGCCCATCAGGCTATTACTCATTAAGTTGAGAGCTAATTACCCATTGCATAAATTATAAACAAGATACTTAGCAATATCAATATTTCTCACGTGATTAAACCAAATAGATCATTTGAATGAACGATTCCAAAACTAGATCCTCGTTGACCGGTTTCTTTCCTTTTGCAAACGGTAACTGGCACATAAGAAAGATGAATCGACCAGGAAGCAGGACAAAATGGACGGGCGACGAATTCATTTGCGAACTGCACGACCAGCTTTGGGTGGGGTTCTAGTTTTTAAAGAATATTATTATCATATTCAAGTTTTGTGTTTAGCAAACTTGTCAACTCGTGCTTGAGTCATACAGGTTATTCTGAGCCTGATCAAGATCCAAATTTATACAGAGATGAATGTTTATTTTCTCGATGATTATGAAGTATTTCGGTTGGGTATGGATTATGGCAAAAGCCACCAATATAGTTCCGATTACTCATGTCTTTTTTTTTCCTTTACCTATACGTAATCTATGCATATTTTTGCTTTCACGATCGTACAATTTACCGACAAACCTTTGATCTTCAAATCCAATACCTTTCCTCGATCTATGTGCAATCTATAAAATGCTGCCGTTTCGTTTCTGGCATTTGATAAATATCCTTTGCACCTTTTCGATTTTGTCCAAATGCGATTTGTACAAAGGAGACCATAACATTGAACAGTTTTCCAGTATACTCCTGGCAAGAGAATGGGGAAGGCGAGTTTTAGCTCCCGTGTCTCTCATGACCTTGGTGCTTTTCTTGATGAAGCCAAGCTTACTGAAGGCCTTGATGACGATTTTCTCAATGTGGTTAATGAAATTCAGCATCCTGTCAAAAGTAACACCCAAATCATAAATGGTTTCAATAGCTGGGCACCAAGATCTTGTAAAGCAGATTGTTTTGCACTTGGGTATGTTGATATTGAGCAGATCCACTGAGCACGGGGTGACAAAGGCATTCAAATTTAGTGCAGGCCCAGGAAGTCCTCGTCGTTGCCGTCGGTTGGTCCATCATGAACCTGGAGTGCTTGAAACAGGAACCAACATCATTGACGAACAGCAAAAGAATCACCGGTCCCATGTGTGAGCCTCGAGGTTCTCCTGAAGTCACCTGACCTCTTGAGAGACAAATCCATCATTTTCACTTGTTTTCATCGTTTGATAGATGGCTAGGTTGGTTGCAGTGGAGTGTTTCGAGAAGAATCCATGCTGCTGGTCAAAAATAGAGTTTCTGATCCATTCAAATAGTTTGTCTGTGACTATGGACTACAGAACTTCTGGTATTGTAGATAAAATTGATACGATACGGTAGTTTGTAACGTCGATTTTATCACCACACCTTCCAATAGGGAGATATATTTTTTTAAATATTTTTCTGTGAATTCTTTGATGCATACCATTGCCAAAAACCATTTTTTTCAAATTTTTTAATCCATAGTTATTCTTGACAAATCAAAAAATATCTGCTCATTTTCTAACGGTCTCATTCAAAATACTCTCAGGGAAACTACGTCACCGACACATGATCCTGATCAACAAATGAAACGACTCCAAAGACTGGTGATGCCCCATTCTAAATTTGTTGCCAGGTTGTGAAATTAAAGTAGCATTTCATTTAGCTCTATCGCGCATCCACCAATGAAATTACTCGTACACCAAGGTCTATAAGGTGAATTGCGAATGAACTGAAAACGCCGCATCATGTGGGTGACCTAACCTTGTTTTTTATTGTTTACATCCGTGATTTAGGATTTGGGTACTGTTACCTGTTACGGTTATTATTGTTTCTAAACATATTCCAATACACGCACACCCTATGGAAGGTCCAATTCCACCTGTCTAAGTTCTCCATAGAGTGTTTCAAAAGTTTGGAGACGAAAAAGCCACTTGAAAAGCCCCGATTTCGTGAAATATCCTGGAGAGCACTTTGTGTAGTATACAGGTGCAAATGGACCTTTTCTCATGTTAAAATATTGTAGCCTCATCCATTCTGAACATTTTGTTGTTTAAGGTGACTTGATAAGAGTTTTTTCAAAGAACCTACGAATTTTGGACAATAAAAGACAATAATGAGTGCACTTCTTATTATCACGCAATATATAAACTGTTTCACTGGTATATGAGAGCATAAAACCCGGAAGCCACTGGTTAAAATGGTGACACAAAGCACTTTTTCTTCATTTTTGTCACAGATTCACAAACACAAGCTTTTCTTATTTTTCACGGAATGAGAGCTTCACCGAATACACATACATACATGAGGTCTTTTGAAGGGTTTTGATTGGCCTTTAACATATAAAAAAAATCCAAATGGAATGTTTGCAGTTTTTGTTTTTGAGGAGCAAACACCAAAATCAAAGCAAAACAAAATTTGAGGTTAGGAGTGGAAGGACACGGCGCTGTGTTGAGTGTTGCCACATTGACACAGAAATCACACAGATTATGCTTGTTAACCAAATATTGTATGATTTAGTCTTATATAAATTTAAAAAAAATGGCTCAAACTTGAATAAATAAATAGTTGATAAATTTGATTACTCGGGATATTCAATAGAAAAACGTAATCTGTGGCAAACGCGCAGAATGCACGCTAAATCAAAAACGGTTGTCTCTGTTCAATCGAGAAAGATGGAGAAGCTAGGGATAGTACGTCAGAGCGCGCCAATGAAATTGGTTTCAAATTTCTATCAAAATTTCAAACAGCTCGAGTAAATAGACAAATTCACCAAATGACTTGAAACTCTCACAGAGTACTCTTTGAGCAATTCTGAAAAACATGTTTATATTTCTTTATTGAATTTCGAATTCATGAAACCTCCCTATTGGTGACAAAGTGTCCAGAATCAAAAGACCGTTGGAATACCCTTTCCTTGAGAAATGAGTTCCATCAAGGCCAGTACATTTGGACGCGTCCAGACTTCTGAGATGGTGAATATATTATATCAGAGGCACGATGAAAACGAGACTGTTAGCATGGATGAAATATCTGCGTCATCGTGAAAAAAGTAGCACACTTCTGTTTCGAACTCCAACTCTCAACGGATGTCAGAATATAAATCATAGTCGCCATCATAGTCGCCTGGTTAACCAGTTGACTTGACTCTTTTGTGAAGTTTTTTTTTTTAGTGATATTACGTCTGAGACTTATACTGTTCCATTTTGGATATTATTTGTCACTCTTCAGAATCTTCTTGGAGACAAAGTTGTTGATGCCTTAAAACAAAACTGAGCAAAACTTATCCACCGCTGTGTCTGAATTTGGTATGGAAGCAGGGAAGGTCCAGTCTATCTCGTCGTTAAACTTATTCAATTTAGAATAATCCGGATTACATGTCGAGATCTTGATCTTAGAATCAGTCCGAAGGCTTCAATCGTTTGACGCAGAAGTGAATATCAAGAGCTGGATGGTGATTGCCCAGGTGCATTAAAGAATCAGTACTTCTTTCAACGTCAAGAAGTTGAAAATCATTCGCAAAAACTAGCTCCAAGATGCGATGATCTATCACCAGATTGATTTGTTGAAGTTCGAGGAAACAAATGGAGTCAGTGAAAATCTCGGCGGAGGTGATTGGAAGTCGTAGGGTACCTTGACATCATCCTCGATTCTCCATTTGATCTAAGGTAGATCAAAATCACCAAGAATCATTAAGCGGTGATCCGCATATTTGTTCCTAATCAATGCTTAAATAGTGTCCAGAACATTCCGTAACTTGGTGAATTTGGTGGAAAGTAAACTCAGCCGTTATAAAAATACGATCCCCGTTGATTTCAACCTCCACCCAAATAACATCATAGAAAATAGATGAAGAAGTGAAAACAGTAGAGCTTCGAAAATCAATCCCAACACATATCATCACACCTCTCCCTCTAGTACATCCCATTTCTAAATAGTTTCTGTTTTTGCGAAAAACACTCTATTTCGTCTCGATCATGTCTGAGTCATATATCAAATCGTTGAGCCAGGTCTCAGTAAGTGCAATCAGTTTGTAGTTGCAGGCAGTTGTGAATATCATGAGCTTGTTGGTCTTTGTTCACGAACCTTGAACGTTCTGATAATAGAAAGTCACATAGGATGATTTTCGCCGGTCCGTTCTAGAAAAAGCTCATCCTCCAATAGATCGGCTGTTGTCACGTGTTTTTCATTAGACTTTCCGGTGTTTCCAAAGTTATTTCAACTTTTGATTTCGCGATCTCTCGTATGGTATGGTGAAGCTTCAACTGATATCGCTCTTCCTGTTATCCCTCCTCAACTGTATATTACTTATTAGGCCATACCACCTTCTGGCCTCTTTCTATCATTCATCCTGCAGCGCTCCACTACATGCTGCCCGTCTTTCCAAGAGGACAAAATCTGCTGTCCACCTCCCAGATTGCGAATCGGTGAAGATATCCTTGGAAGCCTCCATGCCTTTTTGTGAACTGGATATCTCTGAAGCTTACTCCAAGAAAGTCCCTTCTCACCTCTCACTTTCTACTCGTCTTGAACCATGTTCCTCTGTATTTGGTTTATCATCCCATTGATCGTCTGGTGGTTGTTTACAAGTTGTTAACCAACCAGTTATCACATATCACTGTCACTCCTCACCCTTCAATATTTCGGCGGCCGCCAATTCGACCTCAAAGATCCTGGATATACCGTTTGACTATAACCATGTACCCGTTCAGCCGCCAGCCTATCCCGAATGCATCCTTCTCCTCTCTGGCGTCCACGTACTCTGTGACCTCGTTTTCCCTCTTCTTCTACCGCAGTCAAGACTTCAACGCTCGACTACGTCTTTTGCAGTGACCAGTGACCAAAGAGGCAAACCCGTGCCTGTCCCATCTCAAGGTTGTGTAGGAAAACAAGTAATAAAATGAATCAAGAAATTCCAGGTTCATATCTACTATTCATGGTGCAAACTCACAAGTCAGAGATGCTGGAACCCAAAAAACAAAATGAAGACAGGACCATTATTATTGAGATGAGAAAAGTGCGAAAGGGAAAGATAATACAATGACTAATAGAGTGACAACAGGATGTACATAGTAACAGGCTGTCACGAATCAAGCCCATTAGACCCCCCAGACGATGGCGTGATAGCTAGTAGTCAATACTACAGTGTTCCCTCAACAAAAGAGGAATGAAAAAGTTTTTTTGCAATAATAGGTTATTGATCTTCTTTTTTTGAAAAGCCAGGGAACAAATTTACTTAGCCTATTTTATTAACTGCCAATCTGCATACCATTCTTTTATGCAAATTGTACCCCAATCTTATTTATTGCCTAATAACTTGCCCCTGCTGAAGCTTTCCTAATCCCATGAGTGAAAACGCCAAATTAATCAACAATTTGAATAAATTTCAAATTCCACCCTTTTCTTTATGCAAATGTTCTCCCACCCCTCTGTCTGATAAAAAGGATGTTGAACATGCAACAAATATCTTTCAATTAAACACATTCTGTGTCGGCCATAAAACCAAATTTGAAAATCGTGTATCAGCAACCATAAAAATTTTCCTTAAAAGCTCGTAATTTTTTTTAACTACCGTCTTAACAGACAATCTCAGTCTGTCTAACAAAAGGACTGTTCCAAGACGATAATGTATCGCAATAAGCGCTTTACGACTTCGGCTCGTAAAATTTGAATTTTCTCCGTGCTGTTTCAGTATTAAAACTGAAAATGGAAAATTTCACGATATGCTCCATGCCGTGTTAAAAGGCGGTAAAATCTGCGTTGCTTGCGGATAATTGGTAGTTTTTTTTAATGCTCATTGAAAAGTTTGTTTGAATTTTCGCTTGGAGAGGGTTTTTTTTAATTGATTTACAATTTTATCTGTTTTTTATAGAATGCAAGCTTCCAACTTTTGACAATCATTTGTTCTAACTATAATGATAGATGGATTATCAGAATTTCATGATAACATAATAATATACTACGTGCCCAAGATAAGTAGGGCCAGTATAGGGATCTCCGTAACCATGAGAGGTTGAATGAGAAGAATGCAACGGATTCTGGTGATCGATAACATGCCGCTATGAAATCTAAATGATAGTTCCCAGTTAAGTTCCGGAGACATCCGGAAAAAAACGGAAAAAAAAATTGGAAAAATTGTTATTTTTTTTACATAAGATTTTTGAAAATAAATGACTCTTTCTCATAACCACTTTTTCCGCTCTTGGAGATGGCGTTATTAAATTTTAGATCCGACGTTTCATCTTTTGGCTAGATCCCTGTACTGGCCCCCCTTATTTTGGACACGTTGTAGATAGATGCATAGATAGAGCAGAGGTATCACTGGTGAAAAGTTTGAAATTCTTTCTTTTGTACTTTTTGAGTGATGAAAGATTGTATAACTGTGTAATGATGAAATATCTAATTTCATGTCCATTTCGGAATTTTTTCGGATAAATCTTAAATTTTTTTACGGATTCTACCCTAGAGACGCATCACCAAAACGCTCTGGCATAGAAGTCTTGAAAGAACTTGACCTCCACCTCCAATTTTTCCGACGTGTTCATTCGCTTCGTTCTGTATTATTCAATTGCTGACCCGAACAGCATCCAGTTGGCTTTAACAAAGTCCAGAATTGTCCTCTTGTGCGCACCTGTGCCACATGACATGCCAAGTGAGTAGAGTATATACCGGAGGTTACTGAGTGTCTTCTTGTTCACAGCTCTCCATTCCTCCAGGGGTGATTCCCTTGCCGGACAGACCACCCAGCTGCTAAGCGTCGCAAGGGAGTCCTTGTCATTCTCCACTGCAAAGTCACCTTTGCGTCCGTGCGTTCGTAACGACGCCCCCCGATATTTCATTTTTTGCGTTGAGGTCCTTTACCTCACTCCACCTTGCAGCTCTTCCAGTGTTGTGGTGATTTCGTTTAAACGTTCATTGTCTCCTTCTCTTAGTAAGTCGTACAAGGATAACACGGTGAGCTCTTGTTGACTTCCTTTTCCAGTTTTTTCTCAACCTTCCTAATTCCCTCCTTCTTATCCACCTCATTTACTCCGACTACCAACTCTATCCTGTTCTCGGCCGTCTGTGAAGGTGAGGTCTCCCACCACCCTGTGAAATTAGCCTCACGCTACTTTTTCGTCTTGACATTATACCCCAACATCTTTCACTAATCCGCGCCGCATTGGCATAAGTCTTGACCAGGTGTACACCAGTGCTCATCAACCCCAATGCTCCGACGGGCCCACTCGCCTGCTCTTGCTCTGTGCGTTCTACTATGACTCCATTTGCTTAGACTGCCTTTTTTGACGCCTCCTTCCACAGCTGTGCTTTTACTCTTGCGAACTCCGCTACCTGTCTTACGATCTCGCGCTGGAGAGGACTAACGAAGTACGAGTAAGCGGACCTACCCGTTTCACGAAGACGCCTTTCAATAACCTCAAATGTTCATGGCGATTTGGAAATCTTTCACTGTAAACTCTGCGACATTCTAAGCCATTTCCTTGTCAATATTCAAACATCTATAACATATCGGTTCCTTTCTTTGTTGGTTTAGTGGACGGCAATCAGAAGAACTAATTTGCACACGATTTACTAATACTATTTCACGTAGTACTGGCAATTTGAAACATAAACACAGAGCAAAAAATCATTGTTGATAAAAATCATCTAGAAATATACACCAGTATTTTTTTTCTTATAAGTCATTAAAAGTTGTCACTAAGTTACCTGCATCATAAATCTAATTTTTGGCAAAAATGATAGACGAGGGAATGTGTATATTCCGTGTAAATTCTTTATTAATTAAATGTAGAGCGCTTTCGGCCTAAGCCATCTTCAGTGCCTCTTGAGAAAGGAGCACAGGAACATCACAACAATAGAAACACACAACATGAAGTGTATATGGTAACTTAACAACATAGAACGTGACAAAACGGGTCTATCATTCTTCTATCGTCTATCATTTCAACTCTTCGCACGTGTACACAGCCCTATCAACCCTCTAAAAATGATTTTGTTTAACATGGAATGGACTTGGTACAGTTGATCTCTGAGGTATAGAGATGGGTAGATAGGAGTTATCATCTTATCAAAGAGGTCATTACATATTTTTATTTGTATCATTTGGTCAATGTATATTTTTTCAACAAGTATTTCTTTCTAGGTAGGTCTACATATGCTAGAGAAGGATATGCTCCACAACTCGTTGAGTTATGGTGTCCAAGTTAAATCACCAGTACCTGTAAGGTAACATAAAAATTAACTACCTATTTATAAAATCCAACTTTTTGATGTTCGTCAACTGCTCTAAAAGACTCAATCATAAAATGAAACTTGAATGAGGAGGGGAGTTCTGAGGTTTAGTTGGGAAAATAAATAATCAAGTTTTCAAAAAGGCAGAGAAAATTGAAAAATTAGTACTATAAATATTTCTCAAAAAGTCTATACACAGTCAAATGAGCTCTGATTTTCAAATGATCTGAAACTTCTTATAAACATCAATGGCAGAAAAAAACTTCAAAACATTCCATGATCATAACCAATATTAAAATAATTATTGAATACCCTGAAACCAAATATAAATAAACAATTCTATATTGAGGAATAATTTTTCAAAATATCTGATAAAGTTAACTGGGGTTTTCCGATAATATGAAGGAAACGGAGGCCAAGTGCAGAAAAAAAAAAACTATTGATAAATCATCACGGCATTATTTTCAATATAACATGTTTTGAACACTCTTGAGAGGTTTTCTTCACTTTCATATAAATATTTGATTTGTGTGTTTTTTTTTTGGGTGATGTATTGCAATTTTAACCAAGGATTTCTCATTTTATTCGATAGAGAATTATTTCATCTTTACTTGTATTCAGATTATGAATTTCACACTTGACCTACCACTGACCTTATTGGATTTGTGATTTATCGTTATAATTTTTTGTTATTCCGATTACTCAGACTTAGGGTTGAGAACCTTATCTCAATATGTATACATCAGAGAGTAATCACTAGAGATATTTGAAATTGAAACTATCAAATTCATTTCCAAGAACTTTTATAAAATTTATCAATTATCTTCCATGTAGTTTTCATATGAATCTCAAAAATAACGTCAAGACATTCAATCAATTCGCTTTAAATGTAGCAGATATACTTGACTGTTGAACTTTAAAAAT
This sequence comes from Orchestes rusci, assembly GCA_958502075.1. Lineage (NCBI taxonomy): Eukaryota > Metazoa > Arthropoda > Insecta > Coleoptera > Curculionidae > Orchestes > Orchestes rusci. Next base: position 17,205,389 of record OY293313.1, on the reverse strand, counting down.
AATTCAAGGAGTTTCCTGTTTAAAAGACTTTGGAAAACCCTTTCACATGCTGAACTTTTTATACAGGATGTGTTTGATACTTTATTTTGGAAAATTTTGAAATTTTTAAACATCGAAATTATTTGCAAAAGGACTGGAAGATAATCTTATTTATCAATCTATTAAAGGGTTTAGTGAGCCAGGATGAAAATGGAGTGTCAAACTTACTTCAAGCCTCAAGATCTTTTCAATTGAATCATGTTTCGACTCTACTCCATTTTAGAAGGTTTGAAAATAGTCGAAGAGCTGTAGGCAAAAATGTGCAAGAGTTTACTGGATGTTTCTGGATGCTGGATTTTTAAGAGTAGATTTCCTTTTACAAATGGAGGGTAAATGTTGTGTCAGTACTTCCGGTTCCGAGACAACGGCAGTATAAGATTTGTTCTGAATATTTCTGAAAGATTTTGGAATTTTTTGATTTTCTTAACGGCATTTCACCAAGTACCAAAATCTGAAACGGTTCTTCCATTTAAGCTACGCTGTATCTTCCACGGTTGCCAAGATACCAATTGTAAACATTGAATATGTAACACCCTGTACAATTTAAAGTTTTTTTTATCATTTTCCATTCCAGTCCCTAACAAAGTTGTGCATTTTTGTACCCAATAAAATGACATTTGAACCATTGAAAAAGTTCCGAATTTTTGTGGAGATATTCAGAAAAAACTTCCTGGTGCTAGGTCTCCCAACAGGAAGTACTAGCTCTACAGCGTTTTCCATCACGTGTCTATTAGTAAAAAGTGAGCAACTCTCAAAAAAACAGGGATGTTCTTGAGATATCTATCACAAAAGAAAACTCTGACTAGTACTGTCGAGTGAACAGTACTACTGGGGCGCATCCGCCAATTTCATGATACCAGTTTTTTTCAAACAGTAACTTATGTTTGCTACATTACAGTAACCGTGTTCTCTGCTTAATCCAATGATAAGTAACAACTCCTAAATCTACAAAAAATTGAACAAAAATTAAATTCATCTGTATTGACCAAAGTACCCAGCGCATCCGCCATTCTGTCCAACAGAAATTCCTCAGGTAACACGTAGGGTCTTAAAATGAAAAATTGAAACAATATTTCTCGCGTAAACACTTCCACCCCCAGACTGCCTTTGAGGAGGGTGGCAGTCTAACAAGACGTTCTTTCGCATCAAAACTTGTCGGGGGTTGTTAAGTTGAGTGATGGTGCTGGGAGGGTGAAAAAGTTGTTTTTTGATTAATATTTTCCGTTTGTCATCCGAAAAATGAAAACTGACAAGCTACTTGAGATTAATTGATTGTGGCGAATTTTGGTATTATCACGTCAAGGCGGCAACGCCGCCAAGGTCGTACCGCGTGCTAAGATACATGTATTGTTGGTTGCCATTATATTCTGCTGCAGTACTTATTTTTATTACACAGACTGCTCTTATTTTTCCCTGATGTTTATTCACTATTCAGGTGCTGGCAAAATAATACTGTTTTTATCAGTGAAAACATGCGCTATTGATTATATCTAAAAGTACCAGAGGTACCATCAGCATCAGATCAGGTGTATCGCAATGGCGCAAAGATGAATGTCTTGGGGCGCGGGTAACAGGTTGAAGAGTTTTAGTACAATGGGTGTAGTTACTGGGCGGTTCCATGTTTTTTTTTTATCTAGATGGCAAGGTGAAAGTAATTTTACTTTTTGTTCAAAACAATAGTTTATGAATGGAATTCTAGCTAGAAAAATATATTCATTATTAGTAAGAATGAACACAAGTGAATTTGATCATTGAAGTAACCAGGGGAAGGTCCAGAATTCAATTTTGCTAGTTTTACCACAGACAAAAATGGCGCTATCTACTAAATAATCACAACCATCCCACATTAAACTTCCGAGCGCACCAACAGAAAACACCATTTATCATTCACCAACGCTTTTAAATTCATAACCCCACATGCGCCGTCGCTGTTTCGGAATTTCCTGTTCCCTCATCAGGCGTACACAAAAGGCCTAAAGGAGTGACTGACCTTGCACAAGTTTCACAACATCATTTCTCGTACCAGTCGAGCAAAATAAAACGCCCCGGTATGGAAATTTTCAAAAATTTTGATGAATACCTATTTTTAAGTTTAATTCGACTATTGATGTGTATCAGTTAATTGAGTCAGTCGATTTCAATTGCCGATAAGCTATATATGATTAAGTGCTAATAAAGTTATATATCCTCAAATTATATAGATTGGACTGGTTGGTAGAGGGATTTTGTGAGGGAAATTACTGTAACTTCCTTTTATTATCAGACGCTGCATTGATGGTTATCTCGCAAGATCTTGTTTGACCTCCTGGCGTACCCGATTCTGCTACACGTGACTTTTGAATTGTCAGGAGTTCGTCGCTGGAGCTGCGGCAACAATGTTGACTTGGGTATTGTTGGTTGCCTGGGTATGAGATGGTACTGATGGTACTATCAAGGTTGTAGAATTGGAATTTTCATGTGATCCCTAGAAGATGTTTGACATGAACATTCTTCTAGTTAACTTGGAATGAGGAAGTGATTAACATCCAATAAGACAACATAAACACCCAAGTGTAAATTCACACATTCTCAACCTCCACTAATTACAACAACAACGGTCTATCACTCACCTCAATCAAACGGATATTTATCAAAACGTACTATTGAGTACTCGTGTCCATAATTAGTAATTTTCCGGTAACGGTACCCAACAGGCCGCCATCATCGCTCACGGGTACTCAAATAGATCAGGGGCTAATTGCTGGGCTCTAGTTGATGTTGTGGTTCCTGACGATTATTTGCCTTGGGTGGTATACATGAGAATATCTAGTTGAAATAGAAGAAAATGCATGGAACGATGTGAAGATATTGGTTATAGAAATACTGCGTTCAAAACCCTAGTTATCCATAAGAAAACGACCTGCTGATGATGACTTATACAGACCTAAACGTCGGCAAAATGAAGGATCATATAATAATATATATATTGTCAATAAAATATTTCTTCATCTATCAGACAATAAGAATTTCAAAAATGAAACGAATAAATTAATACAAACCTTGAATCATAATATTAAAGTTTATAGATGAAAATGAATAGAGCATCAAAAAAATCACAAGTGATAATGGAAATGAATGTAAATAAACAAAATAAGAGGCTGAACAATATTTATCCATTGTTTATTTTATGGTTTCCTGTTAAAAAAGTCACGGAAAGATAGAAAACAAAATCATCGATCAATAAAATAATCAAATCAATAACATTTGTGTAAAGAGAAGTTACGTAAACTCGATGAGAAAGTCAATACAGGTTTTATCGAATTTGGTAGATAAAGGCCCGTAGAGAAAAGTGATAATCAAAATAACTTTAACTGAACATGAAACTGTGTAGAGATTTCATGCTACCCAATTCAATAACAAAAAGTTGGAAACTATGAATTTTGAATAATTTTGAAAAAATAAAGATCATTATATAGTGTTAGTTTTTTTAGGTTTATTAAAGGGATCTCAGTAACTATAGCAGATAAAGGCCAAAGATTTGCAGTCAATTTAGAAAAACACGATAATGTATAATGCTATATAAAATGCATCAGATCTGCTGAGCATTACTCTTGTTTCAAGGCCACCACGATCCCCCGGAGTTCTATGTCGGTTTCAGATTTTTTTGGGGGGCGCTGCAGAAAACAAAGTTCACAAAAAACTTATTCTACAATGAATAAGCTTTGAACTGCTGAAATTAAAGCTTTCAATACCATCAATAAACAATCTAAAAAAAAAGGCTTCAGACTAATTCGGAATTGAAAAGATCTGCATTATCTCCTAATAGCGGTGGAATTAAAAAAACTATTTTGTACATACTAAATAAATAACTATGGTAATCGCTCCATCGATGCTTTATTCCAATTATAATTTTTTTCTATAGGTAACTGAATCAACTACGGTAAGCTGAAACGTGAAGCAAAAAAAATAAATACTTTATTTAAGAATTAACCGTATGTTATTATATATCGCTAGAATCGTAATAAAATAATTTTTATTTGATAAGGATAAAATCAAATATTGTTTCCATTCAAAAAAACATAAGTTCATGACATATTCTAATGTCAAAGATGACGGGTCCGACGAAAAATGTTTTAATGTCATTTTATTCATAGTATAGAATCTCCTCAAACTTCTGTGTTTAACATTTTCTGCTACAATGAATATTCGGGAAGCTAGGGGCATCTTAAAATATCACCAAAAATCAGTTTTTTTTTTAAATATCTTTTGACAGCTGTAAATTTTTTTCAAACTCAAAACGGTGTTGAGTAAAGCTTACAAAACTGTAAAGCTTTGTCCATTTAGACATTTCGTATCTGCGATCGTTTCCAAGATCCCTGTACTAAACATTAAAAAGTCACCCTGTATGTGTATGGAGAAGTATTAAAAATTCAATTAGAAAATGATCACAGGTTCGACAACGGGGAAGTGAAAATAGAGTGGCAATTCTTGAAGATAAAATGTGCTAACAAATAGAAAGCCTTCCCAAAATAACTATGAACCACCAGCAGGACTGGTCTATACAGTGGAAAAGGTTTGTGGCAACGTGTAGGTCTTTCGCACTCCATCGACCACCGCATTTAAGGGTAAACGAGTTATGGTAATCTGTATATACAAATTGTTAGTAATCAACGATAATCATTGGTAATCTGGATCCCAATTCAATACAATTGAATTTTTCATTCGATTTTTCAAAGTCAGTCACGAAGGTACAAGAACCTGCGATGTTTGTACTGGAAAGATTTGATTGATGAAAAAAAACATAGCAATGACAACTTGTGTTGCCATTAATCCTTATTGGTACCGGACATCTTCACTTAGACATATTTATGGAATTGGAGTTCGCTTCTTCATAGAACATGGATAGACCAAAGCAGAAAGGTTTGACCACACCCTTTCAATGCTGGGACATTGGTAGCATCACTGAGCTTGCATCAGTGATACTGAAAATTCTATTTTGTACATTTGGCTACTTTCACATCTGTTGCTAGTTCTCATAATATTTTCGTCCTTCTTATTACCTCAACTTTATTGAAACAACAGTTTGTTGATTGGACAAAATTTTGGAAACAATAATTTAACAAGGGCAAAATGAAGGGTGATGAATTGGGCCGTGAAGCTTGAAATTGTCAGACATATCGAAGATCTTGATAAAGTTTGGCTCGTGTTTTGGAGCTGTAAAATATCATATTGAGATTATCTATCTCAAAATGCTGGGGTTCCCCAAGGTTCAGTACTTTCATCCATGTTATGTATCTCTATTATACCTAGTTACCTCAACTTTTTCCGGATCTATACAACCTATTAAAGTCAAACTATAGTGAGAAACCGATCACAAAATCACCTTCAATAAATGGAGAATGAAAATAAATGCAATAAAAATACCAAACAATGAATAGAACAATAAGAAGAAGACAGCTCACAGCGACAAAGATTATTGATGTTCAGGTCTCCTAGAACTGTAAGTTTGGTAACAGGACACATGTTACTACTGGTTACTCGTAAATGTTTACAGGCAGCTACTGAGCTACCGGGGTATAATCCTTAACACCGCAGCCTCTGATGGGCTTATTGCGTTTTCTTTTAGCCCGTCTTTTAGTCGAGGAGCTGTATTGCCTGGATAAGGTTTGATAATCTTCTTTCTCTGTCCGATCTTTGACAAAGGGTGTGAATTCCCCATTATCCCGTCTCCAGAACGCCAGTGCTGCACATTCAGAAACGTTGTATGAGGCTCGTTCCTCCTCTTCATTGCAGAGTCTACATATGGGTTCATCGTTGAAGAAGCCCATGAATATGTTTTCTTAGAGCGTCCACTTAGTATCCCTGTTACTTTCCTAACCTGATTTCTGCTGACTTCCAGTAGACTGAATGGTAGATCCCCTGCCATCATTGCAGACCTGGTAATTAGCACCATCTGGCTTTCTGTTGATTTTTGGAATAACTGTTGTATTCAGCCAGTCTCTTATTGTAGTTGTGCTCCCCATAATTGTTGATTTTACTATGTTATTGTTTTACTGACTCGTCATCATAACATAACTGGAAGTGTGCCAATGTTTATTGTTGTCCATGAGCAATTTCCATTTAAATTTAAATTTGACAAAATATTGGGGAAATATATTTGTACTAGTTTTGTTCTATTGTTCAGGTAATTGTTAACGTAATTATCATGATTTGTATTGTTTTTATTTCAGCATTTTGCATTTGTATTTGCTTTGTCCATAAAATGTATTCAAATTTTTCTGTGGCAATAAAGCATATTTGATTTGAGAGGATGAAGTCACTCCAAAGGCAGGTCCTGGACTGAGCAAAACATTCTAATGCGAATATACAAGAATAACAGTAATATAAACCATAAGATATACAGACAAAATAGATAATAGGGAAAAAAAGAATAAATAATATGTATGTACACCAACACTGCAGCAGAACAGTTTGCATAAAAAAGCGAATCAAACAAACAATATGAATACAGAGGTTTCAATAACAGCCGAAAAATACAGTATATAGCTACAGCTATGATAAAAATAAAGAAATGTACAGGGTTATTCATTATATTTTGACACCCATGATTATAATTAATAGAGAAAAACTTTGAATACACAAGTTTTTGGTTTTTTCACGTGGTATCTTTTGGTGATAGCGGAAATAAAAAATCGACTTTACAACATTGATAAAGACATATTTTTTCAAAATGGAACTCCCTGTATATTATTACCTAAAATGAAAGATCTCTTTGTTCTGATACCGAATATATATAATTTGAAAAATGAAATGGAAAGTCTTCTATCTCACAAATTCCAAGCACTGTTTATTCAAACATTGATTAATTAAGTGACTACCAGTTTCGGGGTCTACAATTAAAACACCATCATCAGGTCATCGAAACAAGGGGTTCTATAAGTATCAATCAATCTAAAATTAACCTAAAAAACTACTTATAATCATTCAAGTTACAAGGACGTCATCAAAAACATTAAACACTTAGGAGTTAGGGAACCTCACATGTAACATGGATAAGACATACATCTGTAGAAGGGACGAATACGTTGTAACATAAACATACGAGTCACGTCTGCCCTTCAGAAGAACAGTGGAGGATTTGCTGGATCAGGTTGGAGAGTAAAATGTAACCTAACTTGAAGACAAGATGCCTAAACTTAACCTAACTATTTGATACGTCAATGATGATCGATAAATGGGATGTCTAAACTTGTTATAAAGAAAGTGTTCATGGTATTAAGATAAGTGTGTTAAATTAAAGATGAGAAAATTGGATAGACAATAACCACACATTTGACAGTGGAGTCAATTTTAAGATTTTACACTTTGCTAACAAAGGACATAAACTCAACAATTTAGAACTTTCAGAAATCCACATATCCTTCAAAAACAATGATTCTCTGACTCTCAATGCACAAATAAATCTAGTAGTCCATTGATATTTTGATATTTCGGGGGAAAAAAAATGTCAATCTTCTGTTTTTATAAAATCGTTACGCCCCCTTGCGGCGATCCTAGAAACTTGAAATATGTTTCCAGCATTTTCTTTCGGGCACATCACTCTACACATTTTTTTTCCTGGGTCTATGATAAATAGTTTACGAGAACTGGCACTTTTTCGCTGAAAATAAATTATCATGTACATAATAGTCTGGACATTTTATGAAGAAAGAGAACCAGCCCATGCATTGGTTAAAAGAGAAGAAACAAAAGTTCATCCTTGCTTTCCTACTTTTGTAAAGAAATCAAAAACCAAAAGGGAGATATGAAAAAGAGAGCCAAAAGTAAGATTAAACAAAACAGTCCCGATAGTAATCGTCCAAACAATAGTACACCCTCTTAACTAATGGAGTCCTTCCACTCTCAAAATGCTTCGAAATCTGGATTTCTCGTATATCAGCAGGCAAATGGTTATACATCCTCCAACTCTCATATCATAACAGAACCAAAAGTGAGACTTGACATGGGAACAGGAAGATAAATTCTCCCGGCCTGTCGGGTGAAGTGTTTATGCTCTGCTACTGGCGAAGAGTATCTATCCTTGTTGATCATGAGGACGGTTTCCATTATAAAAAGAGATGTCAAGGTTAGAATATTTTTGGACATGATTACAGGTCTGCAAGAATCCTTAGAACTCAGGTCATATATGTTTGTCAGAGCACACTTTTGCAGACCAAACAAGAGCTTTAACAAATACTGGTGAGTGTTACCCCAGAACGCGTTGCCTCATGTGAGATTCCACCAGCGCATGATAGACTGTCCGTGCCACATCAGAACCCATCTCAGACAGCTACAGTCCTCTCCGCGTAGCAGCCAGATACCACTTTTTCTAAAAGACCTTCGATGTGTTTGCTGAGTTTCAGTTGAAAATTCATATTCACTCCCAGAAACCTTGTGACAGCTTTGCGTTCCAGAGAACCGTCGTGCCATCCGCAAAAAAAATAAAGCGGCCGCAGACATCAATATCAGCCAGATCAATGATAAAGAGCAGGAACAAGGTTAGTCCAAGCACTGAACCCTGAAGGACACCACAGCGGATCTGCGAGTTACCCTTTGGGAACGACTACTGAAAAGATACTCAAACCACTCCAATCCAATTCCCCTGAACTCGTATCTATTTATCTTCCGCAACAGTATTCCATGGTCAACGCAATCGAATGCTTTTGACGAGTCACAGAAGACTGCCGCAACAGCTGTCCTGGTATTGAGGTATGTGTACACTCCAAGGAGCTAAAAATGGCATCACTTGTACTTCTGTTTTCTTGAAACCCAAACTGGTCCTCATGAAGAATGCTGTTTCCTTTCAAAAACGATAAAACCCTAGTCTTAATCAATCTTTCGATGATCTTAGGAATAGCTGAGAAAAGCGAGATGGACCGAAAGTTTGATGAGTCCTCCTTATGTATGTTTATTTCCAGCTATTCTCTTGTGTGCTGGCAATCCCGCAGACTTGCTTGGATTTATTTCTGTGCCTACGTGACATTGCTCGATTTATGGCAACACAGCCGTAGACAAGGTGTGTCTACCCACAGTAAGTTTTGCCTACTGCTCTTATTTTTGCCATTATTGTGGCTGTGGTTGTGACTTTCATGAGAGCATGTCGTCTAGTAGGATGATGCCTAATTATTTGACTTCTCTTGCCACCTGCACTTCTTGTTCGAATAATACGGGGGAGGCTTTCTCAGGATTCACCTTCCTGCACCAGTCTTACACAATAGTCAGGACTCTCTTGGATATAGAATCCGTTGCTGTTTGATTCCACCAGAAGTCCATCTGCAACTAGGTTCCAGAAACTTTATTGAAACTATTTCAGTAAATGAGGTTCAATATTCAAATACTTCAAAGAAATATTCATCCTCTTATCATTATGCATACCATTTTCATGGCAAAGCATCCGGAGTGCCAAAATGTAAAATATAAATTCTTCCTCAAGTATCTTCATGAAAATGTCAACTTGGCATTTGGCCTTCCGCGGATCGATACTTGTTCCAAGTGTGAAGGACTAGGAGTTTAACTGAAGAACCTCCATCTAAATGATACCGACAAGAGTGGAGAACTCAACATTCACAAAATTTAACGAAATAGGAAATTTTGCAAAGGAAATGAAGAAGTAGCAGCTCTTTGTTTGGACCATATAACCTACTTTTTCGGTTTTAACCATCACAAGAGATCTTCTTTCATCGAATACCTCACCGCCAAAAAAGCAACGTTTTATTTCTACCATGCAGCCGAAGGACACAAAGGCCTTCAAGAAGTTTATTCTTTTTCAAATGTTGAAGAGCTCCATCTATTTCGTGACGAATGTCCAGGTCAGAATCGAAACAACACCACGATGCGATACCCTTGACCCTAGTAATAAGAAACAAGTTCCAGAAAGTTACTATGATATATTCACATTCCCCAAAGAGGTCATTATGATTAGGATTTCTAAACAGTTGAAAAGAAAACTTGTCACCTCGACCGGATTTTCTAGGTGAAGGATTATGAACACTTTATAGCTTCATCGTCTACAAGCAATAAATTCGACATCATGATACTCACGTAGATGTGGCTAGTTTTAAAAGGTGGTGGCCAAATTTCTTCACGAAGAAAGTATTGTCTACAAAAAGTCTTAGAAAGAAAGTTAAAAAAAAAAGTTTATTTCCGCCATAAACTCACTCCATGCATTCAGCTTCAACTCGAAATATGTGGGTGTAGTCTTTGTCTTTGTTGAGAAACGTTTTCTCGATTCAAAAACTCAACAACGGGTCAGTTCGTCAAAATTGATATGGATCGAACGTAGTGTTAGAATTACCTAAAGCAGATCTAAGAAATTATTCTGCCTGACAAAAATCTTAAAACGTTCCTGAAGAGCTTATTACGTTGCAATTGTGAAGGTGGAGATCTCATTAGCATGTACATACCTACATATTGGCTTTAACAAATTTTTCTCGCTTACATGTTACACAAATCTGTGATTTAAAAGCAAGAGAAGCGAAATGGAAAGGGATGTTAATTAACGATGCCTTTTCCAAGGGTGAGATTTTGTTTACGTGCCGACACATCGAGAAATCATTTATCTGTCCCTATTTAGGGTAGTTTTATTGCGTTGGGGTTAAACTGATGGATAATTATATCCGGCGGTGATGGAAGTATGTCTGGATCACGGATCTATGATTGTTTATGTTGTGTTTATGTGAAAGCGTGACTACAAAGATTAATGAACAGTAAGTAGAAAGAAGCGTCTTGCCATTTACTCTAGCTACAGCAATATTTGTACGTGCCCAAAATTCAAACCATCCCCTTTATTAACGTTTTTATTGCCGTTTATTAACGTCGTTCCAGTTTACGACGTTATTTCTGCCGATTGAATTTATCCTGCCAACATCGATATGCTTTTTGATTAACGCCCTTTATTCGTGCCAATAAAGGGCAGCGTCAATGGAAAGCTGCCATAATCGTAAATTGCAAAGATGGTTTATTGAGGTTAGAATTGACAGAATTGGTTGGTATTTGTGTGCAGCGGAAATCTATGCCTACTTTGCTACGCCAACCTAGAAACATAACTTTGGGTCTTAATGGTTACAGGTTTTCGCTCACATGGACGTTTTCAGTGTAAGTAATAAATTTGGAGTGTACGGAGTGTCTTTGTGACAATGTCTTGGTTGATGCTCTTTCATTTGTTATTTGAATCAGTATAGTTGTCGATTTACTGGCATCTATGGATATGATAAATATATAAATGCGCAAGTCATATTGAATATTCAAAGCATATCAATTGTAGCCTATATAATCGAATTCTTGGAACCGAGGGCTAATCTATATTTATTGAATCACCATGGTTGATTAACATATCCGCAAACTATACTATAATATACGTTGGTAGTTACAGCGGAATGAATTGGCCATACAATTTATTATTTCAACAGTACATTGTGCATGCATGCGGATTTATAAACGATAGAAATGGAAAATATCTATCATTTATTGTTACGGCTCATTGTTTATTGAAGAAAGCGGCTTTCATGAGAGTGAAAATAATTTATATTGAATTATTTACGTGATCCCAGATCCCACCAAAATGGGACCAATGATTCCTAATGTTGCATTGTTAATTCCAGGTAAATTATTATTGCTGCTAGACATTTGAAGTGAGATTGTTTCTATTTTTGAATACGTTTCATCAAAGAGATAAGACAATTCATCTTGGAAAGAGCTTTTCAACAAAGTCCACAATTTGAATAACTGGAGTGATCTGATGGAACTTTAAGAAGTCGTCATACTGTTATCACTCCTAGGACGACCCATTCTAGGGTGGCAAGACATTCGACCGATGTTCATGAGGAAATAAAACTCCGCCATGGCTAGATGGATCGTGAAATCAAATGTTGACAAAGTTAGAATTGGCTGGCTTCAAAGCGCTTCAAGTTAGATTCCTCGAGATTTAGTAAAAGGTTTTGTATTGAAGACCTACAGTCGTTGGTGGGTGTAGTTTTCTTTTTCTGTTATGAACGTAGATCGGGGCTAAGTTCATATAGTTTGATGACAACTGTCACAATTGCCACTGAAAGTCATATTATTCGTTGACATCATTTTTCATGAATATGATTTGGTTCTTGATAAAACTGATGTGAAATCCACAAAAAAAATGTAAATTTGGATTTTGCGCCCGTACACAATTAGCACACACAAAAATTCACTCTACAAGCGTTATCTCGATGGAAGCTGTCAATTTTGGGGTGGTTTTTCGACTGTGGCTTCCCCCTCTGAGCCTGATTTAAACTCAAAATAATGAAATGGTAGGTAAATTGATATATTTTATTACAAAAGATCTTGAACATGTCCACCCCCTTCTTCAATACATTTCAAGGGCCTTCCTTCTACATAGTTAGACAAATTTTGAAGCATTTGAGGATGATGAAATGTGCAAAAATACAGCGGAAACGTTTCTTGAGTTCTGAAAAGAACCAATTTTGATTTATAAAAAGACACAGAGACTCAAAAGCACAAAACTTCTCGAAAAGTCGACAACAATACAAAAGTTAGATTGGAAAGTGGATTAGCCACCAAATCAACTTTATAACCTAGCTTTTGTGATGAAATAATGTTTGCGATGTTAGCCAAGACATACGTTTCTTGAAACAATTGCAATCCATAGGAGAGCTGACCGTATTTTTTATTGAACACTCGTTATATCGGAGCAGTTCGGAAAGCAGAAGGAAAATGGTTATAATGATATGTGGGTATTCGAACATGCTGAAATGAGATCATGCAAAATTGTATTTTGTGGATATCATGCCATGTATTCACATCTCAAGCCAACTTCCATTCAAGACACTCAAGGAATACTAATTTACTTGTCGTTGTGATTTTGATCAGTAGAAATTGACTTATTTCTTTCAGCAAAACCACTCTTTTGCTATTTTAACTTTGGATAAGTGACTTTTTTCAAAATTTGATGAAAGTTTACTAGTTTTTTTCAAGAACAATTTGTTTTTCTACACAACCTGCCAGTTAGTTTCCGCCTCAATTGAAGTTTGCAAAAATCATAGAAGTTGACACGAACGAAGAGTATACTTAGGCAAAGTCTCCTTTCAAAGTTTGTTCTCCCCACAGATCCAGAAGTTTTCAAAACATTATTTTTTTTGTAGATTTTTTTTCCGGGTATGTTCACGTCGAAAATCAGGTCCAAATGTGAAGTTCATTACTCACGAAGTCGCCAGTCAATTTTTATTTTTTTCACACATTGCCAACTTTTTTTTTTTTATTTATGAATGAGAGAATCTGCTGACGAAAAAGAATTATTTGTTGGCCTTTTTGGTGAGAATATGGTCAAAAGTACCGTATGGAAGATTCATTCGTTTATTCGTCGACGTTTCGACCACTATGTGGTCATCTTCATGATGATATAGATACATTGATCTCTTATCTGCTCAAGTCATGACGTAACAAAAGTGAGTGGAGCTTATATTTTTTTCAAACAGATCCGTATCCCATGTTAAGATCCCATAAGAAATTTTTTGTGAAATCCCAAAATCATTATATCTGAGATCCTGACAGTTTTATTGTCGTTTTCAAAGAAATCAATAAAAACTGTAGATATGCTTCTGAGCTATTTTCTTCAGTAACGTCTGAGAAAAATCTGATAAAAAGTAGACAAATATAACCTCAAAATGTTTCCAGACATTAATTATACACGAAAACCGACTTACCTTGTCGCAAACTTGTGATTTCAGTAAATATCACTCTCGTCCAGCCACATATTTCTGCTACAAGTCTTATTTGCATCTAACAAAAAAAACACCATAAAAAAGTTTTCTTATGAGATTTCAACATTCATACGAATTTGTTTGGAAAAAATATAAATTCCACGACCACTGTGACGTTAGAATTAGCCAGTCTATTGTTCACACATTGCAGACTACGAATGAATGAATTTTGATCTTTCTGGGCATGCATGTTACAGCAGAAAGTACACCTTAGAGTATATCAGAAACAAACAAAAAATAGATTCTCAATATAAAGTATAAAATAAGTGTAGAACTATGATAATAAGAAAACGGATTTTCCCAGCAGCAATGCCACAAACGGCACTCTTTATTTCACTTAATTGCCCTGCACTAGGAACGTTAATTTTCCAATTACCGAACAATTAAATTCGTTAAGGAAGAGAAACTATGCGTCTTTACGCGGCATTAACAATCATTTTTCTGCTTAGTGACTGTGGCATTCGTTGCACATTACGCGCCCGATAATCACCACTCATTCCAAAAAAATTCTCATTAATTTAGAAAATTGAATAAATCCAAATTGCTGCGAAACAAACAGTCGTCACCTGTACAAAAAGAATTACGACCCTTCAGTGCCACATTCGGCTCGGTATGTGCCCTTTGTGCCTGAAGGGCATAAATTACTAGAGTAAATGTTTGCGTAGATAATTTATACCAATTTGGAGAGGTGACAGAGTTGGAGGTTTGTGAATAATTTGCTACATGTAGGGTGTTTAGTTATGGTGTGAAAACCCTTTGAGTTTTAATTGTCAATCATTTGATGATGAAAAACCCTGTATAAATACCTAACATCTCCTACATCCTGTACAAACGGAGATTAATGTGCATCTCGACAGGTGTGACACATTGCTGGATTTAAATTAGTTGCAAAGTTTTTGATTCATTCTCTGATAAAGCGCAAAGTCGCGTAGATTAATGACTGGTATTTATCAGGTGCAGATGTCGCGCTACCTGCCATGAGAATTTTGGGAGGGTTTTGAACTTGTTAAACCCAGTCTGGACGCGATTTGATTTGACTGAGCAATTAAGATGCTTTAATCCACTACTTCAGAGGGTTTTCAGAACATATTGTCGCCTGTGAGACAAGCTAAACAGTTACAAGTATAACTCTTGAGGTCAATTTTAAAAAACAAAAGTCTCTGAATTCTGATAAGATAGTACCATCAGAAGTTGAACACAGTAAAGAAAACATGAAAAAATGGACAAGATCAAGCACTGAAAAAAGCTTTAGCATTGGAAAAAAATAAAACTATTGTTTATTCTAGTTGATTTTCTTCATATCCCAGTGCTTTCTTTATTTTTAGTGATTTTGTTCCATTTAAGGAGATTTATTATTTATTTTCATCTTCGCTTCTTGAATATCTTTTTTATCGTTCCAGATTTGTTGCACATTTTAGAGAGTTTGATATGATTTTCACAGTTTTATCCTTCACTGTGTATGTTTTAACATTATAGAAACAATTAATTTTGTTTTACGAATTTCTAAAGCTTATTCTTGTTTAAATTGTAGGAGCTGTTTTGTTTTTTGTCCTTTAGATTTTCTTACATTTCAATTATTTTCAAATGTATTATTTATTTTCCTATATAAAATCACATAGGTCCGAAATGCTTAGCATATCCATATTATTTTTCTTGGTGCAAAAAAACATGAAAATAAAATTTTATGAACAACGTTAAGTCTGACAATGAGTTGAGTCAAAAACTCATAATAGTAGAAGTATTTGTAAAAGGAAAAAAAATAAGATTAAAGTGAGAAAATCAAACATTGATAAGACAACAAATAAATAGACAAAAATCAAGAACAAATAAAAATCCCTGCCAGTGGAATTCAAATATCATAATACTTCCCTGTCTATTCTATGGGGACGATCTTTTTCAGATTATGCTAGTTTTCTTCTTGTGAGTAGCTTTCTCTCATTGCCTAACTTTTCACTTTTTAAACACTTGAGAGCGATTTTTACAGTTCTTTTTCATCAACTGTGGCCTATTTCAGATTATAAAAATATGATATTTTGTTTCACGAATCCTTGAAAACAACACTTCTAAACAGTTCACTTCATTTTTAATTTCTTCTTTTCTTTTAATTGTATGAATTTTTCATTATCCCCATGCAATTTTACTGATTTTGCTATGATAGATTATTATATTTATTTAGTTCTTATACAAAACCTAGACCTGAAATGCAGTACAGTACAATAAATATTTTTGAAGAAAAACAAAAAAATTAATAATCCAAATCAACAACAAAATACACGAAAATCATTGAAAAACAAAAAATGTTTTCCAGGACAGCTTGCTTGAGTCGTAAGCCAATGTTTAATTTCTTTAATTTTGTAGATTACTTCCAAAAAATTTCTCAATATCCCCAATCTGATCGTTGTGACCTAAAAATCATTGGAATGGATTTTTAAATGATACCAATTCGATAAAAACATTTTTTTAAAAATTAGTAACAAAATAACAAAGAAAATTTAATAATAGACATTTACGTTCAGGAACGATGAGAAGTATTTAAGAATATCAATTATTACAAATACGTACATACCCAAAAAGTTTTTATAGTAGTTATAGTACTTTATAGTGAAAGAAATTGGAAAAACTCCAGTCCTTGGTCTTTTTTACTTGACGCCATCAGTCCCTCAATACAACAAAAAACTATTCTAGCCATTCTGGTTGAATCAACTACATTCCATTACGCGTGTATTTATCATTGTTTCAAATTATCATAAATTGAATAACTCAGCATTAATCAGACACTGAAGCTGATTATTATTCCTATGGCTTCCAATCCGTACGTTTTCGAATTATCGCCATCGATAATGAAAGGTGGAACAATTAGTTTTGATGGGGCTTTATTTGAATTGGTAATAGTTGATTATGTTATTAGTTTTGTGATCAAAGGCTGTTGGTTTGGTGTTAAAAAAGTGATACATTTTGCACTGAGAATAACATGACTCAGCACTAGCTAACTAAATTTTTTTTAGCAGAACTGGAAGCAGCACGTAGTCAGTAGGTAACACAGAAAAAATATTAATATTTCCTTTTGGACAAGACTTTTTCAATGAAGTTGTTTCACCTACATGACAATGTCAATGTTCTCAAAAATCTTAAAAACATTTATTTTAAACAAAATTGACAAATGTTTACCATTAAACGTGATATTGTTTTTCTGTGGATTGCTTAAACATTTTTTTTAACACGGTTTGAGATATTTTGCCAAGGTATAAAGTTTATTCTGCTTTTTCATCACCTTCTGGTGAGGCGTATTGAGTAATATTTTTTTTATAAAAACTTTTTAAAAAATCAATTTTTGAAATCTTATCTACAAATCAAACTTTATTCAAAGTTAACTAATGTCCTAATAGTTCCAATTTTAATGACTACGATATTTCATGTTATCCAAAATTACTAAAAATAAAACATTTATAAAATCAAGAATCTTTCAAAATTGATTTAATCCGAACATTTTGGCTCGTTGGAATAAAATTGTATATTTATCAAGGAATGTTTTCACTTACCCTGACTGACAAGGAATAAAGATGGTAGAATATGCAGACGACGTGGCATCCTGGTAGTGGGCAAAAGCTTGTCACGACGGTCTTGGAGTAAACCCTGATAAGACAAATCCATTTCTGGTCACACGGAAATACAAGGTGCCCAACAGTAAAATGCCCACATTCGGGAAATAAACTCCTAGGCTTTTCAATGAGGCAAAGTACCCAAGGATCATCCTGGAGTCGAAGCTTTCCTGGAAGAGAAACACAGAGGAAAGAATGAGGAGAGGTCTCAATGCATTATATGTATGCAGGAGAATTATTGGTGAAACATGGGGACTAAGGGCGCACATTATCCACTGGAAGTATACAGCGATCGTGAGACCCATAATTACCTACAGAGCCGTGGTATGGTTGAAAGCCACTGACACGAACTCGAACGTGAAGATGCTCACGAAAGTACAACGGGAGCAAAGAACAGCACACCGCAGCCTGCTTTAGAAGTCATTCTAAACCTCCTGCCTATTGACTTGTTCATTAAAAGCACTGCTGCAGGGAGCTCTCAGACTGAGGGAGGCCCAATTGTGGAAACAGGCAACAAGTGGACACTCAACGGTGCCAAGGGGAATCTCAAAAGCAATGGATAACCAGAAGGCGAAGCTGCTACACACGGCAATACACTATATGGTGACCAAGAGCTCTTTCGAGGATAAGGTAGTGGTTGAAATACCTTCCAGAGAAGACTGGGATCAAGACTCAATTATAAGGAAGAAAGAGATATCCATCTTTACAGTCGCAGCGAAGACAGATACAGGCACAGGAGCAGGGATATACTCAAAGGAACTAAACATCCAAGAATCTATCAAGCTTGAGAAAGGATGTGGCATTCTGCATGCAGAAATCATTGCCAGTAAAGAAGCAGCCAACCTGTTGCAAAGACTGGAAAGCACAACAAAAGACGTCATAATCTATGCAGACAGCAAATCAGCGTTAAGACTACTAGAATCAGGTACAGTAAGGTCAAAGGTTGTGATGAGTTACCCTGAGGCATTGTCCTGGATCAGGAACAAGAAGCTCGTTCTATGCTGAGTTCCTTAACATAGCAATATTGAAGAGAACTCGATGGTAGATGGACTGGCGAAATTGGGACTGAGAAAGGACGAAGCCAAAATGGAAACCACATCGCCACCAACGATCAAACTATTGAGTGATACAGTAAATAAAAAGATGGTAAAGCTACATAGCGACAAGTGGGGCAATCGAAACGACTGCGACACATCGAGAGCTCTGTGGCCAAACTTAGATATGGAAAAAAACAGGGAAATTACTAAAGCAGAGCAAATCCTCTGTGAGCACCCTTGTGGGAGTAATCACAGGACACTGTGAAATAGGAAGCATGTTCCGAAAATGGGGCCTAGGGGATCTTTGCAAGGACTGCATCGAGGCGGATGAAACGATAGAACATCCACAGTGCCACTGCCAAAATCTGAAAGAAGGACGCCTCAGAAATATTGGACAATACTACCTTGAAGAAAATGGGCCATTTGGCCTCCAAGTGAAAGCAATGCGGACCTGGAAACTGCGGGGCAGGGCATACTCTTTGCAACCTAACCTAACCCAGCCTACCCTGACTCATTGGATTATTTTCAGATTCTCATTTTGTATTCATGCATTTGAATCATACAATCTAAAGGCAAACAAACATCAATTTTAACATTCTGTGTAACCAATCAGCTAATGCTATAAAAGCGTGGAAAATAATGTTTTAAACATGATTTATTTTGATGAATATTGAACGCTCATTTTGAATGTGTTCATGTCAAAATTACAACTCAAATTTGCATTATTCAACACTTGGGAAATTATCATACATTCACTTGCAAGCATATCAATGGGAACACACTGGACTATGATCAGTTTTTCTTTGAGAAGGTCTTCCTCAGATTTTTATGATTTCAATTTTATTGATCAAGTTGTCGACGATTTAATGAGAAAAAAATTCAATGCTCGTAAAATATGTATATGATAATATTGGAACATTAATAGCTTAGTACATACCTACATT
This sequence comes from Orchestes rusci, assembly GCA_958502075.1. NCBI lineage: Eukaryota > Metazoa > Arthropoda > Insecta > Coleoptera > Curculionidae > Orchestes > Orchestes rusci. The sequence goes on along the minus strand of OY293313.1, from coordinate 17,186,004 downwards.
TTTGTTGCAACACAAATTGCATATTTTTTACGCTCATGGTGGTAATCAGTTGAAAGTCATTGAAAACACTGAAATATATTTCAAAAACTATCGAAGAGTAAAATAAATCAGATTATCTGTAGTCCGATATATCGGAAGAGGCATCAAACACTGTGGCCAAGTTAATCAAACCATTTTATATCGGAAGCCGATCTTGCAAAAAAAAGCGTGATCATACATTTTAAAGTTATGAAAAATGAGAACAGACTATGATGTTTTCCTTCTTTAATAGTTTCTCCTCATTGCTTCAGATTGTCATGCACTTTTATTTGATATTTGTAAATAAATTTGACAATTTTTGAAGTAATTTTTATAGTTTTTTCCCACTTTGAACTAATGAACATTATTAAATGAAATTAATTATTTTTCAATAAGATCCACTTCAGTTTTGAAAATCCAATTATTGTTCAGATTGGTGGTACATATTTTATTATGAGTTTTGCTAAAAAAATATAATGCAGTTTTTATCGAGCAAAAAAATAATATGAAACAAAATAATCAAAAATAACCTTTTTGCAAAACAAACATGATACCTACTTGAAAGCTTTACCGCGCTTCAGAAACCTTATAAATATTTTCCCAAAAAAAAAGCAAAACATAAAAAACTCAGATAAAGATCAATTACCATAAGTATTCTATTTATTTATTTTTCTAAAAACATTTAAGTCGCGTATCTTCCAAAAAACAGAGTTCATACATTTTGAAGTTATGAAAAAGTCTGCTTTGATTTTTTTTCACACTGTAAAATAATTTGTCCTGTCCAATAATTTGTTTCTTTGTGATGAGGGGGGTTAAACAAAAGGCGATTTCACACCAACAAATTTTATGAGTGGAGTTTAGCTGGAGTTGAAGGATTCCATTACCAATCACCAGTGCGTAAAAATGTGATTATATTTATGTTAATTTGAAACATGACTTCAAAATTGGTTTCTGAGCTTCTCAATAGCAGTTTGCATGAGCCAAGTGAAAAAGTAAGAATATTGGCTTTTTGCTTGGCTTATGGTTATATCTTCTCCCTTTGGTAGTTTCTTCATAATCCCACAGGTCTATTAAATTCCTAAAAGTGTAAGGTGGTACATGTAACCTTCATCAAAATGTCTCTAATCGTTATACTGCAACGCAAATTCAATCAAAGATTTGCATAATCCCCATGCCAAGCCATAATATTTCTGCCACTTTGGCCAATATAATTTAATGAATCATCGAGAAAAATGCCACCATATAGAAATATTTCTTGTTTCAATTAAGTTTCTGCGTTTTAATGAACCCCATTTGCTTATCTAGTACTATTTTTAGTGCTCCTCTTTGGCTGGGTGGTCCGCTACAGTAACAGCGTTTAAAAGCATAAACCACTTCTAATGTGAGTGCTAGATAGTCACTATCTGGTTTTAATGGAGATTGTTATCTTCACGGGAATTAGTGACTGAATTTCATTGCAATCTGACCTCAACCCAAAAAGAAGTCACAAAAGGGAGAAAGAAATCGAAACCACACGGGGCACAAGTGCAGCATTATTTCAAAATTACAGAGTCCCAGCGAGAGATCATTCGAAAAGCAAATTACAAAACTAATCGAATTTCAGATTGGCGCATTTTTCCGGCCGCGCCGATGAAAGAACTTATTATTAGGGATAATGCCCCCCTGGAATTCAAACACGTACTTTGATTCGCGGAATGATAGTTTTATTGGCGGCAATAAATTAATTTCCAAGAAGTCTATCCATAAATCTGGAGTTATAGTCCGTGTCAGGTTCAGGAGTTGTCGTTAAATTTAACAGTTTATAGAGCAGAACGTCTAATGAAAGGGCGGAAATGGTCGGGATATTATTGGATGGGTTAAGTTAAGTTAGATGAAATTATTCTCACATTAAATGCCTTTGAATAGTTTCCGGACGGGGGAGCCGTTAAAACCTTTTGAAATAACATTGTATGTTTTATACTCCTGGCAATAAAATGTATCCAGGTTTCATCGTTGAGTTAAACTAATTGCTGTTGCCCATGATGGTATAACTTCCTGCTATGGTGCATTTGAAATATAGTATTTTATCATGAACTGAACATATTTTACTTTTGCCGAAATGAATCCAGCAGTGGGTCGAATACTTTGCCTGTCTTGAGGAAACGGGTAGTCTGATCGAGCAACATCGAAGAAGAGGACTCTTTACAAAGATTTTTAGTCTCAACTGTGTCAAGGTTGCCCACAAGTAGAGAACCAGACTTGATGACAGCAGAATAACGTAACGACTACCCACAAAACTATCATGTGGAAGTCATCTCCACGAACTCAGTCTCTTCCCAGAGGTATCGACAATATCAAAATTGGACAACGCAGATAATCAGGCTACATGGAGCCAGTTTGAGGGCAACGTATAATCCTGCCTGCATCTCAAGACAGATTTAAAGAGACAACTTAGATGAGAGCACTTAAAATTAGAGAAGCAGAGTTGTATTCACAGTGAACTACTACTCGAAAAACTGTCAGAAGCTATCTCGACTAACTCAATCTTTTTCTAGAGGCACTGGTGTCGCCAATATTACAATTGGTACTGAAGATTGGTATCCCACAAATTCATTTCCTGACAAATGGACGTTTGGTTATCTTCCAGATTTTACTCAAATGACTGGAAGGGTGGAAGGGTCAAGACAAGTTCAGAAAGTGAACACATACAATAATTGTCTGAGATGGAATGGTTATGGACATCAGATCTGAGCTGATTTATCCCCAAAGCTTTTTGACTTTCTGAAAATAACAAAAAATCATGATCATACATACTCTTCCTTATAACATCAAAAAGAAACAGATCATTTGGTTATGAATATAGTGGCAGGGGTAATACAAAATCAAAAAGATACTTTATATCCTGATAAATATACTAAATCGTAATAGAAACAAAATCAATACAGCCAATAAAATGTAATGAAACTTAAACTAACAAGGGTAACTGGGCAGAAGTTCTAGAGTATATTGACGAACCACAGAGAAGTGAATTGCGATAGTACACCGATTTTCCGAAGTGCGTTTCCAAAATGCCGGGTGTTGAAGTTCTTGAAAAAATCGAGTTTTTCCTTCTGTCTAGTGGATGCTTCCACCAATTTTGAAACAATTTTCGGAGTGTATGATAGGCATTGTGAAAACTCTTTGAGCTATTCAGGCAGATCCAAATTCCACAGGAGAAGAAATAGTTTTTAGCCGGGTCATTCATCCAATTTTCATCAGACTAAATCTCTCGAGTTTTCGAGTGAAAAATAAAAACCATACTATTATCCTTCAGAGTAGATAAAAATCTTCCATTCTCACAAAGAGACCTTGTATATCAATATCTATCCTAGACTTTGATTCATTCCCCTGTTATATCCTTTGAAGGGTTCATTAACGGAAATTTTTCAATTTTTTCTCTCGAAAAAACGCATCGGTGTCACATCTCAAACCAGTCTGGTTTCTCTATATTGAGAAGTATATTTTCGAGAAGTCTTGACCAAGGTGGCTCAGAAAGGGTGGTTATACGGTTTTACTGAAAATATAGAAAAAGATAATATCATAGGAATGAGTATACATTGATAACTTTTGTGTGCGGTTTGAAACTGTTTTGTCGAAAGAGAAAAGACTTCCTGGGTAAATAGGTACGATGAAGGAAACTTGGAGCCATCATTTCACACCAGAGTGGTGATTGTGTGAATGGGGGTGCAAGCCCAGCGACTACGCCTAGTGGCCCTTTTCGCCAACACGCGTTGCCAATCCCAACTAATTCTTGAACGGTCTCAACTCGGGACCCCCAACTCCTCCCGAAGAATGGATGCCGCTCCTAGAACCTTCCTCCTCAGGCAACTCCATTCATCGCAAACTTCTAGTAAGGACCTAGGAGTGCTGCGCCCATTCATAGAAAACGATGTTCTACGGTGATGCTCAGAGCCTTTCTACTCTTGTTCAGACACTAGAACGTCCTTGGTTTGTTCGGTTGTGTAAGCATTCCTCTGGCTTGTCCATATTTCGTGTCATTCCTCCACTTCTCCACTGTTTTTTGCCAAGACCACTCATTAAGGGGCATTTAGGGTTCTTGACCGGGCTGAGTCGACGGAGACTCTAGTATGGCTAGCTTGTTCGTTTCCGATTATACCCATACCAGTATTACCAGTCTGACTTACTTACTCTCGCTCAGGATATGCCCTGAGCAGAGAAATGCTGCTTGTACCAATTGATGGTTTGAACTAGGAAAAACTTCACTTTATACAATGAAAGAAAATGATCTTTCACCAAGATAAGGCACCGTGTCAGTATCTGCCTGGGATATCTTGATTATTACTCTTTAAAGTGCTTTCGCACACTTCCATTCAGATTTGACCACATCGTCGTTTACCAGTTCGCACTACACTAAAAATTGTGGGCTATCAGAAAAAAACATAATTTATTTGAAAGAGTACTCAATCACAATTTAGATTTGAAAATAATATCATTCGAATGTCCATGACTTTGTTGACAGTAGGAAATCCGCTCAGTTCAATTTATGACTATATTTCCACACATTTGGGCCGGTCTCCCATGAATAACATTTTTGATGTTGGTTTTCACATCCTCTAGAGTTCTTGGATCGTTATCATGAACCTTCGACTTCATGTATCCCCACAGGAAGAAGTCGCATGGGATCAAATAAAAAGATTATGCGGGAAAATTTACTGTACCACGTCGTCATATAACATTATCATTACCGTTGATATACATTTTTTATATCTTTACAACGTTCTTATGACGTCAAATGTTCCATGCTGTTTTGTAATGACCTGACCTACAAATCTGCCAAATAAGAATGCCATCCACTTTTACAGTGTTGCCTAACTTCCATTCAAAATCCCAAAGCACTAAATGGATCACCCTTTTTTACCCTTGATTGTAGTTTTCAAAAAATATTGATGGCTTGGTCATTATACAATAGGGAGGAAGAGAAGCTGCTTTTGTACACTTAAATTTTTAATATCCTGTGGAAAAATTGAGATTCAAAATTTATCTCTATTATGTTCAGTTTTGAAGCGCGATCTTTTCTCAACAAAATGTTTTCTTATTCATGTCGATATCTGCTCTTTCAGAGAAGATACTTGAAACACAAGGAAGCTATCAACAATAAAATGGAAATCAACTTAAAAGTAACTATATTGCGGACTACACCAAAAGTACAAATTAGTACAATTTGTGCGCCAAATAAATGTATAATAGAGAAATTGATTATTATTTTAAAAATCAACTGACTGGAAAGATTCGTGAATTTGTAAGATTTTTTCATAAAAATATGTATATGTTGTTCAAAGAAAATCCACAAAAGATTTGGTGAAGGCGCACTCCAATATACCTTCCTGACTTCGACTAGAATCAAAGTGTTTGCCTTCCTTCATACTTTTGCTTTGATTTATTCTTGTAAAAATCATAAGTTGAAAAAATAAGCAAAACAACTATTGAAAGTAATCCTTTCACATCAAGCTCTAATGCATCGTTCCTTTTAAACCTAACTGATCCTAGATTCTTGAAAATCACTGGTCTGTGATCCGTGAACGACTCAAACTGACATTATTATTATTTTCCATTACAACGTGAAACCTGCTTATCTTTTGTAAATAAATTCGTTGAGAATATGAGTAAAACAAACCGTAAATTACTGGTGGGAATGATAAGTGCCCCAGTCTTGCGTGACGCCCCTTGGAAAAAAAATTGAGAATGTCCTCAAAATCCTCCTCGTGCAAAGCTCAGCAGCGTGGCATCGCAATTGCCCCAGCCTGATAGAGTTAATTAGCGTCAGGATGGGCGAATGTCTGGTGTAAGTGAAAATTAATTATTCGGGATGAAAGCCGGCTTGTTCCGCAGCCAAAACTAGTTATAGCTCAAGTACCCTAACGACTTCAGGAATTCCAGTTTAACACGCCAGCCAAAAGCATTTTAACGTGTGGTTTATGGGTTCTTTTGGTACTGGAAGTGCGCTGTTTCACACTATTAAAAACCATTTATGAAGCTTGAAAAATTATAGTAGGTGTGCAGTAAAAAAATGTCTATCGAACACAGGAAAATTAAAGATGCTTACTAATCTGACCAGTAAAAGAGATGACAAAAAATGACATGCAAAATGTCAAAGTCGTTAAAGAGTTTTTGAAGGTTTAATATTTCCTCTGCACATTCCTTTTCAAAGGGTATATTTCCTGGTGCCAGATGGTCGAGTCCTCTTTTTCCTTGGAACACACTGTACAGTGTGTCTACTTCAAGTTAAGGGAAAATTCCTGATTTTAAAATGTGATTCTGATTCTGAATTTTTTTTTTTAGTATAGAGACACCGTTCCAAAATAAGGCAGGAAGTCTCTAGGACATGAAGTGAGTCAATGTCAGCAATCCGTGTCTCACTCTTCGCAGTACTCATTGCAGGTGAAGGTTTCTCCAGGACTTGCATAAATAGTCATTCTGTTAATAACGACTCTCTGCTCTGGCATTTTCCAATCCAAAGCAGTTGATTTTTGGTCAACGTTCAATCCGGAACTCTTGGTCTTTTAGGACAGAGATATCATATCAAGATTCAGATAACAGAAAAAGTAGCAAATTTTTTGGGAATATGTTTCTGTTCACAATGATTACTTACCGGATCTCTCAGGGATTTTTGAGCGTGTATAAATGTTAGCAAAGACTCAAATTTAAATAACAATGAGAATGAAAAACTGGAAAGAGTATTGAAACGGTCATATCTGACTTGTCCCTCATCAATCAACTGGTAATATAGTTTCAGTATCTATATCCGAAGAAAGTATCCGGATACAAGTATTTGGTCACTCAATATGTCTGCGTTTTCGAAGTTTATTGTATCCGAGTATCCATATCCGATACTTGAGTTGATTCTTCGTTATCCGAACCCATCGCTGCCCTCTGCAATGATAAAGATTGAATTGATCATCTTGCGGTTGGAAGGTATCTCGCAACATATCTTTGCAACAATTATACAAAGAACAGGTTCAAAGAAAAACTAAAGTAACAAAAAAAACTTTGACAAAAATTCTTTGGGATTTCCGAATCCAGATGGATGAAACATTGGAACATAACACTTCCGACATTGTGGTGATCATGTGATGAAAAATAGAGATCATCGATATCATAGATACAACGAATGGCAAAAATGAAAAATACCAAGAATCAGAATGTGAAATATCTCGTTCACACAAGCATCTTTATGTATGGATATTAGTATAATTCTCTTTTCAATTTTATAGCTCTAAGAATGAAAATAAAAACGTTAGGAATTTCAGGTTTTATCAGTTGAGTCCTGTTTTTTCATATCTTCATTCTATTACTTTCATAAGATTGTCTTACTATTTATCTGCGATGTTCCACTTTCCAGAAGTTACTCGTTTGTTATGCCTATGCGAGACTACTAATTCAAAAATCCGTTGCTCCGGCGAGGCTTTTAGACAAATATTCTTTATAGAAACTCTCACTTCTCACTAATAAAATCTGATGAAGATGGAATTTCAAATGTTACGTGTGAAAATCTGTACCGAGAAATTTGAATTATGTAATCGTCGTAATTTTTTAACTTAGGTTGTAGATTTGAGACTAACATTTTTCGATGAAGAAACCTTCAGATTCGCCACCAATAAAATTTCATCCCATGATACTAAGAACGTTTGAAAATAGCAGATGGTCAAAGATACATGTTTGATTCTGAATCTCATTTTAGCATACAGGAATTTTTAAAATTTTTCTTGTTTTTTCAAAAATGAGTTGTGGATTTGTAACAAAATATTTCTCAATGTAGGAACATTCAAACTCCTCAAGATGGCCGCTTTAGTCAATTTTGAGTGATATTCTAAGTTTTTCCATGCTAAGCATTTTTCAAAAATTTGAGTTTTTTATTCTAAAATTAAATTGAAACTTCGCACCTAGTATTTTCAAAGATTAGTTTGTTGATTTGAGACAAAACTATTTTTCAATGAAGAGAACCTTCACTACTTAAATGTCAAGGTAACATTTCAAACGCTTTAAAAAAGGCCGCTAGTCAACGTCACGAAATTTTCCATGTCAAGAACTTTTCAGAAATTTGTCGGATTTTTTCAAAATCCAGTGTGTAGATTTGAAACTAATATTTAAAAAAAAAACTTCACGTGCATGATTTCAAACGATTAAAACATGGCCCATAGTCAAAGTCATAAGTGAAATTTGAATTTCAAAAATCAGTAAGTAGTATTTTTCAAATAAGTTTGTTCATTTGGAACTAATATTTTCTAATGTAAAACCTTCAAACTCTTCAATACTCAAATTTAAAGCCAACATTTTAATTATTTAAGGCCGCTAGTCAAAATCACAAATTTTTAGTTTTTTCATGCTAAAAACTTTTCAAAAATTTGTCATAGTTCTTCACAATTCAGTTTGTAGATTTGCAAATGATATTTTGTAATAAAAAAAAAAGTTCAAACTCCTCACGTGCACGATTTCAAGCAAATATTTCTAATGATTAAAAAATGGCCGCTAGTCAAAGACACAATAAGTGATATTATACATGGTGTTTAAAAAACATTGGGCAACAATCAAAAGATTGATCCCTATCATTCTAAGAAAAAAAGTTCCAATAAACATAGGTCCGAAAACGCATCGTTTCTATGATACAGGGTGGCAAAGTTTTTTTTTATCATTTTTGACCAATTTGTTTGAAACTTAGCAGCGTTGTTGTAAGTGATGAGGGGCTAACTTTGACCCTTAAAGATAAAAAATATTGTGTTCAGTGGCGTTGAGAGCGGGCAAGGGCATGATAACATCAATTTTTGAACTTATGTTTATCGGAACTTTTTGTTTAGAATGACCTTAGGAATCACTCCTTTCATTTTTGCACAATGTTTTTCAAACACCCTGTATATTTTGAGCACTAGAAATGTCTCAAACATTCGTAGATATCTTTTTTTATTGAGTTTTTGATTTGAAACTAATATGATTCAATAAAGAAACTTCCAAACTCTTCACTACTTTAACTTAAGCCAAAATTTCAAACAGTTTGAAAATGTTAAGAAACATTGAGAATCCAGAAGCCTAAATTTTCTAATTCTTTGAGCATGCCATGCAGCTAGTGAAAGATACACCTGTGATATCTTGAATTTTTTCATGCTGGAAAATATTCCTGATTTTCAAAATGGGTTTGTAGATTTCAAGCTAATATTTTACATAATATGATACCTATAAATTTTATTTGCTAGAAAATGTTCAAAAGTAATTTGTAATTTGCAGAATGAAATTGTAGATTTCAAACTGATATTTATCAATAAAGAAATAGCTCCTCACGACTAAAATTTCAAACGTTTTGAAATTAACAATTATCGAAAGATACAATACTATCTGATATTTTTGATCCTGCTAAACAAATCTTAAAAGCTCGTCGTATTTTGTTTAAATAAAATAGTACATAGATTTAAAGCTTAAATCTTTCAATAGAGTAAATCTCAAACTCCTCACGTGAAAAATTTCAATTAGTTTGAAAATGAGTCTGAAGATTTGAAACTAATACTTTTCAATGGAGGCTAGTTCAAACTGGTCATCACTAAAACTTTGTTTTGTCGAGATTGTGGAATTGAGTTCGTACATTGAAGTATCACCACCAAAATTTCAAGTCAAAATGTCAAACGGTTTAAAAATTACATCCAAAATTGTCCAATGTTTCAATTAATTACTTTAGCGTGCATCCACCGCGGGGGAATTTAAAACATTCATCAACATTTTTCAACAATTAGGCCAATGTTGTTCCGCTGTAGGCATGCAGCTAATTCATCTATCGATTAATCCTACTAATAAAATCGCTATAAACGTTGACCGTTACTGTAATTTATCGTCAGATTATTCAAAACCCTCCATAAACACTTGTATTTAATTGAGATGGTGGTATTATCAGAATTTACTAGCATGCTGGATTTCCTACCAGATGCCAAATGACGCTCAAATAAGTGAATTCCATTTGAAACACAAATTCCCGGATTCGTCGTAAAGTTTCAGGCACTTGACCGAACAGTGGATATCAGACATTCGCCCTTAGGGACATATACCCACCCTTATGAGGGTTGCAATGCGACCGTCTGGGATTTATAGTTACGTGATGGCATTTTTTATTTATTTGGGAAGTGGATTTATTGGTGGCTCACCCTGTACATGAAATTCTTTTAATGGATAAACAATAGTGACGGCGCATTTTTATGTTAATTGGGTACATGACGTGCCCTTATTTTGTTAAGTCAACGCACTCTGTGTTGTTACGCTTTAATGACTAAATCTGATTTGGATTTCTACTGGAATGCGTGAGGAAGAAGTATTTGTTCTTAGTAATTGGCTAAACAAAAAAAAAGTAGTTTACCATATCACGTGTATAGACATACTAAAGAGTTTCGATATTTAAAAAGAATGTTTATATAGATTTTTTTATTGTGATTGGTTTCCTAGAAACCCTGTAGTCTCTCAGATAACTATTGAGATATGACAAAAAATAAAAAAAGAAGATCCTCGAAAAAGATCCTCCGGGTGTTTCAAAAAACATCTATAATTTCATACTTCTTCTTAAACCCCGTCAATGATATAAAAACGAATCGTTTCAAATGGATAATAATTCAGGAAAATTGAAAGAAAAATAAGCATATCAAACTTTGTGAAAATTTTGCCCGTTTCCCCTTGTGTGTATAAAAGATTTGTCGTGGTTTATGTTTTTAAATATTTCTTACGCATCAGTGGTTTTCTTTCGTATGTTTTTATCGGGTATCTGGGTATTTTACTTCGAAAAAAACTTCAACTTTCTCGTTTTTACTTTTTGTATTTATTTTTACTGTGTGAACATTTACACAACATTTTGTAGGGTTTTATTTTTAAAATAAATTTGATTGATTTTCTGAGTGATTGTTTTTTAATAATTTTTGTCCTCCGTAGTGGTTGTTAATTTATTTTAAGTTTTGTTATCGAATATTTTTTACAACATTTTGTCCTCTGAATCGTTTTTTACAAATAGCTGTTATCTATAATACATTTTTTGTATTTGTTTCCATTTTTATAATTTTTTGAATACATGTGTGGTTTCTTTCCATATTCTTTTTATTGACGATTTTTCCCATTAGATAAGATTTCTCATATGTTCTTTCTGAAATTTTGTTTGATTTTTCTCTTCGTATTTCTTGAGGTATTTTTATGATTGAGAGCTCCTATATCAAAAATTAAAAAATAGAAAAAACTCTACAATGCATATTTTGTGATTTATTGAGAAAGATTGAGAGTGCCCTTCAAAATTTGAACATTCTGAATCTCTTAGTTTAATTTTCAAGTCCTCTGAAGCTGAGGATGATTTTTTCAATTTTCGTGAATTAAAATCTTTCACAAAAAAAAATATAAATAAAAAAATAGAAAAGTGTCTACGATGTAACTTTTTTGGATTTTTGAGAGTGGTTTCAAGAGAGCCTCTTTAAAATTTGAATATTCTAACTCTTTTGGTTTATGTTTTATCGTTCCTCCAAAGTTGACGATGATTTTTTTAATTTTCCTGGATAACAATCTTCCACAAAAAAAATATCAATCCAAAAATAGAGTACAATACAAATTTTGTGGATTATTGAAAAAGGTTTGAAGAGTGCCTTCTCAAAATTCTTCATTCTAACTGTTTTAGTGTATTTTCAACTCGAGCTCAGAATTTCAATTTTTTAAACAGGATCATATAACAACCGTGAATGTTTATTCATTTTGAGTATTTTAAACTTACTTGAATGAGATGTTTCACACTTGAAACGTTTTAGACAATTCACACATTTTTTTAGTGTATCTTTCATTTTTAATTTCTCACATGATAGATATAGGTATCATTATTGATGTCATTTTGGACAAGAAAAGTGTCAAATAACATTCTAGTGTGTGATAATCCATAAGTCACTAGTTACTATTGAGTTATGGATTATAACTCACGTTCCCGTGGCAAACAAACAAACACACTATCATGTTCCCATGGCAACCAAACAAACAATAACCTATTTTGACCAAAATGTGAACATGTCACAGTCTAGGCATTTTGACACTGAGATTTACATTCAATAATTATCTCATAAAAAACAATTTCCTCCATTTGTTGGATAAAACATTGTATGCCACTCGTGCATTATGTTTCCCAAGTCACTTGAGAATGTATTATTATTATTATTATAAAACTTTCTCGCGTGACTTAATTTCAACATAATGCCCTAGTACCATAAGTTACTATCATTTTTGTATTGTTTTTATTATAGTTGCTTTATGAGATTCCTCATTGTTGTCTGAACAACATTAAATTCATTTTTCTGTATACAGATACAGAGGAGGTAAAAAATCCAAGTCTTCACACAAATTTTTAATTTTTAGCTCAACGCGTTTCGGCTACATGCCATTATCAAGAGCATTTAGACTGGAACAAACAGTAAAAAAATAATCATTTTTCTGTGTTGAATGTTGTTTAAATATTCATTTTTAGTTCCCTCATTAATATTTTTATTTCACCTTAGGCGAGTTATCTCAATCTCAATACTTTTCCAGTTATTGCTCCCAGTTTTAAGATATTTTATCATTTCCTGTTAGTTTTTTATTAACTTGTTATCAAGTACAAAAGTATCTGAATACAGGGTATTCCATTTAACTTGAGACAGCCCGATATCTGATTAATGATAAGTTTTCAAATCAAACTTATAAAGTTTTTTTTTTACTATAAACTTGGTTTCTTTAATGTAGAATCTCATTGTAAAAAAATGAATAATTTGTATTCAACAAAACTTCCCAATAAAAAATAGATAGGTCTATTTAAAAAACAAAGTTGACCTTGAAGCAGCTTCTGGAACGTAACGTTGTAAAGGTAAGGTGATGAATTTTCCATCCCCACAGGACCCAATAACTTTCTGTTTCTAATAATCACCGTTTGTTAGATATCGGGCTGTCTCAAGTTAAATTGACCACCATGTATAGCTTCTTGTGATTTTGTTTAAGGGATAATTTTCGCTACATATTCTATTATTCAACTTGTTTCCATACAAATAAATAAAATGTTCTACTAGAGTTATTAACACTGAATACACTTAAATTTCAATAGCAGGGTTCTCTCACTTTCCTGTCTGTTTGTTTTTTCGTTTGTCATCAATTTCCAAGCCTTATTGCAAGAAAAGTGGAATCAATGAAAATATGGCAAAACAGACCAACAAACAAGGGAATTAATAAAAACGTGATCTCCACAGCAGACAACTGTATAAACTATACCTATACAACTCAATTGATGTCTTCACAGTTGATTTGTCCAAAAACGCCAAGCGAACGATGTCACAACTAAAAGAGTAAGTGTTATACCGTGTGTTCTACATTCCAGGGCACATTTGTTTTTGCCCATATTTTCTGCGAACATGTTGTTTGTAATGACGTGCCATTTGCAAAATCGGATGGCATGATGCAGATTGACCATTCGCGTACTATGTGGGACAAATTAGAACGTTAGAAAATGTTAATTATATTATCAAGTGATTTTTTTGAACTTTGTAGTTGCGTAGTGGCATAAGATATGCGTCATTAGCTTGTACGGTTCATTAGATTATATTCATATTTATTTTATTTGAATTATAAATTATGCTAAATCAGCTTAGCTTGTATGTTCGTTTTTGTTCGTGTTCTTTCAAGTTTTCTATACAAAAATTTTACTCGCGAAGTCCTAATTGCTTCCCCATAGAAATTTATTTCACTTGATGTTTTTATTATCATTTTCAATTATTTCTAGTTCAATTTTACTTTTTTGGGCATTCATTTATCTTAATATTATATTATTCTGACTTTTGAACATTCTAGGCCTTTATCGAATTCTTAATCTACTTTTCTGAATCTTTGATAAGATATGGTTTTTTTTTCACTTTATCCTTTTTTTACGAAATTTATAATCAAATGAGCTTTTTTATACAGGTTGTTGGGATTTGAAAGATAAAAAACTAGTTTTTCTCACTTATTTGATGTTAGGTTCTTTAAACTTGATGTTGAATCAGTTTTTTTACTCATTTCAATTCAAACAAAATGATTATAAAATGGTAATATCATTGTTTTCTTGACAATAGAGTCTTCTCTCGCATTCTTTGTAGTTTTCTATACAAACAATTTATTGAGGATGGTCTAGAAACTCCATGATGAAAACATTTTTGGAAAATACTTTGGCAAAACCTGTGATAATTTTCTCTAGGCACCATGAGATGTATGGATAATCCTAAGCTTCTTATTTTATTTATCATTACTTATCTATTTATTTATCATTACTATTATCAATTTTGAATTTATTTTTTCGAATCCTTGATGACTCAGCCTACGTATTCTTAAAATGGTTTTCCAACTGATTTTTTAATTTTTTTGTACTTTTTTCACGTCTTTTATGCACGGTTTTTCATGGTTGAATTCAAGGAAAAATGTTGATATCAATGTTTCTCCATAATCGTCTTCTTTATAATTTACAAAGTGTTGACAATTTTTAAAGACAAATTGTTTTTTTCGCTTTTCAACACTTTGTATATGATAAATAAGTCGATTATGGAGAAACATTGATTTGTACTTTTTTCCTTGAATTCAAACATTTGAGTGATCTTTTTCGATGTTCTGTTGACATTGGAATGATATTTTTACACTATATGAATAATTATTATAAAAAAATGCATACACCTATCAAATACAGCAAGTTAAGGATAAACCGATTTTTGAATTTCTTGAATTTGTCATCAAAAATAAAGCTATTCCGGACATACATAAATTTTTGCCCTGGATATCAGCATCCAAGTATGAAACACCATGAAATTATCGTCGTACTCAATAAGGTGCATGAAAAAGATTTTTGATAAAATAATCACTGAGGGACCATCAGTATGTTTTTTTTTGTTGGTGCCACATCACATTGACGGAACCTTAGAAATCCCTAGAACCCAGAAAAATTTGTAATAGTTCACTTTCTATCTCAGCACCATTAAACATATGGTATTTTTCAAACCTATCCAATTACAAATCCATTGATTATTGAAGAAAGCTACCAATCTTCCCATCATCATTCCACAATATTTCAACGTCTCACTCTGATTGCAGATCGATAATTTCCACTGACACACATATTCGTTTCTTACTCTAATGTGATTTTGAACCGTTAATATTCAAATCGGATTCAGTTCTTCCTAT
This sequence comes from Orchestes rusci, assembly GCA_958502075.1. NCBI lineage: Eukaryota > Metazoa > Arthropoda > Insecta > Coleoptera > Curculionidae > Orchestes > Orchestes rusci. Next base: position 17,170,791 of record OY293313.1, on the reverse strand, counting down.
AAACCGAAATAACCGCATTCATATGTCTGAATTTATTGGTTTCTAATACTATCATACTGGCGTAAATTGTCATTAGAATTCCGTATTAGTATTCACGGGCTAATTAATAGAAGTGGAATTCTTGTGGGTTGGATTTGCGTATCTGAAGGAAATTATGTTGAGTTTACATGATTTGGAATTATTTTCACAATAACGAAGGGGGAATGTTACATGGTGAATTGCATGGGTTTTGTCATTAACTGACGTAATGTTAATGTGGGATGATAATGGCGAATGTTTCGACGAGTAAAAGAAATCTATGATCTCTCAGATCCACTTCAGGAATCTAAGTTAAAACTGAAATAGCACAAGAACGACTGAACCAAACATCATTTTATATATATACTGTGCAAAGTATGACAGAACACCCTGTACATACATAAATGTATTTTATTTAGCACCTGCTCAACCTACTCAAATACTTGTTTGAAATCCCATTGTCTTGAGACGGCCTGGGTAACAGCTCGAACTTCGCTTTCCAATGCTCTAATTGCAATTTTATAACTAATTAGCTCAGAGATTTATTGTTATTATTTTATCTAAGAATGCGCTCATCAGCATTCGTGCAGTGCCGCCTCGGTCGATGGTCCATGATCTTCTCTCCAATGGGTTTGCCGTGGCGCGCTTAATAAATCTGATAACCCAACATTTCAATAATTTATAAAGAGAATCGGGAGAATGGATTAAGTGCAGTTTTTGGTTTTGGAACGAAAATTGCTTTTGCTGGTCATACAAGTCATAAAAATTACAAGAATTCCGACAAAGCTAAATTTTGGTGGGGACAAAGTATCAAAAGTCCCCATCGATCCCATTTGTGCTAGAGAACTAATACAGAATCAAAGCTCAAAATTTGACTTTTTTTTATCAGAAGATTAAAATAATCTTTTAAAATGTGCTTTATTTCTTTTGTTCCAATAATCATCATTCCTGAGATATCCTGAACTATAGCGATTCTTGAGGTTTTTGGAGTCACGTTCTACATGCGCATTTCCACACCACTTGTGAGGTAGTAATTTTTAACGCGCTTTTTCAACGTGGTTTTTCCGGTAGGCCTACTTTACGAACTGTTGTGACGAAATTGTCAGGGAAAATACTTTTAACTGCATGATGATTATTGATATTGATATCTGCTCTGAAACAACTCATAAATATTTATTTGTTGTTGTGCTAAGTGGGGCTAGGTAGAAGAGTAGTGTGTTCTATAGCAAGAACTAGTTGCCATCGCAGGTCATTCTTGCTCAATTATTCAATTGAATACAAGAGACAGAGATCCATGTGATTTCGATGAAGAGACAGATGAGCAAGAAAAAGTGGAAGACGAAGACGAAATTGAAGAAAAAAAGACGCGGCTATTGAAGTCGACCCTGAATAGTATGATCTGACTTTATTATCAAAAGAAATCTGAACAACAGTTAAAGTCAATAACCAATAAGTATCAATATCCTTAATCAGGCGGTTAAAAAAGTATTGTCCCAAAAAATTGATTCCAACTTCACAAGTGGTGTGGATGGTGATTCTTAGAAAAAAAAAGTTTAAGGAACTTGTTCGAAGATGATTTCAAGATTTTTTTTTTAGCACAAATGGGAACACAATGGAGACTAAAGATACTTTATTTCTCATGGTGAACATATGGACTTTACCAAAGCTTTCACAATTATAATACTTTTAATGTTCAAACAAAATTTCTAGCAATTTTTTCCTATTGGGAACTCAACAAACATTGATGAGATTTGGTCAGTTTGTTCTACCATAACTGTTTGTTACTGTTCCACTTTTCTTTTTATGGATTTTGTATATAACTCTATCTCCAATTAGATAGCTGGACGTATTGAACAAACTGAAAACACGACTCGATATCCCTTGCTTTGTATTTCGGATTAACAAGAGAATTTGGCAGACCAGAAACTGCAGTATGACACTCTTGATGGTACACGAAACCTCAAAATTACTGCACGAGCGGTACAGGGATCTAGGGAAGGTCGCCCATAACGGCAGCCTATCTCAAAACTCTCACCTGATAGGCTACGCGGACGTTAAAGTAGGTGACATTGTCGTACGCAATGCTGACAAGCCCCGAGTCTAATCTAACCGTAAAATATCGAGATATTTTACGGTTAGACCAGACACGAAGCTTCTCTACAATGAATTTATTATAGTGTGTTTACACCTCCGCTTCAACGGACATTCAACGGGCACGAACACGGGCACAAGCATGTAAGTGGGCTGCCCAAGCCTGCTCGGATGATGTGCACGTGCTCGCTGCTGAACGGAAGATTGTCGGTTTTCTGGCAAAGATCAGAGGATGAATTGTGCACATGCAAGGTTAATTGATATTGATAAGGTTTCGTCTTTATTCGTTCAGGTGTCGGACGAATCAGAATTCAGTCGGCTCCGATTCTGTTCCGAAATTCAAATAAACATCTAAAAAAAAATAAAATATGGTTCACAATTGACAATGAGAAGATATTTCACTGTATACTAAAAGCTGTGTAATAACTTACTCTCAAACACGTTCAAAAACGGCTGCCACTCGGTAAAAAAAATTTTAGACCCTGAAATACGGATATGCTATGACATTAAGATGACAGGAACGTCAATAATGGAGCTTGGTGACGTCACCAATATGGGCGCAACCTCTACATATCGATCAACCTTGGTGCACATGTACCTGATGCTCGATCGCATCAGAATATTCGCGAGTTCGCGAAGACTTTTTAAAAAGATGACGAAATTAACCAGTGACAAATTTCAAATTTTCTTGAATGTTATGAGGAAAAGTAACAGAGTTATAGCCTCCACCACTGGCTTTCCGACCTGCTTTCCGGGCTGCGTGGCGCGCGCCCGAATACACCTGTTTGGCTGACAACTCCGCGACTGCCTGGTTGTCGTGCTGCTAGCCGTATAAGAAAGCCTTTATTGTCTAATTTGTATTGAATTTCTTGTTGAAAGAGAACTACTTGAGAATATTCTTCACAATACTTTGATAAATATCATTACAGGATGGCTCAAAAATAAGATCAAAAATAAATTTAAAATAATGGCAAAAATCATTTTCTTTAAATGGAAACCCACAATTTTCATCATTTTATCTTATTGAGTATTGAAAATAAAGGTTAGTTTGTATAAGATTGTCCATTCCAAAAATTCTTATTTTTATTAATTTTTTTGGATTTTTGGAATGGACAGTATCAAAGTTTACTAATATACAATAAGTTAGGTCACTTAGAAGTCGGCTCTTTGAAACCCGTATACCAGCGCGGCCGCGGCGTCAAAGCATGCCGCTCAAAGAAACCCGCCCAGCGAAAATGGTTCGAAGCGACCGACAGACGTTCCGAACTAATGGGAACTGGGCTCTCCAAGAGAAACGAAGTAGAAGGGTGGAGCCGGTTTCGCGCGTTTTCGAAAGTGGTCCAACTGTTTATTATTAGTAAACTTTGACAGTATTAAACTCACCATTATTTTCAATGCTCAATAAGATAAGATTATAGAAATTGGGAGGTTTCCATTTGAAAAATTAGATTTAGCAACCCTGTAAAAATATTTATAAAATGATGGTGAAAAATCTTCCTAAGTAGGTCCCTTTCAACAAAAAATCCAATAGAAATTGGACAATAAAGGCTTTCTTATATTTCAAAAAAGCTAATACTTGGGTATAGGACATCATACATAAGATCTGCCTAGAGTTTTACGTAAAATCCAAAAATTTAATAATAAATAGGTTGTTTCATTTGAAACAAGCGAGTTGACACCCACTTCCGGTATAACCGAAAGTCACGCAACGTCACTATTATTTCATTTGAAAAGAGCATCTCCGAAAATCTCTCCCTACAAATTTTCAGAGTGCCAATCGCTTTATTTCCGGAGATATTCTAATAGGCCACTTACTTTGGCGAACCGTTTATATCAAAAGTACCAAAAAATGGCAAAACACAAATAGAAATATGAAAAATGAATAAATTTTATGGTTATGTTCTCTGTTAAAATCACAGCAACGTTCTTCTCTTTATGTAAGGCAACAACAACTTGCCCAATGTTTTTATTCACCTACTGTGGCATCGTTTTTATGTACAGAAGAAACTTATGAGGAATCGCTTATAGAGGATCATTTATCGAAGGCGAGCTTAGATGCTCCAGAATCAATAAACCTGGAGAAAGATAGAAGGTTGCATAGACCTACGAACTAAAAACTACGAACGCCAATACAACTTAACTTGACGAAGTGAACGAGGGATGCCTAAAATAGGCAAGACCAAAACAATATCCTGAAGTAACGCGAGGACACGGTTCCAGGATGGACTTATGTCTAGAAACTGTTCAATATGTTGAGACTGTCTTGGTTTAGACAGGAAGTTTCAGACAACTCAGGTACCCTACCCGTCAACCTCTGAGTCTACATGATATAGTCTAAGAGCCCGGTCAAATTATATACCTTGAGTCCCTTTCCGATTCTAATGCTGTATAACCGATTCATAATAAAAGCATTCACCACAAACGTCAACGGTGTCTGCGCTAATTCTGCCGGAAGCGATTGAATTAATTTAGCTTCTTCTGCGAATTTCTCTGATTTGTGAATCTTTTTGTCAAAAATCGACTTAAGGTCTCCACAGACGATACATACTACATGCAAATGTGTCAAAATGATGTCAAAAATCAAATAGACTTCTCCACAGACTGGCGCAGCGAATTTTTCCGCTACAGAATTCTCTGATTTTCTCTAGAGAAACGTGTTGTACTATTAGCAGAGGTTTTGCCTCCATAAGGTCATGAATCGGCAAGCGTATTACATCTGCAGTCAGCATCTGAGAACATACCTGTGTCTTTGAATGAGATCTTTTGTGAGTCCAATGATGTAAAATGCTTAACAAGCCAATTGATTTTTTTCCACATGTCGATAGATGTTTTCCTCCCAAACAGTTTCAAGATGTCACCGTACATCAAGATGGGTGTCATCAACATTTTTTTTTGTTTCATTTATCCTCACGGTTCCGTAAACTGAAATTCTGTTAATTCTAATATGTATAAGAAGCAAGATGTGCGTCAGCGTAATGAATGAAAAAACTAAAAAGAGAATTGTTCAAAAGTATCAGAAACAAACAAATTTCCAACAAAATTATTCCAAAAATACCTCGCCACTAATGTTTAAACCAACGGAAGTCCTAAGGTTAATCGTCTTCAAACTCCTTTGCAACTTAAAAAAAAACCGCCGGTAATGTTGCCTCCAGCAAGTACCAAGATTCGGTTCCCACTGCGATTTTAATCAACAAATCGGTCCCTAGCAGGTACCTTTCATCACAATCAAATGATATATGGAATTTCAACATCGGTGGTCTTTGAAACGGAAAAAGTCCATTATTTGGAGATTTGAGGACTCTTGGAGATTTAGTTTTTTCTGGTGAATTATCCAATCAGGAAGATCAAAGGGACCGCTGGAAATTCAAGGGTTGCTCGTCTTCTCGACTGTCAGTATTTTTTACGGAATAAATAATATTCCACTTAATCATTGTAATTAATGCGTTCAATCTACTGTAACTAAACCGGGTAATCACTGTCAGTTGCCAATACTTCAAATAAGTTGAGAATTGAAAAAAAAGCATTCCTGACTTTCACGGTGAATGCCTTTAAAACTTTAAAGATGGTCTCTATGTTAACTTTTATTCGTAATACGGTATCTAGTCTGACCCAATATCTCCGTCGAAAAAACACTCTCTATGGTATATCATTAGCATTATTGATCGGCAACGTATCTTGTCACTGACATCTGTCATTATACCGCACAAATTCCAGTTTTTCTTAGGATTTATTATTTATAATTGGGTAGATAGCATGTCGCGACCTTATATGATCAAAATAGGCGAATAGTAATGGATATGATTAATGTGTGGTCTGCGTGTTTTTTCTAGCGGAAATGGGTTTTTGTTTAACTGGAATCAATAGGGAGGCAAAATTAAATGAGTGAAGTATGAGAAATAGGAAATCATTCCTCGCGGATGCGCAAACTCTCAACGTGCTTCTCATTATTCGCGGAATAATAAGACAATTAACGTAATTATGATATCAAAGAAATAATCAAGCCATCTCGATTGCAATTTGTGAACGTACATAATAATGCTCGATTCGCAGGAAATGTGCATGAGGATGAGTACAAAGAACCCCACTTTTTCTGTCCATCGACAACCATTTCCATGGAGAAATTCATTAATTATCGACAAAAAACATTTGCGAATTTATTATAGCTGGTAATAGATTTCATGTTACGGTATAAGATGATGTCTGGTTTCCGGTTACAAGGAAATGATTTGTTCCAAATGATGTTTTTGTTTTTATTTTGTTGCAGTTGCTTGAATGTGTGTGACATTTGAAAATCAAATTCATAGCAATAACATCCCAGGTGTAATTTAACTATTTTTTTCTATTTCAGGTAAGCCAAACCCATCTACACTACAAACTACAACAAAAGCAGAAAAATCTGGTAAGTCATAAACCACACTCAAACCAAATACCGACATGGACACGCACTCTAAGTGGTCATATTAACACCTATTCCAGCATTACAAAATGCTAATACCTTGTAGTTAACTTATTAATTTGGCTTATCTGACGAATAAACTGGACAAAACGATGTTGGTACGTCGTAAAAATTCTCCGAATATGGCTTTGAGACTGGCGAAGAACCGTTTTGGATTAAGATAACACTATGATGTTTATTAATTGAAGTGCGTTAGATGGTACTGAATGGAGATATCTTGACGCGTTTGGTGCGAATGAGAAGGATGGGTTATGATTGACGTGACAGGAGATACGGAGATAGCGAGGAATGTCAATAGAACGTTTGATGTGTATTTCTAGCATTTTAGTTTTATAATGTTTACGTGTATTGAATATATTTAGATGTGGCTTCATGTTTTTTGTTGATCGGCTGTTGGATCATAGTTTTCTATATAAACCACATTAAGATCTACAGGGTGTCCGGGAAAATGTGGGAGATCTCTCGGATTCAGATAGAACATTAAAAAATAAGATGACAAGTTCCCATAAATGTTTTTCCTAGCGGCCCTCCCTACGGAGATACGGCCCCCTAAAGGACCCCACTGGAAATCGGTTTTTCTTGAATAACTTTTAAACGACTCAATATAATTCAATGAAGATTCAATATGATAAACAGTAGTAAGGACGTCTCAAAATACTTTCCTTAAAACATAATTAGCTTGTTTAGTTTACCAGGGACGGACTAGATTGTACATTTTAACGCTCAAATTTTTAACACCCTGTATGATAAGGAGTTAAAAAAAATAAATTTGGATACCTTGAACATTGAGCTAAAGAAAAGGTACTCCTGTTCATTGTCGATAAAATGAACCATTTTCGAGAAAAAACAATTTTTATTAAACAAAACCTCGAAAAAAGCCATGACGAAGTGGTGCTCGTGACGAAATTGTGAACCTAACGCTACGAAAAAAATTTATGGGAACTTGTCATCTTATTTTTTAATGTTCTATCTGAATCCGAGAGATCTCCCACATTTTCCCGGACACCCTGTATAATACCGATCATAATATAACAAATTAAATTGTCAGCAGAGACAATATAAAAATTATTTCTCTATGATTGTCAGGCAACATAATACACTTTCTGAATTCAAAATCTTATGCATAAAAAATGAACTGTGTCCTGTTGATAACCCCCTTTGAAAACAAATCGGAATATATCACGAAAACACTAATTATCATCAAATTAAAGTAATGATGGGCGGCTAGCTCAACTTCACATTGCCCAAAAAACAAGTTATTAAAAATATTAAATACCTTGTTGATATTTTCTTTGTCCTTGCCACAGGGTCAGCATTGATCTGTTGTAACTCGATGAAGTTTGCCTCGGAAACGAAGAGAAGCAAATGCTCAACCAAGGGCCATGTAATCAGCCGTCAGAGGGTTGATTTGTTGCCAACTGGAAACTAGCCACCACCAGCAGGCCACTTGGCAACTTTTTTTATCCAAAGCTACGATCTTGAAGGTCAGACTCCAAACAAGGCGCCGGAAAATCTATCTTGGCAAATTTCCTCCAAAAGTATGCATAAAAACCCTTATAAGTAAACCATTGCTCAAAAGGGAGACAATGAAACCTTGACGATCTCACCTCTCGATTGAAAAGGTTGCGAATTCTCTCAGTCAAGCTATTACCAAATCAAGTTATCCCGCCATGCGGTTTGATGATACTCCAGAAGTCCAAAATGTGCCTCTGCACCAGGAAAACGGCTACGCCAGCATCGGTGTATCACTCCACAGCTTTTCTAACGATAATCCCAATTAGGGAAGGGTTCAGTTACCCTTTACCGGTTTGAAAATTCAGATTAGGAATACGTGAGTCCAAGGGTATGCGCAGATCATGAACAACTTGTCTTGCAAGGTGTGACGTCATGCCTGATACATACACAGTTCGATGTCACGGGTTACGGAGTAGCGAACAAATCCAAAGCCACTCAACCGACAAAATTGCAATGAAATCACAATAACTGCTCAACAGAAGGTGACAATCTCAAAAAAACATACTGATCAAAAACAACCGCACAATCCGACAACGTTGTAGAAAACCAAATCCCGGTCGATCCAAAAGAGCAAACCCAAATATCTATTGGGCAGTGGTTCATCAGCTGGTCATCATAACCTCCAATCAAACCTGTTTTATTGTTTTGAAATGTTTGTTGAGCTGAGTAACTGAAAAATATGCCAGAACTGGTGGAAGTATGCCTGGAATCCAATGAAAGAAGACTGACTCAGGTTAGTACTGCGATGAAATAGTACCACAAATTGAAGTAGAAGCGTAAAAATCGCAAGAACAAGCTTGTCAAATTACCTATGAAAAATGAATTGTGACAAACGTACTGGCCGCTACTGGATGATGAGTAGAGGACTCAGAAGACAGGAGTTTTCCCAAAAAGCTGTTCTTCATAAGAGATGAGAGTCGACCAAGGAGTGAAACACCTATTCGCCAATCGTTGATCCTCGAAACGACTCTAAAAGCATGACATCCAGAAGAAGCTTTCTTGCAGAGCAGCTGGATGTGCTTCTGAAATTTGAGTTGCCCATCAATGTTCAGAGCCAACAATCTAGAGTTCAACCGATAAGGCTAGTATAGTCAACTAACGGCACACGGCATGACTCTTATCTATATTGTGTGTAAGCAGATTAGCATCAGACTACTTCTTGACAGTTATGATGATGGTTTTCTCCAGCATAGCCACATTTGCATCACGATCGAAGCATCATCTGCAAACATAGTCTACTGACTCATAATACCCAAAGATATCAGGTCAAGAGGAACAAAATCGATTCTAAAACGTACTCCTGAGAAACATCATGATTCACAGTATCAGTGCTTGGGTATGACGGACCAATCAAGACTCTCTGCTTTTGATCGGAAAAGAAAGATTCAAAAATGTAACTTTGATGACTGTGATTGATCGGTGTCCATTTCGTGTTACTAGTGTTCATCCGTTATATTTTGGCTGATTGGGGGTTGACTATACTGCTCGGTTGCAGGGTCTCCATTTTTGGGGGTTATTCAAGGCTTTGGTTTGTTCAAAGGAGAGTTTTTGCTAGTTGATTTGATTTGTAGTGGCGGAAAGCCGCGTGTTTTTTTTTTCCCCATTAGCTTGAGAGCGAAGAAGGCCGATGGTGTTGTCTCTTGTTTTGATAGATTTGGTAATAGATTTGATGTCGTCTTTTGTTTCCAGTAGTTCTATTTGCAGTTGGGCGATAATTTCGATTGTGTTTGAAAGTGCGGTCTATCAGTGAGGTAGGAGAGGGAGGGGGGGAATGGTGCACTCATCTGTATGAGAAGTTTTCCTAGTGCTTCTTAGCCGGTCGTCTTCAGTCAGGTTGGTCATATATGTCGATAGAATTCATAGATCTCCGTCTAGGTCTTCTCGTCATGGCACAAGCCACTTTTCACAAACACTGTAGTTTAAAAACTCGGTTGTATTTCTTGCACGTGTTCACAGGTCATCAGTCCATTTGAGAATGAACGAACGAACCTTGATCTAACTCTGATTATTTGGGTTCAGAAAGCTCTTTAAGTATCATAGAAGTGATCTATAGGATGATTCTTAGAATTCCCCAGTGTCCAATCTGTAGATTCGCACTCTGCAATAAACTTCTTGAAGTTTTCGGACCAGAATTGGCATCCCTGCTCCCGGGTTTAGGTTTAAATTACTTAATTCGTATTACAGCCAGAATCACTTGATGTGCAGAAAGTCCAGAACTCACATCATTTCAATCAATGTCACCAGTTTCAAAATCAGACCAGAAGTAGTTGATTGAACTGAAAGAATCTCTGCTGAAGCATTGGTGAGGCATGATAAGATATGATAATAGTCAAGACGTCAGTTTGATCCTACACTTGGGTGATGCATCTAGAAAGTTTATTATTATATTAAAATCACCCACCAAGCAAATATTTAAATAATTGTTTGAAACCATGGACAGTACAAGCCCTAACTTTACCAGAAAACTTTATGGATCAGAAGGTGGACTACGATAGACACAGATTATCATCAAATTGGGTGACCTTGAAAAAACTTGCTCCAGATTAAGATGGTCAAACATATCACGAATGCAAAATGTCTAAAGGATGCCGATCTTATGACCATTACTCAAACAAGATCTACAGGACTTCGTCAGAAACAAACTTCGAGAGGCCTGAGCCAGTGCTCAGTGATGCATGATACATCTGGAAAACAATGATGCTCCAAAAGTAAAAGAAGTTCATCGGTTTTGTGTCCGATGGATTGAATATTGAAAACATAGTTCCGCTTTCTCCAGTGTGAGTCCGTGTCTAGAATTCAAGACTTTGATCACTTGATCTAATGTTGTTTGGTCAAAACATGATCCGCAATGGCTGACCTTATGATCGTGAACGTCCAACCAACATCAGATCGGAGTTTTGAATTCTTCACATGGAGCGGGATTTCTTAGAAGCTGTCTTCATTCAACAGAACAAAAAAAAACATTGAGCAGCAGCGTCGAAACTCTGGAGAACTGTGTTTGGTCGGACATACCCTCATCCCTGAGTGAATTTTCCCGGTTGATTGCTCAAACTTGGTATTCAAGCTTTAGCACAAGGATAAGATCTTAGTTCACACCTGATGATGATCAAAGGTCATGTTGACCAAAAAGATAAAGACGATGGACGTCCGAAACCCTGTTTCTTTTTCAAGATCCACATAATCTACAATTTTCAAACAAAGGATGGGATAATGTTGTAAAAAACCTTAGAGAGCCTTGCTAGTCGAACCCCCAACGATAGCTGCCGGAGAAACAACTATCACATATTTCGATCTTCCTGAAGTGAAGTTTGAAAATTCCGGTTCTGGGGTTCTTCAAGTATCATATCCACAACATCACGCTTTGTCACTTGTGAATGGTTAATATACGTGCTGATGACGCAAGTATTGCTAGATTCAGAGGAAGCTACTGAAGTTGAAAATGAAGTTGGAGATTTCTCAGGCAGCTATGTCCGAAAACTTGCCAAAAGAAACAGATATTTCAGTGACGTTTGTTCTACTACATCACAACCTACAGGATATCCTCTAAAGGTCAGGAAGTTTATCATCCTTCAAATCATTCAGGCTTCCAACTATCAAGACCAGGTCGATCTTGGAAAGATCTCGTGTTGAGTTATGAAGGTCTTCAATAACATTCTCCGAGGGGCTAATGGCTTTAAAATTGATCGCACTTATATATCATGAAACATGTTTCACCCATACATGTTACATTCAACGTTGGATTTGGTATCCAAGATTTGTAGTGCCTGGAAAAGGTCAAGCAAAGACCAAAAAGTCAACGGAGATTGATGTGAAAAGTGGAAACTGTTGAGGGTTGAGTCATCAATGGCGCATCTTCAAAAACTACTGAGAAGTCAAGAAGTTCCGGATGTTAAAAAATGTAATATAGCATCAGTCGAACGTTCAGAACATGTCTTGGCAGTTGCTGAGAAAGCATCGGAGCATGTTGGAACCAAATCCCTCAGGATACTGCAGAAGATGTTTCGCTAAAAATTGATAAAGCTCCATACATGTATGTGATACTCACAGCAAGTAGAATATTTGGTACTAGGTGGCAAAAAATACTCCAAAACCCAACAAAATCCCTCTTCACAGGAATCACGTCACTGGTGTTATCTGTAAGTTCATTCGTTTGGAGCAATTTTTTTTAATAATGCTTTTCCAGCAACCGCCAATTTTTGAACGGACAAGATTCACAATTTTTTAAAACCAAAACGTAGGGTGCAAATCTTGCCCAAACAGCAAGAAGAACAATGAATCTCATGAAAGGAAATATTTCTAGGATGTTGTTGGGTGTTCTGCAGGTTCACGTCGATCTTTCCCTTCGCGACCCTTATTATTTATGAGGTCTTCCAACAGCATCCATAAATCATTGATAAATTGGAAGAATCAATACAGCTAGCAGCTCAAGAAATGATAGGAGCCATTCACTAGAATTCGTTTATCTTCGCGGACAGTATGGGAGGCTTTTCTGCCGGACCGCTTATGAAATATTTTTTTTTCTTATTCGTTCTACTGGAGGCGGCATCTTTGATGCTTGCTCAAAGGAGGCCATCTGACCCAGAAATGCAGTGGAAAACCGACTTTTTCAAAAAAGTCTGCTATGTGGCAATTCCCTGACCATTCACCAACCAAAAAAGGCTTGGTGTTTCATTACTGAATCGCGCACCATTTGAACCATATAATTTGCCTATTACTACATATGTCTTTGTTATTTATGGTTCAAGAGAGAATGGCAATTATAGCATTAATAGACAGAAAAATCCATTTATAGGTGTTGGTTACCAGACAAATTGCTTGTTAGGCACATTTGACTTACGGAATGTAATAATATGATTGTAAATTATGTTGCAAAGGGTTTTGGCGTGGGAATAGGTTTGGCAAACTGATCTAGCTCTTGGTAAGCCGAGCAGAAGAATCCAATCAATCTTTCTCGAGCTTCTCGGGCATTTAATCGATCCATTTAAAAGCACAAAAATCATATCGTCATTAGGCAACATTGCCGCAGGCTCCGAAAAGATAAAGCTTTACGAAATTAACTGCTCCGGCTGGCTTCTTTGAATGCGATTAATCGGCTAGCCTTTGGTGCCTGCAGTGGCGATTCTGTTGATATTTGAAGATCGTGACTGGGTTCCGGACATCTTTGATGTTGTTTGGAGATTTGGTTAACTGTGGTTGAATTGATGGACAGCAACACCGTGTATCAAAAGTTACATTCACCAGCCATCTGGGGCGTGTAATAAAATTTTTTGAGAATCCCGGTTGGTTGATGTCAAGGCAATCGTTGACCCAGTATAGACTATGTTTTCAACAGATAATTGCCGACTAGAGCGCGCAAAAAACCTCCGATTCCTAGTAAAGAGGTAATCTTCAAGGTAGGAGGCATGTTAGCCAAACCCAGCCCGAGGGATCGTGACCAGCTTGTTAACAATTGCTAAACGCCGAACGGTACCATCGATCGGAGCGTTTCCTGAATTTTGTCGGGAGCGGCGATTTCGTGACAGCGGCTAATTTGCAAGAAGCGCTTCTTCGTCAGTTCGCATTTGCTCTTCCTGATTGACGCCGCAGACACGTGCTTCACCCTGTAGACTCATCTCGATCAAATTCCAATGCCGATTGATCGCTATCGCACGAACAAAAAAACGACCGAATAAAAGCTCAATCGAGTTATGCTACAGTGAAGGATCTTGTATAATTTTATAGCTTCATTTGCAAGATATAATGTCTTCAACATGTTGCCAAGGTTATGGAGGGTATGGTTGCAGCGTAAACTGTCCAAGGGAACATGTTCATGGTTGGCTAGTACTGGGTTAGATTCTAATAACCAAATCGACGGAAGCGGTGTAATGACGTGATTATCGGGGTTAACGACAGATAACGGCAGTGAAATAACTACGGACTAAAATGCTAACTACGGACTAAAAATGCCAGTAATCATTTCATACCTGAAGTGATCAATGCCAATTGATCATTTCATACCTGAAGTGATCAATGCCAATAATTGATTAGGGTTGATTGTTGATTCTTATCAGTGACCATCAAGATTAAAGCTAAAAGGTGATTGAACACTTAGTTCACATCGAACCAACTTTTTAATTGGCACCTCCATAAATTCACCCGTTTAATCACCATCAAAAATATGCAAATTTAATCCTAATGGGGGGCCTGTGTTGACATTTGTCTGCTCGATGGACCAAAAACAAACATTTCTTGATTTTAAATATGACCAATGATCATCGGTTTTTATTGACATTCTTGTGCAAGTTGATTTTATGGTTGGACGGGCAACGTGATCAAACAACCGACTGGATTCTGTTTGGTTTGTCGGAACTTTCCTTTTTGTAGGTGGTTAAGGAACTATTTATCAAAATAAGTCAGTGTAAAAAAGCCTGTTGCAATGTTCTGTGAATGGCTACAACTTAGGTGAAACTAGTTAATTATGTAATCAAGTCTCTGATGATTTCGCTGACTGTTCATTTATTAATAGTTTTTCGATAAATATGCAATTTCTGTTGATCAAAATATGGATTTATGATTTTTTTTAATCAAAAAATAAGTTTATGTTGCATGAAAGTTAGTTTGATTTTGAAACTATTTCTTGATATTTTCTGTATATTTCACTTTGAGTGCAGAAAAGACGTCCTCCACAAAATAAGCTGACAGTTCTTATGATAACGCCCGAAGCACCACCCACAGTGTTGCCAAGTCACATGCATCGTCTGTCCATCTATGGTCAAACTCGACATTATGTATGCCAGTTCTGGCAACATGAAACAAGTAACCTTGATAACCTCTGGTATGTCAGCCCGTGACGTCAGACAGTCAGTCATCGGTGGATGCGCAACAAAATATCGTTGTGAGTGTTTCAATGGGAACGCATTTATTTGGCCAAGAAATTCAAATTTGACAGACGTTTAGTTATAGTCCGAACCCAGAATAAAAATAGTGGGATAAATTTGATTTTTGATGCTGTTTAAGACGAATTTGTTCTTACCCAATCGTGAGAAAAGTGCCAGATATGTTTTTTCATACTATAGGTACTCAAGAACATTCACCAATAATAACAACGTCATGTGACAGACACTTTTATCTACAAATCGTCTGTCACATGACCTTACATCCTCAGATGTCACTGTCAACCCATGTGTGGACTATTTGAACTTATCTTCAAACAGCTGACAAAGTCTATATATGCTACATTCCGACTACTACAGACCCCCACCGACATTTTTTGGCGGGAAATGGGTTATCGCTTCTCATTGTAATTTTTCTTGGGTATCGTGGTCGTCCTCTTTAAAATCTAAAATATTCAAGGAGCAGGACCAAATTTGCTCTGAAACAAATGGAGATTCCAAGACTTATTTAAAGAAAATACCGTTGCGTGCCAAATTTCCCAAAGATATAGATTTCTGAAGTAGTTACACTACATTAATTATGAAAAATAGATTTTTCTTGAAACCTCTGACTTCCTCTATCTTGAAAGTCATTTAGGACAAGAATGACATAATCAAATCAACATCATTATATAAGAAATATCTTGAAGAACAAGCATAATATTTGTGAAGTTCTTGACTTTTTTGTCCATTGAAAATAGTGGTTCTTCCGAGTCGTTCCACTTGGTAGGTACAATCAATAGACAATCTATGTGGAATACACTAATCAGTTTTCTGTTACTTCCAAATGCTCCATTGAGAAATCAAGTTGCTCTAAATGCTTTGGGAAGAACGAGGTTAGGTATTCGATAAAGCAGCTTTTCTCTTTATGCATAAAACCTTCGGGCCAATGTCCTTTCATATGTTTTTTTTTTATTTCCAATATTTCTTCAGCACTGTTCTGTTTCTTCTTCATCCTCAATTGTTAGAAGTGAATTATTTTTGGTAATGTTTTGGCATTTAGCTTCGTCCTACTATGAATGACTATTTTTCAGATTTCAACAAAGTTGTGTTCTTCAAAATATGAACAATTATTGTTTTTGATTTGGACAAAGAAACTCCCCTCACAAACATCGTTTTTGTTTTCCATGCTACAGTTATTATCAATCGTGTGAGTGGTTCCGGCGAAGAAAGTATTTCCCAATTTTGAAACAGAATACTTTTATTACTCTCAGAAAGCACGTGGCGTCCAATAGACGTACATATTTAGTCCATATCATGCCCAGTACGTCCAACGTAATTATGTTTGTTCAGTGGACGTTGAAAAATGGACCAAACATGTCCATTTGAACTTGAATGTATATGATCGCCCAATGGACGGCCACCGTACTTCCTAACCGGCTTTGTTAAAATATAATATATTTCTGATTCGGAGGACATGGAATCTCACTAGTTAACATCAAACTAGTCTTTTCTTCTAGTAGTCTCATACCACCAGTAGAGAGGGTGATACAGTCCCCAAACCTCGTCTACTCGATTCACAACTTTTATGTTTTTTTCTTTTGAAGATTCTAGCCACACTGATGAGCTACCCCTGGATGAATTTGCGAAACCTATCACCTATCTTTCGCATGTGGTTATATTGTATATTCCGTGGTTGACGGCCGCGGTTAATAGAAATGGACAATTTTGAAAAATTGTTTCATGGAGGGTCGAATATCAAATTTCCCTACATAATCCATTATAGCTACGTTGAGACGGATACAGGTTAATATCTGTGTTTTCTCTTGATCGATATCGTTCAATTCTCGTAACATATTCCTCGGGGTATGAAGTATGATAACCCATAGGCGTACTTCTTGAAAGGGTTGGAATATTTTTTTTTCAAGTGTAAACTACCATTAGGACCCATTTTATGTCAGATCTACTAGTTAGACGTCGATTCATCATAACTCAAGATACTTATGTTCCAATTTTGATAAAGACGGATGCAGGATGTGTCATAAAAATCTCAACCTAGTTTAATATTCGAAAATTCATGAAAAAGGTCTTTTTCTACGCCACTGGATTCAACAAAATGAACTTGTAATAATCAGTTTTGGCAGAAAATGGGTTTTTTGATATCCCTCTTATCTTGTTTTATTCCAAATCATCAAGAAGTGTACACTGATTATTATGAGGTCATCTTGTTGAATCCAGTGGTGTGGAAAAAACCATTTTTATCTATTTTCTGATATCAAACCAAGTTGCGAATCGACAACAACTATTAGATTTGAAATAAATTGGGTCCTTAAGGTAGTTCATTAGTTTACTCTTGGAAAAAATATATTCAAACCCCTTCAAGAAACCTGTCTTTGAGTTATCATACTTCATACCTCGAGGAAAATGAGCCTTATAACCATACTCCCCATAAAAAAATTAACAAAATCGTTCAAGAAACAACTGGGATATTGACTTGTATTCATCTTGAATGGGACACCCTGTATGTTAATCATACGTACATTGGACGTTTTTGTGCTGTCGGGTTCTATACAATTTCTAAGTATGTGAAAAATGGAATGAAAGAGCCTGAGCAATCTTTGTTTATGGAAATCAATCTTCATGGAAAATGATTCTTGAACCTTGACAATCCACTTGATAATTTGACATGTAGATAAGTATGAGTCAAAAAGGTTGTGGAATGTGAAAAAATAACTCCAAAACAAGAAAAAACTAAAAAGAGAAAAAGAAGAACAAAAAGTTGAAATGAGCTTGCAAAAACTATACTAAAAACCAAAAAACTATCGAGTGATGTCAGGAAAATTGCAATGAGGTGATGTGGATTATTCACAAAAAGCAAAAGACAAGGAACTTTATAGTAAATATTAAACCGTGTTAACACCCTTATCAGCGTCAAAAAATCACAACATTCCAAAAAATCCTCGAGAATCTACTGCCTTGGAACGGTGATAGAGAATTAGAAAAATCAATCGTTTGTGAGAACTATACAAAAAAAAAGAAAAAAATAACGAAAAATAGGCTGAGGGAGCTTTGATGATATCAGCATTACATCAATCTCATCATTTTGTTCAAAATTTACAGTTTTCTTAACACGTTCGCTGCCACTGGCTCCGAAGGGAGCCAGTCGGCTATCGTCTTGTGTGCCATCGACTCCTCACGGAGTCAGTTGCCCTGACAATTTAAATCGTTTAGTAACTCGCCGGCGTTGACGACGTTTGTTTGTTTGGTATAGTGGCATTGTCGAGTGGTGTGTTTCTTATCTATTTTCGGTTTGGTTCGTATTTGCCAAGGTAGGTTCTTTCTCAGCATCATTATTTAAATGTGTTTGGCTCCTGGGACCCGGCACTAACTCAGAGCTGGCAGCGAACGTGTTAAGGTGCGTCCCCACTTGCAATAAAGCAGTGAACCAAACGTCGGCGCAAACCCCGTTGCGAACGCCATTGCGAACCCCGTCCTAAACACTGTCGCGCAACAGAGGAGTGAACACCGGGGCGTTTTACCAGTTGTGTTTTTTTCGGCGACGATCGCTGGATTATTGTTCGTAGCAATGTGGAGAAACGAGGACGGACAGATTGGAATTTGAATTTTCTAGCGTTGGTTAGTTGGTTAAATGCTTTGTTGCAGTACAGTAAATAGGTTATTTCCAGTGTTTCGTATCCGATTTAATTAATAATAAAGTGGACTCGAGAGACCATGATTAAACTGATTGAGAGTTTTCTAAAAAAAAGAACTTTTATCGGATGCAAAGATAATAAAGTATAAAAGAATGAAGCATGGGGAAAAATCGCGTCCGAGATAAAATGTTTCATCTGACCAGTGGAAGAAGAAAGTGACTGTCTTATTATCTTCATTGCGAAAAGAAAAGGCAAAGATTAGAAAAAATCTTTTGTTACTGGAGCATGTAGGTAAATAAAGCGAATTGGTTAAGATCGAATTGTACATTTCTCCAGTCAAAAGTAAAAACCAAATGAAGTGGGTACTTGAAAACAAATTAATTATGGGTTTGGAAGATATCAAGTTCATTACATTCACATGTGTAAAGATAATGTCCTACCTTCTTAATTTGACCCGTTTCTTCTGACCAACCCTGTATGTGGATTAATTGCAACAAATGACAACTAACTCAGTAAAATAAAAACCACGGAACGCCATGATGTTCGCTACTTTGTTGCACGGCGGTGTTCGTGATGACGTTCGTGACGGAGTTAGCGACGGCATTGCAAGTGGGGACGCACCTTTAGTCGGAATTCTCAACAAGCGTACGCGTGGTGGGGACGTGGAGCTGGATTGGTTTGGACATGTGGCACCCGCATGTTAATCTATGAGGTAATCCAGATAGAAGTGACGTGGCACTGGCGTAGTTTTCTTACCACCGCCACGACACTTCGTCGTCATGCGATTGTTAAAAAAAAATGTGAAAAATGTCTTACTCTGTACCATCAATCTTATGCATACAGTGAGACACCGATTGTTATGATGTTACACAGTAACAGAAATACGTTTTTTTGCGTATAATTATATTTTATTGCGTTCAATAGGTACTTAGCGAACATTCCAATTTTCATAAGAAGTCGAAAAGCATATTTTGTATCTGCTTAAACGTTCATTTTTTAACAATTATTGGTGGAGTTAAGAGCATAACGATATCTGACTCGTTCACAAAAGCAAAATCGAGTATTGTTGGGAATGTGAATTCACTGGTCTTTGAGCACTTCCTGAGGTAGGATATACTTCATATTCCTTCTTCTTTTGATGTTTTTCTCTCAGTTTGTACTATCTTGTGCCATTTCACTGTAAAGACAAACATATAAGACAGCAACAAACACAAATATATAGCTAGAAAGTGTATCTTCAAATATACCCACCTCCAAATTGTACACGACTCCGTTGATCATGTTACTTTCGACTAACAAATGTGCAACCGATGCTGATTTGTTCATATTTATGTTATGTTATCTTGACACATTTGATCTCTACAATCCAACCGTCTATAAAGCTCCACAAACACAGCACTTTTTTTGTGTAATTGCCACACTAAATCCTCTTCTCGAGCACAAATAAATCATTTACAACTGGAAAATGACAACAACCGTCACTTTGAAGCATCTATTACCGTCATGGCAACGCATTTCAAATAGCTCGATTGATGCCCAACGTTGCCGTTTTTGAGAAAAATTCCTCTTATCAACTTTTTAGTGTAAAAGAGCAAGGAGAATCGTTCGATTATTCAACGACAAGTAGTGATAGCGATGAAAAAAAGGCTACACACTCCTTAAATATTGAAGAGAAATACATTTATTTGATGAAAGTGAACTTCAAGTCATTGTTATTGAATTAGTGACAAAAAATCTGGTGAAAGGAAGTAAATATGGCAAACAAGGAGCTTGCTTTTCCCCTTTCCCCCCATGTTTACATCGACATGTTCGACTCACACAATATTGTTTGTTTATGCTTCTAGTGGTTCAATATTCGAAGGTTGTAAGGTTTCAGAGAAAAATATATTGTCTCACTGTGGACTACTCTTCCATATACTAGTGTAGAAACTCAGACTCTACTCGATAGTGTGAGCAAGAAATTCATTATTTTTATAGACGACTGTATATCGTCAAGAGTTTGAACCTCCGCTAATGAGAACAAACAAATGAAATAATCGACATTGAAGATCGAAACATGTAGTGGGGCCAAGCGATGAGGATAAATTTGAAAATGATGAAATGGTCGAAGAAAATTCTGAATCATAATAACAACACAATTTTTTGTGTAGATCTGTTTTCCACCACCCTAGCCTTGAACTTGGCATTTTCTCCGAAGCCTGACTTGACCACATACAGACATTTACTTCTAACAATCTATGTTCTTGTTCACGATCAACAGCGTTCGTGTTTCATTTTCCAATAATGAATTATACTCCCCACATAGAGCTTCAACTCATTCATCTTTCACCGTTGTTCGCAACAACTATTTATCTATGTCAGTAGTGTTTTGCTGTTAAATCTGCAATAATTTCACAGATCTCCATTTGTCTACTCAATATTCACCGTCTGTATTCATTCAATTACTTTATTTTTATACCCGGATAGCTGTCGACAACTGTTGGATATTTTACGATGTCATGAACAGACGATTCCTGACATTTATAATCAGTTTAATATTTTATCACTCCATACACTGATTTTATGTGGAAAGTAAATATAATCAGGCTACAAAACGGTTATATTAGGACAATGGTTGTTATGACGAAGCAAAGTAATAGTTGTCTGTCGAATTGACTACCGTTTTTCCAGCCTATGCACAAAATCGTGTCAACTGGTCTGATTTTACCTACATCCAAGAAAATAATAAATAAATATCATAAAGGTAAAGAGTAGGGTCCACGTCATTCTCGAAGTAAACTCTATTCGTCCCAATGGCGAAGTAAGAAACCCACCATCAGTCGGATTGAGGATTTGATGAGGACGTCTCACAAGAAAGTGTTGTTTTCATATGATCCTCAACCAGTACTAATCATCGTGAATTGTGGTACTGCCCAGACAATTTGAAATAACTGGTGCATGAACGTAACAAAGACATAATCCTCAAATCAGATTGACAGCAAACAAACAATGCTTCTGTACGTACATCATCAAAAACCAACCCCTATGCCCAGGCAGTACTAATAGTACCATCGGCACGGCCCCAGTCAAAGGAGGCGTCGTTCAGGTGGCTATCGCATCGCGGCGTGCCATGCTTCTTCGCCTGTCAGTCGGCAGCCAGTCGCTGGGTACCGTCGTAGTACTGCCGCTCGCGTGGTCTTTCATTGTTTTGGTTTCATCTACGCGTGTGTTGATTACCATCGATAGGTTTCAAGTGCAAGTGTAGTGTCCAAGTGCAATTGCGGATTAGCTGTGCCCAAAGTGATACCGAATCGTTGTTCTGTACCATGACAGGTGGGTTTCAATTGGTTTAAAAAATAGCCCTATGATGGTGGTTGAATGACGTAGCAGGTGCTTAGTGTGGTGAGGGTTGTACCTCACAATGATAGTGGTGCCGTTATTTGAAGGAGTTTAATATTTAATGGTTATTGCTGGGAAAAGCTGAAATTTATTGCCCTTTGTAAAAACGGATAATGTTTATGCTTAATCAAGACTTTCCAAAGTCAATTATAGAAGAATGATGGGCTTTGCATAAATACTCAAGTAATTTCGAATTTTCTCAACACCGACGTTCTTCCACTACAAAATCTCAAAATCCTATCACGTCCCGTGTCTCACTAAGGAAAGCAATTTTTCACCAGCAGTAAAAACCAGATTTATCGATTTGAAATTGAAATTTGCCCCGGCTTGATTTTCTTCGGCGTATAAGATTTGATTTGAATTAAAATCGCCGTCCGATTAAGTTCCTCTGTCTAATGGGTCTATTTAACTCTTGTTAGCCGATCATCCTGTCTTGTCAGTTCGATGTGGGCTTTTGATGAAACGCTGCATTTGGTGTCTAATTATTTTGATTTATCGCGAGAATGCTGTTTTCTTGCAGCACATGATGATGGAATTGAAATTGCGGCAATTGAATTGGAGCGTTTGGTTCTTGTGTGTGTTTCACCTAAACTGTGGCAATTAATGTCTTTTACAATCCACAATCGTCCATCAACATCTGGTCTTATTGAAAAAGCAATAGACATGATTTTGGTTTGAGTTAAGAAGTTTTGAGCTACAGCAATTTCAATTTGTTAACACTGCTGCCTTAAGAACTCATTTTATTGTTCTCCATTCACGATTCTCTTAAATTCATTCCCGAAGACTCAACAAATTGCAATAATGATTGTCTTAAGCTATTATTGAAAGATTTTAATGTCTGCTTTCACAATCACTATACTATTTAACAAAAGCAGCTGTCGCAATTTTAGTACAGTATTAAATCATCCACTTTCTCAATATATCTTCCATAATTAATTAATTTTTTAATAGTCCGCTCGAAAGTTCATCATCAATACTTATTTGTACTTATAGTTTTCAATAATCTCACTCTTTTATACATACTTTTCTGTTTTTCCTAATAATTACCTCAATATGGCTTCATTTATATTTTTATAATCGAGTGTATTGATTTTTTTTTTTTTTTTGGGAGTTTCGTTTACAATTTTTCAAAAGTTCAATTTTGTTCTTCAAATTTCTTTTTAAGGTCTTTCCACTGTCATTCTTTTGAGTTTTTTCATCCCAACTTTATAATATCATCATTTCCAATCTTCTGGTTTTTCTAATTTTTGTCAATTTAATCATCACAATACTTCATGTAATTTTATATGTCTGACTCAATATAATAATAATGATAATATGTTCATTTAGACTGACTCAATATGTATACGTTTCTTAACATTTTTATATACTTCACATTTGGGAGTTTGTACTTTTCTTTTTCGTTTGCCCAACAGCTTTTGATAATTATTTGTTTTAAGTTTTTTTCAATAGTTTGTATGTATCATCTCGAATCTTCTTAACTTTTGTCATTTTTATCATGATGTGCGGAGATACAACCTTTGCTAAAGTGCACTTCGAAAATGTAGGTGGTGCAGGGTCGGTTAAATGGGTCAAAAGTTGCCCTAAGACTTTTTATTCGAGAATTTCAGACATTTTTTAGTACTTTCTAGTTTTTTCAGTTTTTACTCTTTCGTAATGATTCTCTGTTTCATGTTTTTTTTTTTCAATCTCTTAGTCGTATTATTATTATTTTCAATATATTTTGTGGTTCACCGGATAAATCATACTCATTTTTTCCAATTTTCCTCATTTTCTTCAATTTCGTAATGATTTTCTGTACCCTCAAGTTTTTAATTTTGTTTCCGGCGAAATCCAAAATTTTCGATTTTTCAACGTTTTGAATTTTTACATTTTCCTCAAACGCTGAATTTTTTGATCCCTTGATAAATCATGCATCATTTTGAAAGAAAATTAATATACTCTTATCATAAATATTTGCGTGTTCTCATCCTTATAAAGCTCGACAATATCCAAATTTATCCACATTGTCGGTTCACATACGCCTATATCTAATTTTCGTGATAATTCCAAGAAGAATGAAATTTAAAAAAAAATGATACAATAAGATTCACCAGATATCTCAAGGAATAAAAAGTTGTTGAAATCCCCAAATCCAGAACTTTTTCCCGAAAACTTAAAAACTCAATTTTGGCAACTTTTTATGATGACATAACTTTCTACAAGATTGACCAAAGTCATTTTGCAGAAAATCTGTTCTACTTTCTTCATACATGTTTGCGTTTTTGTTTACCTTACAATTTCGAAGAAATACAGAATATGCGATTTTTAATTTTTGCAAATTATTTAAAACGCTATAACTTCAAGACCGATCAATCGATTTTCATGAACCTTGCATTTTGAAGAACAATTTATATAGTTTCTCCATGAATATCTGTGATCTTTTTTTTTGCCAAATTCAATAATATTCAACATTTTCGGTTTACCCACATACTCCTTTCTCTAAAGAATTTTTCCTGACAATCCAAAAAATCTCAAGACTGCAAGAAATATGGCGCAAAATTCATTCGGACATCTCAACCAGAACTCAATCTTGGTAACTTTTTTAAAACGGCATAAGCGATTTTGATCCACTTCTTTTTTAATTTTTTCTTCGTTTTAGTATCTTTTTCAAATATTCATTATCTTGTGAATTTTTCTGCAGATTTGGTAAGTTGATTATCTTTCCTAATAATGGATAATCGTTGTTCATTCTTACCATTCTTTTTCATGGTTCAAACTGCATGTGATTTTTTAGAATGTAAGTAATATGATCTCGTCTGACTAAATTGTTGTTCATGTCGTTGTCAAATATTATGTCTTTCAACTGTTATCAAAACATGTTTAATCATGAATTTTATACACTTTACATTTTGAGGTAGATTTTTAATCTTCCGTAGTAATTTTCTGTATCCTTATCATTTTTTTATCTTTGATTCGTTTCACTATCTATTTTGAATATCCAATATCTTGTAAATTTGTCTTTAGTTTGTTTTCCTTCGGAACGATTATGTTTCATTTTTTTTTTAATGCATGAATCTGTTATGTTGATTTTATCAATAATAACATTTATTTTTACTTTGGGGGATCTACCTACTTTTCCTTTCAATATTTTGAGACCTTTTTATATTTTTACACTGTTCTCTTTCTTGTATTGGGAGTTTTCTTGCTAATAATAATTATATTCATTTTCTCGAAACGATTTTATTTCAATCATTCTCACCGTTAAGTTCATAGACAATAAAACTGCTAAGTGTCCATAATTCATATAGACACTCATTATGAAGAAGGGAGGAGCGCAAATATTCATACTTTGGGCGCGAGCAAGTTAATACACCTTTGTGTTTACGTGTAGGTTATTCAAAAGCGTGACTTTGACAACCTATTATTCATAAAACAACCTTTTTGTTTTTCAGACTTTACAATAAATTGCCAATTTTACATTCTCCAATGTTCTAGTCTATGAAAGCAACATTATTTTGTATCTCAAGTTACACAAAGTTCTTTTTAATTACAATTCTTAATTATTTGTTGTGGTTCCAAATACAGTGCGTTTTTTTTGAGACGGAACATAGGGATTCCCATGTTAAATTTTCAGACCCATGTTAGCAGTACTTCTATTCAAAGTACACAGCTGAAACTTGCCGTAGATAAACTTTGATGCCTAGAGATTATTTTATTTCATCAATTAGCACAGAATAGATTAAAAAAAGATAAAAAAAAGTGCTTTTAATAATTGGAAAGTAATACCTTTTTACTAGCCTTGTATATGCCATTGTCAACCAATAACTTATTTGTCAAATTGTGATAACATTTATTTCTAACAGTATAATACATGCGATAAAAAATCAAACAATATTTTTTGGATAACCTGTTCAAAGTTTCCTCTATTCACGTCCAAGCAGTATTCTTAACGGTCATAAAAATGAAAATGAAATTTTTTGGTTAAAAAAATTGACAATGAAGTTAGTCACGCCAGAAAATTTGTTGTCATCGTCATATACAAAGCATGTCAAAAGTATCACTTCCTGAGAAATTAAAGAATTTTTTAAGTTTTTTTCCTAGGTATTCTGGCGTAATTGATGAACTAACGCAATCTCGAAACACCAAAGTTCATCTATGGCAAGTTTCAGTTGTGTACTACGAATGGAAGTACTGCTAACATGGGATTGAGAATTTAACAGGGGAATCCCTATGTTCCGTCTTTAAAAAAACGCACTGTAGATATAAAATGCTAGAGAGGTCTCATGTTAAGAATGGGGCAGGAAGTTTGAAAACTTCTTTCATTTAAGTAAAAAAAAATCATTGTCCCGAGTCCCATTTTCTTTTCATAAAGTATTAGAGTCAAGTGAAAACTGGTTTCGAGTAGTATAACCAAAATAGTTTTCTTTCTCTTTCTAATTAGCACCAAAACATCTCTGAGTCACTCAGGATTTCCTTCAGAATTTGAATTACTGATATTTGAACTCGGCGATGTTCTTCCGGATATTCTATAACTCCTATACATTTCAACCAGTGTTCAAGTTACACTATCATAACTAAACTATAATGTGTAAATTACATCAGTGTGTAACATTAGAATAACGGAGACCTACAGATCCTACAGTTTATCGCGAACAATCATGACAATGTACAATTAGTTTTTGAACGGAAACAAATACATTGAGGTAGCGGCCTGATTGGTTATGATACATGTGAGTCATTTGAATCCACGCATTCACACATCATGAAATATACAATCAAGATCTTTGGGTTATTGATACATAAATTTCTTATGGGCCTTCATCAGCAGCATAAAAAGCGTCTACTAACCCAACTAACTCTTTGTCAGAGCTGTCTGGTGGAGATCTACTTGACCAGCTTGACTTTCCCTCAGACCAAGGCATTTCTGGAAAAAACTCTGATGATATCAGATTGTAGATCGTCTCCCTATGAGTTGTGGTCGTTAGAGGTCTTATCAGCAAATTGCCAAAAAGTTTTTTTGGGTTCATTGTAGCGATATCCTTTAAACGGTTTTTCACTGGAGACACCCTGTGTATTGTGTTTTTATCAAGCAATTATACTCGAGATGTGAAACAAACATAATCACATTGATGAGGGCGTGTTTACAGCCATGGTAACTAATAACGTTAAAAAACAATCAAATCATTAACATAACTGTCTATTATGTATTGTTCAGTTGATTCCGATGAAAATTCTATGAATAGAGTCATGGGAACCATACCAGGAAGGGATTCTGGTACGGTTGACCAGACATATTTCATATTGTCGCATATGCACGTGCGACTTTATAAACCAATTACTGGTGTTCGCAGAACTTCATTTCATGGAACAATTTCACATTTACTGCAAAGATTCTCCAGTGGCAACGTTAGCAGCGATTGTTTTCGTGCTTCTGTTCTGCAAATTGATTTTTAACACATGTAGCAGAATATTATTGTCAGTGTTGATCCTCTGTGGTTGATTCTGGTAGCATATTATATTCTCCATATTTTCAACTCAAACAAGCAACTAGATCTTTTAAAAATCTATTCTTTGGAGACTATCTATCATTAAATCTCTGATTCCAACACCTTGATCCCTGTACTGATGCACAAAATTGGGTTGAGATTGTCATAAATCTGTCGTTACCATCTTCATGGCCTTGAGGTGCTTCAGATACAATGTCTTGCTATGGAGGCGGAGTTTCTTGGTTGTGGTAGGTGGAAGGAGAATGTGACACATTTGGGTAAACATTTTGAATCTTCATGGTCATGCCCGTCATTTGCTAAATAGCCATTTTAAGTCCTTCTTTACTCGAAAGGTAATGACTTCAATTTTCCAAAATTGATTAAACAATCCCAAAAATGTCCAGTAATTTACCTTATATACAAAACTAATCCACTTCCAACGCCTATAATATCAAAATATCAAGATACCACGGCATCGGTAATTAAAAATCCTCACACCAAGAAGAGCGTTAACGTTCAAAAAAGGCATAAGACCATCATACCTTATCGATGTGAAAACGATTAACAGGAAACCGTGCTGAAAAGGTCACTTTTTCTGCAACAATAGAAAATGATAAGGCACGCAATTATTTATTCAGTGGATGTGGCAGTAGCGATTCCATAGGACAGAGATTTTTATTAAGTTCTGGCGTAGCTTGTGGCATTGTTCCTTTATTCATGGTCGCGGAGGCCTATTCGTTTTTCTCACAACCGGCAAGGGGACTGTGTGAGATACCATCTTGTTTATGGGGCTTGTTGTCTGTTTTTCTCTATATAGTCTAAAGCTAGATAGAGAAATATTTTCATTGCAGGTCAAGATAGAGCTCTTATCGTCAACATGGGACATTAGCAAGGTCAAAAGCCTCTGCTGACATTCGACATACATCAATTCATAAGGTACCGTCAACGTAGGTTGATAAACACTAAATTAGGTACCCTTCTGATTCTTGTCTCGCACTTTTTCCGCACTACCCAAGCATGGACAAATGAATAGAGTCAAGTGACGTCCCATCCCATTGGTCAATGGTCATACAATGGTCCCACATATAATTGGCTATATATTTCAGTGACCGCCACCATTGAAAAGATTTATTAGTAATTGGATTTCCGATAGCTTATTTGAATAAATTGGATTTATAATAAACGATAGATAAAAAAGATACGGCAAAAAATGATTGGGCTCTTTTTGATCGTAAATCAACGACTAATTGAATCGGTATTGCGCAGCTCTGCACGAGATATTGACTCGCTAGGATCACGCAACAATTGTGCAAGGTATTTTAATTAGATGATTCTGTGGTTCTGATTTGAAATTATTGGGTGCCGATTCACTGATTTTTATCTAGTTTACGTTTTCTCATGAACTTACATTGTTTCTAGATTTCAATTTGATTAGATTAATTCCACTAGACAACCATAAGCAGTTTTACTTATACAGATCACGTCGTTTGATTGGCAAAACTGAATTTTCAAGAATTAGTTGTAGACTGATTCATCTTTTGCTGAGTCATCATTGTCCAATGAAGTAAGCATACTGCTCATCTCGCAGCAATTGTGGTACCTGAACGCCCAAAATACTTATCTTCACATACAGATTAAAAAAAGAGAATTTCAGGGGAAGTAGGTGCGAGTACCTATAATAGATATGAGAGAAACACAGCTTCATGTCGTCGGAAGCTAACTTCTAGATACTGGAAACCAGGATTGTCCTCCAGCCTTGTTCCACATCCAAAACTAACCCAGTCTTCTCAGAAGAATTGAATCAAATCAACCAAGTACCTAAACAGATCCGTATAGATCAGTACTTTTACTAAAATTATTGTAACAATAAATGATTGCTGGAACATTTGGAATTGAAATTATGCTGAAAGGGAACATATCATCAAACGTAGTCGAGCAGTCCATCGGGATCAACATGCTCAGAAGCTAAGAGTCCATTTCTTTTTTGATCAACTTGAGTGTGACTAAAAAAGTGCAAGAAAGGAAGAACCATTGGAGCTACAGGACTGAGAACCACTGGAGTAACAGGTGTCAAGGTGTGGTGTTGAAGTATCAATTTCACTGCGCGTTACAAGAAGAAGTATTGGTTGATGTTTAACCGGAAAAATATACATTTCTACAAGAAGTTTTCTGATTGGAGATATACTTATTTGGAGTGGTCGTTGATGAACGTAAATCCATGCAAAACGTCAAAAAATTGTGAGGAAGAGCATTTTTAAGTATTCTCATAGTACAGGACAGATTCAGATGTTTTGGAGACAAAGAGACTAAAGTCTTCATCCTTACAGAATGTCCGGCTCTTGCTAGCAATAGGATGGATTACTTTTGAGAAGAACAAACAACTCTCCAGAAAATGAAAGGGACCTATTTGGATGACCTTCAATAGATTCGCTTCAAAACCTTTTGGAGAATATCCTCTTTTGATGTTACTTCTTGTGCTTCCGTCCTCTCCTCTCACTTCTTCTGCGTTTAGTGGCTTTTGGAAATATTCTTTACACTTTTTCATAAGTTCGTTTTCTTCGAACAATTTTTCGCTATTTTTATTTTTAATAAAGTTTGTTGCTTTCAATTTCTGCTGTCTTGTGCATTTTGTAAAAATTTTGGACCTCTCCATCTTATCTCCATCTTTCTCCATCTTATCTCCAAATTTCCTGCATTCGTCGTTTTTTGCTTTTTTTTCACCTTCGCTTGGAACATCAGGAGTAAGCAGGCAAAGAAGTAGAACCAGAAGAGAAATTCTAGATGCTAGCAATAACAGAGACAAAAAAAAACAAGGAGCGATAAAGGTGGAAAAAGGCCATAGAAATCCGAAAACATGAGCACTCTTGTGGGAGTGATCACAGGACACTGTGAAATCGGAACCATGCTCCGAAAATGGGGCCTAGGGACTGATGAGCTCTGCAAGGACTGCATCGAGGAGGATGAGACGATAGAACATCTCTTGTGCCACTGCCCAACTCTGAAGGAAGGACGCCCCATGAATATGGGACCATACTACCTTGAAGACTTGGAGGAAGCGGCAAATGTAGACATCGTGCTAATTCTGAACTTCGTAAAAACCATGGGATGGTTTAGAACGATGAAGAGAAAGGCTGCAGGTTAAGACCAGGGGGACACCTCTTCAAACAAGGGATCACAATGGGCCATTTGGCATCCGAGTGTAAGCAATGCGAAGCAGGAAACAGTGGGGCAGGGCATATCCTTCGCAACCTAAACTAACCTAACCTGAGCCGAAAACAAGCAAAGAAAGAAAAAGTTGAACAAATAAAACAACGCAAAATTGCAGAGTGTTCGACAACAAAAATTACAGCAAAAACAAACAGCATGATGAAATAAAGACACAAATAAGAATAAAATAGAAGGCATAGGAACAATACCTGAACAATAGAAAAACTGAAAAAAACGACATAGGTATACATGTTACCCATATACTCTCAGAGCTGTTCTCTGCAAAAAGCAATTCTGTTAGAATAAACCCTAATAAGACCCTGATGAAGTCACAAAGCTGTCACGTAGAACTGTAGTACAAAAATAACCCTGCAGGATGCGAAATCTCTAAATGTGCTTGGCCTTGTAAACGATGGTGCTGAACAGAGGTAGAAATTTTTGTCGCTCGCTTTCAAAAATCCTTGTGGTCGTTTCAAGTGTCTTAACTGATTCACTGTAACTGTCCTGATAGCACAATAATCAAAATGGATCAAGACCATGTGTCCTTCCTTACTCGTCGTAGCCTTGCAGCAATCCTACTTGTCCTCTTGAAATGATTAATAATTTCACCATGTACAAAAACCGTTTTCAGATAACCTCCACATCTTATCAAAAGTGGGTTTTGACACCATCATTAATATAAATGTTTATCTTTCATTCTGTCATCGTTCAACGTATTGCAGTAGCAGTATCTACAGAATTTTTCATAATTGGTCATGGCAATTTTAATGAGGACTCCAAATTTGCAACCTTCATTATGGTATCTTTTGCTCTTGTGGCATACCAGAGGATTTATGGGCATCTCCACTTATAACATTCGGCCCAGGTTTTTAATAACTAACATTCATCCTGTCTGCAAGACCTCAACCTCTGACATTCATTAGGAATTCACACTGAATTATTCATTTTTTTTTTTAATTTTCAAATCTAAGCCTCGCTGTATCACCCACCTTTCCAAGACGTCAATGGTAAACAGCGAATCTGTAAAACGTTCTTAACACTCATTGGTCTTGATAAATATCAAGATATGGGGTGGTATTTGGAGCGTAACGCCGAAAAAAGTTCCCACAATAAACATATAGCATTTCCGAGTAATAAAAAGTATTAGATTTCTAGAAATGCAATACCCTTGAGGAAATGAACGTGCTTATTTCCAACAGTAGCTGTGGTTGAAGTGCCGGAAGAAAAGCTAGTCATATCACTTACATTGGTATAAGTTTCAAACAAACTATAAATATCCTTATTTCCATCACACTCTCTTTAAATACGCCGTGAATATATGTTCACACATTGTTCAACCAAATAAAAGAACCAGCGGGTGGGCGTGAGACCTTCAAAACGTATGTGTCAGAAACGAATACCTACTGTTTCACTTTTGCAAGGCGAAACAATAAATCCCAACACGTCCGATTGAGTATAATTCATTTTAAAGCCCACACAATACTTTTATATTTCAATATAATTCCACAAATATCCACTTTCTCGTCCAGTACACCAGTTTACGAGCATCCTAACAGCAAGCAGGCCTATTAAAACAAATGCCGTCGACTGCCCGAATAGTCCGCAGGCCATAACGATAAATCCGTCGGGATGTTGCACCATAACAATCGTATTTAGTAATGCGGTTCCTGATTTAACGTCAGTTGGTGACTTGCCTCGGGTACCACTAGTTTGAGAATAGCGATATTTGTGCTATAACGGATTTTATCGGGAATTTGTTGGTTGGTTTAGCGAATTGTGTCGTATCTTCTTATTTGTCCTAATGCGTTTTTCTTAGGATTCTTTATAAACATCTGCTCTTCTTCAGCTATGAAGTGCTGATTACTGATTTTCTGGCGTCAAAGAGTTTTGGAGTGCTGGGTCGCGTATGCTCTGTTCCTGTCTTTCACTTGAGGAGCAGTATTGCATGAATAGGGTGTGAAACGCGTTCTACTATTTCTTTCGTTCCGATCTTAGTCGAATGGGCGTGAATGCCCTACCACCCCTTCTCCAGAAGAACAGTGCTACTTCCAGTTGGATTTCATCTGCCATCATTGATTTATTGTGCTTCTGTCCTGGAGATTTGTTCAACTTTGCTTTCTTGCTTGTTTGACCAACACTCCAGACAGCCTCTGATGAAGGATTTGGTGATCTCATAGGCAGAATCTGAATGCATAAGTTGGCAGGTTTTCGTGCCAGCTGATCAGCTCATTTCTAGCTATTCTGATATGAGTAAATTTGTATGCTGTCAGACGGGCAAGGTTTTGCTGGCAGTCCCAAGCTTGTTTGTAGCCCCTCCTGATTTTTTTGTGTGGTTCAAGCAAAAACTAGCAAATTTGCTAAGCTTTTATGGGAAAACATATTTCAGCATATTTCAAATCCATGGACAATGTTTGAAGTGGCTTGAAAATCTGAAGAATATGAATTTTTGTTTTTTTTTTGAAAAATGGAAACTTCGCGTGGCTGTTATCGGTATTACGGATCAAGATTTTAAGACAGAAAATTTCATACCAATTTTCGTCGATAATTTTTGAATCGGCTTAAAAATTTCAAATGAATGGGAAAAATTAATGGGGCTGTTATGGGAGAACGGAACTTCCAGAGTAGCCCTCTGGTAGACATTTTCAATTTAAGCTCCCCAAAAATTCTAAATAGAATCTTGTTTTCAAAATATTGTTATTAAATATTTCATCAATCTTTGAATATCATTTCAAATTAAATCGTTCAAACTATTAAATCCATTCAATAATTATTGCTCCACGATATTTTACGATACAGAAATTATATGTATTATACAAGATGATTTCTAATTGTTAATTTTATAAAAATTATAAAGACCACTGACGTTCCGGGGGACAACTTACTCAAGGTTTTTGTTAAAAAAATATTTGTCACTGACTTTGTTGTAATTTCATTTTTTTTTCTCAAATCAAACAATCAAAAAAAACAACGAGGCAAAAAATTTGTATTTTTATGTGGCTTCATACAGGAAAAAATTAAAAGCTACTAGTGGTAATAATAATTGTTTCCAATAAACGATAATTTCAAAAGTATAATGATTATTTGCGAGTGTTATTTAGTTTCAGGAAAAGAGGCATACCTCCCCTTTACTTCCTCAAAAAACCAATTTCCAAAATATTTACTAATATCAAGAACGGTAGGATTATTTTCAGGTGTAATTATCACCATTGAACATTACTGATTCAAGACTTACTAAAACTGTATTCATTTAGAACAGTAATTTCGAAATTCGAGGTCCATAGGAATTATTTTCTAACTGTTTAAATGGTTTTACCTGCTCTAATGAAAATGCTCATTATCACCGCTTATAAAAACTAGTTCTGGTGATGGCCCAGAAACTCCTTCAATACGATAATTTCTTGCCAAGTGAGTTTTGAGAGAAGAAACATTAGATATTTCACGTGAATCCAGAATACTCTTCATCGTACTATACTATACCAAAGAAATTAACGGCAGAAACAAATCTCAAGTATTCTGCTGATCATTGTCAAGAAATTAGCATTTTTTGTAATTCCAGTGAAATCTCCATTAGTTATCATCGTTTATGGAAACTCATTCCGGAATTACTAAAAATAATTGAGAGCAGTAGAGGTAATTTCAAGCAAGGAGTTATTATACCAATATTGATAATTCTGCGGAATCTATAGTATAGTATTCTCTTTATTCTTATCACTTCTCATTATTAATATAATTGTCTAAAATTTGAGAAAACATGACAAAGAAAATACCAAATAACGTTTGTTTGTGTCAAGGTTTCGTTTGTTGAAATGATGTATTCTCTTATCAAACGCCCTTGTGATGCTCAATCACCATAAAGATTCAGTCGCTGATCTTGACCCCGCATACACTTCCGGATAGACTTTTGAAGAAATAGAAATAGAAATCTCAATCAACGAAGGTCTTCCACCTATGTTTCTTCAAAGACTTTGATATTCTGAAGATCATCTTCCGCAAATGCAGAAGCAGCAGTGCAAACCCTATTGTTTTCTTGGTGGTTTTCAATCAATGAAATAATCAGCCCTGGATGTTGTTTATGGGTTGAGTTCTCAATACAGTTCCGTGAGCTGTCTAGAAAGCTTCTCTTTTTTCCCTTTTTCTTTGTTAGGTAGAAGCGCATAACTGCTTGAACCTATTATCAACATAGTTAGGGCACATGGGAGACTAATTTTTGGTAGAACTAATTCTCTATCCTTTATGCTTCTATTCACTTCTTCTCCACTGAGGGCAGGTTGATGTTGCTCCTGTTCTTGACTTTTTCCAGCTTTATTTCACTTCATTAGCTTATTTTACCTAGTCTTCGTTCTGAATTGGACTATTCATTAATGCTTTAACTAGCTTGAAAGATCTGACCAACTGAACAGGACAGGTCCAAAATTCAAATAAACACCCAAAAAATAACCAAAAAACCTAACAAACTAATCAATGGTGTCAAGTTTCAGACCTACTTTGGTGCCGCGGGTTCCAATGGCAACGTTTAAAATTCCAGGCTGCTTTTTTGTGTACGCACCTGTCGTGTCGCGCTTGCTTCGAAATTTACGAGAGAGAAAACATGCGGTACCCCGCTTGTAGCTGCCACAACCCGCCGGTCCCGACATGGCCATGGAAATGTTAATCGAAATATAGTAGAGATACATTTGAATCCAATTCCTTCGTCGATATTACCGGGAATATGAAAATTAACCTGAACCAGTTTTATTCGCATAATAATTCAATTCGCATTCATTGATTGACCGTAAAAGGGCATCGTCTTGCCGTTGTGTTTTGATATACCAGTCATAACTGACATTTTTTTGCAATGGATTATTGCCACTTTGATTACCTGCTTGTACTTAATGAGCTGAACATGTTTAATTACCTGCTACGTTACGGCCACCACTAACCCTGACTTTATTTAACCCAAATGTTTTCACAGTATAGCCTAAAATGCCGCCCACCACGTTAAACCAGCCCCTCAAGCGGGAGCCCGCGTCCACCGCCAATGTGCTTATGTGCAAGCAATGGTGGAAGGTATGCTGGATGTATGGTGACCAGGAAAAGTACTATCGGCAACTTTACGGTAAACCCAAAGATGTCAAGACAATTTTTGGTCCCAAGGAGGTTGACACTACCACAACCCCTGTTAATACATCATCTCTGGACTGGACGGTGCAGTACTACCAAAACAATCGCACTCCTCCATTGACTAACATACCAAACGTAGTGCCAAGGTTGAGTGATACAGTGGGTGTTCCTATAGTGAAAAAGAATGAGTTGAACAAGAGTTTTTGTTTCGAGGAGTTGCGTGGTGATTCTCCTAATAATGGCTCGCCGGTGCTGAGCAGCCTTGATTTGACTAGAGGGATTGTGGATGAGTAAGTTTTTGTCAATTTTTCCAAGTACGACTCTGCAAGTGCTGAATAGTAATTGCAGTGGTTCCGGAATGCATGCTCTCACACATACAGTGATTTTTCGCTTTCGCGAATAATAGGCCTGCCAATACGTTCTGGCCAGACTGTTCCGTACGATTAGCTCCTAATTGTTTCTACCGTAAGTAACGGTACTTGGATTTTCCTCCAGATTGCGCCAGTTAGAACATTCTGTGAATTTTTGATTATAGCAGGAAAAGCCGCGCTCATGATAATATTAGAACAAAGTTAACTTTCGGAATATTTTAAAAACTAGAATTAGTTATTGGTGTCCTTATATACCCAACATTTGTTAGATTTAACTTGTTGGTATTCTTTGTCGCCTCCAAACATTATTATTGATTGTGTTTAAATTCCCTATTTTTTTCTATGAATATAATTTTATATTTATTTGTATCGGTTACAGGTCTACCTAGTACCTATACATGTAGAACGTTTTCAATCATTCGAATTACCAATGATCTCAGGAATATATGTATTAAAGTTCAAGTTCCAAATTTTAATAACTCTTCTGATTAGTTTCCTCAGACATCAACACAAACTGCTGCGGTGTTGTCAAGTTTTTTTCTCCAGTCACTGCAAGTAGCGCCGAGTGTCCTGCTTGGGAGCGCTCTTCCAGTGGAGATTCCAACAGTCATCTTCCCTCTCATGCGGATGAACCTTCTTCCGAATCATCCCTATGTTATAGTAGGTAACATGGAGTGTCTGTCCTTGAGAAAGAAACTTCTTGTGGACTACACTTGTGCCGTCCGAATAGACAATGATAGGCAACAGTTCAGTTTGAAATCATTCACTTATTGATGATGATTTTGTAAGTCAATAAAGAGTATGGGTAAGATGGGAAAGTCGTCCAGAGTGGGCCACAGAATGGTGAAACCCTCTGCTGTCACCTAAAACTCAGTCGTAATGAGGAGAACCTTCGAAATCAAGGATTAAGTGAAGTTAAAAAATCCACTACAGATATTTTTGATCATGATAGAAAAGATAAATAGAACTCACAATATACAACACTCTTCCTCACTCATCTGCTGATATTATCTTCAGCTATGACGGATATCTGCTGTCCCTCGAGTCCAAAACCAGATTTGATGCAGTGAGATTTTTAGCTGATGAAAGAATTTCTATCTAAGATTGTGGTTCTGAATCGGTTAATGAAGAGATTTATTCATCATTGATATCTTGTACTTTTGTTAGACCTTTTCTTGGTTCTAGATGACATGTTCTAATTCAAGCCGTATTTGATGTGGTCTACCAAAACCAAAGTTCTATAGTTTACGTTCGTAATTGTGTACGCGGCTTTAGACGTGCGGTAGAGTCTGGTAATCAGTGCCGTATTTCAACATCATTATTCGTAAGTCTTGGAAACTCGCAAAATATGAATTTGCGCCAAAATAAGAAATTTTCTTGGACCCCGAATTCAATGTTTTGTATGTCATTCGACGCAGAGTATTGCTTTTTTTTTTATTATCAAATGGCATTTTCCATCAGACCTACCGTTTTCCAGCTAAAAGCAAAAACCCGAAAAAAATGCATACATTTCGCAGTTTTTGTAGCGAAATAAAGACTAAATGAAGGTTTTGAAACGATTTACAGCTCAAAACGGTATTTTTCGATTCAATTTGATTGACCCAGTGAGCTTACATACCTAATAATTATTATTGTGATGGTTTCGGCAAGATTTTTTTATTCAGAATTTGATAAAGTGACAGTGTTGGGGAGAGGTTCAATATGATGGCAGAGAGAGTAAACTACGGTTCACCAAAACAAAGATCCTCAAGGCAGAGCTGTATAGCCTTCCCACCTAGCCCAACGTTTCCTCACTTACCGGACAAAATGTGTGAGGCGCATAATCACCTTGAAACTTTAGTTTGATGGTTGTAGACTACGAGTGTGAGCAACCAACCGTCAAAATCCACTCCAGGATGAGGGAATCTTATGGTAAGTCAATCTTGAGGGTAGAGGTCCGACTAACCACAGGTTTCTAGATGTTCGGTATTTCGACGCTGCCGTTACTGAAAATTCCTTCGTTTTGTTCGATTAAGGCAGCTTCTGAGAAATTCCGTGACCACGTGATCTGATGTTAGTGGGTCCAAACTTCCAAACATGATCCGCAAGCCTAACCTTATGATTTCTCCTCTCTGAGTACTGGTCTTGGCTTGGGATTCTCCACACTCGCATGGGATTTGGTTAATGCAATTCTTTTGTTGTTAACATCCATCAGGTTTTATTTTTGTCAGTTCACTACTTCTCAATGATTTGCTGGACCGAACCGGCTAGCCACCCTTCGTATTTTCTCGGAAAGGCCTTGGAAGTATGAGATCGTCAGGAATGCATTTTCCGTGGTCTTCTTCGGAATTTTTTTGATTCGTGCGGAAATCTATCTATCTATCTACATCTATAATGTCCTTATAACACCGTATTTAGTGGCAGCAGAATGATAAGACGTTTTATTGAGGTACTGCCCCGTGTGAGTGGGATTACGATACACAGTTGCCTTGACGTTGGATCCCGTTCGTTTAACGAGTACGTCCAAAAACGGAAGTTGGTTGTTACTCTCCATTCTCATGGTGAATTTGATAGAAGGCCTAAAATTATTAAGGTGGTGGATAGACTCAGAAAGTGTCATCGACGTATATCAGCCAGAGCTTAGGCGTTGTCTTCTTTTTGAACCATGAATAGGTTCCCCATGAACGGAGATAGAGACGAGCCCACCGGAAGTCCATCGTCCTGTGCATAAAACCTGTCATTCATCTAAAAGTAGAAATTATAAGGACAGCACTCCAAGAGCTTAATCAGTCCCTCAGGTGGTAGCGTCGTGCGATATGGAGTGCTTGTCTTCCTGTAACCTTTATCCGAGTTTGTCGAGTGACTCTTGGCACATTGGTGTAGAGGCTCTCAATATCAAAACCAACAAACTTATCGTTGTCATTCAAATGTATTGCCTTTATAATTTTAACAAAGGGTCTTGAACAAATAACTGGGTTTTACCTTGCAATGCCTGAATAATCTCCAGAAGGAACTTAGGAAGTTTGCTGGTTGCAGAATCACGAGAGCCTGTTATCGGTTTCGACGACATCTCATCTTCTATGTCTGGAGTATTGCTTTGAGGTTCTATAGACCGTTTCCTTGATCGTTGGAGTCGGATCTTGGGAAAGAAGTCTATAGTCACCATTTGAAAGGAAATCTCCAATTTTCTCATCATTAGTTTCCACGTCCATTATAACTGTGGCGTTGCCTTTGACCGCAGGCAAAAAAAATCCATTGCTCTCTCCTTAAATGTACTCATATTGTTTTCTGTCTTGATTATTTTGTCCAAAATCGATCGCACTCGATGTCTAAGGGCCTGTTTATCAAAAGCGGGCTAACTCTAGCCCAGGGTCAATCAAGCCCCTTCCAAATGGACAAACAATGTCAAACATTTTGAAGTTATCCTAAGGTTATAGGTAGCCTAGGGGTGACGCCCAATTGATAAACAGACCCTAAATTCATCTGCGAGAGGCTGAGGCAAGTTGTTAGTGACTATATCCAAGGTGGGTAACTGTTTAGGTGCTGAGCAAATGTTCTTCGCTGCTTGACAGTACTGGATATATCCACTATTGTTCTATTTTGTTGTAATTCGTTATCCAGTGATACCTTTTTGAAGCGATGATAGTTGATCTGTGCCCTTACCAAGGATTTGCTGACGTTGTTCAATATTCTTCGCACTGGCTTTCCGGTAAACGTGGTCCTGAGACGAAAAGCTTTTGTGATGAAATCTTGGTTCCGAGCTTGACACAGAAAGGAGATATGTTCCTGCCGTGGAAAAGATCGTTGATACCGGGTCCGTACCTTGATGCAAACGAGAGCGGATAGCGATACTTCATCAGCATGAAACTATCCACTGTATCTCTAAGTTACTTTTGTTTTCTTGTTTTGTGCTTTTTGGAGATGATCACACCGCACACTATCCATTTTGCGAATCCGCAAGGAAGATTTCTGTCGAAGAAGGCTCGCCAAGTTACCTAATTAAAAATGGTCCCCCAAACATCAGAGGAACCGATAGTTTTTATATCTTCTTGATCGATCTTTCTGGTGCAACGGATTTATAGGAACAGTAATAAATCATTTCAAATCCAATGCCAATTGTATGGAGTTGATTTTAGAGAAAACTCGACAACACTACATTTATTATTCCGTAGCATTCAAGAGCAGACTTAGGGAAAAACCCAGTGTTGAAATGAACAGCGATAAATTCAATAAATGGTTGAAGAAAAACACTTTCATATTACACAAATCCATCACTCCAATAAAATTTAAACACGTTCTAATTGCGCTGGTCTGATATCTGACAAATTGCGCTGAAGACCTACCAGTCCATACATCAAGCTGCGACATATAAACTATCATTATTTGCATGTCAAACTTGTTCCAAGTGCGAAAAACCGGCTTCTCGATTATTGGAAATAGTGTCACCAAGGTTGTGATTGAACAAATTGGGGAAAGTTTTAATGGTCCGTAATCTCGATACTACAGATTCCAGTGCAGGTCAATTAAAACAAACTACTTTGTTAATGAACCAGAAACGTCACACGTACATCGAGTCCTCTAATTGGCATAAATCCCAAATATCACAACTAGGAATATCTATGCGCACCAAGTTCGCATTGTGCGGGGGCGTAAACAAGGTGGGCCCGCGCGATTTATTGCAATCGACTCGGGGTCTAATTGAATGACATACTTTTGATTGGTACTGCGAGATATATTTGTGGTTCCGCCATGTCGAACGAGTACTGTTTGTTCGGTTGGGTTGGAATTACGTCAATGTTTGGTTGAGTACAGATGGTAGATTGGTGGCTTTTATGGTAAACAGAGGTTGAGTAATTGATTTTGGACATTACATTGAAAAATATACATTTTAAGTGGATTTTTAAGTTTGATTGAATTGAACGCCCTCGTGAAAGCTGCATTTTGAGTAGTCTATTACTAAATTTAGTTTAAGTCGTCTGATATATTATGTGTGAGTTTTCAAGGTTCAAGGACTAGCAATTAATTCAGCTTCTTATTGATGATTGTTGTCTATCTAATATGATAAAGTCAAGGATTATTTTCTGTTTATTAACTTGACTACCATACACTTGCAAATTGTGTTTCTCATTCTTTCATCTTTTGTAACATAATGTCCATAATGTATTTGTTGTATGCTGTGTCTACTATTATTTTGAATGTTGGTTCATCTACTATATGGATCTGATAACCGTTGTTTTTTATTTTTTTCCTTTTTATTTCTCAGTTTGTACCTCCGTTCTTGAAATAATTGTGCCTTAGTTGAATTTCCTGGACATTTCTGGACAGAAATGTTTGATATTTCTTCGCGTTTCTGGTTTCTGGAACTTGATTCATGTAGGTAAATAATGGCTTGTTAGAGCTGTGTATATGCCTGTACAGTTCTTCGTACACAATAATATGTATATTTTTCTTATTTGGAATGCATGCCTTCATTCTACTGAAGTTGCCAAATATATATTTGAATATGCAAATATGTATAGTGTCTTTGAAATGGGAATGCTATGGCTATTGAAGAATATGGTTAACGGTCCCACTTCAGAATCAGTCTTGTAAAAATATATTCATATTCATATTTAAACATCTAATTTTTCAATGAAAATCATTGTCAATCAATGGTTGTTACAAAATTCCTTTGTCGATTAAAGAAAACAATAATTATTCAAACAAGGTGCCAAAAACAATAACTTCATATATTTCCGACAATGAAGTACTCTTGTTTGTCATCAAAGAATACAAAAAAATACACAAGGTGTTCCAGAAACATGTTGACAATGTTTAGGAAGTTCTACCAAAGTCTATATATTCCAATAAGTCCGGTCACTCCTTTGTTCTTTTCGAAAACGCCGTCGTTTTTTGCGTGAGGCCATAAATCATAGTCATTGCTGGTTCACGAGCAAATACGAGGGGTCGGGCGACGAATTTATTTCGAATGAGTTTACAAGGTGCACTCGAAATGAATAGAATAATGCAATAGCAAATGTATGTATTTTGGTTTTGAAAAAACAAACATTTTTTTTAATTTGTTTCTTTTTTTCCATTTATATTGTCAAACATAAAATAATCCTAACATTCTATATTCAATATTTCATCTCATTTTATTTTGAATAATTTCACAATATGGAGGAAAATGTACTTGATAGAATTTTCTCGATGTCGAAAATTGAATTAAGTACAATCTATAAGTAATCTATTTAAATATTGCAACAATTGCGAGCGACGATCTCGCCTATGAGCCAAAGTTGTTTTTTAAAATATGATTTCCGGAATAATTTGATTGACAATATCATAATATAATCGTTTTTATAATTAAATGTTGACTTGAAAAAGAAATTGCTAAAATTTGGGATGAACGATTAGATTAGCTGAGTTACCTTTACGAAAATGAAAGAAGGGAAAACTGGGAATCAAATGAAAAATACAAATAGTATTTATTCACATACAAATTTAATTCCAAATAATAATAATTAGGTACTACATATTTTGCAAAATTTTCAGTTTTGGATTTTGCTTATCCCTTTTTTGGGTCCTTAATAAAGTGTTTGCAAATTTTAAGGAGTAATAAATTCGTACCCTTTGTATATAGTGACAACAAATAGTCATGTGGGAAACTGGGACAAGGATGAGTATATGGTATAGTAGAAAACATTTCTTTCAACTTAAATCCTACACTATCTATTGAATTAATATTTTCCCGAAAAATATTTTCCAATGATATAAAGGTATTCATTGAAGCATCGTGGGGGAACTGTCAGTCCCCCAAATCGTCCCTGATTTCCTTCGTACGTTTTTTTTTCACAAAATTTTGAGGATTCGTCAGAACTGTCCTTATTTACAAAGTTCACACAAATATCGCACTGATGTTTATTGAGACATTTTCGTAGTAAATATCCACCTACATAAACCAATGCATTGCCCTCCTCTGTATGTAGATTCCGGAAGTCATTGGTTTGAATATCCAAAACTGGCACAGATTTTCTCCCCGTCGTACTCAAAAATTCACTTTTTTTTAGAAAATCTGGAGTAATTGTTAGCAAAATCTCATTTGCGTCCTCTAAACAATTAGAACCCTCTTTTTCATCACAATATCGCAAAGCAAATAACTTCTTGTAGGCCCGAGTAAATTGAATAGGAGTTGGATTTTTTACATTACCAGAAGCATTTCTGATTCTTGGGAAAACGAAAAAACGAAAATTGTCTATTAATCACACTATGATTGTTACATGAATCCACACAACAATAACTTCCATGAGGAGCCATCGCACACAAATAAAAACACCACAAATAAGTTCCACAAAATAAAATTTAGGGACACTATTTTTTGACGCACTCGATACAACGCTTGGCTGAGCCACCGTGTAACAGCCAACTGATAAGATGACCAGCCCGGCTGGGAGAACGCCGGGCGAGACGAGGTGGGAAGGCAGGGGCCGGAATTTCGGGCTGGTCGAGAGAGTGAGCAGACTTATTGGAATATATAGACTTTGGTTCTACCTCATGTATGTTCACAAACATATTACGATAGAACCCAACTTGCCTATTCCGAAAGTTGATATCAACAGAGCAGTGTAAGAACGTGTAGAGGCGGCGATGGCGCTCCTATAAGTTAAAGTCATACGAAGGCCACTTTTGAATTTCTCATGCCCAAAAACCTCAACATACCAAATTTCATCGAAATATCTGAATAATCTTAGGAGTTGTTTTGGAAATTCGAAAATAAAAATTTGACTGGACTACATCAGGGTGTGTTCATATCAACTTTTGGAATGGGCAATTTGGGTTCTATCGTAATATTCTTGTGTAAGGTATAACCCCTAAAAGTTAGTTTGGCAACATGGTTTTGAAGCAGCCTGTATATTCAGGTTGGGCCAATAGGGTGTACACGGAATATTGTTCTTAAAGGAACAGATTTTTATAATTGGTCGCTGAAGCATGTTAGAGCGAACTTAACGTTACAAAACAATTATTCAAATCACGTACACAGGGTGAATCACATCGAACCCGCATCTTTTTTAATGGAACCCTATACAGGGGGTTCCATAACTTAGCCGCTATAGAGCGGCAGGTGATGATATAAATGAAAATAAGAAGATTTTTTGAATAAATATGGTAGCAGATGCCAGTAGTTAAAAAGATACAGGGTGCTAAGAATGAAACTTTATTCTCGAAAGATCGCAGTGATTTTCAAACGAATATAGATAACAGATTTAAAATTGGTTTCCTAGCGTTTTTGAAGGTGGGAAATCCGAATTCGGTATTGGTTTGAACTTAATTCCTAGAGGTCGCTTTCTACATACTTATTTCGACTCCATACTTGTCGTTTGCGAGATATTCGACTTTGAAAGTAAATATACCGGAAAAAAATAAAAATCCGGTTATCATGACAAGAACTCAATCTATTCAAACTATCTAGAAACATTTTTATATTCACTTTAATAGATGTTGAAAGTGTCCGACATTTGCCTCAATATATCCTAATCCGTTTAAATAGATAATTTTTTTTTCACTTTCAACACCCTGTATCTTTTTAACGACTAGCATCAAAATCTGCCACCACATTCATTAGACAAATCCTATTTTCATTTTTATCATCATCTGCTGCTTTATGGCGGATAAGTA
This sequence comes from Orchestes rusci, assembly GCA_958502075.1. Taxonomy (NCBI): domain Eukaryota; kingdom Metazoa; phylum Arthropoda; class Insecta; order Coleoptera; family Curculionidae; genus Orchestes; species Orchestes rusci. The sequence goes on along the minus strand of OY293313.1, from coordinate 17,126,049 downwards.
ATGGGACATAACAAATTTGGGTTCTTCAGTCAATTTTAGTCTGGCTAGCCCAGGATATCCGCAAATTGTGTTTTTTTTTTAAATCTAATGTCACATTGTCGCATTGACCATAAAAGGGTTTTTTCTAGATAATTAATAATAACAACTATTGTTTTCTCCTCAATTCCACATTTTCCGATTAATTTGGTGTTTCTATCAATTCTCCCATGAGTCAAGTTACGTTTAGCAGAATCAAGTGCGACGATTGACATCTAGAATAGGAGGAGAACAAAGTTAGCAATTTTTTTATCTCACTAATATGTAGGAAGATGGTAATAAATAGACATGTATATTTGTCAGTACGTCATAGATATATCTATAGGAAGCCCTATTTCATCTGAAACTAAAGTTTCTGGTGATATCGTATTACTTTATCTACGCAACTAACGTTTGCCCATTAAGCAACGGTTATCTATTCAATATCATTTAAATTATTTCTACATGAAATTATTTCTACATAAAAATCGTGAAACACGCGAGGTACAATTTAAATTTTGAGCCACTCAAAGTGTGAGGTTTTAGATCTTCCAGACCAAATTCGAGTCTTCATTTGGTCCTCAAATTCTTGTTCAAAATTTATCATTAAAAATAATCATGTGCCTTATTAAATTACACTGGTCAACACAAATTTTATTGCCAGGGATATTTGAGCCAATTCTAATGATTTTTTTGTGCCGATCACGAGAATGAAGTCCGTTTTGCTGGATTAGCTCTAGTTTTAGCAATAACTGGCTAGTCATAAAAAAATTAAACCCATCAGAACAGTGATTCTTTTAAGCATGTTCACTAGTAAAGGCAATGTAATTAAAATCCAAAAAAACTCGATACTAAGCACTTGTACAACTGTTGTCCTGAACTACCGCTGTTTGCAAGTAGACAAATCTGTATATCCGATCACAGGTGTGCGCCGGGAAAAAAATTAAAGAGGACTGGAATAATGGTCGGAAAGAGTTGGTTTGGGCACATATCATTATAAAATTTTGTCAGATATCCTTAAAATTGATGGTATAGATTATTTCAAAAACTAGAGCCATTTTGAGAAAACCACTTCCATTTTTGAATCTCTCAGGCTCAAATACCCGGAATTTGTTTAAAAATACGTGGCGACAAAAATGCAAAATTTTGTTGACCAGCGTTATGATATACGCTGCCCCCGGTCAACGCGATTTCCAAAATATCTTTCATATTTGGAAAATCAAACCAGCAGAGGTTATAACAAGTGTTCAATAAAAAATACGATCAACTCACCTCTGAATTTCTTTTTCTGTCATGAACGTAGGTCGTGGCTAGTTTGTATGGTTTGGCATCTGTGACGGTTAGAAAGTGGATGTCATGTCATAATTGCGATGTTAGGCAGGACATACGTTTTTTGAAACAATTGCAATCCATAAGTGACTTGATCGTATTTTTTATTGAACACTCTTTACTATGACGCAAACCTTACAAAAGCCCAAAAATAGACTGCACATATTCTCCGTACTTTCTTCATCCTTCTCTGACAAGTACCAGTAACTCGAAGTAAACAACCAGTAACTTGCCAAAACATGCAAATTAATAATCGATGAACGACGTTCAAGTGATTAGATCAATTGAGCAAAAATATTCCGTAAAGCGAGTAAAGTCAATTAATAAGGCAACTCAAATTAAAAAAAAACTGATACCAGCCTCGGATATAATCACTTAAGTCACGTAAAGTAGATATTAATAAATAATGTTGAAGCTTGTAACGAGCCGAAAATATTTAAATTGAAATAATTCAGATAACGCCTTCATTAATATTATGGAAAATTGTAATGTTTAAGTATTGTTAAATCTATGTATGCACGATTCTACTCCATACCATCTGTTTGACAACAACCACTTAAACATATAATAGACATATTTGTCAACTATCCAACCATGTGAAATATCAACTCGAAAAAAAATTCCATCACGGATCGACATTGTTCCGCACGATGGTCACCACTTGTTACAGAATCAGTTCTGCATTATCTGTCAAATAAATGTCAGTTATCTATCTAGACGAGTGAGCGCGCGGCCGTCCCGTCTCGGTTTTATGGCTCGGACAACAGTTTTTGCATTGGCAGAATGTTCGGAATTATTGCTAGGAACGGTTATAGATTATCTAAATGTTGATTGTATTATGGTTTGATGACAATGGGAATATGGTAAAGCTATTCCGGCATCTTGTTTATGCCGTTAAGAATCACAGTGCTGTTGCAGAGGGCGCTTATCTGAAAGCGCTGAACTCTTTTAAATAAAACCAACCGTCCCGGCCCAGACTCGCATTAACATTGAATATGGCTCGGCTTCTGGCCAGGCTATTTTGCCTGAGGTTTTTTAATAATTCCACCGTTACATGTGGTATTCTCTTATTAATTTCGAATTCCCGCGGCATAGCATAGCATGGTAATTTTCGAATGGCCACTCTGTTTGCTGGACACGTTAGACAGATGGTTTGTCATTGTCAGGAATTCCCTTATTCCCGATTTGAAAAGATTTGCAAACGTGACTTTGAAGGCTGTTATCAGCCAAGTATGCGCTCTTCCTCTATGGTTAAGGCTTATATTATAAATTGGCTCGGTATTAACTGTAATGGGGAAGTAACTAAGGTAGTAATTTGATTAGGTTATACGCTACAAATTGACGGGCATATTTAAATGGGGAGATTTTCCTATGATCCATTATATAAAAAAACTTGATTAAGTATTTTCGCAGCATTTTACTGGCTGCATCTTTAGAAAAGCAATCCACAACACTTTGTAATGTAGATTGAAGACGGGTTGATGGCATGAAGCCTAATATATAGAAGTAATAAAACAGCAATTATCTTTTCAGAGATTAACCATCGAAAATATTCCTAATATATGCTGGTAATAACTTTACCAAGATGAAGAAGTATGAATGTTTATTGAGTTATCGATTACCATCAACTACTATAAAAACTCACTTTGTATTCTTCCATCAGATTCCGCGTTGTTGCTCTTGAAGAAAATCTGTTTTTCGTTCCATTAAAGATTTTATCGTCAGATCTTGATTGAAAGTTTGATCTGATTTCTGATGGGAAGGTTGTTTTTAAGAGCTTTTTCTGTCATAAAAAAAATGAAAATTGAGGTTTTGACTAAACTCCCTGCTCTTTCTTAGTCGTTTGACGGTTAAAGAAAAAAAGTTTATAAAAACTTCGTGTATGACTTTTTTTATGAGATTATGTAGGTAGGTATGCAAACAAAGCACCATCCCTAACGGCGGGCATCCCTAATACTGAGATCTTCATTTGTGGTTTACAAAGAAAGCGTTCTTATTTTCATGAGACACTTGTTTTCTATTGGGAACTCTAAAGGAACATAACTGTTCACCCAACTTGAATCTCCAGTAATAATTTTGGTCTAGAAGCTTGGATCTCCTGAATCCAGGATATTGTAAACTCGTTCAAACTTGATTTCCCCTCAGGAAAAAAAAACCATATTGTTTCGTAAAAACAAAAAAAACAATTATCATCTACCATTAAAAAAAAAGATCACTTCGGCAGGAGGATACGTATAGTTCTAAAGCTTTTATTTCTATTTTTTCATTTAAATTAAAGGAGGAAAACTTTAAAATTATGTTTTGCTTTGCACAGAATTGTTCCAAATTTTCACATCCACTAGCACCTTATTCCGAAGCACGAACAGCTCGAGACATGATTAAAACGCAATTTTCAGAGTACTCATAGACAATAATTTGAAAAAAAACATGTCGAAAACCGAAAAAAACCAATGAAAATTACTTGTTCCTGTTTACAAATCATGACCAGGATGGAAACATGAATACCGCGATACACACAAAGTAAAGCGGTATGCCTATTCGTCTTTTCAAATTTAACTTATATTTTTGTGCGTGCCGTTACCTAGAAGAAAGGCGGAATTATTCTTCTTTTGCCATTAACTTAAGTTGTACGTATGAAATTTGATGTCGTAATTTTGCTGGGTTTTTTTAGTTTTCATGATATTTCAAAGTTAATTTTGGTTGATGGTGGAGTAGTTCTCTACTCCATCGTCGATTTAACGGACTGACTAAATGACAAGAGTGTCAACTGATAACGCTGATGACAATTGTACTAGGAAATCAATGGCAAATGTACTACATCTGTTTGTTTTGAACTAAAATAGCACCACAATCAGCAAAATTATTGTGTGTTGGGACACTCCTGAAAAGTAAGCTTCCCTGCCCCAGTGTGTATTTAAATAGCGCACGGTGGTGTCCTTATATCGGGCGACTTCCCGAATAGATCCGACGCATTTCCATAGCAAAAATGCATTTGACTTCAGCGCCGAACGAACGAGTTCTGTGCTAATACACTGCCGAGCATAAAATCCGGGTCACTCCACGATTTGCAATTATTTTTTAAATTTGAGGTTTTCGCGGATTTGATTGGGATGTAGCATAGTTCGCTAACATATAGCTATGCTTTTATCGCAGCTGCTTGAAGTAAAATTGCGATATTTCTAAGTTTATTCATAAATAATGAGAACAAAAGATTTTTATCAGTTGAGTATTTCCTCCTCGAGCAGTAATTACAACTTGCAAACGACGAGGCATGCTCAGGATAAGATTCTGTAAAACACCCCACTCTTGCACCAGTATGTTGCGAAGGTCTCTAGAATTTCTGAAGGCCGGCACATGTCTTCGTAAACGTCCCCCTATCTCATCCCAAATATGCTCGATGTGGTTTAAGTCTGGACCTCGAGCAGGCCAAACAAAAAGCCTGATTTGAACCTCATCAAGATAAGCAATAAACAATCGATCAGTGTGTGGACGAACATTATGATGCCTAAACGTTCCACCCGTAAGTTAAAACTTTTAGTAAAATAGAATTTGACATTGTAACTATTGAACATCGCTCCGTGTTGTCAAAGAAAACCCATGAACGGTACAACATGATCTTCCAGAATGTCGGTGAGATACCTATGTGCATTCAAAGTCCTATTCTGGATAATGGCCAACTCCGTGCGAGCATGAAATGATATGCCTTCCCATGCCATAACTGAGCCTCCACCAAATGGAAGTCGTTCGGCGATACATGCTTCAGTATATCTTTCGCCTTGTCGGCCACACTCTAACACGTCTATCTGAATACGTTAGACAAAATCGCGATTCATCGGAGAACAATACCCGACTCCAATCGTCTATTGTTCAAACCAAGTGCTCTCGTGAAAATTCAGCCTTGCAGTTCGGTGCTCACGGGAAGGCTGCGGTCCAGTAGTCATAGTTCAAGATGATAATCCAGCAGCATGAAGTCGTCTTCTAACTGTCCACTCACTTATGTTCATATTTTTTACCTCCTTGCTGATGATTTCGAAGGGATACTGCCGTAAACTCAATGCATAAGTAAAGAGAAAGCGATCGTCTCTAGCTGAGCGTCTCAGGTTTAGAATAAACTTGAAGGTTTAGATTTGACACTTCCAATAGCAATCAGAGACTACAAAAGAGGGTCTATCATGGAAATAAAGTTTTCAATCATGTGTCGCTAGCTCCAAGGAAGATTTCCTTTGAAAGAGGATTCCAAGAATCGTTGAAGATTCTCTTGAAATCCTATAAGTTGTTGTTATTGTTTCTTGTCTTCATATTTTTCATGCACTTTTTAATTTTGTGGCGGTAAAGCATGTCCCAATTCGAATTCCAATTTCGATTTAAATTTTAATTTGATTGAGATATGAACATTTCAAACCACCACCTCTTGGCTGTAGATTTTTTCTGTTCAAATTAGAGACTGTGACTTGATTCTCCATTCACATATTTCATAAAAATGCTAAGACATACTTTTTTGCAATCTTTGAATATTTCTTGTAATTTGCACATGTTTGAGGGGAACGTTCTCGTAAGCCCATTTCTTAGTGATTATTTGTCTGTAATACATTCTCCAGAGCTTACCAGTTACTTGAATTTAAAATTCGGAGTTTTGCGAACATGATGATATCTTTTGGCATTGTAATTATTATTCTTCACTGATATAATCAAGTTGTGGAGCCTGAAGGTTGATCCCAGTTGCTGGGAGAAACAGGGTACACCATGAATGCTAGATATCTCAATTCATAATTCGCAAGGACCCAAATCAGGAGAGTACGCTGGCCAGTTTGTAACAAAAACGAGGCGCAATCTCACCACTCAATTGAGGCCAGAAAAAGCCTGCATGCAGGGTGTTCTTTTCAAAAACCGAGGATTGCAGTTCTGGAAATCGCACACCTTACTGGATTGTGGGAGTGCAGCGACTACTGTTGGTAGAGCTAGCAGAGTGATACATCAACCTTCTGAAGTTTTAATTGAACGTTTGCTTGATTTATACTGAGTCAAATACATCACCCATAGACGAGGGTATTTAAAAGCAGAGACATTTCCCACTGTTTCAATACAAAACAAGGACCCACAGTCATTAATATTCCGAGGCGTAAGCACATACATACGGATTTACACGAATTTAATGTCCATGTCGATTTGAACAATGTCTTCTTGGAATGACAATGTTGTCCACTGGCATTGACGTACATTTTGTGAATAACAATAGGTGAATTTCTCCGAATACACTGGTTCCATTTACACAAGCCCCTCAAATTATCCTCAATTACCATTATAGCGTCCTTCTAGCTGAAAACCCAGCGGCTGAACTTCATGCACGCACACAAAAATGTTTGCATATAATCTGCTTCAGATAAGATGACCCCAATATAAACTTTCACCTATGGTCACAAATGCGGCGTACCAAAGGGACTTCCTATTTGAACCGGGGTCATCGGGTCGCTTATTGTTTCAGAACGGCGGGATGAAATTTACATTGGCTGCGGAACAGGTACGACTCGTGTTGGTTTTAGTCGAGCTCACGCTTTTAATAACGCAACTGATTTTTTGATCGTTCAGATGCGAGAGTTAGATTAGCTGCCAAGCGCCTAAGGAGGTTGATGGATTTTTTATTGTACTGAATCAAGTCAAATACTTTTCTTGAGTAAGTTCCCAATTGAGTGTACTACACCAAGATGTACTCACCCAAACTAACCCAAACTAACCCCCCGAATTAACCTCAATAAACTTGAAAGCTGTCCTTATGGTTATCTCAATTCCAGCTGCCCTTTCTTGGTGAGCTTGAAGCTGCAACCAACGGTGCTACCCTTAAGACATTGAAAGACTAGAACCAGCATCTTATTAAACCAAGGGCAGGGTGTTTGAACTGGACATCTCTTGAGCTATGATGCCAAATGCTCAAACGAAAATGCTAAAATGTTCCAGTATTCTTATTTTTCACCCTGTACACGCGTTGATTTAATCACGTATTCAGCTCAAAGTAGAGCCGATCCGTCTGGTTTCTGGATATTTTTGTCGACAACGAAATCTTGTCCAGTGGGTTTAATCTGCTATATGTATATTATATTGCTCGGCGGAACTCGAGTCAAGCCGTTGTTGACAATAGTATTGTGCGTGTAATTGGTGTATAAATTATAAAACAATAGAAAAACATAAAAAAATCACAAATAGCAATAAAATGCAAAACATCAGACCTAACCTAACTTATTAAAAAGTACTGCCTAGACTACTGATGTACGATTTCCTAGACTTTAAAATTCCAAAATAATCCGTGCCGGCTCGAGATGTTGGCTGCCTATAGGATCGTTCAAGGAACTGACGCTGGAGTTCATAGCTTCTTTAGCTATCTCAATTCTTTGTATAAAGTCCAGTTTCTTACCATTTTTCATATTATAAAGGATCTTGAAATTTCTGGAACTACCAAATGTGTGGGTAATTTGTTTCTGGTGACCTCCAAATGCTGACCTGTTGTTGTTTTGAGTTTCAACTGAGGAAAGATCTTGGATTCTTGTTTTGAAGTTTCTATATATTTTTCCTTCATAGGTGCGGTTGCAGTCATTACAGGTTAAATTATATACGCCACATTGAAAATTTGTCCTTAAGCCTTAAGTGAAGACAAGGCGTTTTTGAGGTTGTAGCTTGATTTGAAGGCATCTTCAAAATATCCAAATGAGAACTCAATATGTTGGCTATTTTCTCCGCGAGATGAGGTAATAATAGCTCAAAGAAACAAATTTTGGTGGTTGGCAAGGAGATATTGATTGGTCTTGTTTAGCAACCAACCCTCTCTGGAGTTTTCTATTTTTTTTATCAATCAGTCTGTCAATCAGCTGTTTAGTATAGCCATTATTGATGGCGATTTGAAGTTGAAAGGTTGAAGTGGTATAGCAAATGGACTATATTGTGGCATCGAGTTGAATACTGCCAGTTTATGAATGAGGTGATGGTTGAAGTCTGATGAAATAACATGGTCAGTTTGAGAAAGTTACATGCAGATTGAATCTTGATTATTTCTGGTTATGAAGACTTTCAGAAAGTTGATGTTCTTGTTCTGTTTCAACTCCATAGTGAACTTGATGTAATTGTGAATAATCAGGAATGGGAATATTACAAAAATGTCATCTACATACCTTCGCCAACAGTGTACATGTTAGTAGTAAGGGCTATGTCACTTCTGGACCGTTGCCCAAAATTGCCGCTAGGTGGCGCCACGATAACGAGGTCGACACCCACTCAAGACCCCCACTCAAGACCCGCACTCAAGACCCCCACCGAAGACCCCCACTCAAGACCCCCACTCAGGAAACATAGTCAGTCAGGTTCAAAATGCACGGATGGACACGTCCAAAAACTTTTTATTTCCGTTACTTGATCGATTTGATAGATCGAGGAGTTTCAAGATCTTTCATAAGATGAAAAATGGTAAAAAGCTGGTCTTCTTGGAAGGAATCTGGATAGTTAGAGAAGCTCTGAACTGCAACGTCAGTTCCTTGATGCTTTGGAATGTTAAAGACTTGAAAATCGTACATAGTCTAGCCAGTACCTGTTAGAAAGTAAGGTTAAGTCTTATGTTGAATTTTAATGCTGTTTGTGATTTTCAAAGTTCCATGGTTTTATTGTTTCTTTGTTGCTATATACAGTTTTGAGTATTATTGACAACCACACTCTGTAGAAGTTGATGTAGGTTTTAGAATCGAAAAAAAAATCTTATTGTGTGTTGACGAAATGGAATAGCCAAAAACTATTCCAGATATGCAATTTCCTTGCCTCTGCTAATAAGTAGAAACGCGAATTAGAGATTTCTTGGAGTATTGGACCTCTCCTGTGTATTTCTCATTTTCTGGTATGGGTTCTAGCATTATCGTGTTGAGTGAAAATCTGAACCCAGTGGCGTAGCTAGGAATGTGGGCCCACTCACCATGCAGGTCTTTTTACGTAGCCCTCTACCTAATTGTCTATTGCAAATATATCTTGAATTTAACAAAATCTGCCATGCATCTATATTGCGGATAATTATAGACTAAATTTACCTGATTTTTTGGGTATTTCGCCACACCCTATCAAAAAACAATCAAACTAGTGTTAATATACTGGTTCTTCTATATTACCTGGAAAAAAATCTATTAGTAAACAATAAAACCTAACAATATCAAACGTTTCAGAAGCGAATCTGCTTCCGTCGTCAGTGGAACCTAAAAAAGAAACAATTAATTCAAATTCAAAAATTATTCTACTTTTTTACACGTCTACATTCACACAATAAACAAGCGGAAATAAGAATAAACCGTTCGTTCAAACAAGAAAACAAACTTGAACAACGCCAACGCTACAAACAACGTTAATTTGATCTGTTCTCCACTGTCAGTGAAAAAAAATGTCTATAGTGTCAATCAAGTAGGTAAAACAATGTAGAGCGGTCTACAAGGTCTTAGGCATAAAAAGTCGACCGGGAGACTCAATCGCAAAGATAATGACGTCATGGTTCGTAGTAAGGCCACTCCACTTTTTCGGGTAATCAGGTTAAGTTTGCTTTTTCTTTTTTGATTATGTATTCAGTATATGTTTGGGTATTTTTAAAAAGATGTTCTCGCTGATTACTTGATTAATGTATTCAAATTGTCCATTGTGGTCTTCGAGATCTGTTAGTTGTCATCCTTTCTCTAGCAGGGTAAAGTCTTGTAACTTTTCCAAATTCTCTATCAGTTAAGACGTCTTGAAATGACCAAATGAGTCCTACGAAGTCTTCTGACAGGACTCCTTACATTTGAAGCAAGTTAACAAACTGCTGTCACTACTTCGTCTCGACTCTTTGGACACTACGTCTTGCTAAAGCATTATTGCATTAGATAGTGCAAAATTGACTACTTTATAAATATTTTGAATATTTCCAAAAAAACATGACTCACAATTATTTCTATAGCAAGTTATAGTCCATCTTTCAACATCCTTGTTGAAAGATATGGGTGTGGCTCAAAAACATGAAAAGAAGCAATCATTTTGAAAAGTAGTCCTCAATCTGTTTAGCTTAGTTTATCTGTTCATCTGAATCCGTAACCATCTAACATATTATTTTTCTTTCCAGGTAAGTAGCTGCAACACAACTGTGATTAGTTATCTGCAACTCGTGAGTAGAAAGTTATAATTCAGCATACCATATATAGGCACAACAAGACCCAGGAATTTGAGCACGGAATAATTGAATTAAACTGCAATCTCCCAACACTAATTCACGATTTATTTGGGCTTGTTTTCTGCGACTTACACTCTAAATGTGTTTTAATTTGCCGAGACTACAACTGGCGAGGCCATAAAAATGCAAATGCCGTCTAACGAACTCTTTCCGATTGGTTTGCAAGCTCGCAAGTAAGATGTTGATCCCCAAGGATTGGGGGTTTATTTATTTTCTGTGGGTTCGTTGTCCTGGGGTGCGATATTCAAGTTAGAAATGCATTTTGGAATTAAGATCCACCATTTTCTTGGAAACAGCTCTGGATAGTATAATAAAGGGCTCTGCTTTTGCCCTATGCTGTAAGATTAGAATGACCGCATAAATATCGAAAGTTACATTTGTGTGAGTGTTGCCTTCCCAATACCAGTTTCACCTCGAATGAGGACCTTCAGTCAGGCAAATTAGCACCACTCTCATCCTCTAGGTATATGTGCAGCTAGTGAAAGCCGTAAGATTATGTCAGCTAGCTAATGGCTGCGCACAAGCAACATACTATCATTCTGGAAACTAACGAGTGTTCAATAAAAAATACGATCAAGTCACCTCTGGATTTCTTTTTCTGTCATGAACGTAGGTCGTGGCTTGTTTGTATGGTTTGTCATCATGGCATCTGTGACGGTTAGAAAGTGGATGTCATGTCATAATTGCGATGTTAACCAAGACATACGTTTTTTGAAACAATTGCAATCTATAGGTGACTTGATCGTATTTTTTATTGAACACTCTTCATCAAGTTCAATCGCCGGGAATCCTTTCATGTTTTTTTGCTACCTTTTTTTTGGATGAATAGTTGCGGAGATTTCCGCCGCGGTAGCATAGTTATCATAGTTACTATATAGTTACGGCAGACAGGCAAGGGATGAATGGGTACTTGCCAGATATGTATTTAATTTATTTAGTGTCAAAACAATATCTCAATTTCCAAAATGGGTATAGTGGATATGACTAGATTTTTTTCAACTCACCGATTTGCCTCCGAGCGAAATCTAAAAAACTCAAAGAACATTTTTGCGACATGCTGAGACACTAAGCGGCACTTGTGAGACGTAAGCGCAACCCTGGCAACTCTTCTTGTTATCCCACAAACGATTTGCTGAGTGCTGATTTTGTCAGCAAAGAAAATATTTGTGTTAATAATAAATATATAAAGGTTTTTTGGAAAGACACTGCATGTCCAAGTCTATGCTGCGCAGCACAAAACATTGGCCAATTGAAAATCCCAGTACGTCGATGATCTCCACAAACCTAATGATCGTAGAGTGTGAAAAACCAGGCTTGAAGAATTTGAATATACAGGGTGTTTCATTAATATTGAAAACAAATTCTGAGTGAGTTTCCCCACTAAAAAATAATAAGAAAACATCATATAAAGCTGTGTCCGGAAATGCTTCGTTACAGAGCTACAGGGTGTTGGAGTTTTATTTTTGTTTTTTCTAAATAATATTTGAACCAATGTCTATATTTCCATAAAAATCGGTATTTGAGGGTTTCTTTTGATGCGGAATTCGAATTTCATCTCAGTTTCGCTCTAGCTTGTAGAGGGCGCCACCTACACTCATTTGTCCTCACATGTACAGCCATAACTTATTTGGACGTAACCGTATGACATATTTGAGTGAAAAACATATTTCTCCTTTATTTTTATGCAAAAAAGGCATACTTGTTAGAAGTCGCTACGTGCCACCATTTTCGAGATATTTAGATTTGAAATAATGAATACATATGATAATGAAATTATGGCCGAGCATTGTGTTTCATTGATAGTGCCAAAAATACAGGATAAGTTTCCTCACTTAAAAATGAAAAGAAAATTTCATATAAAGATTTGTCCGGAAATGCTTCGTTACAGAGCTACAGGGTGTTAAAGTTATTATTTTTTTTTTTTTCAGTTTTTTCATTTGTTTTTGTTTAAATAATATTTGAATAAGCGTTGTCGATAATATTACACAGAAGTCGACTTTTATCTTTTTCACTGAAAATATGAAGCATGAATGCGTAATATGTTATAACTTCTAGCAGATTACCTTCGCCATAAATTCAAAATCCCATGTATTAATTATTTCAAATCCAAATATCTCGAAAATGGTTCCACGTAGCGACTTCTAACAAGTATGCCTTTTTTGCATAAAAATAAAGGAGAAATATGTTTTTTCACACAAATATGTCGTACGGTTACGTCCAAAAAAGTTATGGCTGTACATGTCAGGACAAATGAGTGTAGGTGTCGCCTCTACAAGTTATAGCCAAACTGAGATAAAATTCGAATTTCGCATAGAAAGAAACCTCCAAATACCGATTTTTATGGAAATATAGACATTGGTTCAAATATTATTTAGAAAAAACAAAAATAGAAATAAAACTTCAACACCCTGTAGCTCTGTAACGAAGAATTTCCGAACACACCTTCATATGAAGTTTTCTTATTATTTTTAAGTGGGGAAACTCACCCTGAATTTTTTCGCAATATTAATGAAACACCCTGTATATTTCGGACTGAAAAAAACTGATTTATACCAGTGAAATATACTCAAGGCACTTTTTAATGATATGAGGATATGAATCCACATAAAAAACTCATTATCTTTTGTTTTATAAATTATGATCCAAAAATGTTCCGCATTCTTAGTTATCATTATTTTTTCAGACATGTTTTCTATGTTCCGAAATGTTTCACAGTATTAACCATTTTTGTTTTCACTTTTGATTTGAATCTAGGTTTATTCACAATATTTTCTAAACTTTCTGAAGGGTTCGACGTAAAATTTTCATCATGCCTACATTAGTGATTGATTTTTCAATTAACCGTGATTATTTGTTTCTCTATTTCCATTTTTGCGTTTTGATTTGTTTTTTATTTTTAATGTCTATGTGCCTTCTGTCCATATTTAGGGGGAGGTGGGGCAAGTTGACGATGGTAATTAAAAAGAAAATACAGATAAGTGATTTTAACTAGATAAATACCCTTATTCAATGGAGCAACATTTTGACTAACAAACAAATTGAGGAAAACAAACGGAGTTCAAATCCTCAAAAACATACAAGAAAAAAAAACAAAATATATTTCCATCATCTTGCCCCACTAGTACTTGAACGTTTTCTTTTCATCTTCTTCATCAATCTTTTGTAGATTTTTTTCTAAATGTCTCTTTTATCAGGAGTTGATGTGACAATGGAAGCTCGCCATCTTGCCCCAGGGTACAATTTTTCAATAAAAAGTCAGAAATAAGAACAAAAAAAAGCAATCGTGTTTTTTTCTATTTTATCATATTTGAGACATTATAAACAATTACCTAATCACTAACAAAGACTATTCTTACATTAGATTTTTTTAAAAAAGCTCACTTCCTCGGTGTTACATTTTTAAAGTGACTGCTGGGATATACAGGGTGATTCCTGAAAGTGTGGCATGTCAAGTCGTGGAATTATGGAGGACGTCGAAATATTTATTTTGATATAGCACACTATATGGGTCGGAAATGCCAGGGTGTTGAAGTTTTTGAAACAATAAAAATATTCTTCACCCTGTAGATTATGGACTACTGTACTGGAAGTATTGCTACTAGGCTCATCCATGTTTAACCCATTAAACTATGACTTAACAGAGTTGCAACTGTGCAGAAATCACCTGGTTTGACATTCATAAATTTTGTTCTAAATGCAATTCGTTGACTTATCCCGTTCGTCATGTTGCCCCTTCCCTACCTCAGTTTTGGAAAAGGATTTCTTTATTAGTTTTTGGGCGATTGTGTAAATCTGCATCGATAACAGGAGATATAATATCGAATTTTCAAAATAGATTCATCTTTTAAGGGGTAATTATTGAAAATCTTCAGCTGGCTTTTATGTTTTTCAGTTTTAATTGATTTTTTTCCAATAATTTCCTCTCGTCCGGTCTTCTTTCAATTTTCTTTGCGTTTGTGTCAATTATTTTTTTTTTAATACTGTATCTGTCCTCACTCTTTTTATTTTGCTTGTGATTTTTCATTTCAAGTCGGTAGCTATCTTTTATAAAGGTACGATCTAATTCTTGTTCGAATTTTGTTTGATTTTCCTGGTTTTGGAACTGATTTTTACATTTGTTTATAATATTAATACTCATAATTTCAGGAAAGTATTTTTTTGTTTCGCCCTTCAAATGCTTTTGTTCCACTTGATTTGAATTTGTTTATTTTTACAAACTCATCTATTTCATTGTTATCTTAAAGACTTTAGTTCAAGTTTCTTATTTTTGAGTGATTGTCCAAATTTGAAGTCAGTCTTTATCGATTACAGGAGATCTACAGAGAGTTTGTGTATTGAAGAAGTGTTTTTTCTTCGTACTCAGATCAAATTCGAATTTCGCAAGTCAAGAAACTGCCAGACATCAATTTTTTATCAAAATATCGACATGGTTCAAAAGTTATTTAGAGAAAATAAAAAAAAATTCAACACCTTGTAGCTCTGTAATGAAGCATTTCCGGACACATGTTTATAGGAAGTTTTCTTCTCATTTTCAAGCAATAAAACTGATCCTGGGTTTTTTTGTAATATTTATGAATCACCCTGTATTTATTCGCTTTTTCAGGTGATTCTCTTCCTTCAACTTGTTTCCTGGTCTTTTTTGTACTTGTTATTTTTTTCAGACTTCAATTTTACTTTGATCACTTTTGAAGTCGGTTTTTATAACTTTTTGAAAATCCCTAATGGACTCTTGTTTTTTGATTCATTTTTTTTCGAAGCGATGCATCAAAATGTTCAAATAATTTTTCTTTTTTGGTTTGATATTATCTACAGTCTCGAAAGAAATTTTTTTCGTTTTCAAATGATTCTGTTGTTTACAAGGAACAATTAAAAAAAAACTTTTCTTGTTATTCATCAAAATCTTCTACGCTATTTGGTCAAAATAGGAAATTTGTTTCATTTTCATATCTTTTTGTCGGGTTTTAAAGGATTTTTTGTCTAATTTCCTTGCAATTTTCAGGAAAATTAATAATAAATTAATATTTTCTTTTTTTTTTGAAAAATAAATAGATGAAACCACCAAGAAGTATGAACAAATAGCTAAAAAAAAATTGTCACAATGATAATACTAATACTAATAATATCTTTATTTAGCATAATGCTAGAAAATCCACAATATAAAAAAATAAGTTCATAGTATACCTTTATACCTAGCAATAGGATAAATAAATAATTGGAATTATCATTTATTCCATGATTAGCACATCAAAATTACAAGCCTACGCCCAAGAAAACATTTAGAATCTAAATTGGTGTACTTTAGGTTTATCTCGTGCTGTAGACATGATACTTATAATAGAAAACAAAGTCAATACAAAATTAGGTACAGGCATACTTTAAACAATAAGAAACAAATTATCGAGATTGGATCAATCACTCCAAAAGTCGTAGAGCTTGTGAATTTGAAAAAATATGTATTTTGAGGCATACAAACGTCAATTCGCCAGAGCACTAATAAAACTCAATCTCACAAAAAAAAATTAGTTTGGGTAAGGGCATAAGGTCAAAAAGCTTGGATGGACAAGAAAAAATAAGGAAAAAGTAATTTTGGCAAGGCTACAGATTGATTTTAGATTCAGTTTTTATGATATAACAAATCACTCAATAAGTCCGTAGGATAACCAAGAAAAACACTTTTTTCGATCTTATTCATCAACATACATTCCTTCAAGAGTGATATCATAAAAGTCCAACGCCGCTCTAGCATTTCGACACCTTTTTTGTAGAACCATTCGTGTTTCAGCGATCACCTCTTCATTCGAGCCAAATTTTCAGAGATCACCTCTTCATTCGAGCCAAATTTCTTTCCGGCGAGCATTTTTTTCAGGTCTGCGAACTGGTAGTAGTCGCTGGGGGCCAAATCTGGAGAATACGGTAGGTGCGAAAGCAATTCGAAGCCCAATTCGTGCAATTTGGCCACCGTTGCGATCGACTTGTGACACGGTGCATTGTCTGGGTATCTTGAAAAACTCAAAAGTAGCTTCACTTGAACCTCTGTAACTTGTAAACTAATCGTCAGATTGTCATGAAATTTTGACAGATATCTTTTTAAGGTTGGTACTTCCTACAAATCATATGGATTATTACATAGCAACGCCATCTATGTGTCATCCTACGGACTTATTGAGTGATGTAATACAAGTCTAAAACTTTGAACAAAGCAATAAAACAAATCCCTCAGTAAATGTTTTGTTATGCGCTGATCAAACCATTTTTATTCGTGTACCTGACTGGTTCTCATTCTGTAGATTAAAGTGGAGACACGTTTGTTCTACAGGGCGTTTCCTAATTTATGGTACACAGCAAAACCACAGGTTCTATTATGATTTTACCACTCCACTTCAAAAAAAGTTGATGATAACCAAGATAAAGAGAATAAAAAATAAATAGTGATCAGTGGCACGAAATGAAGTGAGAGAGTCAAATTTGTTCATACATCTGACGACACTAATAGAGTGCCTCATCCATCGAACAGCTTGTTTCAAATGGCGAAACAATTTTGCGATTCACTGTATAGCATTGACTATCAAAGAAATCGATTCATCTATAAATTCCCGTCTAGTTTGGGGTACGTTCCGTAATAGATGTACAGGGTGTCCGTGAAAATGTTGGAAATCTCTCGTATGCAGGTAGAACATGGAAAAATAAGGCAATAAGTTTCCCTAGAGGCCTTCCCTGCGAAGATATGGCCACAATTTGCATGAAATGATATTGAGTACTTTGAAAGTTATTCAAGAAAACAGATTTTCAGCGGCGTCCTTTAAGAGGCCATATGTCCGCAGGGAGGTCCTCTAAGGAAAAATATTATAAAAACTCATTATCCTATTTTTTCATGTTCTACCTGCATCCGAAAGAAATCCCATATTTTTCCGGAAAGCCTGTATAACAAATATAGTCTCTCCTGTTTCATTTATTGGACCATCCTGAACTGTCATAAAATTCAATCTTGGACAAATTATTGTCGATCAAGGTTTAGATAATTAGTATTATCTTCTTGATGTCTTGAATTTGTTGATTATTTCTACAACTGGATGAGGCCACTAAATAAAACCAAATAAAAACTTCTCAGTCGATTTGATAGTCATGCCTGAAAGCAAAAGCGCAGTTGCCAATTCGGTGTCTAATTTGCGTCTAGAAAATTGCCTCTGAATAAAAATGGCCCCCATCAAGCGGTCATTTACGGGCAGCCAGTCGGAATTAGCATATTGCTTCTTTTGCCTTGGGCACGAAGCACAAGAAGCTGCAGCTCAGACTGACGTGCTCAACTAACGAAAGTACCAATGGTACCGTATAATTTGTTATTGGTTCTTGTTCATAATTCGATGTCATTAGCGAGAAAGTCGTCTTAACAAGAAGTCATAATCGATCCAAACGTTATCGCTCCAATTTACATTGACAGGCTTTAAAACCGAATTTAAACAGCCAGCTACTAGTCTTATCTGCAGTCTTAAGTCGACCAAATTACCCGTTAAAAATTCAAGATTTTATCTGTGTGGTAATTAAGTCGGTTAACTAGGCTATAGGAGCTCTATGCATGTTAATTAATCGGAAATAACTGACGCTATGTCCAAATTTTCCTTCTATTGGTTTCTGGTTTAATTATATAAAACAATCGGATAGGTATTACGAAATTTATTCAGGCACATCACGCCCCGGTCAATTAATGTATATTGTACTTATCGGTTGCGTAATTGCTAGAAAAACAATTCGAGTCGGGTGGAACGAAAGGCGCTAAAACGTGGATAAATTAAGTGTAAGAGCGACTGGAGTGAAAGTTGAAAAATTGCCACGCCATTTGAATCAGATATGCTTGCGATGTCTGTTTGAAATATTTACGTGATAGTGGAATGGGAAAAAGTCGAAGTCGTTCACCCGTTTCTGTTGTGAATGTAGATTCAAAGAATCAATGACGAAAAACATACCTCAAAATATTTTTGTGAGAGTGATATTTCCCCATTTCCCACTCCACTTCTGATTCTTTAAATAATTAGATAGTGGAAAACTTTAGTATATCGCTTGGACATCCCCCATCTGTCAACCCTCAAACGGGGGTGATAGCTAGCCCAGAATTTCAACTGGAAAGAGGGGTTGAGTGATTTGATGGGTATTTCATCAAGATTATATCCCCAAAGTTTCAGGTTGCTACTATTTATAATTATTTTTAAATATTAATTTTTTGTGGGTACCAGTGACTCCCGATAAGAGGTTAATAGGTAGGGGGTGAAAATACGACTAAAATGTGTCCCGCAAAAAAAACAAAAATTTACGTGTCCGAGCAATTTCACCTAAGAGAAAACCTGGGTGGAAAGTTTTTCGTGCTCCACCCTGTATAATGCTACTACACCACAAAGAGACAACGAGGTAAACAGAATACATGTGATCCGACAAAGCGGAACGATGGAAATGGTCACATTATGTATGTTCATCTCACGTGACCTCTCAATTGTTCCACATTGTCTGATCTCGTGTTGTTTGTTTACTTTGATCACCGTGTTAACCGAACCTCTTATCTTTCAAAAATGGACCAATAGAAACAAAACGCGCGACGGTCAAATATTTTTTCTTTATTCTGTACGTTTGGTATACAGAGTTCAATCTATTAACTCTGACAACCATAGCATTAATCTTCAAATACGCAGTCCATATTAGCATACAAGTTGCCGTTTATGATGTTTATTCAAGATCCAATGGCCATTGTGAAAATCGCACAAATCACGAGATCTATTAGTCTAAGTCCGATTCATATTCTTCATCGGCATTTTTGCCATTAAAATCTTCATCATCGTCACTGCTTCCTGGAGCAGTAGGTTCAAAGTTTCAGAAAAGGATGGTCTGCTCTTCTTACGTGGCTGCTTCCGATTGCTGCTTAGTGGTCAGATGGTAGCAACAGCCTCTATTGCATTGAAGTTTTGCCAATAGAGTGTGAAATACTGATTTCGGGCCTCAGCAACTTCTTTAGAGAACCGCCCAATCGGCTGCATAGAGTTAGAGGTTACTGCTGCACCATGAGATTGTAGTTGCACGTATAAGGAGGCTGTTTCGAATATTACTTTTAACTTGTTTATTAATGTGGAGTCTATACCAGTGGGACCGTTTTCGGATCAGAAAAAAAATCCTGGGGATCTTATTCCATCATTCGTGTTCCCAAATCCTCCCTTAGGTATATACACTGATAGGCTCATTTTCTCACTTTCGTTATATTTTTGTCTTCAGATGTTTCTATTAGCCCTTTTTAATAGGAAGTTCATATTATGTGATAGTGATTCAAGAATCTGATTCTTGGATAAAGAAGATAAGAACTGTAAGTCCGAATTTAAGGTTGACAGGATCAACTTTTACTCATTTAACCAAAGTGCTCGGATTCAAAGAAGAAGTCCATCCAAGTCAAGAAGGGGCTTTATGGTTAAATGGTTCAATAGACTTTGACTTCGAGATTTGTTAAATCATTTGAAGTGTTTTGACGTGAGTCCATAAATGAAGCAACTATACCCAACAAAAATAGAAGGTCAAATTTACCGCTCCTTGACCTACGAGTTGGTCGACAGATAATAATGTCCAATTATGAAAAGCGCAGAATTACCGACATTTGTCGACATATTTTTCTATGCGGGGAAAGAAACTAAAGTTATTTGAAAGTAGTAAATAGGTCGATAGGTCCTTGTCAGTCATTAGGTTGAAGGTGGATAATGGAACTGTCAACCTGTTTCACGTCAAAATGTGGGAAATCTGACCGTACGTTGTTCCTCAATGTAACCTATTTCTTACCTGTTGGTTAATAACAACGACAGGGAAAATACACTATATAGAGATGTCGTGGTTACATATTAGACACATAAAGCCAACTCGAAAATCAATCCGTATCGATCTGCGCATGCGCAAACTCGATACGTTGACAGATATTGTGTTACGGGCTACGTATCGGTAGGTACCCTGTGGGTAGTCGTATCCGGAAACGTATCTGTCAAAGTCAAGAATATTTACGCGAAGAAAAGTGCTTCTACCTAATTTTGTAAGTCCTTTTTACTTATTTTATTTTTTTAACGATGTGAATGTCTTGAATATATCCTGAAAAACAAATCTAGTGACATGATATTCATACATTCGAAGGTTCCGTATACGTTCAAGTCGATGAGTGGCTTTAACTTAAAGCCTTTGAGAGCATATTTCCCCATTACCGTAATTCATTGCGATCGGTACGGATACGTATAAAATTGCACGATTGGCTTCAAGTGTCTATTATCTGGAAAAAGGTCTCATAAAAATAACGTTTTGAGTAACTAATAGATGTGGAGTCTAAAGATGATCTTTTTTTTTATTATGTTTACTGCAATTATCTTTTATATTTGGCTAATAACCAATAGGAGTGGAGAATAAAAATGACTGATACTGAAAAGGAGCCTACTTTCACAGAATAGGGAATGAGTGGATGAAATCACTCATTCGACACTCTTGTAGTTTAGATATTATCAATAACACCCCTTACCAGGAAAAGAATAGCAATGCCTCTGCAGTGCTAATATACAGGGTGCTTTATCAATATTGCGAACAAATCCGAGATGAGTTTTCTCGCTTCAAAATAAGGACAAAACCTCCTATAAATGTGTTGAAATTTCATTTACATTTTTGTTTTTTCTAAATAATATCTGAACCAATATCGATCTTTTGATGAAAATTCGTGATTGAGGGTCTCTTATCATTTGAAATTCTAATTTGACCTTAGAATGGCTCTAACTTATAGAGGGCGCTATCTACACGTATTTTACCTGTTATGAACAGCCATTACTTTTTTGGACGAACCTGTATTATATTTTTGAGTAAAAAAACAGATTTCTCTATCATTTTTAAGCAGAAAATGTGAACTTGTTAAAAGTCGCTACTTGCAACCATTCTCGAGATATTAGGATTTGAAATAATGAATACATGGGATTTTGAAATAATTATGACGAAGGTGACCTGCTAGAAGTTATAACATATTTCTTATGATAAAGATAAAATTTGACTTGTGTTTGATGTTATCAACATCTCTTATTCAAATATTATTTAAACAAAAACAAATTAAAACACTGAAAAAAATTTAATAAAATAAAAACTTCAACACCCTGTAGCTCTGTAACGAAGCATTTCCGGACACATGTTTATAAGACATTTTCTTTTTATTTTTAAGCAGGCAAACTCATACTGTATTTTTGGCACTATCAATGAAACCCCATGCCTGGCCATAATTTCATTATCACATGTTTTCATTATTTCAAATCCAAATATCTCGAGAATGGTTGCACGTAGCGACTTCCAACAAGTAGGAATCGTTTTTTTTTAGTTGAAAATATAACATAGGGACGCCCAAAAAAGTTATGGCTGTTCATGATATAAAATACTTGTAGGTAGCGCCCTCTAAAAGTTAGAGCCATACCAACATCAAATTCGAATTTTGATCTTATTTTAAAGCGGGGAAACTAATTCTGAATTTTTTCGCAATATTAATGAAACACCCTGTATAATGAAACAGTCTTTCGCTGACAGATCTGAGCGCTCGTAAGACACTGAGGATGGTACTACTAATTGTCCGAAAAAAATATTCTGCCCTCAATAGGAATCGAACCCACGTCCATCAGAGAATCGTCCCCTCAAGTCGAGCTTGACCACCAAGCCCTGATAGTTTAATGGAGAACTAAGAAGCTTCCTTGATGAGAAGCATCACTCTTGCTACGATAATTGTAGATGGACCCAGTGAGGAATGAATTGATTTGAATACAACAATACAATACAATTGGTCAAGTTTCTTGTTCCATGGCAAAAAGTTGTTCGTAGATTACTTCGATACGTCAAGGAATCAAGCAATTTTTTTTTAATATCAGATCAAGCTCTGTGTCAGTTCAGAAGGGAATTTTCTCAATTGCCAAAGACTTTCTTAGCAAATTTTGTTATACCGGATGCATACAATATGTTTAGCGAACAAGATGGTCGTTCTGTAGAAACGTCTTATTATGGAGAAATAGATTCATAGTAAAGGCGCCAAGCCCTGACAGAAATCTACAATTTATCACATTCTTGTTGATGAATTGTAGATGATGAGGTGTGGCACGAGAATAGTCCGTTTCATTCCTTTTTCTCAACGGTGTTTAGTGCTGGTGCAACTGGGATCAGCTATTTTTAGATGCCTCAAAAGGGCACCATTTCAACACATATATAGATTGTAATCGCAGATGCTTCTGTTCAATTTATGTTGATGATACCGTTTCCAAATTCCAGAAAAATATTTAAAAAACCTGATTAAATCACACACTACATTAACCGATATCTCAGCCTAATCAAAATAAATGGCATTCCATATTTCAAATAGATAATACCAATACATCAGTCAGATTGCAACACTTTTGGTCAGACAAGTTGTTTAATGACGGCGGTAATAGAATTCATATAATTATTCAAAACCTATTTCGATGGCAGATAAGCGATTTTTTATGCTTTGACGTTTCTAATTTGATTTTTTTGATGATCTAGGAAATAGCACGAGTTCTTCAAGCGTGATGATATGTATTAGTTGAGTGCCATAAAAATGAATGAAACAGTTTTAATGTTGCATCAGGCTTGAAATGGAGATTGTTGTTATTAACATATCAAGGTGTTGATGGTGATCGATTAGGAATTCATGTATATTTTGAAGGAGGATTGAAGAATGTTTATCTACAGAATCCTATGGAATTAGACATTAACAGTTTATTCAGGTGTATGGTTAGTTTTGGAGATAATGGATCTATTACCTTACATAGCTAGTGCATCAATGATGGTCCTCCTTCTCTTCTTCAGTTATCTGTTGATGACGATGATTTCATAGTGGCTGATTAGGCCAGGTTGTATCAAGTTCCTTGAGGGTCATCCGCATTCACCTTCACTTTTTTTTGAATGATCCAACTTGAGTTCTTATGCTCACACTCTCCACAAACAGTTGCAGAGGAAGTGAGATGATTTGGAAGAACTGATTCTTACATCCATCGAGACTGGGCAGAATAAGATCTGAATCTCATTTAGGCCTCACTTCACATAACTCAAAACAAATCGCGCCTGACACCCTCCAGATTCAAAAACCCATTACCAACTATCTCAACATCTTCTTGTTTATCTACTGGCCTCATTATCATCTAAAACACTTAATACATCATCAACAAAACTTTCTTACATATTCCATTGTTGGCTTTCTCATGCCTCTGAACACGTTTTGGGTGTGTCTGAAAATGGATTCAATGGTTAACAGCTCATTTGAATAACGTAATCATCATAAGGATTGTTGATAACCTTTATACATTCAGATCTTCTTGCTGAATTATGTTAAATCTTTGTTTGGTGATTGGAGTATATTTTTCTTGCAAAGAAATAATAATGATGGGTCACATTTCGCTCGTGAATAGTTTTTCCACTTCAGGATCCAGGAGATTTCCTCTTTTTCTTCTCAAAGGAACTCAATCTTGGGGTCGCTAGGTGTGAACCTTAATGCAACAAATCGTTATTTACAATTAAATATTGACCGTAATATAGAGTTGGCACTCATGCTAGGAACGTCGAAGAATTCAAGGAGCATAGAGAGGCACAGAGGTTGGCCACAATAAATTATAATCTATTGTGAGCCGTGAGACGTGCGGATAGTAGACTCAGGTTTCATAGAAGTTTTGAGGTACCATACATCTCCCATCCAGGGACAAGTGTCGGAACACCCCGAGGGGAACCTCTCCCTCTCAGGAAACTATTCCAAGCGCAGGTGTTCGTTTTCCTAGGGAGAAAGTGGAAGGAGTTGCAGAAGATATCATCGTTGCTCGCTGGTAGAAGAGTGCAGAGTTGCTCTGCATACCATGGGAGAGAGTGACGTCAAGACTAGTGAATCATTAGATCTGCCACTGTGCGTTCTGAACTCGTACAGTAGAAACATGCAAGGTACTTATCATACTGAAACTTCTTGTCTTTTTTGGGTCAATGTCAGAAAATTCCACTATGAAGAATCATAGAGGAAAAAGATTAGATCAATCCGGACTAAGTTTCATCAACGAACTTGCAATGCCCATAAGTTATTCGTTCTGGAACTTTCAGAATAATGAAACAATACCATCCTGAGAGAAAATATGTTGTGTTTGATAGTAAATCATGCAATAAGGACAATTCTCATGTCTCTGACAATAATCATATAATGCATGAAAACAATTAGTGGACAGAAAATAAATCAAATGCCAGTCCACATTTGATACTGACAACTCCATAAAGTCGACTCAGCATTTTTCCACGAACAAATCTATATTCAATAAACAAGTCGTGAGACAATAACACAACATTTTATGCATCCACTTGTACCGTTCATTCAGATCAACCGTTATTGAGATATCGAACTACAAGATCATTGGCTGTACGCCTCATTATAAATTATATTACCACTTACTAAATAAACTTTATTCCACCGGCTAGAAAGTATTGATTCCATTGTTTTTATGCAACTTGCCTAGGCCTAAAGTGGCAGTCGTTAATTAAGCGAGTGCAAAGAGGACAATTGCCATTTATAGGAAAAAATCCAAAAAAGCGGAACAATTTCGGAAAAAAGACACTACCAGTGGGGCTCATTAGTTAAAGTGTTAAATGCTCAGCATTAATTAGTATTGTAGAATGGGCTTACGATAAAAAGGGACGGGTTTTTGGAATTTATGGGAATGTCATTTTCAAGCTGCTTGGCATTTTATCACAGCACGTGACTTCCAATCCAGGTTGAAATGCAAACGATATAGACTTCTTTATAAAGTAGATATTAAAAAAAGTTCAATATTCAATCATTTGTTGCAGCCTCAATAATTTTCACCATACTACCCCTGAGCTTAGCTAGTTGGGCTCAATATTCTCTCCTCCACGTCCAAACCATCCAAGCCATCAATCAAAAATCCCTTTTCGATTAAAGCAAATGCCAATTTGTACAACGAC
Source organism: Orchestes rusci (assembly GCA_958502075.1). Lineage (NCBI taxonomy): Eukaryota > Metazoa > Arthropoda > Insecta > Coleoptera > Curculionidae > Orchestes > Orchestes rusci. The sequence continues at coordinate 17,100,497 of OY293313.1, read as the reverse complement.
ATCACTACAAGACCCAAACAAAGCAAAACGAATTTATGCAGACTCTCTCGAGATTAGATTTCAATTTGCACATCTATTAACTGCAAGACATTATCGAGGCAGCACCATCTCGTCCTCTCTTTTGTTTTGTCTTCGTCACATTCTTGTTTCATTGATTCGAAATGGGCCTCCCAATTTCATGCACTCTACTGATTTTCACATGATGATAAAAGCGGAAAATTAAAACAATAAAAGGCATGCCTTCTTAATAAAGATTTTTATCGCTCCCGGTGGAGGTTTATTGTTCCGCTGGAATTACTAGTAGTCATGATGAATGGGGTTTTTTAAAAATTGTTTCTAAAGTTATATGGATTGCGGTGAGAAGAGTTTTGGTTTTCGACAGATATTGGAGCTAGTATCTCATTCGTCACAAGAAGCACTAGAAGATTTGAGATTCGTAATCAAAGCCTTGATCAAACTCCCAGTCTCGAAGTCCGCATCATCAAAAGTCTACTGAGGTTACCCGATCCATTATTTTATAAACATAAATAAATTATTAATGATACATAATTGAAAAAATCGGTGGCTTCTCAAATATGAAACCTGTACCTCCATTTGCGGCAATAAGCGCTAATTTAGTCCCATCAACTCTTTTTTCGTCATAACTAATGACTTAATGATTGCTGGGATTTTTCCCAACTACCTGTTTAAACGTAATGCGATCCGTCTGGAAAGACTTAAGTCATTTATAATTACAACAAAATTGACTGCAGATCAGTGCAATAACTCCCTATTGACTCATATGCTGAATAAACAGCAAGCTTAAACACACACAGTTAATGTTCCAACAAAAGGTCCTTATACAGCCTATTCAGTGGACACGTTTACAATTTGTCCGGTCAATATTTGAATTGTACAGTCTGGTATTTTTTCCGACAATATACCAGTCGACAGTTGATGTGTTTTTGTCGCACAGACAAAAATAAATTCGCAATGTCAAATAACAGTCCTGAAGTCAGCAATGCAGAAGATGAGTTTCGTTCTTTATGATTTTAATTAAAGAAAAATGGCGACTCACTCGAAGCTTCGTTTAGAGCCAAATGGGGCAGATATTATAAGTTTATGATGCTGACGAAATGGGAAATTCAAGGAGATGGAAAGTTTAGTTGAAGGATTGCGAGTAATGCGCTTAAACCTTGATATATCTTGAAATTGCTCTTTGTGTTGGTTTGATTGAAACGAAGTTGGCTGCAATTTGCGTAATGCGATAAACGTTAGTATCTGCGAGGATCTAGGTACACACATGTCAGGTATGCCAATGCTAAATCTTCTCAATTGTCACGCGGTATATAAAAAATAATACACTAAAAGCATTAGTATATCAGAATCAACAGTATATCTTCATTTGTACCACACACGAAAACGATGTTGGAAATTCGCAGCAGGTGTTCATCGTATGATTTTAAGCACACACTACCTATTTATTTGTATTTTTTTTTATCAAACTCTAGAGAATAAAAATTTTCAAAAGACACTACACCTGGACCACCACTTTCTTTGCGACGCATGCCGTATCACGAACAGCTTTCGCATCACTTCCAGTACGATTTAACGGATCTATCAGCACTTCGCTTTTGGTACAGCAGAAGAGAATCTTTGGGAAACTCTGTCTACGTGCTTCAGGCAATCAAATTGACCGCCGGCATTTTCTTCTTATCTCTTTTCATTTATCACTCTCTTTGGTTCTAATTACCTTCCTGACAGTCTATGGAAGGTGCGCAGACAATCTAATTAGGCCTCCTGAATCACCATTTGAGAGCACCTTGTAGTTTTTTCTTACATTTTGGCATATGAAATTAGGGTGTGTTCCACGTCATCCCCTTCTGGGTAGGATTTGCCCGTACCAGTCTCCGATCTTATGAAGGTGATTTATGAAAAAGCCATGTCCCGATAAGGCATGCGTTATGAAATAACTCTGCTTGTGACATGCATAACCAAAAATGCCAATCAGAGATTATGTTTTGAGTCCACTTCTCTTGTCACGCATTTATGGTAGCTTTTCGTAATCCCACTATTGATTTTCCGTTGTAGGAAGATGGCCTTTCCTCAATAAATAGCCTTATCGGTTTTGATTCAGCTCACACAGCTACTGCTTCTGTAGACACTCACTTTCCTGATTGCACATTGAGCGCTTATTACGAGTTATCTCATGCCATGCTACTGGTGCTCTCTAGAGAATCTGCGAGTTGATGAAATTTTTGTCAAAGTTTTCTCAGTTTCTTGAAGAATCTGGTCAACACGTGTTGCGTCCGTCAACTTTTGTAGTAGGTATTTCAGGTTCTTCATTCGAACTATTTCCTCTGTCTGCAGGTTCTCAGTAAATCTCAGATAAAAAGAACGCAGCTAAGGTGCGTCAGACTGTTGAGTAGATCAATTCGCAAAAATATGAAATAAAAGAGTATATTGTACTAGGTTTTGAATGTTAAACATTCCATTTTGGTTTCCGCAATCGTTTATTGTCATGCAGAGTTTTATTTGCATCATATTATTTTGATCAATTGTTTCAAAAAAATGATTATGAGCAGTAATATAATAAGTATAAATAAGAATAAAATAACAAATTGGAAAGTGATCAATGGATAGGACAAGAGTAGGTACTCTCCAGTTTAGGAATAAGTGAAGTAAAGCTCTAAAACTGAAAATGAACAAAAATAAAAACATTCCATTCAAAAATGGAAAAATTTAGTTTAAACAAAATCGCAAAATTCCAGAAATCAACCACATCAATAAACGTTTTGGGACTATCTACTGCGATTTAGTGTGAAAATTATCAACACTAGTAGTAGGTAGAAATGATAAACGGGTGATTAAGGCACAAAAAAAAATTGAATACCAAAAAAAGACAGAAGAAGTAATAGGTCTGTTCGTAGAACAATCACAAATCAGTCAGAGCTTCATCGATTGGTCAATGTCAGTCAGAAGTAGTTTGCAAACTGCAAATCCCGAATGCTGATTGGCTCTGACTGGTTTGTGATTGTTCTACGAACAGACCAAATGAATCAATTTGTTTGAATATGGCACAATCTTGGTTATAAGTCTATGGGCACAATGAAAAAAATATACAAAGTAGGGAAAAGGACCGTTCAAATTTTGAGAAAATGCCTAGTCCTACCAATTAAAGAGGATATATAATTTACATGGCCACTTTCTCAATCTACCTCTCCTAAGATACATCTGGTAACAGCAATTCAAAAAAATTGAATACATCGACAAGTGAACAATGGACTCAATGATATATAATACTAATACCATTCCAACACTGTACAGAATAATTTGTTTTGAGGCATGACACTATACACGAGCGTGACCTTTACCAAGTTTTGCTGAGCTTTTGCTCAGTGTTATGGTAATATAACTGTCGTTTTCACCACCAGACAACGTATACTTTACCAATTTTGCTTCAACAAAATGAATGTTGAGTTTTGCCGATGTTACATTCTGCTGGAGGTCCTCAAATTTGATGTGCCGTTATTACTAAATAGATTTAACCAAAAAGTAGCAAAATGTTCTGCTCCGATGAGGTGATGATAGCTTAAGGCCATTTTCCGATGAACTGACCGTCAAAGAATGCAGACCTGAATGTAGTTTTGTCAGATGGGCAACGTGGGGAATAAGGAACAAGCTCAATTTTGTATCGATTGTTGCTAGGTACATATCTTTCTCACATATACACTAATCAGTTTCTAAGAAGCTACCCTGATTAAACTACGTTTTGTTCATTTATGTGAGAACCAAATCGCGTGTCTCTCATATCCCATTATCTTAATCTCAATACAGCATAATAATAACGTAGAAATGTTAATAAAACTCGTTTTTATGCTTTTTTAATGATACTGAAATCAACCATTGTTTTTTCGTGACCTTTAACTGAGAGTGAGAAAGTCAACACCCCTTATATTCGCCACATGTCAACGTGGAACAGTGAATACAATCAACAGAACAGTTAATTTATGACTATTTATGAAGGACTATAACTATACTATAAATCAAATTCGGTTTGTAGTCTTGGTATAAACTTTAATGGTTTTGTAATCGGGACTTATTCGCTTGGTTATGCCAATATAACAGTACCATAGTTTTTTTATATTAAATAAATTATCATTTAGTGCACACTAATTGAATTTGTCTCAGTTATAACACGTTTACCAACAGAGAAGGTTTGTTTGCTGTGACTTGGTGTAAGTAATAGCTTCTTACTAACCGATGGAATTTCCCTAATAACATCGTCACGTGTCACACAAAAATTCTTCACAAAAATAAATGACCCTCTGCACGATGTGAAGACATAACTCGTAGAAACCACACTGTGCCTGTGAGAGTACAGATAAATTTCATTTTCTATACCTCCGATTTGGATTATTAATTATTATTGCTCCGGCGTTTTGACAGCCACCGTTTATCATTGCGTTAATTTAGTCGCGGAATCATTTTTTCGGCATTGAAAAAGTAAAAAATTGAGTGACTTTGACCATAAGATGATTACCGCTGGTTTGTAACGGTCCAGTCAAGGTCTGCAATATTTCTTTCCATTATAATATGCAAAAAGATGAAAAAGAAATTGTTCTTTTCACATTTATGATCTTTTTATGCTTCATGTGTGTTATTGGATCCAGATTTTCGTGATTTCCAGATGTTTCCAATGAATTTCATGAATAACAGTCTACCTTCAACTATTCTAATTTTGAACGAAACGTCTGTGCAGAGCCGTACTAAATGCCAAGTATTTCATTTGTGTGAGTGGCGCCATCCTTATACCGGTTTTATTCAGAATAAACAGCATGTATCGCACACTCCGAAAATTGAACGACTAGAATCAGCATAACACCCCGAACGTAGGCGATCTATTTACGTAGCGTGTTTTTTATATCAGTGAAGGATGCACATCACTGCACTAGTTACACCAGGCCAAGAGGAGGTGAAACAAGTGTAGTGTAGAGTTGAATACGGTTGAGCGCCTATTTCGTGTATTTTGTAAACAAAGCTTCTCTTAACGTATAATATGATAGTTTCAGGTTGGTTGGTTTGTGACTGGCCAAGTTGAAGTTGAGCAAGGAATGGTGAGGGAGCAGTCACTACCAACTTATTTCAAATCATTTTATCCTGTATGAGTGAATTGTGTTTTTATGTTATACTCATGATTGTTTGTCCTGATGAAGAAAGGAATGCTTCCTAAAGCTTGACTATAACAAACAATTGAGCATCACTTTGCCCACTTCAATTACTGACCGCTCCCTCACCATTCCTTGCTCAATAAAAGTTTCACACATGTCAGATTTTTGAATAAATGTGATACCCCAACTTGCCTGACCCCGTCTTCTCCCCTAATAACCTCCATTCGCAATAGGACCATAGACCTGCGTTCATCACTCACATTCATTGCCCTTATTCTTTCGATTCAAAATATTGAAGGGATAATAAACATTTGATGAACTAGTAGAACAAAATCATTTCATCTTTTCTCTCCCTTTTTCCTCTCGAACGGTCAACTCATATTTTGCTGTGGTATTGGACATTCCGACAGTAAAGGACGCTGGTGTATCGGTAACAGTCTGGTCAGGTTTGAACCTCGGAATTGATCATCTCATTTCCCACTTTCGTTCTTTTCAACGAGATTCGACATTCCCAACGTAAAGAACACTGGTCTATGGGTAGCTTAGGGTATATTTCGTTTTTTTTCTACCATGTCTTGTCATGGCAACACTTGATCCTCAGAGGAAAATCCAGTTCTGTCACTTCAATCAGGTCCAATAGCTAACCAGCAAGTTATTCATGGGAAAGTGGACCCTTACCGTGTGTTGCACCGAAAATATTGTATCTTTTAGCGAGCTAGAGCTTCACAGTTGAAGATGCTGTGTGAGGCAGTTCGTTCTCTTCACCACAAAGCCTGCAGCGTGAAAATGAATTTTTGCCAAACAGACACTTATCCAAAATAACTAAAACATAATAGTCACCGCTCAGAATCTAAGAATCTTTTCTAGGAGGAAAATCTGCTGGACCGTCTATAGTATAGCTGGTGTTGTATGGCCTCCCAGATAGTGTCAGGTTGGATGTTTTAAATCCGTCTAAAATCACCGCATTTCTTGCATGCAACCAAGACCAGAGTCAGATCGTCCGTCGTCAAGGTCGTCCTAACTCTGCAAATCCATTGATTCTCTCTTCTATTAACTTTCCTTCCATAATCTTAAGCGATATTTTCTCCTCCACATTCCAGTTCTCTCAAGTTTTTTGGGGATGGTTGAAAATCGTCCATAATCACAAAGAGGACCCCTTGTAGAATTGAATTTATCAATAAAACAATGTCTTTAGGCCTCAAATAATATAATCCTTAAGAAAGGTTTAAAAGGTGACAAATGTTTCGCCATAACATGGCATCATCAGACCTAAAAATTCCTTCTGGGGATATTGAATTATTCAGCTCGAGTTCGGCCTCTAACGTGCCTTTGTCCGTCTTGGACATTTGAAGAGGGTGTGTTCCGCTGTATCTGTTTCTGAAGGTGAATGTAGTAGGTTTAGTAGGTTTGGTCGGTTCTGTTGATTATTGAAGTATAGCTCCTGTAACTGCCATGTCCAGTCAGTGCCTCCGTGAAGTAATGGTTCAGCCTACGATGTGGACACCCTTTAACCTGTTTATCAACCTTGTCGTTCACTGCCCCTCGTCCATATTTCTTGCCCAGCGTTCTTGTCACTCCTCGAAAGATTCTCTTCCCACCTTCTCGTTTGTCACAAAAGAACTTTTTCTTCGGTCCCCCCCAACATTGCGTGGTACTTCCTAGTGTTGAGTAATGGTTTCTATATCGGTGTTGCGTACAGAAGAATCGCTTGGATAAAACCACAAAACACATACACAAAAAGTTCAGAAGAAAAACTGACGTATAGAATTTTCCGGAACAATTTGCCAGGAAATGGAGTGGACGTGAATTAAACCATTCTGCAATATATCATACAGATTTCTATACATAAAAGCACTGACTTCGAAACTATCTTTATTTATTTATAACATATAACATAGGAAACAAACTATAAATGTGTTTTTTTCGGTTTTCTCTTGAATGTCCGGAACCATCTGAGAAAGGGTCACTAGATGGTGTGTTCTTCGCTGCGGGGCGCTGCCCCTGTGATGGTGGCTATGAGAAAATGTCACTAACTCCGGAGGTCAGGGAAAGCAGTGCATGTTTCCATGTGGGGTAGGACGGCTATTACGGACCTGCTCAAGGAACACTGCTTTTGTCGTCCTTTGTCAGTCCTTTTGAGGATGGCGTCACTTAGCCTCACTATGCGCATCAACTCTGTTGAGAAAGGGGAAAATTAGAACTCACGCCTTCATGTCCTGAATGTTGTGAAACTTTGAAAGTACATAAAGGCTGATGTCCGTCACTTAATTTGAAAATGCTCGTATCATTCAGCACGGATTAGACTGGATTTGCTGTGAAAAAAGTGAAACCAAGATACTAACAAGTATACTAGTCAGATTTCACGTTTGCAACTCGACGTCTCTAACTCTCTTGTGAAATTATGAAAACTGGACTGGAGCCCAAATGCTTCTGATGTACAGATTTCTTGATGCCAACGTATATTTGGGCAGTTGAAAAGCCCTGGAAAATTCCGGAACAAGCAACGCTAAATTCATCATGCAAAGAATAAGGAAGAAGATGAAAGGTAGTGAAAATTTCACGTTTCAATATGCTCGAATATTATGGTGTCTTGATTGGATCGTAAACGCATTAAGTTGTTTACATAATAATAAACAATGAAATAAATATTCAGGTAGCTAAATTCGATACACCAGTGAAAATAACGGCTCGTAGCCTGTAGTGTGAATTTCTGAACAAAACAATTTATGTACAAAAATATTCAACATGAAAAAAACACTCCATCTACTGTCTGCATAGCGGGTACTTGACAAGTGCATGGACCCTTCAAGGCTTCTTCTGCAAATTTGTGTTAATTTTTGTAAATCGCTTGGTTTTGATTACATTTTATTCAATGTAATTCATCCATGATCAATAACCTTCATTGAAGATATTCATTAGTCTCTCTCTACTGTAATTATGGCAAAGGGGTCTTTTTATAAACCGTCCAGGAGTGCGTTGTTCGTGTTCGAACAGACATTCATGAATCCATTGAGTGAACCACAGGTCTTCGAAGTGAACAACAAGAACTGGACTCAACAAAAACCAATATCTTTATTTAGACAAAAATCCTACATTTCTCCACCGGATTCATCCTTGACCCCACCCTACACCCCCAATCTTTGCCAAAGTATGGCGAATTCCTTATGGGCCCCACGACCCTAAAGCTGGCAAAGGCATGAAGCGACGCTGCTTGTTTCTCCGGATGCGTATAATACTTCTCCGGCTCTTTCAGCTTGCGTTCCAGACACATGTACGTACTGGACATGATCCAGAACAGTTGATTGGGAGTGTATTTCAACGCTGGTAGTTGTTTTTCAACACCATGATGGTCCGCATACCACTGATAAGCTTGGTAAGCCAGATTAAGCCCGGTAAAGTCTGCTAGGTTTTCTTCTATGGAAGCTGTACTGTTCTCCTGCAAATAACTACGTCGAAAACCCATTTAAATTCAATAAATACGCACCAGTTCCACTCCAATTTCGTCAGCATACCGCTCATATTCATCATCCAGACAATTTTTTTCCTTTTCAAAATTGGCATGTGTGGTCTTACTCCAGAAGTCCACAGTGTGCCTCCCGTAAGTCCTCCTGGTATCTTCGTTATTTTTGGAAAAAGCATGAGTGAGCTCGTGACCTATTATACTCCCCAACGCGCCGTAGTTGAGGTATTGAGGTCTGTTGAGGTCGTAAATTGGCTGGTGAAGAATCGGGGCTACCAGAACTACAAAATATAATGTTAGTAAGAAATCAATTTTGGCACAAAATTTACTTAAAACCTCCCAATATTTGACGTAAAAGGCATTGACTTCCAACATGGGCTCACTCAAGGCGTGCTTAATTTGAAAGCTAAATGGCTCCTTTACTTTCCAAAACTTGTAGCTGTAATATGTTCTGCTCAGTTCGTGTTTCATTTTGATTATGTTGTTCTCCGGCAAGTCAAACTGAAATTTCCACAACTTTATTGATTTTACTAATCAAGTGATTAACAAACCTTATTATAACCAAAAACCCTCTCATACTTCGTAACATTGAACACAATATCAGTCCAACCAACTGCTGACGTGATTTTGCGCAAATGCTCCTCAGCAGCTTTTCTGGTTTTGGCGTCCATCCACTTGTTTATGTTCAAATTATTTTCCATTTGTTTTTTAATGGTTGTGATGATTTGGTTGATGTGTTGCCGCTTCTTGGGGGTTACGGTGCGTCTGATGTATTCAACTTCAGCTACACCGTGGAATCTGGAATACAGTGTTTGGGGTAGAGTTCAACAACTTTGAGAATGAGACAGTTCATTGCTCCTTCATAGCGAGTCTACTTTGCGCTTACGCACGTGGTTGCCTCATTCTCAAAATTGTAGAACTCTATCAGGTAGTGGATGGGATCAGTCCGTCAAGCTTTCAGAATAAAGAACAAAAGAAATCTTTTTCCGTTATCTTGCCTCCAGAGGATTTCAAATTTTTTTCTCGTTTTATATTGCCTTTGTTATCTATTTTATTTATTATTATTATAAATTGTATCGAGTAATAATTATTGTTTGTTATACTTATTCATAGTTTATCTCACTTTATTCAAGTTTCTATTTTTTTTTATACTCACGCTGATAAGGCCAAATTTAAACAATAATCCTTTTTACTGACATCTTTTTTCAAGGCATTGGTCACAACCAGACAAGGTTCCTCAATTTTTTTCGTCAAACAACGGCACTCACTTGTCACAAATAAAATCGAAATATAATTTGCCCAAAACCTAAAAAATAGTAGTCAATACTGTTATCAGAACCACTTAAATCATACTTAGTTTGTGTCTTTTGTAGAAGATAATATAGATCTTTGAAGTAACTTTCCCCCTGCATCTTTAATAGGATAACGTCATTATCAGTCAACGAATACAGAGTGGTCAAATTTCTCAAAAACTGCAGCCAATCCACTGAAGGGAAATGAAAAGTTTTCAGTTTCGAAATGGGGATTCTTTGAGTTTCCACAGTCATATTTTTACTGGCATTATGGGCTTTTTCTATAATCTACAGTAGTTGATAATCAAGAGAGTTTATAATATAGAATTGAAACATACATTACTAAGAGTATGCGCAAACTCCATGGTCTTTCTCATCTCCCAAGAGGCACTCACGGAGTGGTTTCCCCATAGTTCAGCCATTTCAACAAATTTTGGTATATTGACGTCCCTCCAGACATTTTTGTCGAAGTTACCCAATGGAGGAGGTGAGATCTAAAAAATATTACCAATTTCGTTGTTTTAATACTTTTAGTCATCTTGTACCTCAATGTACACTTTACTGGTGTTAAAATCCACCATTGTGTCAATATCCATAAAAAAATCAAACATCATGCCTTTTTCCCTTGCCCTGACCATAACCTCAGCCCAGAACATCTCTATGGCATGACCTTGAGAAAGAGGCCATCCTCCTACAACGTATTTTAGATCATCAAGGAAACTTTGATCCTGATTTTGTTCTATTGCTGACGTATTCATGCAGGCCCGGAAAAACTATTATACAAAATTACTAAGTGAAGTGACATAACTACCTACTCACTTTCCGTTGATCTCTGAAGCTTTTAGTCAACATAGACTCATCCCTCCTCTCTTCCATAATAAGTTGCTGCAAGCTACTTTTTTTCGATGTATCCAGAGGTTTTAAAGGGCTGCTTTGGTCGAGTTCCACAGCTTGTTTCAGGAAATTTCCACAAGCAAATTTGTAAAAATCGTCGCAGGGGTCGATTTTTTGGTCTATGGTGGTTAGGATGTGGTTGGAGGCTATGATGCATTCTGTGGTGTAACATACTCCTCCTTCTTGTCAAAAAAAAAAGTTTAAACTGCATAGGTATTTTAAATCTATATTACATTAAACAAGCCGAAAAAACTCCATAACTGGACATTTTCTTAACAATGCTGAACAGTGATATTGATGTTAAAGAACTCTGGACCTATTGCATTACCCACAATTTAGTGTAATTTATGTTGATCAACGTGCTTATGAACTTTTTAGAGGTTTTATCATAATTCATTTCCGCTGTTTATACATTTTCTTGTCACTAACGGTTTTCTATAATCCGTTTGTCCCAATATGAGAAAAAAGATAGTCATCAAAGTCGTTCCTAATATTTATCCAAAATTACCATTTAATATTTTTATCGTTTATCTCATTAGCATTAGGCACATGTTCGTGTTGATTACTTATATCTATTTAGAGGTTTTCTCTCAATTAACATTCTCTATTTATTCATCAAATTCTTGCTAGTTTTATTATAATTCATAATTTGAATCGTTTTCTATTTATCAATAATTCAACGCGTCATGAGAAACTTATCCACATTACCTAGCTTGCAAGATGATGCAGATAGATTATACAATATTTATAATTTGTTTTATCTCTCATTACCATTCTTAATTTATTAATTTGTAAAATGTCTTTTTGCTATTGCAACTTGTGCATTCAATCAGATGTCTTATTTTAATCAACTGTCTTAGCCCTATTCCTTTTATGATTTATATTTCCTGATGGTGGGTGATAAATTGACGGAGTTTAGGAAAAACTAATTTGATTCAAAATAAATTAGTACTTTCAAAGTGGCAATTAGTTTGGATTAATAAATAATCATAAATAAACCGGAAAAGGCTTTGAGAAATATAAGATTGAGAGGAGCAGATTTGTCTTTTGTCTGATAAAAATTGTTTGTAGATAGAAAATGTATCTACACAGGGAATTCTCAATTCAACACTAACAGTGCAATCTTCTTCCATTGCTGTAGGATGCGAGAAGATACATTGTATTAGTTCTAGAAGATCATTCATTATTCCAAATATAGCATTACCATTAGAGTCGAGAGCTCCACTCATTGTTATTGATGGTATGAAAACACCTCAGAACGAAAGACTAGTAAAGCAATTGTAGCACGTTTGAAGAATAGTAAAGAGGCACCTCAATCGATAGTTGAAATAAAATAGAAACAGTGACATAAGAAGCAATAAACCTGGTTGCTCCATTGATGTTCAATGCACTTATCAGAAAATCATAATGGAAATATTATCACAATCTTCTGAAGAATTATTTACACTGATGGTTCTGGAACATTATTAAACTCAAACATCAGTTTTTGCTCACAGAGATAACATGAACTAGGGTAGCTGAGTAGCTGTACCACCTCAAGCGTTTTTTCTGGACTGCGTTGGGACATTCAAATACCAAACACGAATTGTTATAGTACCCAATCATTAACATCTAAGTACAAGCGGATTTCTCGTGCACCCACTCTATTCAAGAAAAAAAAACAAATTACCCTTATAGAATAATAAAATTTGGTGAAAAGTAATGAAAATCGGAAACACTGTTATTTTTGGAGCTTTCAATGACAGCTGCCAACACAGGTCTCGTGTACGTTAAAATTGGCGAACACGCATTATCAAAAACCTCATCTCTCTAAGGCGGCTTTCACACTAAAGTAGCAAGTGACGTGGGATTTGTTGCAAACATGCTAATTACATTACTACCATGGCAAGATTCATTTTTCATTATTTTTTTGTAACTTTTATTTTAATTTTTATTGTGTTAGCGTTTTAGGAACAGTGCGGCGCCATAAAAAAAACGTTCTGAATTGGAAATATGAGTGCCGACTGCCGAATTTCACTTTCTACTCACATGTCAACATCCCCAGAAACCTATTCAATTGGATCAGAGAAAAAAGAAGATATCGCTAGTATTTAAGTATTTAAGTCAATGTGTTAAATCTACAAAATCAGTAAAATCCACAATGGATCTAATTATGAATCCCATTTTTTTGGTGCCAAACAAAGGCAAATTAGGTCACAATTTTGACGTATGACGTTTATGTTCGACTTACGAATCCTCTTTTTTATTTCGTCAATGGTTCAAATTAAGAAGCATACGCGGTTATCCATTTTTTTCTCTATTGTAAATTTATAATTGCAACGAATTCTCAGCAGTATCGAGGATTTTGTATACCATCAAATCATTCATAACTTTTGGAGCATATAATGACGAAAATGAATTTCACGGCAGAAAAAATATCCAAACAATGAGTTTTTTTATTTTGTTTGATGGAATAGTATATTTCATTACCAGTACAGAAATGAGGATTTTTTCGTGGGCGCGTGACAAATTGTCGGGAAGTCATGCAAGAACGGAAAATCCATTTCTGGACGAGTAATGAACGATATTTTTTATTATGCTATACAGAAAATACTATATTTTCAACTGTTTATAAAATACAGTGAATATGACATTTTGGAAACAGCGCACGGAAATTTTTTCCCGATCCCTCTTTCCGTGCGCTTAATCGTTGCTATAGACACATTACATTAGAAACGAGTAATGTGTCTATAGCAACGATTAAGCGCACGGAAAGAGGGATCGGGAAAAAATTTCCGTGCGCTGTTCCAAAAATGTCATATTTGTTAGAATAGCAATCTACTCAGACTCTAGCCACGTTGCCAAATGTGCCAAACATATGTGAACGGAACATTGCGGTTTGTGCTAGTAGGATGTAAAAAAAGGAAGAATAGGGTTAAGTTGTAAAATGAACGTGTTTACTAAAAACGAGTAATAAAAAGCTTAATTTTGATTCACCAAGGTGTTTGACTTCAATTGCTTGTGTTCTGAGAAGTTTTCTCCCCTTATCTGACTTCCACAACCCTATCATTTAAGAGGTTATGGGCCCAGATACTTATAATCTCAGATATTGAGGCAGAAACGTGAAGCTAAGTGGAAATTGATTCAAACGAAGGCGGAGAAGAAAAAATGGCTACGTTGGGACAGTTGGGAATAAAACCATTCGATGGACAAGGATTCAACAACTGGGAATTCAGGGTGACTTTGGTCCTAGAGCAGCATGGTGTATTGGATGTTTTGAGTTCGGATCCCCCAAATGAAGGTTCAAGTGCCGACATTGTGACCAAATTTAGGAAGGATGATGTTCGCGCTAGAAATCTGATTGTGAATCATTTAGCTGATAATGTTCTCGAAATGATCAAGGAGAAGAAAACAGCAAAGGAAATTATGGAAGAACTCAGAGGCACGTATCAGAAAAAAGGTATGGCAAATCAAATACAACTTCAGAGAAAGTTAAGATCAATGAAGTATGATGCTAAAAACTCCTTGAATGACTTCATTATTGATTTTGAAAAAACTGTAACGGAATTGAGGTGCTGTGGTGGTAGAATTGAGTTATCTGAAGTAATCACTCAATTGTTAGCATGTATGCCTGACGAATATCAACCAGTGACTACTGCCATTGACATATATTTTTGTCAAGAGAACAAAATTAGCCTAGACTTTGTTAAAAGCAAACTCTTGTTGGAAGAAAGTAGACAGTTGAAGAATAAAGAACAGGCGGCGCAGGTCGAATCATCACAAGCATTCATGGGACAGAAAAAACATCAGTTCAGGAAGTCATGGAACAATGGAAGGCAACATTCAGGTCAGAATTATGAAGGTACATTTCCATATAAGTGTTTCAAGTGTGGAAAAAAGGGACATAAGAAAGTGGACTGTCCAAAGTTGAAAAACTCTCAAGATTGTCATCTCATTGAGAAAACAGCGGGACACTGTGATGAAGATGCTGGTATATCATTTTTGGGTGAGGTTGAACTTCAACAGGAAGAAATGGAGGAAACAAAATGTGCAATGAAGACATCGGAGGGTGAAATCTTATTTGTAGTGGATAGTGGATGTACAAACCACTTGGTAAACACAACAGTTGGTAAATATCTCACGGATGTCAAAAGTGTTCATCACAGAATAAATGTTGCGAAAATTGGTGAAGTTGTAATAGCTACAAGACAAGGGAATTTATTACTATCAACTGAAAATGGAACAAAAGTAACTCTTGGGAATGTTCTGGAATGTGATGGCTTGTCTCACAATTTGTTGTCAGTGAAAATGATGGAGAAAAAGGGCCTGAGAATAATTTTTGAAGAAGGTGTTGTGAAAATACAAAACAAACAAAGGACAGTTGCTCAAGGCGAAATTATAAGAAGTTTGTATCAGCTGAAGTTATTTACAAGAAGTGTGTGTGAAGCAAACCTGGGAACCGAAGAAAATAATCTGATGCATAGACGAATGGGACATTCATCTAAATATCCTTTCAATGGAATATGTGAAACATGCTTGCAGGGAAAACAGACATGTCAACCTCACAAATCTATCCAAGAAGACAGGAAAGCGGAACATGTTTTGGAAGTAGTGTCTTCAGATGTATGTGGACCAATAAATCCAAAAGCTTGGGATGGTGTGCGTTACTTTGTAACTTTCATGGACCACTATACTCACTTTGGAGTTTGTTATTTTATGAAGAACAAGAATGAAGTCCTGGACCATTTCAAGGTATTTTTGGCTATGATAGAAACCAAGTTTGGAAGAAAGTTGAAAAGGTTGAGATGTGACAATGGAGGAGAGTATGTATCAAATGCATTCAAGGCTTTATGTAAAGAAAAAGGTATTCATTTGCAATACACAATCCCATATACCCCACAGCAGAATGGAGTGGCGGAAAGGTTCAATCGAACAATACTGGACAAGGCTCGATGCTTACTATTTGACTCTGGATTGGGCAAGGAATTCTGGAAAGAGGCCGTAAGCACATCTATTTATCTTTGTAATAGAACAGAAACATCAGTTTTAAAAGATGGGAGAGTTCCAGCAGAATTATGGTATGGAAGAAAACCTGATTTGAATAAAATCAAAGTTTTTGGTTGTAAAGCTTATGTTCATGTGGCCAAGGAAGAAAGGAAAGGAAAATTGGACAGCAGGTCAAAAATAATGTACATGATGGGCTACACAGATAATGGATATAGGCTATGGGATACAAATAAACAGAGAATCATAGAAGCCAGAGATGTAGTTTTTGATGAGAAGCAACAAACAGGAAAACTTCAGAAACTAATTATAACGGACAACGATGATCCAAATGATGACAACCATAATCCAGAAAGTGATCAGGAAAACATAGAACAAGATGAGGAAGAAACACCGACAAGACCAAGAAGAAAGACACAGATACCCAGGCGATATGACGATTATGAAGTTGAACTTATGACAGCCCTATCTGTAGGAGGAAATATGGATATTCCAGAAACCTTTGAAGAAGCAGTTAAAAAGGGGTGGAAACCCGCAATAAAGGAAGAACTGGAGTCCCTCAAACAAAATAATACTTGGGAAGTAGTGTCCAGACCACGTAATGAGGAAGTCATTGATTCAAAATGGGTTTTCTCGGAAAAGGAGAGGAATGGAGAAGTGATAAGGAAGGCGAGACTGGTGGCAAGGGGATATCTGCAATCAAATTTGCAGGAAGAAGTTTATTCACCTGTGGCGAGAATGCTGACGATGAGAATACTTTTATGCTTAGCAGTCGAGTATGACATGAAGATACTTCAATTGGATGTCAAGTGTGCATTCCTGAATGGAGTATTGAAGTGTCCAGTTTTCATGGAGCTACCACTGGGAGTAGAAGGAAATCCTCAGAAGCAAGTATGCAAGCTTTACAAGTCTCTGTATGGTCTGAGACAATCCCCTAAACTATGGTACGACAAACTTCATGAAGAACTTGTAAGTTTGAATTTATCTAGATCTTTATCGGATCCATGTCTTTATTATGATGTAGATTTGTTTTTGCTGATTCATGTTGATGATTTAATTGTTGTCTCAAAATCAGATTTGAAATTGGAAAGAATTAAACAAAAGTTAGAATCAAAATTTCAAATGAGAAACTTAACTAGTGAAGATAAATTAACCTTCCTAGGAATAGATGTGATAAGATCACAGGACAGTATTTTTATTAGTCAGAAAGGTCTAATACGCAAAATTTTGTCAAAATTTAATATGAAAGATGCGAAAACCAGTTCAATTCCAATTCCGAAAGGCTTGAATTTGAGTATGGGTGATAAAGTTACTGACAACGAGAGCTATCCTTATAAACATTTGATAGGTTGTCTGATGTATTTGATGATAGGGAGTAGGCCTGACCTCAGCTATTCAATAACGTATTTTAGTCAATTTCAACAATGTTTTAGTGAAGTTCATTGGAAGAATTTGAAAAATGTACTTAGATATTTAAAATTAACTGAGGAGTATGGATTAAAATTTGTCAAGTCTAAGAGCCAAGTTAAGGAACATGTTATAGAAGCTTATGCCGATTCTGATTTCGCAAATGATATCACAGATAGAAAAAGTATAACGGGTTATATGATACAATGTTATAAAAACATAATTTTTTGGAAAACTAAAAAGCAAGTAACAGTGTCCTTATCAAGCTCAGAAGCTGAATATATAGCATTAACTTCGTGTATTACAGAATGTATTTTTGTTGCACAAATTCTAAGAGAAATTCTCAATATTGAATTATATCCTATAACGGTATATGAAGACAATCAGTCTTGTATAAAGATGGCTAGTACCTTAGAAACTAAGCGAACTAAGCACATAGATGTTAAACATCATTTTGTTCGAGATTGTGTTTTAAATGAAAAGATCAGACTTAAGTATGTAACAACTTCAGAACAGTTAGCGGATATATTCACGAAGCCACTTGAAAGAGTAAAATTTAATTATTTCATGGAAAAACTTTTGATTGTAAAAAGTTAAGATACATGCATATTTTCAGTTTATATACGGTTCAATTAAGTTAAGGTGTATTTTTGATTTTGATAAATTTTGTAGAGTTGTGAAATTGGGTAGGGGTGTTAGAATAGCAATCTACTCAGACTCTAGCCACGTTGCCAAATGTGCCAAACATATGTGAACGGAACATTGCGGTTTGTGCTAGTAGGATGTAAAAAAAGGAAGAATAGGGTTAAGTTGTAAAATGAACGTGTTTACTAAAAACGAGTAATAAAAAGCTTAATTTTGATTCACCAAGGTGTTTGACTTCAATTGCTTGTGTTCTGAGAAGTTTTCTCCCCTTATCTGACTTCCACAACCCTATCATTTAAGAATATTCACTGTATTTTATAAACAGTTGAAAATGTAGTATTTTTTGCTAAGTATAATAAAAAATGTATTTAGTTACTTCATTATCTAATGAGGTTTGTACAGAACCAGAAATTTCTCAATGTTTTTTGTTGTTCTCAATTTTTCATTGAAGTGAAGCTAGTTCCCTTCCAACATCGGTTCTAAATTTTCAATTTGTTATGTTTAACGTTTTCAGTTCGAATCAAATACCGTTTTGGTATTGAAACTGACCTCAAAGCTATTGTTTTCAATCCAAATTTGAACAAGAAAATCTGTTTCTATATTTTTCACTAATTGTTTGAGGAGTTTCTTTTGTCAAGACATGAAATCCTCTACTGACCGCGAAAAGAAGGTAAGCAAACAAAACTGACAGTGACAATTGACAAACATGTAAGACTGGAATCGATTTGAATACTCCATACAAACGTAGTAATTGATCGTTTATGAGTCTTCGTTCATTTAATATTATAAAATTTGCTACCAGAAGTTTGAGTATGTTATGTTCAAAGAAAGCGTACACTGTATTTCTAAAAAAAAATCAACTTCACAACATAATTTACTTTTTTCATAGACTTGCATTAGGGCGGGCGAGTTTGTGACTAACTCAACTAGCTATGGTGCAGGTAGCTCAATTTTGATACGTCAAGGTCATTGAAAGCTGATCACTTTACGAACGACCTTGCGCATCTGATCTGGTTCTATCCGGACATGATACATTTATTTTTTATTTGGTAAAGACATAAAGCATTGAACGTGAGTTCAAGAAGACATGAAACATTACCAGGAGGCTAAATTCCAGCTTATATTTTAGAAGATGAGCGTTTTTCAGTTATCCTAAATCTCCTTTAACGGAACGTCAATGAATACTACTCACGTTGAGATTATGACAGACTATCCAGCAGTATCCCGTCTAGTTTGAGAGTAATCGACAAATTGGTGTTCAGGAAGATCGTAAAAACTGACTGATCATTAAAGTCATAGCACTGGTGCAGGTGTTTCTCAAATAATATTTGAATGGTATTTTTGATTTTTCAATATTTTTCTAATAAACGACTCCCTTGATATTTAAACAGATGGAGATTGTCAATTATAAAATATACAACTCTCAACTCAACAATACTTATTATTAAACGAACAAGAAGCAGCAAAGATCAAACCCCTGGAAGATCATGAGGAAATACACCTCGACAATTTGAAAGAACGGAATTCTGCCGAATAAATGTTTGACTTTTCCCATTCAAATCTCTGGAAAAATGATCACAGGCAATCAGACCGTAACCAGAATGTAAAGAAAACATCAAGAAAATAAAAAAATTATTTCTTAGGTAGCGATTTTTTTATGTAGTCTATTATTTCTCTGGATAAAATGAATCTGGATTTTATTCGCACCAAAATCGTACGAGCCAACTTTTTCCTGATAAGTTTTTTTTGAGTTAGATCTTCCCATAAGCATGAGTATCTCTAGCTCTAGTATCTCTACCGTCCTGATAATAATCACATCGCCAGTTTCAAATTCATGGCAATTATCAAAATCAAAATAACCAAGCTTCACATCAAATCAAAGATATTTTAAGATCAATTTCTTACTATTTGTAATTCACCACACTTGATCATATTTTTTTTAATTACCAATGAAAGCTTGCTTGAATAAACATGTGAATTACCAACGGTATGTCTTTTGTTCGCACATAATTCCGGAAGCGTCTTTTGTAGTACCTGGATTAATCCAGCTGAAAATACGAGGTCACACTTACCGGTTTTTGAAGCAAGCATTGTGAAGAAAAGCGTAACTGTGGCCATGCTTAACATAACGACAAAAAATAGAAGAAGCTGTTCACGTTTTGTGAACTTTTTCACTTTTTTGGCCCACTCCTGCATGTTGATGCGACTAAAAAAATTTGAAAGAAAACATGTTCTTAGCTCATTTTATAGAACTATTGAGAAGTGCATAGTCAACTTACATGATATTCTAATGAAAAAAGACGCACCTTACCTCAATCGTCAATACACCTACAGCCACTCACTGAAGCTGGAAGACTAAATACTAAAATGAATCATTCGTTACAGTGGCTCAACTGGCGCTCATCTTAATAGAACTTAATTATCACATTATATTCTAGAGGTAGAGCTTTTAACAGAAATAATGCGACACTTGGCTTGTTTAATTTTAGTCACACGTCTAGTTTGAACAGGATTTTAATGTTTGCGATAGTCGTTGATATGTGATGACAAGTATGACAGGTGTTGTGCGAGTGCGCAAATTTTATGAGAAAATTACCCACATAACAAAATAATATACCTAGCATGTCCTCAGAATTTTCTTCTTGGTATAAGGATATTGAAAATATGTTCCTAGCATGTGCTAAGAATAATAGTTATATATACAGGGGAGGTCCTGAGCATTATCTTGTCCACGAGCATGTGCTATGGGACTTCGATAAGGAATGTTCTAGGAATATTTCTAAATATACCAAGCATATCCTTTCTTATATACTCCAGCTTATTCTGTGAACAAACCTAACTACCAAGGCCTATCTACTTTGAAAAGACTTGATCGGGATGGATTGAAAGGGATGTTTTTTATTTTATATATTACAAGCATATTCTATACACGTTCTTGGACATGAAAATTATATCCTGCCAAGCATTTATAAACGTATGGTGAAATGTCCTTGGTACATGCTGAGAATATATGTACGCGAATATACGTTTGAAAATATATTTGGTAGATGAGTATATATTCGTAGAACATTCTAATGACATGGGCATAAGCATATGAGTCAACAAATATGCTTTCATTGTTATGTGGGATAATTTGTGCCGTTTCTACAGTTCACCTTGTATCTTGTTTCTAGAAATCTAATGAACATTTGGCAACTTGGTCAATAGGTCTTGAATGAGCATCAAAAACGGCAACTTTGGCTGTAATTCAACAGACCTCGTGGCATTTTCCGTTTCGGGGATAACAAAGGTCGAGCGAGTGTTAAAATACTTGTACAGAAAAACGTATGTGAAAAAGTAACAACCTTTCATAAGTTGATCACTTGAACCGCGGCCACTACATTATCTACGCATAATTTTCAGGTTTGTTAAAAATCAATTTCAAGAACGATTTGCAACAGTTATTAGAGTTGGAGTTTATGATGTGTAAAGGAGTACAACCAGAGAAGTATTACTTAAGTACCTTTATTAAAATAGAGCGTGTAACGGATTAGTTAAGACAAATCTACTCTCTGACTTGCGTGCACTAATATACAATTTGATCCTCCTCAATCATCCAGATCCATCAACGCAACATATCCAATTACCCACATCTTCTTGACACCCATAGAATTTACATAATTGACGCAAATTGATTGATTTTGAAAATCACTTATCATTTTTCTCGATAAATAATGCTAATTTTTTCCAGACCGATCTGTCGAAGCCACCCGTCCCCGGACACCACAATGTCGGCGCCACCCCAACCGGGAGTACCACACCTTCCTTCACCTCTGGGCGGTAAAATACCGCCAGAAAATCCCGGTGGAGACAGATTTTTGGGCAAAGGGTCTCCCTTTGGACCTCCAGGTGGTGTGGATCCGCAGAGGCACTCGCAAAGTGATGATGATAGTGGGTGTGCTCTTGAGGAGTATACTTGGGTGCCACCTGGGCTAAGACCAGATCAGGTAGGTTCATATAAATTCCGAACATATCGATGTGAGGTTCAAATAGAAATTCACGAATCTTGTCACGTGACATCATCAAGTTTTTTCTACAGCGAAAAACCCGACTCCGGAACGGCTATTGAAACATCATCAGACCGAGCCAATTACGGTAAAACGTCAAGATCACTGATTGACAAGCGCTTCTAGAAGTAAAACCAACATCGATAATTGCATCTCCATTTCGTTTTCCTTTATAAGAGATGACATCGAGGAAATGGAACTTCCTTTAATGTTCTAAAACGAAAGGATGTCGAGATGGAAATTTTGATTCGGTGTTTGTTTGAAATTTCTTAGAGCAGTTCTCTGTGAAAATAGAGAAAATTTAAAATGTCGATGCGCAAAGCGGATATCAAGCGTGCTTCATTCACTGTTGCTTATGGCGCGGTTGGTCCTTGTTTGTGAGATTTTTACCCAGTAAAACTTGTTTGTGCTTGTAGTACTCAAAGAATCCACGTGTTAAAGATGATTAGAACATGTGTATTTTGCAAAACGTCGCAGAAAACAGGCGATTCAAATCGTTATTTTTACATGTCACTTTTTTTAATCAACAAACGTAAACAAAGCCAGGACGTTGAGATTGCCATATTGTGTAAACTTTCTCTGTTACACAAGATCTTTACATGATTGAATCTGTGAAATCCTGGGATTCAATTATTATCGATTTTATCCATTATTGTTAAATAAAAATACATTCTAAAATTTGTAATCAGAAAAAATATCTTTATAGATAGTATAAGATAAAATCTGAATACCAACACATCTTGGCATTTTTCCATGAATCATTGGCTGGTCCCAGTCTATCAATGTTTTATGATTCCATGGTGGTCTCGCGAAGCTCTACTGCTAGTTCCACAAATTTGTTCAAGATTATGATCGGAGCATCCAGACCTCTTTGGAGGGAAATAACTTGACTTGTACAAAAGCTATTCGACTGACAGCGCCCAAACTTCCAAGAGTGCTAGGAAATGATTATGCAAAATCGTCTCTAAATCTCTGAAATGGATGCCCTACAATATTCAAAATGTCATGGAAGATTATTGAACGCAAACAGAAACCAGAAGCGTATTTGGAACATGAACAGGGAATTAGTTCTCACATAAAGCCCTAAGCTGACGTGAGAAATACATGCGAAGTTTGATATGCATGGGCAGGAAATGGGGTACCTATACTGGGTGGGCTAATACAAACTAGAATTTCCGTTTCAGAGTTATATTACCGTAAAATATTTATAACGATGAGAAAACACTTGAAGATCATAATAATTCTTGGGGTCTAGTCTGGAATATTCGTGCTCTCTCGAAAATAGCTGAAAATTTTAATTAAAATTAGTAGGTATGCTTCTGTAACAAAACCGGGATCATTCAAGTTCTATGTCAATTAGAAAAGAAACTTTCTTTATATGACACCCCCATATTTCAATGGATATCACTACATAGATCTCTGCGAGACAAATGCATAAATAGGTTGAGTTTGTCTTATCTGTCAGAATGACGGAACGATTTAAAAGATTAACCTTAAATAATTATTGATAATGACTAATGACTATTCCTAAGGTGAGATGATAGTTGAATAGACTTTTGTTTTAATAAATTCTAGGGGATGAGGTCCGTTGGTCTCGCTCGTCATTAAATTTCATATTGTCGTTCTATCCATCGATTTGAAACATCTGTTGTGATTGTATTCGATAACAATTTAAATTTATTTGTTTTGTCGTTTTGACAGACTACTCCTAAATCCCATATTGGTGAATCCGTCTTGCAAAAATCTATTGATATGCGTGCAAATGTACAGGATGTATCATTTAAATTAAAAAAGTTGTCTGTATAGTTAAAAAAATGAAGGCTCAAATGGCACTATCTTAAATAATGAATTAGTGAAACTTTTGGCTAGCTATTTTTATATTTATTTGATACTCCATTGTCCACGGGATAACTCTCGCAAGAACTGAAAACGAACGAAGAAAAATGGAGAATTTTGCAAAATTCCAAACTTTCTATAAAATATTTTTGTTCTTGTCTTAAAATAATTGACTGTATAATTTGTATCCAACATTTTTTCTTTTGCCAAGGCTCATTAGCTTTTTTTATTTTTTCGTATATTGTTATGGGGATGCATTTTGCGTTTTTTTTTAATTATTGTCAAAAGAAATTCATTCTCCAAATAATTTCATGTATATTATGAAATTAAAATTATTATAAATACAAATATTGTCAAAACCTTCAGAGATAAAAAGATTACAAAAACTCAACTAGATCAAATTCCATACAAAATAACAAAATATTCAATAATATCGGTAGTTCCAGAAGGAACTTGAAAAAAATCGAGAATGTGGAAAAATCGAATATTCTGGATTTCGTCTTATTTATTTATTTATTTATTTTTATAGTCTTGGAATTGCGTTGAAATGTGTAGTGATGAAAAAATCACGAAATGGCGCAAGATTCATTAAAATCGGTCAATACAGTTAAGTATGCCGTGCCGTGCAATCAGTCAAGATAAACAGTGTTGCCAAAAGTAGGAACTTCTTCCTACGAGTGAAGATAAGCATGCCATGTGTGGAAGTGATTGAGGATTTTTTAAAACCAATAAGATTTATCTAAGGAAAATCAACACTTCACGTGTACTTTTTTGCCAAGGTGAACTTTTATTAACTGTAGGTAGTTGAAAATATTTTTTTACGAAACAATATTTTACTTTTTTTTGCTGAAGGAATAAATACATCGGTTTTTCAATTTGGCTCATTCTATTTGGATCTCACTTTGATTGAGTCACGATTCACGAACCTCAAGTAAGTAGCCATTTGTGGTGTGGTTTCTTTTTGGTAGCGCACACCCATACATACACTTCAAGAGCACTGGGTTTTTTGAAAAGAGATCGCAATTTCATGGTTTTCGATCCTTCAAGCAGAGGCTCACAACTTCTTTATTTTCAAAGATGTCAGTATAACTCTCGCGGCAATTCAAAAATTGACCAAAAAGGTGAATAAAATATGCTTACAATGAAAATAAAATCTTCAAAGTAGAAAACACACAAAAAGTCCTTAATCTCCGCAATAAACTTGTCAATTAAATGGAGCATAATAACTACTGTATTTGATGATTATGTCAAAATAAACTGGAACTCAATACTTCAAAGACGAAGGCCGCTTGCACAGGGTTATTGATTATAAATGCCCCCCCCCCATCTAACTTTTTAATCTGACGTTTTAGAAAAAAGTGTTCCAAATGAAAATTTCATGGTTGAAAATGAAATTTTTAAAAAACCTGTTTTCACATATACAGGGCGTTCCAAAAAGTCTGGGCGAGGTCTAACTTTCTTATTTCAAATTGATACCCTATTTTTTCATTTGATGTTTGGATTCTCCTTCATTTTTCATGTAGCATATTCTATCCTATACCTAAGTTTGATGTATAAAAAGATATTTGATATTTTATAAATTGAATAATACTAATTCATTGTTATAAAAAAGTGAAATATATCTATGGTTTCGAAGTATTGACGTAATTGTGTGTGTAGGATATACCAAAACTTCTCTGATTTTAAATTGATACCCAAAAAATGAACAAAAAATAAAATAACGTCTTATATAAAAAAAAATCTTTTGAATCAAATGCAGAATTATTTATACTTTGATACTTTTACACTTCAAAAGTACTTAATCACGTGACATTTTCGTCAATACGAGCGTCAATAATTCGAAATCATAGATATATTTGACATTTTCACAACAATAAATAATTATTATTCAATTAATAAATATCAAATATCTTTTTATACATTCAACTTAGGTATAGGATATGCTACATAGAAAATGTTTATAGTTAAAAGGAGAATCCAAATATCAAATAAAAAAATAGGGTATCAATTTGAAATAAGAAAGTTGGACCTCGCCCAGACTTTTTGGAGCACCCTGTATATGTGAAAACAGGTTATTTAAAAAGTTCATTTTCAGCCATAAAACTTTTATTCGAAACACCTTTTTCTAAACCGTCAAATTGAAAAAATTAAATGCCCCCCCCATTGATAATCAAAAACCCTGTACACTGACGAGACCGCGTTCGCGTTCTTACCATGTGATGGCACCGGCCAAACCATGTCACAACCCAGGTAATATAGATGGGTACTTATGTTACCAACATTTTATTTCAAGTTATTAATCATAACCATGAGATGGCGCCAGCCAAGCCTACACCTTCCAAAGTTTGTTAAATTATATAATCTTCTAAACCGATTTTACCGGCTCTGATGATGAAAGGTATCATTTACCGGACTCAAAACCAGTCCGGTTCACAGTACAGTATGAAATAAAAAAAAATATGATATCGGATTGTCTCTGTAGTTCAAATAATCCACCTCTAGAATCACAAGAAATCAAATCCTAGATCCACAGTTACATTTTTCAATGCATATTGAGTTTATAAAAAATGTAGCACAAAAATTCTTAATTTTGGTAGGGTAGGCTGGGTAGGTATTGTCGACCAGAAATAATAACTTATGAAAAAGTTGTGCATAATTAACAAATTTAAAAAAAAAAAAAACTATGCGGGTTTAATTAAAAATATAGTAAGTAGATTGTTTTAATAATTATTGATGATGTTAGAGGCCTTAGTCTATTTTATTATTGAAAAAATCTTATTCTTCTATAAAAGATTAGTCGAAGTTTAATGCCTCAATGTTTGAATGTTTACATATTCAGAAGGACGATTTCAATTTCATAACTTTAATATTTCGGATATAAATTATATTGTTTCAATATACATTTAGTGTACGGACTTCAATATTGTAGAAACCTCGTTTTTGGTACAAAATTTTCATCTTACGCGATCAGGTAGTTTTTATCAGTCAAGTGCTTAATAAATCTCTATTTCTGTTTACTCTCCCAGGTTCATCTTTACTTCAGCGTACTCCCCGAAGACAAAGTACCCTACGTCAACAGTGTGGGCGAACGTTACCGAGTACGACAGCTCCTACAACAACTCCCACCACACGACAATGAGGTGAGATACTGCCATGCCCTCAGCGACGAGGAGAGGAAAGAGCTGCGACTGTTCAGTGCTCAAAGAAAAAGAGAAGCACTGGGAAGAGGGGCAGTCAGACAAATACCTGGAGTTATGCGATGTGATTCGGTAAGTAACATCTTGAGGCAATTCCCCTTTGCAATTAAAATTTTTCCATTAATTAAATCCCTGAACAGTGATTGCTCCGAAATTGCCGACGCGCATAATTAAAAGACAAAATTTCATTCTGCAGTCAATCTCTTGAGGAATTTTGACGCCTTAAGTGAAAACTGGAAATGGCACTCGACAAGTCAATTTCCTTTGCCGATAAATCATATGCCCTCATAGATCAAGGAGAGGGACTTTTTAATATAAAATAACACATATATAACTTTCTTTCCCCCACGTGTTGCAAGCACGTGACTTGGGAAAAGTTAAGTGCTGAGCTGGCGAGTGGCTTTGACTGTTCTGGGTGATATATTTATAAGAATAAAGATTTTGCTATGTACGGAATAACATAAATTATGATATTGGAAATTCAGTTTTGAAAGTTTTTATAGGTAGAACTTTTGCAAGCTATTAAAATAAGCAGAATTAATTGTATTGTGTGGGTACCCCTTACAAGGCTTTATGATAGCTTAACAAGGACAATATAGGCTTTCTGCAACAATGTTCCATTGACAATATGACAACGTCTCAATCAACATAGCATTAGACGCTCGAAGATAATAATAATACTGCAAAGAATAATTGCTATTTTATGCTTTCGCATTTAAGATTTTCGTTTTGGTTGCTTTCATAGAAAAGCCATTATATTGCAAAATGGTTATTTATTATTTACGAGGTTTTGATCCTCAAAGACTCGGAACAGGTATTTATTGTCTACTTTGTACTTCACGTATTACAAATTGTACTTCTGAAAGTGCGTCCCTCGAACTGCAACAAAAAATCGTGCTTTGAGTGTTCGCTCTGTTCAGCGTTACCGCTATAAGTAGCCTCAATCATACTTTATATTCGCCCTGGCCCTGATGGATGAATATGACAAAGTAGTGAGGAGTAGTACATAGTACAGTTTAGTTTTTGGTTGAATGCTGGTCTATTCCATTTTTCATCGAATTCTCTTTGAGCATTTGTAGTGTACCGACTAACGACGGAAAATGTTTGGTTCGTTCTGTTTGGTGCGGTGCAACATCAACATTAGAGCAATTTGTTACAGTGCGTTCTGCTCGTTTCTTGCATGAGCATGTGAACTCAACAAAAAAAAACATCATGAAATCATCGCTCGAGAATGCTTATCGCTTGCTCGCTCGCTCGCTTTAAAAATTTGGCATAGTGATATTTAGGACTACAAGATTTTGTCGTCTTTCCGAGTAGTCTCCAAATTTCCAAAACAATGAAAGAGACAACAGTCATCAGAACTTAGCAGATATTTGGAGCAAAATTTGGCAGGCTATGCCTGCTGAATTTTTTGAAACCATATTATTATCGGGCATAAAATTTTAAGTTGCTGTCCATCTTTTACCGTTTCCGCTTTGAATTGGACGTTGCCCTCAATATCCTGTAAATCAAAAATAAAGGATTTTTTGACATATCATCATACAGGGTGTAAATCAAAAGTACTTGTTAAAATTTTAAAGGGTGAATCTTTGACGTTGTTATTCCACAACGGTTTGGTTTTTGATACCTATACAGGGCGTCCAAAATAACTATTTTATTTGATTTTTTGCTTAAATTCTGTTAAGTAGGATGGCAATTGGACGAAATTTGGTATACTGGAGATATTGATGAAGAGGAAACCAAATATCAACATTTGAAAAAAAAACCTTTGTGGACCATGTTCTTATGAATTTTTTGTCTTAAAATCAGTGAAAGATTCACACTTCAAAGTTTTTACAAGTACCTGATTCACACCTTATCTGCATGTTTAGATGGTGTTTTGTTCTTATATTTGGACGTATAATATGTGGTTAAGATATTTCCAGTTGATTTCGAGATAAGAACCTTTTATATATTTGTTTTGATATACAGAGTGTTTCATGCTTATAGCGGTATACAAAGTTATCTTTAATCTATCACTTCTACTGAGTTATGTAGCAATTCCAAAAACAAAGTTAAAAGTAACGTGAAGTAAGGTGAAAAAATCATTGAATTACCATTTTTTTCGATTATAATTCAAAGTCATGCCTATATACGGTCACCACTGGTAAAAGTAGAAAAATAATGTTTCGTAAGTACTTACCAAAGTACTTACCCAATCTCAACAAAATATTCAAAGCGGTCGGCATGAGAACTTTTTGTTTAATCACTCAAGGATCCTATCATGGTACACCCTGTATAATGCATCCATAGATCAAAAGTGTAAATTTTACAAATGAAGTATGACTTTCTCATAAAATCAACATGAGATACCTTTGAAAATGAAAAAAAAAGTTACACTTCAGTTAAAACTTCTTGAAATTATCCAATTCTGCCATTCAATACATTCCAATGAGGTATTAAAAAACAGCTCTAATGCGTTCTTGCTGTAATAATAATATTCATTATTGTTGTTATTATAATTTTTGTAGCCCTACACCATTGTATGGTGAAAGGGTTTCAGATAATATACACAGTGTGTCGCAGATAAGAGGAATACACCCCTGTATTTTCTTTTTTTGAAGAAGTCTCGGTTCGAAATTCTATACAATCTTATAAGCTCCACTATTTGTGTTATTCAACTAAAATTTAATGTCTAAATCCCTTCTACTATGTCTTCGCAAAGAGGGCCAATTCTCGATATTTTGCTTCGCGTCCAAGATATCGAAAAAAACAGGAAAAAGTTCTTCTAAATTGTATTTTCACCTCGGATAGCAAGTTTCAAAAGAAAATTCTAATTTCAATTTTTATATTTTCCTTAGATCAAATGAACTAGCCAATAAAACCTTAAAAATGGTTTTTGAGACGCCATGACAGCATTATATTGGAGAGGAGTCAAGTCTCTAGTTTTTATGGGAATTATATTGTGTCAAACGGAAAAATAAAATCATTAATGAATCCAAACTTCTTCAAATAAAGAAAATACAGGGGTGTATTCATCTTATCTGCGACACACTGGATATTATTGTTGCTGAGATGGAGTTTTCTGTCCATTTTTGGGATTCGGTTGAGAAAAGGCGGGGGGTTTGAAAGTCTTGGTTTTCCCAAGTGGGGTGGGAAAACCAATACTTTCAAACCCCCTCTTTTTTCATAAATATTGTTCCTTGAGTTCGGATTGAAGAATTTTTCTATAAATATCTGTAATTTTTCGTTTTCCAATTACCTGAGTATTCTGATCCAAAACCTTTTCGGCTATCCTAAAATTCTTTCAAAGTAGAAAATCAGAAACGTATGAATTTTTGAAAAAAAAACAATTAATGTAATTCTTATAAAATAAATCAAATCACTCAAATCTCAACAAAATGCTTGCCCATCCATGTAGGTATTGCAAATCTTCGTGTTAACCAAAGGCCATACAAAAAATCATTAAATTTATTACAATTTTAAATTTTTTGCCCTAAATAAAAATATGAAAATTAATTAAAAACAAAAAAGAACTTGTATTACAGTGATGAGTTTAATTTTCAAATCCCAAGTCACAGGACTATTATAGTAATATCTTTGTATTTCTATTTCTCTTTCCTTTAGCATCAAGATTCTGTTGGTTGTCCCGTAAGGGACATCCTGTATTCTATTATTCAACTCGACGTTGAAGTTAACTTCTGGATGAGTCTTCGCTTTCTGAAAATAATGATGTTCCGCATTTTTAGAATTATTATCAAATTATTTTGAAATTTTCAAAATTGGTTCCGAATAAGTTATGTAAAAATGAATTGACAAATATTATTGGTTAAATTTGGAACGTCAAAAAAAAAATTAAAACAGAATTCCGAAAAAATCTAATTTGTTTCACCCTGCATATAATAATAATAATAATAATAATCTTTATTTTTGCAATAGGCAAGATACAGTGTAATACTTAATCTACTTTATATATATATAGTATATGCTTGTATATATATGTGGATTCTTCATAAAAATCTTCGGTGGGGGTAAATGAATATACCAAAAAAATATCTCCCCCAAAAAACAAAATTTGAAGTTTCCAAGCGATTTTTGATTATTCACGTAACACCTGGGAAAACCTCGGTTGAAAGGTTCTTGTGCCTCTGTATAGCAAGATTTACAGTAGGGTTAATCCATTTTTGTCAGTGATTGTTGTTTTCTCAAAGTTGGTTGAGATCTGGTACAGTGTGGTCCATCTATCTCATCAACATTTTAAACATGTGTAAGTTCTTCATTTTTTAACTTATCGAAATGATCCAAAGACCTACCAAGTTCTCATTTTGCTATCGAAACAAATGACATACGGGGATTTGAAAACGTTATTCACCTAACCTCCTTTTTTTTCAAATGGAAAAGGGAGTCGAGAGGTTCCATTTTGAAAGTCTTTTCATCCTTGTTACACCCTGAAAGTTTGAAGTCGCTGCCTCGTTCTGATTTCCCAATTTTGAGAAAGTTTTTTTTTCAAAATGATGCCCAATCAACGTTTTGACATTCTCAGCTGCCACTACTGTGTTGAAAATGCAGAACGTGCTCATACAGGGTGTTTCCTAACCTCTGTGACAAAATGAAAGGGGTGATTCTTCGCTTAATTTTAAGACGAAAATGTGGTATAACTTTTTTTCGAATCTCGCTTTGTTTCCAAAATACAGGGTGTTTAATTTTTTTTTGATTAGTTTTTTATTTTTAATTAATTTATCTTTTACTCGATTTTGTTGAAGTTTGGCAACGGTATTTATAGTGATAACGGGCTCATTTTGCCATTAACGAATACAGTGGCGTCCCGAGCGGCACTACCAATATTATTTGGAAAAAATGTACGCCACTGACTTCTTGTGTCATTTTCATTTATTTCTCAGGTTATTCAACTAAAAACGCAACTTTTTGATCTCCTGAATTTTTATCGTATCTTGCCTAATTTTTGAGATAAAAAATTAAATCTAGTTGAGTGAGTTTTGACGCAAAAAGTAATTTTATCGCTGATGTTGATTTTAATGGATAATTCAAAAACACTAAATAAATAAAAGAAAAAAATATATAAAAATAAATAATAATAATAAAAAAAATTAAACACCCTGTATTTTGGAAACAAAGCGAAATTCGAAAAAAAGTTATACCACATTTTCGTCTTAAAATTAAGCGAAGAATCACCCTTTTCATTTTGTCACAGAAGTTAGGAAACACCCTGTATATTGGGGATCAAAAATTAGAACGAGGCAGCGATTCCAAACTTCAGGGTGTAATAAGGATGTATAAATATCTTCAAAATAAGGTATCTTCCGACCCCCCTTTCCACTTAAAAAAGAGTAGGTTACGTGAATAACTAACCCAAACTGTACTTTTCCAAAACATTTATAAAAACAATAAAGAATAATGCTGAGTTTTGATAATTTTGTCTTTTACAACAAACAAAATGTATTTCTATTTTTGGTCGTTTTTTTCCAAAGCAAGTGTGTAATGGCAAGACTCGAACTGCTTTTTTTAGTTTTTCATAGTCACACATTCGCTTCTAAACTCTTATCTAGCACCGTCAAATTCAACAATGTTACATACAATTTTTGATACATTGTTTGATAATAAATTTATAACGTTTAAGTTTTAATGGTCGATAAATTACGTTTAACGTGAGGATATTTAATACAAGCTTTAAATTCAGTAGTTTATTTACCTTCTGGTAACTTATTCGGAACCTTGATTAAATCATCTCAGCATTTTATTTCTTTTCTCAGTTTTACTGAGAAAAACAATTTTTCGACTCAACTTTTTCGATGGCATTATTTGACATAATGTAAAGAATTTACAGTGAATATAAAAGTTATGACTAGGTGTGACTCAATTATCTGGGTTAGAATGATAAACATACATATCCATAGCTGTAAAGGTGAATTATTGTAATATGCGTCGTTATTACTTTGATGCTCATAATCAAAGGCCTTCATGACCCCTGTACTCATATTTTTACAAGTTTTTTATTTTTGATTAATCTATAAGCTCCAAAGGGCGGGTCCCTTAAAATCACCCTATTACAATATATAATTATACCACCTGAAATAGTCCAGCTTTATCACATCCCGATGGCCTTGTCGTAATTAAAATAGGCCACAAATCATATCAGCATATCTGCGGTGTACGTACCTTTAATTATCAATAAATGCTGTTTAATAACCTGGTCCGGTATTAAAGATCGCAAATATGACATGCATTAATTTTCCTATGGCTTTATGATGCATAGCCGATTTTTAATTACAACATCTAATTTGCACATTTTTTACGGATTTCTCCTGAGAGAAGTGAGTAACTGGCCCGTTTATACTTTATGTGACCCACGGGACGCGTCTTTCGAAAGTTAATTAGAAAAATGCTAATTAGACCGGTTTTAATTGACTATAGTTGCGGCCCAAGAAATTTAGAGACAGCAAATTGCGCTTCTGACCCCTGTCAATAGCACAAAGTTGCAGCCCCTTTGTAACATCTTACTTGTCCAATATCGTGAAGTTCTGACACAAGTAAAACTAATATTTCATCAGCCCGATAAATTTCATCCCTTGCGCGCCATTTGGCACAGACAGATTTATTTGAGACCTACAATAGAAATATAAACAGCTATCTTTATTTTTCAGTGTTCGGAAACGCTAGCATCAGGGGACATTGGGGTGATTGCGTCAAGGGCCGGACCCAACACTGTATGGCATCCTGCTTGCTTCACCTGTTGTGTTTGCAGAGAGCTGTTAGTAGACTTGATTTACTTCTACAAGGAAGGCAGGCTGTACTGTGGAAGACACCATGCTGAGACTATCAAACCTAGATGCAGTGCTTGCGATGAGGTATGTACACCCTCTGTAATCTCATTATTTTTTACCGATGACAAATGAAACTTTACAGATAATTCTTGCGGATGAATGCACCGAAGCCGAAGGCCGCGCCTGGCACATGAAACACTTTGCTTGCTCCGAATGCGAAAGACAGCTAGGCGGACAGAGGTACATAATGAGGGACGGCAGGCCATATTGTCTGCATTGCTTTGATGCCATGTTTGCGGAGTACTGCGACAGCTGTGGCGAGCCCATTGGAGTCGACCAAGGACAAATGAGCCACGAAGGTCAACACTGGCATGCCACTGAAACTTGCTTTTGCTGCCATACTTGCCGCACTTCACTGCTAGGCCGACCTTTCCTGCCCCGTAGAGGTGCCATTTATTGTTCGATTGCTTGTAGTAAGGGAGAACCACCCACGCCCAGCGACAGTAGCGGTCCTGGAACTAGGATTCCGCGCAACAACAAGCTCAAACCCTCTGATAACTTGTCACCTAGTGAAGCAAGCACACCCCCAGCGTCCCCTTCCACGCACAGGACGCCACACTCTCCTACAACCAGTACACCTTCCAGTCCATTGCAGTCCCCTCCTAACCAATACAGTCATAGTCCAATTAGATCTCCGAAAATGGGTCGACGGGCTTTGCAACGAAGTCCTAAGCCGGGTGGTTCTGTGGCCAGCACCCCCACTCCATCAGAAAGTGGTGATAGGGACGATGTTGCACAGGAGAAAGGTCTGGATAGGGTGCTTCTAGAACGAAACCTTGATCGGCTTTTATCCGAGCGTAACACTGCACATCACTCTCCCGACTTGGAGAAGCTTCTTAGCGCTAGAGATCGCAGTCGGGAACCTTTACATTTGGCGGACTTGAGTCTGGACGAGTGGGCGGATCGATTGAGTATGAGCGATAAAAAGGACAATAACATCAGCGAAGTCAAGTTAGAACAACATGCTAATAGTATGCCGGAGCTAGCTGTAAGTCAACTCTTAACTGTTATCAATTGAGCTAATTCCTGTTCACAGATTCCAGGGTCGAGTGACTCAACTTCAGCTACAACACCAGGCTCGCCCAGTAAAAAGACACGCGGTCTGCTTAGCGTTCGTTTTCAGGGAGACAACGAAGCTTTTGAAGCGGATGAAGCTGACAATGCCAGTCTGGCAGCTGCCAAACGATTTCCTAGAAGTAGAAGTTACAGTGGAGGATGCAGGGAGAGGCGGCACGTGGATACGTTGCAGCGTAAGGGGCGTGTACCTCGAAAAACGACATCGGAGACTCATATGGCCTCTAGGTAAGGCGGTTTCATGGGATAAACCAACATCTAACCCATTCAACTTCAGCTCAAGACACCACGACGATGACTCAGATAGCTACTGTTCAACCTGCTCGTCCAGCTCTTCGTCTGATGATCAAGACTATCAACTGCCTCCAAGGAGGGCCTATGGAGGAGTGAGGATTTCTTATGTGCCAAATGATGCTCTAGCCATTGCAAGGAGGAGGCAGCAGGCGCACCAAAAAAGCCCGAATCGGGTCAAACCACCGTTTGATGAGCGCGACAAGAATTGTATCATTTCTTGATACAGGGTTGTTGATAGATTGAAAATTATACTCAAACTGGGAAAAAGTGGAATTTCGACTAGAAGCTAAAGCATATCATTTTTGGTCTTCCTTTTTTTTGTACAAATAGATATTTATAACACTTTTTGTCGTGTCACCATATGTAGGTACGTGTAGAAATGTTTGCATTGTATATTAGTTATTTATTATGCTATTAAATTTATATAATATATTGTTTCTAGATATGTAGGGTTTTGTATACTTTGTATATAAAAGTTTTTCAATAAATGAAGTCCAGTATCTGAGTTATGGTTCTTTGATCTCTAAAACCAATGAATAATGTGGCATCCCACTCAACTAGAAGCTGAAAAAAATTAAATGGTTTGGGTCAGTTTGAAAAAAGAACTCAACGAACCTGTGTGTAGACTGACTAATGAACGTTCTATACAAACTGCATCACGAATAATCCTTACGCAACAATAATGAACCGTGGTCTATCAAATGAGAGCAAAGTGAACGAGATTACATTCGTAGTCGATTATACAGCTCATAGATCAATTGGATCACGAACAATATCGTCAATAAGAGATAATGTTGAAGAACAATTGGCAAATCTCATTCACCAACAAGAGACATGTGATGCCGGGAAAATAACTAATTTGAACTTCCGTCCCCTATTCTTAATCGCCACTTTCACTAAGGGCCTATACTCGGTCCTGTATGGCCAACTAAACTAGAAACTTTGCACAGTTCTGATTTGCTGGATGTTGAATTGAGAGAAATAAGCTTCTGTAGACATAGTGATACACAGTTTCCTCACTAAGGGAAGTATGAGATGAACGAATGTTATTCTGGTCGCCCAGTATATATCAGCAACATTTCTCGCACACCGAGTTAAGTGCTGGCAATATAGGAACGTGAACCGTAACCCCCAACAACAAAATTGGCAAACCTCTGTGACGAGGTAATACATAAGGAGAAAAGCAATGATTACCTAAGAGAAGGAATCTCTGTATATCAACATACAAACTTCCAAGAACATACCAGAGACAACTGAACATACCTCCCTATAGTGGTGGACTCCTCATTACTCTTCCGGAATTAAGAAGTTCGTGGAGCGTCCTAGTGGAATATAATCAACTAGAACACGATCATATTTTCTATCTGGAAAATAAAAAATGATCGGAGAAGACGACCTGTATATTATCAGACTTCTGCAAACTTAACACTGGTAAACTATATGGGTGGGTGGATACAGACACACTCACTAGGTACCCAAAAAGGAAGGGTTCTAGTTCGTAACCATGTGGAGTGTCGGTCACTATCCAAAAAGGTTCAAAGGTAATCTAAGACAGAGAATCGGAATCAGAGAAGACATCAACTGCATGTGGTCCCTAGAAGAGACCAGTAGTTCACATTCTGATAACGGTAGAGTTAGGGGGCTTATGCAATGAGGCTTGCACAGAGAAATGGGAGATTTATCTGGGCTTAGACAAGCCAATTTGCGCAAGTAAATACAGTTATGAGCGTATAGACAAAATTCTTCCACTCAGACTCAGTTGTTGGTGTTTGATCTGTTGGCGAGTCTGGAAGAGATCCCATTGGGTCTGACCAGCCTGAGTTAAAACTCGTAGAAGGAAATGTCAAACTGATTGAATAAAATGTAAGTTGCTGCACCCATCCTCCTCACCTCGATCGGAGAGCCCAATGACCCGTCATTTCCGAGTTGCATGCACCAAGGAGTGTTTTATTAAATCTATTTAGTGAACTAAATATAGAAACATTACTTGCTGGACAGGTCGAACGACACGTGGGTTCCATGAAGTGCTTTATTCAGTATCTGAACAATCCGTTCAAGTTATATCTTGCACTTCTCACAAGTTTCTCTACATCCTGATCTATTTGTATTCGTCCTCTTGAAATAAAACTGGCATATGTTTTTTTTTCTTCCTGCCATTAGGTTTTTTTTTTCATTCATTAGAAATGCATGAATAAAATCGCAACCAAACTCAACTTAACAAAAATCGGCCCATTCTTACTTCGCACTTTTGGCCTCAACTATTTCTTCTCCACAATCTATTTTTTAAATCCAGAAAAAATATATATACAGTTTGAAAGACAATTTAATATGCTTTGCTGTGAGTTTGAATTAAATTTTATTCCGGCTTCTCAGGATCAAATTTATGAAATTTTAAAAAGACACAGTTATAGCCGATGGGCCGATTTCTATGCGCTTAAGTGTATATAATTTCAAACATTCGCATTCATATCTAGCAAAAAAATGCGCCAGCAGGTCTCAAAACAGTGTTAGAAATACTCGGCGATAGTAGCCGGAGAGCTGGCGGGCAAATTCTGCAAGTCTTCTAAAGGCTAATTTTTCTACATTGTATAGTCTAAGATACGGTATTAGAAATATCTACCCTCATCTGTTATTCGATGGCAATAAAGTTTGGACGTTAGATAATTTGATCAAAAATGGATTATATGAAAATCTGGGGCTATACTATTAAACAGGGTGTTACAAATTTCAATGTTCACCATTATACGGGTGTCCCAACGATAGAGTAAAGTAGGTTTTATCATATAGGATATGGAAAATATCAATATCAATGTGCGTCACAGGTTAGGGGTGTAAATAGCGCACATTCTGAAAATATTTGGAAACATACAGATTGCGTCACAAAAGTATGGCGTGTAAAAGTATGATTTTTTTGAATAGAATGCCCTGTTTTTGATTTTATTTCTGGATTCTATGTGTCACTATAAACATTTTTTGTTCAATAATATATGGGTCTAAATTTGATAGTTTTTGAATTATTCGAATTTAACGAAAAAATTTTGCATTTTAATGATATTAAAGAATGATTGTTTTCTCCGTTATTTAAAATATTACACTCTTGAGATTTGGTAGGGATAAGGACTAGTGTCATATCAATGCTTGAACCAGAGATATTCGCTATTTGTTATACAGGGTGTTTTTTACTATAGTCCAAACTTTCCGATTTTCAAAATAAAAAAAATAATTTTTTTCAAATGATACACCCCTTTTATTATTACGGTAGTGGATTGAGTATTTGAAAACCTATCATTTTTGCAAATAATGTCCTATACCTATCTTTCATGGTTATCGAGAAATTCCGAATTTTCTAAATCGCTACCTTGTGTTTTGCAATAAAACGATAAACTATGCCAAGTTTCAAGTTAATATTCAAAGGTAATACTAAAATTCAAATTGTTAATCGATATTTTGTCTTAATATATGTTCAAAAAGGTGACCTCCCTGTTGAATACACAGATTCAGTCTTCTTTGAAGATTCAGCCTGACTTCTGATAACATCAAAGGCGTCACTGAATGACAAACGTCCCGTATTCTATTTTTCATATCTTCCATGGTGGTTGGCTTGGTAAAGTATACTCGGTCTTTTATGAATCCCCATAAAAAAAAATCGAGGGGAGTTAAGTCGCATGATCTCGGTGGCCACGGAATAGAACCTCCACGTCCTATCTATTTTCCTGGGAATGGCATATCCAAAAATGCCCGTACATCACGATGGTAATGTGGAGGTGCACCATCCTGTTGCAGCCACATATTTGCCCGTTCGACTAAATTGATATCTTCAAGTAGCAGAGGCATTTCTTCACGCAAGAAATTCAAATAGTTGCGACCCGATAAATGTTCATCAAAAAAGAAGGGACCAATGATTTGGTTATGGTGGATGCCACACCATACATTTATTGACCAATAATTTTGATGTTGGACTTCTCGTAGCCAAAATGGATTTTCAG
This sequence comes from Orchestes rusci, assembly GCA_958502075.1. Taxonomy (NCBI): domain Eukaryota; kingdom Metazoa; phylum Arthropoda; class Insecta; order Coleoptera; family Curculionidae; genus Orchestes; species Orchestes rusci. Next base: position 17,061,412 of record OY293313.1, on the reverse strand, counting down.
TCGCATAATAGTGCATATTATGCCTGTTTTCAGCCCCGTTGCTTCTAAATGTCGCCTCATCGGAGAACATATAATTTTGCACAAAAAGTTGTTATCCAACTGAATTCGTTGATTGATGATACCGTGGGATGGGGCTACTTTAGAACCCGGGGGATACTTTGATTGAAACTTCGCCATTCCACTCAACGACTTATTACCGCCAAAAAATTGAATCCTTTGCGACCGCGCCGCCGCGCCCGAGTTGTATAAAGCACAAGGAGGCACACTACACACTAGAAGCAGCTTCAGGCTTCAGTCAACCCGGAACGTGCACGAGGTTTCTATTAAACACTGGCTTTAATAGAAATTCTCATTTTGGAACACTTTTTATGGTTGAAATAACTTCAAAAGTGGAAAGCTTATTCCAAGTATCAGCAAGGTGAGTACTTGTCAATGTTACTAAGGCACTCTTACTATAGTTATTTATGAGTTTCCCATGTTTTCGATGCTGCATATTTCTAACAAAAATTAATACATGTGTCGTGGGGTAACTTTGATTGGGTGGGTGGGGCAACATGCCCCCTCGAGAGAAATGAAGTGAATTTCATGGTGTTTTTTTTTCAGAAAAAGCAAAAAACATGGTGCGTGTCTACAAAAAAAAAACGGGTACAAGGCAGTACCAAAATTATACGCAGGCAGCATTGGATCAAGCACTGGTTGAAATAGCCGATGGCCGTATCAGCCAGCAGGGGGCCGCTATAAAATATAAAATTCCATTCGCAACACTGAATAACAAGTTTAAAGGGAAGCATATCAGAAAACCTGGAAGACAAGCCGTTTTTAATAAGACTGAAGAAAAAGCTATCCTTCCAGCTTTAGCAAAATGTGCTGACTGGGGATTTCCTTTAAACCTTCTGGACTTGAGAATGATGGCAAAATGTTATTTAGAAAAAAAAGGAAGAGTCGTTCCGAGATTCGTGAACAATTTGCCTGGAAAAGACTGGGCTCTTAGCGTTTTAAAGCGCCACAAGAATTATTATGGCCAACGTCTTGCCACTAATATCAAACAAGCTCGATCTTCTGTTTCAAGAGAAACTATCAACAAAAATATTTGTATTTTTATACCAGTAAAGCGACGTTCCAGAATACTATTTTTTTTCACACATTTTTTGTAAATAAGTGACTTCTCTTTTCATTTTTAATAGAAATTTGGACGTTATATGGGGTTTCTTTGAAATTATGACGTGAAATAATGACTCGATCAAAGTAACCCCACTTCAGGTGTAACTTTATAACTGACCACTTTTTTTTTTTACTCAAAAAGTACTCAACGTTTTTTCAATATCATAATGTTTTTCGGAAGAAGAAGCAAACCCGATATTTCAATATTTTTTTGACGAACCGAATCGCTAAACTAAAGGCGATACTGAAAAATTAATTTTTAATTTGATCAAAGTAGCCCCATGCCCCATCCCACGGTATTGCAAAACTGGACTCGTTTTTCAAAATCTCTTCCCAGCAATTCTTGATGAAGATGAATATGGTAAGGCTGGTATTTGAATTTTTTTGTTGTCCGATTCACAGTCCGAAGTGTTGCATATAGTTGATAATGATGCCCTACTACTTACATGGGAATTTTCTTCAATATGTAACAAAATATCCAGTTCTTTTTCTTCGTTTGCTGCGTTCTTGTTAACAACTTTACGTTTCGTGTATGAAACACTTCCACTGGAATCAAACCTTTCCATTACATTTCGAAAACAGAGAGTAGTGGGTAGCCGCCGTTCGGGATATTTTGTTCGGTAAATTCTTTGAGCCAGTAGAGGGTTTCTCTCGGCTTCCCCCAATACATAGATCATGTCAATCAAATCATTCAGTGGATAGTCCATAGCCAAAAATATGGATCAAAAAGAAAGGATTAATTTTTACTTCTGTCAACAATAATTTTTGTTTTTTCCATGGCAACGGCCGGTGATCGCCATACATATAATATGACCGAACGATTTGGAAAATTCGAATTTTCTCGATAACTATTGAAGATAGGTATAGGACATTAATAGCAAAAATGATAGGTTTTCAAATACTCAATTCACTATAGTAATAATAAAAGGGGTGTACCATTTAAAAAAAAAGAAATTTATTATTTTGAAAATCGAAAAATTTGGACCATTATAAAAAACACCCTGTATAACAAATAGCGAATATTTTCTGTGGAAGCTTTGATATGACTCTAGTCCTTATCCCCACCAAATCTCAAGAGTGTAATGTCTTAAATAAGGGAGAAAACAGTCATTTTCCAATATCATGAAAATGCAAAATTTTCCGTTTATTTCGAATAATTCAAAAACTATCAAATTTAGACCCATATATTATAGAACAAAAAATGTTTATAGTGACACATAAAATCCAGAAATAAAATCAAATACAGGGCATTCCATTTAAAAAAATCATACTTTTTCGTGCCATACTTTTGTGACGCACCCTGTATGTTTCTAAATATTTTCAGAATGTGCGCTATGTACACCCCTAACCTGTGACGCATATTGATATTGATATTTTTCATATCCTATACGATAAAACCTACTTTACTCTATCGTTGGGACACCCTGTACAGTGCTTTTCTTTTATGTCCCCTCCTTTCATTTTTTGAACGGCTCAACTTAGAGACTTCAAATTCTAGGTGATGAAATACAAGCATGTTTACTATGTTTTGACATAAAATTGACATATGAAAAATTCAACATGGCGGCTGGGCGCCATCTTGGAATGTTTTTTTAAATAGGAATAGGGGTCATATGACACCTCATTTTGAAGGTCCTGCTGAGTACTCTATAACCCTAGAATATTGATTCGATATCTCTAAGTACCACAAAATGGCGGTACATTCAATTACTGCATTGATAAATACACTTTTAAAAAAAATTCGTCAAATTCAATTCAAAAGATGCTGGAAATATTCTTGACATAAAGTTTGGGTTAGGAATAGATGACAAAAATGTCAAAAAAGCATCTTTTGAATTGAATTTAACAATTTTTTTTTTAAAGTGTATGTATCAATGTAGTAATTGAATGTACCGCCATTTTGTAGTACTTAGAGATATCGACTCAATATTATGGGGTTATATAGTACTCAGCAGGACCTTAAAAATGAGGTGTCACATGACCCCTATTCCTATTTAAAAAAACATTCCAAGATGGTGCCCATCTTGGATTTTTCATATGTCAATTTCATGTCAAAACATAGTAAACATGCTTGTATTTCATCACCTAGAATTTGAAGTCTCCATAAGTTGAGCCGTTCAAAAAATAAAAGGGGGGGGAACATTAAAGAAAAGCACTGTATCTTGGAAACGGTAGGATATACAGAAAAGTTCATACCACGATATAGTGGCGCATTTTGGTGCTTAATAAAATGCTCTTGGAAAATCCACAAAATTCTGAATACTTCCGAAGATATCCGCGAAAAAACGAAAATTTTCAAAATGGTTTTTATGTTTTCCTTGGTTTATTAGTCACTCTTTTCCCTCTACAGAATGGTGTCATCAAATTCATGATCCGATGATTCGTCTTCGAGTCTTCGAGCAACCATCATCAACTTTGTTTCTATTATTTTTAAGCAGGCGAGCAATTTCGTTCTACGCTTGATAGACTGGTGAGTTAACAAGTCGATAGACGAGCGAACGTTTTAAAAAACTTTTATTTCTCAAAATTACAACTTAAAACCCGACATAAAATATTATTCGTAAAGTACAATAAATTTCAACTGACTAGCTCTAGTTTTGATTAGGCGAAGCCTATATAAACTTAAATAGCTGAGTTGACAGGTAATATGATGGTTAAGGGAAAAGTGGGACCATAACTGGTGCGACTACATATTACACTTAACATATATTCAACGTTCCGGAGCTAATCAAGCTATCATCAATGTGAATTAATGATGGTTGGGATACAGGGTGTTTATTAATTGAATGCCGATACTTGAGGGTGATAATCCTTGGATGATTTTAAGACAAAAAGTTCATATGAACATAGGTCCGCAAGAGCTTAATTTTCAAGATACAGGGTGTTGAAATATTACAAAATAAATGATTTTTTTATAATTACTTTGATACTATTCCAGATACCTTTATGAAATTTGATACACGTCCTCAAGGCTTCAATATGCATTTTGTGATGCACAAACAATTTCATTATTTTTACCAGTGGCGTCCGTACGGGCTTTGCACTCAATATTTTTGGAGAAAAAACTTGTACGCCACTGCTTCCTTCCAAAATAAAAATCATTTTTAAAATCTCTATTTATTTCTGAGCCAATTTGTTCTCTTGATTTTTTTCCGTCCGGCGCAAGGTTTTAGCTTGTAAAAATAAAATCTACTTAATTGCATTGGCACCCTGCTGTGTCATTCAATATTTTTAAATCAGTGGCGCCCTCTTTAACATTCCCATGCATTTTGATGCATAAAAGACGTGTACCAAATTTCAAAAAGATCTCTGGAATAGTATCAAAGTGATAATAACTCGGATAATAAGAAAAAGATTTTTTTTTTAAATTTCAACACCCTGTATCTTAAAATCTATGCTCTTGCGGACCTATGTCCATATGAACTTTTTGTCTTAAAATCATCCAAGGATTATCATCCTTAAGTATCGGCATTCGATTGATAAACACCCTGTATATAGAATAATATAATAATATAAAAATATCCAATAAACTTATCTTGTGAAGTCGAAAAATACACTGTTAATGCGAAATCAATCAAAAGCAGGAAGAAATTAGGAAAATAGTGAAAATCAACAGTTTTTGAGTTTGTAAATTTGAATTTTGGATTTTTTTTTCCTGGCGTAACTAAGAGAAATGGATCGAAAAAGACTTCACATTTATATTGTATTTTTTCTTCTCTAAAAGATGACATATAATCAGATTTTTGATCCGACGTTTCGTTCCTTTTCAAACATCATATCATATTGATTGGAAGTTGAAAACGCATATTTCTATAAGACAATTCATAAACGCTTGACGTATCTAGTATGGTTCTTATTACTGCGGAATAACCCGAAAACGCCAGGAGGGGCCAACTAGTAAGATTCCATCCAACTACAGAATTACGTTGCTCAAATGGAAGAAAAGTCGCGTATTTGTAAGCCCAAAAATATTCTACCTTTGTTTTATTTTGAATCGATACCGTTATGTCGTTATGTAGATACAGGGTGAAATAGGAAAATGTCTCGGAAAATGTCCACATAATATTTTGTTATTATCGAATCGAGCTTATTATAAAAACCAACATTTTGAAATTTTCAAAAAAAAAATTAGATCCACTGTCGTTGCGACCGGCCGAGGTCAACTTTTGTTTTTCTTATGGTCGCCATATTGATAATTTCCATTTTGAAAATCCGCATCAAAAATGTGTATCTATTGAAAATATGGCTCCCTTACGAAAAATATAAATGGACTTGACGCAACATAGTAGGCCTACAATTTTTTTGACGCTACGCCGTTTTTAGAATCTTCGCATCCTCTTACCCATAAAATTTGAAAGTGTCAGCTCTAATAATAAGCTGAATGCTGAAAATGGGAATTTTTTAAAAATCTACAATGTTTTTCCTTGTAATTTGCCACCTTTTCAAAAACTCTATTTGAAGAGATACAAAAAAAATGTTCAGATGAAAGTTCCGTGATTTTTCCTGAAAATGTTATTTAAACTAAGAGAAAGAACAAATCATTATCAAAAATCGGAAAAAAATTTTTTTTTAAATTTTTAAATTGAATGCCCTATAGTACAGTTGGTTCGTAAAAAAATTGGTATTGCTCATAGAAATGTTCAAAAAATTGAGCAGTGTAATATTTTATTTTGACAAAACAAAAAAGTATGACGTCATATTTTTACCAGGTTGATACTCTTAAATATTTTTTTTTCAAATGACTCCTCACATGAGTACAAGAACTAAAGCGAAAATATTGAATTAATCGATTGTGTATCAAAATTTGCAAATCTACCTGATTCAACTCAATTATTTACATACATACATCATAACATACCCAAACTTTTCACTTGAATGACATGTCACTGTCGTATATAGTTTTGTCAAAACAAATATTACACAGATTACACTGCTCAATTTTGTAAACATTTCTACGAGCAATACCAGTTTTTTCACGAACCAGCTGTACATTACGGATTCAAGATCTTATCATTTTCCTCTTTTCAGAAATATATAGTTTACCTATCTTTGGCTCGGCAGTTTTTGAGTTATTTCACTTTGAATTACTTGGTCTACAGGGTCTCCCATTCTGATTGCAATTGCGGGTTATCTCGGTTATTAGTAAATATAGAACCTTGCGGTTTACCTACTTTTTTATAAAATTTCATAGGGTCTTTTAGTTTTCGAGTTAGAGGGTGATTTTGAAAAAGTTGCATTTTTTGACACCCCTCGTATCTCAGCTATCTGGTATAAAATGTATCGGAAATGTGAAAACTGATAAAAAAAAATTACGATTTTACGTAAAAATTTCCATTAGTCTTCACATTTCCTGGTGTAATCAGTTTTTTTGCAGATATTATGGTTTTTGAATTATTGACCAATGTTGGTTTTTTCAAATGGGACACCCTATACAGGGCTTTTCACTTAAAACTCCCCACGTCAATATCTCGGAAACGAATAGGAATATTTGATTTCTGTAAAAAGTAGTCAATGTATGGGGTCGAGTAGTTATTTTTCACAGTTAAAAAAATTCGACGCCTACCAAGACTAAAGCGTCGCGACGCATCGAAAATATCAATCGATTGCAGGGACTTTGAAATTACGCGCATGCTAAAGTACATGTTATTTATAAACTTTTTTGTTATTCAGTCGAACTCATTTATTCTACTCAGTTTTGAGATATACAGTGTGTCCAAGATAACGATGTCTATCATGGGGATCTTGAAAACCGTGCGAGATACAAGGTCGGTTAAATGGAGGCAAAGTTGCGTATTTTGATGCTTAACAAAATGCCGTTTCAAAAGCCAAGAAATTCCGACCAAGTCCGAAATTATCCAAAAAAAACCGACATTTTTCAAAATTGTTTTCATTTTTTTCTGACCACATTTGAAGAGATATTTCGAAATGAATGGAACTTCTTCATTGCCACTTTTTGCCCTTTACAAGATAGCGTTGTCAAATTGAAGAACCGACGTTTCGTCTATGAGCAGCCATCATCAACTTTGTTTTTTCAAATACGGTCCTGGATTTTTTATCAAGGATTTTGAGAGCCTCTTATGTTCCTAAAACAACGATGTATCGCACTTATTAAAAAAAAGTTGTTTGTTTTTGATCCTATTAAAAATGTATTTTTTGTCTCTCTCTAACACATGAGTTCTTATGGAAAAATCCACCAACATAATTTTTTTGAATAATTGCGATACATTGTTGGTTTAGAAACATAAGAGGCCCTCAAAATCCGTCATAAAAAATCCAGGACCGTATTTAAAAAAACAAAGTTGATGATGGCTGCTCATAGACGAAACGTCGGTTCTTCAATTCAATAACGCTATCTTGTAAAGGGCAAAAAGTGGCAATGAAGAAGTTCCATCCATTTCAAAATATCTCTTCAAATGTGGTCAGAAAAAAATGAAAACAATTTTGAAAAATTTCGTGTTTTTTCGGATAATTTCGGACTTAGTCGGAATTTCTTGGCTTTTAAAACGGCATTTTGTTAAGCATCAAAATACGCAACTTTGCCTCCATTTAACCGACCTTGTATCTCGCACGGTTTTCAAGATCCCCATGATAGACATCGTTATCTTGGACACACTGTATATCTCAAAACTGAGTAGAATAAATGAGTTCGACTGAATAACAAAAAAGATTATAAATAACATGTACTTTAGCATGCGCGTAATTTCAAAGTCCCTGCAATCGATTGATATTTTCGATGCGTCGCGACGCTTTAGTCTTGGTAGGCGTCGAATTTTTTTAACAGTGAAAAATAACTACTCGACCCCATACATTGACTACTTTTTACAGAAATCAAATATTCCTATTCGTTTCCGAGATATTGACGTGGGGAGTTTTAAGTGAAAAGCCCTGTATATTCATCAAAAAATGTATTCATCTTTTTACTGGATTTAAAAAAATATATTATGGTATGGGTCTATTTTGATAAATCACGGTAATAATCCAAATTTTCATGATTCAGGATAAACATTTTGCAGTAGGCCATGAAAAACATGAATGTTTGTTATTGTTTAGTTTTGATAACTAACGGTTCGCAACTTTCATGTGTATATAAAGCAAATTTGCGATCATGAGAGAAAACCAGAGTTTGGAGCATTTTAAAATTTTTAAATAACAATAAGTGGGTATATAACATTACCTATCTGTTGAAATGCACTTCAGAGATGACGCTTGGACATTCTCAGTACAAAACAACGGTCAAGTTGATATATTTTGTTAGTGCTCAGAATTTATTGTGACGAATATTACCAATTTGAATAACATAAATAAAAAAAATTAAACTTTTAAGAGCTTTTTATCCGGGACTATGTACTTTATATGCCGAAGTAAATGGTGATCGTGTTACGTTTAGATCAAGCTTCATGATGGCGCATTTCGTTTAAAAATGGACTCGTTATATTCTCTGCCACCCACCCTTCATATCGTATTTTATAAGTCTTCCAAAGTCTGGTTTTCTGTCATAGTCGCAAATTTACTTCATACACACAAAACTTGTTAATCCTACCAAGTAAACAATAACAAACATCGTTGGTTTTCATGGGCTACTGCAAAATTTTGATTGCGAATTATGAAAATTGGAATTATTGTCGTGGTGTATCAAAATAGATATGTTACATTTTTGAAAAGCTTGTAGAACGGCAAATCAGTTTTTCAATAAATATATAGAGTATCCCATTCAAAAACCCCCAACATTGGTCAATATTTCAAAAATAACAATAATATCTGGAAAACAACTTATTACGCCTCTGGATTTTACGTGAAAAGTTCCCGTATTCACATTCACGATAAGTTACCAGATAGGTGAGATACGAGGGGTGTCCAAAAATGCAGCTTTTCAAAATCCCCCTGTAGCTCATAAACCAAAATGCCTATGAGATTTTTGTTTATGGCATATTTCGTTTCACAAAAAAAGTAGCTCGGATTCGTGAAAACCCCAAGGTTCCATCTTTAGTAATAACCGAGAGCAACCAAAATTGAACACCCTGTATAGTTACAATCCAGACGAATAATGAGATATTTTATCGCCGCTTCAATGGATCACCAATGAAGAAAACAATTGTTATTTTTCTGTTATCATATATTCTGTTTCCTCTGGTTTTCACCCGCATTGAAACTAAACACTAAGTTATTTAAAGTCAAATAACTCGAAAACGGCTAGTCCAAACATAAATTACAAGGCAAACTATAAGTTTTTGAAAAGCAAAAGATGGGGAGATCTTGAATCTGTGATAAAATATGGGGCATTCAATTCAAAAAAATGAAACTGCGAAATTTTCCTGATGTCCAATAGTGATTTGTCCTTTCGCTTAGTTATTATAAAATCTTCGGAAAAAATCATGGAACTTTCATTTGAACATTATTCATTTGTATCTTTTAAAATACAGGGTGTCCTAGAAAGAATGGAACATAGGGTAACAGCAGATTTTTCACACAAAAATATTGCGATCGCCCCGAACTTATCTATCCCGAAAGTTGATATTATTAACAATAGGGTGTCAAAGTTGATTTTTAATTTATTTGAAAAACTTCCAAAATAATCAAGTTATATTGATGAAATTTGGTATATGGGGGTTATTTGACATGATAAATTCAAATCTGAGCACGGAATTGCGTTTACTTGTAGGGGGCGCCACTTACACATCTTTTCACTTATTCAAATAGTCATCACTTTTTTGTGCGCAACTTTTTTTGTTTGTCACCTTTAGTGTTTTTTTTTTTAATTCGAAAAATTGATTTTTCCATCATATTTACATGAAATAGGTATACTTTGTAGAAGTGGCTAGGAGTAACCTTTTCCAAGACATTTGAACTTGAGGGGGCTTTGAAAACGGCCTTATCATAGTAATTTTGACACTAGGTTGAATGATCAATGTTTCTTGATTTGAAAAAAAAAATAATCCAATTTTATATTTTTTTACAAAAAAAAAATGTTTTTATCAATTTTTTGTTTTTAAGAAAGTAACCGTGACAATGGCGTTTTCGATGCTCCCTATGTTTATTTTCAAAAATTTCCTTTCAAAACCACATTGCATGGATTAGTTTGAACATCTTGAAAACAGTTTGAAGATTTTCCTTGCTTTCCCGGGAGGATTATCCACGAACGCGTTGTAAGACCATATGACGACCAAATGGTGAAAGTCTTTCTCTTGATTGATGGGAATTCCCGAGGGAATTCCATCCTTGAGATCGACAAAATCTACCGATAGATGGCGTTAGGTTAGTCTACAACATTTCACATCTTGAAAAAAGTTACTCCCTCCGGTACGTTTTCTACGTAAAAATTACGGAGAAATCAGATTCTCAATTAAAAAAATATTCGAGTGCGTGCAAAAAAGTTATGACTATTTGAATGAGTAGGAAGATGTGTAAGTGGCGCCTTCTACATGTAAGAGCCATACCAAGGCCAGATATGAATTTTGCATGTCAAACAACTCCCATATACCATGTTTCATCAATATAATCTGATTATTTCAAAAGTAATTAGGAAAAATCAAAAATTGAAATTCAACTTTGATACCCTGTGACCGTTGTTAGTATCAACTTTAGGGATAGAAAAGTTCGGGGCGATCACTATATCTCTGCTGTTACCGTATGTCCCATTTTTTCTGGAGCACTCTGTAGAGATTCTAAAGGAGTGGCAAATTGTACATTCTCCTTTTCCACCGTGTATAGAAATTAGACTTGTTCCATATACGAAAAAAAAAAAACACGATATCAAAAAAATTGAACATTCCCAGTTTTATTCGTGTAGCGCATGAACATCACTGGTTTTATTCTTTATTCGAGCACAGCATTTTCGGCCTTTAATTTTGTGGACGTTACCAGTTATAGCCGGCCGATATTTTACAGAATGAATGTCAGGAATGGTCGTTTTTGCCAGAAACTAAAATTCTACTGGCTATAATTTAATGGTCAGGCATTGCAGGTAAGGTTCGAAGTCATTGACATTGAAAACACAATAGGTATAGTCAAATTTATTATAAAATTATATTATCTATGATTATGTCCTACTCAATTGCTTATATCCTTATCTCTATATAAATACATTTTCAGCACAGCCTCCCAGGCCCTCCTTAACATATACCTACCTAAAAGAAATCTGCCGCGCCATATCCTCATTCCTTTTCCCAACTACCCTCTTCAAATCATCAACTATAGACCTCGGCAGCCCCAATTGTTCCGTTTGTTCCTCACTTTTCAAACAATCCCTTACAGCCAAAAGACACGTTTTTCTCAAAGAATACACCGGAAGAGAAATATTCACCCGCACCCTTGCTTCGTAGAACTCGGGAATCTGTCTCCCTGGATACTTCTGAGCTACAATTTCCTTGGTGGTTTTGGGGTAGAAGAAAAACATTCCATCAAGGCACATTTGGTCTCGTGTTGTGGAGTCCCAGGCCACCCAGGGGTGGGTTCTGAAGGTGTTCACGTCGAAAAACTCGCCTCTTTTAAGGATTCTGTAATGGATGTATTGGCCTGTGTAGTTTATCCACATTACTTCGACGTTGCGGTCTGTAACGTTGACGAAACGGACGAAACAACGTTCTGTACTTTCCACAGCCCGTTTTTCCACCATGCGTCTGTAAGGGCACAATTCAGGGGGTGTCATTATTGTATTTTTGTTTTTGTTGTTATTTTTATTTGACAAAAATGTCATTTCCGGAACTGTCAACAGTGTCAACGCCAATAATTTGGCTACGTTTTCTTGATGTGTTTAGGTGCATGAAGCTGCTTTACGTTGCGTTTTTTTTTCAAATTGCTACATATTTAAGCCGTAGAGTCTGTAAAAGTATTAAACTTTTTTAATTTTATTGAGCTGAATTTAACCCCATTGATATTTTGCTGAATAATAATGTGGTAAAGATTCGTACTCACTATGATGTCATAGTAGTTAGAAATCTGACGTTTTAAATTTAGGTTAGTGTTTATCTTTTGTTTACAAATTTTCACTGTTTTGAATTTTAAGGTGCAAAAATAATAAATAATGGCTGTTTGTGCGGCAATTGTTGGCATAGATGTGAGTAGCTTTACAATAAATCAGTTTTGAGGATAGGGTTGAATTTTCACCGAGACTTTTACAGTAACCTATTGATATAAAATTAATAACTGTTAAACCGTCTACAGAATAAACAATATGAAACGTAATTAAATACCGAGTTAAATACCGATTTGAGTTTCACCTCCCACTTCTGTGCAATATCAATATAGCTGCTTTTGTAGGATATTTTTTGAATACATTTATTTCATACTCTTCTGTAAAATAGGTATCATTTACCGCACGCAAAACCAGTCCAGTAAATGACACTTTACATCATTAGAGACTGTGATAAAGATTTATTTATTATTTTACTAGTCCACTAAATGACTCTCCATCATCAGAGACTGTGAAGTTGGATTGGAAGAAGAATACATAATATGACCAACTTTGAAAGTGGTTTAAATGGCGCCATCTCATATGGTTTTGATTAATAACTTGACATAAAATGTTGATAACATATTAATGAGTACCTTTCTACAGTGACCGGCTAAAATATGGAACAAATTCATTTTAAATTCAGGGTTTTGATTTTTTGGAAAATGCTCGGACCCGTCGATTTTTATTTTTGGATGCGGTGTTTTCTATGGCAAACTCATGCATACAGGGTGCACCAAAAATAAGTTTCGACTATCAACTTCCTTTTTTCAATTGTGAACACCTATTCTCTATTCATTTTTGAATCCTGCGTACAGAGTTGGGTAGTATTCGAATACACGGTATTCTTAATCCTATTCAAGCTACTTTTTGCGGTATTCGAATACTATTCGAATAGATTTTCAAAGTTGGGTATTCGTATTCATACAACTACTTTTTTGACCAAGATTCTTTATTCTGTATTCAATACTACTTGAGTATTCAAATACCTGAATAGAATATTGAATATTGGTATTCAAAATTTAAATAAATGAATACTTGTATTCAAAATTTAAGTAGCTGATCACTTGGATTCAAAAATAAAATAAACTGAATATTGGTATTGGTAGTGCAATATTCGAATATCCTAAGTCAGTGTTGATAGTTTGATAGCTAGGCTTCACAGTTCTTCAAACAGTGATCGGGCATCCCTGATTCCCAAGTCCTGCAACAGCAGCTGAATGACGAACTATTCCAGGAGTAGATCTTATTGAAAGAAAAATGGGCTTTATAATACTAATTACTAAGTGGACCTTTGATTCTTGTTACATATTTCTTTATCTGGTAAATGCCAGTGTATATTCCCTCTTTATTTATCCTGTTTTTTAATTTTCTTCCTCTGTGCATGCAATAAAAATTTTGTTTTTAATGAACATCTACATGGTGGAACACGAAAAAGTCGAAAAACTTTCCATCCAGGTTTTCTCATTTGTTGGGTGATTAATCAAAAATAGCTTGGACACGTCTTTTTTTTGTTTTTTGTGGGAGACGTATTTCGAATTTTCACCCTTCACCTGTCAACCCCTAAGCGGAGGTGATAGCCACCCCCAAAATTTCAAATGGAAAGGGGGGTCGAATGATACGTCCTTTATAGATATTTTTATTGAGATTATATTCCCAAAGTCTCAAGTTGCGACTATTTATTATTTCTTATTATAATTGTTTTATCATTTTTTAATATTCGATTGATTTTTTGTGGGTACCAGTGGTCCCCGCTCACGGTTTAAAAGTAGGAGGTGAAAATACACCAAGAATGTGTCCCCCAAAACAGAAAAATTGACGTCGTTGAGCGATTTCGACCTGAGAGAAGTATATTTTCTATTTATCTTCAATTTAGTGAATTTAATGGATATTCTGGAAAATATTCATTTTTCATGGATACATGAATACAAATACTCTGTATTCGAATATATTTCAAAACGTGTATTCGAATACCATGTATTCGAATCCATTTTTGATCGCAGTATTCAGTATTCGTATTCGAATACCATTTTTCAGTATTCGACCCAAGTCTGCCTGCGTAGAATCCGAAGTCAGTATACTTCATATAATACACCTCATACCTTAACCCTCGCCCAAACCCAACCGTTTTCGGTAAAATGGGTCCATACAATTCTTATTTTAAAAACAGGTTAATGTTCTTATTGCTTCAAAAATTGAATTGAATGTCCAATCAGCAACGTGAACAAGTGGTAACTAAGCAACTCAAAAAATCAGAATCGCGTAGTTGCCTATTTTTATATTCACAGCCAAGAACATAGAAAAGTGAATATATATCAGAATATCTTAATCACTTTTCTATGGCCAAGAGGCAACAATATAAACTATACGTAACTACGCCATTTTGTTTTTTTTACTTAGTTATACCACTTATTTACGTTGCCGAATGAACATGATGTCATGATTTAAATAACTAATAGGTATTATAGATGTAAAATATTTCAAAAACGGTTGGATATAGGCTCGTATATACGTATGGGGTACGTGGTATGAAATATACCCAGAATTTCATGCAGAATTCAAGAATGAAGTGAAAAATACATGTTTCAATTTGAAATAAAGAAGTTGATGGTCGTAACTTATTTTTTCTTTACCTTGTACTTATACATTTGGCATTAAAAAATAATTAATTGAATATGCCCGCCATTATTCACAACACATTTTCTCAAATGCATTTTATGATATCAATTTATTTATAATACAATGTATTCACTTGTTATGTATATTCGTTGTTTTAGATTATGGAAGGATACAAATTAATAAATAATTAGTCATAGATACTAAATTTGGCATACCAAAAAACCAACTTGAAAACTTAAATATTTTGAAAACGGCTGGAAGGAATGCCTACATGTTGTATATTTTTGAGATCAGAAAAATGATGTCTATTTGATTATAAAATGATATATAGGGTGTTCCCGAGGGTGTTCCATTTGAAAAGTTGTGTCTGCCACACTTTTCTAGTGCACACGGTATACGAAAAAATATTTTTTTCTGGCGGTTCATGTTAATATCTACCAACTTTGTATTTAAAGTCCCTATCTATCTTGCATAATAAGCGAGTTAGTCTGCAGACGAAATATACGGAAACACCCTGTACAACGTTTAACCACAAATTCCTTAACCAAAAATAAGTCAATCTAGGCAAACTTACCTATATCCAAAAATGCTGCGTTAAGCCTACAGAGGGCGTCAAAGATTCAAGAAAAATTGGTTTTTCCTACATTTTTCGAAAACGTGCAGGTCGATTTTGATAATTTTTGGTACCTATTCTTCGACCATGAAATTACGTTTTTTTGTTTCTTTAGCGACCGGTTGTAGTTAACCGGAAGTGTTATAAACGTGACGTCACATGCAGTTATTTGTTTTGATTTTTTTTTTGAATTGACTTTTTGATAATTCAGATGCTTTTATCTAATAGTTCAATGTATTGGAGAGTTTTTCTCTTTTTTGAGAAATTTCGCTGAGATGAGTGGTTGTGCCAGAAAAAAAATATTTTCAATTAGCTGCACAGATATTTTATTATTGATCTTTTTTTTTCTAGCATAACCACTAACTTATCCTAGCAAATTTTTTCAAGAGAGGAAAAAACTTTCTCACACACTGCATTATTAGATAAAAACATCTGAATTGTCATAAAGTCAACTCCATAAAAAATCAGTTACGTCATATGACTCATATGCAGCTGTATCTTTTGATTTTTATGGATTTGACTTTCTGATAATTCAGACGTTTTTATCTTATAAACGCAGTGTATAGGAAAGCTTTTTCCCCTCTTCAAAAAAAATTCTGGGATAAGTGGTTATGCTAGAAAAAAATGATTCAATAATAAAATATCTGTGTACCTAAATGAAAATATTTTTTTTCTGGTTTAACCACTTATCCTAGCGAAATTTCTCAAGAGAGAGAAAAACTCTCCAATACATTGAACTATTAGATAAAATCATCTGGATTATCAAAAAGTCAATTAAAAAAAAAATCAAAACAAATAACTGCATGTGACGACACGTTGATAACACTTCCGGATAATTACAACCGGTCGCTATAGAATTAAAAAACGTGATTTTCATGGTCCAAGACCAGGTACCAGAAATTATCAAAATCGATCTGCACGTTTTCGAAAAATGTAGGGAAAACCAAAATTTTTTCAATCTTTGACGCCCTCTGTAGGCTTAACTAAGCATTTTTGGATATAGGTAAGTTTGCATAGATCGCCTTATTTTCGGTTAAGGAATTTGTTGTTTAACGTTGTACAGTCATTTCAGGGACACCCTGTATATACTTTTTGAGACTTTCTACTCCTTAAACTCAAGAATACGGTAGCATGTGTTCGGATTATGACTATGTTTCCGGTCTGTTCGGATTATCGAGGTTGTACTGTATATTATTATCTCAAAGTAAGTAGGAATCATAATACAATTTTCATGGTGCAATTTATTATAGTTTCAAGTAGTTAGGTAGGTGAACATAGTCATGAACTTATACGTCACACGTCACACATCAGGAAAAAGAGAATAAAACGTACAAATTACACCAACAATGACTTCATCTCAAATGAAAAGTGACCCAAATCTAACGGTTTTGGGTTCGGCATGCCGCATGTACAGGGTGATTCATTTTCAGAGTCAGGGTGCCAGTTCTCGTAAACTATTCATCGTCGAGGATTGCGGCAAAAAATTTTATCACTAAAACGGCCAAGAGAAAAACCTGGAAAATATTTTCAAGTTTCTAAAATGGTCGCTAGGGGGCGTAACAACCAACACCAAGTAGAAAAATATGATTTTTATGGAATTTTGTCCAATGAAAATATATCGATAAGCTCATTTTCGGATTTACTGACTATTTACCTACACTTTTTGTCCAAAACGTTTTTTTCTATCTATCATAATAAAGTGGTGGGGGAAGTTCAATTGTTTTATTAAACAAACGGAGATTTCTCCCGTTTCGCTTGACCGATTTAAACGAGCTTGGGCTCATATGAATGAGCATGATCTGCACTTCAAAAAACTTCTTTGGTTTTTGACTTTCGCCGACGCCGCTAGATGGCGTTAACTGAAATGGTAGCATGTTTTTGAGGTTTTTCCAAAAAATCAAAGTAATGGTATATTTATTTTTATATATTTTAAAAGGGGATACATTTTCCTATTAAAAAAATAAAAAAAAACAAAAAAAAAAAATAAAAAAAAAAACAAAAAAAATCATCAATTTTTTTTTTATAGAAAAATGTATCTCCTTTTAAAATATATAAAAATGAATATACCATTACATTTGATTTTTTTGGAAAAAACGCAAAAACATGCTACCATTTCAGTTAACGCCATCTAGCGTGCAGAGTTTTGAAGAGAAAATTTTCTTGTTCTGGTGCATGTGCTTGGGATCGATTATATTCGCTTAAGTGCCAATTCACAATGAACGTAAGCGAAATACAACCGTAAACATAAACAAATATTACGTTAGTGTTCACATCAAACATGAAGATAATTAGTAAGATCGTTACGTGCGCCTGCGTACTTGCGTCTGTTATTCCTTTCATCATATAAATACCCGTAAACGATTACTGTTTGGACGCTATATCTATCCCGGCAAAGAATTATTTGGCAATCCACAGTCCCTCACAAAAAAATACTACCGTACACAACAATCAACTACTACGTAGGTTATGTGCACCAAGCACCTGACAATCAGCATGTTACTTCATTACCAACATGACAAGGCTTAAAAATTATTTCAACTTCACGTTCGTCTTACGGATGGCCGTTACTTGTACGTAAACGTAATATTTATGCGTGATCATTGTGAACAGCTACATACCGTTACATCACCTTTATTTTCACGGATCACGTTTCCGTTACTTCCTTTTCACGTATTACGTTCATTGTGAATTGGCACTTAGCCGACCACACAACATAAATTGTCAATGTCAATAAAACTGTTATTGGGTTTTTTTCGCAATTTTCAATTGCAAACCCACCAAATAGATGCATGTATCGTGTTATTTGGAACATTTCCTACTACCTTCATAAAAATCATTTTCCTATATCTCTTGAAATAGATAAGTTAAGGAGACTTCATCAGGAATCCCTCGAAAAATACTTTTGAAACTGACCCCGTAAATTTGAATATGTCAAAAAGAAAGACTCCAGATTGGTTCTGATTCGCGTAAGATAACGTGATCTTGAGTTAATCTTAAAAGGAAAAACCTATTAGTGAGAATGCCAACTATTTATCGTTTTCTTTTCTACGAGCAGCTTTTAAGAGGAATAAAGTGAGTCAAAATTCACAAATAATACGATTGAACAATGAAAATCTTATTCCAAAAATATTTTTTTTAAATGTTATCAACACGAAAAAAACAAAAAACCAGTGCAAATGCTCAAAATGCCCACCGCACCGTCAAGTCGTTAGCAAGGCACTCCTATCTTTTTGACACTTTCAAGTTCACAGGGGCGGTTTCAAAAGTATTTTTCGAATGATTCCTGGTCTCCATAACTCTTCTATTTCAAAAGATTTAGAAAAATCATCCATATGAAAGTGTTGCGAAATTTTCCAAATGACACGATAGAGGCATCTGTTTAGTGGGTTTGCATTTGAAAAATTCGAAAAAACTTCAAAAACTGTTTTGACTTTAATAATTTATGATGTGTGGTCGTCTAAAACGAATTCAATTGATCTCAAGCAAAACGCAAAAGAAAGAGCAGATTTTTTCCTCTTTTAAACGAGCGCAAGAACCGTCAAATCTGTTAAAGGATTCCGAAGAGAGAAGTATCAAAGGAGCAATTTTGTAGAGAATATCGTCTCAAATATGCTCCATATTCATTTTTGGTGGTTCAACGGGGAAAATTTTGAAAATATGTCAATTTTCTGTTTTCATTGAACCGCTTCGCCCCCTTGCGGCGATCCCAGAAACTTGAAATATATTTCCAGCATTTTCTCTTGGGCACATTACTATACAGATGTTTTTCCTGGGTGTCTATGATGAATAGTTCACGAGAACTGGCACCCTGTCGCTGAAAAGGAATCACCCTGTACAATAGAAAAATACTTATTACTCTGCTGATTATCAAACTTGATGTTACGCCTTATCCAAGAACGAGGAATTTCTAAAAAGTCTGCGTTCTGGAAGGGATTTCATAACTCTTTTATCGATGTGTGTAGATAGTAGAGAGCTCGGAAAATCTTGATATGATTCTGATTCTTGATGAGCGGTTTTGCTTCGAAAAGGGCATCAGTGGAAGTCCTGGGTTATCGATTACTGACCATACACCATAGAAAAGTGATGTTATGTTATTTTCTATGCTTTAAGCAAGCTTTCTACGCTATCCAGGTGGGCCACAACATCTCAGCCGCTCAATGGTGGATCTGGTATAAAAATGTTCTATGCAGGACACACTTAAGTATAAAGGGTCAAACAAAACACAATACCATGTTGTAGTTTTCTCTGTGTGAGAGAAGTGACGTTAGCATCTCGGACATTTCCTCGATCACACCCAAGGACCAATCTGTCTACTTTATTTATTTTTTTTCTAAAATCTTCTGGTAAGCTTGTGTAGGACTCACTGATGAAAAACATGTTGAACCCGATTTCATTTTGAGCCTCAACTTCTTACGCCCATAGGTCAAGCATTAGAGAAAAAAAAATGTTTTCTTAACGGAAATGTACTCTAAGAAAACCGACTATATCTGATGAAATACAATTCGCAGTGATATTTTTACTTCATAATGTTTTCAAAAGTTTTCAAGGATAGTCTTTATTTCGAAAATATTGTGAAAATGGCCGTAATTAATTTCGTTAAATATTTCAAAAACTACTCATTCTCGAGACACAATTCAAATTTAAAAATTCGTTGGATACCATCAGTGGTGGTATCACTAAAAACGGACACCCTGTAGCCTGTAGTGTGTATATCTTGAATGCTTTTGGAAATTATTTAAAATCAAATCAATACAACCGCTCCATTGTGCTAATACTTTTTTCCAGAACTCGCCCAAGTTCTTCTGCTGCATCAATCCAGATGAAGAACTGAATTTTCAATACAAAGTTCTGTCATCACTGGATATAATCGAGGAAAAATTGAACCCCTCTAAAAAAACATCTACAGAAACTAGAGAACTGTATTTGGGTCAGCTTTATTCTTTGGAGACTTGCAAAATGTATCCTTTTTTATACTTGACTAAAATGTATTTATCAAACGTGTGCTATAGTCCATAACTCACTAGTCACTATTGAGTTATTTATTATAACTCACGTTCCCGTGGTAAACAAACAAACAATAACCTATTTTGACCAAAATGTAAACATGTCACTGTCTAGTCATTTTGAAACTGAAATTATATTCAATAATTATCTCATATAAAAACGATTTCCTCCATTTTTTTGATAAAACATTGTATGCCACTCGTGCATTATGTTTCCTTTGTAATGTTTGTGCCAAACAAACAACCTACCTTGACCAAAATGTAAAAAAGTCACTGTCAAGTCATTCTGGAACGGACATTTTTATAATATGATAATTATTATCTCATAAAAAAACCGTTTTCTTCCACTTGTTTGATAAAACATTGTCTGCCACTCAAGCGTTATGTTTCCCAAGTGACTTGAGAATCTATACCACTCGGCCTCATTTTATAAATTTTTCACGAGTGACTTTCAACATAAAGCACTACACTATTCAGAACCAAAAGCCACCAATGTAGACAAACTACACGTGATCAAAAAACGATTGAAAGGTCGCACATGAGATGAACCAACACATGTGATCAGTCCAATCGTTTCTCTATGTCTAATCACGTGTAGTTTGTTTACTTTTGGTTGTGAATAGAGTGTGAATAGAGTAGAGTATAATATTAACATTATATTCCTTTATTCAACGCAGCTACGGATATGTTACAAATACAAAAATCAAATTCATCATAGTGGTGGATTCCAGTAATGTGGCGTTGAGGGACAATGAAATAAGATCTGTAAGTATTGATATCTTGATTGAAAATTGTCTTGTTCATTTTGGCGTGAGATTCGAGATAAAACAACAAATATAAATACAATAACTATCTATTTAGCAAAACATCAGTACAAAAATCATTTGACTTTCTTATCACTCCCATCACCGCTCTCCTGCTTCAACTTCTTCGCCTTATCCTCCATCTCCAAGTCCTGATTCAATCTTTTGGCCAAAAAGTATAGTTCCGCCACGGCAACAACCAGTGCACAAATCAAGCCCAATATTAATCGAAACTCGAAGTCCAAATTGCCCAAAATCAACTCCAGTCCGACAAATCCAAAAACAAAACCTGTGATGACCGAGACGATAAATTGGAAGACGGCTATGAGATGCGTGTTCATCATCTTCAGTTGATAAGCAATGGTGTCTTCTGGCAATCGCTTGCGGAAACCATCAACATTCTTCGTCATGTTGTGGTATTCTATATTTTGTTGTTCTGCTTTGAGCTTCTTGCAACGTTTATCCAGTTCTTCATTTCGGGGGATTTGTTCGTTTTGCGGGAGGATGATTTCGGATCCTTCTAGTAACTCGTGAAGATACACTTTCGGATTTTGTTCGTTGTGCTTTTTTAAATGGTTGTACAACCATAAAAGGTCTTGCAGAGATAATGGTCGTACACTGGGCTTATTTTTAATTACTGGTACACTTTCACTTGGTTTCACTTTTTCCAAATTAAGGGACTTGATGAACACTTTATCCTTATCACTCACCAAATACTCGGGCTTTGCTTGTTTTCTCACAATCACGTCCTTAGGCTTATTCTTGTAAATAATGTTCTCTATTCCCGCCGGAATGTCCTCATCAATTATTTTTATGTTCTGTATGAATTCTCGCAGCTTTTGTGATGGCTCCACCACTAATTGGGTGTTTTTTATTTGACCTATATTAGTACTCATGGCTTTTATATTTTATTAATCAATTAATTAATGTGAAAACATGATAAATGAAAGTAGAAAGTGGAAAGTGGGTCTTGTGTTTACTTTTCACGTGATCAGCTGATTGTCAGTTCAAGCTTGTCGTGTGCTTAGGCGGCGTTGCCAATGTTATCAGTAGGTGTGTTTTTGTGGATGGGATAGAGGAAGGTCTATGGCCGATTGCACCAACCTATTTTGAGGATACTTAACGATAAGGGACCCTTAACTAACTGTCAAGTTAAGGATTCTTTAGCGTTAAGTAGCCTCAAGATTGGTTGGTGCAATCGGCTATTAGTCGAGCCAAGACCAACCGAACTTGAAAACGCATCAACTGCTTGTAATATTATACAGTGTGTCCATGCAAGAAAAGAATGTCTATCTGGGAACCTTGGAAACCATAAGAGATAGGAAGATGGTTAAATTAGAGAAAAGCTGCACATTTTCAAGCCTAACAATATGCCATTTAGAAAAAAATTGAACCTCATATTTTACCTTTTCCATCACAATGAAAATCGAAAATGATGAGTTTATTTTAAAATTAAATTTATTCAACTAAACAACATCGATTTAATGTAGAATTAGTCGAATTTCTTATGAAATAAAACATTCCATCTGATGGTCGTGTTCCCTATACTTGAAACTTTATAGAATCGTATCTACTGTGGAAAATAAGGACATCAGTACAGTTAGGGACACGGTCAGACGGTATTTTTCAATTTATATCTCTCGAATGTCTTATTCGATAAGAAATTCGACTGACTTGATATCAAACCGATGTAGTCGGTAACGCTTTTTGATAAGGTGAAATAATTTAATCGAGGGTTGGAAGGTGACAAAGTTTCGAGCGACACCCCCTGGATTTATGTGGTAGAGGGCCCACAGCGCCTTTTGGGTAGCCTTTAAACAGTGGGGAAAATTATTCCAGGGTGCATCTGCAATGAGGGTCCGGTCTTGCTGTTAAGGGAGTTTACGATCATCACTATTAAAAAGGCAGGTTGGAATAGGTAGTTCATTCCACAATTGAAGTGGGACTATTTTACTTACCAGGAAAATAAGCAAAGGCAGATTGGATCAAAATAAACAGATTTATTTTGCATAAAAAAGGTGAGACAAATTTCCCTGAATGCAAGAAAATAAATAACAATGAAATATAATAAAATGGTGAGAAAAGGTGTGTAACTGTTTTTACGGAAAAGTGAATTAACCCCAGAAAATTAAAGATGAGCAGTTTTATGCTCCGACGAAAAAGTGAAGTATAAAATAGGAAGCGTAGAAAATGATGGTTAAAATGGGTCGCATCGAAAATGAAAAAAAAAATACTACAGGCGCGAAAGTGGAAGGAAAATGTGTGGAGTTAAATGAATTGAATAAAAATAGCCACGGGCGCAAAAATTGAAGAAAATGTGTGACGTTGAAAATGAAGGAAATTAGATCGTGCGTTGAAAGTGAAGGAAATATACGACGTGTGACGAAATGGTGAAAATACGTACGTGCGTGCGAGTTTGATGTTATAGGAAAATATGCCAAAGCGTGCAATAAACTGATAACCAGGACACGACAAGGCGCATGTAACGGTGATAATTCCAAAAGCACAATGAGCAAGCATTCTCAGATTTTCCCAAGCATTAGTTCAATTAGTTACACTGTCTGTGGGCCGGTCAAAACCCTCCCTCAATTAACCCAGATGTTTAAACAAAGAAAAGTGAAGAACAAGCCAAACTCCAATTGAATTGCCGTTAAAACCCACCCCTGTTAAGTTTAGAATGAATTACTACGGATAAGAAATACTTGGGAACATTGGAAAGTATAATAGGAAAAATCCTACGTTGGAAAAACTGCACGTGCTCTCAAAACGGTATGGGGATTTGGTCTGTTCGAGTCGAAATTCGCACGTCTGCACGATTTAAATTTCGAGCGCTAACCGCCTGAATCGTAATTTTTCAAGCATCCGGAAGCCGTCGTTTCTCCCGGCAGTACCGAAATTCAGTAAAACCGCACAGCTCATATCTCTTCACCGGGGATCTAATTAATCCTTTATCCGAATAGAGAATGATTGGCGTGGCTTTTGAATATTTTGAGTTGAGAGACGGTGTGCGCGGTACTCAAAATATTTTTAGAAAAAAAAAGATCTGAACATTCGATGGATAATTAATTGAAAGAATGAGACGCGGAGAAAAATAAAGTAACCTCGTTACAAGTCTAGTGGAATAAAGTTGATTTCAAGATAAAATCATAATATTCGATTTTCCTTTTAATGGAATAAGTGGGTAAAATATGAGTTTTTTTTTATCTGATTCGCTCCAAAATCGGCATGTGGAGGCCTTTGTGGATAACAAACAACTTTTTCCAATTTTTGGTTATCGGAAATGCACTATAACTATCCCTGAAAAATGTTCTCAAAAATATTAATAATAAAAAAAAAATCCATATGTAACCAACATTATAGCAGTCATTGTTGTAGGTATTTTCTTACAAGCTCAACTTCCATGAAGTACTTTTTTTTAGATGTTCAGAAAAATCCACTCAGAATACGCTGATATGGTAAGCAACCCATTCTACATTCCTGGAGAGCCGATAACTTCAAAGTAAGATAAAACTTTATGAACATTTCAAAAAAATTATCTTATTTTGTTTTCGTTTTCACAGGTCTTTTGATACTAGCATTAAGAGTATCATCACTGGTACTGTGTGAGAATAATAAGTTGTACATCCAGAAAAAAATTGTTTTATTTTTCCTTTTTTGTTAAATCAGGAATTGGTATTATACAGGGTGTCCGGAAAATACGTGTACAACGTTTGACGGCAGAATACTGTCGTTAAAATAGCTCGATTGGAGACAACTTACCTATACAGGGTCGGTGATATGTATGGGAACGGTCGATTATTGGTTAAACTAAACGCGCTACTTGAAAAAGTAAAATTCAAAAGTTAAAGGCGTTTTAGATATCCATCAGTTAATAGTAATAGCTAGAATTATACAGGGTTGGTCATAAATTCGTGGAACAACAAAGTTGCATTTTTTTAAGGAACCCCTTGTATATCAATGGCTATTTCAATTCTTTCTTCAATTTTTAGCAAAAAATGTGATATACATGATGTTCCTAAATTCAGCGGTTTTCGAGTTATCGCGTTTTATAAATGACATTTTTGCATCTTTGGCATGCTATAAAACTCAAACGGTTTAGGATATAGAAAAATGGTCCGTTCTTTCTGATCTTAACTTTTCAATAGTCATCTTATAACAAAAAATTCAAAAGATGTTGACAGTTGAAAGTATCTTTTGTTCAAGTGACAGAATATAGCTCTTAAAAAAGCTAAGGTGAAAAATTGCAGACCATTTTTCTCTATCTTGAACTATTTGAGTTTTATAACATGTCAAAGGTGCAAAAAAGTCATTTTCAAAACGCGATATCTCGATAACGGTTGAATTTAGGAACATCATGTGCATGGGTATATCACAATCTTTGCTCAAAACTAAAGGAATAATTGAAATATTCATTATATACAGGGAGCTCCATTTAAAAAAATTAAACTTTGTTCCACGATTTCATGACTGACCCTGTAAAATTCTAGTTATCATGGCGTCTTTTAACTGCGTAAAAATAATAAAGAAAACTGTTTTTTCACTTGAAAATATAATACATGTTCGTCCAAAAAAGTTATGGCTGTTCATAGCAGGTAAAAAACGTGTAGGTGGCGCCCTCTACAAGTTAGAGCCATACTTATGTCAAATTCAAATTCCGCATGATAAGAAACCCCCAATCACCAATTTTCATCATTGGTTTCATATATTATTCATTAAAAAAAATAGATGAACATAAAATATCAACACCCTGTAGCTCTGTAATCAAGCATTTCCGGATGCATGTTTATAGGAAGTTTTGTTGTTATTTTAAAGCGGGGAAACTCATCTCGAATTTTTTCGGCGCAATATTAATGAAACAAAACGCTCAATTGTCAACTGTTGAGTTTTATCTTTGATACTCTTGAACGTCTGTCATGAATATGTTCCCATGGGTAGAGAGCTCTCAAATCTGCTACCAGTTCGTTCAAAAATATGGCCACCTTCTGCCAAAGTAGAGCTTTATCATAACAAAGAGCGGTACAGTTCCACAACTGTTCCGTCCTATGAACGCGACAATCGTTTTTCATGAACATTTCAATAAATTGGCGTTTTTCTTGAAACGATTCATTTTTTTGATGCGAAATAAGAAAGACTAATAAAGTTTATAGGTTTTTTATGGTAGAAGAGGTCTACCGCAGACCGCAGGCCTCTAAGAGTAGATTGAAATATTGCTATAGTCTAAAATTATATTATTTCTTGGGAAATGCGTATACTGTCCTATAGTTTCATCAAAATTGATTTCACCGTTTCGGAGCTATCACGGAATAACTTTCTTCAGAGTGTAACTTCAAATTACGGATAACTCCGAAAGGAAGGGTCGTGCAAAAATAGTTTATAGAACATTTTAGACTTATTTTTGTCCCAACTAACCGTCTCTCAAATATCTCCCAATACTTCTGGGACACCCTGTATATTCCGGTCCACATGTTTGTCAAGACCGTTTTGGACTGTTCAGTCAGTCGGAGAAAAATCAAGAATATGTTATCATCCGGCCGGTCTGACGTACTCAAAAGCGAGTATGAGCGTTTGTATATGACAAGCCTTCCGGAACGTCGAGCTCCCAGTTCAAAGAGTTGAGTAGTGATAAAGGCTGCAGATACGTAATTTATTCATCAATACGTAGATAATTCTTTCAACCCTTTGCAGCCAACTTCAATTCATACAGCAAATTACCAATTAACCAATTTTTACACCATATACCCAATGAACGTTCTTTTAGGGTTTTTTTTTCACCCAAAGCTACTTCTTAAATAACCAATGCCAACAAAGCGTCGTAATCACTAGGGGCCATGATAAGATAGACTGGAAAATATTTCAGGTTCGCCTGAACATTTGGTAGGTCGTCAGTTATTGAGCGGCCCCTGGCCTGAACCCACACTCTGTAGAAGCTCGGAATGGTGATGTGAACCGCTATATGCTCTAAAACATAGTAACGGAATGACCATCATCAGCTGATACGGCCTTGTCATGTTTTTTATATTCAGGATATGAATCAGGTGCATCACGTGACTTGTCTGCAACTTCGTTATAAAGTGGTCACATGATTAACTGATCTGCCTGACCTATATATCAACCGAACAAATGCGTACCGCTTCTTCAAAAAATCGAAAAATCCATTTCTATTGTTTGTAATTTGTAATGTGAATTATTGTTGTGTTAATCCTACTTCCAAAATGTTTAACGAAATTCCAAGTTTTGGTCTAAAAGTGAAACTCGACCATGAATATCCGGAAAAACGGTCTCCTTATTTCAAGCCGTCTCTGAAAATAATTTGGGATTTGTTACCTTTGGTTTTGAGGCATGTTTTTTTAAAAAATCAAGTACTTATTCGAATTTGTTAAAAAATTGTTTTTAGATACATTTGGTATTATATTGTGGCGAAGATTAAAGGAAAAGCGGTGGTGATGGATTTTCTTATATTGGAGAAGTCTAAATGCATGTATGGTGAGTTGGGTCATTTTGATTTGAAAAGAGTTTTACTTAATGTTAAATAATTATTTGTTACGTTCGTTAACTCGTCTACATACCTATCTCAAGAGAAAAATGGAATTCCCTATGCTGAAGACAAAAGCATGATCAAAAATACTTGACAAAATAATTTATTTCGAGATCTAATTTCGTCCTGAATTCATTCGATAAGAAAAAAAAACCTCTACCAGGTATACTATCTCAATGGACAATTTGCACATTTTTTGGAAACATGAAAAATATAAGGATTAGTAAGTACTGATGCCATTGATGTTCAAAAAAATCCACCTTCGACATCTAATAATGTAGTAATCACCGATCAAAGAGCGCCAATCAACATCCACTACGTCATAGAATACCTACATCATTTATCTCCGTCTGGCGTATTTATATGACTGTATGACTCTGTCTCTCTCGAGAGGGTGATTTGGCTCCGCCCTGTTTTCGATCATACAGTGAAATGTGCATTTTCTTTTGTATTATTTGGTATATTTTTGGGTAAGTATTTTGCTCGGTATTGTGTAATTTTTTTTTCGCTGATGACTTTGTAATATTGTGTAGAATCTTCTAATATAATATAAAAGATCGTGTTTGTTATCATGCCGTATCACTCGATAATGGCTGGACCAAATTTCATGATTTTTGCTTTGTTGGATTTGTCTTTATCACAAAGGGGATAATAGTTATTGGAATCTAGGAAAACTGTTAAAACCTAGGAAAAACGGAAGTATTCAAAATAATCTGTTAATTCAACACTATGACACTGACACTGACCACTGACACTACCATGACCAGAGATTGTCTCTGCCATGACCATGTGATGTAAGGCGTTTTTATGTGGTTGTAGTTGTGTTCGAAAGTAAAGCTGTTTTTTGATTTGTTGGATTTGTCTTTTTTGCTGTTGTGTGTACTAGGGCCGGTTTATCAATATCAATTGTGGTTCAAACTCAGTTCAACGTTGAACTGGGTTCAAAGATGCACAGTCCTAGTCCAATGTACTTGAACCGGGTTCAACTTTGAACCATCATTGAGAAACCGGGCCTTAGTGATGAGATGGGAATTTCGAAAGGTAGTAAACATATAGGACAGACTACTACGTTTATAAAATTTCAAGTCATTTGAAAATTGGGCTGAAAATGTATGCAATTTGTCCATTTGGATCGGTTTTTCGATGTGCATCAAACCGTTAATATTTCTTTTTCAATGGTTGTTTTCGCATACCGCATACCTAGTTGTACAGGGTGACTCATTAAGGGTGGCGAGGTGGCGTATCTCAGGAACTAGTAATCGTATGAGTTTGGGAAAAAATTTCTTCATAGGAAGTCGGCCAAGAGAAATTGCTGGAAATATGTTCATATATTCACCTCTACAGGGTGTAACTGCTTTGGTCGTATGAAAAAATTAGTTTTTTCGAAAATGTCCCAATATAAGTCTAGAAATAAATACGCTCACGTTAATGCCACCACAATGGTCCATCTTTTCACACGCTCTATATTAGCTTCACTTGTATGTAAGTTAGTTTGTGACGGAATCTTGGAACTTTTTTTTTACCCAGTTCAAATGCCCACATTGATTCGAAACTTTGCGCACTACTTGTCATGGACCGATGACAATACAATAATTTCATTAAAAAAAAAACTAAAAAGTAGAGTTGTTTGTTGATTTTTTTGACATTTGTCTTATATGACAGTTCAGCGGTAAAAAGATTGGTTGAAGGTTGAAGGGACCATAGATAACGGATATTATATTATGGACGTGACGGTCATTCTTAAACCGTCCGTCTGATTGGCAACGTTGCCAAGGTTATTGGGGCGTTTGGGTTTTACAGGGTGTTACACATTCGAGTGAATGCATGGAGATTTCGAAAACAGTAAGACATAGAAGTTCGGTTGAATTGAGGCAATTCAAGCATGAGAACAACAGGTACTCATCGTTCGGCCTGCTGCTGCAATACAAATCCGAAATCGATCCAAATCGACCAGCACTGCAACCGGCACTTTTTTCTTTTTTATTTTGTCCTGAGTTTATTTGAAAAAATTATTGCGAACGAATGAAAAATTTTCATGGTCAGTTCTTCTGCTCTTCAAGATAGCATGGTCAAAATTGAGATCCGACGTTTCGAATTCTCGCAACCATCATCAACTTTTTTTTCAAATACGAACCCAACCTTATTAATTCATTTTTGAATAACTCTTTGCTTTTCGAGAATAATGATATGTCACACTGTCATTTTGAAATAATGCAGATAGTTAATACGAAAGTATCAAAAAAAAAAATGATTTGATCCTTGCAGAACGCGTCACGCGGATCGTAGCCATGGTAACAACAGTAACTAGTAACTATTTAAGCTTGAAGGAAGAAAGGTGGAGGTTTGAAAAAAGTTCAGAAACAAATGAAAAAAAAATAAAAATAATGAAGAAGGAAAAAGTCAAGTATGATTGTATGATGCATCATTATTTTTAGGAACAGTTACATAGAAATGAATTTAAAAAGTTGGGTCCATATTTGAAAAAAAAAAGTTGATGCCGGTTGCGAGAAATCGAAACGTCGGATAGCTATTTTCACCATGCTATCTTGAAGAGCAGAGAAATTGACCATGAAAATGTGTCAATCGTTTTCAATCGTCTCTCCCAATAAATTCAGGGCAAAAGTAAAAAGGATTTTGAAAAAATCGGTTATTGCCAGATTTCCGGAAGTTCGGAATTTTCCAAGTTTCGAAGCGGCATTTTTTTCAGATATAAATTGTGCAACTTTGCTTTCATCTAACCGACGTTGTATCTCTCATGGTTAACGAGTTACCAATGCTTTATACTCGAATTTTTTACACCCTGTATATGAAAACCCAGCTCCTTACCATGAATCAAATTTGAATTTATTTTACTTCCTTTTGAATTATTGTAATATCAGTTCACGGCAAAATATACATACGTTTTTATCGAAGGAACATCAAAACTGTTAACGAAGGTTTCGTAATTTTTTTCCACCTGGTTGATAAAATATCACTGTGTGCGCCTCTAGCTCCGCGAATATTGATCGTAGGAGCAAATGTTAACAATACAAAAGTATTTGGAAATTCTACTCCAAATAAAATGACATCAAAACATTTTTTGTCATACCCACATTTTTGAAACATTACTTAAACTAATAAAAACGCGATATTGTAGAATGCTACATAAAATGCGGTAAAAATGCTGTGAAATCAAGATCTGCTGAGTATTAATCTTGTTTTATGGCCATCACGACCGGAGATCGTGGTTTTCGGTTTTAGATTTTTTTGTGGAGCGATGTAAAAAACAAAGTTTACCAAAACACTCATTTTGCAATAGATAAACTTTAAGCTGCTGTGATTAAAGCTTTCAATAATATTAATGGGCAATCTTGAAGGAAGGAAACTAATTCAGTTTTTAAAAGATGCAACGAGTGCATTAATACCTAATAACCTGGTTTAAGAACCTCGAGTTAAAACGTGGATAAAAAAAACGAAAAAAACCCATCATATGATATTTCGTTAGAATCGTACTAAAATTCTCTGCAACTAGAATTGAGATTATTTTATCTTTTCTATTTTGTGACGAAAAATGTTTTGATGTCATTTTATTTAGAGTGGGATTTCCTAAATCTTTTGTATTCAACATTTTCTCCTACAACCAATAGTCGCGGAGACATCCGTCAATTTTTTAAATACTCAAAATGGTTTTGAGTACAGCTTACAAAACCTCAAATATTTGCCCATTTAAACTTTCTCGTATCTGCTATAGTTTCCGAAACCCCTGTACTAAACATTAAAAAAACTAACCCTGTCTATAAAATCACTATAATGATATATTTTGCTGACTGATTTTTTTGGAAATAATATGATTGTGGAGCTCAAAAAACGAAAATTTAGCGACCGCACGTGTGCTAAGCGAACTAAAAATTAACTTTTCTTCTGGAGAAAAAAATTAGGTTATTTTTAAAATATCTTGTGTATAGCATTTCAAGACATCAAAATATGTAGTTTAACAATCTAAGAGTGAAAAAAAACTGCCATAAGGTTTGGACGAACTTAGATTGTTGAAATGAAGACGCCATCTTGTAAAAGAATACTTGGGTGGTGATGCATTTTTACGCTTATAGCAATCAACAGAATAAACTATGATATCATTAAGAACCTGGCAAATATTTCCCATAAACCGGTCAGCTGTTAAGAAAAATTTACCGATCGGACAATATTGCGAAGAGATTTTCGGTATGCCAAGCACACGTTCGGTCGCTAAATTTTCAATATTTTAACTAAACAATGATACTATTTTCAGTGATTGAAATCCCAGCGTCGAGAAAATCAGTCAGAAAATGTGTCATTATCTGACGTCTATAAGTCTCTATCCCATTTTTACTAATAAAAAAAATACTTTCTTTCAGAGCGATGCAAAACTTTAGAATATAATATGTGTATCTAAAAAATCCGCTGGACAAATTTAATGATTTTTTTACTGTTTATGGGGTGGGTAATCTTTGGAGAGTTGTTGAATGAAAAACATCATTGGATTTTTTCGTAATTAATTGTTAAAATTCAAGCACATGAATATCGCAAAATACATTTTTTTTTCAAGTTGTAAAATCTCATTACATCCAATAAATGAAGCTTTAGACATTCATAACTTCTATTTTCATTAAAGGTGTACCAATTGGAGGCATAGGTTCAGGATCTATAGGACGTGGGTTCAAGGGCGAATTTTGTAGATTCCAACTCCGTCCCAACGTTTGTGAATATAACACAGTCGATGCTGATCAATTTATCGTCACAATTAAAGACCCCCATCAAGAAACGATATTTCAAAGCTGCCTATCGACTTATCAGTAAGTATATAGTAAATAGATGCATTATGGTTATTTATTAACTATAAATTGTTATCTTTTGTTGATTTTTCAAGGCGAAATGAACTGCCGTAAAACTTTTTCCAAGCAGCGCAGCGCTTCCGCGATAAAGGAAATTTAACAATTTTCATACACTGGAATATTTATATCCAGGTTATTTGGTGTCCCATATTATATGAAAGCAATCAATCTCCAGTTATCTCTTTATCAATGCTATGATCTTTTTTTCATAAAAGGACAAAGTGTAGTAACGTGAATCATGGCTTGTTATGAATCATCATGTAAAAATAAATTATTCAAGTACGATAATACAAAGTAAGCGGTCGTGGCCCCATTATCTTAATTTATGCCTTTGTTAATCTTCTTGATAATTTTAACAAAAAGCCTCAAAAGTTATATTTTATTCATGTTCGGGGTAAGTCTCATAATATGACATTGATGTTAGAGGCTGTAAGGATGGGGATAGGGCACATATCTTGTGAACTATAGTCTGTTCATTGTTGCTACGGACTAATAAATCATTCTGACTGAAATGGTGGACAATACTTCCGAACGGTGTATCCCCGGGTGGCGTATTGGCATTCCTTACTACGCTACAGAGCATAGATGAGCTGTATCGCAGTAAAGTATGGCCATGCTGGGCGCACAATTTGTTCAGCCATTGTTTACTACGATACAGACCAAATGCGCTGTATGGAAGAAAAGTTTGGTAGGGATGGATTTGTTCACTCAATCCATTAATTATTATCGTTCACTACGATATATAATGGAAATTAATTACATACATATAAAAATATTTTTTTTTATAAAGGTGAATCTAGAAATATCCCACTATTATTATATGTGACGATGTGTGAAATGGCTTCAAGGAGCCATTTTTAATTTCGCAAATTTGAACTGAAAAAAATTTCACCTTTTTTAATTTGTGTATACAGGGTGCTACTCAATGATAGGCCGTAGTTCCAAAGACGCATTCCTGAACCAAGGATTCAAGTAGAAAAGGTCTTATAGGTAAACATATTGTCATTGTGTCTTGAATATAAATATTCTGGTTCTCGAGATAAAGGTTTAGAAATAAATCGTAAAATTAGCAAAATCGGAAATTTCCCTCCTGCGGTTTTTGTGCAATAGGGGTGGTCCTTTTGAATTGTGCTAGAGCATAATAATTATACTCAAATTGTACATGAGAAAACTCTTCATGACTTTACCTGATGATTTTTTTTTTGAATTTAATTATTTCCGGATTCAGCGGCCTGTATTTTATCCCCTAGTCCGATAGAGAATTCTTTCCTGATTTCAAATAGTTAGTTCAGTTTTCTATACATGGAGTAGTTGGCTGGTCTCTACCAATCAACACCTTCTGTCCAATCTATTATCATTATTCCTTGTATGGAAAAACGTTAATATCTTTATAACCCTTAGAGATAACACCCCCAACACTTTTACATTTGAAATCAAGAAAAAATCCTCTATATCTATCTAACTAAGGGATGAAATACAGGGTGTCCCATTAAAAAAATGAAGAAGCTTGATTTTTATTTCGACTTCTGTTGCTCAATTATTGCTTTTTCTGATAATTTAGAAAAAGTACTACATTTTGCTAATTTGGGTTAATATTAACGAAGATTGCTATTGGCCAAAATATACGTGAACAACTTCTACAATCCACGTCTAATTATTATTATTTTGTTCTGGCACATTTCAAAAGACCAACCTTTTTGCTCAAAAACCGCAACGGGAAAATTTTCGATTTTGCTAATTTTACACTCAGTAGGCAGTTGCTGACAAATTCTGAAAAAAAAACAGCTTTCCCGTTAAAATCTTATTGGATTATTATTGTTAACCGAAATTTACAGCTCTTCCACGTTACTTTTCCGTCACATGAAAATTTATCGAATGAGAATAGAGTCAACTTTATAAGACCAATTCAAACTATCCCTGTATGCCGTAAAGATAAATTGTACTGACAAAGAATATTCGACTGTCGTAGTAGAATATTCTTTGGTAATGGTTAGTATAGGATAGTTTTATTTTCACGCATAATGATTATGTAAGTAGGTATTTTAATTCGACGCTATTAAATTGAATCCGCATGTCATGGTGTGCTTCTAATAAGCCTATACAGGGTTATATTCAATGATGAGCCAAAGTTACAAAGACGCGTTCCTGAACCAATTTCAAGATAAACATGTGTCCTAAATAGTCTGGTTTTCAAGATACAATGTGTTGGAAGTCTACTTTTTGACCACATGAAAAATCATAGGGTGTCAAGGAGAGTCAAAACCATTGTGTTAAAAACAACAAGCAAAGTTGACTCGATTTACTAATCATAAATCAGACTTTTTGCTTAACCTGTATCTCGAAAACCAGAATATTTATATTCAAGACACAATGACATAATGACAATATGTTAACCAATGTTGACCTATAAGACCTTTTCTGCTTTTCTACTTGAATTTGGTTCTGCGTCTTTGGAATTACGGCCTCTCATTGACCAACACCCTGTGAAGACGCAGATTATTGTTGTTGAAACTTTGTTCAGTCAGACGCACACATCGTCTCATGAATAGGATAATATAGTGGGATTTTTCTAGATTCACCTTTATAATATCTAGATAATTTTTATATACATATGTATGTAATTAATTTTCTTTATATATCGTACTTAGTGAACGATAATAATTATGAATTGAGTGAACAAATCCATTCCCACCATAAATGTACTTATTTCTTACATGCAGCGCATTTGGTCTGTATCGTAGTAAACAATGGCCGAACAAATTGTGCGCCCAGTCCAGCCATACTTTACTGCGATACAGCTCATGTATGCTCTGTAGCGTAGTAAGGAATGCCAATACGCCCCCGGGTGTATCGTTGCAGCGTTGACGTGTTGACTCTAAAATGTCCATAGTCTTGTCGAGCTTCTTATTTTTTCTTCTACTTCCGCAGCGCCACAACGGAAAAAAACTTGCGAGAACGTGACTACTCCATGTTTTTGCGCGCGAATTAATGTTTGTTGTTTGTTTACTTCTTTTTTAGTTTTTGTATCAGTGAAGTACCAAGTGTTTCGAATTGAGAATTGATTCCTCTTATTGAAATGGAACTAGTAGACGGCCTGAATTGATTCAACCGGCCACTTCGAGAAGGAAGATTAGCTGTCGAAAATTTAGTGTGTGTTGGTATTCGCTCAAAAACAATTAAAGAAGTTTGCATTGCAGTCCTTTAAGTTCTTACAACAAAAGTGAATGTAGATCCAGTCAAAATATTTGTTCAAGTGGATCGAGAGGCTACTGAAATTAAAGGGAAAACAGTGCGCCATGTTCAATCAAAAAATCAAATGGAAAGGGGGGTCGAGTGGCACCTCATTTTGAAGGTCTTATCATCCTTATCACAATCTGAATGAATTAACCAAGTATTATTATTCAAAAAGGCGCCCAATTGCCGTTTTGACATTCTCAGCTGTCCCTTCTTTGTTGAGAAATGCGGAACGTCCTTATACAGTGCAATTCTTTGATGTCCCCACCCCCCTTCTAACTTTTGAACCGTTTGATATCTTGGAATTAAATTTGGACAGACCATTTTATGTGAGCATTTTCTGCTTGTCTCAACACAGTAGGAACAGCTATGATAAATAACAGTGTCAAAACGGCAATTGGGCAAAGTACTGGCTCAATATTGAAATTATTTGAGGAGATAGCGACTTCAAACTTTCAGGGTGTAATAAGTATTAACCGACCTTCAAAATGAGGTGTCAATCGGGGTCTTTTCATTTGATTTTTTGTTTCAAAATGGCGCTCAGCTCAGCTGCTCCCTTATGAGTGAAGATACAGAGGTGTGGTTTTCGCGATGCTACTTTTTCGAGAAACGAACGATGGCACAAACAAAATTCTCATAGCTCACTTCGTTCCTGATATACAGGTCGAGATTGAAAATTGTCAATTTTCAGGCACCCCTCGTATCTTAGCTGTCATATGATCAAGATAAAAAGTGAGCGTGTATTTTCGAAGAGTTTTTGCGTAGAATCCAGTGGCGTATTCAGATTATTTTCCAGATAACGCAAACATATGTTTTTTTAAATGGGACACCTTTTATCAAATCAAATCAAAAATGTACTTAACTGTCTCATAATAAATTCTGATTGACAGAGCATCAATCTTAGTACTAAGAACTAACAATGCTCTCAAAACTTAACTAATACAAAGAATAAAATTCTGACAAATGCACACAGTCGAGACGCATCGTCATAGAACTGATCTTGAGTATAGTATTCTTCAAACAGAAGAGACTTCAGTTTTTTTCTAAATTGCAATGTTGATGTGCTATTTCTGACACCAAGAGGCAAATAGTCGAACATCTCTCTACCCTCATATAAAAAAAATTCTTTATAAAAGTTCTGGTTGGTAGTGGCTGTGGGGGGTGGGTTTGAGCCTGTCGCGTTTCACGCAAAGCACATTAGTTCCGAATGGCCGAATGGAGTCCCTTTTTTATAGATGAGAGTGCAGGTTTTCAGGATAAACAGACAGCAGAAGGGAAGAATCTTCTGGGATATGAAATGAGGTCGACACGTCTCCCTATTTCCCGCTCCGACTATGTAACGAAGCGCCATCTTGTGCAGCACAAAAATCATCCAGTATATTTTTGGTTATTTTGAATAGGTTCGCTCAGAGCTTTCCAAAAATATAATACACTTGATAATTTTTTCTATAGTAGGCGATGGAAGCTAATGGAAACATTAGGGTCATTCCAACCACTCACAAGCAGACCTGTTCCTTCCAATCAATTCATCTGTGAATTTTGACAAACGTCTTACTTGTCAAAAATTATGTGGGCCACTGGTTCTGGGACGGTTTCACAAACCCATTGAAGCAAATCGAACGAAATAATAATTGAGATTATAATAATTGAGCATTTCAAAAATATGATACAGTCAACACATCTCAAGTGAGGAAGTCATACAAAATTTTGAAAAAAATCCATAAAGTTCTAGATGATAGGTACTGCTTAACCATGGAAGCCCTGAAACAAATTGGACGAAATATAAATAATCATTTTGATGTAATTTTGATAATTGAGTATATTTTTCACAACTGTAAAATGAACGAATCGATTAGGATAATTACAGATATTTTTCGAGTTGTGTCATAGATCATAAGGCCATCTTTTGGTAGATTGGTCTGACTGAGACAGCTGGAAATAATTTTTTCATTGTTCAAATTGTTCTTGGTTGTGTCTAACACACATTTCACACATTTTTTTGATTATCCCTTGAGACATTCAGTATAATTTTTGACGTACTAAGAGAGGAAGGTTCTATACAATTTCCTTCTCGTTGCATGAAACGGATGTCTGATATTCTCTCAAATATATCTTATTTGTCAGGTATTCTCACAAAAAAAAATTACTATGGACAAGTCGAGAGCTTCCACGGCCTACTTTTATTCAGAACTTGCTTGATTTTTTCAAAATTGTAGATTTTCACCTTTCTATTGAAAAGAAGCATCAAGTGTGCGAGCGGGAGCGAGCCTATTCAAAATAAACAAAAATATACAGGATGTCCCATTAAAATAAAAAACATATCATTAGGTTTGCGTTATATTTCCGAATCGGGGACTCCTAGAAAAAATCTGATTAAACCTCTGGATTCTACGCAAAAAGCTCTTTGAAAAGGGTTCGAGCGCTCGGATCCATATCTAGCAAGATATATTTTCGAGCGCTCGGACCTCTTGTTATGTCATTCAGATATGGATAAAGTTCAGCTCTTAGAACATAGAATCCACTAGAACTAGCGTACACCCTAGAATTAGGGCAAATTGTGTGTCACTATAATAAACATGTTATTATTTACATCTCGTCCGTTCAATTCGTTCAACGATCGTTCAACGTTGCCTTGTTGCAAATAAAAATCACTCAGAATTTTCACTTTTTATAAAAAGAGATTAAGCAGTGTATTAACTGTTTCAATATCGTTGTTGTTATAGGACAGTCATAATTTTCTGATTATTGATAAGTTTTTTTCACATAAATCAGCT
The DNA here is from genome assembly GCA_958502075.1 of Orchestes rusci. NCBI lineage: Eukaryota > Metazoa > Arthropoda > Insecta > Coleoptera > Curculionidae > Orchestes > Orchestes rusci. The sequence continues at coordinate 17,022,872 of OY293313.1, read as the reverse complement.
GTTCGGTCGTCAAAAATATTGAATTTTGAACAAGCCGACAACAGTGTTCCATGGGAGCTACACGATATGATTGGTAAAAACGACTATCAGCTATTGGTTGATCTCAAATAGGTATTTGTGTCGTGTTGCCAGATGTATTTCGTTGCATCGTGTCTACATAAGTAACTAAGGTTCATGGAAAAATATGGGTCTCATTGAAAATGTTTTATTATCACTGGTGATCTAAAAATGTACATATTATATAATTGGTAACTACCGGAGATGCACTCATAGAGTATAGAGTATTTTTAATTAGAATAAAAATACCTTGAATACAATACAATGTGACACACAAAGAGACGTCGGGCTATATCTAGTTGTTGGAAAATCATTGGTTCAGCTCTTTAAAAATAAGTCATAGGAGAGGTTAGAGGTTCAAGATTCATCCATCCAATATATTAAATAACATATAATATTTTTGTGATTACATTGCTGGAAAATGAGTTCAGGTTCATTAGAGACGGAAAAGAATATAATATAAAAAAACCTCAACAATCGTTTTATGATTGTTGAGGTTCCTCAAAATATAGTCAATGTCCATAAATTTGTTGAATCGAATGTATGAACATTGTCCATTGGAGAATATAACAAAAGTTTAATGTTTCTGTGACGAAACACTTGTGAATGTCCAGCGGACCGACCCATCGAGGCTATGGAATAAATAACGTTCGCCTCAGACCCCAAAGCGACCCGAATTTCTCTGTATTCATCCACTCAGCACGGGTTCGTAGACAACACCGATCATTCCATGGATTTTTCGAAGCGCGTCGATGTTTCGGGAACTACTTAAGCAGTGGTTTGGAGAATATTTCCCAAATGAAGTGTCGATATAGAGGGCCGCGTTAACTTGGTTTGGTTTAGTCGTGAATCAACAGATACAAATTATAAATTAGTGTTAAGTGTGTGTGCATGAATGGTGACTGTAAATAAATTAGTTAAAACTAAACAGTGATTTCTATAGCGGAAAATGTTCTATTACGAAGCACAGCAAACTAATACTACAATTATTAAAAGTTAAGACAATAATAGGTCGGCCAGACAGAAGGTCTCACTCACACGAATTGTCTGTGTGCCTAAGGAGAAAAATTCTAAATGATGTATTGGGACAATAAACAACTTATTAATGATGTTTTGTTCAATAACAGTACACTTATAAATGTTAATATTCCTACTTATGAACAGCTTGATAAGTTTTTTTGGAACCTGAAGTTGAAATAGGCTTGGTGGTGATATTTTTGGATCAACAAATTTTCAAACAACTTACAGCCTTTTTCGAATTAAAAATTGACGATCAAAATAGAACATTCTCTTGCTTTGTGTAGAAATAGATTAAAAGAACAGGCTGTGAATTGATGTGGTTTGACATCTCCTGCACTTCATTAACCAGTCCTAAAAAGATCTAGAAAATAGTTTTGCATGCAATGTAATACTTTTGTTTGATCCGTATGGGTTGGATTCAAGTTTTCAGCTAATATTATAAAATATACCAGCAGCTTGGGTACCTCACTTCTTTTTTCACACTTTTAGTCTAGTAAGTAATTCAGATTATAATTTCTTCTTAATCTTATAGGAGATTAATTTAAGTATACTTATTTTGAATGCTTTATTCATCAAAATAGTACCTACCTGTAAGAAACGGTCGGACCTATATCGTTCCCGCTAAGGTTCCGAGCGCTCGGATCTGTATCTTTCAGGATATGGAGCCCCTTTGAAAATACGTTTTCACTTATTACCTAAATTATTATATAATCAAGGTGAATATAATTATAATCATATTATGACAGCTGAGACACGAGGGCTGTCTGTCAATTTCTTCCTGTACATCAGAAACATTTATAAACTTTGTTCTATGATCAGAAACGAAGTGAGTTATGAAAATTTTGTTTGTGGCAAAGGTTGTTTCTCGCATAATAGCCTCCATCTCGAAAATCTTGTATCTCTATCTTCACTGATAAGGAAGATACTCCGCAAAGACAACGAAAATGGGACACCCTGTACATCGCATCGGTCAATCAGCAAATCGATACAACAAATCATAATAGTATTTTCGGTGAAGTGTGCAATGCGTGCATCACTTTCTTCAATGATTTGTCCAAAGCAGACTTCTCGCAGTGCATCAACCTCACTAACCATGATTTGTGCGTGCATAATTTTATCAAATCGGCGCATCAACGAATAGTGACCCATGATTTTTCACTATGGGGATACCTAAAATCCTTAATCTTCACCCATCGTCCACCGGTATGACTCTCACTAGTTCTGAATTTGAACTCTTTTTCTAGAAAAACTTCTCTTAAATCGTGGAAGTCCCTTCTCGACCCGTCCAAATGCACTTACACCGGCCTCTATCCCAGAGCTTGGACACAATACGACTTGTCCGAATACGGCATCATACTTACATGTCGACAAGTCAGTCCTGTGATACCACATGATTACTATGTAAGTTACCAACAAATACATTAAATCAGATAAAACGTTTTTTCTATAGAGTAGTAGTTTACCATGCGCAGTATTTGTTTGGGAGGTACAGAACTTGAGCAGTGAGACACGTTGTGTCACAGTTTCTTTTACATTCAAAAACGGCACGGGCACTCGTAAACTGGATAAGCAATGTGAGTCATTTTCTATTATGGACATTCTGATGAGTTCTGATTCACAGCAACGTGCAGTTCCAAATCCTTCTCTTATCAAAACTCCGAGGGTGTGATTCTTTACAACACTCTGGACAAGATGGTGTGCTCCTATACTCTAGCCGTTAAAAATGACGATAACGTCAAAGTATCCAAGTGTTTGAACTTCAATCCCAATTCCGATGGATCTACCGTGTGGGATCAACTCAAACTGAACGGCAATTTTGATAAGGCCGCTGAGAAAGCCTATCACCGTCATGGCGAGATGGCAGTGGGCGTAGCCGCCAAATGTAGCATCCCCGCCAACCACAAGCAAGAAATTGACATGGTACTGGTGTGGGACATGCCCAGTATAATATACCCGGTGGACCAGAAAAAGTACTATAGATACTACACGGAACACTTTGGCAAGGAAAATGCTGCCGTCAAAATTGTCGAATTTGCTTTGGAAAATTTTCCTAGTTGGGAAAAGGAGATATATAATTGGCAGAAAACGGTGCTTGATGATGGTAGCCTGCCCGACTGGTACAAAAGCGCCCTCTTCAACGAAACCTACTTCGTCACCGACGGAGGCTCCGCCTGGCTGTCTCTTGACCCGTCATACACCGAATCTCTACCACTTTCAGATCCTCGCAAAAAGTACGGACGCTTTGCCTACATGGAGGGTCACGAGTATCGCATGTACAACTCGTACGATGTACATTTCTACGCGTCGCATTGCCTGAGTAAAAACTGGCCTAAAATCCAACACAGTTTGCACTTTGACTTGCGGGATTTTGTTTCTATGGAAATTCCTGATAAGGTGGAGATGTTGTTCACTGGAAAGGTTGTGGAACGGAAGGTGAAAGATAGTGTGCCGCATGATGCAGGTTGTCCTGGAGAGGGGCCGTTTGATTTGATCAATTCGTATCCTATCCATGATGTCAGTTGTTGGAGGGATTTAAATCCGAAATTTGTGCTGCAGACATTGAGGGATGCCCATGGGGTGACAGGGATTGATCGAGGGTTTGTTGAAGCCATGTACCAAGAGTGTCACAAAGTGATGCACAAGTCACTTGCTCAAGACACAGATCATGACGGCGTCATTGAAAATTCAGGAGAACCAGATCAGACTTATGATGCTTGGGTTATGTCAGGAGTCAGCTCATACTGTGGAGGTCTTTGGCTGTCTGCTCTCTACGCCATGATCAAAATGGCACATTGTCTTGACAAAGAAGATGATGAAGAGTTTTATCAGAAACTCTTCGATAAAGGCGTCAGGTCTTTCAACGACAAACTATGGAATGGAAAATACTACAACTTTGACTCTAGTGAAAACAACTACAACAGTATAATGGCAGACCAGTTGAATGGGCAGTGGTATCTTGGGTGTATTGGATATGGAAAAGAATATCCTGTAAGTGATAAAAGTTGGTAAGAGATCTGCTAATTTCTTGAAGGTTTTCCCCCAAACCAACGTTAAAGTTGCCCTGAAGTCGATTTACGAAAACAATGTTCTATGTTTTGGTGGAGGCAATATGGGAGCTGTTAATGGTTTCAAAAATGGACAAACGGACGTTGAAGCTATACAAAGTCAGGAAGTGTGGACTGGAGTTACTTATGCGCTTGCTGCTCTTATGATACAAGAGGTGAGTTCTACAAACTGAGCTAGGTTAGGTAGAACTAAATTCAATTTGCGGATAATTTTATTAGTGAATTGTTCTTTTTCAAGGCCGCGTCACGAGATTTTTGTCTTGTTTTTTTTCTCAATATGTTTGTGTGAGGTTTGAACCGAGGATCGCTGGATTACAAGTCCAACAATTATCAATCACCTCGATCCTTCTATTTCAACCATCCCCCACTTTCTTGCACCCTCTTAATGCCCCGACAGTTTTACCTCTGTGAACAAAAATGTAGCTCGGAATTACTTGACATTTTTTTTCTGCATAAGGTCGAATGCTCAACACGAATTAAGAGCAAAAATCACACTTCATAGGATCATTTCATAGGTTCACATGAAGGATTATTTATCTGTCACGTTTTCGCTCGTTTTCGTTTTGTATTTTTGACAATAGAAACAAATAAAACAGGCTAAGGTTACATCAGATGTGCTGACGACTATCGAGTCGGACGTACTCAGAGTAGTCGGACGATGAAAACAAACACGGGCTGATAAATTGAACCGGCTATATTCCATGCGATGCAAACACTGACGACTAGTCCGCATGGAATATAACCGGTTCAATTTATCAGCCGGTGTTTGTTTTCATCGTCCGACTACGCACGAGTAATAGTCGTCAGAGTACGCATCCAATGTAACCTTAGCCTATCAAACCAACCCATATCATACAGACTCAAGTTTTTATTTTCAAATTCAATGGAATTGTTCTTTCTTCTGACCAATGTGCTGGTATTTTTGCAGCAACACTGTTGAAGTTGGCAAGTCCATGAAACTTACGCTACGTTCACATTGGATGCGTACTCGGACGTAGGCGGACGATGAAAACAAACCCTGGCTGATAAATTGAACCGGTTTTAATCCATGCGGAAGAATAGTGAATATAACCGGTTCACAAACTATCAACCAGTATTTTTTTTTCCTCGTAAGACTACGCACGGGTACGTCCGACTTGATAGTCGTCAGAAAACGCATCCAACGATACCTTAGCCTAAGGCTAATGCAGAATAGTCGACATTGTATTAGCATGCAATGGGGAACTTGCCTCAATTTTTATTGCTGGATTCGAAAGTCCATGAAAAATAAGGAGGCCAGTATTTTTTCTTTTTGATTTTAGTCGAAAATTGACGAAGATATAACGCTTTGAAGTGTGCTTAAATTGCAATTTTATGACGTCATAACATTGTAACACTATGCTCAGTATATCTATATATGTGTCACAGTAAAACCTGGTAATCAGTAAAAGCTAACTGTTACTAGGAAAAGTAAGCTTTTCCTGATTTGGAAACATTTAGCTAGTGAAAGTTGAATTCGATCGACTTCATCATACTTTTACTAGTAATTGTTAGCATCCACGTAAATATTCTAGTGAAAGCTGCTACACTGAAAATTATTATCGAATTCACTGGACGTAATTATAAATATCCTTTTTGGTCCAAGTTGGAATTCGCCGACAGATTAGACGCTCGGGAAAATACGTGAGTTATGAATCGCAGGTGTACAATGTGAACATTGTTCAGATACCGTATTATATAAAATACTTAAGTATTCTCAGTAGGGGTTAGTCTGGGTTAGTTTGGGTCTGGCAAAAATTTTGATGTCGCGTGAGCGACATCATTTAGTGCCCCGTGCACCTTGGGTTAGTTAAATGGCGGAAATAAGTTTTAAAAAGAACTTTTCCTAACTGCTTTCAGTAAAAGTTGATTTGATAAAGTTTCTCCAACATTCACTAGTGAAAGTGTACAATATTCTTCAAAATTTAACATTTCCTAACGGATCAAGTTATTGCTAGCATCAACTAGTAAAAGCTACCTTTCACTGAATTCCTAACATTTACTGTGACATATACAAAACTTTAAACTTGAATAATTATTGGAAAAATCATATTTTTACGAAATATAAAATACGTGTCGATTTTTTTGCGATTTTCTTCTGTTTGCAATAAAAAAAATCGATTCAATTTTTTATGCAGGTTCCCCATTAGACCACCCCAAAGTCAAAGTCGTACGTCCATGTTCAACTTGATGGTCGTCAGAGTACGCACCCAATGTAACCATAGCCTTAGGCTACGATCAGATTTTTTGGATTAAATCGTGATTTTTTTGATTTTGATCAAGATACTGATTTTTTTTCATGAGTATGGGAATAATAAACTTGAAATCACTTATTTTCATTAATTTTCACCATTTTTATCCAACAGCACAATGTTAGGTTACTCAACAGGGTATTGATTGTCCTTAACGACAGGATGTGAGTCAAATTCATTGAAATGCATAGTATCGTACCTGCAAGGGACTCTGAACCGAACTTGTATCTTTTAATATAACAGAGATCCCCATGCATACACTCGAATTTGTGGCACCCTGTATAGGAGTTAAGTCAAGTTTTTCATGCTCATTGAAGTTCCATTCACTGGTCGCCAAAATTTCTTCAGTTTGCGAGGTACAGGCTAAATTGTGAAAATGACCCAAATCAATTTCGTTAAATATTTCATTATTTATTTTCAAGACACAGTTCAAATTTGAAAGTTTTATTATTTTGTTTATGCTACTACGATGTCTTTATATATTTTTTTTAATACGCACCTGCATTTTTATCATCATTTTCAAACGATTTCTTCATACCCTTCACAACGGTATACCACACAAATACAATTGACGCTCCTGTAAAAATACACTGCTCCAAAGAATTACGCACCACCTCTAATTTTCACATAATACTATGATGGAACATGAAAATACACTTTCTCGCCTCTTTTATCCTCCTAAAAGGGGTGGTCCCGTTAAAAATTTTGTTTGGAAAAGACGGATTCGTTATAAGCACCCCAATGCGCTGTACGATATGGTAATGTTTTCGTTTCGTTAACTTCAAAAACAAAAGAGTTACAGCTGATTAAGATGTTATCAAAGATAATGAAACACCCTGTACATTGAACGGTTTTAGTAGGACTGACTATCCAAAAATCCATGAGCTGGTGTTAGTACTGACGTTAAGAATGCTAAAAGAGAACCATCTGGGTAATTTATGGCTGACACAATTGGGCGCATTGTAAGAGTTTAATTTATTTCCGGATAGATTTTACAATGTACCACTCCCATTTTTTCGGATAATCGGAGTCTACTGTAGTAATAAATTGCATAATGACAGCTTTTTGTCACGTGATTTAGCTAAATGAAATACGATCAGATCACGTGTGTTCGATCACAACTCGCTCAACCGCCTGATCTGACTGTATCTGACTCAAATTCACATTATGTAAGATGATAATGCTTAACTAAACTGTGAACAAAACGGAAAACTGTGATTCTCGGGAACAATGCGCTTTTGTGAGCCAAGAGAAAGTAAAACATATTCAGACGTTACCAAGGTAGAAGAGAACGTAAACAAAACTTGAGCACGTATAATCAGATATTCCAGATTCTATATTCCGCGGCGTAGTTCGATATTCGATTCACACTACTATTAGTAAAACCCATTGACTATAAAAAAAATAGACCGAGCATAAGCAACCGGTTCATTCATAAATTCCTATGTTCCAAAACACATTTAAAAGAGCTCACGAGTGGGACAAAGACCTCTGTTCCATCTCTTTTCACATACATGGTCAAGGCAACAGCGCGAGGATAGAATAGGCGGAACCAGGCGAATCGATAAATGATGTTCATGGGCGGCGGTTGAGAATGTTTCAACTAATTTGTTTTTTTTTTTTATTCATTGTTTTTATCTTTAATGAGAGTTTCAGGCTTGATTTTGATTGAAAAAAATGTATGACATCCCACACGAGTTTTTGGTTATAAGTAAATATGAAGTTATTGGTTATTGGAATATTTTTTAGAGAATGCAATGCGGTTGCTGAGAAGTGGTATAGAAAAACGGATTGAACTTAATTTATTTTCTTTAAAATATCAAATGATGAGAGGATTATTATGCGAAGGGATCAAAAAAAGGTTGTTTGCTGATTGTCTAGTTTTGGGTTGTCATATTGAAGAAAGTCAGGTGCAGATAATCATAGAGAGCAAAATAAAATTTTGAAGAATGGCGGAGGAATGTAGAATTGGTTATTTCGTGAATATTTTTTGCTCGCTTTGTTTTTATATTTCAAATAACATTTGAATGAGATTTTTCAAATTCTCAGTGAATTTGTTACTATTCATAAAATATACAATTGAGTGTAACTTATACCTACCTGTAGATCATGATGTGGATGTGACGGAAATACCTCCAAGCTCCAAAAAATATACATAAATATAAGCTCTTGAATGAATTAGAATTATCGTTTCATAAAATGCAAATTTGCTTATAGAATAGATAGTGTATAAAAAGGGTGCCTTTGTTTCAGTGGAGAATTATATAAAAGACACCGAGAAGTTGAAAAGACTTGACGGTGTACAAACAAAAAAAAGTTTTTTGTGGAACTTAATTCTACAAGGTGGGACGCAAACAACTCCAAATAAGGGGTGACAGGCTCCCCCCGAAAATAAATTGATAATAAAAAATTATAATTAATAGTAGCGACTTGAAACTTAGGGGTTAATCTTGACAAAAATACCTATCAAACGTCCCCATCCATTTAAAATCCTGGGCTACCTGTCAACCCCTGAACGGAAGTGAAAACAACAAACAAAAAGTGTCAAAAAAAAAAAGAAATGATTGACTTGTCTAAGCGATTTTTGATTGATCACCGAACACCTAAGAAATCCTGGGTGGAAAGGTTTTCGTGTCCCATCCTGTATTTCATCACTTCATTCTAACTTTTTAAAATTCGATAGTTTCAAAACTTTTGGGACAACGAGAAAATGAAAAATAAACCTCAGGGTGGACCAAAAATAAGTTACGACCATCATTTTTCCGAATAGAAACCAATATTCATCATTTTATTTTCGGATTCTACATCTAAAATTGGCTTTTATTACTAAAAATAAATCTGCCAAATTTCAAAAAAATCGGTTCAAGGATATCTGTAACATTTGTAAAGAACCGGTTTTAATAAAAAAAATCAGTTTAACATCCAATATCTTGAAAACAATGCACTTCTCGGACTGTTCATATGAATTTTTTTTCATGAAACTAGCTCAGGAATAAGCCCTTGAATTTATTGTATGCAATAAGGAAACACCCTGTATAATTTATACTTACTAATGTTATGAAACCATGTCTTATTCAAAAAGTGTTTTCTCAAAAACTATTGGTTCCCTCACACTTTTTTTTCGAAAATTACTGATAAAAAAGGGTAGGTACTGTCTGTTCTATGCTTTTCTGCGTTCACATCACTCTTTTGTCTCTCTCGTACACATTTACAAAAATTTCACGTATGTCTGGACGGATCAGTTTGACAAATGTCACGTCTAGAGCGATCAATCTACGACATACGAGCAAACGTCAAATACTGTGACGTAACCGCAGAAAAGCATTGAACAAACAGTACCCACTTTCCAGTGAGATGTGAAATTTTTTAAAATTTGTATGTATATGAGCAAAGTTTGTTATTACTTTGATTTTTGTATTAATTTTCATCAAAAATAAATATATTTTTCTCTGTATGAAATACAAACATTTCGAAAAATACATAATACGCCACTGAAGTAAGAAGGTAACTTTCAAAGTATCTTTATTCAATTCATATTACATATTGGGTACAGAGGTTACATATACGGTTCACATTACATATTAATTATCATATAACAAAAATGTTCATATAACAAAAATAACATATAATGGGCCAGGCAGAGCCTTAGCCAAAAGAACCAAAACAGGAACCAGAATAAACTGGGGGTTGATGGTCACCCTTCCTGATACATAACCAGCGTTCCCTTAAACACAAATTACGTAACACCTCTCCTACGTAACATAACGTTTACTGGTGTTTAACAGTGGGCGATGGTCGACGATTGACTTGAGAAAAATTGGGAAAAAGCGCGATGTCCTGAAATTAATGCTTATTGTCCCATTTGCGAGGAAAACCAAGTGAAAAACCTCGCTTTAGATAATGAGGTAAGAAGGTAGGAGGTCCTAGAATCTATTTTAAAATCAAGATGTCGGTATATTTACTGATGGAACGAAAAGTCCTGGTTTTTATGGTCCAATTTACCACAAACTCGCAGTACTTGCACCATATTAATGTACGTATAATATCGTCAAATCAAAAATAGTGTAAAAATCACACAATAACAAGGCAAATTAAGCAGATCGCAAGTACAAGAAACCTGATCTTGTTGCCAAATTTTCGAGGCATTTTTGAAGTAGATGATAAGTTATTGTTAAATAAATCGTGCCAGAATGAAAAATACATATTTGGATGCCTAAAATATCGTCCTTTTTGTATCTCTAAATATGCAGTATTAAATGAGTGTTGATTCTATCATGTTTTAACTGTTGATAAATATGGAGTGTAAGATGGAGTGGTTAAAATTGGACACTTGGCAATGATGCTGGTGCAAAATATTAAGGGGCAGAGCTTTGTTGGATAAACTGTGGTGGGAGTATAGAAAGAAATAGGTATATTTGTTTTGTTGAAGCTAATGTATGATCGCTCTCAGAAAAGACAAGCTAGGTCTATTTTTTTTTATAGTCAATGGTAAAACCCCATATGGAGCAACTATCGGAGTAATATCAGATCTCGGTGGCCAGTTTATAGGGCCGTTGCCGATCCATCTGTTGGCTTCACGGCTGTTTAGAAAAATCACACATGGGGTTGAAAATCTAGCGTATTTGAAAAAATATACTTAAACCTCTAAAATCCAAACTGTCTCAATAATAATAAGTAGATTCTGAAATAACGAAATTTTTAAAATCTCTGTATCTCGCAAACTGAAATTTTGCAACATAGTGGACACAGACCTGATGGCATTCACCTTCTCGGAGATAAGAATAACGGTATTCGCTATTTAGGACATCTTCTATATGGCTATGAAGCCAGATCGTCAATAGCCTAGTTTACACCGACAACTTGGTCCGCGGACCAAGTACTAAATTCGAACTATATCAGAACCAAATATTTCGTTCGAATGGTGTAAACAGTTGCGGACTAAGCTAGTCCACTCTTGGTTCGGTACTCGCCAGCAAGTGTACCGAACTAAATTTGGTTCGATCTGGATGAAAATTATGAGGTTATGTTGATTGTTATTATTGGGAATTGTGTTGGTTCTGAGTTTCTAAGGCAATCTGAGCGTACTTACTTATGTTTTTTTTGGTTACGAATTGTGTTGATGAATAATTTCGACTTGTTTTTGACATGTGACGAATTGCGGGCGTACTCATTTAGTTCACGCGTTGCAAGACGGTGTAAGCGGGCAGGAAGCAAGCATTGGTCCTACCGTACTATCCCCACCAGCTTGGTCCTATCGGACCGAACTAAACGAGTTATCGATGTAAACTAGGCTAATATGAACTATTCTTCTTGCAGGATATGGTAGAAGAAGCATTCAAGACAGCAGGAGGCATGTTCCAATCAATGTCGGAAAAGTTCGGCATGATGTTCGATACACCTGAAGCCCTCTACGAACAAAAATTCTACAGATCTATCGGATACATGCGTCCATTGAGCATTTGGTCAATGCAAATCGCATGGGAACGAAGAAAGCAGATGCTAGAAGTCATTTGAGAGCATTTTCTTAATTTACGGTATTCTAGTCGTTGTTCTATTTAGGTTAGTAATAATAATAATAAAACAAAGATGATTCTTCTAAAATAACTTTTATTTCAACTAACAATTAAACAATATAACCTCCATCAACAATATGTCTGCTTATTGAAAATGTAACAATCTTATTAGAAAATAGTATTTCGTCTAAAAAGTCATACTGTATGCAGTATAGCGGGTTGGAATTTTGCTTCAACAACAAGCAAATTGAAAAATCAAGAGTTAAGTTTCACTTTTTTGCAAATATTTACATGATATTTACAATGAGCACAATACTGATTTACATAAAGTGAACAAAAAAACAAAAAAATGCCTCGAGTACGTATTGTCAAGATTGCACCAGTTTAACAGGAATGAAGTTGCTTTGTGCAACCAAACAAACGTAAAACCGAAAATTAAAAGTGGAATAAATTGAATATCATTTTTGGACCTAAGATGTAAAACGGAATTAGCTATACATAGGGGTGTGTATATAAGGCGTTTAAATTTGCTTCGTTTCGATCATGTCCACGTTAATTTTGTAATACACGTACGGGTAGTATTCGGATTGGCCGAAACCAAGACCAGGAATGTCGACGTTCTGGAATAAAAGAAAATTACAATGACGATTCTGGGATTGAAGGTAGGTATAGAGTTTTGATAAATGCCGGAAGCTATATTTGTGTGAATGGTGCTGCTTCTGCCTCGAATAAGGATCATCAGTCAGCCACACAAAACTACAGACACATACCCAAGTCTGGTTGATCTACCGTTATCTGTTGGTATGCAACACTGTAACCGGAAACAGATCATAGTAATTATAGTCCAGGAGGTAGCGTGTCACTTCATCACGAAAATGTTATTTTTTTTTTTAATTCATGAATAGGTCTTTTATAACGTGGTATGTTGATTAACATAGGATGCGACAACGTTAATAAAAATGTGTCAGCTGCTCAGGATCAGTTGACAGCTGGCCATCTCAATGCGTTGATGTTAAAAATTATTTGACAAGTAAGTGTCCACTAGTATTGCAATGTGGCTTATTTGTTTAACTTTTCACATCAATGGTTGATAATTTTCCGCTATGCTGAGATAACTGAATTTTACGTGCTTTTTTACATATTGACATGGCCAGCTAACAACTTTCGCCACTTATCCTACTCAGCTGACACATTTTTTTGTGGCTAATAACGGAACAACTTACAAATTTTTAGCAGTTCTCAGCTAAATATTTGTTTGTGGTTTTAAGAATAAAAACTAACATCATTGTGTAAAATAAATAAACTTGTAGCGCCACCCTCTCACGTATTCTCCTAGCTCCTAGAGTCACGCTTGGCAGTCAGAATGAAGAAATTGAATGCAACGATGTGTTGAGTGTCTCAACACGGCGAAAGTCTTTTTTAGGTTTCTCTCGGATGCATATCGGTAAGTTGATGAAAATCATAATGAATATTTGGTTAAACTTATTTATTTTGGTTGAGCAGTGGCGGCTCTTGATGTGAAAGTATGGGTGTGCGCTACATTAAAAAAAATGCAAGTTGTGTCTGCCACACTTTTCTCGTGCACCCGGTATACAAAAAAACATTTTTTTCTAGCGGTTCATGTTAATACCTACCAACTTTGTATTTAAAGTCCCTATCTATCTTGCATAATGAGCAAGTTAGTCTGCAGACGAAATATACCGAAACACCCTGTACATGAGGATATTGGAAATGGTAAGAGATACGACGTCGCTTAAATGGAAGAAAGGTTGCGTATTCGTATGCCCAAAAATATTTTAGCTTTGTTTTAGTTTGAATCAATACGGTAATGTAGATACAGGGTGAAAAAGAAAAATTACCATTTTTGAAAAACCACAATATTTCGCTTATTATAAAAGCTAACATTTCCAAATTTTCAGGATATGGGTTAGAGGATACGACGATTTTGAAAACGGCATCAAAAAAATTGTAGGCCTACTATGTTGCGTACGGCCGTGGTCAACTTTTACTTTCATAAAAAACAGACTCAACTTAAATCGGACCAACATAGTAGGCCTAAAATTTTTGTGACGTCGTTTTTAGAATTGTCGTATCCTCTTATCCATATCCTGAAAATTTGAAAGTTTCAGCTTTCATAATAAGCAAAATATTGTGGTTTTTTTGAAAATTTGCCTTTTCCTTTTTTACCTTGTATCTACATCACGGCATCTATTTAAAATAAAACAGAGGTGGAATATTTTTGGGAATACAAATACGCTACTTTTCTTTTATTTAAGCAACGTCGTATCTCTTACCGTTTCCAATATCTCCATATGGTGCCATGTACATCATTTTATTCTGGACACACTTTATTTATCGATTCGGCTGAAAAAATCAAGTACAGTATTGTTTCGTAAAAACAAAAATCAATTATTAGCAACCATTGAGAAAAGTCCACCCCAGCAAAAGTTGGTACGTATTCGTATATCAATGAAAAAACTGGAAGTATCTACAAGAATCTAATATTTAAATAAAAAGTCCTTACGTCGGTATGAAATTATGTTTTGCAGCGAGTTAAGTCCCAAATTTTCACTTCCATTGGCACACTCCGAAGTACGAACACATAATTTTGTGGTACTCGTACCCGTAAACAATTAATAAATATTAAGTCTGCCAAAAATTGGTAAAATAGCCAACAAAATTCGCCATAATAGATAAATATTATTAAGTGGGGTTAAAATCACTTGCGTTTCTGTTCACAAGAACCACGATATACATATAGTCCGTTTCACGAGGGTTTGTACTCACGTGATTGATTGTCTCTCCTTTTCTAACTCATGGAGAGGTTTAAAAACAGACTGAAACAGAATTAATGACGTAATAAACATCGGTCGTTACTAGAATCCAAAATGGCCGCCGAGCAACAGCTGATTTCTATCATCTCTGAATAATAATAACCTTAAATTTGGTTATGTAATCAAGTAATTAATCAAAACAATGTTGTTGTCAAAACACAAGTCAGTTAACTTCTCCAATGTCACAGTTTTGTTGTATAAAATGCCTCGTCGGTATTCAGAATGTGAACAAAATACGATAAAAAAGCTTGTGGTCTACTTTACAAAGGATGGAGATGCTGAAAAACCTTTTTTACCACTTGAGGCAGTTTTGGAGGTGAGTTATTTCATAAAACTAGTTCTTTGTACCTATTCATTTCCTATTCCATCTCCTGAACTTTTGTAGAGAGTATCTGATGCCCTTTGAATTGAAATTACAACTCCTAAAAGATCAGATCTCATGGAATCAGAATTGATGAGGACTTCAAGGCATCCACGTCAATTGCAGTCCAGAGATCAAAAAGATAGATGGATTATTGGAGCAGTCATGCGTTGTTGAGAAAAGAAAAAAAGGGCTAGTATTGTTATTGAATGAATATTTTGGGCAGGCAGAATTTGACATTATTTTAGTTTATATTCAGTTCGTGTTCATGATTTCAGTCTCCTCATCTATGTTCCGCTGGTACTTGTTTGTAATAAAATTACGTTTATTATTTTCTTCTCCTATAGTAAGGAATGTGACTTATTTATCACCTCATGATTGGGCAGGAAGTGATGTCTTGCAGTTGATAACAGATCTGAAAAATGTTTCCATTTTTCACTCTCCCTCAAATGGCCGTTATTTCATGAGTTTGGTATAAAAAAATTATTGATAATTTATCATTTTTTTAAAACTTAAAATAACGGCTATTAAGGCGGTTTGCAAATTACAAGGAAAATCCTTTACTCCGCATTTTCAAAAACACAATAGTCTGATGCTTTGTTCTTTTTGACACTATCATAAAACTTGGAAAAATACATACACTCTGTAGAATCAAAATATACACTCACGGTCGGATAAACAGCACATGCCTAAAATTTGATAAAACTTTGATATTATAATATAATATGATATGATAACCGTTTATTAAGCTAATAAGCTTTACAAAGTCATCCTGCTTCAGTTATCAAAAAATTATTGGTGCATCAAAATGGTTCAAACAATCTGTCATTTGATCGGTCATGGCGATTTTATTCAAAATATGGTTTAGGTCTCTTTGTTCACGTTACAGAAAAAATGTGTAAGTTCTGGAAAAATTGGTTAGCACCATCCCAAAGGGAAAATTTGTGTACCCTATGAAAATCGACAAGAATCGCTGGTTTAGTGAACTGACAAATGGATTCAAGCTCTTTAATGCACCATTACATCTTTGATAACTGTTGCAGGATCAAAGTGTTATCAAGTTTTAGGCTGTTAATCTACTTTTGGCCACCAAACTGATGTATTAAATTTCGTTTACCTAATAATTCATAAAAAAAAAAATGCTGACTAGCTGATTTCTCGTGGGTTGATGTTCATCCAGTGATGGGGGGACGTCTACTGATAAGAATAAAACTCGACTATTGTGGGTTTTTGCGATAATGGTGCTTTCTTAGTTTTTTATTCAAACGTGTCTATATAGCAACGATTGGTTATTATCATACTAAGAGAAGTCCGTTTTGTGAACTATTATAAATAGAAAAAAACCCTTTGCAAAAACACACAATTGTGGCGAATGTATCCCCCAAAAAGATCAGCTCCTCAGCATTTTTTTTTTTTTTTAATAATGATATTTCTACTGGACTTCTATATGAATGTATTTTTTCACTCTCTCGAGCTTGCAATCCCTCTAAGTGAGGATTTTTCAAAAACTACATATCTTGCAATTTCATTCTACATGATTTTCTTGATGCACAAACAGAAGCGAACTGGAATAGCGTTGAGTCTAATGGTGGAGTCACAAGCAGTGCACGCTGTAAGCTGCCCAGTCTAACGATCGCTCGCATCCGGATGGCGGATATATACGCGACTACGCTTCCAATGGATGACCAGCCTGAATCCAAAATCTAAATGGAAAACAAATCTGAACGTGTTCTGGAGAGCGTTTTGGAACATACTTGTTCGGCTTCAATACAAAATTTGAACGCTCTTGAAACTATATGAATTAGCTACGACATACGTTTTTTTTTCAAGTAATGACGTCATCTATGACGTGAGTATGAACCCTCGTGAAACGGACTGTAGAGCACTATGCCAATTTGTTCTGCCAAATTTTACGGTTACATTTCACGCGTGCCCTTACCAAGAAGAAAGGCTTCTTCTTCTGCCATTAAACTAAGGCTAGAGTTGTACGTATTTGATACTTATATCGTAATTTTGCTGGGTTTTTTAGATGTTAATGATATTTTGGAATTGATTTTGGTATATTTTGAAGTGATCATTCACTCCATCGTTACGTCACATATGCGTATCGGCGTGATGTGAAACGTGGATGGAACAGACAATCGTGACAACTGACAAGGCAGATAACAATTAACTATTGTACTAAAACAATGCTTTTGTCCAACACAGCTCAGCGGTCACAGCAGCTGGGTAAATTTTGACAGTTCTGTGTGCAAAACTGTCAAAGTTTGTTGTGTTGGACATAAGGAATGACAAAATGAATGTACTAATTACTCCGACTGATTTCCATGGAAAAAAAGCATTTGGCTTGAGCGCCGAACGAATACACACATGGGCTGGGAGAGACTGTCATACAGTATAGTGACTATTCAACGGAGTAGAAGATGCGAAAAGCGCGAGATCTTTGTACTAATAGATACGGTATTCTTGCACTTCTGAGCAATAAAAAATAGGAAAAATACTGCGTAATTTGAAAAATATTTTGTTATTAGGATTTATTTTTTAAAATGTCATTTCTATCTTTTTTTTTGTCTTTTCGCCGGCAGTGCTCTTACTGTCGTGCCGGCCTTGAAGTTGAGCTATTGTTTTAACAATGAATAAATAAAATACATCTATGGCGTAATTATTGTAACGCACGAAGATCGGAAACTTTTGCAACAATTCGGACCATCATCAAGTGACAAAAAACGATTCAAGGGTTTAGTTTATTTAGACTATGCTAATATTTGGTGACAAAACCGAAACTGTTGAAATGACACGGTCCAAAGTGACGCTACCTCCAGTACTATCAGTATTACAATCTGTGTGAGTTGGGCTCTGATCATGATACCTTTTCTACCTTAAATCAGGATCATCATTCAAATCGACACCTTTCGCACAAATATCCAAATCTGAACTAACCTTTGAGATAGTCGTAAAATTATGAAACTTGATTCACAATTATTATTAAAAATTTGAACAGTAAACCATTTTTGGTTATCGAGGGTTATCGATGATTAAGTTGAAAGTCCTTTTAGTTGATATTTTCGAAGATTCGGTTCACAAATCGTCTGACTTATATGAATTTTAATGATTGGAAAAAAATCATGTTGAATACTTGTTCATCTACTCACATCAATATTGGAACCTTGATGTCCCACACTTCCATCCAAGTGACCATAAAGTTGGTTCAAGACATCCCTCAAACGTTTCATGGTTTTCTTATTGGGGTGGATGAGGATGGCTTGGAAATTGACTGGTAGGCCGTATCTGAACAGAGAATTAAAAATTAAAAAAATATAAACTGTGTGTAAAAAGTGCCGGAACAGTCAATTATCTCGGCAATAATAACACAAAAAAACTTTCGATATACAGTGTGTCTCACTTAGTTGGAACTATCATTAATTTTAGGAGAAAAAGTTATTCTTCATAAAAAGTAATGCATGTTCTAAACTCTAAAATACAATCATCATAATAATATATCAAATTTTTTCAGTAGTATACGAGGTTTATCATAAAATATGAATTTCGCCCAAGGGTAAAGTACCTTTTTTTTGACAATATCGAAAATTGTTATGAAAAAATTTATAAGAACTAAAAACCATGTCTTAATATGGTAATGCACCCATTTATTTTGAAAAGATTATTTGTATGCATTTTCTTATTGGTAATACCAATTCCATAATGATATGCATTAATTACGTGTTTAAATCACCAAATTTTTAGACAAAATTGAGAAAAAATTATTTAAAACAAAGACAAATTGGTGAAAACTGTAAAATGGTTTGATTGCATATTTAAACGTGGTTGTTAGTTCTGATCAACTTTTCTTGAAAACGATTTTCGATAAAAAAAGGTACTTCTCTTTTTTTTTTGTTGATTGTGGTGTTTCCACCAACAAGATGCGAAAGGTCACGTGACAGGATCAGCTGATGCAACAGTCAATTTTTGGTGGAAAAAGCACGCCCCATTTTAAAAAATTAAATTCTCATGCCTGTAGCTATCGAGGAAATGATAGAATCGTCATTATATAGATTGAATCAATGGAAATGGAGATCAAATAAGATTACCTTCTAGATGTTATTCTAAATATTCACGAGTTAATACTTTTATGCAATTTCATCCATGGCAACCGGGATTTAAATACTTATTTTTACACATATTATTTAAACTCAAATATCCACTGAACGACGTATCAGAAAGGTATCAAACTATACAGGGTGGACCAGAAGTAATGGGACATACGGTAGCAGTAGATTCCTCACACAAAAATATTGCGATAGACCTCAACTTATCAAATCCGAAAGTGTATATCAACAGAGATACAGGGTGCCAAAGTTGAATTTTAATATTTGATTTTTTCAAATAACTTTTGAAATAGTCAAGTTATATCGATGACATTTGATATATGAGGATTGTTTGACATGCAAAATTCAAATCTGAGCACGGAATTGCTCTTACTTGTAGGGGGCGCCACTTACACACCTTTTCACTCATTCAAATAGTCAGAACTGAAAAGGGTTTACTTTGTGGAAGTGCCTAGGAGTAACCTTTTTCAAGATATTTGAACTTTAGTATACAGTGAATTCGTGCTTGAAATAAGGTAATCTGAGAATTTCGGGAAATAAGCAAAAATCTGTTTTTAACTTGTGGAGGGGGTCCTCAGTACCCTAACTCTGAGTTTTCGGGAAAATCGGAGTTGAGCTCACCACGCCATCTTGAATATAAGGGCGCTATTTCTTTTCTCTGTTCGCATTTTAGACTTGATATAAAATATCATAGAACCAAAATTGTTCGAATCTACATTCTCAACAACTTTTCTACAAAACTTTTTTTTCTAAAATCAGTTAATAAAAACTACAGGATGACTCCTTGGTGGAAAGAAATCGTACAAGACGACAGTCGCGCAGAATTAAACTTCCAGAAACCATCGAAATAAAAAAATGGAAAAAAGTTGCTGGGAATGTCATCTCGCACCACTTTCGTTCTATACGATTTCTTGTCACATTCCATATCAATGAATCACCCTGTAGATTTTTTATTATTAATTTAAGAGAAAAAAGTTTGGGATAAAAGATTTTGGGAATGTAATTCTAAACAACTTTGATTCAATGATATTTTATCGTAAGTATAATAGGAACGGAGAAAACACCCTTATTTTCAAGATGGCGTTGTAAGCTAACTATCGATTTTTTCGAAAACTCAGAGTGAAGCAATTGAGGACCTCCTCCACATGTTGAAAAACATGTAAGGAAAAGCACGGGTTTACTGTACTACTTGAAGTAATCCATGCAATGTGGTTTTAAATGGAAAATTATTAAAATGGACATAGCAGGCTTTGAAAACGGCGTTATCATGGAAATTTTGACATTAGCTTGAATGCTCAATGTTTATTGATCTTGATAATTAATCTCATTTTACATTTTTTTTTATTAAAAAAATAGAATTTTTTTTTGAAAAAATTTGTATTTTTTTTTTTGATTTTTTAATAAGGAACATTGAACATCGAGATACTTGTCAAAATTACCGTGACAACGGCGTTTTCGATGCCCCCTATGTGAATTTTCAAAATTTTTCATTTGAAACAAAATTGCATAGATTACTTCAAGGGCAAATATGTTGAAAAAGGTCACTCTCATCGACTTTTACACAGTGTACCTTTTTTACGTTAAAATGACGGAAAAATCAATTTTTTGATTTAAAAAAAAATGTTCGAGTGCGTACAAAAAAGTTCTGACTATTTGAATGAGTGAAAAGGTGTGTAAGTGGCGCCCTCTACAAGTAAGAGCAATTCTGTGCTCAGATTTGAATTTTGCATGTCAAACAATCCCCATATATCAAATTTCATCGATATAACTTGACTAATTAATATTGAAATTCATTGTATCTCTGTTAATATCAACTTTCGGATTTGACAAGTTGAGGTGTATCGCGATATTTTTGTGTGAGGAATACACTGTTACCGTATGTCAGATTACTTCTGTTCCACCCTGTATATTTTTGAAATCAGGAAAAGAAGCTCTTTCATAATATATGATAATATTCCATTGAAAAAAATGCTACTTTTGGAAAAATCTCGACATTCCGATAGTCTTTTGTTTTTTTTTATGGGATTTTTGAAAAGTTCAGATGAATATCTAAAACATTCATATTAGTAAAATTTTCATATTTTCATTGATAACGCCGCTATCACATGGGTCAATATATACGGAATGACCCTGTACATACTTGTTATACAGGGTTCGCCAAAGTAAGTGGCCTATTAGAATATCTCGGGAAATAAAGCGATTGGGATTCTGATAATTTGTAGGGAGAGATTTTCGAAGATGCAGTTTTCCAATGAGAAAATAGTGACGTTGCGCGACTTCCGGTTATGCCGGAAGTAGAAGTCAACTCGCTTAATTCAAATGAAAATTTTTCCTATAAGAAAGCCTTCATTGTTTAATTTGTGTTGGATTTCTAGTTGAAAGTAAGGTTTCCAATCCCGAGATTCGAGATCACGGACCTGAACATTTATCTATCCCGAAATCACGAAAAAAATCCCGATTTTATTCCGAAATGTTATGTCATGTATTTTACAGGGTGAGTTTTTTGAAGTGTTACAATGCGATGTGTCAAAAACGGCTTCATTTTTTTACACTTTGATGACGTGATAATTCCACGGGGGGCACATTTCACGATCACATTGGGGTTTCCATGGTAAAAGATGTAGGATAACTGTCATATACAGGGATAATTTAATTGATCAATTTTTGCTCATCATAATTTCGTAACCAGTAGAGCAATTTCAAAAAAAAAATAAACGGACTACATATTTTATGTATATTCGTATTTTAAAATAAAAAATTCATCATTCCATTTTATATTCGATAGTTACCCCCCACCCCTCTTAAGGAACAAATGTGAAAAATATAGTAAAATGTGTCATCCCGAGAATTTATCACGCTACCAAAACGTTAAAAAAATTAAGCCGTTTTTAACATATCGCATTGTAACACTTGTATTGGTTACGATACTATACACATTATCTTTCAGTGAGTATAAGTTCTTTTACCAAAATGGTTAAAAAATATTATGTAATTATTATAACCAAACAAATTATTTTTCAATTTTTTTCGGGATTTCGAGATTCATCCCGGGATCCCGGGATGTAAATTAAAAATTCGGAAATCCCGGAATTCAATCCAGATCCCGAAATTTGGAAACCCTCCTAGTTGAAGAGTACCTACTTTAAAAGATTCTACACAATTCTTTGATAATTATTAGTACAGGGTGGCACAAAAAAAATTCATCTTATTGAGAATTGAAAATAAAGGTGATTTTGAATAATTAATATTGTCCATTCCAAAAATTAAAAAAAAAAATAATAAGAATTTTTTGAGTGGACAAGTTAAACAAGCTCACCTTTATTCTCAATGCTCAATAAGATGAAAAGTGCATCTCCGAAAATTTGTCCCTACAGATTTTAAGAATCCCAATCGCTTTATTTCCCGAGATATTCAAATAGGCCACTTACTTCGGCGAACCCTATATTTTTCGATAAAATAATGCAGCGATAGCGATATTATTCTACTATCAAGCCCATAAGAATCTGTGAACGGGTCGGGTCGTATTTCAACATGAAAATAAACAAATACAGGGTGAGTTTTTTTATGTCCAGATTGTTTAGTACAGGGATCACGCGAACTATTGCAGATACGAGAAAGTTAAGATGGGCAATGATTTGCAGTTTTGTAAGCTCTATTCAAAATAATTTTGATATAGAAGATAATTCAAAAAAACTGATTTTCGACGATTTTTTTGAACGCCCGTGAATATTAATTGTAGAAGAAAATGTTGAATACGAAACTTTTAGGAAATTCTACTAAAATGACTGAAACATTTTTCGTCACACCAGTCATTTTTTACATAAACTTATGTTGTCTTGAATGGAATCCATATTATCAAATTTTATCCTGATTAAATAGAGAATTTTATCACGATTTTAACGATATATCATTATGATAGGGTTTTTTTTAGAAAAATAAAAGTTTTTATGGGCTTTTCGGTGTATTTATCGCCTCAGATAAAAAAAAGTGAAAGTAGGTAGGTGAAATGTTGTTTCGTAGAAAAAAATCAATTACTACCTATCATTAAAAAAAACTCCACCTCCGCATGCTTTCATTTCTATTTTTTCATTTAAATTGAAGGAGGAAGAGTTTGGGATCATATCTTGCACCGAATTTTCACTTCCGCACTAGCGCCTAATTCCGAAGCACGAACAGCCCAAGGCATAGTCGACAGGTAGTTTGTATACTCATAAACAATTATTATCTGAGACAAAATGACGAAAACCCAAAAAACCAATAAAGATAACTTGTTTCTGTTTACAAATCACAACCACGATGGAACCATGATACACATTGATAAAGCCATAGGCGGTATGTCGATGCCGTCACAAATTTTACTATACGTAAAAATATTCTGTTGTTAGGATTTACTTTTCAAAAAATCACTTTCATTATTTTTTCCGTCTTTTCGTTGGCAGTGCGCGCGCACAACGCTCTTATTGGCAGCCCCTGCCCAAATATGACTTTCTACAAGTTTTAGCATTGACTATTGACTGTTCTGAGAAATCGTCGAATTTGTAGACTTTTGAAAAGTTGTATTTTTTTCAAAAACTCATATTCCATAATATTTTTTTGTCCAAATCGCTTTTATATCCAGTGCAAATTCGAGGGGACCTGATATGTACCAGACCTCATGGATATTTCGGGAACGAAAGGAATATTGTGTGTGATAAGATTGATTTTTTGAAAATATACACACTTTTTGTTTTTGCCACTCTTCAAATTGAAAAACTCTTGAACTTGAGCAAGTAATCATGAAGGTAACTTTTCTATCTAGGCAAGAGAAAAATGTCTATCAGGGCTTATTATAAGGTGGAGCAAACATCGCTGGTTCTAGTGGTTGAAATATCGAACGCTAGGTAACACCATGTATTTTGTCAAACACAAGACAACAACTCAGCTAATCAGATTATCGATTTTATGGTTGACCTATGTCCCAAACTTTCCGAATTTCTTGACTGACTCTTGAACACTAGAATAATGGAATAAGGTTTTTTTCATTGGTTGAAAATGATTAGTGATGGAAGAAATATCCCACTGTATGAGTTATCACTCAGATAATTGAATGAATAGTCAAAGAAAATATCTATATTTTGCCTCTTAACCTGAACTAAGGTGGAAAGATTCTGCTGATTCTTCCTTTTCAATGTAAATATATCAACCTTACCTTAAAACAGATTCAACAAAAACTCGAAGAGCTTTGACGTGGATCCAGGCGCAGAAGCACTCGCTGAAGTTCACTTTCAACCATCTGACAAGAGGACCCTTAAATGTTGAGCAAACAATTATTATTCTTTAGTACTTCCAGTAGCACGAGTAGCTTCAATGCTCAATGGCCTTTCTTTGGTAAAATTTGGTGATGATGGATGATTTACTTACAAATTGCTTCTTCTTATCAGTAGCCAACTTGGTGATCTCATTCTTGCCAGCAGCCAATTGTTCTTCGTCGTAGGTAAAGTCCCTCACGATAAACCTCTTTTCTCTGGCATGGTGTTTGAATTCGTCAATCACCTGTAACAAATTATGATAAATATTCAGCCACCTATCCTAGTTTCACATTAACCTTCTTGAACAAAGTGACAGTGTAAAGACCGTACTCGTTATCTTGAGTAACCAAAACTGAAGAACGTGGCACAATCATATCGGTCAACTTTTCATAAGTGGTGTTCCATTCTTGGAATTGGGCTCTGAAAACAACAATCAACAAATCGAAAACTTCAAATGGAAACTAAGTTACTTTGGCACAATAACAAGCACTGTCTGCAAGTACTCCGAGTCCAAAATAAAATGCTCCTTCTTGACCAAATCGGCCAAGTTTCTCGTTAACAAGCTTCCTCTACAAAAAAAATACATGAATCGTCATTTTTGATAAATGACAAGCTTACGTCTGCTTCTTCTCCAAACCCTGCAGACTGCTCTTCAAATTATTGTAAGCAGAGGACTTGGTCTTCAAGTCGGTATCAATCTGGCCCACTTGTTTGCTGATTATGTCAGCAATATTCCTCAACGATTGCTTGATGGGGTATTTGGCAATGTCCCATTGGAACCTGGTCAGATAGCTGGGGAGATCGGCTACAAACAAATACGGAAATTGAGTTGGGGTAAGGGTAGAACGGTGGGGTTAGTTGGAGAAGATGGTTTTATTACACATCACAAACCTTCTTCTCCAAACAACCATCACTAGCCGAGCTAACAGGCTAGCACACATAAAAGTGTGTGACAGAGTAACATTACATCTAAGACACCATTCAACAACTAAAGTGCTTATAGAAAAAACAGACTGGGGGAGGGGGGAAAACTTAACAATCCGCAATAGGCAAGTTCCTGCCAGATGTTCGATTCATGCACGTTCCTGCTGAAAACGGTTCCGGCACCAAGCGAAACAAAAACACTAAATGTGAAAGCGAACATTGTGTGATGTGTGTATGTAACAATGGATTGGCTCAATATCGTGAAAATTTGGACATTTGTGCATCATCAGTGGTTGTGTGCCATAATAAATTGTCCAGATTGCACAAATTCGAGCCGTAACCCAAAATCAAGTAATAAAATGGCCAAGCAGAAACGTCAAATGCACATACTCACCACAATCTTGCTCAGCGCCCAGTTATGACCTAAATAAATGCTAAAATAAATTAATGAAATTTCAACACACACGACGGAAACAGGAACCAAAATGGATGAGTGCCCAGTTGGAACCAGGCTTAGTGTGATGACTGTGTCATGGACCCAAAAATTCGTTATGTTTCAAAGATTATCAAATGTGCAATTTGGTTGAGGTGTCGGATTTTTGAGAACACAAAATGACGGATGGTGGGTTTGTGTAGGTATGATCTGGGAACAAATTTGGAAGTTTTATTGTAGACGAAGAGCCAGCTTAAACTCTCTATTTGTAAATTTGTAAAAAAAAGTCAGTTTAGAACGTAAAAATCACATAATTTACAATAAGTATTAATTATAACCAATGGATCTTCAACTTTCTTCTTCTCTGAGATGTGGCTATTGAAAAAAATGGCCTCCATAGTTTTCTTCTAATTAACCAAAAACTGAAAAAGCGTTTTAAACTACGATGATGACGTTTTTTATTTGTCACCCTACATCTCATGGAGTATTGGTATTAAGCAAGAATCCCATTTTTTTTTTGTAGGAAATTAGAAAGATCTAACTTATTTTTCTAGAGTTTTTCGAATATTCCCAGTAGTTTTCTTCAAATTCATCATGAACAGGCGTATTGTTCCAAAATGTGATAGATTTTCAGTCTCTCGCCCGAATCTCAAAAAGTTGGTACTGAAATCAGGAGAAAGCAGCATGACTGTTCATAGAGTTGCTTTCTTTGATTGAGTTTTTTAGATCTCCATACACCAAATACATGTTTCATTTCAGCTTCATCGGAAGGATACTCCTCCCAACTCTCTTATGATCTCTTCAATATTTGAAAGGGGAGAATGCTAGGGGAATTAATTCCAGAAATGAACGCTGGTCTATGAGGTCCTTGAAATGACAAAGTTGCGCATTTTGGTACTCAATGAAATGCCGTTAAAAAAATCAAAACATTCCGAATACTTCCGGAAATTCATGATAAAAACTAAAATGTTACAAAATGTTTTTCATTTTTCCTAGGTTTATTTGGAGAAATATTTCAAACTAGATGTCTCATCTTTTCATTCCTTTTCATCTACAAAATGGCGTCATCATAATATGATCCGACGTTTCGTCTCCGAGCAACCATCATATATTTTTTTAAATGGTCGAACATTTTGATAGGTGGGAAAAAACGAAACGTCGAATCAAAATGTTGCCTTTTTTATCATTTAGGAGAGAGAAAAAATACACTATAAATGTATAGTCTATTTCCATTGCTTTGAATAACATCAGGAAAAAACAACTTCAAGAGTTCAGATATGTAATTTCAAAATCTCTTTGATTGCAAATAGGTATTTTTCTTATTGTTTTTTTTTTGTGGTCATTTGATGTTGCATTTACAGCTCGAAACTTCCAATTAATTTTAAAAATGTGATATCTTGTGAGCTCAAGAATTGAAATTAGAGTATGTG
Organism: Orchestes rusci; assembly: GCA_958502075.1. Lineage (NCBI taxonomy): Eukaryota > Metazoa > Arthropoda > Insecta > Coleoptera > Curculionidae > Orchestes > Orchestes rusci. Next base: position 16,995,571 of record OY293313.1, on the reverse strand, counting down.
TGGGACCAAATTGTTCAACTATGTAACAAAAAAAGTGTATGATGGTTAGTCGAAACGTCGGATCATGAATTTGATGACGCCATTTAGCAGAGGAGAAGACGTGCTCTAGCAATATTCGATATTTTTTTAAATTGTATTGATTACCAAAATGTGCATCTTTGCCATGATTTAAGGCGTTTTTTCTTGTTAACTGTATTCGTTCTTGTTTTTGAACCGTATTCAAGCGCTGACGTCATTGACTTAACACTCAAGAAAAAAGGACCGTTTCAAACCAGAATGTCAGTAAGCAGATTAAGATTCATCGAGTCAATTTTGTTTTCATCCATAAATGAACAGGAAATCGCTTCTTTTGCTATTGGTCTCCAAATCATTCTGTTTCACTTTTATGAGATTTTCCTTCTTCCCAACAAAGATTGGAGACTAAAACTGGATTATCAGTACAGCACTTGAATCATTGTATTCGGTTCGGAGTTGAAATATTTTCACCTTCACCACAAAAAATAAATAATTGTATACTTTCAAAATAAACAAATCAAACAGAAACTGTTGATAAGAGCGAGAGCCCCAAGCCTTAAAAGAGATGGAGCTACTTGACAGCTCTATGAACCAAAGTTCGGCTTGTTTTTGGATACGGTTCAAAATCTGACGTTTGTGACAATGGTGGACATTGAATTTGTATCAATCAAAGTCAGTCAATAAAATTATACAGGACGTACATTTTAAGTGATATTACTATTCCTATCCCCGAAACAGTTAGAGCTACGAGGTCGGTTAAATGGGAGAGAAATTGCCGTTTTTGATGCTCATTGAAGATCCATAGACTGTGTCGCACATTTTTTTCTGGTTCGCGAGATACAGGCTGAATTGCGAAAGTGACCCAAATTAATTATTTCGTTAAGTATTTCAGAAACTATTCATTTGCGAAACACAGTTTAAATTTGAAAGTCTTCCAATTTTTTTCATTCTACAAAAAATGATCTCTTCAAATTGGGGATAAGACGTTTCGTTGGCGAGTGACCACCATCAACCTATTTTTTTTTTAAACGGACCTGGATTTTTAATCATCATTTTTAATTTTTAAAACCTTTCTTCAAACCCGTTCCTATGATGATGATGTACTACACAAGTACCATTGACGAGGGTTTTTATATATTGACACCCCCCTTATCTTTTTTGGTCCAACTTTCTTATTTCAAATGGGAACCCTACTTTTTCATTCGATTTTTATATTCTCTTAAAAATTCTAAATATTTTCTATGTAGCATACCCTATACCTAAATTTGACGGTTAAAAAGATATTGACCTCAAAAAGTTGCAATTTAATAAAAATTGCTGAAATCAGGTTAACAAACTGGCATCAACCTGTATGCATTTTTGTTACTTTGTTATTTTGATAGTATATGCAGCCAAAAAATCTATCAGACATTAAAACAATCACGGTAACTAGGCACTTTTTTGAGGTCAATATGTTTTTATACGTCAATTTTAGGTATACGGTATGATACATAGAAAATATTTAGAATTTTTAGGATATAAAAATCGAATAAAAAAGTAGGGTTCTCATTTGAAATAAGAAAGTTGGACCACGCCCAGACTTTCTGAGGCACCCTGTATATGCGAAATGGAGTTGTTTGAAAAATTTACTTGACACCATCAAATTTTTATTCGAGACGCTTTTTTCAAAAACGTCAAACAAAAAAGATCAATGTATATAAAGAACAACCCTGTACGTATGATCGAAAACTGACACGGATGCAGTTTTTGTTTCTGTTTCCTATGCGCAAATCCGTCTTTTCCATACAGAATTTTCATCGGAGTCCCCTTTTTTAGGAGGAGAAAAGGGGTGAAAAAGTTTATTTTCATGTTTTCCTTGGTAGGGGGTGGATTTTGTCGAAATTGTTCAAATGATAAAATGTACAAGACGAGGTGCTCGACCAAAAAGGTGTCGTGCGTTTTTGTTTTATTATCAACGCTTACGGAGTTATTGACCGGGAAAGTGGAAGTTGCAACAAAAATAGTGTTTCTGTTTTGCTTATATTAGCGAGAATGCATAAATAATAGGATACCCTATACATGCCTTCTATGTAGAATTACGCACTTGGTTTTTTTGAGGCATACGACGTTTTACAAATTTCAGGCGATTCGAAAATACAATACAATACCCTAAAAATCATCTATCTGTGAGATCTGGTATGAGTTTTTTACGGCAATAAAAAAAAATCCAATCCAAAAAAAGCTTATTGCAAATCTCTGATAACTTTCCAAAAATTCGCCCCAAAACCACAAAAAAAAATAAAATCTGTTTTTTCCCTGGATATTTCAGAACTAATAATAAGCACAATCGAAGATTGATTCCAGATACATGTCTTTACATACATCAGGGCTTATAGAAGGAGCACCTCGTCTTGTATATTTTATCATTTGAACATTTTCGATAAAATGCTTATTTCGGTGGGGGGTGCACCGAGGAAAGGATGAAAATACCCTTTTTCACACTTCTTCTCCCCCTTAAAAGGGGGACCCCGATACAAATTTTGTATGGAGAAGACGGATTCCTTATGAACACCCTAAGGCACATAGGAAACAGAAAAAAACTACATCCGTGTCAGTTCTCGATCATAAGTACCTGCTCACTTTACTATTTTATCAATCATCATTTCGTCTTTTTTTCCTACAAATTACAAAAACTAGGTTTTTTACGCAAAAAAGGTTATCTTGGTGTGTATCGCTAGGACGCACCATTTTCGAGAAAAAGGAATTTCAACATCACGCTCCATGGTATTCACAATATCATAATACAGGGTGATTCCTGAGGTATTTTCAGAAAAAAAGCTACGCCCCTTTAAATAGTGCACCAATATTTTCGAAAGTGTTACAAGTATTTTTCTAAAAATGTTTATAGGATATTTTTTAAATGAAAATTCCCCAGAAATCCCCCCACAAGTGTTTCAACCAATTTTCAGGAAACACTCTGTATTATGATTATCGTGACTACTAGCGGCGTAATTTTCAAATTCCTTTTTCGCGAAAATGGTGCGTTGTAGCGATCAAACCAAGACGACCCTTTTTTGCGTAAAAAAAAACTCAAATTTTCGTAATTTTTAGAAAAAAGACGGAATGATGATTGATGAAGAAGTTCATACTAACCCCCTCCAAATGATACGCCTCTGACCAAGTAATTAAATTTCATAATTCCTATATTTGAATTCAACATATTCAAATTAGTAGGATTTAAAAACTTCACTTTAAACCGTTCCGGAAATAGTTTAAGAAATCATTCTTCAGGTGTCCCCCTTCAAGGCATAGCATAGCTCCCCTAGGAGACGTTTGCCGAAATAGGTTTATAATAACCAAGTGGAAATAACTTATTTTCAAGGATCACTTTAATTTACGCTCATTAAAAGGTTCATAGCTGGCTCTTTAGTCCTCTCTGTTTTTGTTGTGGTGTGTACGGATTTGTCTACTCATCGAACCGCTACCCACAAACCCCTCCACCAATCAATAACGTAAACTGAAACTCCTAAATGCATTTATCGAAAACTAACACAAAAAACCAAAAACGAACTAAAATGTGCCTGAATCTGCCTACAAAAAGCCTAATATAAACAGCTGAGTATCACCTAACAGGAACTATCATGGAACATCTCAATTTTGTTTTTACAAAAATCACAGGGGTGCTAAATTGCCAAGTTTTTTCCACCAGACCGTTTTTAGTCTAAGTCTCAAATCAACAGAAAAAGGCATCCAAATAATGGGACTCAACACAGAAAAGCAAATACAATAAAGGTGTGGTGTGTGTATTGTGTGTTTTGTAGAAATTTTCGATTTTCCAGTATTCGTGAACAGAAAACATCGCCACAGCTTTCAGGACAAAAACAAAAATAAAAGAAATCTGGGTCGTTGACAAGTGATGGAGGGTCTTTGTAAAATTAATCTGATCAAAGTGTTAACGGTCAGAGCTCATTTATTTGTTCATAGTTTTTATAGACAAAAATGTTGCAAATCCGTGCTTCATTAAGCCGCAGAAAAAATATCTGTTTGAGATCACATCAGTTGGTCCCTCAAATTTGTGTACTAACTACTCACACAGGACCGCAATTCTTGACATCATTCGCATGCACGCGTTTGCGATCCTCTGCGAAGGGAGTTTTTACGAATGGTGCAAGCGAACCATATTCTTGGCCGACCTTCAAAATAAAACGTTCGCAAGTTCACAATCACGAGTGCGGCTAGATTCATTGCAATCATTTTCGTGCCATATGTGTCAATCAATTGTCAATGAGTCAGCTGACAAAAACATTTGTTTATTTTTTTGCATGACGTTGCTGCTAGACCTACAGAAAATGTGGCTTTTTTACCGTCAACCACATCAGTAATGACACGCATCGATGTAACAAATTACAATTTTGTCGAAAAGTACTACCTTCATTATCTATGTGAACTGAGTATACCTTTTTCAACTAAAATCCTTCAGGTATGAATCTTGCAAAAAGTATGCATTCAAATTCTGATTCAGCATTGAAAGTTCATGCCATGTATTGAATCGCATGATTTTTGTATGAACGATTTCTGAAATATGGAAAAAACCGTCTCAGGGTGGCCTATTTGAAGGGGCGTATCTATCTACCTTAAATCGCATTTTTCGGAAAATGTTCATGAAAATACCTCAGAAATGACCTCACAAATCATTTACCCGTGTTTAGAAAATACCCTGTAAACTCAAGATATTCAATGTTTGCAAAAAGCTCCAAGCTACATGATCTCGAGTTCAGCAAACGCTGAGAAAATAAATTTTCTAACCACAAATAAGTCTTGCGAACACTATGCTGTACGATGCGAGCGAGAAAACCCGCTCGTTGTCAAATTCGAGTACTCGTTCATGAGAAGAGTTCTCAAGAATGACATGCGAACGATTTCGATAGCGGCACGAGTGATCTTGAGCGATACGATCGATCAAGAATCGGCCGTTTAACAACTCCTTCCGTTATAAATTGAACGCACTAAATTAACGTTTACGAAAGAATAATTTTGAACCATCTTCCTTTGAATGTCTTTTCATTTTTTTTTTTATTTTGTTCCATTTGTCCAAGAGGCCATTATAGTTCGATACGTATACCCAAGTCTTTCTTTTTTTTTAACTGTTTACTGGAATTGGTTCATTCAACTCTGAATTTATGGAATCCCACTACGTTAGGATTCTTGTGTGATCCATGTCTGGGGTCCCAAATAACAGGGTATCTTATAAATTGATAAGAATTCCAATATAACCCTTTTTAAGCAGTGCAGTTTATGCGAACAAAATTAGTCACGTAGTGTGTTCTATATACCTTACCGAAATCCATGGACACACTGTATGCCCATGATTGATATTTTAAATTGATGAAGTGATTCTGACGAAAAAAGTTGTCCAGTCATCCAGTTTTAAATATTCATAAACCAGATTTTTGAAAAAATAGCTTCTGTGTTAACGGTCATTTGGGGTGGAGTTGATCAAAAATAAATTATCTTTTCATATTTTCACCAGGTTTTTAGAAGGAGAAGGTCAAAAAGAGTGTGGATAGATGGTAAATCTTGCTAGGAATAGAATTGTGAAGTATCATGAACTTCAATTTTGTAGAATTGAAAATAGGCATCCAAAAAAAAAATTCTAAACAATCTTATACTAATTTTGGGGCGAAATTGTTCACATAACCTTTATCAAACTGAATCACACAGGCTGCAAGCAGGAAAACCATAGATCATCAATCTCATCCTACTACCTACTTTTGAAGTTATAGCATTTTATATTGTTGGGGGTGAAACTGTTCAGGATATTTGTTCAGTAGTGTTTCATTTGACCTTGATTTTTATTGTTCATTTTAAATACTTATCATAAACTCACTATGGAACCTGTTGCTTGAGGTTAGTGGTATTATTTTGCTAACTTGTTTGTTCTTGATTTTTTTTTTCAGTCATCATATGCAACATCTCAATATAATAAATATCGATTTAAAACTTTTGACAAAGTAGAAGAAATTTGTGCAACATAGTGTAACTGCGAAATCACGCTTGGATTATGTGATAGAGTGTAGTTGACAAGTTTTTATAAATTTCATCTGCGATATTTTACGATGTTGTCGTATATTATATTTTTTCAAATTAAAAATTTTAGAGAAGCTTTTATTAAAGTTATTGCGGTTCCATTTTCATTAGATGAAGCTTCATCAATGTTTGTGGAGGTTTAACTATTTGTTTAGAAATTTGTTTTTTGTTTGTCTTTTCAGCTATCTATTTTTCAGTGGCAAATATTCCTGTTTGAAATTGTTGCAACGTGTTATTATTCTTTCACATTTGTAAGAGAAAATATCGGTAAAATATTAATTTTGGCCAGAAATGTGCACTGTTAGAAATATGTTCTAGAAGATGCGTACCAAAATGAAGTGGTACTACAAGTATTATCAGAAAAGTATCGGATTAGAAATTGCGAGTAAATTTGAAAAATGTTCGTCGTCCACATATTATATTGAATAAAATCGTCTCTTCTGATCAGAATCATTTGAAATCCCAAAATTGTGGAAGAGGAGAACCTCCTCTTCAAAATGAGACCAGGGTCGCGTCAATCGGTTGGGTTGTTTTAAAGTTATGAACGTTCTTGCGTTGTAAGGTTTGACAGCTGATACCTATCTCATTTGACATGTTAGAAAAAAAATCAAAAAATCTAATTTGATGAAAATTTCTCCAGGAATCCATAGCGCAGGGTTGTCAGAGTTTTAGCCACCCCTGGTTTAAACCGGTTTAAACCGGCTGAAATTGAAAACAAGTTAAATCAAGAGGACATGTTTAATTTACTCACAAAAACTTGGTAAACTTACTAAAACTGCGTGATAAATAGAAGGATCTTCACAATATAAAATGAAAAATCACAAAAACGCAAACAGAATAGCCTAAAAACCTTCCTCTACTCCGGCCGATGATGACACATTTTGGCTAACGATTAATGTTAAGGTTTACATTAAATTTCACTTCGAAGTGGAAATATCAAATTTTCGCTTGGCAAACGTGAATCATACGCCACCATCTAAATTGGATTTGTGTTCAAAGTCACGTTTATGCCAAATTTGATGTAGATGGTATCATGTGACCCCCATGTGGCAAGTGGAAATCTATCATCTCCACTTTGAAGTGAAATTCAATGTTGACCAGGCATAATGATCACCTCGTAGTGCGGCCTTAGCTACCGAAAAGCGGTGGTGGCAGGGATACGCTAACGTATACCCAATTAATTTTAACAATTACTTGACAATGGGCTGAAGCTAAATAATTAGCGTACAATCGCATTTCATCCACTTTTGACCACCTTTTAGCCGGTTTAAACCACTTTTGGCCAATTAAATCCACTTTTAGCCACTGGCCTGGCCAAATGTAGAAAAAGCCGGCTCTTTTACAACCCTGCCATAGCGGTACTCATTTATATTTGTTTCTATTTAAGAATCACGAAAAAACAACAATTTTGTGTTACGCCATCATGTGGCTATCTTGGGAACTTCTGATAAATTTCCAGCATTTTTTTTCCGGAAGTCTCTGGGATGCTTAGTTTCTGAGATCTGGCACCTTGTCATTCTTAAATAGACACCCTGTACATACATAGAATCATGATTTGAATGTAAACACTCAAAAATTGTAATATAAACCAACGAAAAACGGGCATGACAAAAGGCCTTTTTATTAGCTTAATTGATATACTTTGTATGCAAGCTTTATACAGCGGAGTGCTTTCAATAGAGATTAGACTGGGGATAAATTTGTTATTCCAATGGGAATAATATTTACTTTGTGATCAATAAAGCGGGTGTATGACCTCGATTTGTTGAAGTGCAAGATATTTTTAGAACTTTCCGCTAAAAAGGGAAAACTGTGTATGAGCTCTGACTCGATTTTATAAGCATATGCAAAGACCCATCTACCAATCGTCAACTTCAAACTGCGGTGAAACAAAGCCCTACAGGGTGCGATCAACGCCGATCAGTCGCCCATCCCGCGGTCCTCGACACGGCCACCTCACTGACCTGGCCCAACCAGCGGGTGACTGTGAACTGGAAGCTCCTCATCATCATTGTCATCATCATCTTTATTGTCGGAACTCACACTGGATAACCTCGGCGATGCCACCTCCCTCTCGCATGCTTCATCGCAACTACTCTCGTCTTTAGCCACGTCAGGCGGCCGTCCACTGGTCCCCAACAGACCAAGACAACAGTCGCATGCGCCGCCGCAACCCAGTGCGCGCAAATGTCGCTTGGTTGCGCTACGTTGCCGTCGCTTCGCCAATGGAAAGCGGCGACGGGAGTGGTCTTTCGTCGATGGTTGCTCGTCTAGAGTTTATGTAGGTGTGTCGGACGTTTTTGATTGGATTAAAATTAAAAGATAAATCCATGCTCAAGGCACTAGAGCTGAATCCGAGTAGGTAGCGCTGCTTGCCTTTTAAAGTTTTATGTTCGTTTTCCCCCAAATTATAAATGGGTGAAGTTTCATATTCCATTTTCGTTGATGGAATATAAAACCTGCCCCATGGTGTCATAGAACCACAAATCATGTGAACTTCACACAATCCGTCCCATCACCGAAAACTCACACAAACCAAGTAACATTCAAGAACCCACTGTAACCCATGCCTATAACTAGTATTAGTATGTGAATTGGAGTAAAAATTTTGGAATCTTACTGTTGTTTGCCATCAAATTCTCATGCAGCTTGTCCCGCTGGTCCTCCAAGACCTCTCCCAGATAGGAGGCCACTTTACGGGTGACTTGCTCGACAAAGGCGTCAAGTTTGCCCAAGTCGTCCGACAGGCCTACCAATTGGTCAAGGGTGCCAACCTATTTGCAAGAATGTTATGGAAATAGTAACAAAATGAATTTACCTTGAGGTCTGGAATCTGGAACTTATAGTTATTGCATAGCGAGTTCTGTTTTGATGTTAGATTGTTCATGGTTTCCCATGTTTGCTGACAGGTTTTTTCGCCAGGGGCCGATATTAGCCAGTATTCTGTCATTTTGACTTCTTCGTGCAGTGATACTGATGAACTTGTTGAATGTCTTCTGAAAAAGTAGACATAATCATACAACTGATTATGCTTATCATAAACCAATTCTCATGTTGAATTGTTGCTTTGAGAAGTTCACCAACCAATGTAAAATTATCAGGGCCAATAGATATGATTTGGGATTTCTATTTTAGACCTAATTGGATTTAAGAAATTAACAGGTTTATTAGATTAGAGTCTTGGAGTGATACCGAATATTTGTAATGTCAGGTGATCTTGAAGTGGGTGAAATCAAAACCAATAGTAGTAAAATGATAAAGTTTTCCAATTATTTTCTTGTCGTTTAGAAGTTTTAAGTTGTGTAAGTCGACCTGAGTTCCTATCCCAAAACGCTGGGCTGAGAACGAGGCTTTAACGTTGTTTGTTGTTTGAATGAAGGAATTGAAACATGCTGTACCTAAGCCGAAACGGATTGTTTTCATTTTCGCTTTTTGCTGGTTTTTATTTTCTCTTTTTGCTTGTTTTCATTTTATGTGGAAACCACAGAACACATATACAAAGTTTAGAAGACAAACTGACGTATAAAATTTTACGGAACAATGCGCCACGGAATGAAGTGGATGCGAATCGAACTATCAGACTTGGATAATTTATAATTGAAGATTTCTGTAATATTTAATACAGTTCCCTTTACATAAAAGCACTGACATTGACTTTGACGTTGAAAATGTCTTTATTTATTAAATAAAGACAAAAACTTTGAATAAATGTAGTTTTTTCGATTTTCTCTTGAATATCCAGGACCATTTGGGGATGGGGTCAGTGTGGGCTTCCCTAGTTGACGTGTTCTGCGCTGCGGAGCGCTGACCCTGTGTGATGGTGACTATGAGAAAATGCCACTTACTCCGCAGGTCTCGGGAAGAGGTGCATGGCTTCATGTGGCGTAGGACGGCTGGGCTGTACGAAACTCCTCGAGGAACAATTCTTCTGTTTCTCCCTCTTGTTCGACCTTTTCGGGATGGTGAACATTAGCCTCACTGTTTGATTGGTTGTAGCATACACTGGGCGAAATCCCATTTGTTCTTCTGGCAGAAAGTTTTTTGCCATCGTGACTTTCCTTATTTTGTGGAGGATGCATTTCTCCGGAACATTTCCGATCGCGGCTGGAACATTGATGAGCCTCTAGTATTCCGGGTTGTATTCTGCGTTCTTATAGGTTTTTTCAGGGGTTTTTTTATGAGGATTACCAGGGCATTTTTTCACTCAGAGAGGAATCAAAGCATGAAAGACAACATGAAGATAAAGTGTGACGTTCAAATGACTTCATCTATCATCGTGACAAGCTAATAAGCTGTCATGTGGCATTCCACATACCGCCATCTTCTCGAGATCTAACGAACTTCAGGCACATCAGCGCCTCTCCGTGGATGCGAATCAAAGCTTTCACTTAGGCCCCGCCCTCCATTTACGTTTTTGTTCTAAACTTTGTATATGTGTTCTGTGGTGGAAACTATTGTGACGTAGATGTGTTGGGGTTTCAGGATGGACTGGTAAACAATAGAACCAGGGTTTCAACAATTTGCCACACTCATTCATGTTGATGAGATTCATTGGACAAAAACCCGGAAATTAAAATGGAAGAGTGAGAGATAATGTAAGTAGTGTTAGGTGTAACGGCATCATGAAAAAAAAAGATAACATCGCAAAATTTGGTAATTTGATGACGTCGCGTCACATATTGTGTTTGTTTTCTGGTATCATTTTATGAATAAGTGACCAAATAGTCTGTAAACCTAATAGTATATGCTGCGGAACTAGTTGTATCAGAAAGCAATACAGGGTGTCCGGAAATAACGTTCGAATAATTAAAGGGGTGATCCTACATCAAGATATAAGAATTTTTTTCATATTAACAATGGTCCGGAAATACATAGTTTTCAAGATACAAGTAATCAAACTTTGAAAAAAGGGTTAGTTTATTTTATTTAATTGACTGGATATTATCATTATTTTATTACGCTACGATAAATGTTCAAAGTGTCTTCCATTCATCTCAATACATTTCTCCAAACTACTTCTCATTGATCTTCTGACCCGATAGAAAATACCTGGTTTATTCTGTATTTCGAGGCAACAATCTATGACTCGATATTCTGATTGCTGCACCTTGTCAACAGGAACCGAATAAACCAATTATTGCTTTGAATAACCCCAAAGGAAATAGTCCAGCGGGTTAAAATCAGGCGAACTAGGTGCACCCATGCATGGAAAACTATTCTGCTCTTAATCCGATGGGTACTTCTTATAGCAAATCTGGCAAAGTATGGCTCAAAAAATTTAGATATGCCGGCCTGTTTAAACGCTCAGGCATAACAAACGGTCTAATTAGTCTATCTCCCAAAATACCTGTCCAAACGTTATTGGAAAACTTATATTGAAATCGGTTAAGGAAATTAATAATTCCTCCACGCGTGAATCCTGCTTTGTCTGTAAACAACACTTTATCCGAAAAGAAACGGCCCTGATGATATTTTGTCTACAAAAATCTACTCTAGGTTATAAGTCTTGATCTTTCAATGCTTGTCCTCATTGTAGATTATATGATATCTCCAAAAAACTGCTTTAAGGAATATTTTTTTGTAAAGATATAGTTCTGGTACTGATAAGAGAATTCACTTCAACCGCTTGAAAAACCTTTTCTTCCATGTCCACATTCTGTGTGGTACGGTTTCTTCCACAATCAATATTATTTGGTATGAAAGATCCATTTTCTCTTAACCTTTTATGTATTGTACTAAACAATTTATCACAAAGAAGTCGACGATTTGGAAATGCATCGTGATATAATCTTCGCGCTTTTAGAGCACAATCATTGACTCTACCATACATGCAGTGTATGTTGGTCATTTCTTGAAATAAATATTGAGGCATGATTAAAATCAAATGCGCTAAAGCACTCACAGAGTAAAAAAATATTGTTCAATATGATTAATAAGAATAAGGGACTGGAAGGATAAAGTGTAAAATTTCAGACTACAACTGTGACGCCACTAGGATCACGGACTAAAACGCGCTTTTCTGATGGGCGGAGCCAGGCGCAATTTTCAATAACCAAAAACTACATTATTTTAGGCTGCAAGTCAATTTTTTTGAAGTTGATGTCATTATTACGCCCTAATCTCAATATGTTTCCTATTTGCCAAAATTGTGCAAATTGTTCATTGGATCGATGACAAAAAACAAAAATTAACCAAATAATAATGGTCCCTCCCTCAACGTAATCCAACTGAATTTTTTCGTCGATTCATAATAAATGATAGACCAAGGTCCTCTCCAATCATTACCATCCATCACATTCATCTTGGAAAGTTCTAAAATTTGATGATTCACGCATCGATTGGCTCCCTGATCCCCAAGTTTGGCACTTTGTTTTTTCCTGTTGCCAAACATGACGAAATGGCTTAGTGGAAAGAGATTTAATTTAGGTCAAATGATGACGTGATAGCTGAACGATCGCCTATTTCGGGAAGTTGATGAATCGTAACATGGTTTATTGAAAAATGTTGGAATAAATTTAATCACAGCAATACACATTCGCCAATATACAGGGTGGCTGATATGTATGGGAACGGTCGATTTTGGATAAGGTAAACAGGTAAACTATTCAACGAATCGAAGAAAGTTAAAACACAAAAGTTAGGTACCTATAGGATTCTCAAATGCCTATTAAGTAGTGACAATTTTTGATATACAGGGTCGGTCATAAAGTCGTGGCAGATCAAAGTTGCATTATTTTTAATAAAACCCCTAGAGAGGTTAACAAATAAAATGAGTTTTACTGAAAAAATAATGTTCACAGATTCATTTCAAAGACTTATCATCTATCAATATGCCCTCGTATAGAGTGTGCTTCATTTTGATTGGCGACAATACGGTATTTTATTATAATAAATAATATAACGAATAAATAAATAAATAAATAAATAAATAAATATAGATGTCGTTCATTTAGCACTTGGCTAGCTCCAACTATCATGTAAAGGATCCTGAAGAAAAAAAGTTTAGCACCTTAAATAATAATTATTCAAATTCCTTCTAAACATTCTCAAAAATTGACCGATTTGGAAAAACTTTTTTTTTCCGTTTATAGTACTCAAAAAGCTCTATCCTATCTTTTCATAAAAAAAATTAACACACGTCATTTCCATGGCCTAAAATTATCGTTATAGGGGTTTTCAAATAAGCCCGATTCAGAAACGCTATCCATTTTTTCAATAACACGTTTTTGGCGCCCTTTGATTAATCATAGTAGGCCATGGAAATGACATAATGTCAAAAAAAAATTATGACAAGATAGAGTTTCTCGAGTACTATATACGGAGAAAAGTTTTTTCAAATCGGTCTATTTTTAATAAAATACCGAATTGTCGCCAATCAAAATGAAACACACTGTATGTTCGGAAAAACCTTTTTACTTTTTTTCATCATCTTTTTAGACGCTCTACACCAGCCTATGTACCTCTATGTTTTCGCATTATCTACACCTACCTCTATTTTTTGCATATCCTTTGATATAAGAACCCACTTATAGGAGAAAAATCATTCGACGATCTTCTCTTCATGTTATTCAACCTTTATTATACAGGATCTTTCTTTCAAAAGTACATTCATACAGACAGGGTGTGTTTTTTTATGTCTAGCTCAGGGATTTCGGAAACTATAGCAGATACGATGGACAGAGATTTGCAGTTTTATAAGCTCTACCCAAAACCATTTCAAGTTTTGAAAAATTCGACATCTGTCAAAAGACATTAAAAAAAAAAAATTTTTTCAGCGATTTTCAGCTGTATTGGGGAATTCTACTCTAAATAAAATGACATTAAAACATTTTTCTACGTTGAGGTAAAACAATTCAATTACCGTTGGTAAAAGATCAATACATGAAATAAAGCATTGATGGTACACTCACCATGGTGATTTTTATTTATTTAGTTTCTACAACATTTTTTCGAAAAGTCCACCGTTATTAGGTGTTAAGGGGATTCATCCGGTCTGAAACTTTTTATTTCATCACAATTCAAGTTTTATGAGGTAGGTAAGATATAGAACTAGGCTTGTATCACTTTCATGCACCCAAACAAAGAAGTGATACTTCAAAAAGTCACCAAAGTCAGTCCATATTATTTTAAACCTCATTGTCACAATCCCACCATAATTCCTTTTTTTTTAACCAAAATGGAAAACGCAAAGAAAACAAAAAACACATACTGTATAAGAAAGTTGACATAGCCCGTCCATATTTTATATCACATTGACAACCGATCTGTCACAATCCCATCATAACCCCACTTTCCGCCAAAACGGAAAACGTCATGAAAACAAAACAAAAAAAATCTGTCAAAATAATCATGATTCAATTCGGAATTCGGATTCGAAAAAATGAACGGATACCAACAACATTTGAAAATCTATATTTTGTACCTTCAAGGGTGTAAGGGTGGTGATCGTCATAATAGATAGTCAAAATTTCAAATAATTTTTATGGACAAAGCAATTGAAATTAATAGTCCTAAATAAAATAATGAAAGACGGTACAAAACAACACATAATAACAATAGCAGTACAAATATTTTTAAAATTTTTCGTACCTACATTTTAAATGGAAAATGTAGAAAAGGTACAAAAGTGCTCACAAGTAGCGCAATACAAGAATCATGCATGATTTTTTTAAACATTAAATCTCGCATTAAATTGAAGAACAAAATAGTTTGAGAAGGAGATCTTCCATGATTACAACACATCTTTGTTTGAGGGTTAACAATAAGAACCAAGATTTTGTGACTTAATGTAGGTATAAGATCAAGACCAGGATTAAGAAGATACATTGTTGGCTCGATTGTTGGTAAATCAACTCCCAAATAAGTCAATACCTATAAACAAGATAACTTGGTAGATATTCGAGCAATAAGTATCATTGAAAAAGTAGAACCAGAACCCCAAATGATCTTGCACCCAAAATCCACAAGACCAAGTCACATTACAGTCACATGACTCTGCTGCAATTAACTAATATCAGCCTATTTTTTTCAAAATATACCTTTTTTCCAAAAAATTTTATCAAAGTTCTTTGTCACATTTCAAGCCACTTTTCAACCCCTTGCAGGGGCAACTTTATTAGAGAAACCACCACAAAACCCTTACAGAATACATTTGAAAATGACTTGAGCAGATGAGCCCATAAATACGACTAGATGTCCAGTCAATTTAAGAACCCATTCGAAATTAATTAATGCGATCTGGGTCAGCCAAAGGGGTGCCAAGACCCAAACACTCCAAAATCGATAAGCTTGTAAGGCCAAACACGAGTTTCTCACTGTTTAATCACCAGGTGAAATCACTTTTTCTTATGTGAAAACAATGGAGGAATAAGGGGAGTTTAATTTACCTTAATTTGGAGGCCTCAATCGAAGAAAAACCTCAAAAATCACCACCAAAACCACTCCCGTCCAGGACAGCTGATCGTTATTTTCACGTGACTGTCAGACCCGGAGTGCTGTCAGTTGTATGGATTTTTTGCACGGGATGCTGTTTTGATAGGAATGGGCGGTAGATGGCAGGCACGAATTGCGGTTTTGACGTCCGAGTTTGACGAACAGGGTGAACAGCGATGCCAAATGACTTCTCATAGCTATGACGTCGTCGTGATACTAAATTGACCATCGCCAAGCGACTGTTTTTTAAATTCGGAGTATACTGCTCAACAGTTGACATGTTCTATCGCACCAGCCACCAGTTTCTGAACAAGATATCTATTCGATGAGTTTATTGATTCGATAAACAACCAACCGTAATGATATCATGTCAAGTTATCGGATCCTTAAGTTGACATCGCTGCAATATTGATGTTGAGAAAAAAATGTTTTAATTTTTGAAGACGAAAATGGGTGAAGTAATTTTTTATGAAACGTTATTTCGCTTTTTAGAAATATTGTATGTATTATCATAGTTAGGCCCTTTCGGTAGTTAAAAAAAATGAATAAAGGGGTGCGGCCAAATAAACATTGCAGTTGCGATGGGTGTCTACCAATAAGAATCACGATATCACAAGCACAATTACCGAACTCACCAATAATAATTCTCACCTCACTTCCACCGGCTAGACAATAGGAATGTGTTATGTGATAGGAACGAGAACACCGCACATTGAGAGGCGCTTTTTTTTGTTCAATATTTCTTAAAAAATCAAAAATAATTCGCATTTTCCCTCAAGCGCTTTGATAATAATTGAAGACTGAAGTGGATGAACGGCATATGTGCAAAAATATACTTTCGAGATATTTGAGGCTTGAGCTAAAGACTTTTTCAAAACATTTTTCTTTGAGATGACATACAATTTTTTTTTTTTAAATGTCATAGTATTTTTATCCAAGAGTTGAATAGTGATAACAAAATAGAAAAATATGCCTAACGGTTTTACAATGAAAATATTAGGAATGGTAATGAAACCTTCCTCCTTCTTTCATTCACTGGCAAGACTTGAATCGAGAATTGCTTTATAATGCAAAAGGTCCTACCTACGCAGTTAACATAATATATTTATATTCATGAGATTATTCACCACGAATTATATTTTAATAAGAAACACTCCATAACATATATCATGATACTAAAATACACAAGATAAGCTATCACTAGCTGGATGAAATTAAAACCGATTCACGCATGGTGATCATTTGGGTCACCATGCATAGGAATGATATGGGAAAATAGGTGTTGAAAACATAACCCAGCAATGGGCACCGAACACCCATTTTAAATGGGCGGTAAAGATGCGCGTGGATGTAGTACGTATATCATGCCATAACAAACTGTAAAATAACATAATCATAACCTCAAATTCTTATCAAGTCTCCTTTAGGTTAATTTGGAATTTAGGTAGAAAAACATTGTTTTAAATGAACAGCTTATATGCGTACATGAGCCCTTCATCCATAGAAAATAATATTTCTCCGGACATAGGCCATTCATCATTCATATCCCTTGAATTATGTTTGATCTTGATTTAAAAGATGGCTTTCTGTACCTACCCAATTTATATATTATAGTAGGTCGTACTTCCACTGACATGGTTCAAAACGTCTCTGTACACATACAGGCCCTTCATCCAGTGACGACTTCTTTGTTTATTTAGATATACTTAATAATTAACAGGAAACAGGACACCGCTAGGATGAATTTTGGGTATATAAAACCCCCATACATGCAAAAAAGTCATTTTCGCAAAAATGTCACATGCAGAGTGCGGTTTTTTCAAGACGGAACATAGGGATTCCCATGTTAAATTTTCAATCCCATGTTAGCAGTACTTCTATTCGTCGTACACAGCTGAAACTTGGCGAAGATGAACTTTGGTGCTTCGAGATTATTAAGTATAAGTTCATCAATTACGCCAGAACAACTTGGATAAAGACCCAAAAAATGCTTCAATTTATCAGAAAGTTGATCAATCAAGATTACTTATTTAATGCTACAAACGATTTTTCGATCATTAGCTATGATGATTGTGTACACACGTGAAGATAAAATTACCAAAAATAGCTATCAATGCTGAGTAACTTTTTGGAAATTTCAAGGACATCGAGGAATATAAAATGAGAAAAATCGTATATATAATATACCTACATAAACTTTCATAAACCTATAACTAATAGAACATAATGATCAAAATGTCAGCAAGTGAATATTTTCGTGGATCTAATCAATGCATGGAGAAGAAAGTAACTTCGAAAATAATAACACAATCGGACATCTACTAGAGACCAAAACGTATACAAATAACCTATTATAATAAAATATAAACAAACAATTATGTACATTCATATCAAATTGATAAATACTTATACAGTTTTCAAGATTTTCAATTTGGGATGCTCATTATTCTTTTCTAGAGGTTCTTAGTGTTGAATTTGCAAATTTTAACGTATAATAGTTTCACATGCACCCTAGTATAAGGATAGCAGGTATTCCCATGGGAAGCTTGGGCAAGGGAGAGAAATAATAATGCAATAGAAGACAACTTGGGCTTTAATTTAATTAGTGTAAATAAATAAGTGTTTAGTGTTTTTACATTGATAGTGACTGTAAATTAATTAGTTAAAACTTGGCAAGTGATTTCTATAGCTGAAAAACGCTACAATATATAGGATTATTGAGCAATAGTAAATTGTGCAACAAGTATGGAATGGTAACCATTTCCTACGAGTATGAAGGTTTGGAGCACGAGCCGAAGACAAGTGCAGAAATTCATACGAGTAGGAAATGGTCATTCCATCGGAGTTGTACACATCTACGACTCTTTATTATCACTATTGTGTAATTAATATCGATTTTTACTTTTTGTTTTCGGCGGAGGTGCCAGATCTTTTTATTCAGTTTGCGCTCGTTTCGATGGCAACAGTTAGGAAATGGTTTCATTTCCATACAGTTGTACAATGTGCTACGTTTCCTGATCGATACCGATTGCACAATGGTGATATTACCGTACAGTCGTAGAAAAACACTTTTATGCACTCCAAGGTACAAAATTCTGTCACCCTGAAATTTTCACCTTGCGTTTGATGTTTTATAACTTATTTCTATGTTCTATCCCATTTTCATAAATCTTGTACCAGTTTCTAGACAAATGTACTGTGATTCTTTTTTATTGTTGTAATAAAAGTAACATTTTTCGTTCAAGTAGCACTATTATACAAGGCTAAATCAAAATGTTGTGTTTGCCGCAACTCCAAAAGTACTGTTACTTACTGCTGATAACAAAATCTATATTTGGTTACAATAAAAGCATTTTATTGATTTGATTTATCAAGCAATAATAATAATTATTGCTTGCATGATGATTTGAGTCATCCTTCATTTAACACAACTTATTTGATTGTATCAAACGCATCCACACAAATAAATTTGGCAAGACGGCTCAATATGGGCGATACAAGTAATGACGTCACGCTTATCACTTCGCGTGGTCTGTTTGTCTTTGTTTAGTCGATATAACCTTTAAATATGGAATATTTTGATATTTAGGAAATTAACTCCATCAAAGTCTGGAAGTATAAGTACGTGATGTGTTGCTCTGCGTGTAAATTGCAATAATCTCAAGTACGAAATTTTATTGTCGGGGCTCTGATATAAAACGTGTATACCTGTCGCGAGACTATATAGATTGACGTCAGTGCTGGTATTGCCGACCTCTTATCGATTATATTTGTGTTTTGGTGGATTGTTTATTACTTTGTTAAAATGAACATAAAAAAGTGGTGTTTTGTTCCCCACTGCCCAAATACATCAAAAAATAGTCCTGGAAAGGTGTTTGTTTCTGTACCGCGAAATATAATACGGAAGAAAGAATGGTTTGCTGCAGTTAGAAGAGACATAGAGGCCGTGTCGTTAAAAACAACATTCTTCACCTGTGAAGATCATTTCAAGGTAGATAAGTATAAAATTATTTTTATTTTGAGGTAAAGTAACTGTACCTACAAGTTGCTTTATTTATGTTATGAAGCATTATAAACAAGTTGCAGCTTGAAGAGGACATGGACAACTACATTGAATATAAACTCAGTAAAGTTGCAGCCCGAATGAAGAACGGTGTTGTTCCACATATTTTTGCTTGTCAGCAAGATAAGAGAGAATACATGCCTTGGCGTAGTGGCATAGGGCAAAAGAAAAGAAAAATATCAGAAAGTGAAAATCATGGAACCGAACGTGAATCATTTGTGCAAAGCACAGAACGTGCTCAAGAACAACAGGAAGTAGTACTACTGTTTGGTGAGGAACCTGTGGAAGCAAATGCAGAACATGATCTTAGTAAGGTAATTGAAAAACATTGATCCTAGGTACAACCAAAAAAGATGGAAAGTGTTTCAACAAATCTATGGAGTTTTCGCTAATACCTACTCGTCATTGACTTTTAGTAGAACTCAATGCTACTCGTTCAGAAGAGAAATATCAAGAAGTTTGTGGTTTGATGGGGATTCTAGTTTGGATATACTTTTAAACCAGTATAGCGTCTTTGTCATATTGAAAGCGTTCCACACTCGGTCCCATATATTTCACAAAAAATATTTTTTGGAGACCCGGGCCTCCATTTACGAAAATGTTCACCCTATTTAGAGAAAATAACTCACATTTTCTCACCCACCTATACCTATATAGTTTTTTCGCCAAGTCTACTGATGAAGTGTAGGTAGAAACAGCAATATGTTTTTATGAAAATTACAAGCCCTAGCTACATCCTGTTCAACACCAAGAGTGATCGATGAAAAGAAACTATACACGTGATCAAACAAAGGGAAAAGTCCGAAAGGTCACGTGAAATAGACCAATAACACATGGTCACATGTTCAATCGTTTCGCTATGTCTAATCACGTGTATAGGTAAGTAGAAGTAGTTTGTTTTACTTCGATGACTCTTGGTTGTGTACCAACTTTATATCATACAAAACAAGGAAAATCACGTGATACCAACATATATGATATATTTGGAATCAGAAGAAAAAGATCCATATGATTGCAGTCAAGAATATACAGTGTCTCATTTAAAAAATACCATGTGTAAAATGTTTAGGTTTTCAATAAATTTTTGTTTTTCTTAGTATCGGATTCTGTATGGCCATGAGAAATACTGCAAAATTGCTAATTTAAACTTTTTTGTAAAATCAAAAATAACTGAGATATCGATTAAGTAAAATATAATAAACGGTCACCCTGAATGTTTCCGCAACACATTTTTTGAATAAGTAGGATTTAAACTGTGATGGCGAAAACACAAAAATTCATTCATTTCGGCGAAAACATATTTGTGCAATTCTGTTTGTGGAGTGACGAGGTTACGCAATAATACTAGTATTAAACAAACATGTCACAACGAATTTCCCACGAAAGTGATTACCGCCGCGGAAAAACATTTGTCTGCTCCTGATAAGCATCAAAAACTTGGCATTCGGCCCAAAATTTTGATAATTCAAAAAAGGTAAAAACATTGAACTCCATACGTAAGCATGAGGCAAGTACTGAGTACAGACAGTGATAGTTACGGGTATCTATCTCTTTCTAACTCATTGGTCTATATGGACAGAACAGAAATCAAAAATCAAGAGAGTACGTAGTCGTTACGGGTATCAAACTCATTGATTGAAAAATAACACACTATAGTATCAAAGTTTAATTAGTAAACTTTGATAGTATAGCGTTTCGTCAATATAACAAACGGGTTCGTTCAAGGTACGGTACGCATATCTACAATGCCTCCTATGTGACAGCGATTACTCCGATTACTCGTCTCTACCAGTTAGTATAATAACTGATGCTTGAGTCTTGAGATATACGATTGATTAAATGAATGGGATGAATTGATGAATTGACACTTTCTACACTGGGGTGTAGCCACATATTCCATTATCCCATATTTTCCCCCCATAAAATGAAGTCTTTAAGAAAGCTCGACATTTTTCTTTCTCGACTTGGTTAAGAGCTGCATTTAGTGTTGAAACTTTCAACATCTTTTGAGTAGTTTTGAGGTACCATATTGGGTCTAGACTCCTTCGTGTTATCTGTTATCTTCCTGATCGCTTCCATTGTCTCGTGAGTTTTCTTCTGAGATGTTCATATTTCCCTCTGCTAGAAGAGATGAATCATCTGTGAATTTTCTAGATATTCATGCCTATACTTCTATTTGTCGGTCATGATATTTCGTGTATTTATTTTGAAAGTATCCATCAACAAATGTTATCGAATTAAATTGTTGTTATACCTTCTTCTCAGCTGATTGACATGTAGTGTTAGTGAACGTCGACGATCACTTGGTGTATGGACATTATACATAGCATTTACAATATGTTCGCAATAATTTCACCAATATATAGCTATTTTTTTCCTCAATATTTTTGAATATACCGAAGCTTCTGATTCAAATTCTCTATGACGATGACGATGAGAGATATATCGATGATCGTCTCTTCTACTTTGTGATTCCTGATATTCGTGTACACTGACTGGTTTGTCTTCCGGCATTAGCAAATCCAGTACTATTCTCATATTCCGTCCTAATATGTTCTGCTGACGATTTTTCATCTGGAGAGCTGACATTTGATGAAGGCCTGAATATGCTGATGCTAGAATCTGACTTATAATATGTTCTTCCTTTCTCTTGATTTTTACCAATGCTCATTTAATGTATCCACAAATCTCTCAACTTGACCATTGGATCACAAATATGCTGAATGCCTTTCTTCAAACAAAAATTCTGGAAAATGTGACTAGTGAATTATGAACCATTATCAGATACAATGCGAATCTTCAAATAATTTCTACCTATCTTCAGTAGGTACCTATAATTCATTTTGAAATCATATTTCTTGTGATGAAAACTTCTGGATACTTATTGTAGGTAATAAGCGTCTACTATTGTCAAGTACCAATTTCCCTTCACATTACCTGCATAGTCTATCTGAAGTCTCTCCCAAACATTCTTCGGAATCGGCCAAGGTGATATCTCTTTTCTTGGCGTCTTTACAGCTTTTGCACATGACGAGCAATTTTGAACAAATTTTGTTATGTCAGCAATCATCATCAATGTTGGTCCAATAAACATAACCTCATCAATTTTTCACCAAAGCACAAACTAACCCAAACTCATAACTACTTTTGTTTAATTTCAACTTTGAACACAAAAATAATAAATAATTTCACATAAGAGACATTATGCTACTCGCGACGCATGATCGTCGTCCAAATAGATGAGGATGAGGGAATGGAATATGGAATAGATGTTGCACTACATTTCCTAACTTTTTGAGAAGAGCAATCGCTGTCACATAGAAGGCATTGTAAATATGCGTACGCGGTAGATTGGAGTTCAATGGGTGAGAATGAGTTCGGTAGAAAGGCGCGAAATACGCCTTTTCAAATCCTACAGCTTGTGACGGCACAAGCTGCCAAATGCGCGATGTCGCCAAGATTTTAGACATTGACATATGTCGTTTTAATTCTTTGGTCAATTTGCGTTTGTTTATATTAAATTCATATGTTATTTATGGTCGTGAAAGTTTTCTATTCCGATTTTAATTTTGATTCAAACCTACAATCATGAGCCGTCTACGGTCTTGTATAGTGGCAGGCTGTGAATCTAGTTCTCATAATTCACCAAACAAAGTTTTCCTACAAGGACCTAGAAGAAATACAGAAAGGAGGCTTCTCTGGATTCAAGCTGCCGGTATTTCTCCATCAGAAGCTCCAAAATCAGTCTTCTATATCTGTGAGGATCATTTTGATGTGAGTATTTTGAGAAGTAACTATCTTTGTATTTCTGAAATGTTGTAAGTACCTAGTCATGTTTACTACTGTGAATTCCTAAATCTTGGAAGTCTCTTTTGGGGACAGAAACAAACCATATTCAATCATATCCTGATAACCTGGTTCTTATCTGGGACTTCGTGAAATAATAATCATACACTTAGATCATCATAAGCCTAGTTTATACCGACAACTTGGTCCTCGGACCAAGTACCAAATTCGGACTATATCCGAACCAAATATTTGGTTCGAATGGTGTAAACAGTTGCGGACTAAGCTGGTCCGCTCTTGGCTCGGTACTCGCCAGCAAGTGTACCGAACTAAATTTGGTTCGATCTGGATCAAAATTATGAGGTTATGTTGATTGTTATTATTGTGAATTGTGTTGGTTCTGAGTTTCTAAGGCAATCTGAGCGTACTTACTCATGTTTTTTTTGGTTACGAATTGTGTTGATGAATAATTTCGACTTGTTTTTGACATTTGACGAATTGCGGGCGTACAGATTTAGTTCACGCGTTGCAAGACGGTGTAAACGGGCCAGAAGCAATCATTGGGCCTACCGTACTATCCCCACCCACTTGGTCCAATCGGACCGAACTAAACGACTTATCGATGTAAACTAGGCGATAGATGATCTAAGATTATGCATATCCCAAAACTGATTTGCTTGTCCATTGTCCATGGCTTTTTTATTTGTCTGAATTTGTCTCTTTTTATTTCTCTATGGTTATATCCAGAGCCGTCTATAGTATAGATGGCTCTGTTATATCCCAAAGTTTTTTTATCTGATGTGGCCCGGATATGGCAACACTAATGGATCCGTGGCGAACCAAAATTTACACATTTCCATCTTTCACATCTGGCAACGTTGATGCATCGATGTCGTAGGCACGTACGTCCGCGTCCGAGTACGTCGTAGGTAGATAGATTTGTCTTGTCAGTGCTACGTCACATTTCAATTTTATTTATTATTTATTTATATTTTGGTAATGGCGAGGTTGATGGATTGTGTCTGTTTGCGGTTTATGTTTTGTTTTATGTTACGTTTCGAGTTTGATTCATACTCGGATTCATATTTTAATCGTGTGTGAGAATCAGTCGTTTTTGCGCTATTCAAGTCGTTGATCTAGATTCTACCCTAAGTCCAGGAGGCATTGGAATTTTTTTCGACTTATTTTCCCAGTCGCTGTATTTGAATGAATCTGTTTTTTTAGTGACAAAAAACAAGAATTTTTGAGTCTGGCTTAAATTTCAGGATGAATTGTATGTGAACTTAAATAGAGCAAAATCTGCTGAACCAAATACCAACGTATAATTATACAGGGTGTCCCAGAAAGAATATGGAACATATGGCAACAATAGATTTTTTACATACATATTGCGATCACCCGGAACTTGTCTATTCCAAAAGACGATTTAACAGAGATACAGCGTGTCAAAGTTGAATTTTCGATTCATTTGAACAACTCGAAATAATCAAGTTATATTGATGAAATTTGGTATATGCATGGGAGTTTGACATGCAAAATTCAAATCTGAGCACGGAATTGCTCTTACTTGTAGGGGGCGCCACTTACACACCTTTTCACTCATTCAAATAGTCAGAAGTTTGTTGTACGCACTCATACATTTTTTCAAAAAGGAAAAATTGGTTTTCACATCATACCTATTTACATGAAAAAGGTATACTTTATAGAAGTGGCTAGGAGTAACCTTTCTCAAGATATTTGAACTTCAACCAATCCATGCAATGTGGTTTTAAATGGAAAATTTTGAAAATAAACATAAGGGGCTTCAAAAATGGCGCTGTCATGGTAATATTTTCATAATTAAAGTAGTCATTTCACTCTAGACTTCTCAAAACAAGCAAAACTTTGACCGGAGAATGACTTTTGGTCGAAAAATTAAATTGTTAGTGAATTTATCCTCTTGGGCCCTGTATCCGTGGACGTGGACAATACAATATGTAAAGGACTTTTTAAAATTGTCTTATTATAATATTTATATTCTGAAGAAATTCTAATGATGATGACAGTCGATAGAGTTTTGTTTACAATCGTGGATTGTGGTGAAAGAAACGTATGTCCTCCATCCTCCATCGTCATTCGTCAACCGGTCGCGTGTCTCCGATTTTGATGTGGATGTGGCAACACCGCTGATGGAAATATGTAAAATTGGTTCGCTCGTGATCCTCAAGTATATGGCAACACAGCGCCTACGTTTGACGAGGGGATAAACTCCACTATGATTCCGTGTTTTCATTGGTTGGATGAAATGACGGATACATTTTGACGTTTTGGGGTTTGAGGTTATGTAATGTTTGTTTTTGCGGGAAATTATATTTGAATTTGCGTGTTGTCATTGTTGTTTTGTAGCGTCTTTTCGATCGTACTCTTGGAAACTAATTTATTATCGCGTAATCATGGGTGTGTTGTGTGCTATTTGCGGAAAAAGTTTTTCGAAACAGTTCAATTTGAACAAGCATGAAAGAACAGTTCACAATGTCAAAAATAAAGTTTCATCCGATCAGTCTAAATGGAGTTTCAAATGTTTGGAAAAGAACTGCAAGACTTCTTTCCAACACAATTTAGACTTGAGAAAACATTTATTCACAGATCATAATGTTGAAATGGAAACCGAAGTTTTGGAATTTGAAAACCTGCAAGGTAGGTATTGATTAATATCTCATTACGCATCTTGATGGTGGAGACAGGAATCCCATGCAAATTTAATACAATCCAAATTTTTGGTTCATTTCGGTTCAGTTTTTTTCTATTTTAGTATGTATATTAGATTATTACCTACATATATTCTTTTTTTTTTCAATACATTTTTTTTTATACAGGGTTTCTCCTAAGTACTTGTATAAACTTCAAAGGGTGAATCTTTAACTAATTTCAAAACAAAAAGTTCATATGAACATGGGTCCACAACGCTGGTTGCAATGGCTATGGCAATTGGACGAAATTCGGGATACTGCATGGGGATATTCATGACGATAAACTCAAATAGGTACTCAAATATTGACTTAGTTTTTTATTTAAGTTCAGAGTGGGGCGCCACATATACCTATATATTGTCATCAATTGTTCCTGAATTTGAACCAGTAAGTTGTTGCATGTGGATGCTTGTTCATTATGAACTTTTTGTTTTAAAATAATTAGTCAAAGATTTACCCCTTGAACAACTACTTAGGTATCGTACGACCTTGCTTCGACCGTTAAACATTTTTATGTTCGAAGATCCTATATCATACTTTATTCAAGATGAGAAATTGCGCACCTAATTTCGGCCTCGCGTTTTTTTTTAATACAGAGGTTTAAAAATACTCAAGGAAAAAAAATATCAGCTTATTCTCATATTCTTTATAGGTAGGTAGGCAAGTAGATTACAAAAAAACGTACCTACTGTGAAATAATTACCAAAAATCTCATTAGGTAGAACTTACTCTTAAGTCAAGATACCTATAGGGGGAATATTTTGACTGTTAAAAATTAGTATATTAGGATTTTGATTTTGTACCAGGTTATCAAATAATACATAAATATAGCTTCAGAAGTTTGATGAAAATACAATGAAAAAGTATTTCGAGCAGATTGTCTTCTCAGTCAGACCAATCTACGAACGTTTCTGCCTATCAGGCGTCATCAGCGCAGCTATAGGTCTGACTGAAAAGACTCAAAATAAATTCGTGTCTATTCGAATGATGGCGCTATGGACGCTATGTTCTATAACACTTCACAGTTTAGGAGTTAATATTTATACATTTATGATATCATGCATGCAAACTTGAATAATATGCATGACTCCTTTTCACCTTTTCAAGGCCTTCATGAAAACTAGATTTGATGTATATTTTTTATGCTGTGATTGTAATATGTTTTTATTTTTTTTGTCACCAACCATAGGTATGTGATAAATAATATAGGAAAATCTTGAAACTGTTTCCTCAGTCTGACCATGACCAATCCATATACGTTTCGTTCTACTAGGACTCATCAGTATGGCTATGGGTCTAAGTCAGACTGAAGAGAACAGTTCCAAGTGGGTTAGTGTCGAGCTCGAGGTTAGATAAAACTTTACATGCTCTATTGAAGTTTATAAGAGACAAATGTGTTGATAGGCTTATAAAAAGAGTGAAAGGAAAACACACCATTCATTAAAAACAAATACTTACGAAACATATGGCTGCTATGTCAAGTAATTTTTCTGTTGATGTAGCTGAAGAAAATACAAAGTGGCTTATCAAAACCATTTTATCAAACCAACAACAGGAACAAACATATTGTGTTGAAAAACTCCGCAATGAAAGTTGTTGTGAGTTGATGTGCAAAGAATGCAAGATTTGCCATCATACATATTCATGCACCTGTAACAACTTTTCTATTGCAAATACAATCTGCAAACATATCCATTTTATAGAAATGACTTACTTTCATAAAAATATATTGCAAGAAAAAGACTCAATAAATAGTCAGGATCAGGAATCCGATCCCAGTATTCCTAGTATCAATAACATGCTACTAGAACAACATAAAAAGTCATCAGAGACTTTATGGAACAAATTTTTTGCAAATGTGACTAATACATTCATGAAATTGCAGCAAATAAATAACAGCAATATCGAAGAGGAAGTGATTTTGCAAATACAGTGTCACCTAGACACAATTAATAAATTGGTAAATCATTGTCAGCAACAAGCACAACTTTTGTTTCGGTTGCTCAGAATGAGCCTGAAAATAAAAAAATCCAGAAACAGGACGGGTTTTTCTCAACTATTAAAAAAAAAAAGGCTACTTACAAGAAACCAAGTCCTTCTGAGATAATTTCTATCAATCGAGATGTTAAGAGGAGGTTTTCTTTGCTAGATCATGATTATTGTCTGAAAATGTAATACCTAAATGATAAAAACAGAAAAATCCACATGATGTGAATTGATTTTGTACAAAACTGAGAAATATATTTAAGTTCTATTGCAGACAATGCCATACAAGATTATACTGTATACTGTATCTCTGTATGAATCGGCTGTTATACCTACATAATGTGCAAAGACACATAATTTGTGTAGTGATATATTTTTTAGTGTAAACTGTTCGTGTTACCTTTTTTGTTAAAAATTTTATGGATCTGTAATAAATGATATTACTTTATTAGACGCTATGTTGTTTGATTTTCTTCTACGGTTTTAGAATACATATTTCCAGCAAACAGTTTACAAGTGCATGTTTTTTTTATTTTGATCAATTAAAGACTCTTTTTTGTGCTCAAGTCATTTATTTATTTTGCAAAATACTAAGCTACCAAGTTAGCAGTTAGCGGGCCCCTTCCATACGTACTACTGTCATTTCTATGAGGTATACAGTGTGTCCAGAATAAAATGATGTACGTGGGGATATCGGAAACTACAGGAGATACAGTATCGGTTAAATGGAAGAAAAGTTGCGTATTTGCGTGCCCAAGAATAATCTCACTTTGGTTTGTTTTGATTCGATACCGTAATGGAGATACAGGGTGAAAAAGAAAAATGGCCATTTTTTAAATAGCACAATATTTCGGTTATTATAAAAGATGAGGTATTGAAAATTTCTGGATCTGGGTAAGAAGATACGGTGATTTTGAAAATTGTGTCGAAAAAATTGTAGGCCCACTATGTTGCTTCCGGCCGAAGTCAACTTTTGTTTTTCTTATGTGGGACATATTGAATTTTTTCATTTTCAAAATCCGCATTGAAAATGATTTTCAAAAATATGACTTTCATAAAAAAAAACAGACTTGACTTTGGCTGGACGCAACATAGTGGGCCTAAAATTTTTTTGACGTCGTTTTTAGAATTGTCGTATCCTCTTAACCATATCCTGAAAATTTGAAAGTTCTAGCATTTATAATAAGCAAAATTGTGTGGTTTCTTCAAAATTTGCCTTTTCCCTTTTCACCCTGTATCCACATTACGGTATCGATTTAAAATAAAACAAAGGTGGAATATTTTTGGGCATACAAATATGCTGCTTTTCTTCCATTTACGCAACGTCGTATCTTTTAAAGTTTCCAATATCCCCATATAGTGCCATAAACATCATTTTATTCTGGACACACTGTATATGTAACATTTAGTTTAGTATATGAACAAACAATTAAAAAATAATGCAGGCATTGTAAAACTAAAGTTAGATGAATAGGTACCTACTTAATTATAACACGAATGGCAAGATGTGAGATTTCAGTAGGTAGTCCTGCTCTGAACTTTGAATTTACTTTCGAACTTTCGAATCTGCAAACCAAAGATTTAAAATTTAATTTAAACATTGTTTTTTTAATGATGATACGTTTATGGGACAGGTATTATTGTTCCTAAACAAAACATGATTACCATCAGAAAAAACGAAACTTATTTCGTTCTCCTCGATCAAATAATATCACTTTTTAGTTCCTTGTTTATTATTTCATTGTTCAAATAACCAAGAAACGAAACAACATATAAAACAACTTGAAAATTAACACTTTATTCAAATCAAAACATAACATAACACATAACCCCAGTTCAAATGTTCTGTCAAAGTCAAATCTAGATGGAATCATAGTGGTTTTTAGGCGCTCGTCTCTTACGCTTAACCTCAAATTTTATTTTGTTGAGCATCCTTTCATTTCCATTTAAAACAAAAATTTCAAGATTTCAAGAACCATTTCGCTCCTCAAAAACTTTAAAATTCTTATTTGGATTTTTTTTTGCACGTTAAAACCCAATTCAACATTCAACCCCTTCAAAAGCATGCGTGAATTTGTGACAAAAATGAAAAAAAAGTGCTTTGTGCCACTTTGTCCAAACAACAGCGAAAAAAATCCGAAAAAACTATTTTTATCAGTGCCCTGCGATATTAATAGGCGTCTGAAGTGGTTTGAAGCAATTGATTCGAAAAAAGAATTAGAAAACGTCCCCAAATTCAAAGGCTTATGCTGCTGTGAAGATCATTTTGACGTAAGTAAAAACATCCGGGTTTTATGCTCTTATATACCAGTGAAACAGTTTATATATTGCGTGACAATAGAATGTATATTAATAGTAGGTGTAGGTACTTTATATTATATGCCGCGGGACTATAGTAGCACTTTCAATCTCGAAGGAAAAGTTTATGGCCCGACCGTAAAGAATATGAATCATCATCATCGTCAAAAAGTTCAGACAATACCTATAATCCCTAATAAACTTTACGTTTCGAATCCGGAATCATTCATCGTTGTTCTGTTTGTTTATTTTTTAGGTTTTCTAGGTTAGAACATCGGCAGAAACTGACTCGCGGCTGGATGTAGCTCCCGTCATCGATTTTTAAAATCAAGGCTCCCATGCACGAACCACAGTGTTGCCGTATCTCTGTCTGTAAAAGTTGGGTTGCTCGGATTGGGACAGTGGGGAACAGGCTGATTGTTTATGTTTATGATGGGGTTATTTTGATGTTTAAAATTTGTGTCTTGCATCCTGTACTTACATCTCATCAGAATATTCATAAATACAATTAAATACCTAGATACCATTCCGTTTTGATCATAGGTCTATAATGGATAGTTTGTGAAAAATCATTTTCAACCAATGAAAACCTGAACCGACATTGCAAAAATCATTTAAAGACGAAAATACTAAAGCATCCTCAGGCGAGTAGTGTGCCGTGACTATTTCACCACAAGACTGGCAATAAAAAACACATTTCAGGATATTCTTTTGTGTGAAACATATATGGGACTTTTTTTTATTAATTGCAGATCCAAAATTTGAATATCATCAGAAGTTGGTGTATGTTCTATATGTTCTATCCACTTATTAGTTGCAATTAGAATGGTTGCAGATCAAACATCATACACGGGGTGGGTCAAAAAATATAGAAATTGATGAAGGTAACAACAGTAAATTACCTATCACTTATTTCAAAAAAATCCGTAAAATGTCGTGAAAAAAAGTTGTCTCGAATTAAAAGTTATGCCTGAATAATAAAGTTGTGACGTAGGTACTGTTTTTTTTTTAAATCATCTTCAATTATCATTGCCTCTAGAAATTGTGACATTCATAATTAAATTGATCAAAATCAAATCAGCTTCGTATAACTTTTTTCAGATTCAAGCATTTTTGTGAAATCCACTCAGATTTTTATTTTTTTAGAAAATCACATGGTTCATATTCGTTGCAATGCAACAATATTGAACAAAACTTTGAATTTCCGCAAAAGATCTCGTTAACATGGTAAACTATCAATAATCATAATGTAGGTAGGTATATACCAATAAACTATCTTTTACAAAGAGCAATTTTTGTATTTGATACCATTATACCTACCTGAGTTTATAATTTAAAACAGACCAAAATAATCTAGGGCGCTTTGTTTTGGTAATAAGGCAAAACTCTAGATTCTGTATAACACGCCTTTTCTTTATAACGTTTTGCTGTATTTTTTTAAATAAGCGTATAGGTAGGTACATTACTCTTGTACAATTTTTACATTTTTTGACCTACCGTGTATGATGTTTGACTTACAACCATTCTAATTGCATCTAATAAGTTTATCGGCTATGCATCATCTTTTCGTGATATTTGAATTTTGGTTTTGCAATTAATAAAAAAAATCCCATATTATGTTTTACACAAAAAAATATCCTGATATGTCTTTTTTATTGCCAGTCTTGTGGTGAAGTAGTCACAATACTCGCCTGAGGATGCTTTAGTATTTTCGTCTTCAAAATGATTCTTGCAATGTCGGTTCAGGTTTTCATTGTTTGGAAATGTCTTCACAAACAGCACAATTATATTTTACTATCCATTATAGACCCATGATCAAAACGTATTGGTATCGCGGAAGAATAAGGCTGGGTACCTATTTAATTGTATTTATGAATATTCTGATGAGATGTAAGTGCAAGATGCAAGACACAAATTTTAAACATCAAAATAAACCCATAAACATATAAACATAAAGATACAGCCTCCCTACCCTCCCTAACAAACTACAATATACAATCCCAACTCCCAACAGTCCCAACTTTTACAGACAGAGATACGGCAACACTGTGGTTAGTGCATGAGCCATTTTAAAAATCGATGACGGGACGGGAGCTACATCCAGCCGCGAGTCAGAAACTGCACTAACGCGTTTGTTGCATATACCTAAAAATAAAGGTATATGGTATATGGTTTGTTCATATTTTTAGGTATATGGGTTTGTTGAATCTCCTTTACACTGACAGGCCATGACTTATACCAGCGGTCTGCACTCTGCACTACCCTACCCCACACCGAAATAACAAATACACCTATTATGTAAGGTTTACATTCAATTTCATTTCGGATTGGAACTGTCAGATTTTCGCTTCATCATAGAATTTGTGTTCAAAGTCACACCAGAGGTGTAGATGGTACCATATGATTTTCGTTTGGCATGCGAAAATTAACAGTTCTACTTCGCAATGAAAAAGATACAAACCAGACCAGGCATAATGCCTGGTTTACATTGAATTTCACTTCGAAGTGGAAGTGTCAGATTTCCGCTTGCCATACGGGAATCATGATACCATCTACATTCTATTTGGCATATGCGTGACTTTGAATACAAGTACAATGTAGATGGTAGCTTATGATTCCCGTTTGCCAAGTGGAAATTTGACAGTTCCACTTCGAACTAAAATTTAATGTAAACCTTACATAAGTTCTCAATGCTGTGGTGGTGTTACTGGTGTTAGGTTAGGTTGTTTTTGATTGTTGTTTTTATGGTTTTTCTCTAGTCTGATTCTTAAATTATTATTCTTGAACTTAAATCCAAATTCAAAATAAATTTATCGTCATAAACCAGGATACATCAATAATTAACAAAAAACATTAGGTATTATTGCATATACGGTTTTCAGCTATTTTTCGATTTTTTCAAAATTTTCTTTTAACTATATAGACCTTGATATAGACACACTCTAGAGTTTTCAAGGATTAGAGAAGATTTTGTTTAGGTTAGGTCAGGCTAGTTTGAGTTTGTTTTGACTAGTTTGAGTTAGGTTGGGTTAGTTTTGGTCAGTCTGAGTTAGTTTTTTCTGACATAAATGGATGCATCCTTAATACCTACGTTATTTACAATAAAAATCAAATATCATAATTTTTCCCTCCGCCAGTGAATTTTGCAATCCCCAAAGACACTAGAATGTGACCATACAAGAAAATTTGGAAATCATCGAAAAATAGCAGAAAACCGTATAAGCAATTGTTACCAAACATTATAATAATGAAAAGAAGAGAAAAATCTGGCCATAACAATATGGACTAGCATCACGATTTTAAAATCCGCGAGAGATTAGTGAATTCAGTCGATTGATTTTGCTTTATAATTTTATGTGTATTTTCTTCAAAATGGATGCACCAAAGAGAGTGAAAGTTTGTTTTGTGAAAGGATGTTTCAGTAACTCGGTAGGCTTTCCAGACAAAGTCTTCTTTACCGTTCCAAAAAATGAAAGTCGTAGAAAAACTTGGTTTGAAAAAGCAGGACAGCTATATCTGGGTTTTAATTCTACAAAATTCTGCTGTGAAGATCATTTTAATGTAAGTCGGTTCTCACCTTTTTAATAACTCGTGAAGTATAATACATCCGGATAGGAATAACTTTTGAGTTAGGATTGATATTCTCCTTACTATTTTAATTGTTGTCCGATTTTGATGATCTTTTCGCCAAATTGGAGCTCTATGTCTTGAGATATTACCCTTGATTCTTGTTTTCTTAAAGTACTGACGGCTTGGGCTTAGAATCCTCTTGTACCCTTCAAATTTTTTACACACCTTGAAAAAATTGAGAGGGAAACGACAACACTTTTTTTTTATTTATGTCATCAACTGCTCTTTTAGAGAAGATACAAACGTTTGAAGAAAATTCTGCGCTGTTACTTCATTAAGCTACTATCATTCTATGCGTGTGTACCTATTTGTTTGAAAAAGTGTCAGAATCTCAAAATACTGCAATTGCAGAATACTCTCAACAAATTATTGTTTTAAGTTGTAGGGTTGACTCTTGGGAGTAACCAAGGGAGTAACATAACATACCAAAAGTCCCCAGCCGTCGACCTCATACTTCAGGCGCGGGGTAGGGGAAGAGGCTGGTTTGTAAGATTTTCCCCATTATTTCGAAAACTAAACGGTCTAGCGAAAAGATCGTCCCTCGGATCGTCCTTTTCAAAATAAAAGTAATTTGGAAACCTAGGTCATCTTGATTATTTTTCTTTATTCGCTTATCAGAAAGAGAAGTCAAAATAAAGCCCAAAAAATATTTTCCTGATTTTTTTCCGGATCGGGAAAGACACTAAAATATACATGCAAGTTCAAATGTTTAGCCCTAAGACGTCACACGCCCAATTCTGATTCGCTCGTTTTGGACCGAGTTTTGGACGATGTTGCACGACGACATTCCAACGACATATCGATTTTGAAATATCGATTATCACAGTTAGGAATGTTTCAGTAGATAGTTCTTATTGTAACTGTCGAAGAAAATTCGCTATTTCCTAAAAGTTGCGGAAAAAACTTTAACACTAACTAAAATTCACCCTTGTCCAAAATTGCACAGTTTGTAAGAAAACAGTTTTGACAATTTCGAACCACAAAATGTGCAGTGTAGGGTGCCCTCTTGCGGCCACAGTAAAACGGATTTCATAATCGAATTTCTCATACCACAAAACCCCCGTATACCAATTTCCGAATCAATATGTGAAAAAGTGTCCAAAGAAGCCTTATACTCAATGGTCCAAAGTAAAATAAAAAATAGATTTTTAACTTAAACTGGACCACTCTGTATTTCGGAAACGGTGCAATTTTGGACCAAGGTACATTGCGGTGAATCGACTTATTTTGACCTCAGAGATAATGGTAGAGTTTTTTCCGCACCTTTTAGAGACACCCTGTTTGTTATTCTTTGTTCTGTTCTGTTTTCAGTATAGTTATCGTTAGCGGTTAGCGGTTCTATGTTTTATTCAACAGATCCGTTCAGTATTCGCAGTTCTCGTGAAAGATTGACTAAAACGTGTTGTGTGTTGTCGTGTAACTCCTGAGTGTTTTAAGATGCCGAAGAAGTGTTTTGTGCCAAAATGCAAAACAAATAAGGGAACATTTTTCTCTGTACCCCGATTGGATGAAGTGAGAAAAGCCTGGTTTGCTTCTGTAGGGATAACGAACAATCCACCTAAAGGCCACAGCTATTACTGTTGTGAAAAACATTTTGATGTGAGTTGATATTGTATATGTACCCTTTTTGAATCTGTTTTACTGGTAGTCACAGACGAATGAATATGTTCACATTTCGTCATTTTATGTTTGTTACTTTTATATTTTGAAAGGTAGAAAGGCGATCCAAAAAAGAAATAATTGTAGGATATATACCTCACCAATTTTTTTTCATATAGCAAATAAAAACCAAAAGACCGTCGTTGCAAATACAAATACGAGCTCGTCGTGAAACTTCTTTTACCGCGTTGTGATAATTTGTCGACAATGGGGAGTGAATTAGAAAAGATGAAACATGAAATGTTTTGTTTCGTTACAGAGAGAGAGAAAACAAAGATATGACGTAGTGATAATCTTTGGCTGTTGGGGAAAGACAGTTTTTTTTTGGTTCTTTGGTCCTTTGCTCCCTTTCGCGCCAAACTGTCTGCTTTTTCATCTTCCCTGATTCCACTATGTTCCTTGATCCAGGATAAGGTGACCGAGTTAACCGTTCTTATGCAAGTATATTAATTAAACTTTGTATTGAAATATTATCAAAAATGATATTTGCAAGCCATTACTGGGCCAACAATGAAAAAGAAAAAGAGAATATTTGTTGCAAAAATTTTGTACCGTTATAATATTACAATATATTATATTATACAGGGTCTGACAAATTCGTGTATAGAGCATTGCTAACTCGTTAACCATAAGAGATACAACTTCGGTTAAATGGAGGCAAAGTTGCGCAATTTGAATCTCAAAAAAAAACCCGCTTCGAAACTTGGAAAATTCCGAAGACATCCGGAAATAACCTATTTTTTCGAAATTCTTCTTGATTGTGTCCTGAATTTATTTGAAGAAAGAATTTGTTGCGAGAAATCGAATCGTCGGATTCCAATTTCGATCATACCATCTTGAAGATCCGAAAAAGTGGCCATGCAAATGTGTCATTCGTTTTCAATTATCTTTTCAAATAAATTCAGGACCAAAAAAAAGAAGGATTTCGAAAAACTCGATCATTGTTGGAGGTCTTCGGAATTTTTCAACTTTCGTTTTCAATTATTCTTTTCAAAAAATGTCAAAAGATGTTGAAAAAAGTTAGCATGTCATAGATGCAAAAATGTCAATTTATAAAACGCGATAAATAATTAAAAAAGTTGGCCTATGTCTGGTTTTAAATATCTAAATCAGTATAGTTCGCTTCGCTCGGACCCGTCGATTTTTTTTTTAGGGGGAAGGATCTTGAGCTGGACTTTTTTCTCGGTAAAAATATCAGATAGAATTCCAACTCTGCCTCTTCAATACCCCGCAAAGGTTATTTTCATCCCTTAAATGAAAATGAGGTTGAACTTCATGTGATACCTCATTCCAAAGGTCGTCAAATTATTTTTCAAGCAATCCAGTATGAATATTGGTGAATGTTTTACGTAATCATCGCATTTATCTTAACATTAATCTGTACTGACAAAACGTCAATTGAGCCCGGACACCTTGTATAACGACCGTGGTATATTATTGTTGAGAACATTATTTTTATTTTCAGTTAGAAAATGATATGGAGAACTTCACACGATGGAAGATGATTGGTGGACGCAAATTAATCAGACCAGATGCTGTACCTACCAGAAATCTTGGGAAGCAAGTCAATGCCAAAATTCTGTACAAAGATGTAAGTTCTTTACGGCTGCTTGATAGACCTTTTGAAACATATTTTGAAAAGTTGTAGGATATTTAACTTATTTAGCTGAGATACAAGTTGTGTCCAGAAGTGTGAATTTTTCAAAATCACCCTGTAGCTAAGGTTTGTCAAAACCGCAGTAATAACTTTAAAAATAACCTCGATAATAACCGAGATAAAATGGGACACCCTGTACAATGCGAACAGAACTAAACATTTTTTTGTTCATGTTAATATGTATCTGCTTTTTTGGAGAAGATACATATGTTTAAAGAAATTGCTCCAGTTTTCGATATTTTATTTTTTTATTTTTTTTTAAGTAAATGAAAATATTCTTTTAGACTAGCTTGGACAAAAAAGATTCGAAAAATAAAAGCGCGAAGTATTACCTCGTATCCTTATAGCTTCTACCATGCGACGTGGCATTCTTTCGATGCAGCTCTGAATAACATCTTGAGGAATATTTCCCATTTTTCCATTTTATATAAGATCTATACTATACAAGTAATACCCCAGCCAACACCATGATACTACCGACTCGAACGGGTATCAAAAAGTTACATTGATATCAAATTAACTCGAATTATTCTTGTCGGGGAGTGTAGTTTAAAAAACTAAAAAACACGCTTTCCAACTAAAAAGTAAAAAATAATTTTTAATTCAAGTATAAAATGATTAACATGAAAATCAATGTCATTATGATAAAAGCTTGGGGTGCTGCTATATCCGTTCTTATAATTCCTTACTAGTTTCTTATTTCAAAATGCTAAGTTAGTGTATAAAAAATGTGTTACAAAGCACCCCACGCTTTTATCACAATGACATTGATTTTCTCGTTCATCATTTTATTCTTAAATTAAAAGTTATTTTTTGCTTTTCAGTTCAAAAGCGTTTTTTAGTTTTTTGAACTTTATTTCTTATGATTTATATTAATTATTGATATTGATTTTCGATATCAATGATGTGTAGCCCGAACCTCTCATAATCCGACCGCCCCAATTGAGTAAAATGAATCACTTTGTCAAGCTTGCCTATCAGACAGCCGGTTCAAGAATTACCGCCACGTCCATATACATTTGAGTGCATAGAAATCGGCCCATCCGCTGTAACTGTGTCTTTTTTTAATTTCATAATTTTAATCTTGAGAAGCCAAACAGTATACAGGGCTTTTCACTTAAAACTCCCCACGTCAATATCTCGGAAACGAATAGGAATATTTCATTTCTGTAAAAAGTAGTCAATGTATGGGGTGGAGTAGTTATTTTTCACAGTTAAAAAAATTCGACGCCTACCAAGAGTAAAGCGTCGCGACGCATCGAAAATATTAATCCATTGCAGGGACTTTAAAATTACGCGCATGCTAAAGTACATGTTATTTATAAACTTTTTTGTTATTCAGTCGAACTCATTTATTCTACACAGTTTTGAGATATACAGTGTGTCCAAGATAAGGATGTCTATCATGGGGATCTTGAAAACCGTGAGAGATACAAGGTCGGTTAAATGGAGGCAAAGTTGCGTATTTTGATGCTTAACAAAATGCCGTTTTAAAAGCCAAGAAATTCCGACTAAGTCCGAAATTATCCGAAAAAAACCTAAATTTTTCAAAACTGTTTTCATTTTTTTTTGACCACATTTAAAGAGATATTTTGAAATGAATGGAACTTCTTCATTGCCACTTTTTGCCCTTTACAAGATACCCTTATTAAATCAACAATGTATCGCAATTATTCAAAAAAATTATGTTGATGGATTTTTCCATAAGAAATCATGTGTTAGAGAGAGACAAAAAATACATTTTTAATAGGATTAAAAACAACCACCTCTTTTTTGATTAGTGCGATACCTCGTTGGTTTAGGAACATAAGAGGCTCTTAAAATCCGTAATAAAAAATCCAGGACCGTATTTAAAAAAACAAAGTTGATGATGGCTGCTCATAGACGAAACGTCAGTTCTTCAATTTAATAAGGGTATCTTGTAAAGGGCAAAAAGTGGCAATGAAGAAGTTCCATTCATTTCAAAATATCTCTTCAAATGTGGTCAAAAAAAAATGAAAACAATTTTGAAAAATTTAGGTTTTATTCGGATAATTTCGGACTTAGTCGGAATTTCTTGGCTTTTAAAACGGCATTTTGTTAAGCATCAAAATACGCAACTTTGCCTCCATTTAACCGACCTTGTATCTCTCACGGTTTTCAAGATCCCCATGATAGACATTCTTATCTTGGACACACTGTATATCTCAAAACTGTGTAGAATAAATGAGTTCGACTGAATAACAAAAAAGTTTATAAATAACATGTACTTTAGCATGCGCGTAATTTCAAAGTCCCTGCAATCGATTAATATTTTCGATGCGTCGCGACGCTTTACTCTTGGTAGGCGTCGAATTTTTTTAACTGTGAAAAATAACTACTCGACCCCATACATTGACTACTTTTTACAGAAATGAAATATTCCTATTCGTTTCCGAGATATTGACGTGGGGAGTTTTAAGTGAAAAGCCCTGTATATTGTTTCTTGATCTATTAAATTGATTGTGAAAAAGACAAAGAGTGTTACAAAAACATGTTGCCAAACTTTAAGGTATTATACCGTACACAAAAATATTACGATAAAACCCAAATTGCCTATTCCGACAGTTGATATTGACAGAGATACAGGGTATCAAATTTTAATTTTAATGTTTGATTTTTAGAATAACTTTTGAAATAATATAGTTATTTTGTTGAAATTTGGTATGTGGTGAGGACTGTTTGTCATGCGAAATTCTAATCTGACCTTGATATGGCTCTTACTTGTAGGGGGCGCCACTCACACACCTTTTCACTCATCCAAATAGCCATAACATTTTTGTATGCACTCGTACTTTCTTTTTTTATCGAAAAATTGATTTTTCTGTCATATATATGTTACGTCATGTATATGTATAAACAAGTGTATAAACTTGGATAGTTAAACTAGCTGGATAGTTTATATATAAACCAACCAAATCATTGGCTATTTTGATAGAAAAAGCAATTTCCACTAAAATAGCAGTTATTTTGCAAACTATCCAATAATCTTGGCTAATTTAGTTGACATTATTAGGAAAATCAGAATAGCTGGTTATTATGTAAACTATCCAAGGCAATCTGGCTAATATGAAAACCATGATTTCTAGTAACATAAAATAGCCAACTTTTTGGCTGGTTTATAAACTAACCAAAAATATGCAGCAGTTCGTTGGTTAGCAACAGGTTAACATTTCAATTATTATTGTAAATCATAATTTATGTTATTGTATGGGTATTATGAGAATCAAGATTAGTTTTATTATTGTTTATTAATATAATCACTAACCCAAACTAACCCAATCTTAATTCTCATAATACCCATACAAATCACATAAATAATAATTGAAATGTTAACCTGTTGTTAACCAACGAACTGCTGCATATTTTTTAAAGTGTATCATGCCTTACCCAACAATAATTATTGTTATGTTAACCTTTTGCTAACCAACGAACTACTGCATAGTGTAACGATCGGCAGAATAGTCACTCCCATTTCTTATTTGATTTGAATTAGAATCTGAAAATTTAATTTATCAAATAAGAAATGCCTAACCTGGTTAGTTCATAAGCTAACCGAAGGTTTGGCTATTTTATTTTAATAGAATTGATGGTTGTCATTTTAGCCAGATTACTATGGATAGTTTAACCAGCTATTTTAAATGGCTAACCTAGTTAGTTTATAAGCTAGCCAAAGGTTTGACTATTTTATGTTACTAGAAATTATGGTTTTCATTTAAGCCAGATTACTTTGGATAGTTTACAAATTAGCCAGCTATTTTGGTTTTCTTAATAGTTTCAAGTAAATTAGCCAAGACTCTTTGATAGTTTGCAAAATAACTGCTATTTTAGTGGAAATTGCATTTTCTATCAAAATAGCAAATGGTTTGGTTAGCCTACAAACTATCCAGCTAGTTTATAAACTATCGAAGTTTGTATATTAGCCGTAACATATACATGAGAAAGATATACTTTGTAAAAGTAGCTGGGAGTAACCCTTTTCAAGATATTTGCACTTAAAGTAATACATGCAATGTGGTTTTAAATGTCAAATTTTGAAATTAATCGTGGGTGGCTTCGAAAACGGCAATTTTGACAGTTGTTTCAATGTCCAATGTTACTTATGAAAAAAAAAATTAAAAATGATTTTTTTTTTCTTATAAAAAATATTGCAACATCTGTCAAACTTAGTATGATAACGCCGTTTTTAGCGCCACTTATGTCTATTTTCAAAATTTTCGATTCAAAACCTCACTGCATGGATTACTCTAAGTGCAAATATCTTGAAAAAGGTTACTCCTAGCCACTCTTACAAAGTATACCTTTTTTATGTAAATATGACGGAAAAATCAAAAAAAGAATGTACGAGTGCATACAAAAAAGTTATGACTATTTGAATGAGTGAAAAGGTGAGTAGGTGGCGCCTCCTACAAGTAAGAGTCAAATCAAGGTCAGATTTGAATTTCCCATGTCAAACAGTTCCCATATACCAAATTTTATCAAAATAACTTGATTATTTCGAAAGCTATTTAAAAAAATCCAAAATTAAAGTTCAAATTTGGCACCCTTAGATACAAGAAGTGAATATTCAGGGTGCCACAGATTCGAGTGCATGCATGGGGATCTCAGTTATTATAAGAGATACAGGGTCGGTTGCATGGTTGCAAAGTTGCGCATTTTTATGCTCAACAAAATGCCGTGTTGAAATTTGAAAAATCCCGACTACTTCCGAAGATATTCGGGAAAAACCAAAATATCGCAAAAATGTTATTATTATTTCCTGAGTTTATTTGAGAAGATATTGTAAAATGAATTTCACTTTCTCATTTTCACTTTTTCTCCTCTACAAGATGGCGGTATCAAATTGAAAATCTGACGTTTCGTCTTTGGGCGGCCATCACCAAATTCATTTTTTTAAATACGGACCTGGAGTTTTTATTTTATTTTTAATTATCTTTTGATGTCCTTATTGTACTGAGGTATCGCAACCGTCGAAAAAAATACTTATCAAAAAAATAATACCAGAGAAAATTAGTTAGGCAACCCTTTTCTCCCTAACTCATAGTTTGGTTCATGAATCCTTCTTTATTCGACATGTTATTCTTATTAGAAAACCTGCACAACTAACAAAACAAATTGACTGAACCAAAATTGAAATAACATCCAATAACGATACATTTAATGAAATTAAATTAAATCCACAAATGACAGGGAAAATAAAAAAAAATCATATTAAAAACTTAATCAATTTCTGCAAGTTTTCAAGAATATTGTCATTTTAACAAAATATTGAAAATAAATAATAGGTGAAGAATAATTGAAAATATTGACGTTGCTAAGGCAACCCATTGCTCTACACCCTCGTCTTATTACCTCAATGCCTCAAGGACGTCAAAAGATAACTAAAAATAAAATAAAAAATCCAGGTCCCTATTTAAAGAAATGAACTTGATGATGGCCGCTCAAAGACGAAACGTCAGATTTTCATTGTGATACTGCCATCTTGTAGAGGAGAAAAAGTGGCAATGAGAAGGTTCAATTAATTTTACAATATCTTCTCAAATAAACGAAGGAAATAATAATAACGTTTTTGCGAAATTTCGGTGTTTTCCGAATATCTTCGGAAGCAGTCGGGATTTTTCAAATTTCTAAATGGCATTTTCTTGAGCATGAAAATGCACAACTTTGCAACCATTTAACCGACCCTGTATCTCTTATAATAACTGAGATCCCCATGCATGCACTCGAATCTGTGGCACCCTGTACAGCGTGTAAAAAACCTATTTTTAAACCTGCAGAAGAAAATTAGTATATTGTATACCCAGGCGGTAAAGTGGCATTTTTCCAGGCTGAAAGAAGTAATGTTCAGACGAGCTTTAGCGAATCCGGACACTTCTTGAAGCCTGGAAAAATCACTTCATTGCCGTGGTCTACACATTATTTTTCTGCTGATACCGTATTATACCTAACTGTAGATAATAGTATTTCCTGCTACTCACCTCAAAAACACGAAAAAGCTGATCATTAATAATATTGAAGATATCTCACATCATTTTTGTGTACGAGTAACTATTCAATCTCATTCATCAACGATAAAGCTTTAAACAGATAAAGCTTTAAACATTTGACAATTTTCCTGGTAGTCAAGGCGACAATCAAAGCCATCCATCCAGTCAGCTTTTAGAGCCAAGGCCAAAATCAAGATGGCAGAAGTCAAAACAAACGTCGATGTGAATATTAATTTGTAGGTATAACCATAAAGAAACCCCTAGGTATAACTATTATGTAAGGTTTACATTCAATTTGTTTTCGAATTGGAACTGTCAAATTTCCGCTTGGCGAACGGGAATCATATGTTACCATCTACACTGAATTTGTGTTTAAAGTCACGCTTACTACAAATACAATGTGCGTTTGCCAGCGGAAATTTGACACTTCCACTTCGAAATAAAATTCAATGTAAACCAGGCATTATGCTACAACCACATGCATTCAGGAAATAAACTTGTAACGCCCTCTTTTAGACAAATTTGAAAATAATTTTTTCTACAAGCGTGCGGAAAAGTGGCACTTTCCGCACTTGTTAGGTAAACTACTATCACCGCCGAGCCATTTTTGACTATTTTGTTGGCCTAGCTTTAGAAACGCCTACTTTCTCGCCTCTTTGGAGGCAGTAAAAGTCAGTTTTAATGTAGTGAACAG
This sequence comes from Orchestes rusci, assembly GCA_958502075.1. Taxonomy (NCBI): domain Eukaryota; kingdom Metazoa; phylum Arthropoda; class Insecta; order Coleoptera; family Curculionidae; genus Orchestes; species Orchestes rusci. The sequence continues at coordinate 16,951,551 of OY293313.1, read as the reverse complement.
AAATAGTATATTGTAGTCCTAGGCGGTAAAGTGACATTTTTCCAGGGTGAAAGAAGGACACTTCTTGAAGCCTGGAAAAATCACTTTATCGCCGTGGTCTACACATTATTTTTCTGCTGACACAGAAAAACAGTAAAAAAAGTACAGGACTTTATAAAAAAAGCATGCCGGAGCTGGGATTTGGACCCAGGTCTTTCCGCACGCCAGGCTAAAATCAGGTTTCAGCCGCCATGTTGCTGCATTCAGAAAATAATCTTGATACTAGAAATAGTTGAAAACAAACAAACACACCAAGCCATTTCACTACTTTGTCGGCCCAGCCTCAGAAAGTCCCACTTTCTCGTCTCTTTGGCGTCAGTAAAATTCAGTTTTAATGTCGTGTCGGCAGAAAACCAATTTTTTTCATATGCCTGCCACACTTCTGGTCGCTGAATTTTCATTTTTTAAGCTCAACAATATTCCAGTTGCCAAATGATATGGATCACAACGAACACCATTCAATGGGTTGTATACCGCCAAAAATTCAATGCCGACCAGATCAAGATAACATAGCACCCACCACAACAGATAGACCGTACATTGCCAAGAAACGGAAAAATGTGAACAATGAAGAAGATGATGACGGAAGTATAGATACACAATATTTAGATTCTCCAATTGGAAGTACAGGTAAATCATTTTCCCATACAGTTGATTAATTAACCAAAAAAAAACGTAAACTGTCTTGGACATCTTTTGGTAATTCTGTTCTTTGATGGAGAGAATTTCATGAACCGTGTCGTGATGCTGCTTTGAAACATCATTTTCATGCAATCAAGAAGAAAACACTTTAAAGAACGCTTAACAAAATATTTGATAAACTATGTGTATTGTCAGTGCCTTAAGTTCTATAAAAAATATATTAATGACAAAACAATGATTCTAGTATAATAAACCTCATAAAAAAACCGGTACGATCGGAATGTTCATTAATAGTATATTACTATACTTTTTCTATGATTATTCAATAATTGAAGCGAACTTTGTAATATTCAATTTCATTTGGACGGCACTTTTTGAGGCTGTTTCAAAATGATGTATTTGAAGGTTGACATTTCGTCGAATGTTCTGATTGGCTACAAAACAGTGGAGTAATGAGATTAGGATCATTTCATTGGTTAAAAACAATTGAGTAATGTAAAAAAAATCTCTGGTATGAGCAACGAGTTACATTAACCAATAGAAAGTGGATGTATACATCAACACATTATTGAATAGTCATAGAATATATTTTTTCTAATCTAATGATCTAATCTCATTACTCCACTGTTTTGTAGCCAGAACATTCGATAAAATGTCAACCTTCAAATACATCATTTTGAAAAAGCCCATTTGACCGTCCATACTTGTTTTATAGTCATTGTCACATTGTGTTAACAACCTAACCTCACTTTAAGTAAACTAGTTCTCAAAAAGTGCCGTCCAAATGAAATTGAATATTTCAAAGTTTGCTTCAATTATTGAATAATCATAGAAAAAGTATAGTATTCTACTCGCGGAAAATGGATATTACTCACCATTTCCCGCTCTTTGAATAATATACTATAACGCACTCTTTTCTTATTCCAGGGACAGAAAGCATAGATATTATTATAAACAATATCAAGAAAGAAGAATCAAGTAACGATTTTGAAGATACAAATAGCAGTCTACTTGAAGCGCAATATAACCTTATAACGACATTTCAAAATTTAGTTTTTGGAACTTGTTCTTTGGAGGAAATTGACATAATTAAAAAAATTGTAGCTTCTATTGACCCAACATTAAATGCAGCTAGAAATAATAGTACCAGTCACGTTTTGGAGAACATTAGAAATAGCCCTCGTATAAAAATCGAGCCTGACCTGTAACAATTCTTGTGGATTGAGTAAACGAGAACCTGAAGACTGATAATAAAATTATAGTGTTTTAATATCGTGCAAAAACTTCGCCAAATAAGTTATTTTTGACTGATGATCAACCAGTTTATATTCACCAAGTAAGTCTGGGAAAAAACAACTTACCTGAAAAAATGCTTCGTATCCTTACTCATCGTCCTATCTGGTGAAGAATTATCTTCCGTAGTACAAATACTGATTCTTTTCCCTTTAACTTTGTGCGTTTCATCCTCATGATTGTTGGTTTCAATGGTAGTAATATCTGTTTTCGGTGGTTCTGGTTCTAAAGATAAACTCATCAACCATTCTTTACTTCACTGACTCTGAGACAAACGCTGTTCAGTTCGAAGTATTGCCAAGCATGAGTAGTATTTCAAAAGGACTCACCTATAGCGTTCGTTGCCGTATCACTAGGGTCATTTCCATCGAATAGTAACTCTTCTATCGTAGTTATGCTCTCGCTAGCGATAGATTTGGAAGGTCGGTTATTTTCAGGGGGATCGGTCATTGAGGTTGAGTCTTTGAGTTTGACAGAAGGTGACAACAAACGGAACAGTGCTCAGAGAAACAGATGAAATATTCTGTTTCGTTCTATGTCTTTCTACATAATATATTATAGTACAGTCATTTGGTGCGAAAACAAGGTGTTTCCTGGAATGTTTTCCAGGTGATTTTATAGTTTTCGATGTGCTCTTTCAGAATTTCAGATTTTCCCCCTTGTATCTTCGCCGGTCGCCGCGCGATATTCGAAGCAGTTTTTTGACCACATCTTTTTCCGACTCATAGTAACAGGAAAAAAGTCGTCTCTTTCTCGATAATTTTTTTTTTTGGCGTACAACCGCATGGGATGTTTATAAAATGCTGGACTAGGTCTCTGGGCATTGGAAATCGGATATTACAACATTTTTCATTAGTGCCCCTATTCTTGAAAGTAATAGAGAAAATTCTTCCAAACGGGAGACAGTTTGGGAGAATGTTTTCTACTCCCACGTATCTCTCTTAGTTCAAAAATTCCGAACAGCCGTGTGTCAAACACCCCGAAGCGTCATGTGTCAGATTGAAGTGTTTATTTGACCTCCTTTAGAGCTTCCTCCACATCATCATTCATGAGGTTATTCCAAATCAAGATTTGATTTATACAGGGTTATTCACGTTATTCGACACGAAACATTATGGCTGAAGTATCTGATTTTGAAGAAGTTTTTTTTTCTGGATGGATAGGGACCCCACAAGGCTACATGTTAAAAATATTTTCCTGTTATACAGGGTGTCCCTAAAACACGAAACTTATCAAAGTTGTATTTTTTTAAATGGAATACCTTGTATATTATTTCATTTTTGGTTTGTATGATCAAAATTAAGGTAAGTTTGATTGAGGTTTAATACACCTAAACCTTATGGTTTTTGAAATATCTTCAATTTTGCGAAAATGTAGTATTCATTTTAATGCTTAATTTCTCAGCTGTGGTTTTCTTTTTTTTCAACCAAATTAATAATCAAGTCTACCAATTGATCAAGTTTGATGTCACACTTATGAAACTTTTAATAACTTATACAGGGTGTCTAAAAATTATGGTTAAATAATCAATATCTTTAAACGGTAATAGCTTGTTTAATTTAAATGGGATACCCTGTATTTTATGTCAACAACAGATGTAGAATTTAATTATCCATCAATTATTATTATACGTTCCTATAGCTAACTTCTCACGTTTTCAAGTAAAGCGAAAAAAAAGACAAAAAAATAGGTTTCTCATTAACACCAAACCCTCGTTAGGAACATTATTTCACCCATGGTATTTTGACAACTTCTATTATTATTTCCTTAAAGTTGTCAGTAATTAATTAATATTTTCAATTACTAATCGTTCTATTAGTGTTAGCAATAGCTTGTGATCTGTGTAGAAAAAATGCTAATTTATCCAAAAGAAGAACTGATCGACATGATTTTTATACTGGGAGAATGCCATCAAAACTACCTCTTAGCATCAAGAGTTTACTCTGAAAGATTTCCAAACAGAAACCATCCAAATAAGGCAGTATTTGAGAGACTGTTAACACAATTTAGAGAAACTGGAAGTGTTCAGTATAAAAAACCCATCAAAAGGAAACCTGTGACTGGAAATGAAGATACTCAATTTGCGGTGATCACCTCCGTAATCGAAAATCCCCATATAAGTCAAAACCAAATTGCGCCCCTGTATAACAAGAAAATATTTTTAAAATGTAGCATCAAGGGGTCCTATCCATTCAGAAAAAAAAAACTTCTTCAAAATCAGATACTTCAGCCATAATGTTTCGTGTCGAATAACCTGTACCATTAAAAAAAACATTCACTTTCTCCGCGAAAAAAACACGAAATACAAAACAAAAATATAACAGATTATAGTTCGGTACGTAAAGTTACAATAATGACACGGGACCAGGTTTTCAAATTATTTTTACTCCCAGCAATTTCTCACTTGCTCATGATCAATAATAGAGATTTCCAACTCCCTGTGCCGAACTGTGCCTTGTTTTCTTTACTCTCACGTATTTATTAATGACACCAAGGTTTAGATCGGAAACTCTCATAAGAGCCAATAGAACACACTTTTCAATCCACCTATACGTCGCTAAATGAACTAATGCTGACAAACTTGACATAAAACAGCTGATATCTATCAAAATAATGTCAGAATGTTTGTTTTTATTTTGTTTCATCAAAATGATGTGAATTTTATGGCATTATGAACGAACAAAAAATGGTAGATTCAAAATTCGTCCATAAACCATAAAATATCACATATTTTGATGATAGTAATCAGGGTAATAGAGGAAAGTATTGAAACTCATTTGTATTTTAACATGACATGCATCTATTCAAATTATTAAACTTCACATTAACATTAATAAGTTATTGATAGCATAGAATAATGTTTAAGGGGGATTGATAGTAAAAGTGAGGTGCGAAAAATTCGACGCATATTATTTAAATCAAACATATTAACTCAATTACTGTTAATTAGGAGTAAGAAAGAGATTGACATTAACAAGAGGAAGGAATGTAAGTATACCTACAGTATTATTGGCTATAAGTAGATAGAGCGCCTAAAATTTGATAAAACTTTGACCCTACATCAGTTATCAAAGACCCGATGGGGCATTTCGGAACTTCAATCGATTTGTCAGTTTGCGTGTCCTGGCGATTTTTTTCCAAAAAATTGTTTAGTGCCCTTTTTCCATGTTCAAAAAAAGGAGCAGCACAGCTAGCACCATTCGAAAGAGAGGCAAAAGCTATCTACTTCATGAAAATTTCACAATTATTAAACAAAGGATAGTCTATAATAAAATCTTGAACTTAGCAAAAATGACCCATTTTTCATGATTTCTTCGAAAATGGGTAATTTTTGCAAAGTTCTAAATTTTATAGCTAAACTCCTTGTCCAATTATTGTGAAATTTTCAGGAAGTACATAGTTTTTGCCCCTCTTTAGTAGGGTGCTAGACATTTTTATCAAAAACTACACAGAAAAAAGTTTTGAAAACTGTCCTTTTTTTGAACGTGAAAAAAAAACACGCAACATTTTTTTTTTTAAATTGCCAGGACTTGCAAACTGACAAATGGATTGAAGTTCCTAAATGCACCATCAGTTCTTTGATAAATGATGTAGGGTCTAGTTTTATCAAATATCAGGCGGTCTATCTACTTACGTAATCTAAATTTGTGCCAATATGAATTTGAAATTTAGAAAAAAAATCTCAAATCTAACTATACAGAAAAGATAGGTATCGCAAAACATAACTAAAAAAGGAAAAGAATAAAAGTTGAGGCAATATGGGTTGAATTTTTTGCACTTTAGTGATAAAATTGAGTTTCAAATTTTTTTTAACCTAGCATTATGTACAGTTGTATTCATAAAAGTCATACACGATATTTGCTTTATAGGCACATTGAGGATGGAGGGATCTTTTTCATACCTATTTTCTATTTTATTTCATAAAAAAAAATCAAACAATATATTTATATCAGAAAAAACAAAAATAGCTGTGACTTTTATATGAACACAACTTTACATGATGATTCTTTGAACAAATTTACATTCATAAAGTGAATGAAAGATTTGAACACTATACAGGGTTATTGGTAATTCGATACATTCTTTCGGACAGGTATGCAGATTTTTGAATCTAAAGGAATGTATGGATTTAAGACTTAACAACAACCCTATCCCTATATAGAATGAAAATGTAGAACTAATACTAATAGACAGACTTGACTTTGACCTGTACTTAAAGGGATAAAAATAACAAAGTATGTGATAAAAGAGACATTATTTTACGGTTATCCGATGATAGACGGAATTGTTTGTATTGTTTTTTGATGGAAAAGTTTTGTTAAATATAAATCTCCAAATAATGTCTCATTTTATTAGTCAATCAAATCGTTATTCCAATTATTGATATAAGTGCTTTGAAAGCAATGACATCAGCAGAAATAGATTGTAATCAAATAATATTTTTGTTTAAATAAATAATTTAGCGATAGAAGCCTGGTGAAACCACAGAATTAAAAAAATACAATTCTATCCACTTCTGATATCAATGATTACATATGATGAATAAGCATAATGTTTAAATGGAAATAAAACTTATGGCAACGAAAATGATCAGTGTATCAAATTTCCTGAAAAATCATGCATGGAGACAAAAGTAGAATGACAATAAAGTCGCAACCAGCTCAAATACACGTTTATTTTCATTTAAAATTCGTTAAAAATAAATAGAACAAACTATTAAGCTATATTAGTGTTTATTTAAAAAAAAACTTTAACGTCCTGTACCTACGTATATCTCAGAAACGAATAAGCAACTTCGGGCAGACGAAACTGTAAATTTGTTACCTGTTAAAAATGATCTCGCACTGTAATTATGATCCAAGTTGATGAGATGTGTAGCAGCTTCTGTATGCCTAACCTGAATAAAAAAAAATGAAAAATACAATAAGTACTTATATCGTGTGTTCTCTTAAATGTGGTTCGGTTCTGCGAAATAAGGTGGAAAAGTGAAAAAAGTACATTAAGTTTATGAGCTTTCACGACCATTCAAAGTGTATTTGAGTAAAGAAAAAATATCTATGCAGCCTAATTTTTGTTAAAAGTTTGTATTTATTGTTCTGGATCTGGAACAAAAAAAGTATTCCCACTAGAAGCAAGTAGCTTTCACCTCGGTTTCTACTGAGATAATATTATTAGAAGTACTTACTCAGTAAAAGGTCAAGGATTCAGAGTACCTACTAACAATCTGTAATAATAATAATCTTAGATGATCTAAAATCTGAAAGAATTTTCAGGAAAATAACTTCTAGGCTACAAACAGGTGAGGTGAATTTGATAGAATTATTATTTATCACTGTGACAGTCTTATTCTAAAATTACCAGTAACATTCATGGTTGGAACCGCTGAACGTTTAAGTCCTCTACGGTGGGTACGCTCAAAAGTGAAAAGTTCTCGATGGTCAGCCATTGTGGGGCCCCTTGAACCTAAATCCTGGAAAAAGAGAAGAAAACCCGAAAAATCGAACGATATCGCGAACAAATGTAGATGAACTCTTTCAACCGCAATTGTTCGCCAAAGTTCACCTCAAATAAAGCAGATTTTTCAGCAAATTTTAAATTCAAATCAAGCAACAGAATCAAAAACGCATTCATCCGTTACAAAATACGAATGACATATGTCATATTTCATTTGACAATTCTGTCGAAACAAAGGTGCTTACGATTAAGCACTCAATTCAGCAAATATGATACGTCGAGGTAAATCAACTTTAATAAATGATATTTTTATCCAAAGACAGCGAAAAATCTAGTTTTATATAATTAGCTACATCTAACAATATCAAAAGTTGATGTATCAGATGACTTACGAATCTTACAATCATGTTTCAAAATTTATGTTACCATAAATACTGCTAAATATATTTGTATTCCGAAAACTTTGTATTAAATAAATGAATAATATTGTTTGTATTTTTCATGGGCCAAATTTAATCAAAATTCCACCCTTGTCAAAAATGGAATCAATTATTCAGCGGAAAAGTGCTGAATCTGTAGAATTTATCGTAAGCGGATAAGACCGCGATTGTAGTGACATCCCATTGTCGCTAAATGAACTTCTTATGACAATAAAGAGTGTTCTGTCAAACGGCAAAGCTTTCCGATCTAAACCTGCCCTCCATATGCACCGTAGAAATCTAATCCGGATGAAGACTTCATCGCGATTATTTTCCATTAGGTCATTAGGTGGTATGGAAGATAATCGCGATAAAGTCTTCATCCGGATTAGATTTCTACGGTGCATATGGGGGGGTCTCATATTAATCAATGATTTCTCTCAGTACAAAAATCCCGTGTTCGTGAACAAAAGGAGGGAGTGACATTGCAAACATAGTTGCCAAGTTTTGAAATTGAATTTTATCCAATCGTACCAGTTGAATTTCTAACAGCTGATAGCCCTATGTCAAAAGCCCAAACCCCAAAAGCGTAATTTTATTTCAGATTGAAGTGTTTATTCTTTACAAAATTTGTTTATTTATGTATTGTGGCATTTACACGAGGCCTCTATTGTGAAAACCAACAGATGGAGATGCCTTCTCCAAATCATCTAAACTGCTGGACACTCGAACTTATGCATGCACATTTTTATGTAAAGTTCAAAGTCCAATATCTTCAACAACGAGAATAGAGATATTTCAATGCGGATTGCGGAATTTTGAAGCTAGTTTCATCCGGATTAAGCTGGATGAAATGTATCTTTCGTTGAAACGAAGAATCATGTTATACAGGATTCATGGAGTCATGGAGTCATGCATAAAATCAAAATTTTTGTGAGTATGTCATTCCAGTGAGTATCTGATTCAGGTGATAAAATATGGTTTTATACCCTGTAGATTTGTAGTATCATGGTTGGATACCTACTTTAGTAATGTCCATATCTCCAGACGTTTTTGTAAGTTTTTGAATTCAAGCGCGCTGTCATTAGATACCCTAACAAACATCAAGGTGCAGGTTAGCAAAATGTTTGAAACGCTGTAACTTTGCAATCGATTCACAGAATTCTACGGTTTTTGCAGACCTTATTCACTAATCAAAAGAAAAATTAAAATAAACATTTTTTTTTGAAATCGATAAGGTACCAGGCACTCATGGTAAGATAAATAGCACAAGCACACACAGCCGTTTAAATAAAGATGTTAAAAGTCAATCTTTTTTTGTGTTACTTTTGATAAAAAATGGCCAGCATGAATCGAAAATGTCACAATAATCGACCAAAGGATGGTGTAGCTATGAAATTTTGAACTTGGTCAAATTTTGAAGAAATCATGAAAAATGGGCCATTTTTGCCATGTTTAAAATCTCATAGCTATCCTTTGTTCAGTAGTTGAGAAATTACATACATTTTGCATGTCTTTCAAATGGTGCTAGCTGTTTTTCTCAAAAGCTACACAGAACAAAGTTTTATTTCTGTCATCTTTTTTGAACGTGTTAAAAAGGCCCTTAACAACTTTTTTTTTTAATTCGCCAGTTCCCATTAACTGCCAAATCGATTGAAGTTTTAATTTGCACCAATACTTCTTTGCAAACTGATGCAATATCAAAGTTTTATCAAATTCAAGGCTTGTGCCATTTATCTGACCATGACTGTAGATGCCTTATTGGTAAAAAAATGTTCATTGTATTTTTTCATTCAAGAAATCCATCATTTCAAAAATGTTGCATCACCATGCCACCATGATGTTTGTAAGCGTATCTAATGGCGACGGGGATGAATTCAAAACTGACAAAAATGTCTGGAGATATTGACATTACTAAAGTAACAAACCATATTGTATTGCCTGAGTTCGATGCTCACTGATGGAATGGCATACTCACAATAATTTTGATTTTTTGCATGACTCCATGAATCACCCTGTATATCATGATTCTTTGTTTCTACGAGAGATTCATTCAATCCAGCTCAATCCGGTTGAAACTAGCTTGAAAATTCCGCAAACCGCATTGAAATATCTCGATCTTCGTTGTCTTATATGTTCGAGTGTCCAGCAGTTTATATATTGTGAAGACAATCCACTGCTTTTGGTCTAGAATAATAACGAGAAGACCTTAATAGTGATGATATAAAACAGACTCGCCTTGCAAAAAAACTAGCGAACGCCAAAAGGAAATGCAACAGCAAATGCCAAAAAACTTTCGATTCACGTCATAATTGCCACCAAGCGAGTTATTATGTGATTTGCTGGTGACCAAATTTGGCCACCAGCAAGCTCCATAACAAAGAGCTTGGTGGCAACGATGACGTAGATCGAAAGTTGTTTTGACGTTTACTATAGTTGATTACCACTGTATAGAATGAAAGAAAATAAGAATTTTTTTTGTCCGAAAATGCTTCGTTTCCGAGATGAGATAATTTTATTATCAATTACATTCGAATTGTAGTGATGTATGTAATCGTCCTGACTTCAATACAAATTGGGCAAACATGTATTTCACATAAAAAACACCATATTATCAGATTTTAGCGATTATTTTATGCATCAAGATGGCTTTTATATCTTTAAACGAAAACCGTTCGTCATATGAAAAAATAACAAGAGATCAAATTAACTTCAATGTGAATGAGTATTTCAAACATAATAATAATTGTTTTCAGGAAAAAGCAGTTGCCTACTATTTTTTTCTTCAAAAAAATAGAAAACAAATCTTGTTCGAACGCCACTGGTAGACATTTTTTAAAAACTTTTACATCAATAAATGTAAATTAACGGTCAAGAGAAGTACCAAATTTTGTGGAAATATCTGAAGGGGTAGGGAAGTTTTGTGAAAAACGACATTTTTTTCTTAAAACTTCAACACCCTGTATCTCGGAAACGAAGCATTCTCAGACATAATTTTATTTGAAAATTTTCTTGTATTCTATACAATGAGACAGTGAGTCATTCTATACAGTGCTACGAGGAATGTATCAACTTACAAATCACCCTGATTCGGGGAGATTTACATCCTCATCACCACTCAACACAACTATTTTTTCATTGAATATTTTATCGACAGACAGTGGATTTATAAAAATACTATACTTCTAATACTGGAATATCTCTACCGCCTCCTCTAGAACCTCCCACGCACATCATTATACTTCATGAGATTACTTCGAATCAAGATTCGATTTATACTGTCCATTTAAAAACAAAAAAAAAACACTCTTTCCGCATGAAAACAGAAACACGAATATAATACATAATATAAAACACGAAATACAATAGAAAATACGTCATATTTTCAAGTTATTTCTACTCCCAGTCATTCATTGCTCATGACCAATAGAGATTTCAAACTCCCTGGGTAATTAAAAGTCCCACAAATGTCTACCCAAACAATTCAAGAATAGGTTTTTTGAAAACTTCAAGGAGAAACGTAAAGTTTCTCCCATAATCCTGAAATTCAAGAATAGGGACACGGAGATAAAAAGTCCTACATATTTCCATACAGATATTTCAAGAATAGGGTTTTTTTGTAGACTTCCGGGAAAACGTCAAATCTCTCTCATAATCTCTACTCCCTGAAATTCAAGAATAGGGGCACAGGTCCGGAATTTGTTATTGCGAAATATGTCATAAATCTGTCAAAAGTGTGTTTCACTTCTTTTCCACACATGCTTCGTCATAATATCTCCGGAAAAAATCTAGATATCAAAAACTTTTTTTTTCAATTGATAAAGGAATTGTGGGAGAAGGTATCCGGGTAGTTTCGTTAGTATGAAAATTATTTTTTTTTGAAAACTGCGAAAAACTTAAACGATAACATTTTCTGCAGAACATTTTCAGTAAGCGAGAAACTTTTTTGTTTAAAGGAATTTTGCTTTACTATCAGCGTAAGAAATAAAGCCAAAATTTTTTGGAAAAAGAATCAGGGCGCCCAATTGGTTTTACGTGTTAACTCAGAACTGTGAATACAAGTTCAGAAAGGTTCTGAAGTATATTATAGCTAGCCTTGGATCAATAATCTTCACAATCTGTTACGCTTTCTTGGTTTACGCAGATATTGCAACTTGCATATTCACAGTCATTGCAACATTTTATTTCTGATGCGATGCAGAAAATAAACTTTGTCGTCGTCAAAGTTTCTCTCACATCATCGAACACTGATTCTTGAGTAGAAAAATTGACCTTCCAAGTATTTTCTTTCTGGCTTTATTTGAATTGTACCAAATTCTTGATTGATACAGACATCTAAGAAAACATGATACATAGATTAATTTGAGTTTCGTCTTTGTTAAACTGGGTGGTACATTTGAGTTGAGACAGTCCGATTTCTAAAAAAGGATAGTTATTTGAAAAGTTATTGGGTCCTGTGACAATAAAAAAATGATTGGGATTTTCTATTTTGAAATAATAAAAAAAAACATAGTCAAGACGTTCTAAACTATTGAACACATGACATCAAAATCGTAAAACGTAGCTAGTCAGTCAATACTACCCTTCCGCTCTGTAATAATATATGTTAGTAGCTATTTATGGGTCTTGTTCTGTTGTCTTTTCTTTAAAATACATTTTTGAGACAACACATGCTTTCGTTTTATGACTCATGTGATGTGTTCCATAAATCAAAACGTCTTGACTATGTTTTACTATTCCACAATCATGATCATTTAATGTCACAGTACCTAATAACTTTAAACTTTAACTTTTCAAGTGATTATCATGTTTTAGATATCGGGCTGTCTCAACGTAAATGAACCACCCTGTAGGTATATAACAAAGACGAAACTTGAATGAATCTATTATGTTTTGTTACATGTCTGTATCAATTTAAAATTTGGTACAATTGCCATATTGAAATGAAGCTAGAAAGAAAATACTTGAATGGTCAATTTTTCTACTCAAGAAACAATGCTTGATGATGTGAGAGAAACTTTGACGATAAGATGTGCCTGCATTGCACCAGGAATGAAATGTTGCAATGACTGTGAATATGCAAGTTGCAGTAACTGCCTAAACCAAGAAAGCTCAACAGATTGTGAAGATTATTGATCCAAGGCTATTATATACTTCAGAACTTGTATTTACAGTCTTGAGTTTACAGCTCCAATAATAATAATATTTCATGCAAGGCGCGGCAGCACGATACTTTGAACGCCGCGCGATGCGGAAACTAAACTTTGATAACCATAACTCGAAAACTATAGGTACAACTTAGAATGCTGATTCTTTTTTCAAAAACTTTTTTGAACCTTCGGCTTCATATTTCATACGCAGAAAGTATAGCAAAATTGCTTTAAATAAAAATGTTTCTAGCTTACTAAAAATGGCTCTGCAGAAAATTTTAATGTTGTTGGTTCTTCGCAGTTTTACAAAGAAAAACAAAATTTCTCATACCAACGAAACTACCCCGGTTACCATCTCCCACAATTCCTTTCTTAATAAAAAAAAAGTCCCTGATATCTAGATTTTTTCCGGAGTTATGGCGAAGTATGTGTGAAAAAGTGATGAAACACACTTTTGACATAATTTATGACATATTTCACAATAAAAAAATTCGGCCCTGATGAAAAATGTTGTAGTTTCCGATTTCCAATGCCTATCATTTTATAAACATCCCATGCGGTTGTACGCAAAAAAAAAAATTTTAAACATTTTTGCCTCTTTTTCAGTGCACTATCATTACACGATGAAAACATGTATACAGGTGCTATACAAATTCGAGGCTAAGTTTGAGGATCTCGTGAACCGTAAAAGAGATACAATTTCGTTTAAATGGGGGCAAAGTTGCGTATTTTCATGCTCAACAAAATGCCATTTTGAAAGACAAGAAAATAAAAAAATAAATAAATTCAAAAGCATTATTTTTTATAGATCTAATATCTTTTTTCATACTTGTGATACAACATTGCCTTTGAGGTGTCAAAAACTAACGAAAACCAAAATTAAAAATCCAGTATCGTATTTAAAAAAACAAAGTTGATGATGGCTGCTCATAGACGAAACGTCTTAAATTTAATGATGCTATCTTCAAATGTGGTCAGAAAAAAAATAAAACGATTATGAAAAATTTCGTTTTTTTTGACAATTTCGGACGTAGTCTGGCTATCAAAACGGCATTTTGTTGAGCATCAAAATACGCATCTTTGCCCCCATTTTCACGAATTTGTATCTATTACTGATTACGAGTTTCCCCATACTTAGCCCCGTGTCCGTTTTAAGTGACCACTATATCGCTATCTTCGGAACAGTAAGTGCTACGAGGTTGGTTAAATGGGGAAAAAGTTGCAGTTTTTGATGCTGCATTAATTTTGTTTTGTTTGATGACGTGTCTGTGTCGCAGAATTATTTTTAGTTTGCGAGATAAAGGCGTGATTTGTGTATTTCAGATACCATTCATTTTCGAGACATAGTTTAAATATGAAAGTCTTTTAATTCTTCCCATACTACAAAACGATGACTTCGAAATGTGTATACGACATTTCGTATTCGAGTAACCACCATCAACTTCATTTTTTCAAATACGACCTACATTTTTTATCATCATTTTTAAAATCTTTCTTCATACTCTTTTCAGTGAGGTACTACACAAATACCATTGACGACGTTTTGATCCTGTAAAAAGACATCATTCAGGAATCATCACAAGTACGGCTCTGAATTCATCATATTTCAAAATTTAAAAGGGTTAAAATGTTAAAAATATTTTATCCAATTATAATTTATTCAAAACATGAATGAAAATGAGTCGAAGGACCAAATTTTTGTTTCGTCCCGTATTACAGCAAACGACATTAACTTGAATCTTTCAAATACGGATCGGGATTTTTGTCACTGTGTAGTTTTCTAACCAACTTTTCTTCCCGAAAGATGAACAACGGCCCTGAAAACTATTCACCACGAACACCTGATAATACATCAATGGACTTTTCCATAATATGGGGATTTGATAAAGATAAGGTTCACCTATCAAAGTGCATCGCACAATCTAGATGATTATTCAGAAGATTTCGAAGAGTATCTGACAAAATCACCCCTGAAATGTTCGAAAAAGTCCATAAAAAGATTGATGTGAATTCGCAAAAAGTACAATCAAATGATTTTTCATTAAATTTTTTGATGATGGATATTTTGGATAGAAACTATAATCAAAAAAAATAGAAGAAGACGAAATAAAACGTTCTTATAGGACCTTTTAAATTTTGATGAGTTCAGAGCCGTAGTACTGGTGATAATTTCTGATGATGTCATTTTAAAGTTTCGTCAATGCTGTTTGTGTAGTACATCATTGGAAAGGGTATGATGAAACGATTCAAATGACAAAAAAATCCAGGTTCGTTCTTAAAAAAAAATGAAGTTGATGATGATTCCTCAAAAACGAAACTCCGTATGCATAACTTGAAGACATCATATTGTAGAATGGAAGAAATTATAAAACTACCAAATTTAAATTGTGTCTAAAATAAAAAGTTTTTGAAATATTCAACGAAATTATCAATGGCGAAGCGTCCATGTAACCACTGTTACCATTGGTAACAGGTAAAAATGAAATTAAATATTATAAAATATTTTATGACAACTACAAAATAATTTTATTTTTTTTTGGCAATACAGCAATATGAATTTAGCTGCGCGAAAATGATATACCCTCTACCTATACTGCCAATAATCAGCTATCTCGCCCCGACCCGATTGCATATTGATATTGCATGTCACCACTTTCTTTTGCGGATACGCGCGATAGGCCGTCAACTCGTGTCTCGTCTCCAGGCGCGAGAACGTGGGCGAGCGGCGACTTTACGCACGCTTGTTGCCATTTTTTGTTTTGGTTACTAGGGTGTAGGGTGGTAAAGTAAATTCATAATTCAAATTAGTTCGTCGGCTGCATTGCTACAGTGTGCGTGCTATTAAACATGGATGAGTGCCGCTGCGTAATCGATCAACTACTTGAAAAGTCATTCTCCTTATATACTTTTGAAGAAAAAAAGAAGATCATTGAAAATCTTTGCAAATAAAGGAAGTCGCCGAATTGACTTGAAATATAAACAATAATTCCCAAAGTTATGTTTTTTCTGCTTTGTTCGTTCATGTTATTTTTTGTAAGAGTATGCGTATTTAATTTTTCAATGTTGGTTTTATATATTATCATATTGTTGTTTGGGGATAGTGATTTGTTTTATTTTATTCCACAGGCTTCGATATGTCATAGGAAAGACGATGAGGTAAACCTATTAAGTGCACCAGTCCATCAATTTTTAATTTGAATAATTTGAAAAAGACCATAAAACTAAAAAAGTTTCGATAAAATGGCGAATGCGTCGGTCGAAAATTTGCGGCTGCGCCGCATTAACTTTATTTTTTCAAAATCATTACTTTTTGGTAACACTTTTAGAAAAGGCACGCGTCGCCACTGGAAATTATACACAATTAACCCTGTGTCACACAAACTAAAAATAATTTTGCGATACCTACAGTAATAATTTTTGGATCTCCAATGAGCGTCAAAAACGGCAACTTTTCGTTTATTTAATCGACCTCCTAGCACAATAACCATTTCGAAGGTAGCAATAGTGAGACACCTTGTAAAAAATGAAACTATAGAAAATTTCCTACATTTTAAGTTGTAACTTTTTTTTTCGTAAAACGAATAGTCTTGACGTACGAGCGCCGCAAAGTTTAGTTCGACATGCGTTTTGGCCAAAAAACATATTTCAACAACACCTTAAGGTAGAGTGCGCTCACGTGTTATTTTGAATGTTGTCCAAAATTAATCTTATTTTCCTTCGTTTCGCTGTTCTTCATTGACCAAGATCAAAATCGCCCCATAAATAAAAATGATATGAGGGTGGCTCGCGTTCAAATGGGTCACTCTGTAGGTAACATTCTTCAAATATCGAGGCGTGAGCGGCATAGATACAAGGAGGCAGAGTTGAAATTCGGAAAGAGCACATCGAAATCTATAAATCACCAATTTCCAAAACTTCCGGAAAACTTTCCAAGTAAAGGTACCAAATGACTGTTAGGTTGGGTAAGGTTGCGAGGGGTATGCACTGCCTCGCAGTTTCTTGCTTCGCATTGCTTTGGCCCATTGTGTTCCCTTGATTGGAGAGTTGGACCTTCGGTCTTAACCCGCAGCATTTCCCTTCTTCGTTCTAAACCATCCCATGGTTTTTACGAAGTTCAAAATTAGCACCATGTCTACATTTTATCCCATATTCCTGAGGCGTCTTTCTTTGAGAGTTGGGCAGTGGCACAGTCGTAGATGTTCTATCGTTCCATCCTCCTCGATGCAGTTCTTACCGAGATCATCAGTTCCTACGCCTCATTTTGGGAGCATGGTTCCGATTTCACAGTGTCCTGTGATTACTCCCACAAGAGTGCTCACAGTAGGTGATTTGCTCTGCTTTGGTAATTTTCCCTGTTTTTTCCATATCCAAGTTTGTCCACAGAGCGATGTGTTGCAGTCGTTCCGATTGCTCCACCGGTCGCTGTGTAGCTTTACCATGTTTTTATCTACTGTATCTTTCAATAGTTTGATCGTTGGTAGCGAAGTGTTTTCCATTTCAGCTTCGCCTTTCTCAGACCCAATTTCGCCTGTGCATCTGCCATCGTGTTACCTTGGATATTGCAATGTCCTGGAACCCAGCTGATCCAGGACAATGGCTCTCGACAACTCTCTACTATACCTTTGACCTTACTGCATCCGTTAGTATAGATGATCTAAGACTGCATATGATTCTGGATTCTGGTAGTCAACGCTGCTTTGCTGTTTGCATAGATTGTGACGTCTTTTGTTGTTTTGTCCAGTCTTTGATGTGAGTGGTGCCATGCTGCCTTACTGATGATTTCATATTCGGGATAAACCCGGTATAAGGAGGACGCACTATACTCACATGGATTTAACACGACATTTATAACGGTTCTGTACCAACCTCTCTGTTTAACATCGGATAACCGTAAAACAATGTCTCTTTATCCCATCATTAGGTACTTATTATGCCAAATTATATACTCGTTTCACAGAGCATATCAGGATCTATATACTCGTTGTTCTCGTCAGCCATGTCGGTCCAAAAACACAAAGCCGTTCCACAGGATCACAATCACAAAAACACTATAATATGGTCAACCAAAGCCAAAATATCACGAAATTGTCAAATAACTACTTTTCGATGCAAAACACTACTTCCAGCTTTTTATTTATAAATAGATAAGTAATTATAAAAGCTATATGCTCGCGTCTTGTTTGGTGTGCCTTTGACTCTGCAGTCTAGGGGTACTGATGTGCTTCACTTTCTTATCAAAATTACAAGTGGTATAGAAGCGCTTGCAAACTATGTATCATTCGCATAAAAGTAGGCATTGATCTTTCGATTTTGATGTGGTCTTGCCAAAAACGAGTATTTGATAAGAGCTTTTAGTGAGTGAATGATATAAGTAAATTGCTCTCTTTTAGATTGCCGGCCGTAGAAAATCAAGCACCTTTGCTCCTTTGCAGCAGAGTGTGCTATTTGGGATGACTATCTAATGAATGATTAAAGGGTGTGTATATTCGATATAGGCAACTTCCAGCTAGATATCTTCTGGAGCAGATAATTCTTCAATAAAGTAGAGGAACGTTCTGATTATGAGTGAGTATAAGAGTTTGTTCTTTAGTTATAGGAAACCATACATTTTTTTAATTTTATTAATATTTAGGGGTCTAAGTATAAAATATTAGCAGGTGTAAGAATTATGGTAAAAAAAAATGCTTTCAATCGAGGTCAATCGTTTTTGGGGTGCATGTTGCAAAGTTGAAAATAGGCGCAAATTGTTTCCCCCTCGAAACAAAAATCGACGGGAACGAGCGTTATTTTTTTTTTTTTTTTTCGGAGCCAGAGTGGTGGTTTTCTCCCTGTCGGCTTCTTTCAAAATCGTGCCTTTAAAGCGATTTGTCAAAATTCCTGAAATCATAAACATAATCTGGCCGAAAACCGACCCAGAACAGGTTTTGCGAGGAAGACAAGTAGAAAAAGGCTATCGATTTCCAAGCGGTGTACAAAACTCCAACGACGCATCTCAGCCATTTCCGATCGGCAACACCTGGGTATACAGGGTGTTTATTAATTGAATGCCGATACTTAAGGGTGATAATCCTTGGATGATTTTAAGACAAAAAGTTCATATAAACATAGGTCCGCAAGAGCTTAATTTTCAAGATACAGGGTGTTGAATTATTAAAAAATAAATGATTTTTTTATAATTACTCTGATACTATTCCAGATATCTTTATGAAATTTGGTACACGTCTTCTAGGCTTCAATATGCATTTTGTGATGTACAAACAATTATTTCATTATTTTTACCAGTGGCGTCCGTACGGGCTTTGAACTCAATATTTTAGGAGAAAAAACTTGTACGCCACTGCTTCCTTCCAAAATAAAAATCATTTTTAAAATCTTTAATTATTTCTGAGCCAATATGTTCTTTTGATTTTTTTCCGTCCGGCGCGGCGCATGGTTTCGTCATCCAATATTTTGAATTCAGTGGCGCCCTCTCTAACATTCCCATGCATTTTGATGCATAGAAGACGTGTACCAAATTTCAAAAAGATATCTGGAATAGTATCATAGTGATGATAAAAAAAAGATTTTTTTTTTAAATTTCAACACCCTGTATCTTAAAATCTATGCTCTTGCGGACCTATGTCCATATGAACTTTTTGTCCTGAAATCATCCAAGGATTATCGACGAGTGAAGCTTCTTGTCTTTAGTTAATATTCGGTGCCACAATCACCCTGTATTGATTGATTCATTTCACATCTTAGTTTCGGACCATGCAGGTGGAGCGATTTCAGAAAATCGAAATCCAACTCGAAAATTGTTCGCCATGTACACCTTACGAAAACTCAATCCTTGGACAAACTCTATCACTGTAACTGTATTGTTAACTATTACTTAGTTTGATCGTCCATTCAATTGCGATTTTTTTTCATCGACCATAAGCCTAGTTTACACCGACAACTTGGTCCGCGGACCAGGTACTAAATTCGAACTATATCAGAACCAAATATTTGGTTCGAATGGTGTAAACAAACAGTTGCGGACTAAGCTGGTCCACTCTTGGTTCGGTATTCGCCAGCAGGTGTACCGAACTAAATTTGATTCGATCTGGATCAAAATTATGAGGTTATGTTGATTGTTATTATTGTGAATTGTGTTAGTTCTGAGTTTCTAAGGCAATCTGAGCGTACTTACGTATATGTTTTTTTTGGTTACGAATTGTGTTGATATTGATAAATAATTTCGACTTGTTTTTGACATTTTACGAATTGCGCGCGTACGTATTTAGTTCACGCGTTGCAAGACGGTATAAACGGGCGAGAAGGGCGTACTATCCCCATTGGTCCTACCGTACTATCCCCACCGACTTGGTCCTTGCGGACCGAACTAAACGAGCTATCGGTGTAAACTAGGCTATAGATTATGCCTTGCCTTTTCAAGTGATAACTGATAACAATGCGAAATTCGTAGGGAGTTGAATTAACCTCTGAATAAACCATAGAAATAAAAGCAGAATAGACGTAAAGCTATAATATAATATGTTATTTTCTCACTTCTGCTAAAATTCTGGTGGAACTTGTGATATTCAATAAATTTGAGTATAGAATGAAAAATGGAACACACTATAGGATGGGTAGAATTTATTCAATAAACGTAGGTAATAAATAATAAAAGATATGTACAATATATTCAAATGTAAATAAAATATACCTACAAATCATCGCAAATTATAATGCAACACTGGCTACACATATAGAAAAAAACAGTTTCAACTCTACCCATGCACAAAACCAAATAGGTACACAAAGAAATAAAACATTTCGAAATAAATTCATTAATTTGAAATTGCAAAGTGAAATATCCGGTATGTATGAACCTTTAAACTCTTCATTTGAACATTAAATATTGAAAATTATGTATTTACCAGAATTTGGCGCTATGTACTACAACAGTTAACATTTCATTTACTTGTCAGCTCGACACTTACCCACTTGGAACTGTTCTCTTCAGTCTGACTTAGACCCATAGCCATACTGATGAGTCCTAGTAGGACGAAACGTATATGGATTGGTCATGGTCAGACTGAGGAAACAGTTTCAAGATTTTCCTTTATTTTTAATTTGATACAGACAAATGACGATACGCAAAATTCATGTATAAACGAAAAACTGTAAAATAAACAAAGAACCTCCCCCACTCACTAACACAACAAACAGAGAAACGGCAACGTTGTGGTGCAAACGGGGGCTACATCCAGCCGGGTATCTCATACTCATTTGAGTCATTTGACCTCTACTAGCTCACTAGTTCTACTCGCGGCTGGATGTAGCTCCCGTCATCGATTTTTAAAATGGCTCAT
Organism: Orchestes rusci; assembly: GCA_958502075.1. Lineage (NCBI taxonomy): Eukaryota > Metazoa > Arthropoda > Insecta > Coleoptera > Curculionidae > Orchestes > Orchestes rusci. Next base: position 16,930,218 of record OY293313.1, on the reverse strand, counting down.
GCTCTAACCACAGTGTTGCCGTATCTCTGTCTGTAAAAGTTGGGACTGTTGAGAGTTGGGATTGTAAATTGTAGTTTGTTAGGGAGGGCGGGGAGGCTGTATCTTTATGTTTATGTTTATGGGGTTATTTTGATGTTTAAAATTTGTGTCTTGCATCTTGCACTTACATCTCATCAGAATATTCATAAATACAATTAAATACCTAGCCTTATTCTTTCGCGATACCAATCCGTTTTGATCATGGGTCTATAATGGATAGTAAAATATAATTCTGCTGTTTGTGAATGAAAACCTGAACCGACATTGCAAGAATCATTTTGAAGACGAAAATACTAAAGCATCCTCAGGCGAGTATTGTGACTACTTCACCACAAGACTGGCAATAAAAAAGACATTTCAGGATATTTTTTTTTGTAAAACATAATATGGGATTTTTTTTTATTAATTGCAAAACCAATATTCAAATATCACGAAAAGATGATGCATAGCCAATAAACTTATCAGATGCAATTAGAATGGTTGTAAGTCAAATATCATACACGGTAGGTCAAAAAATATAAAAATTCTACAAGAGTATAATGTACCTACCTATACGCTTATTTAAAAAAATAGAGCAAACGTTATAAAGAAAAGGTGTACAGAATCTAGAGTTTTGCCTTATTACCAAAACAAAGCGCCCTAGATTATTTTGGTCTGTATTAAATTATAAACTCCAGGTAGGTATAATGGTATCAAATACAAAAATTGCACTTTGTATAAGATAGTTTATTGGTATATACCTACCTACATTATGATTATTGATAGTTTACCATGTTAAAAAGATCTTTTGCGGAAATTCAAAGTTTTGTTCAATATTGTTGCATTGCAACGAAGATGAACTATGTGATTTCCTAAAAAAATAAAAATCTGAGTGGATTTCACAAAAATTCTTGAATTTGAAAAAAGTTATACGAAGCTGATTTGATTTTGATCAATTTAATTATGTTTGTGTTCAAGGTGAATATTAGAAAAACAATTTCTTGAGGTAATGATAATTGAAGATGATTTAAAGAAAAAAAACCGGACCCACGTCACAACTTTAATATTCAGGCATAACTTTTAATTCTAGACAACTTTTTTTCACGACATTTTACGGATTTTTCTGAAATAAGTGATAGGTGCTTTACTGTTGTTACCTTCATCCATTTCTATATTTTTTGACCCACCCCGTGTATGATGTTTGATCTGCAGCCATTCTAATAGCAACTAATAAGTGGATAAAACATATAGAACATACACCAACTTTTGATGATATTCAAATTTTGGATCTGCAATTAATAAAAAAAATCCCATATGTTTCACACAAAAGAATATCCTGAAATGTCTTTTTTATTGCCAGTCTTGTGGTGAAGTAGTCACTACACAATACTCGCCTGGGGATGCTTTAGTATTTTCGTCTTTAGATGATTTTTGCAATGTCGGTTCAGGTTTTCATTGGTTGAAAATGTTTTTTCACACTGTACTATCCATTATAGACCTATGATCAAAACGGAATGGTATCGCGAAAGGAAGCTAGGTATTTGAATGTATTCATGAATATTCTGATGAGATGAAAGTGCAAGATGCAAGACACAAATTTGAAACATCAAAATAACCCCATCAGCCATCATAAACATAAACAATCAGCCTGCTCCCCACTCTCCCAACAATCCCAGCAACCCAACTTTTACAGACGAGATACGGCAACACTGTGGTTAGTGCATGGGAGCCTTGATTTTAAAAATCGATGACGGGAGCTACATCCAGCCGCGAGTTAGTTCTCTGGTTTGTATTTGTTTACATTTTGATTTCCTGCTCCTGTGGAGTGATTATAATTTGTATGTGCTGTGCTTTTTAATAATAATATTAATGGATGTAACAAAAAAACAATATTACAAATACTGTATCGTGCCAATGTGCCCTAGTACATCTTGTAAAACGCCAGATAAACTATTTATTCGTGTACCAGAGCATAAAAGCCGTCGTTTAAAATGGATAAAGGCATGTAGAAGAAATAATAAAGATCCTATTTCTGAGAAAACAACTGCCCACGTATGTGAAGATCATTTTAATGTAAGTAGAAAAAAGTGAAAAAACAGATTCTATATTGTAGGTAAGGAATACTACCTACTGAAAATATACTTTGAACCATAACTCAAGCACAAGAAAATCAAACTATTGTATAAAATAATTATAGTACAGGGTGATTGATTATAAATGCCCCCCCCCTCTAACTTTTTAGTTTGACGTTTAAAAAAAGTGTTTCAAATAAAATTTTCATGGTTGAAAATGACATTTTCGAGGAAATTTTCAAAAATCCCGAGAAATAACCTGTTTTCACATACACAGGGTATTCCGAAAAGTCTGGGCGAGGTCTAACATTCTTATTTCCGAGCTTATTCAAATCGATACTCTATTTTGTCATTTGATATTTGGATTCTCCTTTAAATTCTCAACATTTTCTATTCCTAAGTTGGATGGATAAAAAGATATTTGATAAATTTAATAATACTATTTTATTTTTATATAAAGTGAAATATACAGATTGTTGACCCATTCGAAAGCGGGACCCCCATAACATTTTAATTTATGGAGCGATTTTGACGATTTTTTTTTTTAATGTGGAGTGTGGAATGGTTTATTTTGAGGCCAGACGGCGTCATGTTTTTTCAAAATTCAAGGCTACTAGATCATATTTTAGAGGCTTAAAAATCCAGTATCCATATTAGCGATTTTTTTAGAAAAAATCTGTCTACGCCACTGGATTTGTCATACCCTGAAATGGATCTGTACCAAATGTCATGAAAAAATCAAGGAAAAAATATTAAAAATTAACGTTTAATTTTATGATGCACCAAGAAGTAGGAATATTACCTCGAAGCTCTTGCGATAGCAAATCTATCAGAGAAAAAAAATAAATATAAACATTTGATAGATATTCTCATGTCAAAATACAATGAAAACAAACAAACGAGACTGACAAAAAAAATACAAACCAAATTACACACAGAAATAATATTTTTTAATTGATTATTTTTTCATGAAATTTGGTACTGACCCATTTCAGGGGATGAAAATTCCGTTTGCTTAGGCAGATTTTCTCCGAAAAAATCGCTAATATGTTTTCTGGATTTTCCAGCCTCTAAATATGCTCTAGTAGGCCTTGGTTTTTGGAAAAAACCTCGGAAAAAACTGAGCGGCGTATGGCCTCAAAATACAACTTTCCCCTCTCTACATTTCAAAAAAAAGTCGTCAAAATCGATCAATAAATTAAAAAGTTATGAGGGTGACCCGCTTTCAAATGGGTCACTCTGTATCTATGGTTTCGAAGTAGGTATTGACGTAAATGTCTGTGTAGGATGTACCAAAACTTTTCTGATTTTAAATTGATACCCGAAACATCAACTAAAAATAAATTAACATCTTATCAAAAAATCTATTGAATTAAATGCTGTATTATTTATACTTTGATACTCTGACACTTTAAAAGTATTTAATGACGTGACATTTTCGTCAATACGAGCGTCAGTACTTCGAAATCATAGATATATTTCACATTTGTATAGCAATAAATTGGTATTATGCAAGTTGATTTATACATTAAACCTAGGTAAAAGATAGAATACATAGAAGATGTTTAAAATTTGAAGGCGATTCTGGATATCAAATAAAAAAATAGGGTTTATCAATTTGAAATAAGAAAGTTGGACCTCGCCCAGACTTTTTGGAACACCCTGTATATGTGAAAACAAGTTCTTTGAAAATCTCATTTTTAACAACTTTTTTCTAAAACGTCAAATTAAAAAGTTAAAGGGGGGGTATTTATAATCAATAACCCTGTATACATCATAAATACTTGAATTGACTTAATAAACATAAATAATACTGCAAGAATATGACTGCTTTTGAAAGATCACAGCTATTATTTTCCAGAAATAACTGCAATACAAATGTTGATTTCATGAAAAGGATTTAAAGGTCAAAATAACGTTTCAAACAAATTAAAATACAAAGTGTGATCTAAATTTGGTTAGGGTTGTTGTTTGTTGTCCATCTCATCTGCCATCGCAAAACATTAATCATGCAGTGCACTAAAACTGTGATAAATCAAAAATTGATATGGAAATCGGTGGGTATACTTACCTACATTATTTCTCGTATTACTACTGTACGACTTGGATCACACACAAAATTGTGAATTTGTGTGTGTAAAATAATATGAGATTTTTGTATTCAAAATACAGGAGAAGCGATACGCACTCTAGTGGCTGTAAGACCAACTGGTTTCTGCCACATTCCACTTCTACATCCTACACCTCCTCACTTCCATATCGATTGTTTCATAGATATAAGAAAAAAAAGATTGTTTACCCCTTTACCCGGTGTTTACATTCATGTTGTGTCCTTTTTTTACAGTTCTAATTGTTTTTGTTTCATCGTTTGTCGATTGATTATCTTGTACGTGTGGCTCATAATAATCTAGTACTGTGTTAGGATTATAAATAAATGTTTAAAAGCATAAATAACCAGTGAAACAATGTACCTAAGCATGGCATTCAGTAAAGATTATTGTTTTTTGCCACAGTGTAAGTCCTGGACCAAAAAAGGAGGATCAGGTTAACATTTTCTGTCGTTTTTTTTTTAGTAAAAAATATAATACAGGGACGTCCAAAAAAGTTATGGCTGTGCATATACAGGGTTTTCACTTGAAACTGCGAATGCTAATATCTCGAAAACGAATATAAATATGTATTCAATTTCTGTAAAAAGTGTTCAATGTATGGGGTCATTCAAGTAGATATATTTCACAGTTTTGAAAATTCAACGCCTTTCGAGAGCTCAGCGCCGCGACTTGTCGGAAATATAAATCTGTTTCAGGGACTTTCAAATTACGCGCATGTGGAAGTCCATGATGATAGTGAATTTTATTGATATTCACTTGAACTCATTTATTCTCCTCATTTCTGAGTTATACCGGTTTAGAGTAAACATTTCTTGATTGACAAAAAATGCGATTAAGGATGATTTCCACGAGATTTTGTCGTCAACCCAGAAATTTTCAAGTACCAATCCAGTTCAACTCAGGAATGATCAAGATAAATGGGTTCAAGTAAATAACAAAAAAGTTTATAAATAACTTGTACTTCCGCATGCGCATAATTTCAAAGTTCCTGCAATCGATTGTTATTTTTGACGCGTCGCGACGCTTAGCTATTGGTAGGTGTCAAATTTTTGAAACCTTGAAAAATATCCACTTGACGTCATACACTGAACACTTCTTAACGCAATTATTGAGACAAGCATTCTTGTAAAAATCATCCGTAATCGCATTTTTGGTCAATCAAAGAATGTTTACTATAAACTCGTATAACTCAGAAATTTGTCAGATAAATTGGTTCGAGCGAGGGTTCGAGTGAATGACAAAAAAGTTTATAAATAACAGGTACTTTCGTATGTGCGTAGTTTCAAAGTCCCTGAATCGATTTATATTTTCGAAGCGTCGCGACGCTTAGCTCTGAGTAGGCGTCGAATTTTTTCAACTTTGGAAAATATCTACTTGACCCGATACATTGACTTCTTTTTACAGAAATTGAGAATAGCTTTCTTGTAAAAATCATCCGTTATCGCATTTTTTGTTAAAGATGCAATGTTTACTATAAACCGTTATTACCGATTTTTTTCAACTGTGAAAAATAACTACTTGACCACATACATTGACTACTTTTTACAGAAATCAAATATTTCTATTCGTTTCCAAGATATTGGCGTGCGGAGTTTTAAGTGAAAAACCCAGGTAGCGCCCTCTATAATTTAGCGCCTTACAAATATCAAATTCGAAATTCGCATGATAGAAAACCCCACAATACAAATGTTCATTGAAAGGTCGACATAAGTTCAAATAATATTATTTTGAAAAATAAAAAAGAAAATAAAATTGCAACACCCTGTAGCTCTGTAACGAAGTATTTCCGGATACATATTTGTAGGAAGTTTTGAGAGAGAGAGAAAATTTCAAAAGATATTATACCAGTGCAAAATGTTTGTAACAAATATTCGGTTAAAAATATAGTATAGTTTTTAGTTTTTTTTTGCTATATTTTTCTTAGCCCCTTGAGAAAAAAAATACCTTTTGTTTGCGCCAGTGGATTTCTCATTAAATTTGAGCTCCGGAAACCTTTGTCAATTTTCTTCTTTATCTTCAAATAAGGGGTGTTCCCATAAGAACGCGTCCAGTTTGGCACACCCTGTACAGGGTGCTTCATTTTTAGCGACAGGGTGCCAGTTCTCGTAAACTATTCATCATAGAGACCCAGAAAAAAGATCTGTGTAGTAATGTGCCCAAGAGAAAATGCTGGAAATATATTTCAGGCTTCTAGGATCGCCGCAAGAGGGCGTAACGGTACTGTGAAAACAGAAAATCGATACATTTTCGAATCTTTCTCCGGCGAACTACCAAATAAGAATATGAAAACAGATCTTGGACGATATTTTCTACAAAATTGCCCCCGACACTTCTCTCTAAGTTGTCAAATAAGACAGCTACAAGCCGTCAAACCTAGTGTCACTAATTTGCCTATAACTTCGAAATTACTTAACCGATTTGACTGTTCTTTGTCTTTTTGACGAATTCAAATTTATAGGGGCTGTATCAAAAGTATTCCTCGCGTGATTCCTGACGAAGTTGCCGTAACTCCTCTATTTCAAGAAATATAGAAAAATGAACTGTATGAAAGTGATAGGAAATTATCCAAATAACACGATGGAGGCATCTATTTAGTGGGTTCACATTTGAAAATTTCGAAAAAACCGCAAATACAGGCTTGACTTTTACAATTCATGTTGTGGTCGGCTGAAGCAGATGAAATCGACCTCGAGTACATGCACCAGAAAGAGCAGATTCTCTTCTTTAAAACGAGCTAAAGAACAGTCAAATCGGTCAAGGAATAATTTCAAAGCTATAGGCAATTTAGTGACATCAAGTTTGACGGCTTGTAGTTCTCTTATTTGACATCTTAGAGAGAAGTGTCGGGGGGCAATTTTGTAAAGAATATCGTCTTGAATCCGTTTCCATATTCTTTTTTGGAAGTTCAAAAGAGAAAATGTCGAAAATGTGTTTATTTTCTGTTTTCACAGTACCGTTACGCCCACATTACTATACAGATCTTTTTCTCTAGGATGAATACCTAATTTACAGTGGCGACGCGTGCCTTTTTTAAAAGTGTTACCAAAAAGTAATGATTTTTAAAAAATAAAGTTGATGCGGCGCAGCCGCAAATTTTCGACCGACGCATTCGCCATTTTATCGAAACTTTTTTAGTTTTATGGTCTTTTTCAAATTATTCAAATTAAAAATTGATGGACTGGTGCACTTAATAGGTTCACCTCATCGTCTTTCCTATGACATATCCAAGCCTGTGGAATGAAATAAAACAAATCACTATCCCCAAAACAATAATATAATAATATATAAAACCAACATTGAAAAATTGAATACGCATACTCTTACAAAAAATAACATGAACGAACAAAGCAGAAGAAACATAACTTTGGGAATTATTGTTTATATTTCAAGTCAATTCGGCGATTTCCTTTATTTGCAAAGATTTTCAATGATCTTCTTTTTTTCTTCAAAAGTATATAAGGAGAATGACTTTTCAAGTAGTTGATCGATTACGCAGCGTCACTCATCCATGTTTAATAGCACGCACACTGCAGCAATGCATCCGACGAACTAATTTGAATTATGAATTTACTTTACCACCCTACACCCTAGTAACCAAAACAAAAAATGGCAACAAGCGTGCGTAAAGTCGCCGCTCGCCCACGTTCTCGCGCCTGGAGACGAGACACGATCTAGGAGTAGACGGCCTATCGCGCGTATCCACAAAAGAAAGTGGTGACATGCAATATCAATATGCAATCGGGTCGGGGCGAGATAGCTGATTATTGGCAGTATAGGTAGAGGCAAAGTTTACTATTAGTAAACTTTGGTAGAGGGTATATCATTTTCGCGCGGCTAAATTCATATTGCTGTATTGCCAAAAAGAAATAAAATTATTTTGTAGTTGTCATAAAATATTTTATAATATTTAATTTCATTTTTACCTGTTACCAATGGTAACAGTGGTTACATGGACGCTTCGCCATTGCTAATTTATGAGAACTGGCACCATGTTGCTGAAGATGAATCACCATGTACAATGTACATACTACTTTATTTTTTATAATAACACATATTTTTATGTGCATGATATTCAAGCTAATATTTATTCCAGCTGGAAGAAGACATGGATAATTATGTTAAATTCAAGTTGATGGGTGGTTTGAAAAAAATGAAAGCAAATGTAGTGCCCCATATATTTGATTGCCATCCAGACAGAAAAATATGTCATTCAAATCACAATACACATCGTGATTCAATTATACATCCCAGAGCGAAAGCTGTCAAGAGAGCTGAGAGAAGAACTGCTGATGAAGCTATTGCTAGCTCGAATCTGGTAAATATCAAGTCTGCATTCGCATGCCGTGGATATAGAGGGTGTCGACCCTAAAGTGTCCTCACCATGTAAAATTTTTGTTATTCTTGTTGTGACATTTTTTGACCATGTTATGCCAAATCGGATCCAGGTTTTATAATTAAGTACTACATTTATTTCGACAGCTTCTCCGGAAAGAAACTCAAGTGAAATTGGGCAATTTGCAGAAAAAAAATATCAAAATACCGAAAAATATACTAAATAAATAAAAAGGAAAACGAAAATTTCGCTACATGGCCGACAACGGGGCCAAAGCAATCCTCTATCACTAGCTGTGTACATAAATTCTACCAGATGCGGATCGATTTTATGTCACCAGGGGTGCGTTCACAATTGTCGTCGGGCGATCGCACGGCGACGCTCTGACCTTTCCCGGCTGTTCACAATTTTCGCCGAGTAAGATTCACACTCATTCACAATTCGGGTAAATATTCTCCGGGCGATCAACTTTTCAACCCACTTTTTAGCTGGTGAAGATTTGTCGCGCCTGCGTTGTGTGTACAAACGTGTGATCCTATGATCCTAACCAAAAACAACAAACTACACGGCTGATCGTTGATACATTAGGGCTGGTGAAAATTTAATTAAAAAATGAATATTATGTCGTCAGAATCGCACAATCTTGTGGTAGATGCGGATACCAATTATGTCAGACGATGGAAAAATGATATTAAACCTTAAACCGAATCGAAGGTAAAAAATTGTAAGCTAAAAAAACATCATTGTCAATTAACTTTTTTCCAGACAATGCTTTAGAGTATTTCCCTGTGACAATGGCAAATGAGAATGAGAGGCGCTATCAGACGACGAATCACTGTCCTGGAATGCCGGGATCCATATTTTACATTTATTCCTTATTCCACACGCTTATAACTTCTTAGAAACACAGTATAAAATGAAAGCTTAGAAAGTATAGCTATGGTGGTATTATTTAGTGTTTTTGTAAAATGGTTGTATTATTATTCAATGACCGTAACAGTCATAATATAACACTTTCAAATTTTAAAGGTTATGATAAACCATAACAAGGCGAACAATCGTGAACGAGGATTATTTATTTTTATTATTTATTATACGTCATCTGTCAGATGAAACTGACATTTGACGAAAGTTCCGGGTTAATAATTGTGAACGCACCCCTGATTCTATCGAGCGATCGGCAGTAAAAGAACGCAGAGATGAGAGAACCTACATTCTCTAATACATGTAAAAATAATTATAGAAGTACCAGTGGATGTTGTAGAGTACATTTTGCAGTCAGGCTGAAAAAATTTATACCTTCTCGAAGTTGCATCCATGTAAAAAAATGGCTCTATTTTTTAATGTGGTTTGCTCTTGTCCTGGCAATAGTTCTCTTCTTTCTCGTTCAAAAAAGGCCACTTTTGTAACTTTTTTCTCTGTAACTTTTAGATAAAAATGGCTAGCGCCATTAAAAAAAAAAAGACAAAAGTTACTTACAAAGTTATCCATTATATTTTGACCCCCACCTACAGCTCTTATTATGAGTTGTAGAAAAAAACTTTAAATACAAAAGTTTTTTCACATTGTATCTTTTGGTAAGCGGACATAAAAAATCGACTTTACAACATTGAAAAAATTGATGAAGTTATATTTTTTAAATGGAACACTGTATATTAGTGGCCAAAATGATTTTTTTTTTAATCCAAATAAATGATTTATTTATGTTGGTATTTGGTTCAGTCGTTTTTGCGCTATTCGAGTTGAAATTCCCATGAAAATTACATTACGTTGATCTGGATTTTACCGTATTAGTTCAGGAGGGAGTGAAATTTTTTTCGACTTATTTTCCCAGTCGCTGTATTTGAATGAATCTTTTCTTTAAGTGACAAAAACCAAGAATTTTTGAGTCTGGCTAAAATTTCTGTATGGATTTAATGTGACTTTGGACTTGAATAGTTCAAAATCGGCTGAACCAAATACCACCATATAATATACAGGGTGTTTCCTAACTACGGTACGAAACTTCAGAGGGTGATTCGTTAGGTCAGTTCAAGAAAAAAAGTTCCTATGAACATGATAGGTGTGTTTGTTATGCTCCACTAGTGCACACTTTTCTACACTCAGTGTGGCTTTGTTTGTGAAATGTTTGTCTGTTTTTCAGAATAGAATATCTTTACTTGCTTAGTAAAGATATTCTATCTTGAAAGACAAACATTTGACGAACAAAGCCACACTGACTGTTGTAGTGTTGAAAAGTGTGCACTAGTGGAGCATAACAAACACACCTAATATGTCTGGAGTTGCTTCAATCCTGAGATAGGGGGCGTTGAAGTTTTGATGAAAAAGTATAAATGATAATGAGTTGGATATTTATTCACCAAATAGTAAACCTATTCAAGTATTGTAGGTTATTAGAAGGACGAAATAGTTTGTTTTTATTCTTCGTTTTTAATCTATGTTGAAAACGGATAGTTTTTAGTCAGGGTGAGTTTTACTTTTTTTCTCGAAATCGAAGCTAAATGGAGAAAACACAAGAGACCAAAAAGTGGTATTTTCAGTTGCTTGATTTACATAAAATAAAAAAACTCAGTGGCGTTACCTTTTTCTCAATATCAATTGGCTGTGGTGCCCACTGAGACGCCACTGGATCTAAGAATTTTATTTTAGTTGGGGCTAAATAAGGGCCTTGTTACATCAAATAACTGTTCCAACTAAATCGGTTTAAGAAAATCCATGATATTTTATAAATACCATTTTTTTATTGAAACTTCAAGGCCCTGTATTTCAGAAATGGAGCAACTCCGGAGCTTTGTTCTTACGAAATTTTTTTCTTAAAACGACCTAACGAATCACCCTCTCAAGTTTCGTACCGTAGTTAGGAAACACCCTGTATATTTGGAATCAGAAGAAAAAGATCTATCATTTTAGCTAATAATATACAATGTGTTCCATTTAAAAATATATAACTTAATTCATTTTTTTGATGTTGTTAAGTCATTGAGTTTTATAAGGCTTTAGAGAAGGAAACCTTCAAAAATAATGGCACCATCATCCAATTTTGGACGTATGTCTTGACAAATTCACTGTATCGCTATCCTTGTCGAGTTATATCTATCTGCGTCGCCGAAAACTGACCTGCTTTGGACGCGGTTGCCGATTTGGGCAAATCTTCATCAATGAAAATTCCTCTGTGTACGAAATTGATTGATAAGACATGATACAATGAAAATTAAGGAGGATTGAGTATTGTTCATTTTTCAAGAAGGTGCATCAAGGTTCACTATTCTAGATTATCGCATAATCTGACACATTTACAACCATGATTTCGTGTGAATCAACTCAATGTTGAACGGTGATAGTGTCTAATGATGATATCATTTCATATCATAAATAATGTGAAACATTTTTGTGCTACTCAAAGCTTAATTACTAACATTCATCAAATAATGATTTTTTGTGCATTGGATACAGGCGATACATAGTAAATATTAGTCCTAGTACACGGCAACGCTGCCTTTAAACAGCTGGTTTCGATTTTGAAGGTAGTGCGGTGATGCCATGGGGTTTCAACTTGAAAACTTCTACTTTCGTGCTTGTGAAGTGTTGTATTGTGACTTTATTTGTGAAAAATGGTAAGATTGTGCTTGCTGTGTCAAAAACTGGACCATTCGGATCCAGAAATCACCATTCACAGGTGAGTGTCAAATTTGCATTGAGCATTGACTGGAAAGGGATCCAGTGGTGTAGAGTGTAGGCATCATCATATTTCATTCATGAAAATGAGGATTTTTCAATCTTCAGGAAGTTTAAATGTTTGTTTATATTCGTGAATAGGTAACAACGAAAAAATGAAACTGATTTGGAAAAAAGCCTGAATGGTAGTGTTTTATGCAATAGGAACCGATTGTTCTCAAATAAGAAAAGATATTCATATCACTTGAATACCTATTCCATTATTTCCTCGATTATTTCATACACAGTAAAGATGAATTATTTATTGGATACTTCCTCAACTGTCTTATTTTCGTTTTTTTTAATACAATAAGGTTGAAGTCTTCAGTAAGAATGCTTACTTTTACCATTATTATTATTATAATCACTTTTTAGAGCTCTTAAAACCTCGCGTCTATCTCGAAACTAACTTTTTGACATATCGCCCTCTTTGCCTGTACCTTTCAATTGGAATTAAAAATTTTGACGACGCCCAGTCTTTCTTCCTGTAAAAGCGAAATATAGTTTTTCCAACAATTTGCTCGAAACCAATCAATAGACTTTTATGAAGGGACATTTTTGTCAGAAACGTCAAATAAAAAAGATAAAGGGGGTCTAAATTGATATATAAAAAAACCTTGTACAGGGCACAGCTAAATGGACCCCGCAATTCACTTTTTAATTTGACGTTTGGAAAAAAGTTTTAAATAAAAGTTCAATGGTTGAAAATAGATATTTACCCTGTTCCCAAGGCTTCCGAATAAACCTTTACATTTTAAAACGTGCCAGAAAAAATGTCAATTTTGTTTTTAAGGTAGGTATAGGATATATAAAAAAATGTTTAATTTTCTGGAGAATACGAAAAGTGAATAGAAACTGCAAATATTGGTACTTGCAAATTGAAGCAGGGTACCTACGCATTATGTATTGTTTATTTGCCCATACTTCTTTGAATGTTATATAGACATAAATGTTTTTGGGCCAAATTTATGTCTAAACATACAAAATTAAATTTATGTCTAGACATTAATTTAAAGAAGAATAGACCAATAAACAATATTGCTTACCTGCTTCAATTTGCAGGTATACCAATATTTGCGGTCTTTGTTTAGTATGACTCCTGCACCATATTTCTTTGAATTTATCTCCACTCACTTTCCAGCACTGATAATCATTTTGGTATCCTTAAAGGCAACAAATTAAATGGTCAGTATTTCAATTTTATGGACAGTACTCTTTGGCATTATTTTATTTCCCTTGGTCAGTATGATAATAAATGGTCGGTTGAAATAATGAAGGGTCAGTAACATAAAGAAGTGGTCAGTAAAAATAATAGATGGTCAGTATAATAATAAATGGTCGGTTGAAATAATTAATGGTTAGTAATATAAAGAAATGGTCAGTAAAAATAATGAAGGGTCAGTAACATAAAGAAGTGGTCAGTAAAAATAATAAATGGTAGATATAAATAATCAAGAGACAGTATCATAAAAAAACGATCAAATAAATTAGTAAATGCCTGGTGAAAATAATGGACAGTCCATAAAATTAATCAAGCGACAGTAAAATAATGAATGGTTGGTCATATATTTTATTTCGTATAAATACAAACATTTTTACAACGGAACGAAACACAACTTAGTAAAGAGAAAACACTCTGCCTTTATGTCATGATGAAGTAGTCAGATAGGTTCCTTTGAGAGGCGGATTTAGTTTGGGTTAGTTAGGGTTAGTTTGTGTTGGTAATAGAAATTGATGAAAAATATGCAGCGGCTCGTTGGTTAGCACTAGGTCAACATTACAATTATTATTATTATATATATTATAATTGACGTGTTGTGTATTGGTTTTATGTGGATCAAGTTTGGGTTAGTTTGTGTTGGTGATCGAAATTGATAAAAATATGCAGCGGCTCGTTGGTTAGCACTATAGGTTAACATTACAATTATTATTATATATCATAATTGACGTGTTCTGTATTGGTATTATGTGTATCAAGTTTGGGTTTGTTTGAGTTAGTTAAAATTATTACTGACTATCGCACACTGGCCATTTATTATTTCTTACTGTACATTTGTGGAATTATTACCAGCTAAGTCATACTGACATTTCATAAATTTTTACTGACCATTAGAATCACAATAGTGAACATAGAAATACAGGCCAAATAGTACTTTTACTGCTCGGAAATTTCATTTTTACTTATCATTTTTAACAGAAATACTGAGTCTTCTACAATATTATACTGACTGCTTGTGATATTATACTGTACATAATGAATTAAATACTGTTCAGTTTATGACAACCCATAGTTAAAAATAGTTTTTCGGCCATTTATTTATAATACTTTTCGCCTGTACATATACTTATGTATTAGAAACAAGAAAAGTAAAACGTTGCTGTTTCCTATTTTTTATATTTTTTTCTTGTTATCCAATTTTAGATTTCCAAAAAATGAAGAGCTGCGAAATATTTGGTGTTCTTTGGTGAAGATTGACGAGGACCGACTTCGAATCAAACCTCCCTTTTTGTGTTCGGCCCATTTTAACCCACAAGACTATTTACGTGACATTGATGGAATCAAATATTTAAAACCGGGAAGCTTGCCAATCATGACTCACCGGCAGACCATACAGTTTCCCGTCTCCAAAAACAAAAATCATATGGCAAATTGAGTAAAATGGCCTTAGAGTTATGTAAGAAAGGCGAAATATATTTTGTATTTTGGTTGTCATTTTATTCAGAACCGTAATTCATTATTGTCGGAAGAACAGCAGGAGATTTAATTTTTAATGTTATGAAAATTTCAATTTTTATTGATTCAGAAAGTCAAAAATGTGATATACTGTCATATAACAATAACGACATAGGTGCCTACCCAAATTAATATTCATTTATATTTTTCATGCAAAACGGTAGAAACTCGAAATGTGCCGCCGCTGTTCCAGATGAAAATCGAGTTCGGACGTACGTATTATAAGAATCACATGTTCTCATGCGGTGTTGCCCGATGGGTTCGGATTCCTCGTTCTATCTCTTTCCACTCATAGTGTTGTCTCTTTCGCACTTATTGTGATGTTGGCGTCAAGACTAATAGCATTTGATGAATGGGATGCCCAGTCTATAGTATTTAAAGTCAATGTGTTAAGTTGATTTTTCATTTCCGCCACCACCAAAAGATACTAGGTGAAAAAACCTAAAACTTTTGTATTCAAAGTGGGGATCAGAACATAATGAATAACCCTGTACTCCCTGAAATTTTCATAATAACTGAACAAAGGATAGTCTAGCAATAAAATGTTAAACTTGGCAATAATGACCCATTTTGCATGATTTCTTCCAGGATTTCTTCAAAATGGGTCATTTTTGCCAAGTTTAACATTTTATACACTGACTATCCTTTGTTCAATAATTATTATGAAATTTTCAGGAAGTACATAACTTTTCCTCTTCTTTTGAATGATGCTATTTTTCCGAAAATGATTATTGACGGAATTACAGGGTGTTGAAGTTACATTTTATTTGCAGTTTTTATGAAATACCTTTTGCCACGCACATAATATATTGTCGAAACCCCGTATTTTGGGCTTTTTCGAGACGAGGAATACAAATTTGCCCATATTTTTTTTCGCACTTTGTAGAGGGCGCCACATACAGTGTGACCCATTTGTTTTGGGAACACCCTGATAAAAAGTTTATTTCTTAACCGATTTGGTTCGTTCTTTTTTTGACTTCAAGGCCTACTATGTTAGTTTTCAAGAGCAAAATTTCAGAAAACCATATTAGCGATTTTTTTAGAAAAAATCTGTGTGCGCCACTGGATCCAGCATCCTTTAAAACGGGTCTATACAAATTTTCAACCGAAAATATCAAGTTGAAAAAAATTAAAAATTCGCACTTTAACAATCTTTGATTCTATCAAAACAAATAAAAATGACATAAAACTAAACATTTTTAACTTCTACCAAACCACCATCAACTTCAATGCATTTATCATTTCTTATGATAGAATCAAAGATTGTTAAAGTGCGAATTTTTAATTTTTTTCAACGATATTTTCGGTTGAAAATTTGTATAGACCCGTTTTAAAGGATGCTGAATCCAGTGGCGCACACATATTTTTTCTAAAAAAAATTACTAATAATTATTTTTGTCAAAACTAATTTTTCCCAAACTTGTTTCTACAACAACATAGCGCATGTTTCTAAAGCATGTTTAAAGTTGTAAATAAATAAAGATCATTTCGTATTCATCACATGTAAGCAAAGCTATTTTAGCGTATTTCTCGAAAACGGTGAGCAAATTTGTATTTGTCGTCTCGATAAAGATACGAGATACGAGATTTCGTCAAAATATTATGAGCGTAGCCAAAGTTATTGCAAAAAAACTTTTTTTCTTAAAACGAACGAATCACCCTCTGAAGTTTTGTACCGTAGTTGGGAAACACCCTGTATACATCACATCTGCCTAGAGTTTTATGTAGAATTCAAAAATGATAATATATTTCTATTTGGGACAAGCGAGTTTACATCCACTTCCGATATAACCGTCAGTTGCGCAACGTCGCATCTTTGGAAATCTCTATTTTCAAATCAAATTTTCAGAATCTCAATCGCTTATTTATTTCCCGAGATATTCTAATGGACGGTGATACACTCTATATTTGTCACAAGAACCAAGTAGTGTTCTATCCTAATAAATATGATGTGGGAACCAAGTTTGGTCAACAATGATACTAAGTACTTAGTGGAAGATAAAAATCATTAACAAAATTCTCGACATCAGTACTGACGTAATTCATGATCAATGTAAGTGCGTTTAGCCAATTAAGGGCCGATATTTCATTCATTTGATGGAACCTTAAAATTGTCTGCCGAAACTGACGTATTTCAATTGCGCCACTCCTTCCACTTAGCTGAGAATCTAATATGAGTCGCGCAATTGAAGTACGGTACTCAGGGCAGACAATTTTGAGATCCACCTCAACCTTCAAGTGCTATTCCCTTAAGGTGACTTTGGAATATCGGCCTTCAAACTCTTTTTTTCTTTTTTTTACCACAACTTATCCATTGTAGTTGTTTCATTATTTAGAACTGCAGAACTTTTATTCTTTTTCCAGCTGCCAGATGATGATGTGGATAATTGCAACGAACATCACACAACAGGGACAGAAAGAATAGATATCACGTTAAACAATATCAAGGAGGAAGAAACAAGAAACGACTCGAAATATACAACCAACATTCTTCTTGAAGCACAATTCAACCTTATAACGACATTTCAAAACCTAGTTCTTGAAACTAGTTCTTTGGCAGAAATTGATATAATTGAAAAAATTGTAGCTTCTATTGACCCATCATTAGAAGCAGCAAGACATAATAGTACAAATAACGTTTTGGAGAATATTATAAATAGTCCTGGTATAAAAAGAGAGCCCAATTTGTAACAATAACCGTAGACTGAGTAAACGAGAATCCAAGACTGATGAACAAATTATAGTTTTTCAATATCGTGCAAAAATCTCCGTATTTGAACAAGCTATACATATTATCTTCTAAGGATCGCTGCAATGGGGCGTAACGGTACTGTGAAAACAGAAAATCGAAACATTGCTAAAATTTTTCCCGGTGAACTACCAAATAATACAATGGAAACAGATTTTGGAAGATATTCTCTACAAAATTGCACCCCGACACTTCTCTCTAAGTTATCAAATAAGACAGCTACAGGCCGTCTAACTTGATGTTACTAAATTGCCTATAACTTCGAAATTCCTTAACCGATTTTACTGTTCTTAGCTCATTAGGAAAATGTGCTTTTTCTGGTGCATTTACTCGGGGTCGTTTTATTCGCTTTAGTCGATCACACAACATGAACTGTGAAAGTCAAACCTGTATTTGAGGTTTTTTCGAAATTTTCAAATGCAAACTCACTTAATAGATGCCTCCATCGTTTTATTTGGATAATTTCCTGCCACTTTCATGAAGGTAATTTTTCTATCTTTTGTAATAGAAGAGTTACGGAGACTTCATCGGGAATCCCTCGAGAAATACTTTTGAAACAGCCCCTATGAATTTGAGTGTGTCAAAAAGATAGGAGTGCCTTGTCAACGGTGGCGATTTTGAGCATTACTAGTTTTTTATTTTTTTGTTAATTTCATTTTTTTAAAATTTATTTTTGGAATAAGATGTTTACTGGTCCACCGTATTATTTTTGACGAGTGGTGCACTGTATTCTACTTGTCAGCTGTTCGTAGAAAAAAAAAACGGAAAATACTTGGCATTCTCACTTGTAGGCTTTTCTTTTCAACATCAACTAAAAAAAATGTTAAACGCGAATCAAAACAAATCTGATGTGTATCTTTTTGAAACATTCAAATTTATAGGGGCTGTTTCAAAAGTATTCCTCGCGGGATTCCCGATGAAGTTTCCGTAACTCTTCTATTTCAAAAGATATAGGAAAATGATTTGTATGAGAGTGATAGGAAATTATCCAAATAACACTATGGAGGCATCTATTTAGTGGGTTTGCATTTGAAAATTTCGAAAAAACCTCAAATACAGGTTTGACTTTTACAATTCATGTTGTGAGGTCGGCTAAAGCAGATAAAGTCGACCCCGATTGAATGCACCAGAAAAAGCAGATTTTCCTCTTTAGAATGAGTTAAAGAACAGTCGTTCGAAGTTATGGATAATTTAGTGAAGTTTGACGGCTTGTAGCTGTCTCATTTGACAACTTAGAGAGAAGTGTCGAGGGCAATCTTGTAGAGAATATCGTCAAAAATCTGCTTCCATAAATTTTTTTGTTAGTTCAATGGGAAAAATTTCGAAAATGTGTTGATTTTTTGTTTTCACAGTACCGTTACGCTCCCTTGCGGCGATCCTAGAAGCTTCAAATACATTTCCAACATTTTCTCTTGGGCACATTACTATAAAGATTTTTTTTCTGGAGTCTCTATGATGAATAGTTTATGAGAACTGGCACCCTGTCGCTGAAAATGAATCACCCTGTACAGGGTGTACAACTAAGAGACGTCGCCGGCCATATCTCCGTGAGTATTCATCCCACATTTTTGGAAAAAAAAATATTATAAAAGTTGCCAAGAGAAATTGCTGGAAATTATTTCCAAGTTCGTGCGATGTCAGCTAGGGGGCGTAATACAATAGTGAAATAGAGAATATAGGTTTTATTAAGAATATTGAACGGTGACCTACCAGATAAATAGTTTTATATTAAAGAAGAAGAAACTATGAACATTTTTCATATTAAACTTTTTTTTGTAATCTGTCAAATAAAGGGTGGGGGAAGGGTCGAATATTATTTTTTTAAATTGTTGAGAACTTTTCATTGGCTTAACCGATTCCAATAAGCTTACCGTCGTTCTAAAGGTTTATTGTTATGCTTTTTTATGGTGTAATATCACTTTACGAATTATCTTATTGCTGAACGGTAGAGGGCGCTTTCTGTTAAAATGAATTATCTCATCGATTTTTTCAAAAATATTAAATACAAAGGTGTTCTTCTTTTACGTTAGTTTGAAAAAGCGTAAAAAAATATAAAAAATGGCGCGCGAACGGCATAATTTATTTTGAACCAAGATGATGGTTGTCCTGCACATTCTGGAATGTTGTTGTTTTCAAAGCCTATTCTGCACAGATCGAGTTCCGTGACGCCAGCGCGGCAACATTCACACTTTAATTACGTTTTCATTGCTAATTTCGGTTCAAGATAGGTTACGCTGGCGTCACGGAACTCGATCTGTGCAGAGAAGGCTTAGAAAACAAATACCTAATGAAAAGTCGTCGCTATGGTGAATGCGTAAAGAAGAACACCTTTGTATTTAATATTTTTGAATAAATCGATGAAATAATTCATTTTAACAGAAAGCGCCCTCTACCGTTCAGCAATAAAATAATTCGTAAAGTTATATTATACCATAAAAAAGCATAACAATAAACCTTTAAAACGACGCTAAGCTTATTAGAATCGGTTAAGCCAATCAAAAGTTATCAACAATTTTAAAAATTAACATTCGACCCTTCCCCCACCCTTTATTTGACAGGTTACAAAAAAAGTTTAATATGAAAAATTTTCATAATTTCTCCTTCTTAAATATAAAATTATTTATCTGGTAGGTCACCGTTCAATATTCTTAATATAACCTATATTTTCTATTTAACTATTGTATTAAGGCCCCTAGCGGACATCGCACGAACTTGGAAATAATTTCCAGCAATTTCTCTTGGCAACTTTTATGATAATTTTTTTTTTACCAAAAATGTGGGATGAATACTTACGGAGATATGGCCGGAGACCTCTCTTAGTTGTACACCGTGTACAGGGTGTTTCACTATATTTTGACCCCCCCCTCTAACTCATTCTATACAAAGTGTACAGAAAAAAGTTATAGACAAAAGATGTTTGGTTTATACTAAATTTTGTTAATTTAGAAGTATCATGTATACAGGGTCTCCCCAAAGCTGTCCGCAGCACCCAACTTGTTTTTTAAATTCTACGGTAAATTTTAAGTCAAATGTGTATGTGGTATATTTATCTTATCTCTTGTGGCTTTCGAGACTAAATTTTGTGGAAAATCCAATATTTTGACCCACTCTAACTCATTTTACACAAGGTGTAGAAAAAAAAGTGTGATACAAAAGTTGTTTGGTTTATGATGATTTTTTTAAATCGGGCTATATCATTTATACACAAAAGCTGTTAACAACACCCAACTTTAAAATTTTAGAAAAGACACCCTGTATTTTATTTTATTTTCAGATCATACGTTAAATTCCAAGTCAAATCGATATAAAATAAATCTATCGTAACTTTTGCCACTTTCTAGATAAATGCTGTTCAATTTTGTGAAAAATTCTTAATTCTGGATTTGTATCTTGACAACCATATTGCATAAAGATTGCTTTGAAGCTTAAGTCTGCCTCATAAATGATAAAAAACAATTCTAGATTAGTTCAAAAACAGCTGATTTCACGCTTTATTATGAATTGTAGCTCTAAAAATAAGGCAAAATCCAACAGCATTTATCTCAAAAATGACCGAAGATAAAATAGATATATCTTTTACAGATATTTAACATAGAATTTATCTTAGAATCTAAAAATAAAATAGAATACAGGATGTTCCATGTAAAATTTTAAAGGTTGGATGCTGTGGTCAGCTTTTGGGACACCCTGTATAAACGATACTACCAGATTTAAAAGATTTAGTACATGAACCAAACAACTTTTTCAAAAAACTTTTTTTTGTACACCTTGTATAAAATGTGTTAGAGGGGGGACAAAATATAGGGTATTTTGTATTTTTCACAAAATTTAACAGCCTTTATCTCGAAAACGGCAAAAGATAAGATTATACCTTACACAGATTTGACTTAGAATTCAATGAGGAATCCAAAACAAAATAAAATAAAGGGCGTCATTTGAAATTTCAAAGCTGGGTGCTGTGGAAAGCTTCTGGGACACCCTGTATAAATGATACTGCCAGATTTAAAAAAATTGGCATAATCCCAACAACTTTTGTATCAGACTTTTTTCTGTAGACTTTGTTAAAAATGAGTTTGAGGGGGGGTCAATATACAGTGTGTCCAAAATAAGGATGCACAGCATGGGGATCTCGGAAACTATAAGAGATACAGTGTCGGTTAAATAAGACAAAAATTGCGCATTTTGATACCCAACAAGATCCCGTTTTACAAATTTGAACATTGCAAGCCGTTTCGGAAATATCCGATAAAAACCGAAATAGTGCGATTTCGTTTTCATTTATTTTTTAAGCTGTTTTGAAAGAAATGAAAAATCCGAAAACACTTTTTCATTGTCACTTTTTAAGCGCTACAAAACAGCCTTGAGAGATTTTCCGTACGACGTTTCGTTTCGGAGAAACTATCATCAACTTTGTTTTTTTAAATACGGTCCTGGATTTTTTATGACGGATTTTAAGAGCCTCTTATGTTCCTAAACCATTGAACAAAATGCGCAATTTTTGTCCAACTTAACCGACACTGTATCTCTTATAGTTTCCGAGATCCCCATGCTGTGCATCCTTATCTTGGACACACTGTATAGTGAATCACTCTGTACATAGACCGCCTTGATATAAAAGTCTTAAAGTAAAGAAACAGTGCCATAAGGTTTGCACGAACTTAGATTTTTGAAATAAAGGCGCCTTTTTGTAAAAGAATACTCACTTGCTGATTCATTTTTTTGCTTATGCCAATCAACAGAATGAATTATGATATCATCAAGAACCCGTCAAAAAATTCCCAAAAGCGTGTCAGCTGTTGGGAAAAAGTTACCGGTCGGGCAAAATTGCGAAGAGATTTTTGGTATGCCTAGCACAATTGCGGTCGCTAAATTTTCATTTTTTGAGTTCAAAAATGATACTATTTTCAGTGGTTGAAATCCCAGCGACGAGAAAATCGGTCTGCAAAATATGTCATTATCTTACGGTCTAAAATCAGGGTCTCATAATATTACCTACATCAGACTAGAAGATCGAATTCAGAATAAGTGACATCGGGAATGGCGAGAAAACAAAATTGTCGGTAATCGTCCGTGTATACCGCTCCAAGAAACTAACGCGCCACCTGTCTTTTTCACACCAGGCTTTGTGTAAACATGTACTAGGGTAAATCTTGATATCTCCCATATCTCCTATCCCTTCGACCATACATGCTTGCGTGTATGGTCGAAGTCCTATCCTCTTTATCATATAAATTCGCATTTTACTCCATGCTTAGTATAGAGACACTATTGCTCTGAAAATTTAAAACACTTTTGTTTTAGTGTTTTTATTTCTTGTTCAGCTTGATAGCTCACTTTCAAAGTAGATATCAAGATTTACCTTAGGACATGTCCACATCATAGTCTTGAGTGAAAATGAAAGGTTGTGCGTTAATTTCTTGGCGCAGTGTATATGACGTTGTCAGACTCATTTTTATCATCATTTAAATCATTGAAGAAGATGAAAAGGACCATTTATGGGCAGACAAAAATCCTCATGTCATTCAAGGAACACCCTGCTTTTTGACCAGCGCAGCGTCTAGCATCAGGCAAAGGATAAAAATGATCCGTCAATAGAACGGTGGTATCCGTTCATTCACATTCAAAAGTTACCAAAAGTAAACAAACTACACGTGATTAGACATAGCGAGACGATTGAACTGATCACATGTGTTGATTTATCTCACGTGTAGTTCATGGTAGAAAGAAACAAGGTATGTCAGACACTCGGACAAAAATTGGTTTTAATCGCGCAATGACGTCATACGCTACATTTTTTGTTTATAGTAACCATGGTGACAAAAGAACGTAGCTTCTCACGAGTGCTATCTATCATAACAGATAAGTTGTTTCATTTACTATGGTTAATATCTCATTTATAAATACTTATATACAGGGTGCCACAGATTCGAGTTCATGCATGGGGATCTCAGTTATTATAAGAGATACAGGGTCGGTTAAATGGTTGCAAAGTTGCGCATTTTTATGCTCAACAAAATGCTGTTTTGAAATTTGAAAAATCCCGACTACTTCCGAAGATATTCGGAAAAAAACCGAAATTTCGCAAAAACGTTATTATTATTTCCTGTTCATTTGAGAAGATATTGTAAAATGAATTACACTTTTTCTCCTCTACAAGATGGCGATACTAAATTGAAAATCTGACGTCTCGTCTTTGAGCGGCAATCATCAAGTTCTTTTTTTAAATACGGACCTTGATTTTTTATTTTATTTTCAGTTATCTTTTGACGTCCTTGGGGCATTGAGGTAATAAGATGAGGGTGTAGAGCAATGGGTTGCCTTAGCAACGTCAATATTTCCAATTATTTTTCACCTTTTATTGTTATTTTCAATTTTTTTGTTAAAATGGCAATATTCTTGAACACTTGCCGAAATTGATTCAGTTTTTTATTTGATTTTTTTTATTTTTCCTGTCATTTTGTCGTCAATTTCACGAAGTGGCGTATCTCAAAAAATCGTATTTTGTGATAGGACTACAAACCTTTTAGCTAACAGAGCTTTTTCAACTTTTCATCTGACAAAGTGCCGTATTTTAATCTGTTATACTTTGAGTATACCTCCATGAGATACGACACTTTGTGAGATGACAAAGTTTTCTTCAATGTGAACTTTTGTGGTCCTATAATAACAAAATACGATTTTTCAAGATACGCCACTTCGTGAAATTGACGACGATTTGTGGATTTAGATTGAAGCTTTCATTTTAAATTGAAGCTTTTAATTTTTCCGTCATATTTACATACAGACATTTGTTTTCGGGTCACCTTGAAAAAAAGTGTATGAATATGTGAAGAGTGTTCAATAAAAAATACGATCAAGTCACCTATGGATTGCAATTGTTCCAAAAAACGTATGTCTTGGTTAACATCGCAATTATGACATGACAATCCACTTTCTAACCGTCACAGATGCCAAGATGCCGAACCATACAAACTAGCAACGACCTACGTTCATGACAGAAAAAGAAATCCAAAGGTGACTTGATCGTATTTTTTATTGAACACTCGTTATTGACAAACTGTATCTTCCTACCAAAAATGACCTCGCTTATACAAAATCCAAGGCCTACTTTGCCAGTTCCCAGGTGCAAGTCTATGATGAACCACATTTGCGATTTTTTTTGGAAAAATCCTCCACGCCACAGTATTCGGCATTCCTCAAAACGGGCCTGTACCAAATTTCACAGGAAAAAAAATTATTCATTTTTTAATCCGCGCCTGTGTTGAAAACACTTTACAGCAAATACCGAATTTATTTGTCAATATTCGCAAAGGAAATGAAAGATGTATTGAAGAAAATGGTAGCCTGGTGGAAATTACCACAATCTAGTGGTTTTATTATGGCCAAATGTGAAGTTTTGAACACAAATAAATGATCTATTTTTCCTACAAAATAGTATTTACTCGACAATTTTTGGTAAAAATTGGCCAAGGCCCGTTTTGAGGGATGCCAAATCCAGTGGCGTCCACATTTTTTTTTCTAAAGAAATCGCTAATGTGGTTTGTCAAGATTTTGCTCCTGAGAACTGGCCTTGGATTTTGTATGAGGGAGGTCATTTTTGGGGAGAGGGTACAGTTTGTCAAGCTCTACAATTTAAAAAAAAACTCGAGCCAAATCGGTCAATTAATAAACTTTTCTTTTCAAACGTCAGTAAAACGGACATTGTTCGACTGAGTATCGGCCGCAAAGTTTTCCTCCGCCCCTCAGACTTTTTTTTGGTTGAAAAGTCATTGTGTCTTTTTCTCATCTGAAAAAAAGCCACATTTGAAGCTTTTTCAAAGTGGTCTTGGAAAAAAATTGATAACTCCATCGAAAAAAAATTATACCGATCCTGAAAATTACACTCCGATTGACAAATCTATAGCCTAGATATGCGTTTTTGAAGTTGCTAAGAACGATACATTTCTCATTCTAGCCAAAACTGCCAATTTTTAATCGTGGTGTAATTTTCAGGATCGGTATAATTTTTTCCCCTCTTTCGAATGGAGTTATCCTTTATTTTTCTAAAATCACATTGAAAAACCGTCAAAAGTGTTTTTTTTTCTTTTAGAGGACAAAAAGGCACATTGACTTTTTAATAAAAAAATAGTTTTAGCATCTAGACTGGGAAAAAGAATAGGGTTGCTATTTATGTGACCATATTTCTAATATCTGTAGAAATGGAGAAACAACATGGAGGGCCAAGACTTTTGACGTTGTGTGTATACAGGGTGTTTCATTAATATTGCGAAAAAAGTCAAGAGAAGTTTTCCCGCTTGAAAATAAGAAGGAAACTTCCTATAAACATGTGTTCGGAAATGCTTCATCACAGCGCTACAGGGAAGTTTTATTTTTATTTTTGTTCTTCCTAAATAGTATTTGCACTAATGTCGATCTTTTGATGAAAATTGGTGTTTGAGGGTTTCTTGTCATGCGAAATTCGAAGTTGATCTTGGTATGGCGCTTACTTGTAGAGGACGCTACCTAGATTTATTTTTCCTATCATTAACAGCCGTAACTTTTTTGGACGCGACTGAATTATATTTCCATGTCAAAAATCAGATTTTTTCATCATTTTTACGCAGCAAAAGTATACTTGTTAAGAGTCGCTGTGTGCAACCATTCTCGGGATATTTGGATTTGAAATAAAAATACATGTGATTTTGGGATTATGTTCAAGCAAGGTCATGCATTTTTTTTTTGAGAAAAAAAAATAGGATTTTTCCCTTGTTGAAAATAAGAAGAAAACTTCTTATAAAAATACAGAGTGACCCATTTTTTGATAGCGGGCCACCTTCATAACTTTTTAATGTATTGATCGATTTTGACGATTTTTTTTTGAAATGTAGACAGGGAAAAGGTGTATTTTGAGGCCATACTTCGCCCAGTTTTTTCCAAAAACCAAGCCTACTAGAGCATATTTAGAGGCTGGAAAATCCAGAAAACATATTAGCGATTTTTTTTTTTAAATCTGACTACGCCACTTTATTTTTCATCCCCTAGAATGGGTCTGTACCAGATTTCATGAAAAAATATTCAATTCGAAAATATTATTTCTGTGTGTAATTTTTTTTCTATTTTTTTTGTCAGTCTCGTTTGTCTGTTTCCATTGTATTTTGACATGAGAATATCTATTAAATGTTTATCGTTCGAGGAAAATACTTCTTGGTGCATAATAAAATTAATCTTCAATTTTTAATATTTTTTCATGAAATTTGGTACAGATCCATTTCAGGGGATGAAAAATCCAGTGGCGTAGTCAGATTTTCTCTAAAAAAATCGCTAATATGTTTTCTGGATTTTTCAGCCTTTAAATATGCTGTAGTAGGCCTTGGTTCTTGGAAAAAACTGGGCGACGTATGGCCTCAAAATACACCTTTTTTCCTCTCTACATTTCAAAAAAAAAACGTCAAAATCGATCAATAAATCAAAAAGTTATGAGGGTGGCCCGCTTTCAAATGGGTCACTCTGTATGTGTCCGAAAGTGCTCCGTTACAAAGCTACTGAATGTTGATTTTTTTTATTTTTTCGTTTTTTCCAATTTTTATTTTTTTTTTAAATATTTCAATAAAAATTGTTGTTTACATCACTCATTAGTTGAATTTTATCTTTTTACTAAAAATATGTAGCAATCATACGAAATATTTCACAACTTAACCTTCGCCATTATTTCATAATCACATGTATTTATCAATTCAAATCCCAATATCTCGAGAATGGTTGCCTGTAGCGACTTTTAACAAGTATACTTTTTCTGCATATAAAATACAAATAAATCTGTTCTGTTGCTTAAAAATGTTATAGAGGTACGTCCAAAAAAGTTATGGCTGTTAGTAATTGGAAACATAATTGTAGGTAGCGCCCTCTATAAGTTAGAGCCATACTAAGATCAAATTCGAATTTCGCATGATAAAAAACCCTTAAACACCAATTTTCATCAAAATATCGCTCCAGATATTATTAAGAAAAAACCAAAATAAAAATAAAACTTCAACACCCTGTAGCTCCCTGTTTTCACTTTTCACTTAAAACTTCGCATGCCAATATCTCAAAATAAATATAAATATTCAATTTTTGTGAAAACTATCAAGTAGATACAGGGTGTCTCACGGTGACCGTCCATTAGAATATCTCGGGAAATAAAACGATTGGAATTCTGAAAATTTGTATGGTGAGGTTTAAAAGGATGCTCTCTTCAAATGAAATAATAGCTACGTTGCGCGACTTCCGGTTATACCGGAAGTAGGTGCCAACTCGCTTGTTTTAAATGGAACACCCTATATATTATTACATTTTTGGATTCTTCGTAATATTCTAGGCAGATTTCATGTATCATGTCCTATACCTAAGTATGAGCGTTTTGAAATATTTTAGTTTTTATGTCAAAAATGTCGTTTGAAGGCTCCTATTTAAATGTGAATTCCACCTATAAGAAAGCCTCCATTATTTAATTTGTATTGGATTTCTTGGAAAAGGACCTATTTTAATAGATTTTTCACAGCACTATGAAAACTATCATTACAGGGTGGGCCAAAAATAAGATCAAAAATTAAATTCAGAAAACGGCCAAAGATCAATTTTTTCAAATGGAAACCCCTAATTTTTATAATTTTATCTTATTGCGCATTAAAAAAAAGGGTGAGTTTACCTAATATTGTTCATTCTAAAAATTCAAAAAAAAAATAACAAAAACATTTTTGGAGAGGACAATCTTATACAAACTCACCTTTATTTTTAAGGCACAATAGTAGGTGTTACAATGGGTCGACCAACAAAAAGTGGAGGTGTAATTTTAACCTGTGATGAGAAAGAAATAATTAATGTCCAGACCGCAATCCAAAAACAACTCGGAAGTGAATACCAAGTTGAGAGGCCGAAGCCCCTAAATCACAGAATAAAAGCAATTGGAATCAATGAGGATGATCACAGTACTAACGACGAAGACATTTTGAATAAAATTAAAAGACAAAATAATTTCAAGACGGATGGTGAAAATTTCAAGATGAAGATCATACATCGCACAAAAATAGTGAAAAACCGGTTTAATATGATTTTTGAAGTGGATCCAGAGTCATTTGATTATCTCATAGGTGCAGAAAAGATTAACATAGGTTGGAATAGGTGTCGTGTTTTTAGTGATTCTGGAATAATTCGCTGCTATAACTGCTCAAAATATGGACATGTACAAAAAGACTGTAGGAGTAAAAAAGCATGTGCTAAGTGTGGAGATGAACACGAGCAAAAAGACTGTAAAAGTGATGTGAATAAATGTGTTAACTGTTTTGTGTCAAACGAAAAATTTGGTTTGAGATTAGCTGTCGATCATGCATCCTGGGACATGTACAAAGACAAATGTGAGAGTTACAAACGAGTGGAAAGAAGACAACAAAGTAAATTTACCAAATTACTGTTAGACGAAGATGATGTGCCAAGATGTGATGTTATTTGTTTCAACTGTCAGGGATTTTTGCACAATAAGGACAATATTCAGATAGTTTTATGTGATTGGAAGCCCTGTCTTATGTTATTGTCTGAAACCCATGTGTCGTCTGATGTGACTCTTAGTGAACTTCGTGTGACCGGATATCGGATCGAGCAGTGTGTTACCTCGAACAGGAGGACTGGTGGAGTTATGGCTCTCATTAGAAATGACTGTAAGTACAAAGTTCATTACAATCAATGTACTGATAATTATGTATGGTGCTTGACCATCGAGATGTCTACTTCCGGTTCGTCGTATCTTTATACTGTTCTCTACCATTCACCCAATACAGAGAATGCATCGTTTGTCCAGTATTTTGGGACATATCTTGATCAATTGTGTGATTTTGAGGGGCTGAACATAATTGTTGGTGACTTCAATTTTCATCTGTCTAAACCGTCTTTTTATGGGGCAAAAATCTTAGATAAGGTGTACGAAAATGGATTCGCTCAAATAATACAGGAGCCAACAAGAATTACGAATACAAGTCAAACGTTAATCGACTATGTCATAACAAACAGTAAGAAAGTCTCACATAAAGTCCATCTTACCCCTAAGGTTAGTGATCATAATTTAATATCAATCAATATCAATGACAAAGCTACACAACTTGAACCAACAACTATTTTGAGGCGGTCAATGAAGAACTATAACGTAGATACTTTGCAGAATGCCGTAATAATTACAACATGGGACAGTGGTATTACTGACGTTAACATTCTGGCCAATAATTTTGTTGATGGTGTGACAACCATACTGGATAAAATGTGTCCGTTAGTAAAATTTGATGTCCAACAAAAATGCCTTCACAAGTATTGGATCACCGATGAAATAAAGGAGATGATGAGAAGAAGAGACAAGCTCTATGTGCAAGCCGTCAATACAAACAGCAACAATATATGGAACGACTACAAATCAATCAGAAATCATATCACGAATAAAATCCGCATAGAGAAGGATCAATATTTCAAGGAAAAAATTGATGATAATCGATTCAACCCTTCAGAGCTGTGGAAAAACCTAAAAAAGTTACTTCCTGATAAAAAGGGTCCGGAATCAGTAGAGATATTTTTTGATGATGGCCCAACGATGGACAGCTTGTGCATTGCAAACAAATTTAACGAGTTTTTTCTGAGTAGTGTCAACAGCATCGTTTCGTCTATTCAAACTTATGCAACACCAGAGCAGGTTGTCCAGACGATCACAGAACAGAAAAGCTCGTGGAAGCAATTCAAGAAAATCTCAATGGCAGAACTGAAAGAACATGTGAAGGGGATGAAAAATGTAGGCGGTGGCACATCAGGGATTTCTACGATGGTTTTCAGGGACGTGTTTTATGTGGCAGGGAACAGAATTCTCGACATAATAAATACATCTATGGGTTATGGAGTATTTCCAGATCAATGGAAGTGTTCGGTGGTCACACCAGTTCCCAAAGTTACCAACACGAAGCTCGGGGAAGAGTTCAGACCTATAAATACTGTGCCCTTGTATGAGAAGTTTTTGGAGGTGGAAGTGAAGGTGCAGCTCCAGGAATACTGTGAGCGGCATGATATATTGGTGTCCAATCAGTCCGGCTTCAGACATCATCATCATTCATGTGAGTCCGTTGTTGTCAATGTATGTGACGAGTTTGTGAAGAAAATCGACAGGGACAAGTATGTGCTTGCAGTGTTTTTGGATTTCCGTAGGGCTTTTGAACCCATAAACAGAAACATACTGCTCAAAAAACTGGAAAAGATTGGTATATCTGACATTGTTTTAGCGTGGTTCACCTCCTATTTGACTAACAGAACTCAAGTTGTAAAGTTTCGGGATGTGTTGTCACAATCTATGAATGTAGAACATGGGGTACCGCAGGGCACTGTGTTGGGTCCGTTGCTATTTCTGATTTATATTAATGTCATTGTAAACGTGGTGAAAGTGGCGAAAATCGAACTTTTTGCAGACGACACAATGCTGTATATAGCGGGCAGTGACTTGAGTGAATTACAGGACACCATGAACTGTGAGCTTGTATCTATTAGAGACTGGTTGTACAACAATTGTTTAAATGTAAATGTGTCAAAATCAAAATTTTGTGTGTACAGAAAAAAGTGTAGACTCTCTGAAGTTGATGTTAATGGTATCAATCTGGTTATAGATAATGTCAAAATTTTATATAGCATGGAAATTAAATATCTCGCAGTGATATTTGACCCAAATCTGACTTTTCGAACGTATATTAGATATGTAATGAGGAAATTTTCCACCAAAGTAAACTTCATTAGGAGGGTAGGAAAGCATCTGTCAATGTACACCAAACTACTGCTATATAATTCTATAGCTGCTCTACACTTAGAATTTTGCACCACATTATTCTACAACCAGCCAAAATATATATTAGACGAATTTCAAGTTGTGCAGAATCGAGCGATGCGGGCAATCCTCAAATGTAACCGGTATACACCAATCAAATATATGTTGAGTACTGTAAATATCTTCTCTGTTAAACAAAAAGTCATGTTCAATGTATTCGTCTTTATCTTCAAGATCAAGAATAAGTTGTTACCACCCTATATCTGTAACAGAACAAACACATTCCAAGATATTCACAGGTACAATACCAGAAATCGTTGCGACTTCATCCTCAACACCAGAAGCAGAACCAACCAACTCGCAAACTCGATCTTGTGTAAAGGTCTGCAGGAGTTCAACAACCTGCCTGCATTTCTAAAAAACTGTGATAATCTACCAAATTTTAAAAAAATTACCAAAGACTATATTTTAAACAATGTCCTGCCAACCTAACATGTTTCACTTTTAATCACTTATGTATTTTTATCAATGTAGGTATTTTTTTTCTCTCTGTCCTTTTTTATTCATTTAACTATATGTTTATACTTTTTATATTTTTTAAGGTTTATCATATTATATTATTATTTATTGTACTCCTTGAAGCTTGATGCTTAATAAAGATATATTATTATTATTATAATAAGATAAAATTATAAAAATCAGGGGTTTCTATTTGATTAAATTGATTTTGGCCGTTTTCTAAATTTAATTTTTGATCTTATTTTTGGCCCACCCTAATAATAGTTTTCATATTGCTGTGAAAAATCTATCAAAGTAGGTCCTTTTCAACAAGAAATCCAATACAAATCAAATAATGAAGGCTTTCTTATAGGTGATATTCACATTTAAATAGGAGCCTTCAAACGTGATTTTTGACATAAAAACTAAAATATTTCAAAAACGCTCATACTTAGGTATAGGACATGATACATGAAATCTGCCTAGAATTTCACGTAGAATCCAAAAATGTAATAATATATAGGGTGTTCCATTTAAAATAATTGAGTTGACACCTACTTCCGGTATAACCGGAAGTCGTGCAACGTTGCTTTTATTTCATTTGAGAAGAACATCTATGAATATCCCACCATACAAATTTTCAGAATCCCAATTGCTTTATTTCCCGAGATATTCTAATGGACGGTCACCGTGAGACACCCTGTATATTTCAGTAGAAAAAATTCGACGCCCATCGAGAGCTGAGCGTCGCGACGCGTCGAAAATATAATTCGATTGCAGGGACTTTGAAATTACGCTCATGCGAGAGTACATGTTATTTATAATTTTTTTTTGTTATTTATTTGGACTCATTTATCTCACTCATTTCTGGTTATACCGGTTTATAGTTAACATGTCTTGCTTGACAAAAAATGCGATTACGGACGATCTTACAAGAATACTAGTCTCAATTTCTGTTAGAAAGAAATTATTATGGGGACGAATGAATATTTTTCAAAGTTTAATGAATTCAACGCCTACAGGAGCTAAGCGTCGCAACGCGTCGAAAATATAAATCGGTCTCAGGGACTTTGAAATTACGCTCATGCCATATGCTATTATTAAATTTTCATTGATATTTATTGGAACTTATTCATTTTCATCCTTTCTGAATTATACCGGTTTAGAGTAAACATTTCTCAATCGACAAAAGACGCGATTACGGATGATTTTTACAAGATTTTTTTGTCAACCAAGAAATTTTTAGGTACTGAAACAGTTCAACTCAGGAATGATCAAGATTAATGGGTTCAAGTAAATCACAAAAAAGTTTCTAAATAACTTGTACTTCCGCAGGCGCGTAAATTCTAAGTCCCTGCAATCGATTAATATTTTTTACGCGTGGCGACGCTTCGCTCTTAGTAAGTGTCAAATTTTTTGAACCTTGAAAAATATCCACTTGAAGCCATACACTGAGCACTTCTTACCGAAATTATTGAGACTAGCATTCTATAAAAATCATCCGTAATCGGATCATTTACTATGTTTACTATAAAGTCGTATAAATCAGAAATGTGTCAGATAAAGGGGTTCGAGTAAATGACAAAAAAGTTTATAAATAAAATGTTCTTTCGAATGCGCGTAGTTTCAAAGTCCCTGCAATCGATTTATATTTTCGACGCGTCGCGACGCTTATCTCTAGGGAGTCGAATTTTTTCATCTTTGGAAAATATTCACTTGACCCGAAACATCGACTTCTTTTTACAGAAATTGAGAATACTTTTTTGTAAAAATCATCCGTTATCGCATTTTTGTTAATCATGAAATGTTTACTATACAGGGTTAGAAGAAATTACCAGAACGGTCGATTATTTCACAAGATACATGAGTAAGAAGAAACTGTCTCATTTAAAAGTTGTGAGACTTTCAAAAATCTACATATCTGTCATAATTTGGAATATACAGGGTCTGGCATAAAGTCATTGCTGATCAAAGGTGCGTTTTTTCAAATGCAACCCCCTGTATATTTATGAATATTTTGATTCTCCCTTCAATTTTGAGCAAAAATTGTGATACACATTTTGTTCCTAGATTAAACTGTTATCAAGATATCGCGATTTGAAAATGACATTTTTGCAGACCGTTCTTCTCTTTCTCAAACCGTTTGGGTTTTATAGCATGTCAAAGATGCAAAAATGTCACTTATAGATCGCGAAAACTCGAAAACGACCAGATTTAGGAGCATTATATGTATAATTTTTTTTTTTCTCAAAATTGAAGGAAGAATTGAAATATTCATAAATATAAAGGGGGTTTTATTTACAAAGATGCAACTTTCATCTGACATAAACTTATGGCCGACCCTGTGTATTCCAATTCATCACGGATATGTAGATTTATTAAATCCTCACAACTTTTATATGACCCATTTTTCTCTTAACTCGTGTATCTTTTGAAATAATCGACCGTTCTGGTAATTTCTCCTAACCCTGTATAAACAGTTATAACCCAGAACTGAGTGATATAAATGAGTTCGACTAAATAACAAAAAAGTTTATAAATTTATAAATTTCAAATATTTCTATTCGTTTACAAGATATTGGCATGCGGAGTTTTCAGTGAAAAAGCCTGTTTTTTTTTGTATAACAAACATTGAACATTGAATCAACTGTCAAAACTACCATGATAATGCCGTTTCAAAGCTAGGTACTTGGTACTAATATTTTTTAAAATTTGCCATTTAAAATCACATTGCATAGATTACATAATTTTAGTGCAGATATCTTGAAAAAGGTTACTTCTAGCCACTTTTAGAAGGTATAGCTTTTCCATGTAAATATGTGACGGAAAAATAAACTTCTGGTGGATGGTGCCTGAGACGTTTATGTATAACAGGTCCACTAGGATCATTATGAAAATTTGGTCGTTGACGTAAGCCGATTTTTTGGGAGATATACAAAAGTAGTATGTTTTTGGTAAAATTTTTATAATCCGATGTCAAAAGAAAACAATTGCATTGGAAATGTCTAAATTTTGAATTTTCCTTTTTTTTTAATGGAATGCCCTTGATATTTTTAAATATATAAAACGAAATATTTTTTCTTGTGATTACAAAAATATCATAAGTTTTTTGAAACCCTCTTCTAAGAAAAATTATATAATTTTTGAAAACATTTATTTAAAAAAAAACATCCTTTATTCTGGATCATTCCACTGCCTCGGCAACCATTGTCAATATCTTGGCCTTCAACAAAAGTTTTTTTTTCTTGTCGGTGATCGCTTTCATGGACTCCACTAAAGCCATCGCAAAATGGTAATCTTCCTTATTAGTTGGATCCATCTTCTCCGAGGATGTACGTTGTTTCAGATATAGGTCAACCGATTTACCTATTTCAGAAACGGTGTCTGCCAGTTTTGTCAATTGGTTGTCAACCGACTGATCTTGGCTTGAAACATCCTCTTCTTGGCTCGAACTGTCGGAACTGGTTTGGTTGAAAAAATGGTCTCTCTCAAGGTCTCTCTTCACCGTTTTCCAAATCTTTGATGGCCCGGTCACAGGCATCTTTAAACATTTGCTCTTACTTGCGATAGTGTTCCCCCTAATTCTGAAATTAAAAAAAAGTCAATTGAATAGATATCTGCTAGATTTATTTGAGTTTTTCTTCAGGGTGGAGTGTCATAATATGAAGGGTTGTCCAAATCTCCACAATTTCAAAATAAATTATATTTATCCCAATTTCATCAGTTCGAAGCGTTTCGGGGTAGCGCGCCCCATTATCAAGAACTGTGATAAGTTTTACTTCATCTATAAAAAACTCGATACAATTTTCAGTCTGATGAAATAAAACTCATAGTACAGTAAATCAGAGTAAATCTGGCACTTTGACTACTTTGAGTCCCATCAAATGACCCCCGCTCTGATTTTTTGTCAGTTGTTTTTGATCCATAAGAAAAGCTCAAATTCAAAAAGTTGTATACCCCCGCTCCCCCATTTTTGAGAAACTAAAAAAAAATGGATTTGATTTTCTGGCTAGACCGTAGGTCACACAGAAAATTTTATTTAACAAAAAATGGGGACGATCAAATTCTCTACAACTTTTGTGTCAACTAAAATAGCTCTAAAACTCACCGTAACAAAGTTAGAGGGCGCCAAAGTCGACAACTGCGATTTCTTTGCACTTTTGAGGGTCAAATAAAAAAAAATACGGTCGCAAAGTTTTTTAAGTGACCATGACAAACCTACAAAATTCATATGCAACTTTTTTCTACGACGCACTGTTCGCGAGATATATTGCATTCGAAGTCAAAATGTGCATACAGAGGGTGTCCGATAAGTATATGGCATAATTTCGGGAGCGTATAGGAAACTCATAGGGGAGGTCAAAATAACCCATATTTGTCATAGAACTTTTTTTTCTAAAGTGCCTCATAACGGAGATACAGAGCCCTGAAGGGGTACCCATAGATTTAATTTTTTAGCTCTAATTTTTGAACCGGCTTGTATAATTTAATGAAATTTTAGTATGTTGTGTAGGCCATAAATACTCATAAAACCATAGTGATAAAGTCAGAATTTGAAATTGTAGGGGGAACCAGGAACGGACTTGTCACCAAACCATTTTGGCCCAATTTTTGACAGGTGTCATTTTACAGAGCTGAAAACTACTTTTTCAGATACTCTGACCTTTTTTCTTCAAAAAAGGTGCTCTTGTTTTGATCCCATAAAACTAACCGTTTTCGAGAAAAATGAGTTTTCGTTCTACAGGTTATTGCGATAATACCACTGATCTATTAGATCGGTGGATAATGAACTTGAATACTACGGCGCCACTAGTTGTCGATGTGATTGTTGGTATTGGAATTTTTTTTGACACTCTCAAAGTGACTGTACTAGAATTTGACAAATAAAAAAAAATAAAAGAAAAATTGCTTGATTTTTCTGTCAAAAATTGGGCCCAAATGATTTGGTGGTCAGTCCGTTCCTGGTTCCCTCCACAATTTCAACTTCACTATGGTTTTATGAGTCTTTAAGGCCTCTAAGCCTCTAAGAAGAAAAATTCCTATTAACACGTATCCGGAAATGCTTCATTACAAAGCTACAGGGAGTTGAAGTTTTATTTTTATTTTTGTTTTTTCTTAATATTATTTGAAGCAATGTCGATATTTTGATAAAAATTGGTGTTTGGGGTTTTTTTGTCATGCGAAATTCAAATTTGATCTTAGCATGGCTCTAACTTGTAGAGGGTGTACCTACAATTAATTATTTTTCCTATTATTAACAGCCTTAACATTTTTGGACGTACCTCTATAACATTTTTAAACAACAGAACAGATCCATTTGTATTTTCTACGCAGAAAAAGTATACTTGTTCAAAGTCGCTAGTCGCTACAGGCAACCTCGAGATATTCGGATTGAATTAATAAATACATACATCTGATTTTGAAATTATGGCGGAGATAAAGTTATAACAAATTTCGTTGTAGTGCTACATATTTTGAGTTTGAGTAAAAAGATGAAATTCAACTAATGAGTGATGTAAACGACAATTTTTATTAAAATATAAAAAAATAAAAAAATGGAAAAAGGGGAAAATCAAAAAATTTCAACACCCTGTAGGTTTTTAACGGAGCATTTCCGGCACATGTTAATGGGAAGTTTTCTTCTTATTTTCAACAAAGGAAACTCATCCTGTTTTTTTTCAATAAAAATACAACTCCTTCCTTGACCATAATCTCATAATCACTTGGACAGGGTGTCTATTTAAGAATGGCAAGGTGCCAGATCTCAGAAACTAGGCATCCGAGAGACTTGCGGAAAATAAATTACTGGGTAATATGGAAATGAGAAAATGCTGGAAATATATCAGAAGTTCCCAAGATCGCCACAAGATGGCGTAACGGTGCTATCAAAACACAAAATCGCTGTTTTTTCGTGATTTTCAAATACAAACAGATACAAATGAGTACCGCTATGGATTCCTTGTGAGATTTCCTTCAAATTTGTTGTTTTGATTTTTTTTCCTAACATGTCAAATAATAAAATGTTTCCCCTTTTAAAATATATAAAAATAAATATACCATTACATTTGATTTTTTTGGAAAAAACTCAAAAACATGCTACCATTTCAGTCAACGCCATCTAGCGGCGTCGGCGAAGGTCAAAAATTCAAAACCAAAAAAGTTTTTTGAAGTGCAGATCATGCTCTTTCATATGAGACCAAGATCGCGTCAATCGGTTGGGTTGTTTCAAAGTTATGAGCATTCTTGAGTTGTAAGGTTTGACAGCTGATACCTGTCTTATTTGACATGTAAGGAAAAAAAATCAAAACAACAAATTTGAAGGAAATCTCTCAAGGAATCCATAGCGGTACTCATTTGTATTTGTTTGTATTTAAAAATCACGAAAAAACAGCGATTTTGTGTTTTGATAGCACCGTTACGCCATCTTGTGGCGATCTTGGGAACTTCTGATATATTTCCAGCATTTTCTCTATTCCATATTACCCAGTAATTTTTTTTCCGCAAGTCTCTCGGATGCCTAGTTTCTGAGATCGGGCACCTTGCCATTCTTAAATAGACACCCTGTACCGGGTGGCCAACTAAGAATGCGAGGTACCGTTTCTCGGAAACTATTTATCGTAGAGGCTTGCAGCAAAAAATTTTATGACTAAAACGGCCAAGAGAAAAACCTGGAAAATATTCTCAAGTTTCCGAAATGGTCGCTAGGGGGCGTAACAACCAACACCAAGTAGAAAAATATGATTTTTATGGAATTTTGTCCAATGAAAATATATCGATGAGCTCATTTTCGGATTAACTGACTATTTACCTACACTTTTTGTCAAAAACGTTTTTTTCTATCTATCATAATTAAGTGGTGGGGGAAGTTCAATTGTTTTTTTAAACAAACGGAGATTTCTCCCGTTTCGCTTGACCGATTTAAACGAGCTTGGGCTCATATGAAAGAGCATGATCCGCACTTCAAAAAACTTTTTTGGTTTTGAATTTTTCACCTTCGCCGTCGCGGCTAGATGGCGTTAACTGAAATGGTAGCATGTTTTTGAGTTTTTTCCAAAAAAATCAAATGTAATGGTATATTCATTTTTATATATTTGAAAGGGGATACATTTTCCTTTAAAAAAAAACAAAAAAATTAATGTTTTTTTTTGTATTTTTTTTTGTTTTTTTTTGTTTTTTTTTAATTTTTTTTTATAGGAAAATGTGTCCCCTTTTAAAATATATGAAAATGGATATACCATTACGTTTGATTTTTTCGGAAAAAACTCAAAAGTATGCTACCATTTCAGTTAACGCCATCTAGCGGCGACGGCGAATGTTACAAATTAAAAAGCAAATGAGCATTTTATAGCGCAGACTATTCTCTTTCATAAGAGCCCAAGTTCGTTAAAATCGGTCAAGCGAAACGGGAGAAATCTCCGTTTGTTTAATAAAACAATTGAACTTCCCCCACCACTTTATTATGATGGATAGAAAAAAACGTTTTTGACAAAAAGTGTGGGTAAATAGTCAGTAAATCCGAAAATGAGCTCATCGATATATTTTCATTGGACAAAATTCCATAAAAATCATATTTTTCTACTTAGTGTTGGTTGTTACGCCCCCTAGCGACCATTTCAGAGACTTGAAAATATTTTCCAGGTTTTTCTCTTGGCCGTTTTAGTAATAAAATTTTTTGCCGCAAGTCTCTACGATTCATAGTTTCCGAGATACAGTACCTCGCATTCTTAGTTGGCCACCCTGTACATACTTATTTTTTATTTCAAATCCAAATATCTCGTGAATGGTTGCACGTACCGACTTCTAACAAGTTTACATTTTCTGCGTAAAAATGATGAAGAAACCTGTTTTTGACTCAAGAATATAATACAGGCACGTCAAAAAAACCGACGACTGTCAATAATAGAAAGAATAAGTGTAGGTAGCAGTTAGAGCCATGATAAGATCAAATTCACATGTTTCATGACATAAAACCCTCATACACCAATTTTCATTAAAAGATAGACATAAATGCAAACACTATTTAGAAAAAACAGAAATAAAAATAAAACTTCAAAACCCTGTAGCTCTGTATTGAAGCATTTCCGGACACATTTTTATAGGAAGTTTTCTTCTTATTTTCAAGCGGGAAAACTCCTGATTTTTTTCGCAATATCAATGAAACACCCTGTATATTGTTGTATCGTAATATATTCATATTGCACTGTACATTATCGTTATGAGAATAGGCCCGTTTTCGAAACGCACCAGCCGCCGCTCTCGCAGCAGCTCGCGACTCGCGACATACCTCGCGAACAGGGCGTCGAAGAAAAAAAAGTTGTATAATTTTTATGATTTTTGTGTCTTTTTTCATGATCTTCATTTTAAAAAACTTTGAGACAGTAAAAAACAAAATTTTTGACCCTCAAAAATGCAAAAGATTGCAAACAAAATCGCATTTGTCGACTTTGGCGCCCTATTACTTTGTCACGGTAAGTTTTAGAGCTATTTTGGTGAAGACAATGAGACAAAAATTGTGGAGTTTGATTGTCTTCATTTTTTGTTGGATTAGATTTTTTGTGCGACCTTCACTTTAGCCAGAAAGTTTCTAAATAACGGTGGGCGGTGGGCGGGGGATACAACTTTTTGAATTTAAGCTTTTCTGATGGATCAATAACAAAACTGACACAAAATCAGAGCGGGGGTCATTTGATGGGAGTCAACACCCTTTTTGAAGCCAGATTCACTTGACAACTACGTCATTTTCACAAAAATTGCACAAACAAACGGGAAACACTTATAAATCGATAAATTACAAAATAAAACAATTATTAAATATGTCTCATGAATTTGTAAAATGTAAAGAAGCACTCACCTCACCAACCTTCTCTTCTGGCTCTGGCTAAGAAGAAGTAAGAAGTAAGATTAGTAGGAAGAAGCTAAGAAGAGAATGAGAGAATCACAAAAGAAAAGAGAAGAGAATGTCAAACTGTCAAACAAATGCCTGGTTTACCAGAGAGAGAGTATCAGTTTACTAGCCTAGTTTACACCGAAAACTTGGTCCGCGGACCAAGTACTAAATTCGAACTATACAGAACCAAATATTTGGTTCGAATGGGGAAAACAGTTGCGGACTAAGCTGGTCCGCTCTTGGTTCGGTACTCGCCAGCTGGTGGCAGAAATTTTATTCTTAACCAACTACACGTGTCCCACCGCTCAACGAGTCCTGGGGAAATACGTTTGCGCACTGTGAATTTGAGATTCATTTTTATTCCTAATTTCGAGCTTAAATTGTTTGAACTATGGAAGTTTTGAGCTTTTTGTCTGGTGTCTAGTTCTAAATATACCTTCTATTTATACAAGACCATGAGGTTGGTGTTTATATAGCCTCTTGAATGATTTATTATTAATTAAGTTTGGTGTTAGTTATTTCAGCTGCTAATCATTGTTGAGTAAATAAAAGATAGCGCAATCTTGTAATCTAGGTTCAGATGTTGCATGTTGCCCCTTTACCTTAAGCGGGACGTTTCATACCCTTTGCCAGAACTCACAACTGTAAGAACAGTGCTTTGCTTACCCTGGTGCTTACCTACGCTGATATGATTTTTGAATTCAAAGTTGAAGTTTGAAAAGGAAAATGATAACATTCCATAAAACGGTGTCTCCCTGTAAAACTACAATACATTATAATAATATCATGTACAGAGTGGGCAACTAAAAAAATACGAGGTAAACTGTATCTTGGCCACTATTTATCCTAGAGGCAGAGGCTTGCGGCAAAAATAATTATCACTAAAACGGCCAAGAGAAAAACCTGGGAAATATTTTCAAGTTTTTGAAAGGGCCGCTAGGGAGCGTAACAACCAACATCAAGTAGAAAAATAGGATTTTCATAGAATTTTGGCCGATAAAAATATATCGATGATATTTTCATATTCACTGACTATATTCCTACACTTTTTGTCTTCTTTCAAAATAAAGCGGTGGACCCAAGTCCAAGCCCTTTAAAATCGGTCAAGCGAAACGGGAGAAATCTCCGTTTGTTTAAAAAAATTATTGAACTTCTCACACCGCTTTATTTTGGTAGATAGAAAATAAAACGTTTTAGACAAAAAGTTTGGGTAAATAGTCAGTTATGTCATCGATAAATTTTCATTGGGCAAAATTTTATAAAAATCCTATTTTTCTACTTGGTGTTGGTTGTTACGCCCCCTAACTACTTGACTTGAAAATATTTTCCAGGATTTTCTCTTGGGCGTTTTAGTCATCAATTTTTTTGCTGCAAAAGCCTCTACGATGAATAGTTCCCGAGATACAGTACACCGCATTCTCAGCTGCCCAGCCTGTGTACAGGGTGTTTCATCAATATTGAGAAAAAATTCGGAATGTGTTTTTTTCGCATTAAAATAAGAACAAAACTTTACATAAACATGTATCTGGAAATGCGAAAATGCTTCGTAACAGAGCCCTGTAGGTGTTGAGATTTTATTTTCGTTTTGGTTTTTTCTGAATAACATTCGAACCAATGTCGATCTTTTGATGAAAATTTGTGCTTAGGAGTTTCTTATCATGCAAAATAAGAATTTGATCTTGGTATGGCTCTTACATGTAGAGGGCGCTACCTACACATTTTTTTTTTTGATGAACCTGTATTATATTAATTTGTGAGTAAAAAAAAACAGATTTTCTTATCATTTTCACGCAGAAAATTTATAATTGTTAGAAGTCGCTACGTGCAACGATTCTCGAAATATATTTTGGATTTAAAATAATTGACACATGTGGTTTTGAAATTATGGCGAAGGTAACCTGCTAGAAGTTATTACAATCAATATTCCGTAGGTTTGTTCCATATTTTCAGTAAAAAAGGTCAAAGTTGACTAGTTTGTAATGTTATCAATAGCTCTTATTTAAATATTATTTAAAAAAAAATGTGAAAAAAAAACTAAAAAAAATTAAATACAATAAAAACTTCAACACCATGTAGCTCTTGTAACGAAACATTTCCGCGGACACATGTTTATTGATGAGATTTTTCTTTTTATTTTCAAGCAGCCAAACTCATATCCTAATTTTTGGCACTGTCAATGAAACACCATGCTTCGCCATAATTTCAAAATCAAATGTATTCATTATTTCAAATTCAAATATCTCGAGAATGATTGCACGTAGCGACTTTTAACAACAATAAATTATCTGCGTGAAAATGATGAAAAAATCAGTTTTTTCACTAAAAAATAAAATGCAGGGATGTCCAAAGTGTGGTAGCGCCCTCTATAAGTTAGAGGCTTCCTTAGATCTGATATGAATTTCCTTTGATGAGGAATCCTCAAATATGAACCAATTTTCATCAAAAGATCGACACCAGTTTGATTATTATTTAGGAAAAAGAAAAATTAAAATAAAATTTCAACACCGGAAACACATCTCGATTTTTTTCGCAATATTAATAAAACAGGGTGTTTCATTATTATAATATAATATAACAGAACCAATATAAAGAAGCAACATTTTCAAACTAGACAAAAATGTATTCTCGTTACAAAATTACCAATGCATTGTCGGAAAAAGGAAAGATTATTTATGAAAATTTGCCAGGGGACCCATTTTTGTCAGACAAAAAATAACCAAAATTGACCCAAACTCAAAATCAACCTGGAAAAATACTCCATATCCCGTGAAATCGTTCTTTTATGTTTTGAAGAATAATGAGAAAGGGATTTTTGTCTATGAGAAGGTTAGTCATGTTTCTTATGAGCATCAACGTGGAAAACTTCATAAAATATTGAATATGAAGCTAAAATCAATAACATATAATAATAATAATAAATAATATAACCGTTTCGTAGATAATCAACCGACTAACTTTGAAAACTGGTTGGAAGAGTTTCAAAATATTACCAAAACAAATTATTACATTCTATGCAATATTTTATTATGAATATATTGTGAGAGTTGGCATATACCTCGGCATATACTGTCATGTAAATATAATCAAAAAAACTATCAAGAATTAGAATTATATTGATTACAACAATTTTTTTCAAACACATGACAATGTATGATTCCATCACGCATCATGGCTGGAAAAGATTGATTAGATAAAGAGTACAAATCAGTGAAATGAATAAAAGTTCATTCCAAAGACAATAACATGAACGTCCGACCATAGGTCGATGAAATGGGAAAACGTAAATGGCGAGGACTCGTTGAGCGGTGGGACTCGTGTAGTTGGTTAAGAATAAAATTTCTGCCAGCTGGTGTACCGATTAGTACCGAACTAAACTTGGTTCGATCTGGATCAAAATTATTGTTATTTTCATTGAACTCGATACTACCGTAGAAGGGACCCATCCGTACTGTTCACTGTTTACATCGAGTTGACTGGACAAATTTTCGACTAGAAAGAGATAGAGACAGAAAGGGGTGTCTATCTTTGTCATATCTGTTGACATAATATATTAGCTGTGTTTGTTATGCACCATGATACTACGAAAACGTAGTATCATGGTTATGCACCACTAGTGCACACTTTTCAC
Source organism: Orchestes rusci (assembly GCA_958502075.1). Taxonomy (NCBI): domain Eukaryota; kingdom Metazoa; phylum Arthropoda; class Insecta; order Coleoptera; family Curculionidae; genus Orchestes; species Orchestes rusci. The sequence continues at coordinate 16,885,676 of OY293313.1, read as the reverse complement.
ACTGCAACACTCAGTGTGGCTTTGTTTGTGAAATGTTTGTCTGTTTTTTAGGATAGAATCTTAGTACGTTTAGTAAAGATATTCTATCCTAAAAACCAGACAAACATTTCACGAAGAAAGCCACACTGAGTGTTGCAGCTAATATTATGTTCAATCAATATGTAGCTTTCTATAGTTTGGGTGCCAAACAAAATGGTTAATTTCTGCAGTGCATTTGTGTGTGGTAATAAATACACTCCAGAAAAGCAGATTTCATTTTTTGGCTAAGTGATATAACTCCAATTATTAGGGACAAGGGCATGCACCTTAAGTACACCTACACCAAATTGTCCTAGTTAAAAGGGCCCTATACTCACACAGCAGACAGCACACTCCTACAGCAGGGGAAATCTAGGCCTGCCGCAGGAGAAGCTTCCTTGTAAAGTACGTTTTGTTTTGAAAATGTGACAATTTCACATCCTCTGTTCGAGTTCGTTGGTACTGGTACTACTAACATCATTTCCAAAGTTTGTTTTCTCATATCTTGCTTGAAATAATGCTAGGAAGATATGAAGGGGCCCTTACCGCCCTGCTCAGAAGGCGATCTAGGAAATTGCCGCAATCGCCCTGCCTCCTAGATTGCCCCTGCTGCAGGCGTGTGAGTAGGGCCCTTTAGGAATTGACGATGGTAAACAATCCAAGAAATGCAAAAGTTCTATTCGGACATTCCTCAAGCCCCCTATCAAAAAACACCATATTTATTAGTTTTAATGTGACCTCAAAAATACAAGTATTTTCATTTTTATTTTAAGCTATTATAGTTTTCCAAGTTTATACCTTAATACCTTTACTTTACTCAAAACACAGGTTAAACATATAAATCACCCTGCACCATTGAGTTTGGCAACAAATTAAATGGTCAGTATTTCAATTTTATGGACAGTACTCTTTGGCATTATTTTATTTCCCTTGGTCAGTATGATAATAAATGGTCGGTTGAAATAATGAAGGGTCAGTAACATAAAGAAGTGGTCAGTAAAAATAATAAATGGTCAGTATAATAATAAATGGTCGGTTGAAATAATTATCGGTTAGTAATATAAAGAAATGGTCAGTAGAAATAATGAAGGGTCAGTACCTAACATAAAGAAGTGGTCAGTAAAAATAATAAATGGTAAATATAAATAATCAAGAGTCAGTATCATAAAAAAACGATCAAATAAATTAGTGAATGCCTGGTGAAAATAATGGACAGTTCATAAAATTAATAAAGCGACAGTAAAATAATGAATGGTTGGTCATATATTTTATTTCGTACAAATACAAACATTTTTACAACGGAACGAAACACAACTTAGTAAAGAGAAAACACTCAGCCTTTATGTCATGATGAAGTAGTCAGATAGGTTCCTTTGAGAGGCGAATTTAGTTTGGGTTAGTTAGGGTTAGTTTGTGTTGGTAATAGAAATTGATGAAAAATATGCAGCGGCTCGTGGCTTAGCACTAGGTTAACATTACAATTATTATTATACAGTGTGTCTGCTTGAGTTGGCCACATATGGGAAACTTTTTTATTATTAATTTTAGGAAAAAAAGTTATTCTTTATAAAAAGTTCAGCATGTTCCAAAACTTAAAATGCAACCATCAGATATTACATTTTTCCTGTCGTATACGAGGTTTGTCAAAAAATATGAATTTCACTCAAGAGTAAAATTTGACAATATCGAAAATTGTTATAAAGAAAAATAAACACTACCATTAAAATGATTGTTTTTTTCTTTTTTAAATTTATTAAATTTTATAAATAAATTAATATTAAACAGTAATCTCTTATTTTAATTATTGGACATTTAAATCAATGCATTAATTCAAATGAAAAAATGTAATATCCCAGATAGCACACAAGTTTACATCAAGTCTTGATTTTGAATTGTCTTTGCGACCACGTGCGCGTGACGTCATCCGTCGGTGGGCGGTGTGACCGTTGGTGGGGGTGGGGGTGGGGGGTTTGGGATGACATTACATTTTATGAACAGTTCATGCTTGAAGAAATTGAATATTGTGGGTGAGTGTTATCATCGTTCAGTTCTAAATTTAGCTCGCGGTTTTCTTATCAGTAACAACGAGTCTCAGCCTGCAGTTTTCTTATCACCAGTAGACAACATGTGGGTTTCCTATCACACTCCTCTTATCAACAGTTCTAAATTTAGCTCAAATGCAGTGTTCTTATCAGTAACATGTGTCAGCCTCTGGTTTTTTCTCGACTATAAATTGATTCACCTAGTTGAAATTACAACCCTCAAATACGTAAAACGAATCACACCGAAAATGTCACTCAACAAGTTCGGTTCTCATTTATTCAAGAGAGATGAAACAGAAAACAATATCAAGTTATTTAATTAAAACAAACAATGTTTTATTTCACAAGAATTTTATTCACAATAGCACATCGGACGCGTGTCTCTTTATCAGTCAACCACAACCTTGGAATTCACAATAGTACATCGACCGCGTGTCTCTTTATCAGTCAACCACAACCTTGAACTTGGCGCTATAGTTGCTGTACTTTATTAATAAATTAAAACTATGAATTCATAGGAATTTTACTTACAATTTGCCTAAGTAACAGTCTAAGTTGTTCATATAAAGATATCATGGGACACTCTATACCAAATGTATTGAACTCCAATTTACCGGAATTTTGTAGGGAATTTTCAAATTCATTATATTCAAAAAAGCGACCATCTTGAATGAAGTATAACAATCCATTCACATATCGAAAAACTGTGGTGAATAGGGGTGGTATACCATTAAAATGTATTGATGTGTAGCCAAAGGACTCTGGCTGTAGAGTACACTCATCCAAATTTACAAAGGCATTATCATCATAAAAGAAGATGGTTTTTCCAGAATAGGTATTGACTGCTCCAAGTAACTTTCTACCATCCACAAATGGTTCAAATCTTTTTGTTATATTGATTCGGTCAATTAATCTAAATCTATCCTCGCTAAGTATATATAAATAATCATTTATAACTACAGCTATCTGCCCCGATGGTCTTTTATACACAGCTGTTAGTTTTTCAAACGGTGGCAGGAATTTAAGTAGTAGACGAATCGGTAGAGCTTTTGAGGTGAACATTTTTGATTTCAAACTCATTATCCACAATTTTTCCCCTTCTTGTATTATTATTTGTTTCGAATTCAACTCTCAAAACAAAACAGTATATCCTGCTTGAAGTGTTTCTTTGTGATGAGAACAATCACTGTGATTGGACACTTATTTTTGAGGGTTGAAAATTTGTGAATACGTACCTGTAAATATTTATAAAAAGGCGTTTGAAATAAAATAAAAAATGTAATCAAAAATGTGATTTATTCAATCAATAAACATGTTTTATACAAATTATAAACATTAGTAAGTGCACACATTGCAGGTGATGATAAATGGTATAGAAAATGTGTTTTTTCATAACTAAAATATATCTAGGTATAATATCCTTTTTTATTGTTGAATATGGCTACATTTCATCTAAATCTGTTTGTTGGTTTGTGTAGGTAGCTCATCCACCACATCTTCATTGATAGTACTCATTATTGAACTGTTTTATTTTCAATCACTACGGGGCATTTTATTTGTAATTCACCATAAAATTCTGTTATTTTACTATCCGTTTCACGTCTAAACGCTATCAAATCACCTTTCTTGATAGATCTATTTTCCAGCTTTCCTGCTTTTCCATTAACCAACATGGAAACGTCTTTTTTAGGATATTCACCGAATAAAATGATTTCTTTTTCAAATGGGAAACGGTATGAAGTTCTTCCATCTTGCATCAACACGAAATTTTTTTCTGTTGGTGTATAGCGACCAATAAATGGTAAAACCATTACATAAGATAAATTAACCTCAGAAAAATTAAATAACTTGATATTGTTTTCTGTTTCATCTCTCTTGAATAAATGAGAACCGAACTTGTTGAGTGACATTTTCGGATTGATTCGATTTACGTATTTGAGGATGTATTTATGCAATTACTTTAGCTTCACGTAACTCTTCGATTATTGATAGTATTTCATTATTATGACCAGTATGACCAGCTCTCATGGAAGCTGTTATTAGTCTCAATCTATCAACAAGTTCGTTGATATTATCCCAATAAACATAATCTATATCGTTTTTATTGATATTCCACAACCCCTTTCCCGTTCGCATTCTAGTTATTGGAGGTTTTAGTTTCTTTAAAAAACGAGAATATAATGGTTTGATGTGTCGTGTTTTTGTTATGCCATGTTTTTGTAGGTATGGTCCTATTATAGTTATATATTTTGATGATCCATTTCCCTGCACACGTTCATTTGGATCATTATTTCTTCGATATGCATTGGTTTTAGCTAAAATATCCATATAATTATCCAAATCCTCATCTTCATAGTCTTTAGGATATTTTTTAAATAGTAATTCATACAATCCTTTTGTACCATCATAAATTTTTCCATCTACTTTCACATTTTTTCCAATAATTTCTACAAATTTAAGTGTGGTCCCCAAATAGAATTTATCAGTATCTATGTCATGTACTATTCCATAATGATGATCAAAATTATGTTCAGTATCCTTCACACTAGCATCAATATAATCTCTTGGTAGTGGATCAAAACTTTTTAACCATATTTCATATGGTTGCGTGTCGATTAAATTTTGAACCGATTGCCTTGACTGTTCCAATATATTTGAAAGATTTTGATTTTCCGAGCTTTCGAAGGGGTTGGTTTGAGCTATAACACTAGTTTCTAGTATAGTTGGTAACTGACTACGTTCTTGTATAGTATTAGGTAACTGACTAGGTTCTTGTATAGATGGTAACTGGCTAACAGATGCAAGGCTTGTATCAAAAAATGATGGTATTTCCATCGGTAGAATAGGAGTTCTACCAGTTCTTGTAGGTCTTGTAGGTGTTGATGTCTCATAAAATAATCTTGAAAAACTTGGTTTAGGTTTTAATGGTGTTGTGTGAAACATAGAAGTTTCAGGTTCTTCTTCTTCTTCTTTGAATTCTTCCTTTATGTTGAAAGGTTCATTTATTTTGGAAATGAGTTGTTGTAGCGGTTGAGTTATTGGTTTGTAAGCTTGCTCTAGTTGTGATTGTGTAGTGGTCATAGCTAATTTTAGACTATTATATTTATCCTTGACAGCTTTTCTTGACTTCATCAATTCCTCAGCCAACCGCTTATCCATTTTATAGATATATGAATGAATCAAAATTTTTCCTATATCTTCCGCAATTCAGTTCACAATCTTTATCAATAACCAGAAAATTATAAGGTTCTTTCCAACAGTGTGCGCAGAGTTGCTTCAATTGCTCAAATGACATATCCAGCATACAATGATCATTATATATATGATTCAAATTCATAGAATCCTGCTTGAATAAAATTAGCAAATTAGCGTTCTCACGTATAAGTCTTTTCTGAATTGATGAATAACCTTGAAAAATAAAAAAGCAGTCTGTATTTTTATGTCTCGAATGTGTGAAATAGTCCCTTATTATAGTTTGTGTTCCACATGGTATATCATCAAATATGATGACCGATTCTGGTGATATTTCATGAGGAGGAATGATATTTTCATCGCTCTCATACTCGAAATATCCAATCTCTTCCATGGGTGCCAATAGTTGTCTTAAATATTCATACTTTGGCTGTTGTAATGATTTGGAATAAAGGTACACGTTTGCAAATCTTATTCCATTTGGATGCTCAAGTAAAGCCAACATCACGTTGGTTTTACCTGAACCAGATGGTCCAACAATGAGACATCTTTTCGATTCCCCACCAAATAAATCGCCATGTTTTTGAATTGGTTTCGTAAAATCCTTCACATCATGGTTTGTGATGGGTAAGGAAAACGATTGTTTTTCTATCCGCATTCTAGATATCAATAAACAGAATTGTTTTTTGCAAAAGTATTTATACATTAATCAGATGGACATATTGATCAGATAGCATGAAATCGATAGACAATCGTGTTGCAAATTTTTAAACTGAAAATAGTATTTAAATGATACACACAAACCTCTATAGGTATAAAATGATTGTACACGCTTCACGAAAGTACACTTCCTCCAAACACTCCAAGAGGGAAGGTCGAGGTTTAATAAACACTCTGATTAATAGACTACCTGTTGAGCTTCATATTCCTGGCTATCAATTTTGTGGTCCTGGTACAAATCTAGAAGAAAGATTGAATAGGGGAGAGTCTGGTATCAATCCATTGGATGCTGCGTGTCGAGAACACGATATCGCATACTCACAAACAACTGATTTACCTCAACGACATCGAGCGGATAAAGCTCTAGCAGATAAAGCTTGGCAGAGAGTTGGAGCAAAAGATTCCTCGGTAGGAGAAAGAATTGCTGCTCTAACAGTAAGTGGAATTATGAAAGGTAAACGGAAACTTGGAATGGGGATCAAGAGAACCGAAAGAAAAAAGAAAACACGAGTTATCAAACCCCCCAAAAAAATTGGTGGATTTCTTCCATTATTACTTTCAATTTTGGGTGCACTAGGAGCTTTAGGCGGTGGTGCAGCTGGAATAGCTAAGGCCGTTAATGATATTAAAGTATCAAAGGAGCAACTCGAAGAATTACATCGACACAATAAAGAAATGGAAAAACTTTCCAAGCAGGGTGGTGGATTATACATTAAACCCTACAAAGGAGGCACTATCAAGAAAAAAACCATAAAAAAAATCAAATAATATTTTCGCAGAGATCCCTTTCAAATAACGATATACTAAAATATGTGAAAATATTGAATATCTCACATTAAAGAGGTGTATTTATGTGTGACAACCTCCTCAAAAAAAAAATTTAAAGTGAAGGAATGTGGTATTTTGAATCTAGAAAGTTAACAAAATCATGGAACTCATTGTACTGCATACATAATAAATGAAAATTAAGCGTTTTATTTTGATGGTTATGGAAACTTGAGACCACCTATCAAACTCGTTAATTATTTGAGAACTCATTACAAAGTCCATGAATCCTGGTATTCGTATGAAACAATCATTGCAATAGACATGCAGGGCTTCAATTTGGCAGAAGATTTCAAAATCAAGGAGCTGTCAATCACAAATAGCCTTCAATCTAGTCATTTTCTTTTCTGAGAACATGTGTATTACAACTGCTTGACTATTTTTGTCAAAGGATTATAGCTTAATAATTTATCATGTAAAAATCAGACAATATACTGATGAATCCTTCTTGTATTATTTGTTTCGAATTCAACTCTCAAAACAAAGCAGTATATCCTGCTTGAAGTGTTTCTTTGTGATGAGAACAATCACTGTGTGTGTGATTGGACACAACAAGAAAACAAGAAAACAAGAACACAAGAAAACATGAAAACAAGAAAACAAGAACACAAGAAAACAAGAACACAAGAACACAAGACAAGAAAACATGAAAACATGAAAACAAGAACACAAGAACACAAGAAAACAAGAAAACAAGAACACAAGAAAACATGAAAACAAGAAAACAAGAACACATGAAAACATGAAAACAAGAACACTAGAACACAAGAAAACAAGAAAACAAGAACACTAGAACACAAGAAAACAAGAAAACAAGAAAACAAGAACACAAGAAAACATGAAAACAAGAACACAAGAAAACATGAAAACAAGAACACTAGAACACAAGAACACAAGAAAACAAGGAAACAAGAACACAAGAAAACATGAAAACAAGAACACTAGAAAACAAGGAAACAAGAACACAAGAAAACATGAAAACAAGAACACTAGAACACAAGAAAACAAGAAAACAAGAACACTAGAACACAAGAAAACAAGAAAACAAGAACACAAGAAAACATGAAAACAAGAAAACAAGACAACAAGAAAACAAGAAAACAAGAACACTAGAACACAAGAAAACAAGACAACAAGAAAACAAGAACACTAGAACACATAAATATTGCCACGATATATCCCTTAGTATAAAAATTAGCAATGACAACAGGACTTCCAGCAAAAGTATTGTTTCTGAGCGCCTTTTTAACAATACCTTGTATATACAAGTGGATTCAAATATACAAGAAACGTTTATTTGCATATCAACCAATCATAATGACTCTTGACCATCAAACTGAGAAAAATTAATTGTTAATAATGGATTGATTGGCTAAAAATTGATGAGTCAATTAAAAATTTGTCATATTTAGCTTTTAAGTTAAGACTTTATTTTGTAGATGAAAATTTTAAACCAACAAACTGGAATGTACTTATTGATTCGTTTGAATGTAAAAATCATATAGAATTCGCTATTATATCAATCTTTGCATTCATTTTTTGTATCATGCTACCCATTCTAGGAGTATATTTGTATAGAAATAAAAGAATTATCTACTAGCAAGTGTTTTTTATTGAATTACAAGATATTACAATACATTATTTTTCATAACCCATGAATTATGTGAATTATTCATGCCCAACCATTTAACATAAACTTTATTTCCCTTCCGTCTTAGAATCTTTTCTACCAAATACACGTCAGGATGTTTAACTTTTTGCAACTCCTCCTTATAAAATGCACCCTGTATCTCTTCACCTCTATGATCCTCCAATATGTAGGTTGTTGGATTTGTGATTTTTATTTTTTTAATCACAAAGATTTCATTTGACCAGTTAGGTGTATACCCTTTTGAAAACATCTCACGAAACTTACTTATTCGCACATAGTCTCCCTTTTCATATTTGGAAGGATTCACTGTTTTTATGCGACCATAAACTTTTGATAGTAGGTGCTTCTCATGTTCCTTAGATACTTGTATAGGTTTCATTCCAATAACAGAATGTTTGGTATTATTGTATTCTGATACTATCTCAGGTAATATTTTTAACCATTTATAGTTTCCCTGCAAACTGAATTTTTTCCACATTCTGTTTTTCAATGTTCTGTTCACCCTCTCTACGATGCTAGCTTTCATATTGGAAAATGTTGAGTAGTGATTGATGTTGAATTTTTTCATCAAATCTTGGAACTCTGTATTATAGAATTCCTTTCCCTGATCAGTCTGCAGATTTTTAGGGGGTGTTTTTACACTGTTTAAAATTAATTTCATGGCTGTGGTTACATCTTTAGCAGTCTTTGTTTTGACAGGAATTGCCCAAACAAATTTTGAAAACACATTAATTATAACCAGAATATATCTATATCCTTTGTTTATTTTTGAATATGGTTGCATTTCAACTAAATCTGCTTGAAAAAGATCATTGATCCCCTTTACAATTACTGCTCTTCTTTTAAAAAATCTTCTGGCTGGTTTGTGTAGCTCACTCACCACATCTTCTTTGATAGTATTCATTTTTGAACTGTTTTATTTTCAATCAATACAGAACCTTTTATTTGTAAGTCACCATAAAATTCTCATACTAAATGGTTAGATAAGCGAAGCTTCAATTCTGGAGACATACTGAACATCATTTAGAGAAATAGATGGTTTATATAATTATTTGAGAACATGCGAATTACAACTGCTTGACTATTTTTGTCAAAGGATTATAGCTTAATAATTTATCATGTAAAAATCAGACAATATACTGATGAATCCTTCTTGTATTATTATTTGTTTCGAATTCAACTCTCAAAACAAAGCAGTATATCCTGCTTGAAGTGTTTCTTTGTGATGAGAACAATCACTGTGTGTGATTCGACACTTATTTTTGAGGGTTGAAAATTTGTGAATACCTACCTGTAAATATTTATAAAAAGGTGTTTGAAATAAAATAAAAAATGTAATCAAAAATGTGATTTATTCAATCATTAAACATGTTTTATACAAATTAAAAACATTAGTAAGTGCACACATTGCGGGTGATGATAAATGGTATAGACAATGTGGTTTTTCCAACGATAAAGGTGGTTTGTCATCAAGTTCGATAACGGGCTTCGATGAATATTTCCCAATGTATTGCGCCTTTTCTTTTCCTTTCACGTACACATGATCCACGTTTCTTGTTATGTTTTTCACAATGTCGGAAAACTTATGTGATTGCGTAAATCCTTCATTCCATGAAATACAATGATGATTTTTCATCAACCAGTTTGCTTGTTTACGCAGTTCTGGAGGCAAGTGTTCCATAGAAAAGGGACATCTAAATATATAATGACATATTTTTTCTCCATCATAGGCAGCCAGTTCTTTAGGAATAAATTTTTTGTTTTCAATTATAAATCCTTGTACATCCAAAACGAGTAGTTTCATATTTTCAATTGTGAGAATTTCACCATCATCTGCTATTCACCACTATAATCTTGAATTTGTTTTTCAATTCTTTCGATCTCTTTAAATGGTAAGATAAGCAGAGCTTCAATTCTCGAGACATACTGAACATCATTTAGAGAAATAAAATGGTTTATATAATTATTTGAGAACATGCGTATTACAATTGCTTGACTATTTTTGTTAAAGGATTGTAGCTAAATAATTTATCATGTAAAATCAGACAATATACTGATGTATCCTTTTTTGTATTATTATTTGTCTCGAATTCAACTCTCAAAACAACAGTACCTGTTTGAAGTGTTTCTTTCTGGTGGGAACAATCAATATGTGCGATTGGACACTTATTTTTAAAGTTTTGAGGGTTGAAAATTGGTTCGTTTGGTATATCATAGTAGGAATTTTTAAAGTTTGCAAACATTTCATAGAGAGCTGAAAACTTGTTATCATTGAAATTCAAATACAAATCATGATATGGATATCTTTCAGAATTCAAAAATACTCTAATATTTGAGAGATTTATATTATCGAATTGACTAGCATCTTTCATGATGTGTCCTTTTCTATTTTCTTGAAAACCAATTATTATATGACGAGGTGCTTCAAGTTTACTACTTGTTTTAACAGGCCAAGTATGACGGGTCGCTTCAGGTAGTGAGGAATATTCAACAATTTCCCAACTACGAAATCCAAGTAACAGATCTTTATTTGTTTCAAGAATTTGTGTTAAAGCTAGTTGTTGTGGTATATCAACTTGAATATGAGGTACTTTCCAATAGATCTTGTCAAATGTAACTTTTGGATTTTCCGCTTCGGGTGACGGATTTTGCATATCTTCAACATATAAAACTGCATCAACATCATCGCTGGCTCGGATCAAAACCAGTTCTTTTTTCATATTCAAGATTATTTTTTTATAGTCTTCAAAAAATCCCATCAACATTTTCAAAGGTATAGATACATTAAATTTTCCTTTATCATCAACTAAAATGTTTTCCTTTTCATCTCTATTTGGAAACCATCCAGCATTTTGCAGCTTTAGACTTTCATTTGTATTATATGAAAGATAACCCTTCAAGGTTGAAGCTAAACCAACATTTCTTACGGAATCTATAGTAACTCCATTAAGTTCATAGCGAATTTCTCGAAACAAATAAGCTATACCATTGTTGACAAATTGTAATTTTTTAGAATAGGCACCCTTATTGTTGGTCAAGGTACCTTCAATGTAAAGATGACTCCCTGAAGGTAGTGTGTATATATCAAGTTCTTGAACAGGTATGCGAATTTCATCATTGTATTCAAATTTTGAAGAGACAAACGGTTGATATGAATGAAGCTCAGAGCTTATTATTGAATTATCTACATATAATTTTTCATCAACGTTTAATATATCCATTATTTCAATACTTTTAACCCCAGAGATATAAGAAATTGGTGATTTTGTGATGTTAACTTGCTGGAGTCTCGTCTTGGGCTGGTTTCTTGTGATGTTAACTGGTTGGAGTTTCGTCTTGGACTGGTTTCTATAGACAGCTTCTCCCTTTTATATGGCGATTGTTTGAAATAGCGATAGTTGTATTTAATAACCATAATATTTTCTAATGTTTAAGATGTAATCGAACTGTTATGGTCTCGTTTCGGAAATTAATCAAATCACCGTCTTGATCTACTATTTTAACAGTGATGTTGTTGATTGTCTTGACGCTGATGGGGAAATAAAGTATTGGTAATGGTGATTCCACTATTTTATACCCTGGAGGAACAGAAGGAAAAAACTGATGAATTATATGAACGGGTAGACCATTACTATATGATCCAATGCAAATGTCGCAATCAACACAAATTGCATTAACTTTAAATATATTAACAACTTCATCCGATTCAGAAAATTCATTTGATGCAATTTTTCGTTTCTTAAAACCCAATATTTTCGCTATGGAGTCACTTGGTGTGAAATCTATTTCCTTTGTGCAATAAAGCTGACATTTTAATGTATTGGGGTTTGCTTTCATCTTAAACCCAACTTTTTCTCCAAAAATGTCATCAATTACAGAATTAAAATATGTTTCAATATCTTTTAAATCGTAAGTTCCTTCTGGAATTGTGATAACTTTATCCGCTACATATATTTTATTGCTACCCGGTTGTATGTTAGGTATACTCATAAACGATTCAAAATCAGCCAACCCCAAAAAATATTCTTTATTTTCATCCAAAAATATGGGTGGATTGAATTCTGCTTTCAACACAGAAGTATTTCCCGTTATTGTTATAGTTCTAGTCATGATGACACTCTCAACGTTACTGATGGTTCTCGATAATGTCATATTATTATATAGAAATTCGATTGACAATTGTCCACAATTATTTGCATTGAATTTTCGTACTGATGGATTGGTTCTGAAAAAATGAATAAAATTGAAATGAGATAATTTTACATGGATAAATATCAAACTATAGTTTCCTGCAGACCATGAGGCGTCAGTTATTGATAAGAACACCGCGCATTCGAGCTAAATTTAGAACTGTTGATAAGAGGAGTGTGACGTGAAAACCACATGCTGTCTACTGGTGATAAGAATACCGCGTGCTGAGACTCGTTTGTTACTGATAAGAAAACCGTGCATTCGAGCTAAATTTAGAACTGAATGATGATAACACTTACCCGCAATATTCAATTTCTTCAAGGCTTGAATCATGAACTTTTTTTGTTCATAAAATGTAATGTCATCCCAAACCCCCCACCCCCACCCCCACCAACGGTCACACCGCCCACCGACGGATGACGTCACGCGCACGTGGTCGCAAAGACCCCCACCCCCACACCCCACCTCAACCCCCACACAACACGCCGACGACGGATGACGTCACGCGCACGTGGTGACGGTCGCGCTATCGTGGCGCCACCGTATCGTGGCGCCACCTAGCGGGCATTTTGGGAAATGGTCCAGAACCCCCTTTGCCCTAACTACTTCAAATTTATTGGGCAATGTTTCGCCTTTGAGTTATTCCAAATTTTTAACCTCACTCACTTCTCTAATTTGTATTTCTAAGAATTTTTCGAGGAATTTTTCATATTTTACGGATTTTTCAATTAATTTCTTTGCATGGATAAATTACCCAATAACATTAAAGCTCAACTGGATTACCTATAAACTAGTGTAAGTGCCAGGCATCATGCACCGAAACCGACTTCATTCAAGTAGTGCCGGTTTACTTAGAGGCCTGTTCAGTGTTCGCAGTGACCATTTTAGTGAGGAACGGGGGGTATCAAACTACAAGAAAATAGCGCCATTGAGAACTTGGGAAGTATTTTAGAATTTTAGAAACATTATACCTATTAGTAGGTACTACTAGTACTACATCACATATCTTTTACTTAGGTATATTTCTTGAAATATTTTCATACTTTCAATGGATAAGCCTTAAATGGGAAAGTACTGATGATACGCCGAGTCATACGCTTTTATAAATTTACACACAAAGGTTCTCGACCATGAAATACTTTTTTAATTTAGTGACAGTTTTCTATCTCTCCCGTTTTTTTTTCATTTTATCATTTATTACAGTGTATTTATGAAAAATTAAAAAAAACACTGCCTCTTTTCACATAGTTAAATTTTTATTTTAATTTTTTATTAAATTTTGTTCTACACAGTGGCACAAAATGTTGGATGGAGGTGGGAAATTATGAAAAATTACCCTGCTGGTAAATGACACTGTATTGAATTTTTTTGATAGATACCTATGTCCCGTAAAAAGTTCATGAGCATGACACGGCAGGGTAAAAGAAAACGACTACAAAAGCTTTTGAATGTACAACAGATTGAGGAACCACAAGAATATCATCTTTCTGAACATTCATCAAATGAGGCAGAAGATGAGCTAACGTCGCCTGCATCTCCTTGCATACTTCCTCCACTTCTTCCATCACCGCATCAATTATCCCCTAATCCTCGTTATAATCTTGAGCAAACTCCTTCTGTCAAACCTACAAATTTATGGGAATCATTTGATAGTTTTTTTGAGGATAATTCAAGTAGTGATGAATGGGATTTCGATGATAATAGAGATGAAAACAAAGTGAAAAAAAAAAATTGTAGATTGGGCTATGACTTTCAAAATAAACCATTTGGCTTTAACAGCTCTCCTGCATGTCCATTCTTAACACGCACAAATGTTTCACGTTTCCATCTGATGCTCGAACCCTTTTAAAAACACCAAAAACTGTAGTGACTCGTGAGGTTTTTCCAGGCCAATATTGTCATATAGGGTTATCTACAAACTTAAATAAACTACTCACAAAATTTATACATGGTATAAATTTTATAATACTTCACATAAGTACAGATGGACTTCCACTATTTAAAAGTAGTGGTGGTGAATTTTGGCCTATTTTAGCCTCTATTAAAAACATTCCTGGCCTTGAAACCGTGGTTTTCCCTATAGGTGTATATTATGGAAAAGGTTAACCTTCAAAATGTTCTTCTTTCCTGAAAGATTTTGTGGCAGAAAGTGCTGATTTTATCAGAAATGGTTTTTTAATGGATGGAAAATTAATAGCAGTTAAAATAAAAGCTTTCATCTGTGATGCACCAGCGAAAGCTTTTATCCTAGGCACAAAGGGACATACTGGATATTCCTCATGTACCAGATGTAAACAGAATGGAACTTGGTGTAACAACCGCATGACGTTTCCAAAGTGTGACAGCTTGTCAAGAACACATGAAGAATTTATTCAGCAAGAAGATGAGGAATACCATATGTCAAATACTCCTTTGATTAAAATTCCAGGTCTGGATTTTGTGCGTAGCTTTCCCCTTGATTATATGCATGTAGTCTGTCTTGGGGTTATGCGTACCCTACTATACACTTGGGTTTGTGGCCCGCCACATTCTTGTAAATTTCCCTCTTCTGTAATAGGAAATCTCTCTTCCTCCCTTATATCCCTTTCAGTGAATATTCCATTTGAGTTTAGCCGTAAGCCTCGAAGTTTAAGTGATATTAAGAGATGGAAAGCTACAGAATATCGCCAGTTCTTATTATACACAGGCCCTGTTATATTACATGATGCTTTAAATAATCTTGAAAATGGTCTTGAAATATATACACATTTTCTGAGTTTATCAATTTCTATGAGTGTTCTATTAAACCCAATTCTGTGCTTTCAATATAAAGATTATGCAAAGGACCTTCTTATTCACTTTGTTAAAACAACAAAATCTCTTTATGGCCCACATTATATCACTCACAATTTCCATGCTCTTACCCATATTGCAGATGATGTAACAACTTTTGGATCCCTTGATAACTGCAGTTCATTCAGTATGAGAATTTTCTTCAATTTTTTAAAAATCAAATAAGAAAGGGTGATAGACCCTTGCAGCAAATAATCAAAAGGCTAGGTGAAATGGCTGACTCTGATTTCTGGTTTAACAAAAACTCTGAGTATTCAACCGAACTCAGTGTTTCAGGACATCATGCATATGGTCCAGTTATTGAGGGATGTGATGCTTCAAAACAATTCAAAATTATCAAGTTTCCATCTTTCAAAATCACAATTTTTCATCAAAATTCATATTGCTGTTTAAAAAATGGGAATATTGTGAATGTGAAGAATATAACTTACTCAACGACATTACAAAGCTTAGTTATTGTATGTCATATTTTTTTGAAAAAAGATAATTTCTTTGAAGAACCGTTCATTAAAAGTTCAGATTTAGCAATTTTCATTGTAAGTGAACTCTCGGTACGGCTTGTTGGAGTGCCCATTTCTGAAATTGATTATAAAATTGTATTGCTACCCTTTCGCAACAAGTATGTAGCCTTACCACTTCTTCACTAATTTTGAATAATATGTCAATTCATCATTTTTGATTTATTTTTTGTAAAAGTTCCATGAGCTATTTTTATTTTATAAATGCATAAGAACAATGCTTGGGACCAGTTTTATAATATGTCAAATATTCATTTTTATTGATCCAGTTTATTATATATCATTAATTGTACAGCTCATCCAATCGCATCCTTATAAGTTTTCCTAACCCATCCTAACTTTGGAGTTATGGCAGTCATGGAGGAGGACACAACAAAAGAATATGCTATCGTATTATTTGTGGACGAAGAAAACGCTCCAGGCATCATATTGACCTCTTGGATTTTTGATGAGGGGCGAAAATGTCATTATCCCACAGTGAAAACTAATGAAGCTCGAGATAATTTACTTAAGAAGAAATGTGAACCACTTCCTGATTGGACTCCCAATAATATCAAAACCTTAAATTTTTATGGTGAGCAATATATTTGGAATTTGATTTATCTGTAATTAAGGCCCTGCAGTGCATTAAAGTGCCGTCAATATAGATATGACGTATAATATTAGTCATATTTAAATGATTTCCAGACAATCAAAGCCTTCTCTAATTTTTTATTATTGTTTGTTTTCTTTTTTTTATCAATATTTTCGAAATGAATGTCAAGTACCTACTTCATTAAAAAAAATGGGAGTGGATTAGTTTTGCTGTCGATTTGGTTTCACATGTTTGATACGTCATATCATATTAACGGCCCCAGTACCATGCCAGTCGACGGGCCCTTAATTTCAGCCATTTTATTATCTTTTTTTATTTTTTCAATTTCCAGAAACCTTTTATGAAGCCAGAGCATACTTAACGAAAGCAGAGGAGACGTCAAATTTAAGCAGTGACGAAGAAGAGGAAGACCAGATCAGGAAAAGGCGCATATCGCGCAAACGCTTTTTCCCTATAGAAGAAGACTCGACTGATGAATATGAACTTGAGCAAAATAAAAAAGAGCTAAGGACTTCAAAGAAAAAAAAATATGATTACCCATCACTTGTACCCAAGGAATCTACATCTACATCTGGCCACCGAGCGAATGTCACAGAGCCTCTAAATAATTATTTATTAGCAGAGAACCGAACGTCCACATCTAAATCGTTTTTGGATATCCCAGAAGGTACTACAAAAATTAAGTGATTTGATACGTTACAGTTACTAAACTGCCAATTTTCGTTAACAGGTTTTGAAACAAAGGAGCGCACACCATCAGCTAAGCAGCCTACATCATTCAAATCCTCTTGCCATCCACCCACTTCTAAAGCTGTACAATCTTCTACACTTTCCTCAAGTCAATCCAATTCTCGAGGTGAATTTTTAGGCTCTTCGACACCCTCAAGATTAAATTATTCAGGTACTACATTATTCAAACATAAATAAGTACTAAGTACATACCCTACATTCATTTTTAGCAGTCAATTTTTCAAATTTATAAAATCATTCGATAAAAAATATTTTATTTAAATTTCATCAAATATTTTGGCAAAACAAAACATTATTTTAGAGCTGAAGGAAATGATTGCAAATGTATATACGGTAGTTCAGAGAGTGGAGGCCAAAGTGGATTCACTATAAGGAGGTAGACTGGCAGAGCCTTTCGATGAAGAAGAACAAGCAATTTTATCAAATCTTCCTGTAAAAGACCTCAAGGATTTTGAGGATGTAGAAGAAAAACTGAAGGGAAACACTTCATTTAAGCAGAAATTTGTAAGTCCTTTATACCTATTAATGTACAAGTTGTCTCTGAATGGGCTTACCCATATCACAATTATACAAAAATATAAATTTCTACTTCTTCTATCTTGCACCTTGTAGATTGTATATATTTTAAATTTTTAGGCCAAGAGAATAGCTTCTGTTGGTGGACGGTCAAGTCGCGGAATGATAAATAATATGTTGAAGGCCGTTCTCACAGACACAATTGCAGAAAAATTCAGCCTAACCGAAAAAGCGATTAATAATCGCGAGAAAAGAGCATTCGGTTCCACAGTTGTATTTAAAATTATATCCCGTGAGTGTTCTTTTTTCTTCTTTGTGGTTATTGATTCAAACGATTAACTACTTTATTCTTGTTTTTCTTTCAGTTGCTTGCTTCTAGCGCCCATTTTTCTATCCCTTATGGTTCCCAAGATATCGATACATACTGTAGGGAAAATTTTTGGGAATGCCTATTTTTCAACTTTGATTTTCTCTTTCCAGAGAAAAGAATGAGGCCCTAGAAACAATAGACAATGAGATCGAACAGCCCCAAGCCCAAGAAAACTCAAGCATCATTTAACCTAAATCTCGCATCTACATGTAGTTTTTTTATTGAATAAAACAATATTGAATTAATTATTATTTTTTTAAATAATCAATAGAGTAAGAATCAACTAAGAAATATACACACACGTCAAGACGAAGTCTTCGTCTCTCTCAGGCTACATGAGGCCCTTATATAGCCTGAGAGAGGCGGAGACTTCGTCTTGATGTCATGTGTGTATATTTCTTGGTTTATTCTTACTCGACCATTACCTACTCCTACCCCTAATACAAGGTTTTTGCAAGTTTGGATCAAGGCTTCAATATTAACTTTATACAAGCCTACGTCAAGCTTTGTTCCTCAACCTCATGCAGACTAGTCTTGCAGGTCTTATACAAGCTTATTCTGCCAGCTTGTAACAGTGGTAACTAGGAAGTCTGAAGCAAGCTTGTATCAAGTTGTTTATGCAAGCCTTGCAGGCTTGCTCTTGAAAGCTTGATTCAAGTTTTTATCAAACAAGCTATGCTATCTGGGATCTGATGGTTGCATTTTAGGTTTTGGAACATGCAGAACTTTTTATAAAGAATAACTTTTTTTCCTAAAATTAATAATAAAAAAGTTTCCCATATGTGGCCAACTTAAGCAGACACACTGTATATTATAATTGACGTGTTGTGTATTGGTTTTATGTGGATCAAGTTTGGGTTAGTCTGTGTTGGTGATCGAAATTGATAAAAATATGAAGCGGCTCGTTGGTTAGCACTAGGTTAACATTACAATTATTATTATTTATCATAATTGACGTGTTCTGTATTGGTATTATGTGTATCAAGTTTGGGTTAGTTTGAGTTAGTTAAAATTATTACTGACTATCGCATACTGGCCATTTATTATTTCTCACTGTACATTTGTGGAATTATTACCAGCTAAGTCATACTGACATTTCATAAATTTTTACTGACCATTAGAATCACAATAGTGAACATAGAAATACAGGCCAAAAAGTACTTTTACTGCTCAAAAATTCCATTTTTACTTATCATTTTTAACAGAAATACTGAGTCTTCTACAATATTGTACTGACTGCTTGTGATATTATACTGTACATATAATGAATTAAATACTGTTCAGTTTATTACAACCCATTGAGTAAGTATCAATGCCCTGCACCTACTACCTACCCTGTATTTTCTCAACTATTTAATCGAATTACGGATCATCTAAGTATAGGTACTTCATTATTTACTAATTTGTTTCTTATTTTGCATTTTTCCCGATAGTTATTTGAAATATACAGTGTGTCTGCTTAAGTTGGCCACATATGGGAAACTTTTTTATTATTAATTTTAGGAAAAAAAGTTATTCTTTATAAAAAGTTCTGCATGTTCCAAAACCTAAAATGCAACCATCAGATATTACATTTTTTCATTTGAATTAATGCATTGATTTAAATGTCCAATAATTAAAATAAGAGATTACTGTTTAATATTAATTTATTTATAAAATTTAATAAATTTAAAAAAGAAAAAAACAATCATTTCAATGGTAGTGTTTATTTTTCTTTATAACAATTTTCGATATTGTCAAATTTTACTCTTGAGTGAAATTCATATTTTTTGACAAACCTCGTATACGACTGAAAAAATGTAATATCTGATGGTTGCATTTTAGGTTTTGGAACATGCTGAACTTTTTATAAACAATAACTTTTTTTCCTAAAATTAATAATAAAAAAGTTTCCCATATGTGGCCAACTTAAGCAGACACACTGTATAGATCCATCATATCATGATAATTAAGACTACTAAGCGTTGATTGAATAAGTTTTAATCAACGCTATAAGTATGCACAGAATTGTAGTCATTTTTTCCAAGCAAATCAACCGCTTTTTCAATTTATCTTCAAACTATTTGAAAACCTCCGACTTCGCATAAGGGCAATGAGTGTGACAAAGATAGCATCCCCTTTTTAGTCCAATCAAAATATACCTATGCGCCAAAAAAGTACGACTAAAATTCCTTATGTCCAACACAACTCAGCGGTAACAGCAGCTGGACAAACTTTGACAGTTTTGCACACAAAACTGTCAAAATTTACCCAGCTGCTGTGACCGCTGAGCCTTCGCTGAGCTGTGTTGGACATAAGCATTGCCTCAGTTGTCGACACGACAGGGGCCCTTCCAGTTACGTAGTATCGAGTTCAATGGTTATTTTTGTGAATTGTGTTGGTTCTGAGTTTCTCAAGGCAATCTGCAGTGGGACTCTGACAACGATTATAAACTACACAGGATTGCTCAGTTCCATTTAACGTACATTTGGCAGTTTTTGTGACGTCATCATTGGTTTGTCTATTTTCATTAAGCCGTTGATCGTGTGTCTTGTGTTGTGAATTTGTCCAATAGTTTCTGTTTTTCCAAGTACTTTAAATGTAGTTTGAGTTGCCGAAAATGTACAAATACATATTTTATTCGTTTCGTTGTGTGAACGATTGAGTGTGTGTAGCAATAATTCGATTTAGCACAAGAAGGAGCATTTTGTTCACACGAAGGTAAATTAAATGGCCACTACTCTTTGAGCAAATAGGCTTCTTGTTCAATAATAATTAACTTCAGTGGTTAACATTATTTTAGTTCATTATGCCTGGGAGAATATGTGCCGTTGCTGTGTGCAAAAACAATCAATTAGCTCTTAAGAGCAAGGCTCAAGCATAGTATTCCATTCTTTTCCAAAAGGCATGGATTTAGTGTCTTCTAAAATACAAAAAGAGTGGGTGCATCGCTGCAGAAGAAAAGACAAGTTTAATATAGATTATTCGCAAGTTTTCTCCGACCATTTTACAGTGAGTGACTATGAATGAGATTTACAGCATGAGTTATTGAGTAAGTACTTACATTACAACGAACTTCAAAGTTACAAATCAAAATTTGCGGTAACGAGCTTTCTAAAATTGCAATTCCCATATGGGAAGAGTTTGAGCGACATCATTCAAATATAATTAAGTAAGGGTGTTCACAGATAAATGGACCCCCATTAACTGTGTTTCATTCTGATTTTATTTTTTAGTTTTAGATCGTTTGTTAACAATAATAAAGCGTGACTAAATAATCGATTCTAATCAAAAATATTCCTACAGGTAGGTACCTATATTATTTGTTCTGGTGCTAATTGTGTATTTTTGTCACTAAATAAATTAATGAATAAATCTTTCAGTATGCCAATGCATATGCCTAAGCCACTTGGAATAATTAGGTACCTATATTATGTATATATTGTTTTTTAATTTTTTAATTTTGAAAATATAAAATTATTTGTTTTCGTTCTCTTCAATATAAAGACAATTTTTTTAAATGTACAACACCTAAATTTTGCTTGAAATCTATTTTGCATACAGAAAATACCACATAAAGCATATATACGCCAATTACGCGCTCTTTCTGTCAGCATCAGTGGTAGATTAGATGTAGATTCGAAAGGGTGTTGGATTGTGGACTTGCCACAAATCCAGTGCAGTTCGACCTCCTGGGTCTATTGTACCACCGACTTTCCTGCTAAATTCGGTCTATAGTGATGATTTATGCATCTCTTAGTGTAAATATGAACTCAGCAGAGCATTTTTATTTGGGCTACTCTGTGGACCTTTTCGATTGTTTAGCAACGAATAATGCTATCAATCTAGTCAGGTATGTAGACGGCGAACTGCCTGTGGAGTTCCCAAGCGGTCACCCATCCGATTAGTTCAATTACTACCCACGCCCGACGTTGCTTCACTTCGGTGATGGAACGGAAACCGGTGTTTCCGGTGTTACAACGTGGCTGGCAGTCGCCCCAGCATCAGTGCTGAAGTCACAGCGAGTTTGACCTTGCCAGACAGATTCGGCAAACTGAGCAATCCTGTGTAGTTTATAATCGTTGCTACCCACGTACAGTCCGTTTCACGAGGGTTCATACTCACGTCATCGATGACATTACTTGAAAAAAAACGTATGTCGTAGCTTATTCATATAGTTTCAAGAGCGTTCAAATTTTGTATTGAAGCCGCACAAGTATGTTCCAAAACGCTCTCCAGAACACGTTCAGAATTGTTTTCCATTTAGATTTTGGATTCAGGCTGATCATCCATTGGAAGCGTAGTCGCGTGTAGTTTATCTGCCATCCGGATGCGAGCGATCGTTAGACTAGGCAACTTACAGCGTGCTCTGCTTGTGACTCTACCATTAGACTCAAACGCTATTCCAGTACGCTTCTGTTTGTGCATTGAGAAAATCATGTAGAATGGAATTGCAAGATATATGTAGTTTTTGAAAAATACTCACATTCAGGGATTGCAAGCTCGAGAGAGTGAAAAAATATATTCATTAAGAAGTCCAGTGAAAATATCATTTTTAAAAAAGAAGAATGCTGAGAAGCTGATCTTTTTGGGGTTAATCGGGGAAAGTGAAACCGAAGAGATCACAATCGCCACAACTGTGGGTTTTTGCAAAGGGTTGTTTTCTATGTATTATAGTTCACAAAACGGACTTCTCTTAGTATACTAATAAGCAATCGTTCCTATACAAACACGTTTTAATAAAAAACTAAGAAAGCACCCCTATCGCAAAAACCTACAATAGTCGAGTTTTATTCTTACCAGTGGACGTCCCCCCATCACTGGACGACCATCAACCCACGAGAAATCAGCTAGTCAGCATTTTTTTTCATGTAGGTATTATTAGGTAAAAAAAATACACCACTTTGATGGCCAAAAGTAGATTGACAGCCTAAGACTTTGATCCGGCAACAGTTATCAAAGATGTAATGTTGCATTAAAGAACTTGAATCCATTTGTCAGTTCACTAAACCAGCGATTTTTTTCAATTTTCATAGGGTATACAAAGTTTCTTTTTCGGATGGTGCTTAGACAATTTTTCCAAAACTTTTTTAACGTGAAAAGAGGGACCCAAACAATATTTTGGATAAAATCGCCATGACAGATTGATTGAACCATTTTAATGCACCAATAATTTTTTGATAACTGAAGCAGGATGCCTTTGTAAAGCTTATTAGCTTAATAAACGATTATCATATTATATTATATCATTATATCAAAGTTTTATCAAATTTTAGGCATGTGCTGTTTATCCGACCGTGAGTGTATATTTTGATTCTACAGAGTGTATGTATTTTTCCAAGTTTTATGATAGTGTCAAAAAAAAGCAAAGCATCAAACTATTGTGTTTTTTGAGAATGAGGTGTGAAGGATGTTCCTTGTAATTTGCCAACCACCTTAATAGCCGTTATTTTAAGTTATAAAAAAATGATAAATTATCAATAATTTTTTTATAACTCATGAAATAATGGCCATTTTAGGGGGAGTGAAAAATGAAAAAAAAAATCAGATCAGTTATCAACTGCAAAACATCACCTCCTGCCCAATCATAAGGTGATAAATAAGTCACATTCCTGACTATGGGAGAAGAAAATAATAAACGTAATTTTATTACAAACAAGTATCACCGGAACTAAATATAAACTAAAATAATATCAAATTCTGCCTTCCCAAAATATTCATTCAATAACAATACTAGCCCTTTCTTTCTTCTCTCAACAACGCATGACCGCTCCAATAATCCATCTATATTTCTAATCTCTGGACTGCAATTGACGTGGATGCCTTGAAGTCCTCATCAATTCTGATTCCATGAGAACTGATCTTTTAAGAGTTGTAATTTCAATTCAAAGGGCATCAGATACTCTCTACAAAAGTTCAGGAGATGGAATAGGAAATGAATAGGTAGAAAGAACTAGTTTTATGAAATAACTCACCTCCAAAACTGCCTCAAGTGGTAAAAAGGTTTTTCAGCATCTCCATCCTTTGTAAAGTAGACCACAAGCTTTTTTATCGTATTTTGTTCACATTCTGAATACCGACGAGGCATTTTATGCAACAAAAATTTGACATTGGAGAAGTTAATTGACTTGTGTTTTGACAACAACATTGTTTTGATTAATCACATAACCAAATTTTAGGTTATTATTATTCTGAGATGATAGAAATCAGCTGTTGCTCGGCGGCCATTTTGGATGCTAGTAACGACCGATGTTTATAACGTCATTAATTCTGTTTCAGTCTGTTTTTAAACCTCTCCATGAGTTAGAAAAGAAGAGACAATCAATGACGTGAGTATAAACCCTCGTGAAACGGACTATACGTCTTAAAGTCTTAAATATAGGCCATTTCAGAATATAACCTGAAAGTCAGCTGATTGTACCATAAACAAACATTAACGCATTAACCTCTAATTGTCACTTTTTTCCTTCACTTTCTGAGACATTTTTCGAAATGCCAAGTATGCAATATGGTTTTCTTGAGATTCTGATCCTGAAAAGCTATGAAATGAGTGATTATCTCGCCAACTTAGAAGCTAGAAGCCCAGGAATGTTGATTTAATACAAACAGACATTTCGATTGTAAACAACATACACCATACACCTTTTTAGTTAAAATGATCCAGACTTTGATAACTAACATGGACAAAATTAGTTATTTGGTGCTTACCACAAGTTATTATACTGCATAGGCAGTTAAAATCTTATAAAAGTTCGAGTTGGAATGATGCTTTCAAAAATTCAAAAGCCAGGTTTTGTAGTCACTGTGGAATTTGCATAGTTGCAGACCATATTATCAGAGCTAAAGGAAGTTATATTCACATTATTAGCCTTTAAGTCTTAATAACAATTTAACTGATTTTTTTTGTAATATATGTATACTGTTTACGGTACAAGTCGTCAAGTTTGACGTTATGTTGACCGGTTTCTGAAATGGCCTATAGCTGTACTGCTAAGGCGGTGATAAAAATGGTTGAACCAAGGGGGCCGCCATATAGACCGTGGAAGTGTTGACGTCACTGTCAGATGACATTTCGAAATTGGGTAAAAACAAACATCAGCTCTTATCCAATCTGTATTGATTTTCCCATTCGAAAAGAGACTCTTCAATTCAAATTGCTTTTACGAAGTGAAAACTTGCTTTTAAGCTTTCAAAAAGCCAATACTTCTCCTCTCAGGATTCCTAAGGTACCATCAAAATCCATTTTGAAAACATGCCCACTTTCAAAACTTTTTTTCCTTTTTTGAAGACAGATAATTCGTCTTTGAATTTTTCAAAAATATCACTTAATCGGACGGTAACCAACATTCGCAAAAAACTATTGCACAATATACTTCTATACTCTTCAACTTGAGCTTTAAAATGCTTATTGAGGCTCAGAAAATCATTTTAGATAGAATAAGCTAGTGAATCACGATAAACCAAATGGCCAAAAAGTTTGTTTTTACCCAAAATAGCTGTCAGTGACGTTACACTTCCACGGTCTATACGCTAGGTTTCTGTGACGTCATGACGTCAGCTGTCAGACGAAAATATCCAAACAAACTATTTTTTATTACATCAAAAGCTGAATTTCCACTCTGCTAATCAAATACGTACTAACGGGACCTTCGACCATATACGCTAAGCGTATATGGTCGAAGAACGGGACACACGATACATGTAATACACCCAAAAATATAATTCGAAGAACTCCAAATTAAACACAGACACTAGCCTAGTTTACACCGACAACTTGGTCCGCGGACCAAGGACCAAGTACTAAATTCGAACTTTATCAGAACCAAACATTTGGTTCGAATGGTGTAAACAGTGTTGCGGACTAAGCTGGTCCGCTCTTGGTTCGGTACTCGCCAGCTGGTGTACCAAACTAAACTTGGTTCGATCTGGATCAAAATTATGAGGTTATGTTGATTGTTGAATTGTGTTGGTTCTGAGTTTCTCAAGGCAACCTGAGCGTACTTACATATGTGTTGTTTGGTCACGAACTGTTTTTATAAATAATTTCGACTTGTTTGTGACATTTGACGCGTAATCATTTAGTTCACGCTTTGCAAGACGGTGTAAACGGGCGAGACCAATGCTTTGGTCCTACCGTACTATTCCCACCCACTTGGTCCTATCGGACCGGACTAAACGAGTTATCGGTGTAAACTAGGCTACTGATTTCAAACTCACACAATACAGAACCAAATGTCATAAAAGCTTGTTTGGATACCAAACTCGGCCACGACCAATCATATGGTGCCTGTGACGTTTTCAAAAACGTCGCGTATTGGACAGGGTTGCCACAATGATTTTTCTAAATGTACTAGCTTTTTAAAAAAAAGGTACTAGAAAGTACTAGATTTACGTTTTGTTTTAGTACAAATTTGTGGCAAATAGTTAAAAGGTCATAAGTCAATTTTTAGCGACTTTAAGATTTCACTTGGATGGCGAACCCAGTATGTTCTAGAATCAATTAGTAGAAACGGAATAGGTAGATTTAGTCCAAGACCTACTCAAAATCGATTCTTTAAAACGACGTTTTCTCGAAATCTCCACACTGATTCAGCAAAAAGGTCGTAAGTGAATTTACGACAATTACTATGGCGATACAACTTATTTGATCCGTGGCATAGAAATCGAATATAAACCGTGGTTTAACGGCTAAAATAATGAACAACAAAAAGATCATGCATATTTATGATTTCTACTGAAAAAGTAAATTTTACATTTCACTGTCAGGTGTTTGCTTCAATAAAAAAAAAAACATTTTTTTGTTGTTCATTATTTTGATATCTACACAGACAGCCGTTGAAAGCCATTTCAGCATTTGGGAGCTAGATTCTAGTATTTCCAAGGCTTCAAATTATTTTTTTTCAAGTAATGTGTTTTTTTTAGTGTACCAAAAGATCCCGTACGACAAAGAAAATGGCTTCAATTGTTGGGGCAAACTGAAGATCACTTTGTTTTCAACAAGCAAATGGTATGTTCAGATCATTTCCGGCCTTTTCAGTTTAAAAAGGGTGAGTACAAAGTACAATACATATTGTTATGAAAACACTAGGTATTGAAGTCACAGCAATTGTTACATTTCAATGTTACCTATCTACTTTGATAAGAAATTGTACTTTTTTCGTGAGCTTTCTCCACATAACAAAATATATTAAAGGGACACTGATATGTTTGACTCTTTTTGAACTTGAAAATTAAAACTACCTATTATTATTGTTGAACACTTTTTATTATCCGCAACATATTTCTCATAAAGTTTGAAAATCGTCTGAAAGTAGTAGAAAGTAGTCAATCTAGATTGTTAATTTTTTTACTTTGGTCAATTTGTATTATCTTATAAAATTTTGTAAGTCAAAATGAAATAATTTTTAATAATATGTATAACATAAAGTTCTTCTATTTGAACTCCGGCAAAAACATTAATCAAAAAATCGAATATCATTTCAGGTACAGCTCAAAAAAAATTAGTGGATAATGCATATCCGTCCCTAAACTTACCTGAAAGTAACAAATCAGGAGATTTGTCAGAGCACGGAGATGAAGATTGCGAGATTATAGTGATTGAAGTCACTAATTTACCCAAGGGCCGCGAAGAGGGTAAAAATTCTTCTGTGTCCAGCTTTTCTCAAAATCTTAGTGAAGGCGAACAACTTATTGAACATGAACATGACAATGCCAGCACCTCTCCCAACCATCTGAAGAGAAAATTTGATGATAGTGAACCAGCTCCGTCTCAGGAAATTGACAATAATCATATTCCCAGCACTTCTTTTAAACGAACTAAAATCAGTTCAATTTGCAGTCCATCAGGGTAGGTACATTTTAGAATTTAGGGGGTACATAAAATGAAGTATTACAACAATAATTATTGCTTTGATGAATGATCCTGTGATACCTATAGTCAATGAATTGCCTATAGTATTCAAAGTCACACACAATTATTCTGAGTGATTATAAAAACTCTAGTATATTTTTCCAGTGATGATTGATGATACATGACAGTGAGTGGAAGTGTGAAAATAACAACTTTTTCACTTCTGCGAATGAACTTTGCATGAGAATTTAATTAATTATTACATTTAATACTTTTTTTTTTTTGCTTTTCAGAGAGAAGATTATTCGGAGGCGAATTATTGGCAAAGGAACATGTAAAACCGATAGTTTCTCTGGAAGTAAAAGAAGCAGTTCTACGGTCGCTTCTTCAGTGAAAAGACGAGTTATAAAGACGATACATTCTTACTGGTAAATATATCACATTCACATAATCACCTCAAAGGCCAATGGGTCCATTTTCGGTAGAATTTTTTTTAAGTAGGTACTTGAATGTGATAATACAAAAAAATCAATCTAAATCTCCAGATGAGAGGAATAAATTGGCTAAATATGAGTGAAAGACAACTAATGCATAGCTTGTTTATTTTTAACAGATTCGTAGCGAAAAGAGGCAATTGGAACAAATTAATTGTAACACCATCAATTTTCTTAGTTTGAACGGTCATTCGTTTGGGTTTTACTTTACGATTCTTTAAAGTCCCTCGGCACCATACCAATAATGGCCTCTCCTATTGGTTGATTCATCTGCAAACATACCACGCTCTGTCAGCATCCCACAAATCATCAATGTATTATTAACAGCTGTAGGGTACGGTAATAAAACAAGGATTGTCATAAAACTATACTTTCGAGTTATAACGATTTTCAAGTTTTATTCATTGACCCAACAAACTATAATCATTTCCGCATAATCTACATGAATGTATCAATACAAAGAAGTGCTTTTATTCAAATAAGGGATTGAAGAGTTCTTGGGATATTAGTTATTATTTAGTTTGCCCCACTTCAAACAATAGTGAGACGCGCCATGCTAGATTTGCCGCTTATATTTGTTACACTGTCATAAAAGAACAGCCTAAATTAATTACTCACCATTATTTCCTCAATTGTCAGTCATTGCCGAAAAAAGAATATTGTCTCTACTGTTTGGTATTTTTAATTTTTAGTAAAACATAAAACTACAAACTGAGTTGCTATCCTGCAAAATATAATTTTTACTTTTGATGTTTTGTTTCAGCCATTCACCAGAGCACTATAAAAGAGAAATTACCGTTTTGCAAAATAAAATTTCTATCTATAAGAAGAAACTTACTTCCACGCAAAGAACATGTGTACGAAGATTTAAAAAAATCAAATCTTTGAATGCGACAGTTCAAGAAATGAAAAAAAAATACGATTTGTCCTCAAATGCAGTTGCACATATTGAATCAACTTTCTCTGGTGTCCCGCTTGACGTGATGAGAAGAATGCTGAAAATTGTAAAGAAAAACAATAAGTCCCGTGTTACTACAGCAAAATACCCAAAAGAATTGATGTCCTTTGGCATGACACTTCAATTCTACAGTGCAAAAGCATATGATTCTGTAAGGCACACATTTGACCTAGTCCTACCTTCTCCTTCACACTTCACATATCAGGAAGGTTTTAGAAAAAGTCGACTGCACCCCGGGGTCTACTAAACCAGCGATTGAAGCTATCAAGCAGAGAGCAATTGCATTTAAAAACAAAAATGGGAAAGAGCTTTTGGCTGCTCTGATGCTTGATGAAATGTCCATCAAAAAAGAAATTATTGCTGAAAGGCAGAGTTGTCATGTATGGGGTTATGTTGACGTTGGTTCCAACAATGACCTTAACAATTCAAGAGAGCCTGCAACACATGTACTGGTTCTAATGATAGTTGGAATAAATGACAACTTTAAAATCTCAATCGCCTATTTTTTTGTTGATAATTTAACGGGAATCGAAAAGGCCAATATTATAAAAGAAGCTCTCCACCAGCTACACGAAATAACACATTTCAGAATTTTATCAGTAACATGCGATGGACCAAAGGCACATTTGAAAATGATGAAGGAATTAGGATGTCAAGTTGTCGACGTGTACAATCTAAAACCATCTTTCCCCATCCTGTGACGAAGGAAAAGATATAGTATGTTATATTTGATATATGACACATGCTCAAACTTATTCGCAATAATTGGGCAAATAGCGGAATTTGGTTGGATCAAGACAATCAACCAATTAACTGGAAGTACATTGAACAGTTGAAGAAAATTCAACAGGATGAAGGACTGCTTCTTGGAAACAAACTTCGAGATCGCCACATTAAATGGAAGAAGTCAATTATGAGGGTATGTATTTTTTGTGATATTCAATTAACTTCGTTGAAAAACATGTGGAATGAATTATCATTTTGTGCTCTCCTTTCTTGGCATTTAAAAATCGAGAAAAGTAACTCAAAGAACTTTTGTTATGCATACCAAGACTTCTATGAATCTACAGTGTATCTACTGAAGTTGACATCATAATATGGAAAACTTTTTTATTATAAATTTCACGAAAACAAATTATTCATTTTTAAAAAGTTCTGCATCGTCTATGATCCAAAATGCAACAATAAGATGACAAATTTTATCATTCATATAGGAGGTTTGCAAAAAACATGATTTTCACTCAATAGTGAAGTCCTACCTTTATTTGTGGTAAAATCGAAAATTGTTATCAAGAAAAATCGATAAGAATTGAGAACCACGTTAAAATATATAATTTCACCTATCTACGATGAAAATGAGGTTCTGTTGAATTTCATGCTCGTTTCATATGAAAAACTATTTTGTTATTAATTTTACGAAAAATAGTTAGTGTTTATTCGGGAAAATCACTTATCTTAATAAAACCGGATTATCATCGTAGATAGATAGATATAAGTGTTTGGATATTGAAACGTAGTTTTCTTTAATTTATCTAAGCTGTCTTCATAAAAATGTTCGATTTTGTCATTAATTTTGGATAAAACTCATGTTTTTTGTCAAACCTCGTATACTACTGAAAAAATTTAATATCCGATTGTATTTTAGATATTAGAACATGCAGAACTTTTCATAGAGAATAACTTTTTTCGTATGATTAATAATCAAAAAGTTTCCCATATGTTTCCAACTTGAGTAGACACACTGTATACACGTATCTATAATAATAATAATAATAATAATAATAATAATAATAAGTAGTATCTTCCTGTGTAATGCACCTACGGAATCGAATTTAAATACGAATGCGCGTCATGTAGAGAAACTCTGTAGTTTTGTGGCGCATCCATGATTTATTAGATTTTTGTGGGTATTTCGCCACACCATATCAAAAAACTCTCACTTGGCTTGATTTAAATGAAAAATCACTTATTTGCAAATCTAAGATTCATTCAAGTGATTGTTTACTTAAAAAACTAATCAAGTCAGTTTATACACTCATGGTCAGATAAATAGCTTATGCCTAAAAGTTGATGAAACTTTGATCCTGTATTATCAGTGATCAAGGAACTAATGATGCATTTGGGATCTTTAATCCTGTCAGTTTACATATCCTGACGATTGTTTTCAAAAATTCGTTCAAGGCCCTTTTGACACGTTCAAAAAAACGATTAAAAATAAAACGTGTAACTGTTGATAAAAAAGCTATAAAATTTTAAACTTGTCAAAAATGACTGATTTTTGAAGAAATCATTAAGTATAACTTGTCTATTTTAAACCTTATATCTGTATCTTAGGACAACACCTATTTTTCTTCACTGAAAATCTTTTTGAATTGTCAAATTTTGTTTATTTCATTACAAGGAGCTTTATGTTTCAACTGGATTCATTGACAAGTGTAACAGCTATATTGAAATGAATAAATGTAGTATTGACTAGATTAATATTACGTTAGTGTAGTTAGATAATAATGGTCAATTTGCATACATTTTCAAATTACTTGAAATTTTATATACGTATTGCAGACAATATTAGAAAGTCATCAGCGAAAAGTTGTTTTCAAAATACCCAAAAATATAATAAATAAATAAAAAAGAAAACGCAAATTTCACTGTATGATCGAAAACGGGGCGGAGCCATATTACCCTCCCGAGAGAGAGACAGTCATCTCAGTCAATACACCAGACGGAGATAGATAATGTATTCTGTGACGTAGTGCATGTTGATTGGCGCTCTTTAATCAGTGATAACCACATTATTACTACATTAATAGAGGTCGTAGGTTGAAACATCAATGGCATCAGTACTGACTTACTAATCCTTATATTTTCATATTTCAAAAAAATGTGCAAATTGTCCATTGGAATGTATTATTTTTTCAAGGTCAAGATTGCTGCTCAAACACTGAGTCAAAGTGTTGCCGATGCCCTAAAATTTGTAAAAGAGGATCTCAACATGGAGGAGTTTAAAGATGCGGGACCAACCATAAAATTTATTGAGAATATGAAGAACATTTTCGATTTTCTTAACTCGAGAAATCCGTTTGGGTTTGGAATGAAAACACCAATGAGGCAAAGAAATGAGAATTACTGGAAACCAAAGGTTAATGAAGTTTTTGAATATCTTCGAAATCTAAAAACGGAAGAAAAAAGAACTATCTACGAAACACCAAGACAAGTACCAATAATTGGATTTCTCACATCACTGACATCCTTGATGGAAATCTATGAGCATGAAGTGAAGAAAAAACAAACAATGAACTACATTTTGACATACAAATTTAGTCGAGACCACTTGGAATTGTTCTTCAGTGGTGTAAGGTATGAATCAAGTATTTTTATTATTTGGACTGTGTTCCTCAAACCTGAAAAACAAAGATAATTTTTTATTCGAATGAAAGTATTGAAATCCCTATTTTGTCGGTCTATCTTCAAAAAGTTAAAAAATCATTTTTTTTTCCAGAAAAAGGTTCCCATTCAAATGTTTTCACTGCACAGTTGAAGGCGGCCCTCTTTCTTTCTTCGGTTAGCCTCCACACAATAAAAAGTCACAATAAAAAACAGATCAAGACCAAAAGTCCGAATTTCCAGTACGTTGCCGGAAAAATAACCAGTACTGTTTAATCAAAACTATTAAACATGCATTATTTTCTAAGTTTAATACATTTCCAATTTTTAATAATTTCATGATAGGTTATGAACCCACGAAGTTCAATGTTAGATAGGTAGGAAACTGATTAATCATCACGTTCTCGAACCATGGTCGGTCACTCGGTCATGATATGATTATTATGCCGACGAAAGCACGAACGGAAGTGCATAGTAGAAATATGTTTACTACAATATTTTGATAACATCATTTGTGTACTATAACAATTAATTATATATAAGCAAGTCGTGGGAAATAAAGGATCAGTATTCAACAACCACTCAAAACGTTGTTTTACTCAGCAAATGTACTGCGCCCAAGCCCACCTCGCCATAGCAGAGAGTGAGGCTGCTCTCTGGCAGTAAACTCTATATTTTCCGCTGCTCAACCGAACCGAGTTGAGCAAGTGTAATCTACGAGCTAACCCTAGCTTGTACATTGGTCCTTCAAGCCGAATATATTGTACCTTGTACATTGGTCCTTCGAGCAACCTCAAAACTGCAGCAACCCTGCAGTCCAGCCAGTCCACAAGCCCACAGAGGCTCACTACAACGGTCCACAGAGGCTCACTACAAATCCAGTCCACAGAGGCTCACTACACATCCAGTCCATCAGAGGCTCACTACAAATCCAGTCCACAGAGGCTAACTACAAATCAAGTCCACAGAGGCTCGCTACAACAGTCCACAGAGGCTCACTACAAATCCAGTCCACAGAGGCTCACTACACATCCAGTCCACAGAGGCTCACTACACATCCAGTCCATCAGAGGCTCACTACAAATCCAGTCCACAGAGGCTCAAGATCCAAACTACAAATCCAGTCCACAGATGCCCGCTATTCAACCAACCAAAAGTTAATCCAACTTAAGGCAACCAATCATCCACAATGGAAAACAAGAACGAACTCGACCGCCTGGTATTAGAACAAGAAAAGTTGGAATCGCAAATCTTCCAGACATGGATCAACAGCAAAAACGACTCACAAACCGAAAAAACGGATTACTACATCCACAAACATTTATCCCACCTGGAGAGATTATGGCAGAATGCCCTCAAGAACGACAGAGCAATCAATAGACTGAAGGAGTCCTTCGACCATCCCTTCAACACCAGGTCATACTTCCACTATATGGCTGCCGAACATGGCGAATGCTTGGACTACCTACTAACATGCCCAAATGCCGAACAATTAAGCCCTATCATCAACAGCCAACGAAAGCGACTGAAAATACAAGAGTTCAGAATAGAACAACTAAAAGACCTATTTACGGAAATACAGTCAGAGTTGGAACTAGACAAAGGAGAGTATCGCTACAATTTCTTTATGGAAAGAGTCCACAAGCAGTGGGAGAGGATCCAGGACATCCATGAAGAAATCCTATTCTACGAAGAAGAACATGAAAACGCATATCTCGCTCATAACGTGTACGAAGAAATCCGCAGACAATTTGATCAAGTTGTAGACGACCTAACCACCAAACTCCAGCAAGACGTCATAGCCCCCAAGCAACAAGTACCACCCAAACAGCCACAACAGCATCAACAACTATCAATTACTCAGAATCCATTTTGCCAGGAAACAGATAAAAACCAGCCTACAGTTCGTGATACTTCCAAAAGTAACGACCAAAACCAACCTACATTTTTCCGCTGCTCAACCGAACCGACTTGAGCAAGTGTAATCTACGAGCTAAACCTAGCTTGTACATTGGTCCTTCGAGCCGGATATATTGTACCTTGTACATTGGTCCTTCAAGCAACCTCAAAACTGCAGTCCAGCCAGTCCACAAGCCCACAGAGGCTCACTACACATCCAGTCCATCAGAGGCTCACTACAAATCCAGTCCACAGAGGCTAACTACAAATCAAGTCCACAGAGGCTCGCTACAACAGTCCACAGAGGCTCACTACAAATCCAGTCCACAGAGGCTCACTACACATCCAGTCCACAGAGGCTCACTACACATCCAGTCCATCAAGGGCTCACTACAAATCCAGTCCACAGAGGCTCAAGATCCAAACTACAAATCCAGTCCACAGATGCCCTCTATTCAACCAACCAAAAGTTAATCCAACTTAAGGCAACCAATCATTCACAATGGAAAACAAGAACGAACTCGACCGCCTGGTATTAGAATAAGAAAAGTTGGAATCGCAAATCTTCCAGACATGGATCAACAGCAAAAACGACTCACAAACCGAAAAAACGGATTAATACATCCACAAACATTTATCCCACCTGGAGAGATTATGGCAGAATGCCCTCAAGAACGACAGAGCAATCAATAGACTGAAGGAGTCCTTCGACCATCCCTACAACACCAGGTCATACTTCCACTATATGGCTGCCGAACATGGCGAATGCTTGGACTACCTACTAACATGCCCAAAAGCCGAACAATTAAGCCCTACCATCAACAGCCAACGAAAGCGACTGAAAATACAAGAGTTCAGAATAGAACAACTAAAAGACCTATTTACGGAAATACAGTCAGAGTTGGAACTAGACAAAGGAGAGTATCGCTACAATTTCTTTATGGAAAGAGTCCACAAGCAGTGGGAGAGGATCCAGGACATCCATGAAGAAATCTTATTCTACGAAAAAGAACATGAAAACGCATATCTCGCTCATAACGTGTACGATGAAATCCGAAGACAATTTGATCAAGTTGTAGACGACCTAACCACCAAACTCCAGCAAGACGTCATAGCCCCCAAGCAACAAGTACCACCCAACAGCATCAACAACTATCAATTACTCAGAATCCATTTTGCCAGGAAACAGATGAAAACCAGCCTACAGTTCGTGATACTTCCAAAAGTAACGACCAAAACCAACCTACATTTTGTGAGACTTCCAAAACCAACACCCATGAAAACTCTGCATTAACCAACACAAACGAAATAAACTACGTGAAGACACCGACCAAAGAAGGAACAAACAAGCCAATAGAACAGCTGGAAGCAATCGCAACCAACCACTACTCAGCATGGAATCTGATTCAAAAAAGTGACGAAAACAAACTACTAGACAAGCTGCCAGACTTACCAGAAATATCCTGTCCAAGGGTAGAACGACAGTCAAGTTCAGTGAGTGAGGAAACAATTGTACACAATAATTGGATGGTTACGGCAAACCGCTCAGCAACAGTCGCTGTAATCTGTCCAGGCGCCCGGGAAGATGTTCTATTAAATACAACAGGAATGATTGCAACCGTTCCTGTTCTAGCCAGTCACTCCAACGCAATCATCTTCGATACCAGCCTGATTAACCATAACTCTCCGTACAAAGCCACCGAGCCCATACACTCCAAAACATTGCCCATCATCCTCAATACCAGCCCGATCAATCATGAACCTTCATATCAAGTCACCGAGTCCATACTCAGGCGAACAGATTGCTCTACAGAGCTGAGACAAGAAGAGAGGGACCTCAAAGATAGGATCCATGACACGGGAAAACAAGGGGGATGGGGGGATGGGGCAGCATTCATTAGCACGCAGGCATCATGAGCAGCTTCACGACATTACTCATTATGGTGATTCTAGGTTGGCGTACAAGGGAGACGCATCATCAGGAGAAGACAGAAGAGGCGAAACTAGGAAGTAGACAAACAACAAGGCCAAAACGAAGACATAGAGTTGATGTCTCTACGTTCGTCCACCGTGGAGAGGCGGCAGAATGTTTAATCACAACCATTAAACATGCATTATTTTCTAAGTTTAATACATTTCCAATTTGTGATAATTTCATGATAGGTTATGGACCTACGAAGTTCAATGTTAGATAGGTAGGAAACTGATGAATCATCACGTTCTCGAACCATGGTCGGTCACTCGGTCATGATATGATTATTATGCCGACGAAAGCACGAACGGAAGTGCATAGTAGAATTATGTTTACTACAATATTTTGATAACATCATTTGTGTACTATAACAATTAATTATATATAAGCAAGTCGTGGGAAATGAAGGATCAGTATTCAACAACTACCCAAAACGTTGTTTTACTCAGCAAATGTACTGTGCCCAAGCCCACTTGGCCATAGCAGAGAGTGAGGCTGCTCTCTGGCAGTAAACTCTATATTTTCCGCTGCTCAACCGAACCGAGTTGAGCAAGTGTAATCTACGAGCTAAACCTAGCTTATACAAGTACCCAACACGCCGGGTACTGTTTCTCTCTTGAAGTAATTCGAAATAAATCAGTGTGTATTCCTTGCTTAATTGTTTTATAAACTAATAAAATATTTATGTTATATTTTGCTGAAAACTTTTAAATATTGATACTCAACTGTGTTGATGATGATTTTTTCACTTTTTGAAGACTGTATAAACTTTCACTCTTTTTGCATCGACAACCGTATTTGTTAAACAACCAAACTTTTTATTAAGAATAACTTTTTCGTTTATTTTTTGTCCAATTGGATACCTCATCGCCATACATACTAATGTCCGTTGTTCTCTAAATAGTACAGCTGATTCGAAAATAAAAACTGGTAATACTCATAGAAATGTTTAAAAAATTGAGCAGTGTAATATTTGTTTTGACAAAACTATAGGGCAATGACATTGTCATGTCATTCAAGTGAAAAGTTTGGGTATGTTATGATGTATGTATGTAAATAATTGATCTAAAACAGGAAGATTTGAAAATTTTGATACACATAATCGATCAATATACAGGGTGTCCCAGCAAGGGTGGCCACCGGCCATATCTCGGAAACTACTGGACCTAAAAGTTCAGGAAAAAAAATATGATCACTAAAGTGGCCACGAGAAAATGCTGGAAAATATTTTTAACTTCGAAATTTTGCCGCTAGGGGGCGCAATCAAAGCTTAAATATTAAAATTCGAAATTTTTCCGGAAATTCTCAGATTGAGGTATATCTTTATCAACATGGTTAGAAAACCTAGACAATTTCACGTCTTTTTGGTACAGGGCTCATTGGCGTACCGATCTTCGTGTGAGTAGGGGAAGGTAGTGAAAGTGTAATTGTTCAAGTGGCTGTAACTTATAAACGACTTGTCCGATTTTGTTGCGTATAGGCTTGTTTGGAAGATAAATGTGAGTACTTCCGTATATCGTATCCAGTGATGCGTGATTGTCTCCAGAAAAGTTGCTAGAAGGGGTAACTTGAATTAAAAACAGTGTTTTTCATTTGACCGCAAAAATTTAAATGGTATGGTATAATTCTGATAATAATAACCAGTCCAAATTATGTAAAATTCAATGTTTTAAGTTTTTTTTTTTTTTTTTTGTTTTTTTTTTTGTTTTTTTTTTTGTTTTTTTTTTTAAGGTTTTTTCTTGTAAATTTAATCTTCATTTCGATTCTGTTATCAGAATTATACCATACCATTTAAATTTTTGCGGTGAAACGAAAATAACAGTTTTTAATTCAAATTACGCCTTCTAGCAACTTTTCTGGAAACAATCACGCATCACTGGATACGATATACGGAAGTGGGGGTGGGGGTGAGGGTGGGGGTGGGGGTGGGGGTGGGTAATGACATTACATTTTATGAACAGTTCATGATTCAAGCATTGAAGAAATTGAATATTGCGGGTGAGTGTTATCATCGTTCAGTTCTAAATTTAGCTCGCGGTTTTCTTATCAGTAACAACGAGTCTCAGCCTGCAGTTTTCTTATCACCATTAGACAGGATGTGGGTTTTCACACCAACCACAGCCTTATCAACAGTTCTAAATTTAGCCCGTGGTTTCCTTATCAACAGTAGACAGGATGTGGGTTTCTTATCAGTAACGAGTCTCAGCCTGCGGTTTTCTTATCACCAGTAGACAGCATGTGGTTTTCACGTCACACTCCTCTTATCAACAGTTCTAAATTTAGCTCGCGGTGTTCTTATCAATAACTGAGAGTGGAACACACACTCTTGTTCAACTGTATTTATTTCAAAATAGGAACACATTTTTCAACATCTTCTAAATAGCCCTCGAAATCTAGACGCTTCATGGTCTGCAGGAAACTATGCAGGTCTGATGTATCCAGGAACAGATCACAGGCGTCAGCAGCTTCTTCGTATTTTTCAGCAATCCTCCTACATTCCTCCTCGCTATGGAATCTCCCAAAACCATAGATAGCCTCGTGTTCAGCATCAAATTGCAAATTTCGGAATCGTTGTGACAAGCTTTCTACAGCGGAAACCAGATTATGTAATCGTCTAGTCCCGATACCGGTGTAAGCTAACCACATCTTGAGTGCTAAATGCGGAATGTCGAACCTTCTTTATAGTGGAACCGAAGTCGGTGAACTGAGTGCTAAATGCGGAATGTCGAACCTTCTTTATAGTGGATCTAACCGAAGTCGGTGAACTGATAAGAAAACCACAGGCTGAGACTTGTTACTGATAAGAACACCGCAGACAGATGCCAATAATTGGATGTGGTGAGCCGACCGACGTCGCGTTGATTGTATAAATAGTCTTGCGGTTTCTAGGTGCCCCATCATTTACGATTGAGTTGTTGTTGGTAGATGTTGAGTACTGCTACTGTTACAAACAATAATTATCACAACATGAAATTATTTGAAGAAATTGCATCCTTGAGCAGTTGCATTGTTGCAAAGTACCAAGAGGCATTTCCCCTACTATGTACCGATGAAGATCAAAAGCGTTGGCTGAAGAATATAAATAAAAGCATCCGAGACTTCCAAAGGGCGATGGCTGCACCACTATCCATTGGATTGAGAAAAAGGTTGGTGGCCAATTTGGGCCATTTGAAAAGATTCCGGATGCTTATCAAGTCGAAATTTGAGGCACATGTGGGTGGAGGACACAAGCGCAGTAGTCGAGTCAAGTGGGAGGACCTGAAAACATCGTTTGACTCCCGCATAAGGACTGGGGTAATTATCAACCAAACACACTTGAATCTAGGGGATTTTTTTAGTGATTCATTTTTCCTATTCAAAGTAAGAATCAACAAAATTTTGAAAGAGTTCAGTGCCATAAAAGTGAATGCAACTTTTTGCGGTGAATTCGTTGTTAGCAAAGATAACGTTGAGCACCTCGAATATAAATATTTTCCCACAAAAAATCAATCTTTGGACATGGGAACCAATTTGATTGAGTGGTTTGATAATTTTATCAGTAGGCCAATTTTGCAAAAAATGGAGGATTTTCAAGAACGTGACAGTGGGTGGGCATTAAGAAGAATTATCAGTTTAGAGATTTGTATTAATAAACATAGCTTTGGGGTGGGTGCTTCATCCTAAATTCCTCTACCCAATCAAATTTCGAAGAAAAAAGCATGTGTTAACATTAAAAATGATGATAACGCATGCTTTTATTGGTGTATAGTCGCTGCTTTGTACCCCAGTAAAATCCATTCCGATAGAGTCAAATCATATCCACATTACACGCGCGTCCTTGATACAGAGGGTTTGGATTTTCCAATGACAGTCAACAAAATTCATAAATTCGAAAAATTAAATAATATAAGTGTGAATGTTTATATGTTGGGGATGACTCAAAATGAAAAGAATGAATTCTTTAGCGTTCTACCTTGTAGGTTAACAGGTGAAACATTGAAAAAACACGTCAACCTACTCATCATTCAAAATAAATATTTTCCAAAAATTAATGATTTTGAACCATTGCCAAATATTGAAAATGAGATTGAAATTTCATATCATTATTGCTTGATAAAGGATCTATCCAGGTTAGTGAGATCACAAATTAAAAAAGATGGGCATAAAATATTCATTTGCGATAGATGTTTGAACTATTTCCAGTCTCAGGAACGCTTGAGTGAACATTCAAGTGTGTGTGAAACAAAAAATGACTCAAAAATTTCATTCCCCAAATATGATCATGTTTCCTTCAGAAATCATATTTATAAACAAAAAGCACCATTCATCATATATGGGGATTTCGAATCAATTTTGAAGAAAATTCCTGCTGAGTTAACACATTTAAAAACTGTCAATTTCCAAGAGCATATTCCATTCAGTATTGGATTTTTTTTTAAGTGTTCCTATGACAACTCGCTAACCTTTTACAAAAGCTACCGCGGCGAAGATTGTTTAGGTTGGTTTGGAGATCAACTGAAAAATATTGCGAAATTTGTTGAAGATAAGATGTCTAAAATTATACCCATGTCGGAAGTGTTGGACAAGAGTATGGCCAAAGAGTGTCACATTTGTGAGAAACCTTTTATTGACACAGATCAGATTGTTGTTGACCATGATCATTTCACGGGAGATATTAGAGGTTTTGCCCACTCAAATTGTAATTTAAACTTCAAAAAACAATTCATTGTCCCCATTGTATTCCACAATCTCTCAGGTTACGATTCCCATTTCATCCTAAAAGCCATAGGAAGGGTGGAAAAATTCAGTATTCTTCCACTCAATAAAGAAAAATACATTTCCTTCACTCAGTATGATGATGAAACCAGCATAAAATTTAGATATTTCGATTCACTACGATTTTTAAATGCATCTTTGAGTTCATTAGCATCCACATTGAAATTGGAGGATTTGATAAATCTAAAGAGAGAATTTTCCTCATGTAATTCAAAACAATTTGAATTATTAACACGTAAGGGGGTTTTTTGTTATGATTATGTTGATAATATGACTAGATTGGAAAAAACAAGTTTACCACCCAAAGAAATGTTCTATTCAAAATTATATGATGAAAATATTAGTGATGAGGAGTATTCACATGCCCAAAAAGTATGGGATGAATTCAATATTCAGAATTTGGGTCAATACAGCGATCTGTATTTAAAAACAGATGTTTTGTTGTTGAGTGATGTTTTTGAAAACTTTAGAATCAATGCACATAACATTTATGGTTTGGATCCAGCGTGGTATTTCACTCTACCAGGTTATACTTGGGATAGTATGCAGAAATATACAAAATGCGAGCTGAGGCTGTTGAAAGACATTGATCAAATTATGTTTATTGAAAAGGGTTTGAGAGGAGGAATTTCAATGTGCTCAAATAGGTATGCTGAAGCAAATAATAAATACATGACGGAATATGATGAATCCAAACCATCAAACTACCTACTCTACCTCGATGTGAATAATCTTTATGGGTGGGCAATGATTCAACATCTACCATACGATGGATTCGGGTGGGTTGATCCCATTGATTTACCAAATTTCGATGTTACTTTAATCGAGGATGATGCTCCAGAGGGTTATATTTTGGAGGTGGATTTGGAATACCCTGAAACACTTCACGACTTGCACAGCGATTTTCCATTCTGCCCCGAACATATGGCCCCTCCAAAGTCCAAATTTCCAAAACTATTAACAACTCTTCACAACAAAACAAAATATGTTATTCATTACCGCAATTTAAAGCAAGCTGTGAGTAATGGTGTCAAAATTACGCAAATACATAGAATTTTAAAATTCAAGCAAAGTTCTTGGTTAAAGGCATACATCGAACTAAACACTCAACTTCGATCAAAAGCCACTAACGATTTCAGCAAAAATCTCTTCAAGTTAATGAATAATGCTGTATTTGGTAAAACAATGGAAAACATTCGAAAACATCGTATTGTGAAATTGGTTAATAAATGGGAGGGTCGATATGGTGCCAACAATCTGATTTCCAATGCAGCATTTCATAATTTAACAATTTTCGCCGAAGATCTGGTAGCTATAGAAATGAAGAAAACAAATCTCATTTTCAACAAACCACTTTACATTGGTATGTGTATTTTAGACATTTCAAAGATTGTAATGTATGATTTTCATTATAATTTCATGCTAAAAAAATCTTTTTCTAAAAAACCCAAGCTTCTGTATACGGACACGGACAGTTTCATTTACGATATTGAGTGCAATGATGTGTATGATGAGCTCATCAAAAAAGATCTTTCCAAATTCGACACCAGCGATTATCCTCCAGATAACGTTTATCAGATTCCATTAGTAAATAAAAAAGTTTTGGGGTTAATGAAGGATGAAGCAAATGGTAAAATTATGACACATTTTGTGGGGTTGAGGTCGAAAATGTATTCATATAAAATTCAAGGTGTTCAAAAATGTATTAAAAAAGCAAAAGGTGTAAAGTCTTGTATTGTCAAGAACAAAATTACTTTTGATGATTATGTAAAATGTTTAAAAGAAAATGTTGAAAAAATTGTTAACCAATGCACAATCCGCTCAGTAAAGCATTCCGTTTATAGCACTGAACAAACTAAATTAGCCCTAAATGCCCTAGATGATAAACGCTGTTTGATTGATAATAGTCACGACACCCTCCCATGGGGCCACTATAGTTTACAAGATATTGTTGATAGTTGACGAAATAAAACAATTTTTAGGATAACATTTTTTTATTCATCATAAGGCGGCGACAGCGGTCACATACAATTAAGCCCTAAGTACTCGGTGGAATTGATTCATTACACTTTAATGAATTTGAACTATATGATGAGGAATTCGGCGGTACAGAAGTATGAATGTCTATGGATTTTTACAAAAACAAAATACGTGTTTGCAATCTGGACAGCATACTGAGCCGCTAACACCACCGCCGCCGCCGCCGCAATTTTTATACTAATGGATATATCGTGGCAATATTTATGTGTTCTAGTGTTCTTGTTTTCTTGTTGTCTTGTTTTCTTGTGTTCTAGTGTTCTTGTTTTCTTGTTTTCTTGTTGTCTTGTTTTCTTGTTTTCATGTTTTCTTGTGTTCTTGTTTTCTTGTTTTCTTGTTTTCTTGTGTTCTAGTGTTCTTGTTTTCTTGTTTTCTTGTGTTCTAGTGTTCTTGTTTTCATGTTTTCTTGTGTTCTTGTTTCCTTGTTTTCTTGTGTTCTTGTGTTCTTGTTTTCTTGTTTTCTTGTGTTCTTGTTTTCTTGTTTTCATGTTTTCTTGTGTTCTTGTTTTCTTGTTTTCATGTTTTCTTGTTTTCTTGTTTTCATGTTTTCTTGTGTTCTTGTTTTCTTGTTTTCTTGTTTTCTTGTTTTCTTGTGTTCTACTGTTCTTGTTTTCTTGTTTTCTTGTGTTCTAGTGTTCTTGTTTTCATGTTTTCTTGTGTTCTTGTTTCCTTGTTTTCTTGTGTTCTTGTGTTCTTGTTTTCTTGTTTTCTTGTGTTCTTGTTTTCTTGTTTTCATGTTTTCTTGTGTTCTTGTTTTCTTGTTTTCTTG
Source organism: Orchestes rusci (assembly GCA_958502075.1). Classification (NCBI taxonomy): domain Eukaryota; kingdom Metazoa; phylum Arthropoda; class Insecta; order Coleoptera; family Curculionidae; genus Orchestes; species Orchestes rusci. Next base: position 16,841,359 of record OY293313.1, on the reverse strand, counting down.
TTTTCTTGTTTTCTTGTGTTCTAGTGTTCTTGTTTTCTTGTTTTCTTGTGTTCTAGTGTTCTTGTTTTCATGTTTTCTTGTGTTCTTGTGTTCTTGTTTTCTTGTTTTCTTGTTTTCTTGTTTTCTTGTGTTCTAGTGTTCTTGTTTTCTTGTTTTCTTGTGTTCTAGTGTTCTTGTTTTCATGTTTTCTTGTGTTCTTGTTTTCTTGTTTTCTTGTGTTCTTGTGTTCTTGTTTTCATGTTTTCATGTTTTCTTGTTTTCTTGTGTTCTTGTGTTCTTGTTTTCTTGTTTTCTTGTTGTCTTGTTTTCTTGTTTTCTTGTGTTCTTGTTTTCTTGTTTTCTTGTTTTCTTGTTTTCTTGTGTTCTTGTGTTCTTGTTTTCTTGTTTTCTTGTGTTCTAGTGTTCTTGTTTTCATGTTTTCTTGTGTTCTTGTTTCCTTGTTTTCTTGTGTTCTTGTGTTCTTGTTTTCTTGTTTTCTTGTGTTCTTGTTTTCTTGTTTTCATGTTTTCTTGTGTTCTTGTGTTCTTGTTTTCATGTTTTCTTGTGTTCTTGTTTTCTTGTTTTCTTGTTTTCTTGTGTTCTAGTGTTCTTGTTTTCTTGTTTTCTTGTGTTCTAGTGTTCTTGTTTTCATGTTTTCTTGTGTTCTTGTTTTCTTGTTTTCTTGTGTTCTTGTTTTCTTGTTTTCATGTTTTCTTGTGTTCTTGTTTTCTTGTTTTCTTGTTTTCTTGTTTTCTTGTTTTCTTGTGTTCTAGTGTTCTTGTTTTCTTGTTTTCTTGTGTTCTAGTGTTCTTGTTTTCATGTTTTCTTGTGTTCTTGTTTTCTTGTTTTCTTGTGTTCTTGTGTTCTTGTTTTCATGTTTTCATGTTTTCTTGTTTTCTTGTGTTCTTGTGTTCTTGTTTTCTTGTTTTCTTGTTTTCTTGTTGTCTTGTTTTCTTGTTTTCTTGTGTTCTTGTGTTCTTGTGTTCTTGTTTTCTTGTTTTCTTGTTGTCTTGTTTTCTTGTTTTCTTGTTTTCTTGTTTTCTTGTGTTCTAGTGTTCTTGTTTTCTTGTTTTCTTGTTTTCTTGTGTTCTTGTGTTCTTGTTTTCTTGTGTTCTTGTTTTCTTGTTTTCATGTTTTCTTGTGTTCTTGTTTTCTTGTTTTCTTGTTTTCTTGTTGTGTCCAATCACACACACAGTGATTGTTCTCATCACAAAGAAACACTTCAAGCAGGATATACTGCTTTGTTTTGAGAGTTGAATTCGAAACAAATAATAATACAAGAAGGATTCATCAGTATATTGTCTGATTTTTACATGATAAATTATTAAGCTATAATCCTTTGACAAAAATAGTCAAGCAGTTGTAATACACATGTTCTCAGAAAAGAAAATGACTAGATTGAAGGCTATTTGTGATTGACAGCTCCTTGATTTTGAAATCTTGTGCCAAATTGAAGCCCTGCATGTCTATTGCAATGATTGTTTCATACGAATACCAGGATTCATGGACTTTGTAATGAGTTCTCAAATAATTGACGAGTTTGATAGGTGGTCTCAAGTTTCCATAACCATCAAAATAAAACGCTTAATTTTCATTTATTATGTATGCAGTACAATGAGTTCCATGATTTTCTTAACTTTCTAGATTCAAAATACCACATTCCTTCACTTTAAATTTTTTTTTTTTGGGGAGGTTGTCACACATAAATACACCTCTTTAATGTGAGATATTCAATATTTTCACATATTTTATTATATCGTTATTTGAAAGGGATCTCTGCGAAAATATTATTTGATTTTTTTTATGTTTTTTTTCTTGATAGTGCCTCCTTTGTAGGGTTTAATGTATAATCCACCACCCTGCTTGGAAAGTTTTTCCATTTCTTTATTGTGTCGATGTAATTCTTCGAGTTGCTCCTTTGATACTTTAATATCATTAACGGCCTTAGCTATAGGAGAAAATGGCTGCGCATTTGCGGACTTGTGAGCCGCGGTATCAGCCCGAGGGGGAACCCTGGCCGGTACCCCAACCCCCGGATAACCCCAACATGGTAGATCACAGTTGGGATGAATAAACATGGTTAGTGTGATTTAATGTTTTTAAGCTTATCAGTGATTTAACACCTTGTAGGATTCAGAGCTCAACCACCTATCGTATGTGTGTAGAACCAGCCCCCGCACCAGAATCGTTTTCACCATCAAACAGCTGTTTTTTTCCAGGACTCCCATAGACAAGTTTATGGCGGCGGCGGTGGTGTTAGCGGCTCAGTATGCTGTCCAGATTGCAAACACGTATTTTGTTTTTGTAAAAAATCCATAGACATTCATACTTCTGTACCGCCGAATTCCTCATCATATAGTTCAAATTCATTAAAGTGTAATGAATCAATTCCACCGAGTACTTAGGGCTTAATTGTATGTGACCGCTGTCGCCGCCTTATGATGAATAAAAAAATGTTATCATAAAAATTGTTTTATTTCGTCAACTATCAACAATATCTTGTAAACTATAGTGGCCCCATGGGAGGGTGTCGTGACTATTATCAATCAAACAGCGTTTATCATCTAGGGCATTTAGGGCTAATTTAGTTTGTTCAGTGCTATAAACGGAATGCTTTACTGAGCGGATTGTGCATTGGTTAACAATTTTTTCAACATTTTCTTTTAAACATTTTACATAATCATCAAAAGTAATTTTGTTCTTGACAATACAAGACTTTACACCTTTTGCTTTTTTAATACATTTTTGAACACCTTGAATTTTATATGAATACATTTTCGACCTCAACCCCACAAAATGTGTCATAATTTTACCATTTGCTTCATCCTTCATTAACCCCAAAACTTTTTTATTTACTAATGGAATCTGATAAACGTTATCTGGAGGATAATCGCTGGTGTCGAATTTGGAAAGATCTTTTTTGATGAGCTCATCATACACATCATTGCACTCAATATCGTAAATGAAACTGTCCGTGTCCGTATACAGAAGCTTGGGTTTTTTAGAAAAAGATTTTTTTAGCATGAAATTATAATGAAAATCATACATTACAATCTTTGAAATGTCTAAAATACACATACCAATGTGAAGTGGTTTGTTGAAAATGAGATTTGTTTTCTTCATTTCTATAGCTACCAGATCTTCGGCGAAAATTGTTAAATTATGAAATGCTGCATTGGAAATCAGATTGTTGGCACCATATCGACCCTCCCATTTATTAACCAATTTCACAATACGATGTTTTCGAATGTTTTCCTTTGTTTTACCAAATACAGCATTATTCATTAACTTGAAGAGATTTTTGCTGAAATCGTTAGTGGCTTTTGATCGAAGTTGAGTGTTTAGTTCGATGTATGCCTTTAACCAAGAACTTTGCTTGAATTTTAAAATTCTATGTATTTGCGTAATTTTGACACCATTACTCACAGCTTGCTTTAAATTGCGGTAATGAATAACATATTTTGTTTTGTTGTGAAGAGTTGTTAATAGTTTTGGAAATTTGGACTTTGGAGGGGCCATATGTTCGGGGCAGAATGGAAAATCGCTGTGCAAGTCGTGAAGTGTTTCAGGGTATTCCAAATCCACCTCCAAAATATAACCCTCTGGAGCATCATCCTCGATTAAAGTAACATCGAAATTTGGTAAATCAATGGGATCAACCCACCCGAATCCATCGTATGGTAGATGTTGAATCATTGCCCACCCATAAAGATTATTCACATCGAGGTAGAGTAGGTAGTTTGATGGTTTGGATTCATCATATTCCGTCATGTATTTATTATTTGCTTCAGCATACCTATTTGAGCACATTGAAATTCCTCCTCTCAAACCCTTTTCAATAAACATAATTTGATCAATGTCTTTCAACAGCCTCAGCTCGCATTTTGTATATTTCAGCATACAATCCCAAGTATAACCTGGTAGAGTGAAATACCACGCTGGATCCAAACCATAAATGTTATGTGCATTGATTCTAAAGTTTTCAAAAACATCACTCAACAACAAAACATCTGTTTTTAAATACAGATCGCTGTATTGACCCAAATTCTGAATATTGAATTCATCCCATACTTTTTGGGCATGTGAATACTCCTCATCACTAATATTTTCATCATATAATTTTGAATAGAACATTTCTTTGGGTGGTAAACTTGTTTTTTCCAATCTAGTCATATTATCAACATAATCATAACAAAAAACCCCCTTACGTGTTAATAATTCAAATTGTTTTGAATTACATGAGGAAAATTCTCTCTTTAGATTTATCAAATCCTCCAATTTCAATGTGGATGCTAATGAACTCAAAGATGCATTTAAAAATCGTAGTGAATCGATATATCTAAATTTTATGCTGGTTTCATCATCATACTGAGTGAAGGAAATGTATTTTTCTTTATTGAGTGGAAGAATACTGAATTTTTCCACCCTTCCTATGGCTTTTAGGATGAAATGGGAATCGTAACCTGAGAGATTGTGGAATACAATGGGGACAATGAATTGTTTTTTGAAGTTTAAATTACAATTTGAGTGGGCAAAACCTCTAATATCTCCCGTGAAATGATCATGGTCAACAACAATCTGATCTGTGTCAATAAAAGGTTTCTCACAAATGTGACACTCTTTGGCCATACTCTTGTCCAACACTTCCGACATGGGTATAATTTTAGACATCTTATCTTCAACAAATTTCGCAATATTTTTCAGTTGATCTCCAAACCAACCTAAACAATCTTCGCCGCGGTAGCTTTTGTAAAAGGTTAGCGAGTCGTCATAGGAACACTTAAATAAAAATCCAATACTGAATGGAATATGCTCTTGGAAATTGACAGTTTTTAAATGTGTTAACTCAGCAGGAATTTTCTTCAAAATTGATTCGAAATCCCCATATATGATGAATGGTGCTTTTTGTTTATAAATATGATTTCTGAAGGAAACATGATCATATTTGGGGAATGAAATTTTTGAGTCATTTTTTGTTTCACACACACTTGAATGTTCACTCAAGCGTTCCTGAGACTGGAAATAGTTCAAACATCTATCGCAAATGAATATTTTATGCCCATCTTTTTTAATTTGTGATCTCACTAACCTGGATAGATCCTTTATCAAGCAATAATGATATGAAATTTCAATCTCATTTTCAATATTTGGCAATGGTTCAAAATCATTAATTTTTGGAAAATATTTATTTTGAATGATGAGTAGGTTGACGTGTTTTTCCAATTTTTCACCTGTTAACCTACAAGGTAGAACGCTAAAGAATTCATTCTTTTCATTTTGAGTCATCTCCAACATATAAACATTCACACTTATATTATTTAATTTTTCGAATTTATGAATTTTGTTGACTGTCATTGGAAAATCCAAACCCTCTGTATCAAGGACGCGGGTGTAATGTGGATATGATTTGACTCTATCGGAATGGATTTTACTGGGGTACAAAGCAGCGACTATACACCAATAAAAGCATGCGTTATCATCATTTTTAATGTTAACACATGCTTTTTTCTTCGAAATTTGATTGGGTAGAGGAATGTAGGATGAAGCACCCACCCCAAAGCTATGTTTATTAATACAAATCTCTAAACTGATAATTCTTCCTAATGCCCACCCACTGTCACGTTCTTGAAAATCCTCCATTTTTTGCAAAATTGGCCTACTGATAAAATTATCAAACCACTCAATCAAATTGGTTCCCATGTCCAAAGTTTGATTTTTTGTGGGAAAATATTTATATTCGAGGTGCTCAACGTTATCTTTGCTAACAACGAATTCACCGCAAAAAGTTGCATTCACTTTTATGGCACTGAACTCTTTTAAAATTTTGTTGATTCTTACTTTGAATAGGAAAAATGAATCACTAAAAAAATCCCCTAGATTCAAGTGTGTTTGGTTGATAATTACCCCAGTCCTTATGCGGGAGTCAAACGATGTTTTCAGGTCCTCCCACTTGACTCGACTACTGCGCTTGTGTCCTCCACCCACATGTGCCTCAAATTTCGACTTGATAAGCATACGGAATCTTTTCAAATGGCCCAAATTGGCCACCAACCTTTTTCTCAATCCAATGGATAGTGGTGCAGCCATCGCCCTTTGGAAGTCTCGGATGCTTTTATTTATATTCTTCAGCCAACGCTTTTGATCTTCATCGGTACATAGTAGGGGAAATGCCTCTTGGTACTTTGCAACAATGCAACTGCTCAAGGATGCAATTTCTTCAAATAATTTCATGTTGTGATAATTATTGTTTGTAACAGTAGCAGTACTCAACATCTACCAACAACAACTCAATCGTAAATGATGGGGCACCTAGAAACCGCAAGACTATTTATACAATCAACGCGACGTCGGTCGGCTCACCACATCCAATTATTGGCATCTGTCTGCGGTGTTCTTATCAGTAACAAGTCTCAGCCTGTGGTTTTCTTATCAGTTCACCGACTTCGGTTAGATCCACTATAAAGAAGGTTCGACATTCCGCATTTAGCACTCAGTTCACCGACTTCGGTTCCACTATAAAGAAGGTTCGACATTCCGCATTTAGCACTCAAGATGTGGTTAGCTTACACCGGTATCGGGACTAGACGATTACATAATCTGGTTTCCGCTGTAGAAAGCTTGTCACAACGATTCCGAAATTTGCAATTTGATGCTGAACACGAGGCTATCTATGGTTTTGGGAGATTCCATAGCGAGGAGGAATGTAGGAGGATTGCTGAAAAATACGAAGAAGCTGCTGACGCCTGTGATCTGTTCCTGGATACATCAGACCTGCATAGTTTCCTGCAGACCATGAAGCGTCTAGATTTCGAGGGCTATTTAGAAGATGTTGAAAAATTTGTTCCTATTTTGAAATAAATACAGTTGAACAAGAGTGTGTGTTTTACTCTCAGTTATTGATAAGAACACCGCGAGCTAAATTTAGAACTGTTGATAAGAGGAGTGTGACGTGAAAACCACATGCTGTCTACTGGTGATAAGAAAACCGCAGGCTGAGACTCGTTACTGATAAGAAACCCACATCCTGTCTACTGTTGATAAGGAAACCACGGGCTAAATTTAGAACTGTTGATAAGGCTGTGGTTGGTGTGAAAACCCACATCCTGTCTAATGGTGATAAGAAAACTGCAGGCTGAGACTCGTTGTTACTGATAAGAAAACCGCGAGCTAAATTTAGAACTGAACGATGATAACACTCACCCGCAATATTCAATTTCTTCAATGCTTGAATCATGAACTGTTCATAAAATGTAATGTCATTTGGTCCAGTAGCTATTCGCTTCTAACTAACTGTTACTATTTTTGCTTGTTTTATTGCAGGAGCCGGAATTTTCTGCAATAACCCGAATTGTTACCAATTCATGCAAACATATCGGAGGATGCTTTCTCATATTGACATAAAAAATAACACGGGCAATTGTATTCAACTGGTTGATACAGCGATGTTGAATATTGATAATGACATGAAAAAAGTAAATAACCAAAGAAAAATAGACGAAGAAGAAGAAAAACAAATTCTGGAAAAATGCAGCCTTATTGCCCCTATATATTTAGGTGAGCTACAAATGAATGTCATTACCTCCATATGTGGATTCGTTGTAGCATCAATAAGAAAAAAACTATCATGTCCTGAATGTGAAGAGGCAATAATTGCGGAATTTGACGAGTTGGATACCACCCACAAGCTCATCAGAAGAAAGTCAAGAGGGAAATTGATTTTTCCTTCCTCAAGTGTGACCAAAGTTGGTCAAAACGTTGAAACAAACTTCAGAAAAATTTTCAGTGTGTTAGGTCATCTACCACCACGAAATATTTTGATAAATATTTTAAAAAGAGGAGCTGGCAGATTTATTGAAAATATTCACCCATTTCGAACGTTGGAACGCCACATATTCGACCAAACTCCATATGAGCCAATGCATACAAAAAATTTAATTGAAAAGATAGCTGAAAAATATGCCAGTGTAAGAATCAACAGCTTGGCAATCAAAATCAACGAGACCATTAGTGGAGAAAAAATTAGGGATCAATATAAAAGATTGGTGTTATTCAAAGGACAGTAATCAGGGTGTAAAAGGAGATGGTAATGAATGCTCGAATGCCAACCTCACCTGCTCGTGCGGTAACTAAAGTTATCCACAGAAGACATATACACAACACATCAAACAGTGAGGCCAACTGAAACCATCCTGAAAAGGGCGACAAAAGGGAAAGAAACAAAAGAAGTATAGCTTGAGGAGGTTCGTAACAGCCGTCCCACACCACATGAAGCCATGCACCGCTTTCCCAGGCTTCCGGAGTGAGTGGCATTATCTCATAGTCACCGTCACACAGGGTCAACGCAGAAAACATCAACTAAGGAAGCCCACACTGACCTCATCCCCAGATGATTCCGGACACTCAAAGAAAACCGAAGAAACTACATTTATTCATAGTTTATGTCTTTATTTGACAAAAAATAAAGACAGTTTCAAAGTCAAAGTCAAAGTCAGTGCTTTTATGTATCAAAATCTGTATAATATATTGCAGAGATCTGTGATAATACATTATCCAAGTCTGATTCGTATACACTGCATTACGTGGCGCATTGTTCCGTAAAATTGTGTACGTCAGTTTGACTTCTAAACTTTGTATATGTGTTCTGTGGGTGTTAGACCGTTAGATAACGACAGATTTTGCTGACTGATTTTCTCGCTTTAGGGATTTTAACCACTGAAAAGTATGTCAGTGTTGAGCACAAAAAATGAAAATCTAGCGACCGCAAGTGTGCTAGGCATATGGAAAATTAACATTTTTTCTGCAAAAAAAAGGATAATTTTTTTTCATTTTCTCGTTTATGGCATTTTAACACATCAACAAATATAACTATGTAATAGTGAAAAAAAAACCCATAAGGATTCGACGTGCTTAAACGGTTGAAATAAGGATGCCATCTTGTAAAAGAATACTTGGCTGCTAATGCATCTTCTCGCTTATGGCAAACGACAGAATGAATTTTGATATCATAAGGAACCCGAAAAAAATTTCCCATAAGCCGATCGGCCGGCGGCGGAAAATTTTGCGAAAATGTTTTTCGTCGTCCTGCAAACTTCTCATTTATGGCATTCAAACAGTATGATTTTAATAATTGATAAACATCATACAAAAAATCCCATAAGCTTTTAATGTGTTTCAAAAGAAGCCATAGGTTGTAAAGTTGTGCGAAAATTTGTGTTTTTTTTCTTCGTTTTCTCGTTTATGAAAATTGGCATGTGGGAAGGGAAATTGGTTTCAAGACCAGAAATAAAAAGCCATAAGTCGGGAACATGATATCGACGTTTTATATAAATAAACAGGCAAAGAGTGTTCAATAAAAAATACGATCAAATCACCTATGGATTGCAAATGTTTCAAAAAACGTGTCTTTGCTAACATCGCAATAATGACATAACATCCACTTTCTCACCGTCACGGATGCCATGATGCCAAACCATATAAATAATAAAAATAATAAATAATTCTTTATTAGCAAAATGCTACAAGAAAACATAGTATGAAATATATAGTATACAAGATATTGCAAATAATTAAAATGTTGTGACAGCTAGGTGTATAAATTTCACATTATTGGTGTATAAACAAACAATATGTACTAAAAACCTGTTAATTAAAATTTGAGATCACATATGATTTGAGTAGCCGTTTAAAAATGATCAGGTTATCACAGGTTTTGATTTCTGGAGGAAGTTTGTTAAAGTCTAGTAGTCCTTTAAAAAGAATGGAATTCAGCGTTTGACTAGATTTACACTTCTCACTTAAAATAAAATTATCACGATTTCGTGTACTATAGCTATATGGACATCACTAAACAGTTTCACTTTATCACAGATAAATGGAGGTAACAGTTTCTTTTTAATTTTATAAATAAATACATTCACATCAAAGATTATTTTTTGTTTTACAGATAACATATTTAACGTGTCCAACATTAATCTGATAGGCGTATATCTATTACATCTTAAAATTGTCCTCATTGCTCTGTTTTGTATTTTTTGAATTTGTGACACTTTATAATCGGGTAAATTATACATAATCGACGAACAGAACTGTAAGTGAGGTAATGCAATAGCGTTGTATAATGTAATTTTTGTGCTCATACTTAACTGCTTCCCTACTCTACTAATGAAGCCGACTTTTTTAGAGAATTTCCTCGTTACATTATCAGCGTGCGACTTAAAGGTTAAGTTTGAGTCAAGAATGGTTCCTAAATATTTCATTTCTTTTTCGAAGGTTAATTTGTCGTGATCTATGGCTACGTTGAGAGCGGTTGTGTCAATTTGTGATACATGTGATTTTTTTCCAAAAATGCAAAATTTTGATTTTTTAGTATTTAGGCTAAGCTTGTTACTACATAACCATGTGAACAGTATTTTGAGTTCCTGATTTATGACATTTTGCATGTCTTCGATGTTCTCACCCACTACATAGACCATTGTGTCATCGGCAAACAGTATGATTTCACTCTTGTTGGCGATTTTAACAACATCGTTGACATACAGCAGGAACAATAGTGGTCCCAATACGGTTCCCTGCGGCACTCCATATTTCACTTTTATTGGGTCAGAGCTACAATTCTTGAACCTCACCTTCTGTGTACGGTCTGATAAATAGGACTCGAACCACTTTAAAACGTTACCCGCCATACCCAAACAACGTAGCTTATGTATCAAAATGTTCCTATCCACGGTTTCAAAGGCACGTTGCAGGTCCAAAAATACAGCAAGAACCATCTTCCCATCATCAGCAGCTTTGAGGAACTCGTCACATATGTGGACAATAACAGCCTCACAGGAATGAGATGCACGGAAGCCAGACTGGTGTTGTTCAAAGATTTTATTTGTTTCACAATATGATAGGAGCTGTTCTTTGACACACAATTCTAAAAGTTTTTCACAGTTTGGCATTGTGTTTATTGGCCGGAACTCAGAGTGCTTAAGTGTCTTTTGAACCTTGGGAACAGGAATTATTGTTGACAATTTCCAGGCTTCGGGAAACACACCAGTGGATAAAGATGAATTTATTATGTTCAAAATTCGATCTCCTGCCACAGCAATCACATCGCATAAAACCTGCTTAGATATACCAGTATCTCCTCCTCCAACATTTTTCATCGACTTGGCCAGCTCTTTCATTTCAGTCATCGTGACGTTTCGGAATCTTGTGAAACTGTTGAAGTGGTGTTCCTCTATAGTTGAAAGATCAATCGCAGATCCAGGGATTTTGTGAATAATATCTTCTATGCTTTGGACAAAAAAAGTATTGAAGCTCTCAGCAATATCGTTTTCATTTGCTAACATACGACCATAAAAGTTGATTTTTTCAGGAACATATTGATTTTTTCCAGGTAGTAATAGTTTCAAGTTTTTCCATAAAAGGCGTGGATTTTGTTGGTTCTCATCAATAGTGTCTTGGAAGAACTTTTCTTTCTGGGTTCGAATTTGGGCAACTATTTCATTGCGTAGTCTTTTGAATGAGTTCCAAACATCATCAGCTTTCTCATAGACAGCTTTTTTATACAATTTATCTCTTATGTTCATTTTTTGTCGAATATCTGCCGTTATCCACTTTTTGTTTACATAGCTGTCATTCAGAGTTATTACGATTTCTGGGCACATAGTATTTAAAATATTTGAAATATCATTCACGAATGTGTCTGCCAGTATGTTTACATCCGAAGTATCTTTATTCCAAGTGATTTGTCTGATGGATGACTGCATTTTCTCATCTGAATAATTCTTCATTGGGCGTGTGTGCAAAATGGTCTTCTTGTTTCGTTCTTTATTTGTATTCTTCAGGCTGAGGGAAATAATGGAGTGGTCACTTATTTTGGGCGTCAGATGAACTTGGTGCGAAGTGTCTTTACAGTTTGTTATGACGTAATCTATTAGTGTTTCACTTCTATGTACGATTCTTGTTGGTGACTTGATTATCTGATTGAATCCGTTTGAATATATGACACTTAGTGATTTATAACCATAAAAAGACTTCTTTTGTATATCGAAATTGAAGTCTCCCAAAATATAATTAGGTCCATCAAAGTCAGCCACTTCATCCAAATAACCTTCCATGAATTCAAGAAATCTGGAATTTTCCTTTTGAGGTGGATGATACAATACGGAAAATAGGTGTTTGTGATTCGATAAATGGATTTCAACTGCCAGCAACCAAACATAATTGTCCACACATGTGATAGTTCAGACACTATATTTGGTATCAGATCTAATCAGCGCCATCACCCCACCAGTTCTACGATTGTCCGTCACACTTTGTTCCAAACGATAGTTCTCTATTTTCAACTCAACATCATCAATATCATTTGACACGTGAGTCTCAGACAACAACACGAGTTCTGGTTTCCATTGATTAAGAAGCACTTCAATTTGGTCCTTGTTATGGAGATATCCCTGACAGTTGAAATATACTACCAAAAAATTTGATTTCAGTACACTAGACTCTAATTGCTATTGTAGAAATTTATTTCTTTGAAGTTCCTCAATTTTCTGGTATGTTGCACAATTTTTAACGTCCCAAGTAGTATTATTTGTATTCAGTGACATTTCATATTTTTCATTTGACGAGACACAGTTTATACATTTCATGACATCACTGGAACATTCACTTACATCATGTCCTCCACCACATTTTGAACAGGTCTTATTGTTTTTACAGTCCTTGACAACGTGACCATACCGGCAACATTTGTAGCACCGAACCACACCATAGTCATTAAACACTGTGCATCGACTCCAACCCACATTCATTTTTTGCATCTCAATTAGTTTATTATAACCGTCACCATCAACTTCAAGTATTAGATTGAATTTAGATCTAAACACTTTGGTCTTGCGAACGATTTTTAATTCAATTTTGGTATTTTCAAAGTAGCTATTTTGTTTACTAATTGTTTTAATAAGTTCATCATTGTTAACACTAATGAACTCTTCTCCGACTCCCACAACTTTGACGCGATGTTTCAATGTCTTCGGCCTATCTACAACAAAATCTTCCCCTAGTTTTGACTGGATCTTTGTTTGGAGTAAAGATATCTCACTCTCTCCTGCACATTTCAAAATTAAACCTCCATCCCTAGTTTGTCTACCCATGGAAATTCCTGCTCGAAGCTCGATGGGATCCACTTTTTTCTTCACCTCTTCTCTCACTTTTTGAATATCCTTTTTGGTTTGCGTGCTATTTTGTCTGATGACGAGTACTTTGTTATCGTTCTTAGTTATTGAAGCATATGTATAAGTATTAGGGGTGGAAGAACTGGTTGAGACACATTGGGAATTTATATTTTTCAAGTTCGATATTTCCTCGTTTAATTGTTTGTTTTGAGCGACAAGAAAATCAATTTTTTGGCTCATCACGTTCACTTTTTCAATAAGAATATCTATAGATCCTAGTTTTTCCAGGGCGATGTTAATAAATTGATGTTCATTTTGATCAAGAGGAATATCATCAACTCGACTCCTTTTTCTGGCTCTACCAGCCACGTTTTTCTCCACCTGTTCCACTTTCTCACAACCATTGCAAACCCATGAGTTTTTCTTCATATGGAATCCACGCATATCGGTGATGTTCTGACATTTTCCATGAAAATAAGATTTGCACATATTGCATACAACTATGGTTTTCAAATCATCAAATCCCTTTTTGCAATCAAAACAGCTATCACATTCATTGTCCTCGTTGCCCTCCATCTGTATATCGACGAGATTGTTTACAAATCACAATCAAAAAAAAAAAAGGGTTTGGCTTATCGGCTGCTATACGATGCTTCCGATGCAGTTGCAATGATAAATCGTATAAATACTATTATGGTTTCACAAGAACTGTTGTCTATGTAGTATACATTATCCACTTTTCACTAATATTGACTATGCGAAAAATCGCGAATTTTTGAACACTACTTTGATCAATAACGATGAATAATCAATAGAGAACAGAAACACGACCGCACCGTACCGTACCGTACGACATGAAACTAGCCACGACCTACGTTCATGACAGAAAAAGAAATCCAGAGGTGACTTGATCGTATTTTTTATTGAACACTCATAGTGCGTGGTTACAACCAATTTCCTAACGTGTCTAACTCCATTGTCATTTTTTTTAACTAAAAAAATTCATTTTAATTTTTATAACCGTTGAGAATATTGTCAGTGAATAGGGAGCACTTTGAACAGTTCATCCAAGAAATAATGTTAAATTTTTGTAATTGTATTAGGTATACATGATAAATGTAATTACAATTTGACAATGAAATTATTGGTTGACAGTGGCTTATACAAGGCACGTAAAAAACTATTATTTTCCAATTATTGATAAAAGCATTTTTTCATTTTTTTTTCTCAAGTTATTCTGTACTAACTAGTGAATAATCTCTTTGCACCAAAGTTCATCCACTGCAAGTTTCAGCTGTGTAATTTGATTAAAACTACTGCTAACATGGGATTGAAAATGTAACATAAAATTATTCAAAAATACTGCTGCGAGACAATAATTGGAAACAAATTGCTTATTTCTTCATGGGATTTGGCGTGTACATTGCAAACTTTATTCTTGGAAGCCATAAGGCGGAGGCATGATAATAATGTCAAATACAGGATACAGGCAGAACTTATTTGATTAAATATTTTTTTGAGAGTGACAATAAAAAAAAAAAAAAGAGTGACAATTATGTATTGATGCCACGGTATGGGTATTCCTATAGGAGACAATATTCTGTACACACTGAGCTTCGCAGACGATCAACTGTTGGTAGCACCGGATTCAGACGATCTTGAATACATGCTTCGCAAGCTTCATGATGCATGTAGTGCGTGGGGGCTAACGATAAGTTGGTCTAAAACAGAGTTTCTTGTTGTTTACTCTGACGTAAATTTTGAGGTTTACGTTAATGATACCATACGAGTTAATCAGGTCAGAACCTTTAAATATCTGGGATCAACAATCTCCAGCAATGGCCTAGGTGAACAGGAAATAAAAACTCGCATACAGAGCGCTAAGAGAATTATTGGATCCCTAAATTCGATATGGTGGGACGACACATTTCCCAAAAGACCAAGAAAAGGCTAGGGCAATCTCTTGTGGAAGCAGTGTTGTGTTACGGATGCGAGGTCTGGACGGTTAATGCAGATATGAAAAGAAGGCTTCTTGCAACCGAGATGGACTACCTGAGACGCAGTGCTGGTGTCTCTAGACTTGAGATGGTTGGAAATGAGGAAATCCGAAACCGTATGCGTGCGCAAGATACTGTGGTCGAGCGAATTGAACGGAAGTCGTTGAAATGGTTTAGACATCTGATGAGAATGGTGGACACTCGGTGGCCGAAAAGAATATTCCAGTGGGTCCCTCCACAGAAGCGCAAGAGAGGTAGACCCAGGAGATCGTGGAATGAAGGAGTACGGCAGTCTATGGTAACAAGACAACTAGAGGAGGATGATGTGTTCAACCGAGAGGTGTGGCGACGGAAAAGGGGAAGAAGGCGGCAGCTGTAGAAGGACTATACTTACAAACATTATGTTTCATGTACCTTCACCCGTAATATATATATATATATACAATTATGTATCCAAAATTACCATGAGCAGCTATGTTTCTTCAGTCACAAAACGGAACTTTTAAATGCGTGTTTTTGTTATTTTAGGGATCTACATATTCATTAAATTGTCTTACCGAATTATACTCAAGTCATCATGTCCTTGGATTAAACTTAGCAGTTTAATTTGATTTAACTCAAAAATCATAATCATATCATATCAGTCTTTTTCGTTGTTAATGTAATTGAAATATGTGAAAAAAAAATAGTTATGGACTTAAGTCGTATAAAATGTTGACCAAAGAATAATAATAAATAAAGGATTCATTCAATTTATTCAATTTCTACATCATACTTGAAAAAAGATATTCTTGAAAGATAAAAAATAATATGCTTTATTCGTGGAAACTCTCGCTAAATAATGATTCATCGTCTGAATCTTGATAGAATATAAAAATAGAATAATGTGTAGTAAACTCGTAATTAATGCTATTTTTACCAGTACCAATAAGTGGCAATATTCGCTACTTATCAGCATTTTTTATCGACTAAGCTTTTTGAGAGGTATTGGATTTTCATTCACAGAGTCGTTCTGTTGCTGTGATGTCCTAGACTTAAAAAAAAATGAGCAGATTTCTTCAATTTTCTCACAGCATCATTTTCAAATGATTGTATGTATTTATTTGAATAAAATGTCGATATCATGTTTCCGACTTATGGCTTTTTTTGTCCGATCTTGAAATCAGTTTTTTATCCCACATGCCAATTCCCATAAACGAGAAAATTTGAAAAATTTTCTCTGACTTTCCTGCAAGTTGAGTAGCTTCACAAACTATGGTAAGCACGAGCTAGACTTATGGGTTTTTTTATAACAGAGTTTTAGATTGAGACATTTTTATTGCTTTTTATTTCGTTCACGAGAAAATCTTCCGGAATAGGAAGAAAAAAATTTGCAAAATTTTCCGTCCGAAAAATTTACCTCAACATCCAATTGGCTTATGGGAAATTTTTGTCGGGTTCCTTTTATGATATTAAAATTTATTCTTTCGATTGCCATAAGCGAGAAAAGGCATCAGCAGCCAAGTATTCTTTTACAAGATGACGTCCAATCCTTATGGCTTTTTTTTCACCGTTACATTGTAATATTTGTTGATGTGTTAAAATGACATAAACGAGAAAATGAAAAAAAAAACCTTTTTTTTGCAGAAGAAATCTTAATTTTCCATATGCCTAGCACACTTGCGGTCGCTAAATTTTCATTTTTTGTGCTCAACAGTGACTTTTCAGTAGTTAAAATCCCTAAAGCGAGAAAATCAGTCAGCAAAATCTGTCGTTATCTGACGGTCTATGTACCCTTCTAGACAACTTACAAGTGTCATTCGACCATGCCACGGGGGTATAACCATTTTAAAAAGTACTGAGGAAATGCAGAACCATACAGACCCTCTACCAACCTGCAATGGCCAGCGAGGTGGAGTACGGCTAAAATCCCCGCATGGTTGTTCAAGTGCAGGCACGGCCCTCAGTCCCCGGCAGCGAGTGCTTAGTCAAGGTAGTGACCGAGTTAGACGGCAAGCAGAGGATTCAAAGAATCCTACAAGAGAAATGACGAAAAGGCAGGAGGTGTTGGCTTTCTTATACACAGATAGAATACCGAAAATATTCAACAACTAGAGGGTATAAACTCAAGAATAGCGTTCTGAACTTTGAAATTGAACATCATGAAAATAAACCAAGATTACGCACCAACACAATTGCTCATTCAAACGAGGAAGTCGAAACCTTTTATGAAGATCTATACAGTGCAATTGGGCAACCCCCCAAAAAATACAACGTAATAATTAGCGCCTTCAATGTCAAGCTGGGACGCAGAGCAAATGAAACGGAAACAGCATAAAAAGCAAACACAACCCCACGGATATGGACAACGCAACTTCTTATTGCAAAATGGTTTCTACGCAATGAATAGCTTCTTCAAGAAGAGCCCTCAAATAAAGTGAACATGGGCCAGCCCGGACGGTGTAACTAGGAACGAAATAGACTTTATAATTACAAACATTACAAATTCGTCCAATTTTTTTTGGTGCTTCTCTCTGTGCTTTACAAAAAAAAGATGGAGGAATGCGGTAGGTTGTACCCTAAGAAGACTAATAGCTAAGATAATTTGTATCAAGTTGAGAGATCGTCTTGGTAGTTATTTAAGACCGTTTCACACAACATTCCAATTCTTAATGTTTTCTAAAAATCGATTTTTTCAATGCTTTTAATATGATTGATAGAATTTCCATCCTCTCTGAGTCTTCTTAAGTTATTCCAGAATTCTACAATTTCATCTCAGAGGCATACAAGGAACCTTCCATTTTGACTTTTGATGATAAAATTATTCTTTCTCAAAGAGGTGTTCAACAAGGAGATACTTTGGGCCCCCTTTTATTTTCGTTGACTATCCATCCTATAATTTCATCCCTTAAAAGTGAATTTAATGTTTGGTATCTTGATGATGGAACTTTAATTGGAAATTTAGAAACAGTTTTTGAGGACTTCAAAAAAATTATTTCAGAATCTTCTAAAATTGGTTTAAACATAAATTTCAATAAATGTGAAATATTTTCAATTTCATCAAGATCTGGCAATTGTTTAGATGATCATTTATCAAAGTTCAAAGAAATTTCTTCACTCATCAGAATAATTGATGAAGACAACCTCAATTTGTTAGGCTGCCCTCTTTCTCTAAATAATCTCCGTGAAGAATTTGAATCCAAAATATCCACTTTGAATAGAGTATCAAAGAATTTGAATATTTTAAATTCTCATACTGCTTTTTACCTTCTCAAAAATTCTTTATCAATTCCTCGTATGCTTCATCTTCTTCGTTGTGCACCTTGTTGGAAAATTCCAGACTTGACTTCAAGATATGATTTACTTCTTAAAAATATTTGCGAAAATATCACAAACTGTACATTTGATGACAATTCTTGGTATATTAGCAGATTTCCAGTAAGGTTTGGAGGTTTGGGAATAAGAGATCTTTCAACTCTTTGTTACTGTGCTTTCATTGGATCTTTAAAATATGTTTCAACTTTTTTAAATTTCATTATTCCGGACTCTATTCAAAAGTGTCCTGATGAAATTTTGATTGAGGCCCAACTATCTTGGCAAGAGCAAACTGGCAATTCTTTACTAGTAGATAATTTTAATAATCAACATCAACTTGATGACGCTTTGTGCAAATTTCAAATGGTTGAATATATCTCCAATTGCCAAGAAAAAAAGAAAAAGCTAGATTACTAGCCCTTCAAGAGCAGGAGAGTAATGCTTGGTTACGTTACAAGCATTGCCTTCTTCCGCATTGGGAACACTTTTGGATGACTCTTCGTTTCGCATTTCAGTGTCGATCCGTATGGGACAACCTGTGTGTGCAAATCATACTTGTGTTTGCGGTGAGAATGTTGATATTGATGGGCTTCATTGCCTTTCTTGCCGTAAAAGTTCGGGTAGGTTTTCACGACACAGTTGTCTTAACGATATAATCAAGAGGGCTTTAACCTCTATCGATTTTCCATCTATTCTTGAACCTGTCGGGATATGCAGATCAGATGGAAAGAGGGCAGATGGAATGTCACTTCTCCCATGGAAACGAGGCAGACCTGTAGTTTGGGATGCTACCTGCTCGGATACTCTGGCTTCTTCCTATCTTAGTTTATCTTATAAAAAAGCTGGCGAAGCCGCCCGATTGTTCGAGAATGCGAAGGAAAGGAAATATGAGGAAATTTCTAAAAATTATATTTTTGTTCCATTTTGTGTTGAGACTTTTGGACCGTGGGGAAATGAAGCAAAACATTTTATAAAAGAACTTGGTTCGAAACTTATATTGAAAACTGGTGAGGAAAGGTCAACATCTTTTTTGAAACAAAAAATTAGTTTAGCTATTTAGAGGGGTAATGCGGCTTCAATTTTGGGTACAATTCCGGAACAGCATCAATTGGATGAAGTTTTCTTTCTTTAATTTATTAGTTTTATTTATAACTATTTTAATTATTATTATTATTATTATTAATATAAATAAAGTAATAATTTTTCAAAAAAAAAAAAAAAATTACAAACAACAGAAATATGGTGCACGATGTATCGGTCCTTAACAACTGTTCAATAGGAAAGTGATCTTAGACTAGTCAGAGCGAAGATCATAATAAATCTTGAGAAAGAGAGAACTAGAATAATAAACAAAAAACGCCAAATAGGATGGACTTCTATAGAAAATACCAAGAACTATGAGGAGGCTGTTCGAAATAGCCTTGAAAAGGCCGACTTGGAAAAAATGAACCTAGAAACAATAAAACATCGCCTGTTTGGAGTCGTGAAGAGTGCAGAAGAAAGTATAGTACGAGGGGCAGAGGAGAGGATGATAAGATCAGCACAGACACAAAGAAACTTATGGAGAAACGAAGAGAGCTGAAGAACAGGAGCGACACAAACAAGGACAAACAGGGACAGTTTAATAGAGAAATCAGCAAGGCGGGAAGAAGAGACGTTAGACAATATTACACCGATCATATCAAGTAACGACTGTCATTGAAGAAAACAAATGTCTAAAGGGTGCTAAGAAGAGGCCTCGCTACGGGCAAGAAAAATATATCCAAACTTGCAGACTATCAAGGACAAATAACATCAAATGGGGACGAGATTATCAAGATAGTGGAAGAGTTTTACAGAGACCTGTACAGAAAAGAGAACAAAGACGAAAATATTAGGATCAGCAAAGTGGAAAATGTATGTTCAGACGACATTCCAGAGACAACAACCGAAGAAACCTCAAAATCACTGAGTGAGATAAAGAACAATAAAGCAACTGGGGATAACCAAATTGTAATTGAGGCAGTGGGTCATACGTTATTGAGAGCCTCTGTTGTTTAACGCGTGCTCAAATTGAGTAACACCGTCCAAATGGGACAAAGCACAAATAGTAATAATGCATAATAAAAAAAACAGTTGAGCAACTACAGACTGATTAGCTTGTTGTCGGACCTGTACAAACTGTTAATGAAAATATTCGCTAAAAGGCTAGCATCAAAATCTGACTTCTATCAGCCTCCTAAACAAGCCGGATTTAGAGCTAAGTATGGAAAACATGACCACCTACAAACCATCAAAACGCTGATTACTATTGAATACAATAAATCTTTGATCCTGGTCTTCGTTGACTTTGAGAAAGCTTTTGATTTTGCCAATCAAAAAGCAATGCTTAGTGCTCTGGTTGAATGTAGAATAAACCATAGACACACCTTCCTCATTGAATACATTTTTGAAGATGCTACAGTTTGTGTAAGGCTACACGAGGACACGGAGACCTTTCGTATTGAAAGATCTGTTGGAGTATGCATGCCTGGAGTTCTCCTGTTGGGTTGCAGCGGTGGAGATGAAGAGTCTGAATGGTGTAGTGGTGGCTGTCTATTGTTCACCAAACGGCGATTATGGATCATTCCCGGAACCAATTGATGACATTCTGGAGCTGGTGACTGCAAATTCCAAGCGTGTGATACTTACAGGTGATTTTAATGTAGATTTCAACTAGTAGAAAATAACAAGAGACGTGATTTTGTTGAAGTATTAAGTTCATAGACGGTACGCTATGATGAGTGGACGTATTTGGAAAACGGTGCAATTGATCGAAGTGAAAGTTTGGTCACGTAGATTATCGAAGATTTTCTACATTTCTAAAATGTTTTTGACATCGCAATCTTGCCGCTTCTATGGAAAAGTAGTTTTGACTTTGAAATTTCAAATGGAATCCCCGGTTTTTTTTTCTTTTCTGATTTTTTCAGATGATTTCACATAATTTTGCTAAAGGACTCAAGGCGTTTTTCCAGCGCCACCGTCACCGTCACGGCAACGAGAACAAGATGACGGCACCGAAGTAGCGGTACATGCATTACTATAGACCGCCGAAAAACGCCCTTACTATACCTATCTCTTGCCGTTTTTGGAATATTCACTCATTTTGATAATTTTTTCACAAAAAGAGCTATATGATATTTTTAAAACGAAACCTTTTAGAAAGGTCAGGAGTTGTAAAAAACATCAGTGAATCGTATTATTTAATTTGCTATGAAATTTAAATGTACAGGGTGTGTGAAAATTGCACCAAAAATACCAAAAACTCATTTTTCTGAAATGCAATGTAATGTATTTTGTTGGCAATAAGAATCTAAAATCAAGACATCGAAATATTTTCCGATGTGCTCAAGAAAAACCTTCCACGGACAAAGTTTTTAAACTCGTTACGGATAAACTATACACGAACATACAGCTTGATAGAAATCTTTTTTTTTTAGTACTATTAGACAAATCTTATTTTCATTTCAACTGCATGCTCTATGGCGGATAAGTTATGGGACACCCTGTATACTGAAAATTGTTCGTCCACATAACTATTGTAGTTATTTTAGTCATTGTATAGTGTTATATTTTTTTGACGACTGTAAAAAAACTTGTATTTTACTTGCATGAATAAATTCAGTATTTTAGTAACAGACGTTGTTTTAAGGATAACAACCCTAAAGTGGAACCGGGCTGGCCATGACCGATGAACAAAGAGAATTTTGGAGTGCAAACCCCGAATACAAGCTCACAGAAACCGGGGGGCCGGGGACGGCCACCAACAAGATGGTTAGATGGACCGATGACATCAAGATAATAGTAACGAACTGAATACAGGTGGTGCAAAACAGGACCGTTTGGACGGACATGTGAGAGGCCTTCGAACATTGAACCACTAGAACAAGCATAGCACCCCGAACGTACACGATTTGTTTGAGTCGATAACATTCTGTTTCTGTTTATATTTATGTAATGTTATTGTGACTCGTTTGTGATAAGATCTCTACAATCCAACCCTCCATGAAGAATGAATGAATGACAACAACCGTCACTTTGAAGCATCTATTATGGCAACGCATTTCAAATAGCTCGATTGATGCCCAACGTTGCCGTTTGTGAGAAAAATTCCTCTAACCAACTTTTTAGTGTAAAAGATCAAGGAAAATCGTCCGAGTTTTGGACGACAAGTAGAAATAGCGATGAAAAAAAGGCTTCACTCTCCTTGAATATTGAAGAGAAATACATTTATTTGATGATAGTGAACTTCAAGTCATTGTTATTGAATTGGTGACAGGTATTTCAAGGAAGTAAATATGACCAGGAGCTTGCTTTTTCCCTTTTCCCCCATGTTTACGTTGACATGTTCGACTCACACAATATTGTTTGTTTATGCTTCTAGTGGTTCAATATTCGGAGTGACTACTACTACTTTCAGCAGTGGACATCATGGGTTATTTGATGATGATGAAAGCTAGATACTCCAACATTATAATTTCCAATTCCCTACAATATCTCGAAAATGGTGGCACGTAGCGACTTCTATCAAGTATCCTTTTTTGCATAAAAATAAAGGAGAAATATGTTTTTTCACTCAAATATGTCATACGGTCACGTCTAAAAAAGTTATGGCTGTACATGTCAGGACAAATGAGTGTAGGTGGCGCCCTCTACAAGTTAGAGCCAAACTGAGATAAAATTCGAATTCCGCATAAAAAATAACCCTCAAATACAGATTTTTATGGAAATATAGACATTGGTTCAAATATTATTTAGAAAAAACAGAAATGAAAATAAATGTTCAACACCCTGTAGCTCTGTAACGAAGCATTTCCGGACACAGCTTTATATGAAGTTTTCTTATTATTTTCAAGTGGGGAAACTCACCCTGAATTTTTTCGCAATATTAATGAAACACCCTGTATACAGGATACTCAATGGTGATAATCCTTGGATGATTTTAAGACAAAAAGTTCATATGGACATAGGTCCGCAAGAGCATAGATTTTAGGATTCAGGGTGTTGAAATTTTAAAAAAAAAATCTTTTTTTTTATCATCAATTTGATACTATTCCAGATATCTTTTTGAAATTTGGTACACGTCTTCTATGCATCAAAATGCATGGAAATGTTAGAGAGGGCGCCACTGATTTAAAAATATTGGATGACACAGCAGAGTGTCAATGCAATTAAGTAGATTTTATTTTTTTAAGCGAAAACCATGCGCCGGACGGAAAAATCAAGAGAACAAATTGGCTCAGAAATGAATAGAGATTTTGAAAATGATTTTTATTTTGGAAGGAAGCAGTGGCGTACAAGTTTTTTCTCCAAAAATATTGAATGCAAAGCCCGTACGGACGCCACTGGTAAAAATAATGAAATTGTTTGTACATCACAAAATGCATATTGAAGCCTAAAAGACGTGAACCAAATTTCATAAAGATATCTGGAATAGTATCAAAGTAATTATAAAAAAAATCATTTATTTTTTAATATTTCAACACCCTGTATCTTGAAAATTCAGCTCTTGCGGACCTATGTTCATATCAACTTTTTGTCTTAAAATCATCCAAGGATTATCACCCTTGAGTATCGGCATTCAATTAATAAACACCCTGTATAGATAGTGTGACATTCGTCAGTATGACTACAAATATTTGAACCCCGTCTCCTTCAAATATCAAGAATAGATGGGTGTATACATCTTAAATGCTACACACTGTTTATAAAGTGAGGACATAAAGTCCCCCCCTTCTAACTTTTGAACCGTTCAAAAAATCGAAATTTGGACACACCATATTATGTGAGGATGTTATGAATTTTCTGACATAGTGGTGACAGCTGAAAATATTTGAAAAAATCAAATGGAAAGGAGGGTCGAGTGATTATTTTGAGAGCCCTTTGACCCTGATTACAACTGCCAAGTTTCAAGCCTCTGCTATCATTCCTGTTGATATGACAGCGTGCATTTCTTTTTCATTTTTGTCACCCGCAAGAGTTCTTCAAAATGAGCTATTGCTCAATCTTTTGGACGAGGATGAATTTCACATAAAAAAAAATTGGGGTGGAAAAGTCTTCGTCATTAAGATTGAGTAATAGCTCATTTTTCAAATTAAGGTATCACTCGACCTCCCTTTCCATTTGATTTTTTTTTATTCAAAATGGCGTTCAGCTGTTATTTTGACATTTTCCGCTGTCACTACTATGTCAAAACATTCAAAACGTCTTCACATATTATGGTGTGTCGAAATTTCGTTCTAATATTAAATGGCTAGAAAGTTAGAGAGGGGGCGACGGTCTTTATGTCCTCACTGTATATTTTCCATACCTACTTGATTTGACACATTATATCAAAAATCCATTCACATGAATGCGAATTGCTAACACCATTTCCTATTGGTCCCTTTCCAGAAAATGAGGATGCAATTCATAATTCGCATCTACAGGGTGTCCCCGGGTAGGTGTAACAAGAGGACAAATGCAATACCAATTTAAAGATATACGACAAAAAGTCATTTTTGATAAAAGTTTTTGCTTGGTCTAAAGATAACATCTGTATAAAAAAATCTTCAGATATACCTACAGGGAGACAAAAAAATATCAAAATGTGATAATTACTTGGAAAACACTGCTGATATTCATAATTATTTTTTTGATTCAGAACGGAAAACGATGAAGAAGATCAGATAAGTATAATACAGGGCTGGTCAAAAAATACAAACTTGTTATTTTGTGCACGAGAAAAGTATGAGGTTTCAAAATTCAAAATGTCATTCCTGGGTGACAGTTTTTTTTTTATTTACAAAATTCAATCTTCCATTAGAAACTTTGATGATTCACAGGAATGGTCAAAAATATAAGAGTGATATTTTGCGTAAAAGTAATAATACCCTATTTTAAAATATACGCAATATCTTAAGTGTTTTTTTCTCTTACACGAAATAAAAAAATTGTATTTTTTGACGAGCCTGTATTATATTTATCTTTCTTCTTCATTCTTTTCCGTCCAAAATTAGAAAAATAATATTAATTATCAGCAGTTTTTTCTAAGTAATATTCACATTTTGTTTTCTTTTGACTCCCGCCTGTATATTTGAATTTTTTTTTGGATAGATGTCATTGTTAGACCAAGCAATAACTTGTCAAAATCTACTTTTTGTCGTATCTTTGAATTTCTAGTACATGGTGTTCCACCATAATGTCGCCCCCCCTCAACTTTTTTATTTCAAGTGTCACATAAAATTTGAAGGTATGGTCACGTAGGTACTCGAAAATACTTTTTTCTACATGTGAGAAAAGTTTAAAAAATCATAAGCATACCGGGGAAATTAAAAATTGTTTTTTTTTTTAAATTGATCACCGTATATTTGAATATACATATTTTTGAATTCTTCGTGAAATTTTAACCATAATTCATATAATACATCATATGCCTAGATTCAACTGTTTCTGAAATATTCGCATTTGAAAATTTGAAATGTTGACATCAAATATTTTTTTTTAAGGATTATTTCAAATCAGAAAATTAGGAAAGGTTTCCTGAATGAATCGGAAGAATAATAATTCTGCCAATTGTACGGTCTCCGAACCGTCCCGAGTTGACACCAATGAATGCGTTTTTTGCTGTTATGTGAAAAACCGTGCGTTTCACATGCGAATATTTCGAAAACCCTTGCATTCAAGTATATGGTATGTTGAATGAATTATGCTTAGGATTTTACGAGAAATTAAAATATAGGGTGATCCATTTAAAAAAAAACAAACTTTTTGTTTCAACCGGTATACTATATAACGATTTTCCCAATTTTTGTATACGTAGATAAAAAGTATTTTCAGTACCTACATAACCATACCTTTTTGAGACACTTGAAATAAAAAAGTTAAAGGGGGGCGACATTATGGTGGATCACCCTGTACATTTGTCCTCTTGTAACTCCTATCCGGGGACATACTGTATATGAACCCCACTTAACTATGTCTGCGGCCGGATTGTTTGAGTTTGTCAGAAGATGACATCAATCGGAACAGTACTCAGGACAGCTCAGGGAATCTTGGTCGCTTTCCAGCTGCCCGTTTTGTGCACGCAATCGAGCATTCTTTTGCGTAAAAGCACTAATTTGCGCGCACAAAATGGGCAGCTGGAAAGCGACTGTGTTGAAATAAACTGTTCACAATCTGAACATGTTTTGTTCTATGTCTTTCTGTAAAGGAAAACAAATAAGCAGCTTCTAACAACATACTCCATTGTTTATTTCAAACTAAATATTCTACATATTATACTCCACTGTTGCTATATTCCCACAACCTATTGTGACTGTTATCATCCAGATTTCTATCAACAGTGATATTGGTGCTAAATACTCTTCCACTCGTAGCCGCCGTGTGGTAAGGAGATGATATTTTGATACCATCGTCAATGAAGCTGTCTCTTATGACCAGTTGACCATTTGGTGATTGTCCCGGGACATACAGATCAGCAGCCATCACATGCCTGTCCCACGATCTAGCCAGGCTCATCTGAAAAAACAATTATCAATCCTATTTCCACTTAATCGTCGATCTTACTACCTTCTGAGACTGTCTTAGCGTCTCCGACCCAGTAACTATACTATCTATCACTAAGAACCCATAGGAAGTAGAAGGACGGGTGTCAGGGGCAAAAATTATAGGATTATGCTCAGGCTTTAGATAGGAAGTATTGAAAGTTACTTGGCTGAATACAGCTCTAGCTCCTCCAAATACATAGTCTATTTGTCCTTCTATGTAACATTCACCCACCAATACTCTTTGATCCTGATTGAGGGCTCGAGAATCAATTCCTAGACCTATCGTGTCTTGATAGGATTTGAATGTATTGTTCACCAGAAGAACCTAAGAAATTGAATGGTTTTATATAGAAATAATGTTCTGATACAGACCTTGTCACCTTCAACCCTGATAGCAACAGCTTGAGCATCAGAAGCTCCGTTCTGCACAGTAACGCCGGTCAGTTGAAAATTATCGCTCTCAATCCAAACAGCTGCGGTACACTCTGTATCGATGATACTAGTCTTGTTCGCACAATATTGGTACATATACCAAGCTGAGGTACCTTCATGGTAAGTTCCATTGGAATTCACGACATCTTGGTATTGTTGTGACGAGTTTGCAGCGCTCATTGTCACCATTATGACCACATCTTCTGCACCATTTCCTCCGCCGTAAATTGTCAGGGGTAATGTGGTGTTGATGTAGACCGTTTGCCTGTAAAGTAAAATTTGAATTTCCAGATTTTGAATAATGTATACTTACATGTAATGTCCAGGTTCGATAAGAATGAAGATTCTTTCGTCCGATCCATTGATTATCGCTGCATCAACTACGGCCTGTATTGAGTCACCGGATGTCACTACATAATCAGGTTTATCAGGAATAACAATATCTTCAGGTTCCCAACCATTGAGATATTTTTCTAAAGTATATTCGCTGGCTTCTTCCGAAGATAAAATGGGTCGGCTATCTGTACCGGGATAATCCAACGTCAAGGTTTTACCCAAAAGGGCGAACAACAGGATTATCCTCCACATTCTCAGACCAAAATTTAAAAAAATATATTTCACGAGTGGATGGTTTGAAGTAGTTTGTTGTCGATGTCGAATAATAATAATTGTAATCACCACTCTGCCTCCTAATCGTTGCCAATGTTACGATAAGAAAAATATTATTGTAATTGAGGAAATCTGTTTTTGAGCGATAAGTGCATGTACAGGGTGAATTATTTTACTCTATTTTTTTTGTTTTACGATGAATAAAAAATTTGCAGGGTTTGACATGATTTCGGATGTAAACTAGTCAAACCGAATTAAGGATCACACCGCCCAACACAATCATATCTTCAGAAACACGTTTGAGAGCCGGTATTTCAATGTCAACTTAAGGCACAGAAGTACCCTTAAGGTTACGGTGAATTAACGTTAAAGGTCAGCGATTCTGTACCTTGAGGTGACATTGAAATACGGGCCCTTAGAGTGGCCGCCCGATTCTTTCGATCTAAATTCCATGTTCGAGACTTTCTTTAGACCAGGCTAAGAAAATTTTGATGATCTAGCGGAAATGATCCAGAGAAAATTGAAAGCATTGAAAATCTTTTGAATAATTGTTTCTTTTTTATTTTCGAAAAATTTACACTCAATATTATTACTCAATACCTAAAAATTCATTTTTGCAGGGTAAATAGAAATACATAAAAAAAATTCACATGAGCATTTTTGAAATTACTTCCTAATATTCATTCTAGTTGATATTGAAAATTCGTTATAAGAAGTAATGAAAAAAACGAGACGCGGACGTAACAGTCGTAACATGCATCAATACCCATCAACCCGTTGTATAATAAGTTTTTTTTTATTTCTCTTCAAATTTTTAAACATCCTTTATATTCAAATTTAGTGGTTTTTGAAATTTTAACCATTTTTCTTCAATCAAATTTTGTATAACAGCAGAGACGTCGGAAGTCCTATTCGACAGGGGGGAGGGGCGAACATATTTGTCTAAAGTTTTGAGTATTCGAGATATGATTTAACATTACAAAAATATACAGGGTTAGGAGAAAATTACAAGAACGGTCGAATATTTCAAAATACACATTAGTTAGAAAAAAATGTATTTTATAAAAGTTGTGAGGCTATTGAAAAATCTACATATCTGGAAATTATAATGATATATTTCCATTCTTCCTTCAATTTTGAGCAAAAGTTTTGATGCACATAATATGTTCCTGAATTCAGCGGTTTTGGAGTTATCGCGTTTTATAAATGACATTTTGACATTCAACAGAATAGCTCATAGAAAAGTGAGTATAAAATCTAAGTATCTTTTAATCACTTTCCTATGGAATAGCTCTTGAAACGTAGAGATGCGAAATGGCAGACCATTCTTTTTCTCTCCTAAATCGTTTTAAAACATGTCTTAGGTGCAAACATGTCATTTATAAAACGCGATACCTAACTCGAAAATAGCTGATTTAGGAACATCATGTTTATCACGATTTTTTGCTCAACATCGAACTAAAAATTGAAATAACAAACGATATAAGGGAGGGTCATTCCACTTTAGATATGCTGCAGTAGTAGGTGTAGGTGCAGTGTCTTGAATGGAAAACACATAAATAATTCGAAAAATAAGTTATCTGCTTCTGTAAGCGTAGAAGGGCCATGAGTATTGTATTCTTATTTTTTCGAGTTGAAGATCAGGAAAATCGATTTTTCTGACTAATGAGTCAAAAAAACTGATTCCACGAACTTATAAGCCGGAAAAATCGTTTCCTTCGAGTTGGAATTCGGAAAAATTTATTTTATTTTTCCAAGTTGTAATTAAAAAAAAACGACTCATCCGAAACGCAGTTTGAAAGAATCGCTTGCTCCCAGTTGTAAGGCGGAAAAACCGCTCAACTCTGGTGGCCATTCTACGCTTCCTTACTTTTTCTATACAAAGACAGAGACAAAAAATATATTCAAGAAAAAAAGATATTTTTATTTCTAATGCTTTATTAATTAAAATACCTTACACCAAACTCAGAATCGCGAATCGCCCCCTCCTGACCCGTACTTCCGACGCCCCTGACTAATAGTTATTTGAATCAACCACGATACAGTGTGGAAAGTGATTTAACCAGTCAGAAGGACGATTATTATAATTATTATTGATTGAATCAAATATATTTTTCACGAATTTGATATACAGTGTGTCCCATAATTAGTGGACGACAAATTTATCAATAAAAATAACTTGATAATTGTATCATATAAACATACAGGGTGTCCCTGAAATGACTGTACAACGCTTAACCATAAATTCCCTGAACAAATATAAGGCGATCTTGGCAAACCTAGCTATATCCAGAATTGCTTCGTTCAGTCTACACAGCGCGTCAAAGATTAAAAAAAAATCAAAAACGTGCAAATCGATTGTTTCTATAAGTTTTGGTACCTAGTCTTGGACACGGAAATAAAGTTTTTTAATTCAGACGTTTTTATCTAATACAGCAGTGTACAGGAAAGTTTTTTCCTCTCTTAAACATTTTTGCTGGGATAAGTGGTTATGCGAAAAAAAAATAACTCAAAAATTGAATGATTGTGTACCTAATCGAATAATTTTTTTTTCTGGCACAACCACTTATCCCAGAAAAAAATCTCAAGTTATGAAAAAAAATCAAAAGAAATAACTACATATGACGTCACCTTCATAACACTATCGGTCGCTATAGAAACGAAAAGCGTAATTTCATGGTCCAAGACTAGGTACCAAAAATTGTATCTCTACGACCATTTTCGAGAAAAAAAATAATTTAAAAATCACGCTGCATAGTATTCACAATATCATAATACAAAGTGTTTCGTAAAAATTAGTACAAAATTCTTGGGTTATGCGTGGGGTATTTTAACGAGAAAAAGTTCCCATAAATATTTGTTGAAAAAATGCTTTCTAGGGGAGCTACAGTTTCGGAATTATTGAAGATAAACTGTTTTCAGGGTGCCCTATTTAGAGGGGCGTAGCTACCTTAGAAAGTATTTCTCGACATATGTTTATGGGAACTTTTTTGTATTATGAATCACCCCACGAATTTTTTACCAGTTTCAAGAAACACCTTGTATTATGATATTGTAAATACTATAGAGCGTAATTTGTAAATTTCTTTTATCGAAAATGGTGCGTCCTATCGATGCAAACCAAGACGACCTTTTTTTGCGTAAAAAATCTCAAAATTACGAAATTTATAAAAAAAGCGAAAAGATGATTTATAAAAAAGTTTCAGTAAATTTATCATACTAACCTTCCCAAATGATACGCCTCTGACTAAGTAAGCAGATTTCTGAATTCATATCATTCAAATTAGTAGGATACCAAAGTTTCAAAACTTTATTTCAAACCGTTTCGGAAATAATTGAAAAATCCATCCTCAGGTGTCTAGCTCCGTCAGGAGGCATTTGCCGATATTATGTTTATGGGATGAGGTTGGCTTATTTTTGAATGATAAATACAGGGCTGAAGTTTCGTCCACTGATTTTGGGAAACCTTGTATATTATTGGATCCCTATTTGAATTAATGTATTATTTTAGCCATGCCCATAAAAAAGTGCAGTCAGTCGGATTGTTTGGAGGCCCGTTTTTTCCAATCCCGTAAGACCTTAAGAAAAATGTGATCATCTTCTCTGTTGTCGTGCAACAGTCCATACAAATACTTACCAAAGACTTGAGTGAGTCGGTAAATTATAAAAACAGTGCTGAAAACTCTAATCAAACTAGCTATCTACATCTACCTACCTGAACACTAACCAAAGACAATAGTGAGTATGAACCATAAAAACAGTACTGAGGCCATAGAGTCAAGTAACCCTCATAGTGAGCAATTGTTACTAAATAGCGTGAAGACTGTCTTCACGAAAATTAAATAAGAAGGGTAGCTCTGGCAGCTGAAATTTTAAAAGAAAGCCAGAAGATCAAGCAAAGAAAGCAAGGGATTTAGCGAAATGAATAAAAAAGATTCGCAAAAAAAAAACATTTTATCGAGGTATTTAGATAATTTCAAGACGAACCGCAAATCTTTGTTGACATAAGATCGAGCGAAACCACCTTCGAGGCTTATGTAAAAAGATTCGGGAAAGATGAGAAATTATCGGCACAAAGTGGCTGTATCCAGTCTCGGATGTGGAGCCACTGTGTGATCCCATTTCAAGGACAGAACTAGTTTTTCCAGTATCCTTCACCTCATACAACGTTAACTTTTAAGAACATGCAATTCACAAAGTAGGTATACTTTTTTGAAAAACAATATTTCAGACTAATTTCCTATCATTGCCCCACAAAAAAGCTCAAAACTTCCTTATAAATCAAGATAAAGCTGGTTCAGTACGATTTTCAATATGATTTATTAGTTGTTGAGTGAGGGTTTCTCGTCCGATTTGATCACTCGTCTGTGATAATTACTTTTTTATTTCACGTGACCTTTCAATCGTTTCGCTCTGTCTAATCACGTTTACTTTGTTGCGTGATGACTATTGGTTCTGAACAGGGTATGGGTTATACATGGGGTAGTGAGATAATCCCAATTGAGCATGAACGCTTTGGTGTGTAGCTTCAGTGAAAGAACACATTTATTCTGTAATACATTGTATCAACAATATCAACAAAATCACCAGACATTTCGAGGAACTAGCAATATTTGACATACTTCTTTCGACAGGATCCCAATCTCTATCAAACACTCTACCAAATATCCCAAAAGTCATCAGTTTGTTATGAACATGAGTCAATCTCACAGTGCGCAAGACATCTTCACCACTCTCGTTTTTCATCCAGTCATAATGTTCAACCGGTAGGGGGTGCATCGACGACAGTAGTGTACTTGGCAACTGTATACGTTGATCAGACTTGATGAACGTACCTGTCACACTCAGTGACTTGAAGGTGATTGGCCAGGATACATCATTGTTTTTAAACCTGAAATCATATATTATTATGTTACCGGTATGAGGATGTTAATTTACCTGTGGCCGCACGAAGTGACAGAAGCGTTAAGACAGGCCACAACCGCGCATGTCTCAATTCCACCATAGTAAAGACCTGAGTAAGATCTGACCCCTGTGTAGGCAACCATGTGATAAGTGTAACTTGGTGAGGTTTGATTTGGGGTGTACTCTGTACTTATGTTGAAGTCACAACTTAGAGTATAAGCTCCATTTTCAATGTATAACCTTATTTGGGTAGATGATGAGGTTTTGTCTAATACCTCTGAGGTATGGTCTGCGATCAAGATTATTTAAGAATATATGCAAAATATATGTTAGCAAACACCTTCCATACTGGGATCCACCAGCATGTAGAAATCATCATAAGATTCATCAATGTATTCTTCAACTACTGATTGACTTGGTGGTATTTGCTGTACCATTACCCTAGTTCTGATAGAAGGTGACATATTACTTACTAATGGTCCTTTGGTTCCTGCAAAAGAACATATAATGATTCCCAACCACTATTTTAGCTTACCATAAAAAACGCCTGCTCCTCCAGCTCCAGCTTGAGGTCGACTGGCACCAGATGCCAATAGAACCACATCGAACTCCTGTGTCCACATTTGTTGGACTTGTAAAGCAGTCAAGTAAGGTAATTCGGAGATCCAGCTCAGGGGAAATATCACATTTTGTACTCCCATCTTGGTTAGATTTATCAAAGGAGTGGCAAACATTATGTCGAAACATGTCATTATGCCGAAAGTATGGTTTTGGATTTGGACTATAGGTAGATCCAAGGTGGAAGGTCTTGTTATGCCATATTCACCAAAAAGATTGTACTTTCGGTACCTACGAAGCGGACGAAGCCACCTTGCATTGAAAACTTAACTGAGTTTATATTTACCTTGCCAAGACAGTGCCTTTAGTGCCAATAATTACATCAGTATTATAAAAAAGATCCTCATCTTCCTCAGTTAAATTGATTACAACAACTACCTGGTAGTTCACAGCTGCGCATGACAGATTTTTCAGGTAGGTAGGGTAGGTATTGTCTGTTGAATTGCAAAGTACTTCGTCGGAGGACTTGGGAAGTTTGGCTGAATACTGAGAGTGAGGGGCGACGTATGGCAGTAGAGTGGATTCTGGAAAGATGATCAAGTCTAGACCCTGATAAAAAGTTGCGTATCTTCCTTGTACTTGTAATATTTTCTATCAGGGTGCCCCGCATAAGAACCGACACACAGCAGGAGCATCTAGGTGAACACAAAATATTATGATTTGACACAACTTACCTTATTTATACTAAGTTGCAACTCTAAGAAGTTACACGCCTCGCAAGTAAGATTTTAAGTTTCGGAAAAATTAAATATCTCAGTTATACCTTGCTTGGAGACATCAAATATGGTATACGTTGTAAGTGTATCAAGAGCATCAATTGACAAAAATTGGAGTCTAAGTGCGGCGTTCTAGAGGGTTGACATGGTATGGATATTGAAAATCGTCGAAAATTTTAACGTTGGTCATGAAATTAAACGTTAGACTTGACCATTCGGATAGTGAGTCATTTGTTTAGTAATTTTTGCTTTGCATTGTTCAAATTTCTGGGTCCTTTTCTTACTCGATATTTCCAACGCGAGTTTATAATAATAAATCGATTCATTTGGAGTTTCTCAACTGTTCACCATATTGTAGAGTCTGTTGTTGAATTTCATAGCAAACGTTGGAATTTTCGATGATTTTTGATACGACATCTACAATACTTATCCTCAGATAATTGGGTTTTTCACGAAAACGAGAAAGTTTTTTGAAACAAGTGCAAAAAAAGTCTAGAGAACCAAACTCCTCAGAAAACAAAACCAACGTTTTTCAAGTCCACCAAAGGGCTAAAAAGTTCTGTAGTATTTTAGAGAAGCATCGTTCCTCATCAACCCATTAGAACGCCTCAATTAAACTCAAATCACTGTCAAATAATGCTCTTGGTATACCAACAACGTGTACCAAAGTTGAGGTATAACTGAGATATTGATTTTTTTCGAAATTTAAAACCGCACTTGCACACCCTTAACTTCTAAGGGGTGCAACTTGGTAAATACGGTGTGTCCACTCTGAATTCGCCCACCCTGTATTAGGTATCGATGGTTTTGTGTTTAAACACACATTCTGGGATTTTATCAACATCTTATTAATTAGAACGTACAGAAAGACTCAATGAGCAGTATAAGTATTAAATTACCAAATTAACAAAAAAAAAATAACCAAAACAGTAACATTTTTTTTTTTTTTGAAAATGTGAACAGGGAGGTTTTTGGCCATTCTGATTGAGATTCCGTTGTCAGTTTTTTTTCTTAAAAATCCTCTAATACGATTTTCTGGAATTTGACCCACTTTGAACCCCCATAATCACCCAAAAGTACGTCCCTGGACCTGGAACTGATATGGTATAATGTTCAAATAGTGTTTGACGAGACCTAACAAACAAAACAAAAATGAAAATCGGTTAATAAACAAAAATGTTACAGGGGTGGGACACTTCAGAGTGGACACCCTGTAGGTAAGTTGCATAAAATCATAATATTTTGTATTCCCCTACATGCTCCTGCTCCAGTGCTCTGTGTTGATTCTTATGCGGGACACCCTGAATTGTTTTCAAAACTCACTTCAGTCTGATTGCTAGTCACTTCTGCTATTAGTCTTATGTAGTTAGCAGTATTATCCGCCAATATAACCTCAGTTGATTGGGAAGTATCCACATTCACGGCATATTCCATCACGGCAACATTGTAAGAGTAAATCTACAAAATGGTGTGAATTACTATAAAGACAAAGTTACAATATGGTAAATGAAAAATATACAGGGTGTCCCGAAATCAGACGTCAATATTTCCACGACGTATTCTACACTTAAAAATAGAAATTAAACTTCATATAAACTGGCATCCACAGACTCTTCGTTTTCAAGATACAGGGTGTTAAAAGTGAAGACCTGATGACGGTTTTTCATAAATATTTTCGAAACCTGTAAAGATAATTGGATAAAAATGTGTACAGTTACCAACCTTCATGGGTAATTCAGGGACGGGCTTGGGGAAAATGTGCCCTAGATTTTTTGGTTGTGGATTTTTAGCAGAGTTTTTTAAATACATAAAGTTTTCTTCCCCTACCTCGCTGGGACGCACCATTTGCGAGA
This sequence comes from Orchestes rusci, assembly GCA_958502075.1. Lineage (NCBI taxonomy): Eukaryota > Metazoa > Arthropoda > Insecta > Coleoptera > Curculionidae > Orchestes > Orchestes rusci. The sequence continues at coordinate 16,805,247 of OY293313.1, read as the reverse complement.
AAAATACATTTGAAAATAATATTACAAACAAAATTGCATTATACCGAGCCTCTCAGCGAGCGCACGGGTTTACCTGTGATAGCCTAGCCAATTTCACACGACATTTCTCATAAAATCAGTGTGTAAGAAGAATTTCAAATGCGTTTTCCTCGAAAATGGTGCGTCTCAGCGAGTTACAAAAAAAGTACTTCATTTGTGTAGAAAACTCTGGATTTTCAAAATGTGTAGGCAAAACAACTAAAAATCAACATTCATTAGATAGAGTGTAAAAAGTTTAGTAAATGTATCAAATCGTATTCAATTATCTTGACAGGTTTCGAAAATATCTACCTTGAACCGTCATCAGGTCGTCACGTTTAACACCCTGTATCTTGAAAACGAAGAGTTTGGATACTAGTTTATAAAAAATTTAATTGATATCTTGGGGCGTAGAATACGTGGTTAAAATATTGACGTCTAATTTCGGGACACCCTGTACAGGGTGTCTGTAAAAGGTCTTGACAAAATCTCATCACAACATATTCATGAATCTGAATAAACAGTGCTTGGAATTTGTGAGATAGAAGACTTTTCATTTCATTTTTCCAAAAATGAACTCACATCAGTTATCATTTCTTTACTTGAATGGAGCTTGTCTGGCTGAGATAACATGTCGTTACAAGGAACTTAATATCAGGAAGATGCATTCACAATCCAGAATTTTGTCTGAATAAACAGTGCTTGGAATTTGTGAGATAGAAGACTTTTCATTTCATTTTTCAAAAAATGAACTTACATCAGTTATCATTTCTTTACATATCCATGAGGTCAAAATAAGCCGATTTGAAGCAACTTACCTCAGTCCAAAACTGCTCCGTTGCCAAAATACAGGGTGGCAAAGTTGAAAAGTATAAATCGAATTTTTCAAAATTTTTGAACATTTTTCAAATTATTACTTTAAAAATTGGTACCCGGGAGTTTTTTGGGATGCGAAACCTGAGTATGGACACTTTTTCATTGAGGCCGTTAGAGGGCGCTGCACACTGCACTTCTGATGATTTAATATGGCCATAACTTTTTTCGAGTATAGTTTTTAATTTTTTCTATTGAGAGAATGAATTCCTAGGCATTTTTAGACAAAAAATGTGATCCTGTTATGACCCGCCAAAGTGATCCGTTTTCGATGATGTTTTGATTTTAAGTGTTCGATGTCGCTTTTCAAATTACTTTGAATAAAAAGAATTGTTGTTACCTTCAAGGGTGAAATTTGGTCAGTGAATCAGTGTTATTTGAGTTGACAAAGCTTTATGGGGCAAAAAAATCATATCAAAATTTAGATTAATATCGGTCCACGTCGACGCCCATAGATTGATATTATCTTGATTTTGATATGGTTTCCTTACCCCATAAGGCTATGCCAACCTACAAAATCAAAATACTACTAATTCACTGACCAAATTTTATCCTAAAGGTAAGTAATTTGAATATTCTGGTGCGGAACCGGACATCAAAAACCAAAATTACTCGAAAACTACTCACTCTAGCAGATTATAACAAGAATACCTTTTTTGCCAAAAAATGTCTATAAGATCATTTCCTTCACCAAAAAAGTAAAAAACCGTTCTGAGAAAAAAGTTATGGCAAATTTAAACCATCAGAAGTGAATTGTGCAGCGCCCTCTAACGGCCCGATGAAAAGGTGTACATATTCAGGTTCTGCATCCTAAAAAACCTCCGGGTACCAATTTTCAAAGTATTACGTTGAAAAATGTTCAAATAATTTGAAGAATTCTATTTTTATTGTTTAACCTTACCACCCTGTATCTTCGAAACGGAGCAATTTCGGAGGTAAGTCACTTTAAATCGGCTTATTTTGACCTCAAAAATATGTGGTGAGATTTTGTAAACACCTTTTACAGACACCCTGTAATAAAATAAAATATAGTTTGTCTACCGAAAATTCTATGATAATCAGAATCAAACTGCGATGATATTAGGGAGAAAACAACAAATTGGATCTTCCCAAAGGGATGTATTGACCTTCATTTTTCGTAGTTGTCATTCTTTTGTTTTCTACTCTACTTTTTTCTTAATAATTTGGAACTGATTGTCTTTTCGGTTTCACACATTATTAGTTCAATAGAATTTCTTAATTTAAAATTCGAAAAGGACCGGATTGGGATGCGTAAGAAGCAAGAATGTTGTTCTTTTGTTTGAATTCGACAAGGAAATAAAACCCTTAAAAAGTGGCGTACTATGAAGTGTGAACTTTTCAATATCAGTTCAATAAGTGTTAGAGTAGACCCAAAATTTTGAATGGAAAGGAGGGTCCAGTGGTACGTCAAACACGTAAAGTGCCACCACAGAATAGAATTTTCCGGTGCCTTGGGGCTTGGGGGCAATTTATTTTTTCACGTTATTATCTCTAAAACAATATTCTACAGGGTGTCCTAAAACTTATCCGCCATAGAGCAGCAGGTGATAATAAATATAAATGAAAATAAGTAGATTTGTCTAATAAATGTGGTGGCATATGCTAGTCATTAAAAAGATACAGGGTGTTGAAAGTGAAACTTTATTTTCGAAGTGTCTATAATTTTTAAACGGATAAAGATACCAGATTCAAAATTGGCATACTAGCGTTTTCCAAGGTGAGAAATCCGAATTCGGTATTGGTTTGAATACCTAGAGAGCGCTTTCTACGTACTCAATGATGAATTAATGTTTTTATAATTTTTTAATCTGTGAAGGTGAGACAGTTTTGACTTCATCCTTTGAAAGAGTCAATCTTTCCACGTAGAAAATGTACCTACTCCTGATGAATATCGTTATCTCAAGTCGTTTGCGAAAAATGCGAATCTTTGGGTCTATGGAATGAGCTCTTATCACTCAAAAAACTATTTTCCCGATGGATTCGTTCATCACACAGAATCTGATGTTGAATTGAGTAATGAGCCAGGTTGCGCAAACAACTCAGCCCCAAACAAAAGTTGGAGTGTAATAAGGAAAAAAAAATAGATAATGAAGATGTCAGGAACCTGTTACCATAAATATCCTCTAAAGATGAGGCCCATACATTAAAACAGATGAAAAAGAAACAAGGCTGTTCTAGATGTACAAAAGATGATGGTACAGGTCGGTAGTTCGAAAATCTTGGTCTTATCAAACATGACCAAAATAAGCTTTTAAATATTTTTCTCCTCACTTCAGTAGGTAGTTTGTTCTGTGCTTTGATGGTCCATGTCCACTTCTGATTTGTTAGACAAAAGTTTTTCTGGAGCGACAAAACAAATAAGTGTAAAGGCCGAAACCCACTACACAACACGCCATATATGCCACGTGGGAAAGTGGTGGCACCTATTTCTCATTCATAGGCATGGTGTGACATCTATAATGGCGCGGCGTGAGTAGGTAGTGGGTTTCGTTCTTTACTCTTATTAGTTTTATCGTCAACGAGACTCACCCAAACAAACAACACACAATAATTCTGACACTTGTTACCTCCAATATTCAATTTTTTTTCGCACAACTCCTTAATATTTTCATATCGTTTTGTATGTTTGCCAGATATCTGGTTGGAGTAGTGTAAAAAAATTCTTCATTTGATAATTGTTTATATAATATTTTTCTAAACATCAAGACTTTTTTCTCATACAACCCCATAAAATGTTCATAACGATTGTACGCAGAGGAATCAGCTATTCCAAAAAACGACAAAAATCCATATGATCGCCTTTGAAAAATCCACGATACACTCTCAACGGTATGTTCTTCAATTGGAGACCCTTGCGCAAGAAGGGGATAAATGCATAGTCCTGAAGAAGTGAGATATCTTATATGGGTTCAGAAAGATGCTCCTCTTGCCTAGTGCAAGTATAGCTCACTTGGACAAGAATCACCATTATCACATTATTGTTCCAATGCAGTCGAGTTTTCGGGAAAATCATATGTGTGACAATCGACAATTTGATGACATGCAAACCAGTCGAAGTTTTGTGTCTTAGGCAAAAAAAATCAGAATTGTCAAGTTTACATTGAATGTTGGACTCTAGAAATAAATGGTGAACTACTAAATAAATATATACGAACATTCTAGACGCCAAAATGAACCTTCATGCTCAAGCGAAGTACGTGATGATACAATATGTATAAAACAGACCAAACCAACATCAAGAAATTCAAAATAGTCTACAAAATTATTCTTGAATCAGGGCTGTAGCCAGAAATTGATGTTAGAGTGGGCAAGTGAAAATGTAGGGTGGCAAACACGATAGTGTCCAGTTTTAATTACTTGATACTTTCAAAAACCCTCTACCAGTAGTTATGCAATATTTTTGATAATGTCACATAAATTCAGTTTCACGCTATGCGAGTAAACTGCTGGACACGCGATAAATGAACATTTCTATGTAAAACTCGAGCTCCAATATCTTCAACGAGAATAGAGATATTTCAGATTTTTGAATCTAGTTTCGGAGCATTGAATTCGGGCGATACTATATGGTTTGTTACTATAGTGATGTTAATATCTCCAGAAGTTTTTGTCAGTTTTTGAATTCAAGCGCGTTGTCATTAGATTCGCTAACAAACATCAAGGGGGGGGAGAAAAATGTTTGAAATGCTATAACTTTGCAATGGATTGAGGGATTTCTACGGGTTTTGCAAAGTTGGGAATATTATTCACTAATCAAAAGAAAAATTAGAATAAAGCATTTTTTCAAAATCGATAAGGTGTTAACGCACATGCATGGTCAGATAAATAGCACAAGCCTAGAATTTGATAAAACTTTGATACAACATCAGTTATCAAAGAAGTATTGATGCAATTAACAACTTCAATCCATTTGTAAGTTTACGGGTCCAGGCGATTATTTAAAAAAAATTGTTCAAGGATTTTTATCTCGTTTGAATAAAGATCTTGAAAGTGAATCTTTTTTCTGTGTAATTTTGATAAAAATGACTAGCACCAATCAAAACTTTCACAACAATTGAACAAAGGATACTGTAGTTGAGAAAGAATGCAAAATTGGTAATTTTTGCCATGTTTAAAATTTCATTGCAACAGTATCCTTTGTTCAGTTATTGTGAAATTACATGAATTTTGCCCCTCTTTCGAATGATGCTCGCCATTTTTATCAAAAGTTACATTATCATTAACATCTTTCAATGAACGTGACCTACATTTTTTTTTCTCAATCGCCAGTTCCCGTAAACTGGCAAATCAATGTCTTGAAGTTCACAATGCACCAATAGGTAATTCTTTGATAACTGATGCAGCTTCAGAGTTTTATCAAATTCTAGGCTTGTGCTATTTATCTGACCATGAGTTTAAGTAGGTGCCTTATCGTATAAAAAAAATGTTCATTTTACTTTCTCTTTTAAGGTCTTCATCTTTGCAAAGATTTAGCATTTCAAATATTTTGTTCCCTTTGTCCCATGTTTTGTTAGCGTATCTAATGACAACGGGCTTGATCTATTCCATGGAGCTTAATTTATAAGAACGTTGCTTCAAAAATCCGCAAACCGCATTGAAATATCTCTTTTCTCGTTGAAGACATTGGACTTTGGATTTGACTCAAAAATGTGCATGTACAAGTTCAAATGTCCAACAGTTCTTGGATATCTCATGATTCTCATTCGCACCTTTGGTGCAACAAGAGCACCATCTCCTACGTATTTCAAATGAGAGATGTGCCCTTGTTGCACGTTGCACCAAAGGTGCCATGATGATTTTATAAATCCTAATTTTAGCACAGTGAATCCTAGCTTTTCCTGAGAATTTTGGGAAATACGCTAAAACTTCTTTCTAACTTGTGTCTTCTGAGTTTTCTGGAAAATCGAAGGTAAGCTCATCACGCCATCTTGAAAATAAGGGCGCTTACGTTTCCTCCGTTCCTGTTAGACTTACGATATAATATCAAACAACCAAAGATGTTCAGGATTACATTCCCAAAAACTTTTATCCCAAACTTTTTTTATAAAAATCAATGATAAAAAAAATCTACAGGGTGATTCATTAATATATGGAATGTGGGAAAAAATCGCACAGGACCAAAGTTTTGCAGAATAACATTCCCAGCAACTTTTTTCTATTTAGTTTATTGATTGTTGGGAATTTAATTCTGCACAACTTTCGTCCTACACGATTTCTTTCCACCATGGAATCAGCCTGTAGATTTTTTGCTATTGTGAATGTAAATTCGAACCATTTTGGTTCTATGATATTTTATCGTAACTCTGAAATAGGAATTGAGAAAAGAAGTAGCGCCCTTATTTTCAAGATGGCGTGGTAAGCTTAGCTTCTATTTTCTCAAAAACTCAGAGTTAAGCTATTGAGGAGCCCTTGTACAAGTAACAGTTAAAAACAGATTTTTGCGTATTCTGAGAGATTCTCAGATGATCTCATTTTAAGCACGGATTTACTGTACTATTTTTGTATATTTAAAGAACGGAATATTTATATTATTTTATTGTGAAGGAGGTCTAGTCTCTAGAGTGGGCAACTGTTTCCTCCAGAGGGGGAGGGCTCATTCTGGCCTCCCCCTGGTTACGGGCCTGAAAGTGAAATGAAAGTAAATAAAAGACGACCAGATAGTTAAGAAAAATTCATAATTAATATAACACCCTGTATATTTTACACTATTTTTGAAAGATCTTTTTATTCCGATTCCAAAAATATATAGTTTGTCTATATTTGCATTAACAGTTTTTGAATAATTTGGGATTAAACACTGCAACCGCTACCACACAAAATGCATAGTTTAATATAATATAATAATATAGTTTAATTTATTATTATTTTTTTTTATTCAAACAAATTGCGGTTAATGTGAATATACCAAACTAGCAGTACCCATCACGGCTTCGCCCGCACTTGTTTGAATGTTATCCAATAACGTTGGAAAGCTATACACTCATAAACTTGAAAAACGCGAAACACGTGATTTATTAATTTTATCATCATAATGAAGTTTTAAGTGGTTGTGACCAAAATTATCTTTTTTTCCATCGATTTATGTTTCTTCACACCCCCACACCGTTTATCCCCTTAAGGGTTGAATTTTGAAAAACGACAAAACACGTGTTTCATTGATTCCATGCAAGATTATTAATATGAAGTTTGAAATCGATGTGACCAAAAATACGTTATTTTACCTTGCCCTCGAATTTATTCTGAAGTACGGGGTCAACAAATGTTTTTTTCTACCCCAACTCCTTTGAGCGCGACTTTGTCCCCATTTGAGCTTGAATTAGGGCTTGAATTTTGAAAAACAACGATACATGTGTTCAATCAAATTAATTCAAGATTGTTAATATGAAGTTTCAACATGATGTTAACAATAATACATAATCTTTCATCAATTATCGATTTTTTCCACCTACTCCTTTGAGTCGGAATTTGACCATCTTAGGGGCTGAATTTCGCAAAATAACGTAAAACGTATTTGATTAATTTCCTTTCAGATCATTCATACGAAGTATCAAGATGATTTCAATAAGAATACATGATCTTTTATCAATTAATGATTTTTCTCAACCCATTTCCTTTGAGTCCGACTTTGATGAATGGGGATGAATTTCAAAAAATAACGAAATATGTGTTCGATCAATTTTATTCAAGATTATTTATATGAACTTTCAAGTTGATGTGACCAAAAATACATAATTTTTCATCAATATATGATTTTCCCTACCCCTACCCTTTTCACCTCCTTAGTGATAAAATCTCGCTTTCCTAGCACACCTAGAAATATTTAAATTCCATGGCTCTATCTATGATAGTTATGGCTCGGCGTTGATGAGTCAGTCAGGACAAGCTCTTTTATAAATATAGAAGATGCATCGAGAACCAAAAAAATGTAAACAAAATAGTATTTTTTAAATGGGAAAACCTGTTGGTATTCGGTTCAGCCGTTTTTGCGCTATTCAAGTTTAAAGTCTCATAAGAATTACATTACGTTGATATGGACTCTGGTATAGGGAGATAAAGCCAAACCAAAATTTCAAACGTATCCGTATACGTATCGAACTGCGCAAGTGCAGAAGGGATACGTTGAAAGATTTGCGTTACGTTGTACGTATCGTAACGGGCCCCTACGGTATACTTAACCGCCTACGAATATCTATCTTTTGAACGACAGACGAATTCAAAGATGGAAAATCACTACATGACATGGCATATGTACCTGACATTTGAAAGGAAGATCGGTATACAGGGTTTTTCACTTAAAACTCCGCACGTCAATATCTCGGAAACGAATAGGAATATTCGATTTCTGTAAAAAGTAATAAAAAATCCAGGACCGTATTTAAAAAAACAAAGTTGATGATGGCTGCTCATAGACGAAACGTCGGTTCTTCAATTTAATAACGCTATCTTGTAAAGGGCAAAAAGTGGCAATAAAGAAGTTCCATTCATTTCAAAATATCTTTTCAAATGTGGTCAGAAAAAAATGAAAACAATTTTGAAAAATTTCGTTTTTTTTTGGATAATTTCGGACTTAGTCGGAATTTCTTGGCTTTTAAAACGACATTTTGTTAAGCATCAAAATACGCAACTTTGCCTCCATTTAACCGACCTTGTATCGCTCACGGTTTCCAAGATCCCCGTGATAGACACCCTTATCTTGGACACACTGTATATCTCAAAACTGAGTAGAATAAATGAGTTCGATTGAATTACAAAAAAGTTTATAAATAACTCGTACTTTTGCAAGCGCGTAATTTCAAAGTCCCTGCAATCGATTGATATTTTCGAGGCGTCGCGACGCTTTACTCTTGGTAGGCGTCGAATTTTTTTAACTGTGAAAAATAACTTTTCGACCCCATACATTGACTACTTTTTACAGAAATCAAATATTCCTATTCGTTTCCGAGATATTGACGTGCGGAGTTTTAAGTGAAAAGCCCTGTATACGTATGAGCGATACGGTGATAAGTGGCTTTATATGGCTTTCTTCCCCACGTAACACGATGTGTTACATATACGTATACGGATACGTTTGAAAATTGGCAATTGGCTTTATCTCCCTGTAATGTCCCAAAAATGAGATTTCTAGAGACTTTGAACTTGAATAGCGAAAAAACGGCCAAAAATATAGATGGTTTCTCATTTTAAAAATACCATGTTGTGTAAAATTTTTTGGTTTTCGATGCATTTTTTAATTTCTTAGTATCGGACACACTGAATCTCCATGAAAAAGACTGCAAATTTGCTCAATAATTGAACTTCTTCGGATCTATTGAGTAAAATATAAACAATCACCCTGTACATAGTATTAATAAGATCCAAAACTGTGATAACTTTGTTTTATTCGCAATATATCAATCTAGCAGTAAGCTAGTCAATTCTATCAAACACTGTACAGTCACAAGTCAAATAAAAAAAACTACTGAAATAACACTTTTTATCACCTTTATTGATTGTTTTTACTTTTTCTTGTATTATTTTTTCCTTGTCTGTTTATACAGGGTAGGGCACGGAAAACTTCCCACCAAGGTTTTTTCAGGGTTCACTTCGCTTGGACACGTTGATTTTAATTTTTTGAGGGAGTGTTGAGCGGGGCTGACAGGTAGGTACGCACAGAATTAAAAATGGAAAGGGAGTCGAGTGATACGTCTTTTGATAGGTATCTTTATCACATTATATCCTCGAGGTTTCAAGTTGCTACTATTTATTATTATTAATTATCATCCATCATTTCTTATCATTTATTAATTTTTTGGGAAAATCTGTCACCCCCGCTTAGGGGTTGATAGGTAGGGGGTGGAAGAACGATTAAAATATGTCCCCCAAAAAACAAAAATTGACGTAATCCTGCGATTTTTACCTGAGTAAAAACCTGAGTGGAAAGTTTTTCTTGCCGCACCCTGTATTTATCACCTGTTATGCATCCGGATCACACTTGCTATACTTACAATATTTAAAAACTGTAATGAGTCTTTTTTTGATTTATTAATCAATAACTATCTAAACTCAAGAAGCGGAAAGGTGTTCATATGAAATTTTTTGTTGCAAATTACCTCCGCTATCTCTTGTTTCATTTTTATCCATTACTTTCAGGACACCCTGTAACTCGAAAGAAAAAATAAGGATTTAACTTGAGAGGTTATATACAGGGTCACTTTAAAAAACGGCAAACGAAAATAATGATTGATTTTTTTTTTTTATATTGCGAAATCAAGTTTTTTAGTTCAGTGGAAATAAATAAGCGATAAACCTGATGGAGTTGGACTTTTTTATCAAAAAGATATTTTGAGGGTCCAATGAACGAAAGTTGACCCAAAAACGCTAGAACACTAGACAAAATCCGTTTATTCGTCTCAAAGCCACAAGCTATAGCTTATAGAAAATGAGCAAACAATTGATATGTTCTTTGATTTGAGAAGCAGTGTATTTATCTAATGGGTTGACTGGTTAATAATTTATCTTCAGAAACAGACTATAAAATTGCAACAGAAACATTTATTATCATTTTCTGATAAATCTCGAAATGAGATAATGATCCTGTCGGAAAAAAAGAGCACCTACTTCTAAATTTTTTCGAGAAACCGATTATGATCATTTTTGATTAAATAGTCTTTTATTATCAAACGGCATTTTGTTCACCCCAACAATATAGTCTTCAAAATATTCTACTCACCAAACTCCACTTTAGGGACAAACAAGCAAAACCCAATACAGAAAACATTTTGTTGAGTGGGTACCTAATTGGAGGTTAAACAATTTTGCTTATCAGGCTATTAGTAGGTAGGTTGTGATTAACATGCATATCAAGTATTGCGCAATACCACTGACTGAGATAAGTTCGAATGTTTTTGAATTTTATCAAGTTGAAAGTACTTCTTAGAGGAGGGATCTCATGTGACAAAAAAACTATAGCAATGACACCTAAAGAGTTTTTATGTAAAGGCTGTTTCAACACAGCCGTAATAAAAGATGTTTAAAGTTATACAAATTTCAATCAAATCAAATTTACCAAGAAAAGTCTATTAATCACCAACTAATAATGTGATAAGCATTTGTCTCATACGTAAACGCAGACGACCTACGATAAGGAGCGAGAGAAAACAACAATGATCTATTGCACTAGGGCGATTCATTTTGATAATGAGTTTAGTTGTAGAAATCACACAACATTAATGAAAAGTTTAAAAAAAAGTGATGCAGGCCAATGTTACACGAGCTGATAAAGACTATATCATCATAATTATTATTGTTGACAATATTTTGAACAACTAATAGATCATTTGATTAGGAATAATTTGAAATAAAATGAAAAAAAAAAGATCATAAAACTGTTGCTAAGTAGTGATACCAGAAACTACTTAATTAGCAGACGTTTCGAAAACATTATTCTCATTCTCAAGGCTCAAGGAGAAAAAACAATAATTATTAGAATAAAAAAGGCAAAAATGTGAATACGCAAAAACTTCGATTTTGCAAATATTAGGGTACTGGCTACAGACTTTAATTATAGGAAAAGATTGTTAAACGAAATGATTTGTATAAACGACCAAAATAAGACCGTTGATCAAAGGACAGATATTGAGGGATTAACCACAACATATTTCAATCTATATTAGGCATGACACGATGAGTCGTTCACGCACACACCAGTTTTCTCCAATGATCTCCAATGTGTTTTTTAACCATAATTTTGACTTGAGAAACCCATCTTTCATTGTAAGGGCTGAGTCTACAATTCAAGTATAATATTGGAATGAAGCGATTCTCCGTATAACCCTATATAATTATCATTGGTTATACGAAGTATTGCTTTGTCCAAGGATATACTTGAATTGTATAACCGGCCCTTAGTATGCGTTACTTCCCACTGGTCGTATTTGTATCTTGTGTTCTTGTTTATGTTTGAGTGCTCCATTTAATACACATTGGTGACTTCGAGTACGTAGCATTCCGTCACCTGAGAACGCTTCCGGACATATTAGACCGTTAACAGATTACATCGAGTTACGGTTTATTTTGGAATTTTTATTTGAATGATTATTTTAATGATAAGTCACTAGAAATTTGTGCTCATTCGCCATCTCAGGCAGAAAAGGAATAAAAATCCAAAATTCGTATAACATTTATATTGATGTAATTACATAGATAATTAAGTTATCCAAGATTTTTCTGAATTCTTCTTGACCCTTGTAACTGAAATAAGGTACTTGGAAAATGTGTCTGAGTAACAGAAATGTGAACTTACCTTGTATTGTACTTATTGAAACTTTTGGCTCGCTCTGTACATATATTTTCTTAATTTTAGACATAGTTAAGTAGATTAGTATAAGCGCAACCTCATTCTTCATAACCAGCCTCACTCGTTCGCATCTGAAAGAAGGAAAATTAGTAAAACTTTTCGTTTCGGACAATCTCAATGTTTACAGGTTTTTTTTGTGGTACCTGGTGTAGATTTGTCAAAGTCAGCCGTTAAGCAATGTTGCTAACCGTTGGAAGTTAACTCGCATTTCTCTTGACAGTCAAAACCAATTATTGTTTTTTTTAACGTCGACAATTTTGACGAGAGACCTGAAGTCTTACCTGTGTTGCAAGTTTGCAAATTTCAAGGAATAATCCTGTATCATCCTGCAAATTTTGTGGAGTTTAGTGGAAACTATTGATGCCGAGTGCAAATTTGTATCTGGTGGGATTTTTACACAAAGGATTTTTGTCAGTCTATTGGTGAGTTTTTTTTTAAAGCCTCGTGGTAGCATAACCTTGTGATAATTTCTCAGGACTATTGAGTCTTTTTGCTGTTTCTCGTTTTGTACCCCAATTAGTCCATTCAAGTTGTAAAATTCACTCAAAAGGGCCATCCTTAATCTACGATGAGTTTAACTGAAACAAACTACGTAATTTCCCAACTTACCTTTTGAGACAGGCGCCTTATTCGAGTTTCCATTTTAGGCCCGAAACCGAAAACCCGAAGACGAATCTTCCAAATCACACTTTCTTTCCAAACGTTAACGGTTCACCTGTGTATCCTGGTTGGACTGATACTGCTGCTGAGCCCCTTACCGGTGACCAATCTCGTGATAAGCACGAAACAACCCCTACTGAGTTTCAGACCACGTCCACACATCATGCTCACGCAAGTAACGTTTTATAGTAATTATAATTTCACGTATAATGTAATCAAGATTCACTATATTTAAATCCAAGGCCAACATTCCTAACTAAATGCGTGTGAGGCTGCGTTCAATGCGTTCATCATTCCCTCTTATCGATTAAATTAAGTTTAGGATAGATTAAGTCTATTTCTATTTTTTGCTTTAACAGACATGGGTTATTTTGGGACTTTGAGCATTTATTTGATTAAGTAGTTTCCTGTTTCGGAGTAAAACCTTAGCTTGCGCTCCTACGGCCTTTAAAGCAGGTGGCGCCTATGAAGGGAAATTATTGAAAAATTGAAGATTGACCCCCCCTACTCTCCAGAGTTTAGTAAACAACTGGGTAATTTTGGCCGCAAGCTAATAGTAAGTTGAATTGCCACTCTTGTCTTCACCCTTTTCAACCAATCACTCTCTCTTTTTTTTTTTTTAATTTATTTTAATAATCACAAAGGTAGACAAGAGATGGCAAAGTACTCATAACAATGGCAAAAGACGGATCAGTGATATAACGGATCGGGGATGCATTGAAAAGCAAGATGCCAACTGAACACCCCTCTCAGACCAATAAGGGACAGAGTTGAAAAGGAAACTGTGTTTATCCGCTTCATGGACATCATGTTGACCAAGGACGCAATCAAGAAGGCTCTAATAGAAAAATTGGTGGAAAGGCGACCTCAAAATTGGCGACCCGCGACCCAGCGCTAGGGGAGGTGATGAACACAACGGTCGTCAACATACGGAGTGGAAAAAAGCCACCTTATCAATAAATGTCAAAATTGCTGGTCCTACGAACCCAGGACACCGAGCTGCAGTGGACCGTACCAAAGGAATATATGAGTCCATTATTTGCAGAACTCGCTATTTCCTCCGAAGCTTTTTTTGGGAAATCGAAAAAAACGACCATCGATATATTGCCTGTTTTGTCACATTCAAAAAGTTGTAGGATTGTTGCGTGATGTTTATGAAAGTGGACAATAGAGGTTTTATACTAGGAAAAATCACACATTTCGAGAAAAAAAAATATTCAATGCAAATAGCTAGTCTTGAGAATAAATTCAGCGAAAAAAAAAATTCGAAAACAAAATACTAATGATTTTTCGAGAAAAATATTATCTTATACATTCAAAAAAAAAACAAATTAGTTACAGCTATAAAAACGACAAATAATTTTTTTTTTAATCTCAAACGAAAGAGCAGTCATTCTGGCAGCCTTCGAAACCAACATCAGTTCTTTCTGTTGCAGAAGCACCTTTTAGCAAGTGATTTTCCTGCTGGGCTAGGTTTAATAGGCACTATATTTTCACCTTAGAGCTCCATACCTACTTATCAAAATTATGCAAATTTTCGCACATTAAAACAACAATTGGATCAGTTCTGCCGCAATCAGCTGTCAATTTACTCATATCACGTGTGTCACAGGTGGCGAATCTGATTGGCGCAGAACAGACAGTGAGTTTTGCAGGTGAGCTGTCAAAGCAAATAGCGGGTTCTGCATATAACCATGATTTTCCATCCACATTTTGCATGCTAAGGAGGCGGCTTTGCAAGTTTCTGATTTCACCATACTGTTCCTCTTTGAAATTTGAGACGATTAAGCGGAAAAACTGATTTCCATGATTTTGTCAATTAGCGAGTTTTGCAAATAATGGACTCATATATGCTAGAACTGTGGACAAACTTCTAGGGTAGATAAAACACACGAAAATAAGAAAAAAAGTTCATATGAACATGAGTCCGGATACGCTTCCTCCTGGGGCACTTCAAAAATGACCTTCAAAAACTACTCTTCGTTTGATGATCACCGGAACACCCTGTACCAACATAATCTTTTGTTCACATTAGTAGAAACTAACCAATGTTCATCTTATACAGGGTGTTGTATTTCTAATGCGAAAACATTCAAGGGGGATTGCCCTGCCTAAAAATAAGAAGAAACGTTGTCATAAACATGTGTTACAGAGCTACAGGGTGTCAAACTTTAATTTCAAAGGTGGCCGTCCTCTACAAGTTTCTGTCCTTGTTAAAGTCATACAAAACTAAACTTTTTATTTAAGGAAAACTACCAAAAGTCAATTGATTGGAACAGTATGTTTGTTGTTGACGACTTCAATGTTGTTTACGAAATTTAGGTTATTCTTTCAATTACGTCATTGTTCAGTAAGGAGGAGGTTAACAGCTATGGAGATGAACTGTATTACTTGTATTTGGAGGTAAAGAGACGCTCCAAGATTATGAAAGGCGAGACTGAAGAATATAAAGGCACATGCGGTGAAGCTCCGGCCTGTCGTAAAAAATAAAAGTGAATAGAAGCATATAGGTATCTGTTGTGATTTAGCTTTCTTAGACAAAAACATTGAACTAATATTTAGACCGTTATGTTTGTTTAGGACTGGTTATGAGACGCCTACCTGCTTTAGCGGAAGGGTCGATATTTTGTGCGTATTTCCAGTTCTTAGTTCTTAGTCTATTGGCATATTCCGAGCATTGTACACGTTTTATTTTCGTCGTGAATAAATTTGTTTTCGTTGCTTTCAAAAGTGCATTATTTTGTTGATCAGTCCACTGAAAACCTCAAAAGGTTATGGGCCCAGTCCATTCTGATCAATACAATAAAGTGTTCTGAATTGAAAAGTCAAAGTTGTGACTTCGCGAGTATTTTTCAAATATTGAGTGGAAATCTGGTGTGACTGAAAAAGTGCATCGTGATGGAGCTTGATAGACCTAAAGTTGAGAAACTGCGTGATGCGGACAACTGGCAGCAATGGCAATTTGTCGTGCAGACAATTTTGGACAGCGATGATGCGTTGGATATTTGCAATGGGACTGAACTTAAGCCTGAGGACAGCGTTGCTGACTCTGGAAAACTCAGGAGTTGGATAAAGCGAGAAAGGTTGGCACGTAAGTTGATCGTTACAACTGTAGAAGCCAAGCCACTCCAATTGTTGTTTAATTGTTCTACTGCTCATGAAATGTGGACCAAATTGCACAGTGTTTATGATCTGAAATCGGATGAAAGCCTGGCGCTAGTACAAAAACAATTCTTCGAAGTCAAATGAGACGTTGGTGGTAATATTGCGCAACATATTTCCAAACTTGAGCAACTGGCCAACAAAATGGATAAATTGGGTGGCACTATACCTAGCTCCATGGTGATGACAAGAATTCTTTCGACTCTACCGGCCAGATTCAATCACTTTCATAGTGCATGGGATTCCACCGATCAATCTAAACGGACAATTGAAAATTTGACAACCAGATTATTGACGGAAGAGCTACGCTTGGAGAAGCAAGTGGATTCTGATGACTCGAAGTCCGCCTTGTTCTCAAAAATGCATATCCGTGATAACAAACGAAAAGGGTTTCAGAAAGGACATTCCTCTAAGACGCAAGTGAACTCAGATGCATCTACATCGCGATGTTCATTGTGTAAAAAAACAAATCATGTGTTCAAGGATTGCAAAGGATGCTTCAAGTGTGGGTCAAAGGAGCACATAATGAGAGACTGCAACACGAACAAAAACAGTAATCAGCAAAACAATAGAGAAGCCTTTATTGGGGACATTGCAATTGGTTCAACAGAGGATTCTTGGATTATAGATTCCGGTGCTTCTCATCACATGTCCAAGACACTTGAATGGTTTTCTAAATATGAAGAATTCGAGAAACCTGTGTTTGTTCATGTTGGAAATGGTGACAAAGTGGGAGCCTTAGGACATGGCAATATTGACATTGAGACTCACGTGGATGGAGAATGGTTGCCAGCAACAATGTATGTTGTTTTGTACACTCCCTGTATGTCGAGAAACTTGTTTTCGGTAAGAGTTGCGGCGCAGAATGAATCGATTTTGTGCTCAGTGAAAACGGTTCGCGATGTGTGTTTAGACGAGATAATAAAATCATAGCTCTCGGGACTGAAATGGACAATTTATATTGGATGATTTTGCGCGTAATTTTGCCGAAAAATCAGTGCATGGCGGCAACAGTGAGTGACACACTTCAACTCTGGCATGAGCGCTTATGTCATCAGAATAAGCGGCATGTTCAATCGTTTCTGAAGGACATGAATATTGACTTGGCCTTGGACAATGAATTTTGTGATGCGTGCGTTTATGGCAAACATCACAGGAAAAGTTTCGGTAAACGCGAAGACATTGCTAATGAGCCGCGTGAAATAATCCATTCAGACGTGTGCGGGCCAATGCAAGTGAACTCTCCAGGACAGAAGCGGTACTTCGTTGTGTTTAAGGATGATTTCAGTGCTCATCGACAAGTTTACTTTTTGCGTGAAAAATCAGAGGTCAAAGAAAAGCTGGAAATATTCTGCAACGAGATAAAAACGAGATTTGGGACAGATCTAATCGAGCTACGTACTGATGGTGGCAAAGAGTATGTCAATCATGATGTCACGTCTTTTTTGAATAAACGTGGTATCAAACATACTATTGTAGCCCCGTATACACCTGAACAAAATGGCAGTGCTGAGCGGGAAAACCGTATTTTAATGGAGGCAGCACGTTCCATGATATACGGAAAGCAACATCTTCCACAGTTTTTATGGGCAGAAGCAGTCAATACCGCAGCATTTGTCCTAAATCGAACGGGACCAACTAAATCCAGAGGAAAAAGTCCTTACGAGCCATGGTTTGGCAAGAAGGTTAGGATTGACAATCTAAAGGTGTTCGGTACAGAATGCTTCGTACATATTCCCAAAGAAAAGCGGAGAAAACTTGATCAAAAGGCTATCAAAGGAATATTTGTTGGATACCATGAAAAAGTTGAAGCATATCGTGTATGGATTCCAGAAAAACACGATGTAATCATTAGCCATGATGTAATATTCAAAGAGGAAAAGTTGACGCCCACATTAGCCGAAGTAGAGGACAATCCTGAACAGGACAAAGAAACTAAGACTGTTCCAGAAGAAGTCGAGCAACTGTCTACAGAAGAACCGAATACGTCACGTGTGCTCCGAGACAGAACCCAGCTGAAAAGAACTGATTTCTTTCGTGTACCTGTTGCATGGATGGCTGGAAGCGAACTAATTGATTTCGACGAAGCAATGCACTCTGAGGACTCAGAAAAGTGGTTTAGTGCTATGAAGGACGAGATAGATTCCTTGCATAAGAATGAAACATGGGTTCTAGTTGATCAGCCTAGAGATAAAAAGGTAATTGGAAATCGTTGGGTCTATCGCCTGAAACAAGCAGCAGATGGAAAAACTGAGAGATACAAAGCTCGTTTAGTAGTCAAGGGGTACACACAACAAAAAGGTATCGACTACCAGGAAACATTCAGTCCAGTAGTGCGATTCGAGAGTATTCGATCGGTGTTGAGTGTAGCAGCTTGTGAGAAATTGAAATTATATCTGTTTGATATCAAAACGGCCTTTCTCTATGGTTCTCTCGACGAAGATATCTACATGAAACAGCCACATGGATTTGAAGATGGAACATCTCGAGTGTGCAAATTGATCAAAAGTTTGTATGGATTAAAGCAAGCACCGAGGTGTTGGAACAAATCATTTAAACATTTCCTGCTAAGTTGTGGATTAAGGGAGAGTGATGCAGATCCGTGTTTGCTTATCAAAACTGATAGTGAGAGCAAACTTATCGTGCTACTCTTCGTGGATGACGGATTAGTGGTGTCATCTAATGAAAAAGAGGCTATGTTTTTTCTCAGTGAGTTAACGACGAAGTTTGAAGCAAAAATTACTGATGACGTCAGGAATTTTCTTGGCATTCAAATTCACAGTGACAATAATGGGCAGATAATAATCAATCAGGCCAATTACATCGAAAAAGTTCTGAACAAGTTTGGAATGTCTGAAGCTAAGCCAGTGTCTACGCCAATGGAAATGGGATGGCAAGTAGAAAACTCGCCGAGCTTGGATCCATCTATTCCATATCGAGAAATAGTTGGCAACTTGATGTATTTACAAGTTGTAACTAGACCTGACATAGCATTTGCAGTAAATGTGGCTTCTAGAGCTCTTGAAAAACCCACTGAAGCACATTTTCAACTAGTCAAAGGAATTATGCGTTATCTAAGAGGGACAACTAGAACTGGTTTATGTTATGGTACTACAGAAGAATTGGAAATCCACAGCGATGCAGACTATGCTGGTGATCCGCAGACAAGGAAATCAACGTCGGGACTAGTCTCCATGTTTGGTGGTGCAGCTATAACTTGGCAAAGTAAGCAACAATGTGTAGCCCAATCCACCACAGAAGCTGAGTATGTAAGTGCGGCAAGTGCAGGAAAAGAGACTGTTTGGCTCAAAAGACTGTTATGTGAACTAAGTGCAAACATTGATAAAAACAAATGTGTGTTGTATGTAGACAATATGAGTGCCATTAAGTTGATTAAAAATCCTGAATTGCATCAACGCACTAAGCATATAGATGTAAGGTACCATTTTATTCGCGATCTGTATGAAAAAGGTGAATTAAATATTTTGTATGTAAGTTCAAAAAATCAGATTGCAGATATTATGACAAAAGCGTTTTCGAAACCGAAATTTGAGTTTTTTAGAAATAAGTTAGGTTTAGTTGATGATGTAGTTGAACATTGTAACTGAATGCATGTATTCACATTTATTAGTGTCAAGTTTTAGAGAGAGTGTTGTGATTTAGCTTTCTTAGACAAAAACATTGAACTAATATTTAGACCGTTATGTTTGTTTAGGACTGGTTATGAGACGCCTACCTGCTTTAGCGAAAGGGTCGATATTTTGTGCGTATTTCCAGTTCTTAGTTCTTAGTCTATTGGCATATTCCGAGCATTGTACACGTTTTATTTTCGTCGTGAATAAATTTGTTTTCGTTGCTTTCAAAAGTGCATTATTTTGTCGATCAGTCCACTGAAAACCTCAAAAGTATCCACATTGGTTTCATTTTTAATTTTCATGTCAAACCTTCAAAACAAACATAAAATAAGGTTAATTAATCAACCACGCACGCAATGAAACATACAAGAATTCGTTCGACTCAAACCCGTAGGCGAGCATGGAGAACGCATTCAACACCGCATCTTGGCATCGAATCCTGAGGAACCTGATCCACCTCAAACCCGACATGTCAATATCAAAAATAATAATCTTGTACCTTCAAAATAGGAAGATCATTATCACAAAGCACATGGAAAGGGACATCTTTGGTGGAGTAAGTGGAGTTCTACAGGGTACGGTGCTCGGACCAACACTGTGGTATGTCTTGCACGACGGCCTGCTCCGT
Organism: Orchestes rusci; assembly: GCA_958502075.1. Lineage (NCBI taxonomy): Eukaryota > Metazoa > Arthropoda > Insecta > Coleoptera > Curculionidae > Orchestes > Orchestes rusci. Next base: position 16,784,915 of record OY293313.1, on the reverse strand, counting down.
CTGCAGGAGCCAGAGGGAGCAGAATTTGTCTGCTACGGAGACGACCTGAGCTGCTTTCCAGCTGCCTGTTTTGTGCACGCAATCGTTCATTTGTGCGCGCAAAAGCACTAAACGCGTATTCCAGCTGTATTGCGTTTGGAGGTCCGCGTTACCTTCCCCTTTCCCCTGAAACACCACCCGGAAAATGTGAGCTTGGAGCGCAAAACTAGCCAAACGTCAAATCAGTCAAATGCTGTCATATTCAAAATCAAAACATTTGCAAGTTTCATCTTTTTTGACTTGATCCGTGCTTAAACATACAAAATTCAGCTCAGAGTGTCTTATAAACAATATTTTCACTAATTTTCACAATAAATCACAATGTCGAGATGCCCTGGCTCAAACGTAAACGAAAACTCCCTTGATAGTTTTGACGTTTGTGTATGTGAGCAGCTCAAACGTGTTCCAGGATCACTTTTGCCAAACACGGTGTTAATCGGTGCTTGAGCTTGAAGCACTAGCTTGAAAGCGGCTCTGATCATTCTCACAACAGAAGGATGGTTGCGACGACAAACAAAAACCCTTGAAATGGTGAATGCTTGGATGTAATAAAATAGGTTAAACTTACCCATGATAAAACCATGGCAATCTTGCTCAGCCATAAATAGAAGGTGAAGCACATTAACTTCACTCTGGACGGTAGAAGCATAACTCCATGCAGCCAAGTCAAGTACCTCGGCTTACAGGGACTTACTATAACGTACCAAGCACGGGAGGCATGCACAAAGGCTACCAAATCTCTGAAGACTGTTGGCGTCGTTACATGATCGAAGTACTGACTGGACGTGGAAGCTTCGCGGCTTACCTAAAAAGAATTGATAAAAGAATGGAAGATAGCTGCACCTACTAAAACTCCGATACCGATACGGCCGAACACACTATGTTCCTCTACCCGTGGTGGTCGCGCAAGATAGGCCAGTGAATAAAGGTGTTATTTCCGCAAAATTTAACAATAATTCATACATCATCGAAACTTTGTCACGTCATTAGGTACCACCGGTAATAAAACTATGACATTTTGCAACTAGTTTCAAGGCCGGCAACATTGTTAAAATGGCAAAAACGAAAAAATCTGGCCCAACAAAATTTAACTCTGCTGCAAATTACATAAAAGCTCAATTGCATTTTTCAAGACATACTGATAATTTTGCAGCTATAAAATACTCTGGCGAAATCAGTAATTATCGTTAATCAACATTTATGCATACAGTTCTGCGATTATAAATTAAACATGCTTGCAAACCTGCATATTTCCTACTAGTATTTTCATGGATGACTCTGTAAATTTGCAACCATCTCCGATGACTGCATCCATATTTTTTAAGTCAAATAATAATTTTTCACAAAAAAGGTTTCAAAAAAAATTTAACATGGCTGAAATCTAATTGCAAATGAACACTTCCTCGTGAGCAATGGTCTCTTCATTATGCAACAGCCCTTCAAGTCGGCATGTGGTTTAAATTTCAAATTGACGCCGTGAATCGAATTTTGGTTTTCAAAAAAATATAACATCGCTGCAAAACTGCAGATTACTTGCTAATAATATTTTAGATTGCCTTGTAAATTTGCAACAAAAATGGCACAATCCATAATTTTTAAGTAAAAAAATGAATATTTAAAAAAAACGTCACAACAATTTATTAACATGGCTAACGTTTGATTGCGAATTCACTGACCCGGTCTAAATTTTGCCTCCAAGTCGGCAAGTTGATGAATAAGAATAAGAATAAGTCCTTTGGCGACAATATCTTTTATGAAATGCGCCTTGATATCTATGTGTTTTGAACGTTTACTGTTTTCAAAACTTTCTATCGATTTCAAAGCACTTTGGTTGTCTATCATTAAAGTAGTTGTCACATTGATACGTCCAAAATCTGCACTAAGTCCTTTTCCATTTCTTTTTGACTGTCACACTATCTGGTATCTTGATGTAGACGTCTTCATTCAGGTTTCCGTTTAAAAGGGCCTTTAGCTACTAAACGTGCCTTTTTTAAACCATTCTGTTTTTCGCTAAATACCGTGTCAATAGCTTGTTTTCCTCCGGGCAGAACTGCTGGCTCCCATGTAGAATGTTTTTCATGTGCTTCTAGCTCCTTTTGTATAGCTTGATTCCAACCTGTTTTCACTGCTTCCTCATAGTCACTTGGTACTTCTGATAGAAAGCAATATGCTGAATATAACTCGTAGTCAGTAAAACTGGCAAGTGGTTTCGCTGCCCTCCTATTGCTGATAATGGGTTCAGATTCACGCTCTGGTTCAGGGTTGTCCGTCATTTGTTCAATATTTCCATATTTATTTTCACTGACATTATCCTTTTCGTTTCCATAACCAGTCTTATCCTGTGTTGTTCCGTCATGGTATAATGTATCATTCTCCTCAAATCTAACAACCCTTGATACACTGATTTTGTTTGTTTGAGGATTCCATAGTCGATATCCGTTTGTGCTATATCCCATCACCTGGTACTGCTCTAGATTCCAATTTGTCACCTGACTTTGGCATTTTCACTGCCCATGCCTTACTTCCAAAGATCTTCAATTTGCTCAAATCGGTTTTGCCATAGTAGACACTAACTGGTGTTCTACCATCTAAGGTAACTGTTGGACATCTATTCAGTTGATAGGCTGCACTTCTAATAGCTTCTCCCCATAGATCTTTTGGTAAATTGGTTTCTGCAAACATTGATCTAACTTTATCAAGAAGGTTTCTATTGGCTCTTTCACTCACACCGTTTTGCTGAGGTGTGTGTGGAAGTGTGTGCTCACATCTTATTCCCTTCTGTTTGCAGAATTTTTTAAATTCAACACTCGTGAATTCACCACCATTGTCCATTCGTATCCTTGACACAGAGTAACCTTTCGTTTTCATCTCCCTAATGTGATTCATTAGATTGTTCTGGGCTTTCTTTCTAATAGGTAAACTATGATAAAATGAGAGAAATCATCAATAATGGTTTGATAATACTTTTCACCATCACTTGTAGGAGTTCGAATAGGTCCACCAATGTCTGAATAAAGAAATTCTCCTACTGCTTTTGAACGATTACCTCGTTCTAGCTTCTCAAAAGGTTTTCGCGTGGCTTTGCCCTCCATACATGGACTGCATACTTTTGTTGGTACTGGTTACTGCATTTTTCTCAAGTATGCCTCAGACAAATGGCCTAAACGTCTATGCCAAATATCGCCTGTCACTGTCATGTTACACATTTTTCAGGTAAATTGAAAGTTGCTACATATAAGTTTCGCATCGCCATACATAAAAGTAAGTGATTCCTTTATTTAGCATAATAGCTACAATGTTTCATACATAATAATAATAACCTAAGTATAATATAAAAATAAATATTGAATAAAAATGAGGAACAACTGTTTGAAAAATACAAATCTAAAAAAAAAAGATACAAAAAATAGGTGTATACGAGCGTTACAATATCTAAAAATGAAGTATAATATGGTCTTTTAGTAAATTCTTGAATCTAGACAGGTTATCACAGTTTTTCAAAACAGTAGGTAGCTGGTTAAAATCGTGGAGTCCTTTGCATAAAATAGAATTTAACATTTGGTTTGTGGAACATTTGGTGGTTAAAATAAAATTATCACAGTTCCTAGTTTTATAATTATGGACATCACCAAAGTATCTTACCCTATCACATATACAGGGTCCTTCATTAGTGCGTCGGGCAATCCTAGCGTGGTTATTTACAAAAGTAGAAAAAAAAGTTTTATACAAAAGTTGTAGAATGTGACTTTATGCATATTTTAAAAATATTTTCAAACATACAGGGTGCGTCACAAAAGTATGGCACGAAAAAGTATGATTTTTTTAAATGGAACCCCCTGTATATTGATTGATATTTCAATTTTTTCTTCAATTTGGAACAAAAATTGTGATACAACTAATGTTCCTAAATTCAACCGTTATCGAGATATCGCGTTTTAAAAATGGCATTTTTGCAACTTTGACATGCTATAAAATTCAAACTATTCAAGTTAGAGAAAAATGGATTGCACATTCCTATCTTAACTTTTCAAGAGCTATTCAAGGAGATTAAATCCATTATTGTGAAAAAATGTCAAAATGTGCCGAAAAAAGTTGACAGTTGACGTTACCTTCTATCCAAATGACAGAAGAGCTCTTGAAAAGTTAAGATAGGAAAGTGCAAACCATTTTCCTCTAACTTGAATAGTTTGAGTTTTATAGCATGTCAAAGTTGCAAAAATGCCATTTTTAAAACGCGATATCTCGATAACGGTTGAATTTAGGAACATTAGTTGTAGCACAATTTTTGTTCCAAATTGAAGAAAGAATTGAAATATCAATCAATATACAGGGGGTTCCATTTAAAAAAATCATACTTTTTCGTGCCATACTTTTGTGACGCACCCTGTATGTTTGAAAATATTTTTAAAATATGCATAAAGTCACATTCTACAACTTTTGTATAAAACTTTTTTTTCTACTTTTGTAAATAACCACGCTAGGATTGCCCGACGCACTAATGAAGGACCCTGTATAGTCAGGTAACAATTTCCTCTTGATTTTAAAAATAAATATAAAGACATCAAACACAATTTTTTGTTTCACAGACAACATATCAAGCACATTCAGCATTATCACAATGGGTGTATGTTTATCACATTTCAATATCAGTCTCATTGCTCTATTCTGGATTTTTTGTATGAAATCAGTCTTGTACTTAGGTAGGCCATATTAACATTAACACTGTTTTTTGTGATTATGGTCGCCTTTTCTTTTTCAAATAATACCTGATTACCCTTTTCATTGATTTTCTTCACACTGAGTAAATTACATGTTGAATCCGGCACAATTAAAGCGTGAAAGTCTATGATTTTATCATAATATTCAAGAAAAAGCTTACCCCTTTTCTGCGCAACTATTGAATTTCCATTTGCTACTCTTATTCTTATCTCCTTGTCCATTGTTATAATGTCTGTCATGAACTTTTCCATATCCTGCGTTACTAAATGATCTGTTGCACCACTGTCTAAAATAAAGTCCACTTTTGAATCGTTAAACCTGATGTTCGGCTCAACTGCACTCAAAACTTCTGATATGAAAGTTATGTCTCTCTCATGAACATCCTCACTATTGTTTTCACTACTCCAATATGCTTGCTTTGATCCACTTCTAAAATGTTGTCCTCTACCTCTTCTCGGGTAACCTCTGTAATGACCTCTGGATGGTTGCCGAAATGCTGAAACACTTTTGTTTTCATTTTTTGGGCAATCTCTCAAAAAATGTCCTCCTCCGCATCCATAACATTTGATAGATGTATATTTCTCAACATGAAAAGCTGCCTCAAAGTTTTTGATCTTTTTTTCAGACTTTTCAGAATCTTCAAATTTAAGTTCAGCATCTAAAAGTCTACTTTTTACGAATTCCAAAGAAATATTTGCTGTCACAGTTTCTATCGCAGTTATTACTGTATCATATTTTTCTGGCATAGTTAGTAATAAATAGCAGACCTTGTCACTTTCATCGAGCTTTGCACCAGCTCCCTCCGATTCTCTTAGCAAACTTTCTACTTTCATGAAATGCTCCTGTAACTCGTCCGTTGTACATTTAAGCTTCACTAACTTTTTCTTGATATACAATTTAGAAAAAGTACTCCTCCTTTCAAATACATTTTGCAAACTTTTAAGCATTTCTCGAGCCGTTTTAGCATCCTTAATATTTTCCAGATGCTTATCTGTCATGCACTGTACTATGATACATTTAGCTTTAGTGTCTAAGGAATCATGCTTGTCCTTGTTTGTTGCATCAAGCGCTTCATACTCCTCCTGGCTTATTTGTAGAATTTTTTTGACACCATCTTTTTCTAACAACAATTCAACCCGAAATCTCCAGTTATTATAATTATCGCTCGTTAGCTGGGAAAATGGTAGTGTCAATGACGAAGCCATTTCCAATTCCACGATTCTCCACAGATTTTTCTCAAACTCAATTCAGCTGTTAACCTCACCTATTTTCACCGACAATTTTCAACACATGGAGTTGTCCCACACTTTCTTCACCCAATTTTGCAGACTACGTTGTCTGGGCCATAAAATATCAAGTTTTGGGTGATTTTAGTGAAAATAGTATGCTTTACTGAGAAGAAACGAAAAATATAAAAATCTGTATTGCTTTGACAATTACAATTTTTCTACAACATATGACAATTGATTACCTGAAGTCAAACTGATATAAATAATAAGTCATGTGGAAAAATCCCATTTCTTAAGTATTATCACGAAACTAGACACGAAACTAGCAACAATAAATAATAAGAACATGATCAATATCAATACATACAGATTAACTAACAAAAAGTAACTGTTTTCGACCACCAAACGATACTTTCTGGATCTGAAGATGACCAAAAATTACCCGATAGCGTGGAACTTATTTGCAGCGTGTGACTTACCTTGCGGTATTTCAATTTGATTAGAAACTAAAAAAAAGTAGAATTTGCTGTTATACCTGATATACAAAAATCTTTTATTTGAAAAATCCAAACATATCTTTTTAATTTTGTCGATGGAAATAGATAGAAGTGAAGAAATAGATGAGTGACAGGTATAAAACAAGCACGTGGAACAAAAGTAAACATTTTCTTTTTGAATAAAAAATGAAACAGGTTAGGTCAATACGAATAGTTACCTAATAAAAAAATAATATCCTACTACTGAATTGAATTTGGGTTACATTTTGGATAGTACTTAAGAAAGTTACTTTTTGTAATAAATCATTTTCATTTTTTTTTAAATTGAACTTATAACTACAACTTAAAATTAAAGTTGAGTTTATGAATTCTACAGAATTTAGTGAAACAAGAGATCGTACAAAAGAAGTCATTGTCAGGCGCTTCATACATCTTTTCTTGATAATGACTATTTATCTTCAGAAGATGAGAAGTGATTTTCAAATGATATTTTCGAAGATGTCCTTTGAAGTCATATCCTTGCTATATTTTTTATTTCTGTCCAACTAGCACATTTTTTTTATACTTCTCAACTATTGGTGCTATTTTGTTTTATAACTGCTTTATTACTGCTCTTCCAACACCATGTTGTTTTATAAACATTGCAAGTGAAATATTTAGCTGATGTGAAAGATTTTGCTTTATAATGTGTACTCGTAAGAACATTATTGGAGCAAAAATAGAAAACAGTTTTACATTGTTTCACGACAAATTTTGATATTGTTTTATGAACGTTTACACAACAGATTTTATACGATATTTTTGCTTATCGAACATATTATTTGTTTTATAATATATTTATACTGGTATCATCTGATACTAGGTCATTCTTCTGCAAACTCCTATAAAATTATTTTATTAGAGGCATGCGACATATTTATAAAACTATTTTATTAAGTTTCTTTTGTGATATTGCTGCTGCTGCTTATTGCACTCAGATGGTACATTTAAAAACGGTTATCTATTTAACTATCAATCAATCAATCAATCAAAAAATACTTCATTGTCATAAATGCAGCACATTTCATGTGATAGTGAAAGCTTTATTTGATAATTATGAAACCAACACTTATTCGTGCATGGAGATTCAAAAGCATTTCTTAAAACCGAGTGCATGTCCTAACCAAAAGACGATATCTATAATTTAAATACATATTTCATAAAAATTTCTCAAAGAGTGAAAACAATTTATAAAAATTCCCAAGATAATGAGAGTATTGTATAACATGGAAGCCATATTTCTTGTTGTCTTCATTGCCCAGTGAGTCAGCCATTTTCAAAAGTGTTACAAAAAAGCATTCAACCAATGATAGAATGCAACAGATAACTATTTAGTATTTTATAATGTTTAAAGATGGATCATCTGAATCATAATACAGGCCAAATGAAAAAAAAAAAACAAAGAATTATATTTTCGGACTTTTCTCTTGAAACTCAAAAATAATTTATATATTTGTGGGGCTTGGAAGTTTTTCCCTATATATCCCATATACAGAAAAATTTCTTTGGAAGTAAAATATCAACCCTCAGATTTCAAATCGACTTTCTTTCATTCTGGTATTGGATGTACAATATCAGATCTTGATTCAATTATGACTGAGGTATTTAGTCAGACATATTTCATTTGTCAAAAAACATGCGATATTTAGCTTTTTTGTTATGTTGAGGTCCATCAAAAAATAAATTATTCTCAGTGGGCACAATTCCACAATAGAACTACTTTTATGCGAGTTGGTCAAAACAAAAAAAGCTTCCCATGATATAATAAAACAACTTTTATAAAACTTTTTTATGATAAAACTGTTACACAGTACATGTTTTATAATTATTCCGTAAATGTTCATAAAACTGTCTGATGAAAGCTTTGGAAGCCATAATAAAACAAATCAAGCAATCAAATTGCTGCACACAAGTGCGCCTTTTTTGTGTTCGTAAGCTTTGTATAAACGTTTTTAGCGACACTGTTGTCTTATAAAAAAAGTTCGGATTTAACGTTCTTAGGGCATTTATAAAAAAGATAATTGTTAGTTGGGTGGTTGACACGTTATACCGCATAGCTGGTACGTCTTATCCTAATGAATCACATTTTTTCAGGGGGTAGTTCGGCTCACTAAAATTACCTATATAATTATTTAAATATCGTTATCTATCATAACATGGCGAATCATATTCGAGAAAACAGACACTCTGTGGTAATATCACATGAATACGTCCTCCCTCTCACCAAGGGCCGCAGTCCACAAAGGCTCGCTGTTCAACCATCCATACAAGGACAGTCCATAGAGGCTCGCTGGTCATCCAGATCAAGTTAACTCTCAATAAAGCTACCAGTCAAACACAATGGCAGACAAGAACTAGCTCGACCGCCTTGCACTAGAACAAGAAAATGTGACGATGAACAACAGCAAAAAAGACTCACAAACCAGAATCCTACGTCCATAAACATTTAGGAAAACACCTGGAAAAATTATGGCAGGAGGCTCTCAAGAACGACAATTCAATCAGAGAACTAAAGGACTTCGAGCATTTCTAAAAATCCAAATCATATTTTCAACAAGTGTTTGCCAAATATGACGACTTCAGGACCTACTTTTTACTAACATGCCCAGAGACCGCAGCTACATCAACCACCCAATCTGATCCCACTTCCTACAGCAGCCAAGAAAAACGGATAAAAATAAAAGATTTTAAAATGAAACAACTGAGAGACTCACTAATGCAAATACTATCGGAGTTGGAACAAAACAAAGCAGAGTAAGTATCACTACAAGCAACTTATAGGAAAAGTTAACCAGCAATGGGATGTGATCCAGGACCTCCATGAAGAAATCTTAGTCAACGAAGAAGAACATGAAAACGAATATTTCACTTAAAACGTATACGAAGAAATCCGCAGACCATTCGAACAAGTGGTTGACGATCTGACCATCAAACTCCAGCAAAACGTCGCGTCATAGCCCCGATTCAACCAGTACCACTAAATCAACCCCAACAGCATCTACAGATTCCAATTTTCGTTGTCAGATATGATTTGTGACATTTTCAAAAAAATCATCCATGAAAAATCTGCATTGACTAGAACAGACAAAATGAATTACTTGAAGCCTGGTGGACCTGGTACCTATCAGATGAGTACACCGCAGTCGATCATGACACTCAATTATATTTTCAGCTCAAATTATTCCAACTATTACATATAATATCACTAAATGCATGTTTCTTTACTCAGTATTATATCACATTTCAAGCGAAAAAAATAATTAAAGTTTATTGTTGAAATTGTTGAAAAACCCTGAATAAAATTATTACTATGAAGCCTTTCGGTTTACCTGGTACACATACGATGCAGATCATTTCATTTTTCGAGTACGTTATTAGTATCAGTAGTACCAATACTTCACCACGAAAATTGACGTATGTCAGGCATTTTAAAAAAGACGGAGTTCAATACATGGTTACCTTTATTAAAAAATTGAACATAGCTCAAAAAAGTGGATTATAAATGCTGAACATATGTAAAGTTAAACAATCAACACCATACACTTCACTTCAATGTCAGTAGTGACATTTTGTGCCATAAACACAATAAAAAACAATTTTACTGCAAAATCACACAAAAACGAACTATATTGTTTGAATTTGAATTAATTGTTCCTTCTTTAGGTTTCACTGACGACGGAAGCAGATTCGTTTCCGAAACGTTTGATATTGATAGGTTTTATTATTTAGGAGTAATAGACTTTTTTTCAGGTAATATAGAAGATCAGGTTTATAAACACTAGTTTGATTGCTATTTAATAGGGTGTGGCGAAATACCCAAAAAAATCTTGTAAAACAAAAATATATTAATTTGAAATATTAAGAAAGAAGCTCAAACATTACACCCTTTTCTATGTGACTTTTGTTAAAAAAAAAGCGCTGGAAAAGGGTCTAAAATTATGAACATGAAAATCACTCAACAATCAATTTCTGCAAAAATCGTGGGAAATGGATCTTTTTTCTAAATTTAAAATTTCATATTATAGACTACATTTGGCAATTGTTGCGTGATTTTCAAAAAGTACAACATTTTTGACCCTCTTTTCTGATGCATTATCAAAAACCACACAGAAAAAAGATACATACATTTTTGAAAAAGCCGTGGCATTGACTTTGGCACTTCGTGGGGAGGCAACGGAAATCCTGCAGATGCTAAACACCCAAGAGCAGGAAAACTACGATGTTCTGGTCAAGCATTTGGAGCTGCGATATGGACAGACTCACTTTGAGCACGTCTACCACTCTCAGCTGAAGAACCGCTCTCAGAAGACCAACGAGAGCCTGCAGAAATTTCAAGCTGATGTAGCTTGCCTTGCACAACTGGCAGTTCAAGCCTTTTTGGATGAACTTCCAGACCAGGAGATAAGGCAGTAATTAATACTTCATCGTCCTGACAGACTGGTGGATGCGCTGGCAAAAGCCCTGGAGTTTGAAGTGGCTCAGCAATCCGTCAAGCTTCCTGCGCGCGTGCGAAGGATGGAGGAACAAGATCTCGCGGAGGAAGATTCCTTCGACACAAATGTGAGTAGAGTCGTCAAGGAAATGGAGGCGTCCAAGCGAAGGGAGCTACGATGCTGGAATTGTGAAGAGCTTGGGCACATTCCTAGCCGATGCAAGAAGGAGATACGGGCACCTTCTTCGACGTCGAAAAACTAGGGAGGATCGACGCGTCAACCTGTAACCAGTATGCCCCAAGGAAATCCGCCATAGTTGCATCTTGATCAATGGAGAACATCGCACCATGCTGCTGGATACAGGTGCGACGACGACGATCATCAGGTCCGATATTGTCAGAACACCGACAATGATCAGACCAACTAAGTGGTGACTACGAACTGCAACAGGAGACCTGGCAAGAATGCGTGGTGAAGTGGAAGCGACAGTGACTCTGGGAAGCACCAGCTTCGAACATCCAATGCTGGTTGCTGACATTGAAGAAGAAATCATAATCGGAATGGACATCATGAACTCTCAAGGCTTCCATTTGGATTTCAGGCATGGCACCTTGAAAGTCAACAACGAAGAGGTGATTCTAGATGGGAAGGAGGAGGAGCAGTCGCGGCTCGTGACATTTTGAATTGGGGGGGTTGAAAACAGAAAACATATGAAATGATATCAAAAACAATCTAACCTAGTTTATATGTTTATAGATGAAGTCTATTCGCCTTTCTTTTGCATGCGCTAACTGCTCAATTTAATGAGTTCATTAAATTTTTCCGTAGCTAACAAATTTGTTTCAATGGAACACATAGCTAAAGCGTTCAATCTACTTTCACACATTGTATTTCTCGTAAATATTTTAATACGCGTTAACGATGAAAAAGAACGTCCACATTAAACTATTGTCATGGGCATTGTACATATGATTTTTCAGAATTTTACAGACTCTGGAACCGCACCACACAGATTGTTTTCATAAAAGCACTGTAACAAGTAACAATGCACCCAAGGCACTTGCAAAATTTTTTCTGCTGTAAATAACTGTTGATTCATGTTTTAACGAATATTTGTCTAGGTTGAAATTTTCAACTGCTAGTTTTTACTACTGACTGGCACCTGCTGACCTACATAAATCAAAACAAACAAAACGTAACCTTGATTAAGGCAGTCACGAAGAAGAAAAAGCGGCAACATGTTCGCGGACATTTTAGTATTACGCACGATTGTGATGGCTGTCCTCCAAGGGCTGTCCTTTACTAAAACAAATATTCCTCCCGCCCCCTCCCGACTATGCGGGTCTCCATATAGACAATGCGAATGTCTGCGAATCAGTGCAAATCAGTTATCGCCCGGCTCGTAACTACCCGTCCTAAAAACATTTGCCAGCAATGACAGCCGGCTTACAGCGTTGCCGGCTTGTATTGACCTTCCTAGAGTTTCTAGAATTTAGATTTAGAATTGAAGAGTGTGTTGGGGGCATGAAGCTTACTTTTTCAAAATAAATTAATTAAAAATGATGATGTTTCTGTCGCAGCTTCGGGAGGGCACTGCCCCGTTGTCCTCCCTGCTGTGGGGTCGTCTGGATGTAGAAGTTAAAGAAGGAAGCACCGTTATGTTTGAGCCTAGACGACACGACTCCGGAATAGGCCGAGGAATTGCTTGTGGAAAGAGCTTGGTACAAGTGAAGAGGACTGTGCCATAAGATTGATGAACATCAACTATCACTCAGTGAGCTTGGCAAAGGGAACGCCGTTGGGACTGCTCGTCAATTTTCTCCGTGGTGCGACCGCTGTGCAAGACTGAAGCGACTGGATAAAAGACAAAAACAGCGATTGAGAGGCTTGTTGAGAATATTTAATGACATCTTTGACAACGGAACGGGGGAAAAGGGTCGGACAAGCGTGGTACAGCACAACCTTTAGCGAAGAAGAAAGAGGAGAACAAGATGATCCAGGACATGGAGAAAGGCGGAATCATCGAGCCCTCAGGGTAGTCCGTGGTCATCGCCAGTTGTGCTTGTTAAGAAAAAGGACGGTTCAACTCGGTTTTGTGTGGACTATCGTCAGCTCAACAACGTGACGAAGAAGGACAGCTACCCACTACCACGGATCGACGACACTTTGGACACCTTGGCTGGATCAAAGATCTTCTCAACCCCCGACCTGAAGAGCGGATATTGGCAGGTGGAGATGACTCCAGAAAATCGGGAGAAAACTGCTTTTAGCGTTGGAACTGGGCTGTGGCAGTTTACTGTAATGTCATTTGGATTACGCCACGCACCTGCTACGTTCGAAAGGCTAATGGAGACGGTGCTCAAGGGGTTATCATGGTCAACATGCCTGGTGTACATTGACGACATAATCGTGGTTGGCAAATCATTTGAAAACCACCTGAAGAACTGGGAGGAGGTATTCCGGAGACTGAGAAATTCTGGTTTGAAACTGAGCCCGAAGAAATGCCAACTAATCCGGAGTAAAGTTCAATACCTAGGTCATATCGTATCGGCGAAGAAAGAAGCTGTCGACCAGCAAAAGGTAAAGGCAGTTGAGGAGTGGTCAGTACCAAAGAACATTCACGAACAACGAAGTTTTCTGGGTTTGTGTACCTACTACCGGCGGTGTGTCCAAGGATTTGTCAATATTGCCCGGCCTCTCCATTAGCTCACTGAAAACCAGAGATTCCAATGGGACAAAGATTGCCAGGAGGCTTTCGTCACGTTGTTAAGGGCACTTTCCAGCGCACCCATCCTAGGCTATCCACTACCTGAAGGAAACTTTGTTCTTGACACGGATGCAAGCAACGTAGTACTTGGTGCAGTGCTGTCCCAGATTCAGCAGGGACATGAAAGGCATCGGTTACCCCAGCAAAACTTTGTCAAAGCCTGAAAGGAACTACTGCGTCACAAGAAGAGAGCTGCTGGCAGTAGTCAAAGGCGTAGAGCACTTCTACAAGTACCTCTACGGAAGAAAGTTTCTGCTGAGAACCGATCATGCTGCACTCAAGTGGCTTCTACAATTCAAGAACCTGAAAGGTCAAGTGGCTCGTTGGATCGAGAGACTCCAGGAGTTCGATTTCGACACTGAACATCGAGCTGGATCAAGCCACAAGAATGCTGACGCCTTGTCCAGAAGACCTTGCCCAGAGCTCTGTAAGCACTGCCATAGAGCTGAGGAGAAGGAAGCCAGCATGTGCAGAACAACTGTGGTAGACGACTTCTGGCAGTCTGACGCACTTCGTGAAGACCAGGAGAAAGATCCAGATCTGAAGCTTATCATCGGATGGAAACAGGAAGGCCAACGACCAACCTGGCAAGAAGTCGCGCGATTCTCGACCACCGTGAAGTACTACTAGGCTCAATGGGACTCGATGGTTCTTGATGACGGCATCCTGAAGAGGCTGGTGGAGAATCTGGATGTTCTTGATCGTTCCTGGAAACAGACAAGCAGAGGTGATGAAGAAGGTCCATGATGGCATCACGAGTGGACATCTGGGTGTAAACAAGACTCTGGGAAAGCTGCGAGAACGGTTTTACTGGGTCAATTGCCAGGCCGACGTGCGGGACTGGTGCAGGAAATGTGCCGTTTGTGCTGCAAATAATGGACCACAGAAAAGCCCAAGACGTCCCATGCGCCAGTACAATGTTGGGAGCCCGTTTGAGAGAATCGCTATAAATGTGGCTGGACCGTTTCCCGAGTCAGACAAAGGAAACAAATACATCCTGGTCCAAGAAACCAAGAAGCGGCTACCGTTGCTGATGTCCTTATTAGAAAATGGATTTGCCGTATTGGTTTTCCACTGCAGCTGCATTCCGACCAGGGCCAAGGTTGTCTGATCATCAAAGAGACTGGGACGAACACCTCCATCTATTCTTCCTGGCATACCGATCTGCAGTTCTCGAATCGACAGGCGAAACCCCAGCAAGGATCATCATGGGTCGTGAACTCTGCGACCTGAAGTTTGGATGTCTACCGGGTGAATATGTCGCTGGGAAAGACTACGCAGGCGATCTTCGCAGAAAGATGGACGACATACATAAACGGGTCCGTTTGGGTTAGTTTGGGTTAGTTTGGGTTAGTTTGGGTTAGTTTGGGTTAGAATGGCGTTGTCCAAGAAAGGCAGCTGGATTTGTTCGAAGCACCGGTCGGAAGATTTGAAACGCCTCAAGCGATTTTGTTCAAACTCTCAGAGAGTATATCCGGGGTTCTTAAGCATCTTCTCTAGAGATACGTTTGAGTTTAACTTTTCCAGGACCGGACCTAGAGCAACTCATATTTCTTTTGTCGAAGAAAAAAGTGGTAGGCAATTAAGTTTTCACAAAGTAAAAACCAGGTTTTCATTTTCCGTAAAATTTTGAGCAAAAAAGGTGATTTGAGTTCTGTTTCTTTGATGCGTCGTTTTCGAGATAAAAAATAAAAATCAATGTAATGCAGAAAAACTCACTCATTTCATGCTCTAAGAAAAATGAAAAATCTCATGATCCATAACAACTGCTCAAAGTGTTGCGCTTTGTTTCTTGAACAGGAACAAAAGTCTGAAAATTTTATTGAAATTGCTTGAGACGTTTCGAATTCACAGACAACAAATCAAAATTATTCTTATTATTATTATTTTCTTAACGGACAGTTTGCGGACAAATGTTCATTTACAAAAAGCATTACAAAAAAAACTGAAAAACAACGTTAAAAGAACCAACTTCACGTAAAATCAATACGCACACACTTTGTTTTAAATTCAAATAAATTGGTTATGGCCAACTTTTGAAAAATTTGAGATATCACTCTTTTAGGGATAGTCCAAAGATTCAAAATACTTATGGATAGAAAAAATTTCAAGATGGAAAATTGGGAATCTGTCCAGATTTCCTAAAAAAACATGACTTCCTTTGCTCACTCTGTATAGGTGGATAAGGCCCGGTTTCTCAAGGATGGTTCAACGCTCAACCCGGTCCAAGTACAATGGACTGTGCATCTTTGAACCCAGTTCAACGTTGAACTCAGTTTGAACCACAATTGATGAATCGGCCCTAAGTGAAAGAAATACACCGTTCTAACCATGTACGTGTTCTCGAAGAACTGGCCAAGGACCTCCCAAAAACCGGAACTAGATATCTATTTCCGTTCCAAAAATATCGAGATTCGAATTTGGGTGAAATGTTGCAAAGCTATTGTACAGCCCTTTAGATGAAAACAATGGAGCGAAAAAATCGTGGAGTACAAATTGAAATACTCAAAAAAAGACGACTAAAAAGTAGGGAAAAATGTTCCAAAAGAAAAACATATCTACTTGAATCAACAAACCTCGATTACTGATTACTGATTACTGATTACTGGAGTACAGGCGCTACGAGTTTCGGGCTGTTGGCCTCGACACCGCAGCCTCTAGTTGGGCTTATTGTATCTTCTCTGTGCCTGTCTCTCAGTCGAAGAGCTCCATTGCCCGAATAAGGTTTATGACTCGTTCTACTGTTTCCCTGTTCGTCCTTTGAGTAGTGGTTGTGAATTCCCCATTATCTCTTCTCCAGTACGCCAGCGCTTCACATTCGAATACAATGTGGGAGGCTGTTTCCTCCTCCTCGTTGCACAGCCTACATATGGGTTCCTCGTTGAAAAGACCCATGATATGCATGTGTTTCCTTAGAGTGCAGTGTCCAGTTAATATACCTGTTACTTTCCTAAGCTGATTCCTGCTGAGTTTCAGTAGGCTTCCAGAAAATGATGATTCGATCTCGTCTGCCATCATTAATTTACTGTGCTTCAGACCTGGTGATTGGCACCATCTAGCTTTCTATTGTTTTTTGGACCAACAGTTCAGCCAACCTCTCACAGAGGATTTTGTAATACCAATAGTAGGTTCTGGACCCAGAAGTGGTGTGTTTGCAGCTTTGCGTGCTAGTAGATCCGCACGCTCGTTCCCAGCTATCCCTGTGTGTCCTGGTATCCATCCAAGAGTGACATCGTTAGATACTGCCAGTGTGACAAGGTTTTGCTGACAGTCCATGACTTGTTTGGATTTGGTTTCCCGACAGGAGATGGTTTTGATTGCAGCTTGGCTGTCACTAAGGATAAGGATTTTCCTTCCTCTGTAGCCTCTCCTGAGATTCTCTTGCACGCATACATTTATTGCATGTACTTCTGCCTGGAAAACTGTAGCGTACATCCCGAGTGGTTCACATGTTTCCCACTTTGGATTTTCACCTACGATTCCGGCACCAGTTCCCCGGCTTGTTTTGGAGCCGTCCGTGTACCATATTGCCCCATTAGCCATCCGGAGTTGTTTCACCGTTTTCTCTTCCCATATTAGCTTGGTCTTGGGAGACGTGCTAAAGTTGATATTTTTCAGCATGATATCACCCCTCATTGTTACTAAGTGGTTCGTGACTGTGCTGGTTATCTTAGTGTGTCCTTGGGAGTTTGAGGAGCTCCAGTTCCCGGTGTTGCTAAGTCTATATGCTCCCATTCTTGCTTCCATTTTGATATAGATATCTAAAGGAGGTAGGTTAAGCATGGCATGCTAGCCTCTGAACTTTTGCAAGTTCCGTGGCTGCTTGTCGCTGCTCGATTTTCGGCCACCAGACAACAGAGCTATAAGCAAGAGTGGGTCTTACCACGGTACAGTAGAGCCAGTGCACCATGCGCGGATTCACGCCCAATTCTTTCCTATCGCTCTTTTTGTTGCCATTATTGTGGCTTTACCTCGATTCACTATTTTCTGTAGGTGTGAATTCCATGTGAGTTTGTCATCCAGGATCATGCCTAGGTATTTGACTTCTCTTACCACCTGCAGTTCTTGTCCAAAGGACATGGGTTTGAATAATTCCGCTGTCTTCCTCTTTCTCGTAAAGCTGACCAGGGAGGTTTTCTCAGGATTGACCTTCAGGTTCACCTTCCTGCACCAATCTTCTACGATTGTCAGAGCTGTCTGCATCAGTTCTGATATTGTCTTGGTGTGTTTGCCAGTGATAAGTATTGCTACGTCATCGGTATAGCCTTGGGCGTAGAAACCTTTGCTGTTTAACTCTACCAGTAGTTCATCTGCGACTAGGTTCCAGAGGAGAGGGGACAAGACTCCACCCTGGGGGCAGCCTTTAGCTGCCTCTATAGTTATAGTTTTGTCAAGCATAGTTGCTTGAATTCTCTTACCTTTCAGCATGTTTCTTATCCACCTACAAACTGTGTCTTTAATTCCAAGCCGATTGATTGCGGTGATCATTGAATCGAAGGAGGTGTGATCAAATGCTCCTTCTATATCAAGGAATGCAGCTAGGGCATCTCCTTGGTTGTTCAGTGGTTGCTCTATTTTATGAACAAGTTCATGCAGAGCAGTTTCACATGATTTACCAGGTTGATAGGCGTTTTGGTTTTTGTGTAGTGGCCTCTCTATTAGGGAGGTCTCCCTAATGTGCCTTTCAATCACTTTCTCCATCGTTTTGAGTAGAAACGACGAGAGATTTATTGGTCTGAATGCCTTGGGCTGAGAGCTATCTTTCCCGGGTTTCGGTATAAAGACCACTCGTGAGAGTTTCCATATCATGGGTATGTGTCCCGTTGCCAGGCTTGCTCTGAATAGTTAACAAACCTCGAACTATCCGATAAAAATATTCAAAAAGTCACAAAAACTAAAAGAAATGTGTGAAAAATATAAAAATCTTTTAAAAGAAAAACATACTATTATTTCCCCAATCACAAGCTTGAGTTATTGTGGCAAAATAATTCTTAAAATGTTTCCGAATTTTCATTTCGAATTAAATTGTACATAGGTATTAAGGTATTTTGATTTTGAACTTGAATTAATTGTTCCTTTTCTATAGAATAGTTGAAAAAAAATATTTGAATAATGATTAGGTGATTAAGCACAATTTTTTGCTGCTAGCTACCTAGGTAAACGCAATAATTTAAAAATTTCCAAATACACTCAATTTCTCGTTATTTAACATAATTGTTGCACTTCATATGGACAGTGGTCATACCATTATATTTTTCAAAATTTGATCCTTAATTTGGATTTCTTACCTGCTTATGGAAATGTTTTGCCAACTTACGTGAATATAGCTGAAAATTCGATCAAAAACATCAATATTCTAGACTTCAAGACAAAGGAACGAGAATCGTCCGATTAATCGATAGCCGCTGTTGCACGATTGTAAATAAATATCGGATGATAAAAATAATCAGTTGTGCATATTTACATAAATTAATGGTTTTGTAGTACAGAGGTTGTGGTTTTTGGCGTGTTGATACCTAATACAATTATTTCACTTGAGAAACGTTATAATTTGTTAGTATAGTACGCATGGTGTATAATGTATAGAACACAAGACAACTGAAATATAAATGTACATTTAAATTAAATTATAATTAAACACGACTGCTGATTAAATTTCAATGGTCAGTGACTGTGTGATGATCAATCATGAGAAGCGTGTAGCTATTGAGAAATATTGAAGGAGCCGGAGAGCTGAATAAAAATTCTAGGATTTGTCGATATCGTCATATTACGTTAACCTGTCGGTGCACGCGACGTCCGCTCGATGACCAGAGGACCGCAATTTGCACCTAAACGGGGTATACAAATCCTGTCGACGTCGGCAACTGACTTTGACTGTAAAATTGCGTCGCAAAGACGACTTAGATATGACTTAGATTGTGTTCGACAGGTCGGCCAAAACACCTATATTTAGCAAATTGTTTACTAATTTTTGAGGTTATTGAAACAGAATAGACAATTTGCAGACATTTTCGAATGAGTTGAAATTTTATATACGGATTCTAACCTAATCCAATATTTGAAAGTAATCGGTGAAAAACAATACTAAATAATATACAAAAAAGAAAAAGTAAACTTCACTAAATATCCGAAAAAAAGGATGTGGCCTAACCACGATCTGAGACGTCATTATCTTTGCGATTGAGTCTACTGATCTACTGGTCGACCTTTCATGCCTATAACCTTGCAAACCGCTCAACATTATTTGAGTCGATTGACACCATTGACAGTGACACTAGTGACAGTTTGTTTTGTTTTGTTGTTTGGTTTAAATAAATGAAGGCATTCCAATCAAGCCGGAATGGTTTATTCTTTTTTCCGCTTGTTTATTGTGTGAACATGTTGACGTGTGAAGCTTCGGGGCTGATTGTTGAACATCCTAGCTTTCAACAGATTAACAGAGGCAAAGTGACAATTTGCCGAAAATTGACTCATCGACGTTGATGAACTTCATTGAACAATGCGCAAACATGATTACATAATTCTTTTATGATCAAAAAGTACAATTTTTTCTTGATTAATATTGGCTGCATATACAGATTATGGGATAAATGTTGGGCTTTTCCTAAAATAAAATAACCGATCAATTAAACTCGTTGAGTTAACCTGACCTGAATATTCACTCAATACGTGTTAAATCAGAGGTTAGATTGTTTATTATGATCAATAACATACTAAGAAAAATAGACCGTCTGTCTTGAATATGCAGTAACGTCGGAGCAGTATCAGAGAGAGAAATATTGAATATCAAGTGATGGAGAAGGATGGGGATGGCGCTATGGCAGAGGCAATAAAAGGATAGTTTGTTTGTTGTCTTGTCACTTTTCTAAGTTGTTAACTGATTGCTTTTGTGTTTATATGGTTGTTCGTCATTTTATGGTTATTTTACACCAACCAATTTTAACGTCGGAGTCGAGTTAAGAGTCCAACTTCAGCTTAAAGTTGGAGCTTGTTCTAGAAATGACGTCGTTATCCACGATGTTGGATGGTCGTTGACGTATTCTTGTGAATAAAACTTTAAATTCTACGTCGGCTGAAAGTCGGAATTGATCTAAAAATAAGGTTGTTATTCGCGACGTCCACGACGTTGCTTATTGGTCGCTAGCAAAACGTGAGTAGCGTCGGCTAATCTAAATTTGCACTTAGATTGGCAATTAGAAGAATGTCTAGAAGCTGGCGAACCGAAGGTTAATAAAGCATTTATTTGAGAACTTCCAAAACAAGAAAGACGGACTCCAACTTTGATAGCTTGGTAGATCTAACAGATTGTTGGACGTGCTGGCCTGACCAATTTTTCCTAATACTATTGGAGAGATAGAGGAAGGTATGTTGACTTCGTGGAGGAAAAGAAGAATACCCTTTATCTAATGGTGCGGTCTTAACAACAGTGCGGTTTCTGACGCGTGGGAAGATCGTAAATTGTGGAAAGGCCATCTCAGAAGCACTTCTCAGTGCTAGTTTATTTCAGTTAGTTTAGGTTAGCGCTTTCAGTGAGAATTAAAACTGTAAACTCAGTTCCATCGATTGAGGTTATGGTCCGAAAATCTATTTCATAACAAAGCTCATCTTGAAAGTTGTCAAATTTTTGCAAAAATCGTCTGAAGTGATATCGATGTTGGTTGATCATAGCATGACTAATATTCACAACAGAGAGTTAAATATCGTTTTGTAAAGTGGCCTGACAAATGTTGCTATTCAAATAAGGCAGTATTGAAGACTTAGTGTGTACTACCGTTAAGTGTGTTGGCGTTCATTTGTTTATGTGTCTATTCAGTTGGTCAGACACCAAAACAAATTTTTACATTACACTTGTTTAATAATACCCGAACCCGAACAGATCATTAAAATTCTTAGATGAGTCAGCGTTATGCGGCAATATTGGTGCTGGCCAAACAAGTATACTGTTTCAATGTTGAAGCACGTTGTTTATCTTTTTTTTTTATCGACAAACAGATTTATCAGAATTGTTAATTATTATGATTCCACAATCATGCTATACATTTACAACACTATTATCATCTCAATAAATGGATAAGTTTTTTTTTCATAAAATTATTCAAACACACCCTGTATAATATGATCTAAGAATACATAACACTATAAGGAAAAACTGTACTATCGATTTAAACTGATTATCCTGCGCTTGACACCACTGTGACAAAAAAGAAGAGGAAAGAGAAAACCTAACCTACACCTCCAACAAAAGCTTGTTGTTTGTTGTAAGTTGTAATTGTTTCCAAAATTTCTCCTGCAATTTGAGCTGAGTCAGCGCTGCTAGACTAAAAAGCAGTAGGTGTGACGTTTCTTCAATCAATTCAGCAGTACCAGTGATGGATAATAGTCAGAGAGCATTTATTTCCGCGATCCAGTTTGCTGAACATTACCACATCCGTATCTGCGCCATTTCCATCATAGGTGTAACAGCTCTTTGCACTTGGAGAAAAGTGTATTCATCTATTCGCCAGTTGATACAAGATTTCCGAAGAAAGATGCTGGAGAAGGAACGGAATGATTGCTGTGTAATTTATTACAGGAACTTGGGATACACTGGATGGCCCCCATATACAAATTATTTGACTCTCTTTCCTCGTCCTCGTATGTTCTCTTCGAGACCTAGTCTGCAAGAGGTCGCTTCCAAACCCATTGTACATTACATTAGGACGGCGAAGGAGGCGTCCTGAATATTCAGGAAGATAAGGTAAACGACCAATTATGGACGCCTAACCATTTATCGACATTATTGCCCTTATTCCCAAATATTAAGGAAACCAGCATGATTATATTCAAATTTCCAACTTAATTAACTTCCTGTATCATGTTGGCAAACATTGATTTGGATACGGACGTTCAGAACACTGACAAGATGACCAAAACTTGACCAGAATTGTGGGAGTGCAGAAATTTTTGGTTGGTTGGTGAATTCTTGTGTAAATATTAAGGTAAGAGTTTCCGAAAATAATATGTATTTCTTTCACTGTTTGTTCGAAAGGCCAAAAAATTAAATTTTTTTGGTCGACAGACAACAGAGGACTAATAAACTAACAGCGGAAACGCGGATTTTCAAGAGTTAGAAGGTTAGAATGGCGTGTCCGTGATAGGATCGATGAAAATGTGCTTCTGACCATTTATCGACACCTCTATCGATAATTGGTTTTTGTATTTTCAATGGGATTTCATTATATTATGTTTGCCTATATTATGACAAGGTTGCCAATAATCCTCTTTTTTTTTGTAAGATATCGATAACCATTTTTCGACATGGGTGTCGATAAATGGTTTTGAACTGTCGATATTTGGAGATGTGATTTGTGACGTGATAGTTTCTTTCCAGCAAGGGACCGGTAAGAAGAACCTGCGATCCTTTGCGATTAGCCCGGGCCCTGGAAGATGTCAATCGTGGTGTTCCAGTTGCCGCAGCAGCAAAAACCCATGGGGTTCCAAGAACGACATCAATCAATTAGAAGCAAGGAAAAACATCACACTTTATTCACAAACAAGTCACCAACGTAAACAAACCACACGTGATCGAACAAAGGGAAACGATTCAAAGGTCACGTGTAGTTTGTTTACTCTTGGTGACTTTTGGTTGTGAATGAACACTGTAGTTGTTTGTTATCCAGGTCCGTGTACTGTTCATGATCCAGAAGAGGAGAAAACATTGTTGGTCAAATAGATTTTAGCGATGGCCAGTAGACATTCTACAGAAGAGATTCTGTTTAAAAAATCATGTCTATTCAAAAAAAAATTGAACTTTTGGAAATAATAATAGAACAAGTAATAAATGGTGAAGATTGTTCCTCAAGAGACATCCAGAACTTTCTGCTAGGATGTGCCAAACTATCACTCCATGGAGAGAAAATGTATCGGAACAACAATTATTGAGAAATTGGTTTACCGAAGTGAAACAATATTTCATATCAGGGAATCTCTTTGATGTTACTAATAATCCCTCAAGAATTTTCAATATAGATGAGACCGCTTTTTATTTATCTTCAAAGTCTGATAGAGTATTGGTCAAAAAAGTGTAAATTCAGCAGCTGGTGATAAAAAGGAAAATATAACAGAAAGTTACTGCAAACGTGAATGGAGTTTTACAAATTCTGTTTTATTTTATAGAGTTGTTTTTTGTATAGTTTAGCTTATGTGTTTGATAATTTTTTTGAGAAACTGAGAGTATTACTTAGATCAAGACCTGTCCATAAATGGGGTGTCGATAAATGGTTTTTGTCAAAAATTTGGTTTCGTTAATAGGACATTTGCGATATTTTTTTTATAGCGAATAATCAACTCAAAACTCAATATTGAGAATTCATGATAGAATACTCAACAATTCATTTGCTCATGCCCTAATTTTACTCCGAACCAGATTTAGAGTGAAATATGTACCTAAGAGTGTCGATAATTGGTCGTTTACCTTATCATGTTTGTTGAATTAGAAGCAGCTCTGGAAAGAAGGGTGAAAGTTCGGATTTTGTGCCACTATGTTTATACTTTGGATTACGTGGAAGAAAAGAGAAGACTGCTCGATCTTGGTGAGTTCTTCAAATTATTCAAACTGGGCGATTTTGAATAGCACTTATGCTCGTTTGTAAAGAGACATTGTTTTACGGTTATCCGATGTTAAACGGAAAGGTTGGTTCCTCGGAAAAAAAATACCATAATCCGACCAGAAGAATATCTAGAAATATTTTCTGAATCCGGAAGTGTCTTCAAACTTGGAGAAGATTGGGATGTATATGATTTGAGAAGAGCCTATACGAGAATATAAAAACAAGCTCCGCTTTGCATTTTAAAATCAATTCTTGCAAGAGAATAATAATTACCAAGACATGTGGCAAAATTTTGGTTCAAGGGGAACCCAACTATAAGCATTTAGTAGGTGTTCCCAAAAAAATATGCAAGAAAGGAAAATCCTACGCTACTGTAGATCCAGATGCTCTAGATCTTTACAGAAATCTGATCAAGCCAGAAAAATTATCTAATGTTGATGACTTGCTCAAGGGACATTTTGGAGTGGATTGGCAGGACAGATCTGTCGAATTGGGCTTGGATTACTATAAAACCGTATTGATGAGACCTCCACCAGAAGCTGCACCTTAAGAAGTTGCAGCTGAACTTGTATGTGAGCAGCAGGTAGATGATAATAGATTTGTGTAATATTATTTCATTATTATGTGTATAACCTTTCTCTTTTCTCATCTATGTATTTAGTGGTTGAATAAATTTTAGTTTGTGCCTTCTTATATGTATTCTCATTTGTAAGAATTCAAGATTAAAGTTTTTTTTACCTTTAAAAAAATCGATGAATTTCAAAACCGGACAAATACATTCGTTTTTTGTAAAAAACACAGTTGTCTTGATAGATTGAAGAACAAAAACTTCAGAAATAAGAAAGCGATACCCCATAAACATTCTCAAAAAAACTCCTAGTTGATATTCTGACCTTGTCTTCAAATGGAAGTTTTTTGCGGTTTTCTCCGTTTTAGCAAATGTGGATTTGTCCGGTTTTGAATCTAAACGCCTCTTATTAATTGTGGATCAACGGGGAATCTTCAACAGCTTCCGACCTGAGGCAAATGGGAACCGGTAATGGTGAACAACCTATTATAATCGAAGGAACATCGGACAACTCAGCCCCAGAGACCTCAAGACCAGCTGAGACAACTGATGCTAACAAAAGGAAGGACGTGCACACTCCAGAAAAGACAACGAACACCAACTAATCCAAAAAACCAAAACTGAATTTGAAATCTTGTAAGTCAAATAATTCTTACTAAATATATTCGGTTAGTGCTATAGTGCAGATAAACTGTTGACTTTTGTTCATTTTTTGTTTGATCGACATTCCTTATCTGTTCGTCATATTTCGATCCTTTTAGGTATTCAGTTAAGTATTTCTTATTCTTTTTTGCGATGAGTTGGTTTTGAACGCTTTTTCTTATCATAATCATTACTGGGAAAGAACTTTTTAGTGAGGTGAATATTTTTGCTTTGTGGACAGAATCAGAATTATGACTAACTTTAGTAATTTGAGGATAGGTCATGTAAATATTCGTTCGCTTTTACCTAGCATAGAATACATTAGAGAGTTGATTTATAGTTTGAAATTGCATATTTTGGGAGTATCTGAGACTTGTCTATCTTGGTTGAAAGATAGCCGATAAGGAGGTATTCATTGATGGGTTTAATTTTTTTAGAGCAGATCGTGGTTCATGCGGTGGTGGTATGGGGATCTACACGAGAAATGATTTATTGATAACTGAGATCGACATTGGTGATAAGAATGAGTGTGTGGAACAGTTGTGGCATATGCTTACTGTAGGAAATGTCAGGTTCAGATTGGGAATGTTTTATCGTCCACCCAGATATAACTTGGCTAATTGTCTTAGTTGTTTCGAGACAGCAGTCTCAACTGTAATTCCTCTAGTTGATGGAGTAGTTTGTATGGGTGACATGAATGTTAACCTTTTAGGATCTGATGGGTCTCTTGATGTGTTTGATTCGTTTCTTAACTTCTCCTTAAACTTCGCCTAGGTGAGGGTATACTGCCGCGTGGTGTTTGTGTTGCTAGGTGTCTTCACCCAACATCACGCGGCCTTGAAGCCGTCACCTAGCTGGTCCCAAGCCCAGGAAAGAAGAATGTCATGTGGGAGCTCGGGGACTAAAGCCGCGTCCTTCCTTCGCCGATGAGGCGGAATCCCAGTGATGCCGATCTGGTAAGTAGCGGCGTAACAACTAGGGTTTACGGCAATTTCCCTAGGCCGCCGTAGTTAGTACAGGGGCCCACTCTTATCTAGCCGATGTAGAGGGCTGCCCCATCAACCGGTGTAAAATCTCAACTCGGGTAGTAGTGCCAGGTGGCGCCTGGTCAGGACCCTGCTGCTCGAGTTGGGGGTGATACAACCGCGGCTGCCGGACTTCGTCACTGGGGCAAGCACATTCTTCCACGAAGCCGGGGTTGGAGCGGTGGAGGAAGCGAGCTCTAACATGACATCAAAACCAGACCACCCCTACCTTTAACTGACCCTACCTTCATGGAGACCGACATACTTACGAACAACCCACCCCCCAATCATCATGGAAAACGATAATAACTCTTTTTCAGGTAAAAAATCGCCAACAAACAGTTTAGAGGGCAATCCTGGCCCCAAGAGTTCAAGCGCCACTGAAATGGATGTGACACCACCCATGGAAGAGGCGCCCTCAGTCGTCTCGGCAATCGACCCCGGGACTGAGCAAGCTGAACTACCAGGGGCTCACGCTAAAGGCAGTAGCAGCTCAATGGCGTCCGGCGCTTCAGGGGCTCTCGCCCCAGACGCTCGTCCGGCTCTCACGCCAGAGCAGCTGCAACAGCTGAAGCTCAAAAAGAAGGAAAGGAAAAACCGCAAACGGACCGAAAAGCGTCGTGAGGAGCGTAGGCGGAAAAGAGAGGAACTGCAGGCTGGCACCAGCCAGCAGACCACCTTCCTTGCTACCAACGCTCCAACGGCGGATGGTCAGAATCCTTCTGGGCCCGCAAGGGCTGAGAGATCTGCCATCAAGAAGGCCCATAGGAGAGGCCCGACATCAAGGGATGCCAGAAGGGTAGCTAAGCAGCTTACGCCCATCAAGCTCCCGGAGGGCCCAGCATCCACCAGGGAAGACCCAGAGCCCACCCCACCCAGGGTCCCGGCAGATCGGAAGAAGAGGGTCAGGAGTGACAAGTCCACGCCTGACAGAAGAACGAAGAGACCAAGAGGGGGTGCTTCGTCGGCGGTTAGCCGCGGCGGTCAACCGGGTAGGTCACCTCTTCTGAGGAGTTGCCCGGTATCGGCGCCGGCGTCTGCTGAGGGCCCCTCGACTGGCTCTTACCGCTCGGCAGTCGGAAGGGCTAATGAAGTCGTCATCCTCCCCGAGGGAGACGACTTCACGGTGCACCCAGAGGAAGCGGAGGCAATTAGGAGTCACCTCATCGAGAAGATAAGGGTGACCATGGCGGGTTCCTCACAGGACTCCCGAGGTCACGAACTCCGCTTTCGGAACTCTGGGTTACAGGAAAATGGCTGGTTCCTGGTCACGGCGGAGGACGAGGTCTCGCGAGACTGGCTGCTGACGGAATGTCCGCAGCTAGTCAAGGGAGACCGAACCTTCAGGGCATACCGTGCCGCTGACGCTCCTCGTCCGGTGAAGGTTACCTTCACCTTAAAGAGGAAGGACAAGCCAGTGGTAGGGCCCATCATGGAGATGCTGGATCTTCAAAACAGGTCCCTAGGTGTCGCTAACTGGCGACACCTAGCAACTGAGGGTAAACCAGGGGAGTGACGACTCGTTTTCCGAGTAAATCGGGAAACGGTTAAAAGGCTGGAGGCGGCAGGGTGGACCATGTTCTTCGAACTGGTCTCACTCAGGGTCTTTAGGGTTAGCACCCAACGGAGACCCGCCCTGCCACCCACGTCGGCAGCCTCCAAGCCCCCGGTGGAGGAGCAGACCACAGGTCAGTAAAGCGTGGGCCCCACCCATCGTACGCCTCGCAATGGACACTATACGGGTAAGTCAAATCAACCTCCAACATAGCCGAGATGCCACCGCAGAACTTGCGAGCATCATGGTGGCAAAAAGGGGGGAAATTGTACTAATCCAGGAGCCTTACTATTTCAGGGAAAACATCAGAGGTCTCCAGGTGACCGGCATGAACACCTACGCCGGCAACGGAGGACTAGATCGACCACGGACCTGTATCATGGCATCCAAGGAGCTGCAGGTAACCCACCTACCCCAGCTGGGCACCAGGGATGCCACCGTGATCCTTCTAGAATACAAACTCCAGGGAACGATACGTAAGTTGTTTTTGATAAGTCTTTACCTTCCGTACGATACTGTGCGCTTACCCCCTACGGAGGAACTTATTAAAATCGTTGAGTACACGAAAAAGTCAGGTTTTCTCGCTATTATCGGCTGTGACGCGAACGCACATTGCACTATCTGGGGCAGCACCGACACCAACACGAGAGGTATTGCTCTTCTAGAGTACCTCACAGCGGAAAACCTTGAAGTCGCCAATAAAAATGCGGAGCCGACCTTCGTCAATCGCGTCAGGCGCGAGGTGATAGACGTAACGGTCGTGTGCAAAATTATTTGTGCAAGGTGAAAAACTGGAGTGTTACGAATGACATAACAATGTCAGACCATAGGCTAATCCGCTTCACGCTAGAGGCGGAAGGAGAAACTTTGCCTCTCAAACGGAACCCGAGGTCAACCGACTGGGATAAGTTCAATAACTGTCTAAGTAGGACCGTGGGTACCGGAGACCGGCATATAACCTCCAAGGAAGAACTGGAGACGGAGGTAGAGGCCCTTAACAAGGCAATCTCGTCCGCATTCGAAGCATCCTGTCCTCTCAAGAAGGCGAGAACCAAAAAAGTCCCATGGTGGAATGATACCCTAGAGCGGCTTAAAAAAGACGCCAGGAGGTCGCACCGCCGAGCTCTCAGGGGGGGTGGACAGCTCGAATGGGACACCTTCGTTGAAGCCCGGAGGAAATTCAAATCAGAGGTAAGAAGTAGCAAGAGGGCTGCATGGCGTGGACTCGGCGGGGAGATCGAATCTCTCTCAGAGTCGGCGAGACTCATGAAGCTGCTCGGCTCAGAGGGAACAACAGAGATAGGGCTGTTGAAAAGGGAAAATGGCACATGGACTAACAATAGGGAGGAAACACTACACCTACTCCTCCAAACTCACTTTCCGGGAGAAAGCACCAACTCCCCCTCAATAGCTCCCCCCCCTATCCTCATGGCTGACTGGGATACGGCGAATAAGATCGTCACCGACGAATCCATAGAGTGGGCGCTAAGTGAGTTTAGTCCATACAAGGCAGCAGGACCTGATGGGATTTTCCCGGCGTTGATGCAGAGGGCCGAGCCTCTGCTAAAACCAACACTTAAATCCATCTTCCGAGCCAGCATCGCCTTGGGACATGTCCCAGATCGATGGAAAACCGCTAAGGTGGTATTCATCCCAAAGGTTGGTAAGGAAGACTACGGACTACCAAAATCCCACAGGCCAATCAGTTTGACATCTTTTCAAATGAAAACACTAGAAAAGATGATCGATAGGTATTTGACGGAGGAGATTCTTTTGAGATCTCCAATTCAGAGGAACCAGCACGCCTACTGCAAGGGTAAGAGTACGGACTCGGCTCTACATGCCGTAGTGGAACTAGCTGAAAGGACTCTAAACGACAAATAGGTCGCCTTGACCCTGTTCTTTGACGTAGAAGGAGCATTCGATAAGGCAAAAACGGACGTCATCTGCGAGTCCCTTACGGCCAGGGGAACCCCGGCCTCCCTGGTGAGTTGGGTTCGGTCTGCTCTTCGGGACCGCCAGGTGAAAACGTCACTAGGAGACTGCCATGTAGAGGCAGACGTGCAAGGAGGTTGCCCCCAAGGCAGCTGCCTCTCACCCAGGCTTAGGTGTCTGATAATGGACAGTCTCCTGACTAGACTGGAGTTGGAGGGCTTTTATGCGCAGGCCTACGCCGACGATGGCCTTATACTCGTGAGAGGTAAACATCTAGAAATTGTCTGCGAGCGTATGAGGTCAGCGTGTAAAATTTTGGAGGTATGGTGTAAAGAGATGGGGCTCTCAGTGAATCCCACAAAAACGGAGCTGATCCTCTTTACAAACAGGAGGAATCTCAATAAGTTCA
Source organism: Orchestes rusci (assembly GCA_958502075.1). Classification (NCBI taxonomy): domain Eukaryota; kingdom Metazoa; phylum Arthropoda; class Insecta; order Coleoptera; family Curculionidae; genus Orchestes; species Orchestes rusci. The sequence goes on along the minus strand of OY293313.1, from coordinate 16,754,466 downwards.
AACCACCCACTCTGTACAAGATGCCGCTAGCACTGAAACAGGAGGTCAAGTACCTCGGGGTGGTCTTAGACAGTAAGCTAACGTGGAAACCCCATATTGAAAAGACAGTTAAAAAGGGCATAGCCACAATGTGGATGCTGCGCCGAGCGGTAGGTAGGCGGTGGGGCCTAAAACCACACGTCGTTCACTGGCTTTATCGAGCCGTCATCAGACCGAGGATCTCATACGGAGCCGTGGTCTGGTGGCCGGCCACCGAGAAAGCCACTAACGAAATCAGACTAACCAGACTTCAAAGGATGGCCTGTCTGAGCATAACCGGTGCAATGAGGACTACACCAGGAGCTGCACTGAACATTCTCCTTGCGCTGCCAGAACTGGCAATCTGGATAAAGAGGGAAGCGATGGCAGCATACATAAGGATGTCAGCTCAGGAAGTATGGAAGGATAGAGGCACAGAGGTTGGCCACACTAGATTAGCTTCTATTGTGAGGCGTGAGATACCGCTACTGGCGGCGGGACTGACAGCCACGGATGGAAGACTCAGACTTCACAGAAGTTTTGAGGTACACCTTCCTTCCAGGGACGAGTGGCGGACCACGCTAGCAGAAACACCAGGTAGCACGCAGATCTGGTTCAGCGACGGCTCAAAGGCCAACTCTAAGGCTACAGGAGCCGGAGTATACAGACAAGACAGGAATGCCGGTGAGGCTTTCCCTCTCGGAAAGCTCACCACGGTCTTCCAAGCAGAGGTTTTTGCTATCCTGGAGGTAGCAACTAGGGAGGAGGTTCAAAGGGGAACAGAAGATAACATAATTATCCATTCTGACAGCCAAGCGGCACTGAGAGCATTATGCAAGCCAAGGATCAGCTGCCCGCTGGTTCAAGAATGCAGTGATGCTCTGCACGCCCTAGGCGAGAGCAAGAAGGTCAAACTGGTTTGGGTACCGGGACATATGGGCATTTTCGGAAACGAACGCGCGGACGAGCTAGCCAGACTAGGCTCTTCATCACCCCAACCCGGTCCAGAACCACACCTGGGCCTGAGTAAACGACTGATCACCGAGGCCCTGAATGAGTGGGCCTGGGAGAACACAGTCAAAAACTGGAGGAATAACACGACTTGTAGGCAAGTCAGAGAGATAATCACACATCCCAACAAACCAAGGACGGCCCAATTGCTGAACAAGAGTAGGAAGGCACTGAGCATCATCGTAGGCATTTTGACAGGGCACTGCAAGCTCAACCGACACTTGCATTTACTAGGAATAGGCGAATCACCCCTATGTCCCTACTGTAGAAGGGCGGAGGAAACCTCCTACCATCTACTGGGAGTCTGTGATAGGTGGGGCCGCCTGAGGAGGAGGGTCCTAGGAGCGGCAACCATTCCTCGGGTGGAGTTGGGGGACCTGAGCTGGGATGACCTGCTCCGCTTCACAACAATGACAGGACGACTGGAGTGAAGAGGGTTGGAAGCACGGGGTTGGCGAAAAGGGCCACTAGGCCTACTCGCCGGGCTTTTGTCCCCCCACTCTTACCATTACCATTACCATTAACTTCTCCTTATGTCAGGTTGTCAACGTACCAACGCGCTACTTGACAAATCATGCTAGCTTGCTGTATTTGATTATTTTATCTAATAACTTGCTGATTGGAGAGGTCATGCATGAAGATATGCACGAACATTCACCACCAACTCATACTCTGCAAAATAAATTGCAAATCCCCCCCGATGCTGCCAAAAATAGTGGAGTTCCGCAGTTACAAATATTTTGATGACAATCTTTTCAAGTCTGACTTAATAAATAATACAAATTGGGGCGAGATTTTCGACACGCAATGTGTTCATGAGAAGGTGGAACTGCTTACTGAGAAAGATTTGGATGTATTCAATCGTCATGCCCCTATATGTACGGCTCGTGTTACGCGACCTAAAGCACCGTGGTTTACTGATGTTCTGAAATTCATGAAGAGGGAACGTAACAAGCTAATGTCCAAATACAAAAAAACTAGGTCTGCAAAGGATTGGGCAGCTTACAAGAAGATGAGGAATTTATTTACCCAGGCTGTTCGCGAAGAGAAGAAGGCTTATGTCATATTTGTCTGCAGGCAAAAAGCAACAAAGATACATGGCGTGCCCTGAGTGATCTTAATGTCTACAACAAGAATAAAAATAGTACCGGGCTGCCTACACATTTGAAGAATCCAAACAAAATTATTGCATTTTTTATTGACTCAGTAAATAGGATAGCGCCACCTGTCGAACTTTTTGACTCAGTTAATAGGATAGCGCCACCTGTCGACGCAAACTTTGTAGATACTTATTGTAACACCTGCCCGAGTCATACCGTTGGTGCATTCCGGCTTGGTTTAGTGTCGAGGTAGTTAGTGCATTTTCCCATTAAAAATCAAATGCTTTTGGCGCTGACGGATTATCCCTTCAGATGATTAAGTTGTGTTTTCCAGTTATTATACCTATCCTCACTCACATATTTAACTGGTGTATCGAACATGGCGTATTTCCATCTTCATGGAAGGTTACTGCAGTTGTTCCTCTTCCTAAGGTGGGCAAACCAGAAGACCTTTCGGACCTACGACCTATCAGCTTGTTGTGCGTTTTATCAAAGGTGCTTGAAAAGATTGTTGCCACTCAGATAGTTGAGAACTTTGATCGGAATAACTTATTCAGTCCATCTCAGTCGGGTTTTAGCAGGGGTTTTAGTACAGCATCGGTTTTGTCACGGGTACTGGATGAAATTATTGTGGTTGCTGACAGGAGGGAGACTACAGCGTTAGTATTACTTGATTATAGTAAGGCTTTTGATACACTTGACCATAGGTTGTTATGTGTAATTTTGGTTTCGATGAAGGAGCTTTGAGTTTCTTAAAGAATATCTGATCGGTGAACGATGGAGAATGTGAGAGTGGTGATGGGCGAGTCTGTTACACATGTTGTGGAAGATTATAAGAATCTTGGTGTCATATCTGACAATGAACCTAGGTTCAGGGGTCATGTTGCTAAAATAGTCCAGAGGTCATATTTTTCCCTTCGAAATATTTACAAAAACAGACATATATTAAAAAAGGTTTTGTGCGAGCCCCTTGATCTTTTCCATACAAACTACTGCAATTTTGTTTACGGACCCTGTCTTGATCAGCAATCAAGGAAGAGACTGCAGCAAATCCAAAATTCGTGTATAAGACTTATTCATGGACTGAGAGCAAGAGATCATGTCAGTTAAGAACTGCCTGAGCTCAATATTCAAGACAGGGAGAAGTTGCATTTTGCATGATTTCTTCATCGTCTGCTCGCTGATGGAATTCCTCCTTATCTGCGTGAGAAGCTGTTTTAGATTTTCGACACATAATCGGTTTACACGCCGCGATAACTGTTTAAATCTACCCGAACACAGGACTGCTTTGTTTCAGCGTAGTTTCTCATATGGTGCACCCAAGGTTTACAATGAATTTACTTATACAAAATTTGATACTCTCAGATAAGCATCCCTTAGGTCAAAGGTTAGGGATTTTTTGCTGGCTAGATATTAGATGTATTATATTCAAGTATTTTCATCATTCATTTTGCTTTCTTTACGAATTATACTTGATCATTATTATTATTATTGCTATATTCTTGTTGAGTGTGTATACTCGGTTAAGTTAACAGCATTGCTGCCCTTCGCCAAGTTTAATAAAAAGACTTTTCCGTCTATCTATCTAATTGCAGCACTAAATCTTCAGCTCGATAGTTCTTCAAATTATTCAAACTGGGCGATTTTGAATAGCACTTATGCTCGTTTGTAAAGAGACATTGTTTTACGGTTATCCGATGTTAAACGGAAAGGTTGGTTCCTCGGAAAAAAAATACCATAATCCGACCAGAAGAATATCTAGAAATATTTTCTGAATCCGGAAGTGTCTTCAAACTTGGAGAAGATTGGGATGTATATGATTTGAGAAGAGCCTATACGAGAATATAAAAACAAGCTCCGCTTTGCATTTTAAAATCAATTCTTGCAAGAGAATAATAATTACCAAGACATGTGGCAAAATTTTGGTTCAAGGGGAACCCAACTATAAGCATTTAGTAGGTGTTCCCAAAAAAATATGCAAGAAAGGAAAATCCTACGCTACTGTAGATCCAGATGCTCTAGATCTTTACAGAAATCTGATCAAGCCAGAAAAATTATCTAATGTTGATGACTTGCTCAAGGGACATTTTGGAGTGGATTGGCAGGACAGATCTGTCGAATTGGGCTTGGATTACTATAAAACCGTATTGATGAGACCTCCACCAGAAGCTGCACCTTAAGAAGTTGCAGCTGAACTTGTATGTGAGCAGCAGGTAGATGATAATAGATTTGTGTAATATTATTTCATTATTATGTGTATAACCTTTCTCTTTTCTCATCTATGTATTTAGTGGTTGAATAAATTTTAGTTTGTGCCTTCTTATATGTATTCTCATTTGTAAGAATTCAAGATTAAAGTTTTTTTTACCTTTAAAAAAATCGATGAATTTCAAAACCGGACAAATACATTCGTTTTTTGTAAAAAACACAGTTGTCTTGATAGATTGAAGAACAAAAACTTCAGAAATAAGAAAGCGATACCCCATAAACATTCTCAAAAAAACTCCTAGTTGATATTCTGACCTTGTCTTCAAATGGAAGTTTTTTGCGGTTTTCTCCGTTTTAGCAAATGTGGATTTGTCCGGTTTTGAATCTAAACGCCTCTTATTAATTGTGGATCAACGGGGAATCTTCAACAGCTTCCGACCTGAGGCAAATGGGAACCGGTAATGGTGAACAACCTATTATAATCGAAGGAACATCGGACAACTCAGCCCCAGAGACCTCAAGACCAGCTGAGACAACTGATGCTAACAAAAGGAAGGACGTGCACACTCCAGAAAAGACAACGAACACCAACTAATCCAAAAAACCAAAACTGAATTTGAAATCTTGTAAGTCAAATAATTCTTACTAAATATATTCGGTTAGTGCTATAGTGCAGATAAACTGTTGACTTTTGTTCATTTTTTGTTTGATCGACATTCCTTATCTGTTCGTCATATTTCGATCCTTTTAGGTATTCAGTTAAGTATTTCTTATTCTTTTTTGCGATGAGTTGGTTTTGAACGCTTTTTCTTATCATAATCATTACTGGGAAAGAACTTTTTAGTGAGGTGAATATTTTTGCTTTGTGGACAGAATCAGAATTATGACTAACTTTAGTAATTTGAGGATAGGTCATGTAAATATTCGTTCGCTTTTACCTAGCATAGAATACATTAGAGAGTTGATTTATAGTTTGAAATTGCATATTTTGGGAGTATCTGAGACTTGTCTATCTTGGTTGAAAGATAGCCGATAAGGAGGTATTCATTGATGGGTTTAATTTTTTTAGAGCAGATCGTGGTTCATGCGGTGGTGGTATGGGGATCTACACGAGAAATGATTTATTGATAACTGAGATCGACATTGGTGATAAGAATGAGTGTGTGGAACAGTTGTGGCATATGCTTACTGTAGGAAATGTCAGGTTCAGATTGGGAATGTTTTATCGTCCACCCAGATATAACTTGGCTAATTGTCTTAGTTGTTTCGAGACAGCAGTCTCAACTGTAATTCCTCTAGTTGATGGAGTAGTTTGTATGGGTGACATGAATGTTAACCTTTTAGGATCTGATGGGTCTCTTGATGTGTTTGATTCGTTTCTTAACTTCTCCTTAAACTTCGCCTAGGTGAGGGTATACTGCCGCGTGGTGTTTGTGTTGCTAGGTGTCTTCACCCAACATCACGCGGCCTTGAAGCCGTCACCTAGCTGGTCCCAAGCCCAGGAAAGAAGAATGTCATGTGGGAGCTCGGGGACTAAAGCCGCGTCCTTCCTTCGCCGATGAGGCGGAATCCCAGTGATGCCGATCTGGTAAGTAGCGGCGTAACAACTAGGGTTTACGGCAATTTCCCTAGGCCGCCGTAGTTAGTACAGGGGCCCACTCTTATCTAGCCGATGTAGAGGGCTGCCCCATCAACCGGTGTAAAATCTCAACTCGGGTAGTAGTGCCAGGTGGCGCCTGGTCAGGACCCTGCTGCTCGAGTTGGGGGTGATACAACCGCGGCTGCCGGACTTCGTCACTGGGGCAAGCACATTCTTCCACGAAGCCGGGGTTGGAGCGGTGGAGGAAGCGAGCTCTAACATGACATCAAAACCAGACCACCCCTACCTTTAACTGACCCTACCTTCATGGAGACCGACATACTTACGAACAACCCACCCCCCAATCATCATGGAAAACGATAATAACTCTTTTTCAGGTAAAAAATCGCCAACAAACAGTTTAGAGGGCAATCCTGGCCCCAAGAGTTCAAGCGCCACTGAAATGGATGTGACACCACCCATGGAAGAGGCGCCCTCAGTCGTCTCGGCAATCGACCCCGGGACTGAGCAAGCTGAACTACCAGGGGCTCACGCTAAAGGCAGTAGCAGCTCAATGGCGTCCGGCGCTTCAGGGGCTCTCGCCCCAGACGCTCGTCCGGCTCTCACGCCAGAGCAGCTGCAACAGCTGAAGCTCAAAAAGAAGGAAAGGAAAAACCGCAAACGGACCGAAAAGCGTCGTGAGGAGCGTAGGCGGAAAAGAGAGGAACTGCAGGCTGGCACCAGCCAGCAGACCACCTTCCTTGCTACCAACGCTCCAACGGCGGATGGTCAGAATCCTTCTGGGCCCGCAAGGGCTGAGAGATCTGCCATCAAGAAGGCCCATAGGAGAGGCCCGACATCAAGGGATGCCAGAAGGGTAGCTAAGCAGCTTACGCCCATCAAGCTCCCGGAGGGCCCAGCATCCACCAGGGAAGACCCAGAGCCCACCCCACCCAGGGTCCCGGCAGATCGGAAGAAGAGGGTCAGGAGTGACAAGTCCACGCCTGACAGAAGAACGAAGAGACCAAGAGGGGGTGCTTCGTCGGCGGTTAGCCGCGGCGGTCAACCGGGTAGGTCACCTCTTCTGAGGAGTTGCCCGGTATCGGCGCCGGCGTCTGCTGAGGGCCCCTCGACTGGCTCTTACCGCTCGGCAGTCGGAAGGGCTAATGAAGTCGTCATCCTCCCCGAGGGAGACGACTTCACGGTGCACCCAGAGGAAGCGGAGGCAATTAGGAGTCACCTCATCGAGAAGATAAGGGTGACCATGGCGGGTTCCTCACAGGACTCCCGAGGTCACGAACTCCGCTTTCGGAACTCTGGGTTACAGGAAAATGGCTGGTTCCTGGTCACGGCGGAGGACGAGGTCTCGCGAGACTGGCTGCTGACGGAATGTCCGCAGCTAGTCAAGGGAGACCGAACCTTCAGGGCATACCGTGCCGCTGACGCTCCTCGTCCGGTGAAGGTTACCTTCACCTTAAAGAGGAAGGACAAGCCAGTGGTAGGGCCCATCATGGAGATGCTGGATCTTCAAAACAGGTCCCTAGGTGTCGCTAACTGGCGACACCTAGCAACTGAGGGTAAACCAGGGGAGTGACGACTCGTTTTCCGAGTAAATCGGGAAACGGTTAAAAGGCTGGAGGCGGCAGGGTGGACCATGTTCTTCGAACTGGTCTCACTCAGGGTCTTTAGGGTTAGCACCCAACGGAGACCCGCCCTGCCACCCACGTCGGCAGCCTCCAAGCCCCCGGTGGAGGAGCAGACCACAGGTCAGTAAAGCGTGGGCCCCACCCATCGTACGCCTCGCAATGGACACTATACGGGTAAGTCAAATCAACCTCCAACATAGCCGAGATGCCACCGCAGAACTTGCGAGCATCATGGTGGCAAAAAGGGGGGAAATTGTACTAATCCAGGAGCCTTACTATTTCAGGGAAAACATCAGAGGTCTCCAGGTGACCGGCATGAACACCTACGCCGGCAACGGAGGACTAGATCGACCACGGACCTGTATCATGGCATCCAAGGAGCTGCAGGTAACCCACCTACCCCAGCTGGGCACCAGGGATGCCACCGTGATCCTTCTAGAATACAAACTCCAGGGAACGATACGTAAGTTGTTTTTGATAAGTCTTTACCTTCCGTACGATACTGTGCGCTTACCCCCTACGGAGGAACTTATTAAAATCGTTGAGTACACGAAAAAGTCAGGTTTTCTCGCTATTATCGGCTGTGACGCGAACGCACATTGCACTATCTGGGGCAGCACCGACACCAACACGAGAGGTATTGCTCTTCTAGAGTACCTCACAGCGGAAAACCTTGAAGTCGCCAATAAAAATGCGGAGCCGACCTTCGTCAATCGCGTCAGGCGCGAGGTGATAGACGTAACGGTCGTGTGCAAAATTATTTGTGCAAGGTGAAAAACTGGAGTGTTACGAATGACATAACAATGTCAGACCATAGGCTAATCCGCTTCACGCTAGAGGCGGAAGGAGAAACTTTGCCTCTCAAACGGAACCCGAGGTCAACCGACTGGGATAAGTTCAATAACTGTCTAAGTAGGACCGTGGGTACCGGAGACCGGCATATAACCTCCAAGGAAGAACTGGAGACGGAGGTAGAGGCCCTTAACAAGGCAATCTCGTCCGCATTCGAAGCATCCTGTCCTCTCAAGAAGGCGAGAACCAAAAAAGTCCCATGGTGGAATGATACCCTAGAGCGGCTTAAAAAAGACGCCAGGAGGTCGCACCGCCGAGCTCTCAGGGGGGGTGGACAGCTCGAATGGGACACCTTCGTTGAAGCCCGGAGGAAATTCAAATCAGAGGTAAGAAGTAGCAAGAGGGCTGCATGGCGTGGACTCGGCGGGGAGATCGAATCTCTCTCAGAGTCGGCGAGACTCATGAAGCTGCTCGGCTCAGAGGGAACAACAGAGATAGGGCTGTTGAAAAGGGAAAATGGCACATGGACTAACAATAGGGAGGAAACACTACACCTACTCCTCCAAACTCACTTTCCGGGAGAAAGCACCAACTCCCCCTCAATAGCTCCCCCCCCTATCCTCATGGCTGACTGGGATACGGCGAATAAGATCGTCACCGACGAATCCATAGAGTGGGCGCTAAGTGAGTTTAGTCCATACAAGGCAGCAGGACCTGATGGGATTTTCCCGGCGTTGATGCAGAGGGCCGAGCCTCTGCTAAAACCAACACTTAAATCCATCTTCCGAGCCAGCATCGCCTTGGGACATGTCCCAGATCGATGGAAAACCGCTAAGGTGGTATTCATCCCAAAGGTTGGTAAGGAAGACTACGGACTACCAAAATCCCACAGGCCAATCAGTTTGACATCTTTTCAAATGAAAACACTAGAAAAGATGATCGATAGGTATTTGACGGAGGAGATTCTTTTGAGATCTCCAATTCAGAGGAACCAGCACGCCTACTGCAAGGGTAAGAGTACGGACTCGGCTCTACATGCCGTAGTGGAACTAGCTGAAAGGACTCTAAACGACAAATAGGTCGCCTTGACCCTGTTCTTTGACGTAGAAGGAGCATTCGATAAGGCAAAAACGGACGTCATCTGCGAGTCCCTTACGGCCAGGGGAACCCCGGCCTCCCTGGTGAGTTGGGTTCGGTCTGCTCTTCGGGACCGCCAGGTGAAAACGTCACTAGGAGACTGCCATGTAGAGGCAGACGTGCAAGGAGGTTGCCCCCAAGGCAGCTGCCTCTCACCCAGGCTTAGGTGTCTGATAATGGACAGTCTCCTGACTAGACTGGAGTTGGAGGGCTTTTATGCGCAGGCCTACGCCGACGATGGCCTTATACTCGTGAGAGGTAAACATCTAGAAATTGTCTGCGAGCGTATGAGGTCAGCGTGTAAAATTTTGGAGGTATGGTGTAAAGAGATGGGGCTCTCAGTGAATCCCACAAAAACGGAGCTGATCCTCTTTACAAACAGGAGGAATCTCAATAAGTTCAAACCACCCACTCTGTACAAGATGCCGCTAGCACTGAAACAGGAGGTCAAGTACCTCGGGGTGGTCTTAGACAGTAAGCTAACGTGGAAACCCCATATTGAAAAGACAGTTAAAAAGGGCATAGCCACAATGTGGATGCTGCGCCGAGCGGTAGGTAGGCGGTGGGGCCTAAAACCACACGTCGTTCACTGGCTTTATCGAGCCGTCATCAGACCGAGGATCTCATACGGAGCCGTGGTCTGGTGGCCGGCCACCGAGAAAGCCACTAACGAAATCAGACTAACCAGACTTCAAAGGATGGCCTGTCTGAGCATAACCGGTGCAATGAGGACTACACCAGGAGCTGCACTGAACATTCTCCTTGCGCTGCCAGAACTGGCAATCTGGATAAAGAGGGAAGCGATGGCAGCATACATAAGGATGTCAGCTCAGGAAGTATGGAAGGATAGAGGCACAGAGGTTGGCCACACTAGATTAGCTTCTATTGTGAGGCGTGAGATACCGCTACTGGCGGCGGGACTGACAGCCACGGATGGAAGACTCAGACTTCACAGAAGTTTTGAGGTACACCTTCCTTCCAGGGACGAGTGGCGGACCACGCTAGCAGAAACACCAGGTAGCACGCAGATCTGGTTCAGCGACGGCTCAAAGGCCAACTCTAAGGCTACAGGAGCCGGAGTATACAGACAAGACAGGAATGCCGGTGAGGCTTTCCCTCTCGGAAAGCTCACCACGGTCTTCCAAGCAGAGGTTTTTGCTATCCTGGAGGTAGCAACTAGGGAGGAGGTTCAAAGGGGAACAGAAGATAACATAATTATCCATTCTGACAGCCAAGCGGCACTGAGAGCATTATGCAAGCCAAGGATCAGCTGCCCGCTGGTTCAAGAATGCAGTGATGCTCTGCACGCCCTAGGCGAGAGCAAGAAGGTCAAACTGGTTTGGGTACCGGGACATATGGGCATTTTCGGAAACGAACGCGCGGACGAGCTAGCCAGACTAGGCTCTTCATCACCCCAACCCGGTCCAGAACCACACCTGGGCCTGAGTAAACGACTGATCACCGAGGCCCTGAATGAGTGGGCCTGGGAGAACACAGTCAAAAACTGGAGGAATAACACGACTTGTAGGCAAGTCAGAGAGATAATCACACATCCCAACAAACCAAGGACGGCCCAATTGCTGAACAAGAGTAGGAAGGCACTGAGCATCATCGTAGGCATTTTGACAGGGCACTGCAAGCTCAACCGACACTTGCATTTACTAGGAATAGGCGAATCACCCCTATGTCCCTACTGTAGAAGGGCGGAGGAAACCTCCTACCATCTACTGGGAGTCTGTGATAGGTGGGGCCGCCTGAGGAGGAGGGTCCTAGGAGCGGCAACCATTCCTCGGGTGGAGTTGGGGGACCTGAGCTGGGATGACCTGCTCCGCTTCACAACAATGACAGGACGACTGGAGTGAAGAGGGTTGGAAGCACGGGGTTGGCGAAAAGGGCCACTAGGCCTACTCGCCGGGCTTTTGTCCCCCCACTCTTACCATTACCATTACCATTAACTTCTCCTTATGTCAGGTTGTCAACGTACCAACGCGCTACTTGACAAATCATGCTAGCTTGCTGTATTTGATTATTTTATCTAATAACTTGCTGATTGGAGAGGTCATGCATGAAGATATGCACGAACATTCACCACCAACTCATACTCTGCAAAATAAATTGCAAATCCCCCCCGATGCTGCCAAAAATAGTGGAGTTCCGCAGTTACAAATATTTTGATGACAATCTTTTCAAGTCTGACTTAATAAATAATACAAATTGGGGCGAGATTTTCGACACGCAATGTGTTCATGAGAAGGTGGAACTGCTTACTGAGAAAGATTTGGATGTATTCAATCGTCATGCCCCTATATGTACGGCTCGTGTTACGCGACCTAAAGCACCGTGGTTTACTGATGTTCTGAAATTCATGAAGAGGGAACGTAACAAGCTAATGTCCAAATACAAAAAAACTAGGTCTGCAAAGGATTGGGCAGCTTACAAGAAGATGAGGAATTTATTTACCCAGGCTGTTCGCGAAGAGAAGAAGGCTTATGTCATATTTGTCTGCAGGCAAAAAGCAACAAAGATACATGGCGTGCCCTGAGTGATCTTAATGTCTACAACAAGAATAAAAATAGTACCGGGCTGCCTACACATTTGAAGAATCCAAACAAAATTATTGCATTTTTTATTGACTCAGTAAATAGGATAGCGCCACCTGTCGAACTTTTTGACTCAGTTAATAGGATAGCGCCACCTGTCGACGCAAACTTTGTAGATACTTATTGTAACACCTGCCCGAGTCATACCGTTGGTGCATTCCGGCTTGGTTTAGTGTCGAGGTAGTTAGTGCATTTTCCCATTAAAAATCAAATGCTTTTGGCGCTGACGGATTATCCCTTCAGATGATTAAGTTGTGTTTTCCAGTTATTATACCTATCCTCACTCACATATTTAACTGGTGTATCGAACATGGCGTATTTCCATCTTCATGGAAGGTTACTGCAGTTGTTCCTCTTCCTAAGGTGGGCAAACCAGAAGACCTTTCGGACCTACGACCTATCAGCTTGTTGTGCGTTTTATCAAAGGTGCTTGAAAAGATTGTTGCCACTCAGATAGTTGAGAACTTTGATCGGAATAACTTATTCAGTCCATCTCAGTCGGGTTTTAGCAGGGGTTTTAGTACAGCATCGGTTTTGTCACGGGTACTGGATGAAATTATTGTGGTTGCTGACAGGAGGGAGACTACAGCGTTAGTATTACTTGATTATAGTAAGGCTTTTGATACACTTGACCATAGGTTGTTATGTGTAATTTTGGTTTCGATGAAGGAGCTTTGAGTTTCTTAAAGAATATCTGATCGGTGAACGATGGAGAATGTGAGAGTGGTGATGGGCGAGTCTGTTACACATGTTGTGGAAGATTATAAGAATCTTGGTGTCATATCTGACAATGAACCTAGGTTCAGGGGTCATGTTGCTAAAATAGTCCAGAGGTCATATTTTTCCCTTCGAAATATTTACAAAAACAGACATATATTAAAAAAGGTTTTGTGCGAGCCCCTTGATCTTTTCCATACAAACTACTGCAATTTTGTTTACGGACCCTGTCTTGATCAGCAATCAAGGAAGAGACTGCAGCAAATCCAAAATTCGTGTATAAGACTTATTCATGGACTGAGAGCAAGAGATCATGTCAGTTAAGAACTGCCTGAGCTCAATATTCAAGACAGGGAGAAGTTGCATTTTGCATGATTTCTTCATCGTCTGCTCGCTGATGGAATTCCTCCTTATCTGCGTGAGAAGCTGTTTTAGATTTTCGACACATAATCGGTTTACACGCCGCGATAACTGTTTAAATCTACCCGAACACAGGACTGCTTTGTTTCAGCGTAGTTTCTCATATGGTGCACCCAAGGTTTACAATGAATTTACTTATACAAAATTTGATACTCTCAGATAAGCATCCCTTAGGTCAAAGGTTAGGGATTTTTTGCTGGCTAGATATTAGATGTATTATATTCAAGTATTTTCATCATTCATTTTGCTTTCTTTACGAATTATACTTGATCATTATTATTATTATTGCTATATTCTTGTTGAGTGTGTATACTCGGTTAAGTTAACAGCATTGCTGCCCTTCGCCAAGTTTAATAAAAAGACTTTTCCGTCTATCTATCTAATTGCAGCACTAAATCTTCAGCTCGATAACATAAAAATTATTTTCAACTGGAAAATGTCAACAACTGTCACTTTGAGGCATCTATTAACTTCATGGCAACGCATTCCAAATAGTTCGATTCATGTCCAACGTTGTCGTTGTGATAAAAAAATCCTCTTATCAACTTCCTTCGAGATAAAAAAAAGTTACACTCTCCTTGAATATCGAAGAGAGATACATTTATTCGATGTGAACTTCAAGTGATTGTTAATGAATATTGGTGACAGAAATCTGTTGAAAGGAATTTCAAAGCAGTAAATATGGCAAACCAAAAGCTTGCTTCTTCCCTTTCCCCCCATAAAAATGTAAACAATGTAAACACATTGACATGTTCGACTCACACAGCAATGTTTGTTTTTTTTCTAGTCGTTCAATTTTCCAAGGTGACATCAGATTTCTCACAGTTAAAATTGCGATAGACCCCAACTTGTCTATTCCGAAAGTTGATGAAATAAGAGAGATACAGGGTATCAAAGTTGAATTCTAATTTCTGATTTTTTCCAATAACTCTTGAGAAATTCAAGTTATTTTGACGAAATTTGTTTTATGAGGATTGTTTGACTTGCGAAATTGCAATCTGGCCTCTTACCCATAGAGGGCGCCACTCACATAACTTTTCGCTCACTCAAATAGTCATAACTTTTTTGAACGCACTCGTATCATATTATAATAAAAGTGACTGGGGGTAACTTTTTTCAAAATATTTGCACTGGAAATTATCCATGCGATGTGGTTTTAGATGGAAATTTTTGAAAAAAACATAGGTAGCGTTGTCACGGTTATTTTGACAATAATTTCAATGTTTTTTATTGAAAAAAAAAAGAATAAGATTGAATTTTGTATTTTTTATTGTTTTTTTGATTTTTAAAATTGAGCTTTGAGACCGTGTACCTCCTTCCGTATCAACTTTCGGACATGAAAAATTGAAGTCGATCGCAATATTTTTTGTAAGGAATCTGCTGATGTCCCATTTTTTTTGAAACACACTGTATGTGTCTTGGCGATTAAAAAAACTGAAAAAATTCGAGCAGCATCATTGGGATATTGAGAACGGTAAGAGATACGAGGGAGGTCAAACCACGGCAAAGTTGTGCTTTTTGATGCATAACAAAATGCCGGTTAGAAAGTTTCGAAATTCCTAGTATTAACACGTTCGCTGCCAGCTCTGAGTTAGTGCCGGGTCCCAGGAACCAAACACATTTGAATACTGATGCTGAGAAAGAACCTACCTTGGCAAATATGAACCAAACCGAAAGATAAGAAACACACCACTCGACAATGCCACAATACCAAACAAACAAACGTCGTCAACGCCGGCGAGTTACTAAACGATTTAAATTGTCAGGGCAACTGACTCCGTGCGGAGTCGATGGCACACAAGACGATAGCCGACTGGCTCCGAACGGAGCTAGTGGCAGCGAACGTGTTAACGGGAAAATAAAAAAAAAATAAGATGTCATTTTGAATTTTATTTTTTTCTGACTTCATTTGATGAACAAAAAATAAAATAAAATAAAAAATTCATCACTATCATCTTCAAATAGAATTTGAACTGGAAAACACCTGTTTTCAAGTTAACGTAAAAAAACATATCCGAAACAAAACTTTTGTCTCAACTTGAAAATAGTCAAATTATTGAACAAATAAACAATATTAAAATAAAAAAACTCAAACAAAAATAAGTATAACGAAAGTATAAGTATTGAAGAAATGATCAAACAACCATTTTATTCTAGAACAAATGTTCAAAAAGATACCCGTTTGCTTCAATACATTTGCGCATTAAAAGTCTTCAATTGATCTTTGATTAATTCTGGGAGGAATACCTCTCACTTCCCGAATTAAGTTTTGTTTTAGAGTTTCAGGGGTGGCACCTGTTGATAAAGTTCACTTTTTAGATACCCCCAGAGGAAACAGTCCAAGGGGTTTAAGTCGGGATTCCGAGGCGGCCAATGAACAAAGCCTCGGTTGCTTATTCATTTAATAGGGAAAGCACGATTTAGAAAATCGTTTACAATTGTACCGTTATGTGCTCGCGCTCCATCTTGCTGCCACCATAGGTCCCGCAACACGGCAAGTGGTTCATCCTCCAAAGCGTCAAGAACGTTGCCTCTTATGAATTCCAATTAGATTTCAGATCAATCGATCAATAATTTTATTCTGGAACATCCCAATCAACACGTTGCATGAGGTTCGTCCTTGTATTCGAACTTCTCGATTTTGTCTTGGGTTATTAACACTCCAATAATGTTCATTATTTCTGTTGAACGTTCCACTTGAAGTAAAGCTGCACTCATCAGTCCCAATTATTTTGTTCAAAAAGTTGCTATCCTCGTTAATTTTACTATTCAAAAATTGACAAAATGCCAGACGTCTCTCGTTGTCTCCAGCTCTAAGACTTTGAATCACATATATTTTATAGGATTTGAATTAATAAAAACTCCCATAAGTACAATTGTAAACTTCGACCATATTGTCGTATATTGTCGAAGATTGTAAATATTCAAAAATTCATGACTTTTATTTTAAAACTTAGCTAAAAAATGATCATCACAAAAGTTGTTCAGAATCATACATTCTTCATAATCTATAAACTTGATTTGTGAAAAAGTGATTATTTTAAATTCAAACATGTCTCTTCCTACCGTTCAACGATGTTTGCCAAAAAGTTAGGGTCGCTTCGTCCCATGACCTGTACCCTGTACCAAATTTCAAATTGATATACTTCTTCGTGCGATCCCTACACGACCAACAAAAAAAGCTAGCGAGCGAGCGACAGACATCGACAGAAATTTTTGACCTACTTTTCGTGATGTGTAAAACCCAAATAGTCAGAAAAAAATCGTTTTTTGAAAAAGTAATTTTTATATGTTTACATTATTTTCTTTTATATAAGAAGCGAGGAAAGTTAAAAGTTAGTTTTTTTAAATTTTATTTCTCTGCTAGTCGTTTTATATTCGAATCATTTTTTTTGACATAATGCCGTAATATTGGGAACAAAATTAAAATAACCCGTGATACTTTAGACTATTGAACTTTTATTGCCCAGCGAGAAAATTTCCAAGGAAAGAGCTTACTCAATTTATTTTTTTAGGTAAGGATGTTCAATCCGTTAGTGACCAGGTCTGTAAAAGATGTGGACAATAGTGCAACGTCAACTGTATTAGATCATGACTATTGTTTGCCAGGACAGCGAACTCCTTCGCCAGATCAAGAATCAGCACTTGAAGTTACACCTCGTAAAAGAGTTCTGAAAAGGAAGATAACTGAACTTCAAAAAAATAATGCTTTGAAGAGCAAAAAAATACGCACCTTGCAGAAAGTGAACTGGCGCCAGAGGAAACGAATATCTTCACTAAAGCTAATGACAAAAGTGTTGAAGGAGAAAAACTAATTCTCAGAAGAGCATGAAACCATATTTCTGGATCATTTTGGAGAAAACAAAGATATAATTCAAAGACTTTTGAATAAATCAAGAAAAAAGAGTGTCAAAAAAATCGTACGAACAGTCGGTACGAGCTTTTGCAGTTACCTTGCATTTTTTTTCACCCAAGGCATATAGCTACGTTCGGCAAGAATTTGAAAATTGCTTACCCCACCCAAAAACTTTGGGCAAGTGGTATTCATCAATAAATGCAACGCCGGGTTTCACGTCAGAAGCTTTCACCTTTTTAAAGCTCAAGGTACAAAATTCAAATAAAAATATTATTTGTTCTTTGGTTTTTGATGAAATATCGGTTATGAAACATCTAGACTGTGTTGGTAGTGATTTTTATGGATATGTTAATTGTGGTAGTAATTTGTTTGGGGACTCTATGGAATTGGCTGATCAGGCGTTGGTTTCCATGATAGTTTGTGATAATGAATCCTGGAAATAGGTTACTTCTTTATTGCAGGTATTGATAGCGTACAAAAGCAGTCATTAGTAAAACAAGCCCTGATCCTTTTGAAAGACGTAGGAATTACTGTAAGTAACATAACTTTTGACGGAGCTCCAGCTAATTTCAGTGTCATCTATTTAACTGCCATTCAAATAGGAATAATGTTAAGGCTGATTTTATATTTCAAAATAGTACATACTATCTGTATCCCGATCCAGTTCATATGACAAACCTTGTACGGAACTGTTTCGGTGAGAAGAAACAGTTTATACCTTGGTACAAAACTTAGAAAGGCCCACATTCAATTTTCCAAACAAAAAATAAAAGTAAAATTGGCTACCCAACTGCTTAGCCGTTCAGTATCTGAATCGTTACTTTTTTGTAGAGACAAATTACATATTGATAAATTTGCAAATTCTGGTCCAACTGCGAAATTCATTTTATTAATCAATGATGTGTTCGATATTTTGAACTCTCACAAACTTTCTGATTTTGATTTCAAACAAGCCACGTGCCAGAAAAATATTGAACACATCAAACAGTTTTATGATGAATTTAGAGATTATCTCAATAATCTCAACTTTCCTGATGGGACTTTAGTTGTTGAATCTCCGAAAAAAATAGGTTTTGTGGGATTACTAATGGCGCTTCAAGCTTTGATAGGTATGTACAATGAATATATTGTGAAAGGTCACTTGAAGTTCATCCCTACATACAAACTAAATCAAGATCATATTGAATTGTTCTTTGGAACGATTCGATCGCAAGGGGGACAAAATAATAACCCCACTTGTAGGCAGTTCACAGCTGCCTACAAAAAAATATTAATACACTCTGAAATTAGAGAAGGTGGTTCAGGCAATTGTATCCCACTTGAGGATATCAACATATTGAATGTTAGTTCAAAAAGCAAACCGCCTGAACAGATTATTAATGAGTCTGTGCCGAATCGGGTAGAGAATATTAATGACAGTCAGGAGGATGCCTTTTTGGATAATTTTTTGCAAGAGCATAGTTATGCATTTAATTATGACTCTTTATCGCCTTATTGTTTAGAGGTCATAACATATATTGCAGGTTTCGTCTCTTTCAAACTAGGAGGAAAACTGCAATGTGAACACTGTGTTGGGCAGTTGTTTCGCACTAAGGAAGATTTTTCAAATTCTTTAATCACTGTAAAGTCAAGAGGTGGTTTGAGTTATGAGGTTGTGGAAATATGTAAGAAAACGGAAATATTTTTAAGAACAGCTCAAAAGTGTAGTGAAAAGCTCAATAAGGATGTGTTGTCATTGAAAGTCCTAAAATACTTTATTGACAAAAACATTTTCGAGAATATGATTGATCACGATATTACGCCACTTGAAAATCATAAGGTTTTGTTAATTAAATGTATATGTAATTGCTATCTTACGACACGGATAAATCATATTTGTAAAAATATTTTAACAGATGAGAGAATTCGTTCCATGTATACATATGTCGAGCTATCATTTCAGCAAGTCGTGTTGATGAAAGGCTCTGTGGTTTTATTAATTTGTTTCAAGTAAAAATAGGTGTGAATTGGCGATTTTTGCGGTGTATGTGAATTTTAACAAATCGAATCGATCTGTTTAGTTTTCAAGCGTTTTGAAAAACTATCTTAGTGGATAATTGAAAATATAGTGAGAACAATAGATAACGCACCTTATCAGTGATAACATAAACATCATCTCGGGGGCCAGTCGGCCAACGAGATTGCAGTGATGGAGGTTGAGACTTTGGTGGACGTTTCTGATGATAAATGTTTTAAGT
This sequence comes from Orchestes rusci, assembly GCA_958502075.1. Lineage (NCBI taxonomy): Eukaryota > Metazoa > Arthropoda > Insecta > Coleoptera > Curculionidae > Orchestes > Orchestes rusci. The sequence continues at coordinate 16,735,145 of OY293313.1, read as the reverse complement.
GCAAAAATTTGTTTGAGGACCCGAAAACAGTTATACAGTGCACGGTGTGCAATAACTATTATCATGGCAAATGTGAAGGTGTCGAGCTTAGGGGCTTTCATATGAAAAAAACTTGGAAATGTAACCAGTGTTTGGAGTCACAAAATGAAAAAATTGGGGGTAAGCAAGAAAGATCACGGAAGAGAAGTAGAATTGATGAGATTGAGGAAATGAATGAGATGTTGATAATGATAATGAAAAATGGTAATGAAATGAATAAAAAAATGGATATGTTGACTGAACAAAACCATAGTCTTAAACTGGAAATTGAAGAATTGAAAAAAATCATTTCGAAGAATTCTAATATATGTCAGCCAAATACTTCATATGCTTCAGTTGTTGGGAAACAAACTAATCATAGTCAGGTATTGGTGGTCAAACAAAAAGGAGAACAGAAAGATGTGCAGCAGATAAAAAAAGTTTTGAAGGAGAAAATAGATCCAAGTGAAATGGGGGTGGGAGTCTCAATGGGACGAATTACTAAAAACGGAGGAGTGATACTTAGTTGTGGGAATGAAAATGAAATACAAAATGTTCAAACAGAAATTCAGAGTAAACAGGGAAATAATTATGAAGTTAGCAGGCCGGCCACACATGGGCATAGAATTAAAGTCGTTGGTATTGATGAGTGTGAACATAAATTCGGTGATGAAGAAATTATCAATAAAGTGATAAAACGAAATGGATAAGACAATAATGAAAGGTGTTTTAAAATGAAAATAATAAGAAAAACAAATGTTGTCAACAAGAAATTCAACGTAATTTTTGAAATTGACTCCAACACTTACAACTCTTTTATAGATAAGCAAAGAATGAATTTGGGATGGAATCGATGCTGGGTATTTAATGATTTTGGAATTCTGAGATGCTATAAATGTAACAAATATGGTCATATGAAGAGGGATTGTAAGGAGGACAAACTATCATGTGGTAAATGCAGTGGAGATCACGAGACAAACAATTGCTCGAATAATTACGTAAAATGTAGCAACTGTTTGATTTCAAACAAAAAGTATGGTATGAATTTGAACACTGAACATTCTGTCTGGTATATAGCAAAATGTGAGACATACAAACGAATCGAAAAATTACAACGGAGCAAATTCATACAATAGCAACTAAATAACGATTTGGACCTAAATTCAAGTATTGTGTATCTTAATTGCCAGGGTTTCTTGAACAATAAGGATAACCTAGTAGCGCTGATCAATGATTGGAGGCCTAAATTGTTGTTTTTATCAGAAACTCATGTGACGGCGGATCTTGAAGAAACTGAGTTGAGGATTGATGGTTATCAAATGGAAGCATGTGTGACGACAAATAGAAGAACTGGTGGTGTATCGGTACTAATCAAGGATGGTATAAAATATTTGGTGGTGACAAATAAATGCTGTATGAATTTTGTGTGGTTGTTGTCCATTGAACTTTTTTTTTTTGGAACTAGGTGTCTTTGTAGTGTTCTATATCATCCTCCTCAAAATGAAAACTCTAAATTTGTGGACTATTACTCGGAATATCTGGACAATGTGAGTGACTTTCCAGGAAGCGTCATAATTATGGGGGACTTTAATTTTGATACTCTCAAACCTACTTTTTATGGTCGGAAGATATTGGAAAAAACATATTTGAATGGGTTCAACCAAATTGTTGATACACCAACAAGGATAACTAATACCAGTAGAACCTTGATAGATTATATCATTACAAACGATAAAAGTATTCCACACCGAGTTCACCTGACGCCGAAGATTGGAGATCATTGTATTTTGTCTATTGATGTTGTTCAACCCAATAATGAATCAAGAGTTATCCAGCAAAGAACAAATATGCGGAACTATAATACGGAATTACTGCAGAATAAAATCATTGATGCACAGTGGAATAATGGAGTGAGCAATGTGAATATACTGGCAAATTGTTTCGTGGATAGTTTGACAAGTATTTTAAATGAAATGTGCCCAATCGTAACAATTGAAATCAATCAAAAATATAAAGACAAATGCTGGATAAATCAGGAAATCAGGAACTTGATGAAGGAGCGGGATATGTTATATGTCAGAGCAGTACATGAAAAAGATGAACATCTGTGGAATGAATACAAAAGGATTCGTAATTATATAGTATCCAGAATAAAGGAAGAAAAAAACAGTTATCATAAAGAAAAAATTGACAAAAATAGGACAAGTTCATACGAATTGTGGAAAAATCTGAAGACGCTGCTTCCAGGAAAACAACATACATTGCCAGAAGAAGTCAGCTTGGAACAAATAGTTTGATCAGTGGTGAAGCAAGTGTCGCAAATTCATTCAATAAATACTTTGTAGATAGCATCAACCAGATAGTGGAATCAATCAATAAACACAAAAATGTTATAAATACAAAATATGTTTTTAGCTCGACAACATCGGCATCGAAATTTGATAATTTCAAGAATGTCACAATGAGTGAATTGAACCAAATAGTGAAATCATTGAAAAATGTAGGAGGCGGTGACAGCGGAATTTCAACCAAAGTTTTTAAAGATGTTTTTAACGTAGTGGGTAATCGCATGCTGGACATTGTGAATGCATCGCTTCCAAAAGGAGTTTTTCCAGAATCTTGGAAACTTACAACGGTAATTCCAGTTCCTAAAGTATCAAATACTAGAAAGTGTGAGGAATTTCGGCCGGTCAACACATGAAAAAGTTTTAGAACTTGCAGTGAAACAGCAACTTATGGATTATTGTACTCAGAATGATATATTTGCAACTAATCAGTCTGGATTTCGGGAAGGTCATTCGTGTGAATCTGTGATTGTGAAGATTTGTGATGACTTTTTGAAAACAGTGGACTCTAATAAATTTGTATTGGCAGTGTTCTTGGACTTCAGAAGGGCGTTTGAAACGATAGACAGAAACATATTGCTTGATAGACTGAAGAACATAGGTTTGGGACATAATGTGATAGATTGGTTTGAATCGTATTTAAATAATAGAGTGCAGAGAGTAAAATTTAAAAATGTAATGTCTGATTTTGTATCTCTAAATTATGGTGTTCCGCAGGGTACCGTCTTGGGTCCTTTATTGTTCATTATTTATATAAATGAGTTGGTCAGAGTGGTTCAAAGGTCAAAGATCGAGTTGTTTGCAGACGACACAATGATATATGTTACTGGTGATGATTTACATAAAATGCAAAAAGACCTAAATGATTTAGATTTAGTTTTTAAATGGTTGTGTAGTAATAATTTGTGTTTGGATACGTCCAAATCCAAATTTTGTTTATTTGGGAAAAAGCAAAAACTGTCAGCGATAGATGTAAGTGAAGTGAATGTTAGGATAAATGATGAACAAATCTTGTATGCCAGCGAAATTAAGTACTTAGGGGTCATGTTTGATCCAAATATGAATTTTTATGGCCATGCTGATTATGTAATGCGAAAATATTCTAAGAAAGTTGGCTTCATACGCAGAATTGGGAAACATTTGACTAATGAGACAAAATTATTATTGTATAATAGTATTGCTGCGCCACACCTGGATTTTTGTTCGACATTACTATTTAATCTTCCTGATTATAAAATACAGGAATTCCAGAAAATACAAAATAGAGCTATGAGATCCATTTTACACTGTGATATATATACACCAATAGATACTATGTTAAATGTTTTAAATTTATGTTCTGTGAAACAAAAAGTGATTTACAATGTACATGTCTTTATTTTTAAAATAAGACATCAACTGTTACCTAAGTATGTCTGTGATAGAACTAAACTTTTTCTGGACCTCCATGAACATGATACCAGAAATAAGCACGATTTTATTTTGAATTATCGCTGTAGCACCACTCAAATGGTCAAATCAGTACTGTGTAGAGGATTATATGGATTTAATTCATTGCCTTCGAGTATTAAGAACTGTGATAACTTGAGGAGATTCAAATATTTAATTAGAGATTACGTTTTAGCCTGAGTAGAACCACCTATCCAAAATATAATTTTTGATTCATGTTAATTTTGTTTCTGAATGTTCCATACAACTTGTATAAAATAACGGATCATTCCATTTATTATGACATTGATTTTCTGTGACATCAGGAGCGTTCCGTGATTTCGTTAAAATAGAATGTAGAATAGTGACCAGGGAAAAGAAAGTATAAGGATTGGTTGCGAGGTAACGGGAGATAACAGTTAGAAAATTTGGGGCTTTTCGAAACACATTTTTTTGGGATAATTGTATATTTTGAAGGTGAATAATTGGAAATTGTGTTTGATAATCAGGTATCTGCAGGTCAGTAAAATGAAATTTATAATAATGTTGATTAATCAATTTGTACTGATGGTTTTGGATTTATTGTTCCGTGATTGCATTTACTGTATTTGATCAAACTGTTTTATGCTGTGTGAACAACTTTGAGTTAAATTAAAGTCAAGACAAAGAAATTGCTCTCTTTCCGTACTGGAAATTTTGTTACTACTTATTGCTGCTTTATGCTTTATATTGACTGGACTGATTTACTAGAGTTGAGTTGCTTCCCGTAAGGGACCTCATGTATAGGCTCTAGATTTGACATTTTATCACCCTGACGAGTGAAGATCCTAGTATAACAACGAATCTTCTAGTCATCATCTAGAAATATTGTTTCAATTTACCAACTCTAATTCGGTTGCCTCCCGTACTGAGCCTCATTATTTTCAACAAACAATCTAGAGATATTGACTCAAATTGCCTGGGTTGCCTCCCGTACGGGACCTCAAAGATTCCCTGTTTTTGACCCCATGTATATTTGCTCGAGCGTGGAACTTCAAGTTTCGATACGGAAAACGAGTATTTTATTGATTGCATTAAAAATACAAAACAGTTGTACAGCATGGTTCGGTTTTTGGAATTGAGATTGTGGGTTTCTCTGCCGTGCTCTTTCCCCGCATGAATTCCAGGCTGAGAACGGTACTTTTTCACCATATTTTAAATAAAGTAGGGTTTCTTACAAATGTGTGTTTAATTTAATAGTCCCACCTTCTAACTCAAACTTCCCAAATTATTGTTTTGACGGGCGCATTCGAGGTAAGTAGCTTTATGCAAATCACAACGTAGGTGTCTTTTCTTTTGATCAAACTTACCTCATTCAACTTTGTTGAACGGACCCGGGGTTGTTATACTACAAGCCCATATTTAAAATATTGTTTTTTTTACATTGTATGTTTTTGTATATAGCCTCGAAGCTAAATAAAAGCCCTCTTTTTTTTTTTATACTAAATTAATTATATTCAAAGGGCAATACATTTTGTATGTTTCGTATTTTGGAGTTTCATTCATTTTTTCCCTGGTTTTGTCTAATCAGATAAGTATACTATAATTTACTAAGGAGTCAAATGTGAAATTTTTTTAGGTAGTATTCCAAGTTGAGTTGTGCTATTCTCAATTGATAATATGAATAATAATAATAATAATAATAATAATAATAATAATGTAACAAGTTTCGCTATAGAAAACACTGTTTAGCTTTGACTAATTTATTTTACAAGTCACTATGTACAGAACTCACTATTTAAAAACAAAATCACAGCTTATTTACGTTTTACGATTTATATTTCACGACGTATTCAGAACTGAACTTCTCGAAATGACGGATCTCATTATATACCCTCGCCAGGATTGAGAGAACAATCCATATATTTTTAGAAAAGCGAAGAATGTTCGACGCCATCTAGCCTTGCTAGAATGTACCAGAAGCCAATCGATTCCAAACAATTCTACACAATGTGGTGATGGCTTGCGGCGGCGCATTCACCATGCAACGTCACATTGCCCCCCTCTTAAGGCAATTCGTCCCAAATTGCCTTCATGTCGGTATCGGCAACTGTCCCAAAACCGGCAGCCTGATGTCCTATGGAAGTAGCAGTCCACTGTCCTCTGGTTCGTCCTCCGGGAAGGATAGCAGCACACCAGGATGTCAATGCCGCTTTCTTTGAAGATTACCTCCAGCATGCTCCGTACTACTCTCCAGTCCAGTTGGTCGTTCGTCATTTTCGGAATTGCCAGATGGGTCAGGTCCTGTGACAGCATCAAGTCACGAAGATGACTGAGGGCTTTCCAGACATCACTGTAGGTGGTCAGATGATGTGGAAGCTTCTTCGTCACAAGGTAGAACAGATGTCGTGTACCTTCCATGATTTCCAGTACCCTCCACACCTCTGGTTTTTGTCGTCGTAGATGTTCCAGTTGTCCAAATTTCCGCTTGAAAGCAGCAGCAAGACCACTCCTCATACCAAGGTCTTCAGTGACCCAGTGAGCCAACGAATATTCGGCCGGTGCTTTGAACAAATCCAGCTGCCTTTCTTGGACAACGCCATTCTGGACTTTCTGGCCATTGGAGTGTAGAGACATGAAAGTTTCCAATGACATGTCTTTCTTGGGTAGCCTGATCTGCCTCACTTCAGCGTCCTGATCGTCGTGGTTCCCAGCATACCGAGCTAAACGATTGAAGTGAACAACCCTCGGTTTTCCTCGTGGTGGCTTTCGAATCCTGTAGACGACGTCATTGATTCGCTCCAGAATCTCATACGGGCCCTCCCAAGAACTTTGCAGTTTTGGGGAGAATCCACGTCGCCTCTGTGGGTTGTGAAGCCAAACCAAATCCCCAACCTGGAACCCTCCTTCTTCGGCCTTCACGTCGTACGCTTCTTTCATCCTGTCGCTGGCACTTTGGATGTTTAGTCGGACCCGTTGATGGATATCGTCCATTTTTCTACGAAGATCACTTGCGTAGTCTTCCCCAGCGACATCCTCACCAGGTGGACAGCCAAACTTCAAATCGCAGGGCAGCCGGAGTTCACGACCCATGATGATCTTGGCAGGTGTTTCGCCCGTCGATTCAAAAACTGCTGACCTGTACGCCATGAGGAATATGGGGAGATGTTGATCCCAGTCTCTTTGATGGTCAGAGACAACTTTGGCCAAGTGTCGATTGATGGTTCGGTTCATTCGCTCCACCATGCCTTCCGATTGTGGGTGTAACGCCGTTGTCCTTGTCTTCTTGATCTTCAAGACATCGCAGACGTTTTGGAATAGCGTCGATTCGAAGTTCCTGCCCTGGTCCGAATGCAGCTCCAACGGGACACCGAAACGGCAAAACCATTCCTTAGTCAAGACATCGGCAACGGTAGCCGCCTCCTGGTTTGGCAAGGCATACGCTTCAGCCCACTTGCTGAAGTAATCCATGGCGACCAAGATGTATTTATTTCCTTTGTCCGATTCAGGAAAGGGTCCAGCCACGTCGATTGCGATCCTTTCAAAGGGGCTTCCCACGTTGTATTGGCGCATAGGAGCTTTTGGCCGTTTCTGGGGTCCGTTACTTGCCGCACATACGGCACATTTTCTGCACTATTCCTTCACATCGGCTTGACAGTTGACCCAGTAAAACCGTTCTCGAAGCTTTCCCAGCGTCTTGGTTACACCCAGATGTCCACCCGTGACGCCATCATGGACCTCTCTCATCACCTCTGCCTGTCTGTTTCCAGGAACGACTAACTGCCTCCGATCTTCCGTGCCATCCAGATTCTTGACCAGCCTTTTCAGGATGCCGTCATCAAGAACCATCGAGTCCCATTGAGCCCAGTAGGACTTTACGGTGGCCGAGAATCGCGCGACTTTTTGCCAGGTTGGTCGTTGGCCTGCCAGTTTCCATCCGATGACAAGCTTCAGATCTGGATCTTTCTCCTGGTCCTTGCGAAGCGCCTCAGACTGCCAGGAATCATCCACCACAGTCGTCCTGCAAGTGCTCGCCTCCTTTTCCTCGGCTCTTTGACAGTGCTTACATTGTTCTGGACAAGGTCTCCTGGATAGGGCATCAGCGTTGTTGTGGCTGGATCCAGCTCGATGTTCCGTGTCAAAGTTGAACTCTTGAAGTCTCTCAATCCAACGAGCAACTTGACCCTCCGGATTTTTGAACTGTAGGAGCCATTTGAGCGCGGCGTGGTCGGTTCTCAGCAGAAACTTTCTTCCGTAAAGGTACTTGTAGAAGTGCTCTACCCCTTTGACTACTGCCAGTAGTTCCCTTCTCGTGACGCAGTAGTTCCGTTCCGGCTGAAATAGCCGATCACCCTTTCATGTCCCTGCTGGATCTGGGACAGCACTGCACGAAGTCCTACATTGCTGGCATCTGTATCCAGGATGAAGTTTCCCTCAGGTAGTGAGTAGCCTAGGATGGGCGCGCTGGCAAGTGCCCTTTTAAGTGTGTCAAAGGCCTCCTGACAATCCTCGTCCCAGTGGTAGCGTCTCTGTGCCTCTGTGAGCCTGTGAAGAGGCCGGGCGATGTTCGCAAATCCTTGGACATAACGCCGGTAGTACGTGCACAGACCCAGGAAACTTCTTAGCTCGTGGAGGTTCTTTGGTACAGGCCACTCCTTAACTGCCTCCACCTTTTGCTGGTCAACGGCTACACCCTCAGCCGACACGATATGACCCAGGTATTGTACTTCCCTCCGGAACAGTTGGCATTTCTTTGGACTCAGCTTCAAACCGGAACTTCTGAGTCTCTGGAATACCTCCTCCAAGTTCTTCAGATGGTCTTCAAATGATTTGCCAAGCACAATTATGTCATCCAGGTATACAAGACATGTTGACCAGGATAGTCCTTTGAGCACAGTCTCCATCAGCCGCTCGAACGTAGCAGGTGCGTTGCATAACTCAAATGGCATAACAGTGAACTGCCACAGCCCAGCTCCAACGCTCAAAGCAGTCTTCTCTCGATCTTCAGGGGCCATTTCTACCTGCCAATATCCGCTTTTGAGGTCGAGGGTTGAGAAGATCTTCGATCCGGCCAAGGTATCCAAAGTGTCGTCGATCCGTGGTAGCGGGTAGCTGTCCTTCTTCGTCACGTTGTTCAGCTGACGATAGTCCACACAGAATCGAGTTGAACCGTCCTTCTTTTTAACCAGAACAACTGGCGATGACCACGGACTACTAGAAGGCTCGATGACACCGCCTTTCTCCATGTCCTTGATGATCTTGTCCGCCTCCTCCTTCTTGGCCAAAGGTAGTCTTCTAGCTGTTTGGCGGATCGGTCGTGCTCCCTCTGTGTTGATGGTGTGCCGCACCACGTTCGTTCGGCCCTTTTCCCCAGTCCCGTTGTCGAAGATGTCGCCGTAATTCCTTATCAGGTTTCTCAATCGTTGTTTTTGTCTCTTATCCAGATCTTTTGAAGAGGTGACAACTAACTTCTCCATCTCTCCGGTGAACTCAGAGATGGTTTGCTCAGTCTCACATACTTGTCGCACCACAGAGGAGATTGACGAGCAGAGCCCCAAAACTGTGTCCCTTGCCAAACTTACAGAGTGATAGTTGACGTTCATCACTCTCACGGGCACAGTCTTTCTCACATGTACCAGGCTCTTTCCACATGCAATGCCTCGTCCTACTTCAGAATCGTGTATTTTAGGCTCAAACATCACGATGCTTCCTTCTTTCATCTTCCCTTCCAGGCGAGCCCACAAAATCATCTCGCTCCTCTCAGGAATTGAAGAATCCCCAGCCAGCAAGACACGAACTGTCTCTTCCTCTCTACCATGCATTATCACCTCTTCGTTGTTGGTTTTCAGTGTTCCATATTTGAAATCTGATTGGAAGCCTTGGGTGTTCATGATGTCCATTCCAATTATGATTTCTTCCTCAATATCGGCAACCAGCATTGGATGTTCGAAGCTGATGCTTCCCAGAGTCACTGCTGCCTCCACTTCACCATGTATCCTAGCCAAGTCTCCTGTTGCCGTCCGTAGTCGCCACTTTGTTGGTTTAATCATTGTCGGTGTTGTGACAATGTCGGGCCTGATGATAGACTTCGTCGCACCTGTATCCAGCAGCATGGTGCGTTTCTCTCCATTAACCCAGCCATCCACAAACACGCTATTCAGTTTGTGTCCTAAAGAGGCAACTATGGCTGTTTTCCTTGGGGCATACTGGCTACAGGTCGACGATTGCCCCTTCGCATCGACCCTCTCTAGTTTTCCGACGTCGAAGAAGGTGCCCGTCTCTCCTTCTTGCATCGGCTACGAATGTGGCCAAGCTCTCCACAGTTCCAGCATCACAGCTCCCTTCGCTTGGACGCCTCTATCTCTTTGACGACCCTCCTCACAGTTGCTTCGACGGTGTCTTCTTCCAGAGGATCCTTCTCCTCCACCCTTCGCACGCGTGCAGGAACCTTCAGAGACTTCGAATTCCAAGGCTTTGGCCAGTGCTTCAACCAGTCTATCGGGACGATGGAGTATCAGTGACTGCCGAATCTCCTGGTCTCGAAGTCCATCCAAGAAGGCCTGAACTGCAAGCCTCTCCATAACGTTCTCTGGCGTGGTTGGATAAGCCAGTCGTGCAAGGCGAGCAACATCCGCTTTAAACTCCTGCAAGGTCTCGTTGGTCTTCTGAATGCGATTTTTCAACTGAGAGTGGTAGACGTGCTCCAAGTGAGTTTGCCCATATCGCAGTTCCAGATGCTTGACTAGTACATCGTAGTCCTCCTGCTCCTGGGTGTTGAGCGTCTGCAGGATTTCTGTAGCTTCCCCACGAAGTGCCACAGTCAATGCCAGGGCTTTTTTGGTTGCGGTCCATCCATTTGCCCTTGCCGCTGCCTCGAACTGACGATGGTAATTGTTCCAGGACAGCTTGCCATCAAACTGAGGGGCTTTCATGTGGACTCGCACGGTATCAGACTCCATTTTAGCCCCTTTGCTCTCGAATGGAACGTCTGGTTGCTTCATGATCACTGTTACTTGCCTTCGCACTTCCTCGATTTCTTCTTCCAAAGTCTTCATTGTATCTCCAAGTTTTGCTTCAATTCGTTGCTCAAGGTTCTCAATTTCTTATGCTACCTGATCCTTCCAGAAGTTGTAGTTGTCCGCCAGCTGTTCCTTGATTTTCTCCTCCATGGCTCTGGAGGATTCTTCCAGCTTTTCTTCCATAGCTCTGGAGGATTTTTCGAGCTTCTCTTCCATTTTCCTCGAATTCTCTTCCATGACTCTAGAAGATTCATTAAACTTCTCTTCCAATTTTCCTTCCATGGCTCTAGAAGATTCTTCCAGTTGATCCTTCAAGTTCTTGGACAATTTCTCAACTACTGCGTTGGGATCGGGAATCTCAAATTGGAACGTATCAGGATCCATGCCTTCTTCCATTAAAGCCTCACGAAGCCTTGTTTGTAGATCAGTTTTCTTACCGCTACTATCCTGGTCACGCTCTTCCAGCTCCCTCTTCAACTCAGCGACCTTCAATCCGGTTAAAAACACTAGTTTCGCAGCCATTAAAGCGAATATTTATGTCCGTTTCTATAGCACACAATAAATCCCACTTTTGACACCAATGTAACAAGTTTCGCTATAGAAAACACTGTTCAGCTTTGACTAATTTATTTTACAAGTCACTATGTACAGAACTCACTATTTAAAAACAAAATCACAGCTTATTTACGTTTTACGATTTATATTTCACGACGTATTCAGAACTGTACTTCTCGAAATGACGGATCTCATTATATACCCTCGCCAGGATTGAGAGAACAATCCAGATATTTTGAGAAAAGCGAAGAATGTTCGACGCCATCTAGCCTTGCTAGAATGTACCAGAAGCCAATCGATCCCAAACAATTCTACACAATGTGGTGATGGCTTGCGGCGGCGCATTCACCATGCAACGTCACAATAATAATAATAATAATTCCTTAATTGTCATAAGTTTTATTGAAACATATCAATCGTCAAGTATTACAAATTGTGAAAAAATGAAAGAAAAATTTAGAACAATGAAATTACAGTAAAACAATACAGTACAGTAGCTTAAACAATGAGTTATACAAAATGAAAAGTAACAAAATTTGAAACAAAAGAAAAAAGAGTCAAAAAATAATAATAAACAAATAAAAGGTTATTACATAGAAAAAGTGAAATCATAAAATTCTTCCAGATTGTAAAACGCCTGGCTAATTAAAATTGACTTGAGTGTTCTCCTAAAGGTGCCCAAGTTTTTCATTTCCTTTACAGTTGTAAGTTGGTCCTTTTTCAAATAATCTTGTTCTGTGTGAAGGATTACAGAGCTCCCTTTGGCCTCTAGTCTTCATCAGAGAATAATTATCCGAATTTTTCGTGAATTTGTTCATGTTCTTCTTCACATAAACAGCTATGTTGAGGATATACAGGGATGGCATCGTCAAGATTCCTAACTTCACGGAATGTTTTCTGCATGAATCTTGAGGTGGAAGCTTCAACATGCATCTGATAAATCGCTTTTGAGCAATGAAAACTCGTCCGGATTCAGCGGCATGATACACTGTACTGCAAAAACGACTGAACGTATGCGAAGTAATATGATCTTATAGACTCAATAAACAGCTCACTTCTCAACCGGCGTACGACATAACAAGCCGTGTGAATCTTTGACACCAAACCATCAATTTGATTTGACCATGAGAGAGACTCATCGAAGTGAACTCCCAAGAACTTGGTCGACTCCGTCTGAGGAATACTCTTTCCATTCAGTGGGACGTATAGCGAAGCAGAAGATGCCTTGTTGTTGTGGTATGAAACTACTGCTGTTTTTGTTACATTAAGCTGGAGCTGATTTTGTTGACACCATAGATGCATCTTTGAAACTGCTTCACTGGATGCGCGAGACAAAATCTCCACTGAAGGAGCAGATAGTACAATCGATGTATCATCCGCAAACTGGACCACTCTCATTGAACCCATAGCATTATAAAGGTCATTCACATAAACTAAAAAAAGTAGTGGTCCTAGAATGGATCCCTGTGGAACAACACCCATTGTAGAATAAAAAAATTCCGAATGACTGGTCTTCTCAATCCCATCAATTCTGTTCCTAACAGTCACTGACTGACTTCTGTTTTCGAGATATGATCTTATTAGGTTATTTGCAGTTCCTCTTACTCCACACTGGTGCAGTTTGTGCAGCAAAATATCGAAACTGATCGTATCAAATGCCTTAGAAAGGTCAAAATATATTCCATTTACCTTTTGACCCTTATCTAGTTCCATGGTTATCTCGCTCAACGAACTGCAAATGGCGTCAACAGTTGACCTCTTTGGCAGATAACTATATTGACTATCCGAAAAAAAGCATTCAGCATGTAAAAAATCAAACAATCTTCTAAAGATAGCTCGTTCCACTATCTTGGAAAATCCTGAAGGTGAGGCTATCGGTCGAAAGTTGTCAGCATTCGTCAAGTCACCTTTCTTGGGTATCGGTATCACTTTAGAGACTTTCAGGTCATCAGGATAAACTCCACTCTCAAACATAGAATTTATAATATCCGTGAGAGAAGAACTAATGATTTCGGCACATCCCTTCAACACGAAAGTAGGTATATCATCAAGTCCTGTCGAAAATTTGGAAGACAGATTCCTTATGATTTCAACCACATCCACTTCAGTAAAAGGAAAAAGAAACATTATTTTACTTTTGAGATCTGACATTGATTCAACAGCACAAACAATATTCTCGTTTGAAGCAACCCCACGAGGAACACATTGAAACTTGTTTCTGAAAATCTCTATCAACTGATCCGGATCCTGAATCAAAACACCGTCCTGCTTCAAAACTATATTTCCACACTTTGAGTGGTTCTTCCTGTTTAGTATGCTCCACATGGTCTTGGCCTTGTTCTTGGAATTCAGTATCATGTTGTCATTTCTGGCTTTCTTGAAATTACTGACATACTTGTTAAATTGTCTTTTCTCAGTTTTATATCTCTGCATGATGAATTCAGAATTTGTCTGCTTCGCCAGGTAATACCAATCCCTGATGGATTCAGACCATACTCTAATCTCAGGACTGATCCACGTAATTGCAGGTTTCGGTTTTTTGACAACTTTTTTACTTGGAAAACTCAAATCAAAGTAATACTTAAAAGTCTTAATTGACTTAATTGACTTCGTAGCTTCTCCAGAATCACTCTAGTTGCACTAAGTTTTTATAGACGTATGTCTGGAGATGCTATGGAGTGAACGGAGTTGAATACTAGTACTCAGATTCAGTATGAATTCAAAGAGTCAATAAAGATTATGAAATTTGCAATTTGAAGTCTCACTCGTCGAGTTAAAGGTAAGACAGGTAGGTACTAAATATATATTTTCTCAATTTCAAGTTATTCGGGCAATCGTTTCTTGTGAACTGTTGATTTAACTGCAATGTCCATATTCATCGATTTTTATATACATTTTTCCTTCAAAATTATAAAAGATTTGTTCTTTTTTACTTTGCCTTGTATTTCTTAAACATAGATTATTTTCTACCTTATTTTTAAGACTATTTCAAGGATGAATAGGTGATCGAAAATCTTCGATCCTAAAATGAAATACAAAATTGTGTAGATACTTGAGAAAAAAATAGATGAAAAATTATTAAAAAAAATCAAAAAATTGATAACTACTAATACCTACTAATTCGCTTTTTGTGCCGGTCAATGATATTTTGAATGCCTGATACCAACGTATTTTATATTTTTCTACATGATCCAACTCATTATCCACAAGAAAGCTAGCTAGCTTTCAAAAATTGATATTCTGACTCTATTATTAGATTTTACTTTGAAGCCGACGATATTTAGCCGTACGCCACTGGTAAATGTCGGCCATATGCAACCTCCACTTTGATCCCACTGTTTTTAGGTCACGCTTCTTCCTGTCTCTTTTAATTCGTTGAAATATACTGATCCCGTTGCATTTACCTCCATATGCACCGTAGAAATCTAATCCGGATGAAGACTTCATCGCGATTATTTTCCATTAGGTGGTATGGAAGATAATCGCGATAAAGACTTCATCCGGATTAGATTTCTACGGTGCATATGGGAGTTAGACAATGTGCGGTTTTTGAAGCAACGAAGCGAGAAGGGGCTATGTTATCTGTCTTTCTCTGATCCGGTCGGATTGATTTTACATTTCTGCGCCTGCGTCGAAACTCCACAGTTTCATTGGCCACGTTTTTCCCATGAGATGCCGAGAGAGACCGAATAACTGGCACCACCGCAATCCTGTGTCACGCTGTCATCAGTGTCATAAGGTGTGTTTGTTATCCTCCACTAGTGCACACGAAACTGCACTTTTCTACCATGCGGCGTTTGTTATGCTGTTTGTGCAAGTAGTGTAGAGTGTTTGTTATATTAGGGTAGGTCCCGGTAGGTTGCCTATTACTGCACTCGCTACCCCAGGTCAAGAGGAGGTGTGACAAGTGCAGAGTAGTGTAGAATAGGGTGGACAGCTTATTTTGTGTATTTTGTAAACAAACCATGTCTTAAAACCAGACTTATAATAAAGATAAACGAACAAAAAGGAAAATCTGTAGCGAAGAATCAGTGTATATCTTATCAAATGAATTGAAATGGGTGATGAAAATAGTGAAAGTGAATGTAAACAGTCATACGATAAAGACTCCGATCAAACATATGAAATCGTTTCATCCACTCAAGAGATACAATTAGAAAGATGCGAAACTGGTAAGCTTTGTATCCATTTATATTTTTTATTCTTATTCAATTTCTTTTTCTGCTTAGATTTGGAATTCGCAACCCTTCTCATAAACTCTCAAAAATCAACATTAGCAGCAAACTCGATCATGATCCCAAGCCAAAACTGTTGATAGAGTATTAACTAAATTGTAGATATCAAGATAATTCGTTAAATAAAGTTCTCTGCCAATGCGAACATGCTTTTTGAATCCAATATCCGCATAGGCGGAAACCAAAAGCACTACGTCTCAAAAAACTCTCTCTATACAGTTTTGCTTCTTCTGCGGTAAAGTGTATTTAAAATATTATTACGGTTAAGCTGTCTTCAAAATTTTTGGGACTCATTATCTGCATAAGGAATATTTTTGAATTGAGAAACAAGCTGAAGGATGATGGATGATTGATTATTTACTGACTTTCAAATTGAGTCAGGATTTCCTTGAAACTTTTCTTTTCGGCTATAAGAAGTAGGGGAGGATTCAATAATAATCCCAACGTCAAGCAGTTTCAAACAGCTTATAAAAGGCTTTTGATACGTCACGAAATCAGTTCAAGTGATGTGGCAAACTGCTTGACTGATGAGATTGAGATCCTCCACGTGTCATCCCGAAAAAAAAATTTCAAGGATCCAGTGTCATCAATTGAATATGGAACGAATTTTTTAGACCATGACTATGTTAAAACCTGGTGGACACTGACACCGTATGTGGAAAATGTGGTCGAATACATCTCAGGTTTAGTCATAAAAAACATTTTGCGGCAGAAGAATAGGTTATGTAAAGTATGTGCCAATTTTTTGTCCGACGATTACCCTTCCAAGGTTCCTGTCATGATAGAAATAAAAAATCGAGGCACATATGTTATACCATCTGCAGAGGTCCGAAGGATTTGCAGAATCACGGAAACTGTTATTTGGCAGAACCTTCACATTATCTTTAAAGGCCTGACATCAAGAGATATTTGATTATTGAAACTTCTAGGTCCCTTGACAAACCATTTGATTCGGCTGAAATGGATGAACACATTAAAAGTCAAGACATTTTCGATAATCATCGGAGCCAGCTATCTAAACTTATAATTGGAATATTTCTTGATGTAAGGCTATATCATGAAGCGAAGACAAAAAATCAACCGATTCAGAATATTCGACAAAAATATACAAAGTTGATTTTATTCAAAAACCAATAAAGTTTGAGTGTCTCACTATTTTTATTAATATTGTGATATGTAAATAGTTCTTTTTTCCTAACTTTGTAAGCATATTTTTATTATTTAGCTAAAAACTTCACCTTTTGTATTATATTGGAGCAAATAATTTCGAATGCCAAGTTACATTAACTAATTTTATCCGTGCTACACCGTAGTTTTATTTCGATATGAAATAACCAAATTTTCAGAATCTTTTTTCGATGAAGTAACTCATGCTTTTCTTTTGACTCCTTGACACCTTGACAAATATACAGTAGCCGCCAAAATTATAGCAACCGCCTAAAATTTTATGAAACTTTGATCAGTGTATTAGTTATCAAAGAAGTGATGGTGCATTTAAAAACCTCAATTCATTTGTCAATATGGATCATTTTTGCCAAGTTCAAAATTTCATAGCTTGACTATCCTTTTTTAAATAATTCTGAAATTTTCAGGGAGTACATACTTTTTGCCCCTCTTTCGAATGGTGCTAGTCAATTTTATCAAAAGTTACACACAAAAAAGTTGAAAAAGTAGCTTGTTTTTGAACATGAAAAAAAGGCAATAAACAATGTTTTGAAAAAAATCACCAGGACACGTAAACTAACAAATAAAGTTTGTTAATGCACCATCACTTCTATGATAACTGATGCAGGATTAAAGTTTCTTCAAATTTTGGGAGGTTGCTATAATTTTCGCCGCTACTGTACATAATCTTTTCCCTACAAACCTAGTACTCACAACTAAGAAATTTGATATTGAACTGAAGCTCATTTTTACTTCACCTGTACATACGTAGCTTTGTAACCTCGACCGTGAAACTCCAAACGAACAAAACATTTTTGCGAACCCAGGATTTTCTGTTCGTTTATTCACTTAAAAAATCGATCCACTCACACTTTGAACTTTTGGCCTCAACTATATGTCTTTGTAATATTTAGCATATTTTTTTCGTGAATTGGATTGAAAGTAGACATTGTTTTTCTCTAATATTATATGTTGAAGTTCAAAATATGTTTACCTTTGATGTTATGTGTTCCTAAATCAGGTGGTCCTTTAAAAAGGACTGTAGGTTCAAGGTGTACTTTATTTTGTAAATAAATTTCATGTAAATAAGACAAACCAAATACATATGCTGTTTTGTTTTAGGTTTTGGAAAAAACCACTTACGTTGAATGAACTCCTAGAAGAAATAGAAGACGTTGACAATGTTGCTGATATTCCCAACGAAATAATTCTCTTTCCTCCTGATAATGCCAACGAGTATATCACTGACGAAGATTCCGGAGACGAAAATGACGTCGTGATGAATAACCTACCAGGATCTCAGTTGCGGGGAAATGTAGAAGTTTTTATGGCTAGAAATCAAGAAGATAATGGGGAAAATTCCGAAGATGTGACAGCAGAAGAAGCAATAGCAGAAGATGTAAAAGCAGTAGAAGGAGAGGATGTAATATCAGAGGAAGGTGCAATAGCAGAAGATGAGGTGATAGGTGATTGGGATAGCGACGACGACTTGCCTTTATCTCGGCTTGTTCAAAGAAAAATCAAAAAAATTTTTTTTCAACTATTTGGTCGGAAAAGACTTGGAGGAAAATTTGCCTACCTGGAATTTTGTTTACCACACCAAAAACAATTGCTCTCCTGCAAGCCTTTTCAGAAGATTTTTTGATCAAAACATTATTGAGGACATCGTTCAGTTTACAAATCTATATGCTTCTCAAAAAAATCGACAAGCTGATGCAACAGTTGACGACATATATTTCTTTATTGGAGTCCTACTTGTGAGTGGCTACTGTGATGTGTCAAGGAAGAAAATGTACTGGCAAAATTCCTCAGATACTAATAACGCACTGATCTCTTCTTCAATTTCGAGAGATCGTTTTCAGTATCTGATGAGCAATTTTCACTGTGTTGATAACCATAATTTGGCAAAAGATGACCGATTTGCCAAAGTAAGACCACTTTTTCGAGACCTAAATAAAAAGTTTCTAGAATTTGCTCCAACGGAAAAATACCATTCCGTTGATGAAGCCATGGTGCCATATTTTGGCCGCCATGGCTGCAAGCAATTTATCAAAGGCAAACCCATACGTTGGGGATATAAGTTCTGGGTAGGTACTACTCGCTTGGGATACATAGTGTATTTTGAGCCTTATCAAGGCTCGACTACAATCTTATCAGAAAAATACAAAGATCTGGGTCTCGGTGCATCTGTTGTTCTGCAGTATGCAGATGTCTTACAATCGACAGGATTTAGCAACTATCATATATTCTTCGACAATTTCTTTACCTCATTATCACTAATGAAAGAGCTTACATTTCGTAAAATTAGGGCAACAGGAACCATCAGGGATAACAGGCTGCCAAATTGCCCATTGACTGATGCAAAATCTTTCAAAAAAAAACCCAGGGGTGATTACCAATATGCATTATTATTATTATTAATTATTACCATTGCCTCTAACGCTTCTTCCATACTACCAACAAATAAAGTGAAGCGGTTTTCTCAAAAAGAAAAACAACATATCTACATTGATCAGCCTAAGCCCATAAAATTATACAACGAAAATATGGGAGGAGTCGATCGCAGCGATCAAAATATTGGGCAGTATCGCATTTCAATTAGAGGGAAAAAATGGTACTTCCCATTGGTGAGCCAGTGCATTGATATGGCCAATCAGAATGCCTGGTATTTGCACAGATTTGATGGCGGCAAACCTGATCAACTAGCTTTCAGAAGAGCTGTAGCTGTTGAACTATTAGAGTCACATAAGGTCTTGAATAGTCGAAGAGCATCAAGAAGACCAGAAAGTTATAAGGAACATTCTCGATACGATCGAATTGATCATATGGTAATATACCAAAATAACCAAACGAAGTGTGGAGTGTGCCATAAGAAAGCTAATTTCCGATGTCAAAAATGCGACATTGGATTGCATCCCAAGGACTGTTTCCATCAATTCCACACCTTATAATTTGTTTAATAATTTTATTTTGTAATTACATATATTAATTTCAATAAACTTTCATTTAACATTGTTACGTTCGTTTAGACATGTTTAACACTATGGTCCTTTTAAAAGGACGCCCTTTATTCCAAAACTTGGGGTTCAAATATCTTTTCGTCGGTATTCCCTACATACATGTTGGCACGTCGGCTTCGCTTTAGAAGCTCCAATTTTAGATGTTCTAAGTTTCTAACCAAAAAGAAGGTAAAGGCCAGCTGCAATACGAAGACTACCTATTAATCTACAGCGGAGTAGAAAAGCAAATAAGAGCTAAAGAAGGAGTAGCAATCGCAGTGTCAAGGAAGTACCAAAGTAGTATAAGGGAATGCAGCTATATATCTCCACGTATCTTGGTTGTAAAAATGGAAGCTGAGGACCAAAAACTCAACATCATGTCAGTTTACTCACCTGAAGACAATAAACCAAAACAAGAAAGGGAACTCTTTTACGACCAACTCCAAAACATAGTCCAATCATTACCAAGAGACCAAAAATTAATAATTCTTGAAGATTTTAACGCCCGCATTGGAAATCAAATAGTCCCTGGAATTAAGCAAAGGTTTAATGAAAATACACTGAATGATAATGGAGAACTTATGATTGATTTGTGCTCCTTCAATGAGCTACGCATTAACAACACCTTCTACGACCATAAAGTGCAATTCAAATTCACATTCGGTAACACTAGAGGCCATAGATCTACCATCGACTATATTGTTACAAACCGATGCATCCATCCACTACAAATACTTGATGTCAGGACGCTAAATTCCGCTGATGTAGGAAGTGATCACAGCCTACTACTAGCAAAAATTAACATCAAATTTAAACCATACAAGAACCCAAGACAAACATCTCAAGAATCAAAAATTAATATAGAATCGCTATGGGACCTGTCGACTAAACAATTATACCAGAATCGACTAGCAGAAAAAATCCAAGTAAACCCAATAAGAGTAGAAGATAGCATTAATACCTCATGGGAAAAACTGAAGAGCAACATTAAAGGGGCCGCATGTGAATCCTTAGGCACCCGAAATATAAAAAAAAATAATAACAACACCAAAACAAACAAAACTCCATGGTTCCGCCCAGAAATTAAAGAAAAATGCAGAGAGAAGAAAATGGCTTACCTCACGTACAGAACACTACAGACACAAGAATCATATGAGACATATAGAAGAATCAGAAACGAAACAACAGCACTAGTTAGACAAATAAAAGATCAACATTGGGAATTTTTTTCGAGACGGATGGAAAGTGACTTCTACGGCCTTCAAAAACAAATTTGGCGCTTCATAAGAACCCAAAGAAAAGAGGTTAACGAGTTAGTCGAAACTAATCACATACCAATGGAAACTTGGGTTGAATATCTATCAGAATTATATAAATCGGAAGAAGTGGAGGTTGAACTTGATACACCCGAAATAGTGACGAACGACAACGTACAGATTGAGACAGCAGACATAAATATAGCCCTTCGAAAACTAAAAAATAGAAAGAGCCCGGGGCAAGATGAGATCCCCAATGAACTACTTAAATATGGCGGCCAATGCCTAATTCAGCAGATTACATCCCTTATTCATAAAATCATCTACCAACACAGGATTCCCGATGAATGGCGAACCAGCACCACTATTCTTATGTTTAAGAAGGGTGACAAGAAACTGCCCTCAAACTATAGAGGCATAAATCTTTTGAGCACTACCCTGAAACTAACAACCAAAGTTATAACAAACAAAATTAACGATTTAACATCCTTAGCAGATGAACAGCAGGGATTCAGGTCGGGCAGATCATGTACGGATGCGGTTTTTGTTATAAGACAGATAACAGAAAAATCAATTGAATACAATAGACCAGCGTATATGTGCTTTATTGATTTGGAGGGGGCGTTCGACCGTGTGCGGTTGAAAGACGTTGTGCATCTTCTTTATAATAGGCAAATACCACACAATCTCATTAAAACTATCGAAAACATATATGAAGCGAATCAAATTCAGGCCAAAATTAATGGAGCACTGACCGAACCAATAAGTGCAGGTCGTGGTATTCGACAAGGTGACTCCCTGAGTCCTCTTTTGTTCAACATCATCATGGACGAAATTATAAGAAATGTACGCCCGCTAAAGGGATACAGCATGGGTGACCAGGATATTACAGTTCTCTGCTATGCAGATGACTGTGTGTTACTGGCTGAAAGTGAAGACGATTTACAGCGTTTACTGCATCGATTTAGCTGCACTGCCAAGTCACTCAATATGCGCATATCGACTAAGAAAACTAAATGCATGACGACATCAAAAGTACCACTAAGATGCAAACTAGAAGTGGACGGCAATATTATCCAGCAGGAAATGAAGTTTAAATATCTAGGCATAGATATTTCAGGATATGGCGATGTTGAGGCGGAGGTCAGAGAAAGGACAACAAAGGCAACGAGAATAGCAGGATGTTTGAATGACACAATATGGCGAAATAAAAATAAAACGGTGGAAACGAAGTCCAGAATCTATAAGGCCGCGGTAAGACCAATAATGACATACACTGCAGAAACTAGACCTGATACGGCAAAAACCAAACAACTACTAGAGACATCCGAAATGAGAGTACTTCGCAGAATAGCTGGAAAGACCCTTCTGGACAGGGAGAGAAGTGAGAACATAAGGAGAGCATGCATGGTGGAAAACGTAAACGAATGGGTACTTGATAGGAAGAGAGAGTGGGACCAGCACATCAGCAGAATGGACAACGGAAGAATAGTCAGAATTGCGCGTGACAAATCACCGCTAGGTCGAAGAAGCTTAGGGCGGCCACGAAAGCGATGGAGCGACAATTTGGCAGTCTGACGGGTAGAGACGACGCAAACAAACAGGCGGTTCGCCTATTTCTAAGTAGGAAGAAGAAGAAGAAGAAGTTTCTAATCTAATTATCATCACTGACAGTGATAACAGTTAATACCTAGTATAATAGTGGACACTGGACACAACACAACATGAAACCCGGTAGGAGAGATACGGTAAGACAAATTTCAGTTTTCATTTTTTGATTTAAATCATGTACCTCATACCATACCTATATGCCTATTTTATATCATATTATCGAAATTACATGAAATACCTAGATCCATATTTTTCAATCAAAAACTCAAATTTTAATTCCTAATTTATATTATTTATAAACACTTTAAACAATCTGTTGAAAAACCATACCAAATGTTACTTTTAGGCAGTGTAGTTTTCGCGAATTTTCATATCAGATTACGACAGAGAATCTCACTTTCCCACGGAATGACTGTACAACGCTTAACCACAAATTCCTTGACCAAAAATAAGGCGATCTAGGCAAACTTACCTATATCCAAAATTGCTTCGTTGAGTCTACAGAGGGGTACAAAGATTCAAAGAAAAATTGGTTTTTCCTACATTTTTCAAAAACGTGCAAACGATTTTGATAATTTTTGGTACCTAGTTTTAGACCGTGAAATTACGTTTTTATTATACAAGAAGTATTAGGACATACTTTGTCCTATCCATCTATCACAAGATGGAATTCATTTTTAGATCAGTTTCTCAAATACTAGATGAAAAAGAAAAACTGAAGAGTCTATTTGAGGAATTAGATTTGAACAAAGACATTTTCAAAGATTCGGAGATGTAATATTTAGAAGAATATTGTAAGGTTCTTAAACCAATCGCAGATACGTTGGATTTCTTACAAGGCGAAAACAATACATATTTTGGATATGTATTATCAAGCATATTATCTCTAAAAGTAAAGTTATACAAGCTTCAGAATAATAAAGAGATTAAGTTGTTATCTGCTGTAGTAGAAAAACTTCGCAGCTCTTTAGTTCGACATGAATTACATGAAATACCTAGATCCATATTTTTCAATCAAAAACTCAAATTTTAATTCCTAATTTATATTATTTATAAACACTTTAAACAATCTGTTGAAAAACCATACCAAATGTTACTTTTAGGCAGTGTAGTTTTCGCGAATTTTTATATCAGATTACGACAGAGAATCTCACTTTCCCACGGAATGACTGTACAACGCTTAACCACAAATTCCTTGACCAAAAATAAGGCGATCTAGGCAAACTTACCTATATCCAAAATTGCTTCGTTGAGTCTACAGAGGGGTACAAAGATTCAAAGAAAAATTGGTTTTTCCTACATTTTTCAAAAACGTGCAAACGATTTTGATAATTTTTGGTACCTAGTTTTAGACCGTGAAATTACGTTTTTTGTTTCTATATCAGTCAATTTTTGGCCTTTAAACGAG
Organism: Orchestes rusci; assembly: GCA_958502075.1. Classification (NCBI taxonomy): domain Eukaryota; kingdom Metazoa; phylum Arthropoda; class Insecta; order Coleoptera; family Curculionidae; genus Orchestes; species Orchestes rusci. Next base: position 16,711,128 of record OY293313.1, on the reverse strand, counting down.
AAATGACCAATATACAACTTGCTCCAAATTCCGTCCTAACCCTGAATCCGAACTTACTGGAGAAAATTTAAATGAATGAAAATTTAAAAAAATTGAAAAATTTGTCAAGTCAGCATTTTACTACTTCCATATTATGACTTTTATTCCATATTATGACTTTTATACAACAACAGGTTATCATGTACAGGTATAAAAGTCATAATATGCAAGTGGTAAAATGCGGACTTGCAAAATCGTTTTAATTTTTTGAAAAATTTATAAATCAAAATTTTCTTATGTAAGTTTGGAATTAGGGTTTTGACTACATTTGGAGCAAGTTTTTTATTTGTCATTTCACGTTAAAAGGCCAAGAAATGACTGTTTGCTCTTGTCTAATTTTATGTTTTTACATTTTTGAGACGTCCTGTATAATAAAAATCAATTTTCTCATCGCAGCTCCTATTTTTTTGAAAAGCAGACTTTTTTTTGTCAAGATTGTCGTATCGTTCAATTATTTTATACGTACAGAGAATAAAAAGTGAGTGATAATTACTCATCTTATGTTTTATCATAGGATAATTAAGACACAGATGAACGCTACGATGAAAGCAATACTGCTAAAAGTGATAAAGATCTTGAAGTGGAAGATCCATCTTTGACAGAAAGTGACGATGACCCCGAATACCGGCCGGGCTAGGAAAAACGCCCAACAATTTTACCCGATTACTTTAATGTTCGTTCCAAAAAGGGAAAAAGTCTGATTAGCACAAAATCAAAAGAGTCGATGGGCAGTGGCAGGTAAAAGCAAAATAAAATTTATTATTTAACCTTAGAACTAGCATCAAATTGTTCTCAGACGACATAACACGAACATAACAAACAGCAGCAGCAGCAGCGCTTTACGAATAAATGATGAAGACGAACACAATATGAACGATGACGAACATGACGAATCAAAAACTAAATTCCAAAAACATCCATTGTTTGATGGAACTTTTTTTAATTTTATCAACATCGTGGGAAGAAATATTCGTACCAAGTGCCAACTTTGCAAAACTGACCCTGAAAGGGACCATCAAACAGCAACTCAAGTTTTTTGAAACATATGCGTTCCAAACACCCGGGCAGCGTTGACCAATATAATACATATAAAATAGAGAAAAGGAAACCTATGCAGAAAAACAAAGCTTTTGATTCTAATGGACATAATTTAAAAAGAATGCGTCAAACTACATTGATTGAGATTGATAAAACTACCAAAAGGAACCACTGTAAAGTCGACCAAAGAGATTTTGATAAGCGGCTAGTCCAGTTTGTCGTAAAAACAATGTCTCCTACTGCGATAATCGAGCACCCCAGTTTTATCAATTTATTTTTCCACACGGGGATCTCATTAATGAGTCGAAGAACTTTGGGTCGGAGAATGAATGAAGCTTTTCAACAAAGCATGCAAAAAATCAGGCAGCAACTAAATTCGATGTATGTACAACAGCGGATATCTGGTCTGCCAAACGAAGAAGTTTCCTTGGAGTTACCTGCCATTGGATTGACGATCAACTGAAACGACATTCAGCTGCCTTGCCCTGCAGAAGATTTTCAGGCACTCAGTCCTTTAGCAGAATAGCGGAGGTTCTTGAGGACATCCATGTGCTATTCAATCTGAATCCTGAAAGAATTGTATCCACGATAACGGATAATGGATCCAATTTTTTTAAGGCGTTTAAGGAATACGGTGTCAACACTGTCAACGTCAATATTATGAGTGAGGATTTAGACTCATATTCTGACTGACTGAAAAATCCAGATATTGGTGAGGGTGAGGATAACAATAATGATTTTTTTTTGCCATCCCATATTGATGAGACTGACAAAAAAGACTGTTCTCTTCCAAATCACATCAGGTGTGTTAGTCATACCCTAAATCTGATATCCACAACAGATTTTAATAATGCAATTAATTCAAATACTGTGCTAAGATCTAGACATGACAAAATTATACAAAAGTGCAATAAACTGTGGTCAAAAGCAGAAAGGCCAAAAAGAGCAAAAATTATACAAGAAGTATTAGGACATACTTTGTCCTATCCATCTATCACAAGATGGAATTCATTTTTAGATCAGTTTCTCAAATACTAGATGAAAAAGAAAAACTGAAGAGTCTATTTGAGGAATTAGATTTGAACAAAGACATTTTCAAAGATTCGGAGATGTAATATTTGGAAGAATATTGTAAGGTTCTTAAACCAATCGCAGATACGTTGGATTTCTTACAAGGCGAAAACAATACATATTTTGGATATGTATTATCAAGCATATTATCTCTAAAAGTAAAGTTATACAAGCTTCAGAATAATAAAGAGATTAAGTTGTTATCTGCTGTAGTAGAAAAACTTCGCAGCTCTTTAGTTCGACGATTTGATAACTTTTTTACTTTAAGTCCTCATTCGGAAGAAGCCATTATTGCTGCTTTGACGCTTCCCTCTATTAAGCTTCGTTGGTTTTCCATTTTCAAGGAAAGTAATCCATCAATTGACAATAGAGATATACAAAAGATGTTTATAAAGAGAACTAAAAAAATTATTTCCAGCCAAGAATTACGTGACAATAATAATGACACTCGTACTGAATCCGTTATTGATTTTTTTTTATTTCAATGAATCTATAGACCTTGCATCAACTAAATCATTGGATATCCAATTACCTGAAAACAATCAGCCCAATTCACTCGAATCACTGGAAAGTAAAATTGAATTGGAATTTTAAAATATCTAAGCGACGGAAGATCCACCATTGGTAGCTTGGAAGACTATCCGCAATTATGAAGAAAATCTTTATGAGGTTCAATACTTCTCTAGCTTCTTCGGCATCTGTGGAGAGATTGTTTTCTTTTGCAACATACATTGATGCTCCCAGACTACATGGATTATCTGACAAATTGTTTGAAAAATTGGTTATGTTGAAAGGAAACACTATTTACATGTCATTGTGTTAAAGTGTTGAGTTGAAAAAATACAGTACATTTCATTTAATGACTATTATTTGTATTTTCTCTTTTTAGTAAAAATCATGAATCGGTTTTATGTATCTTTAGTTTCATTTTCAGTTGATAAATAAATAATTCAAATATAGCTTAAGAGTAGCTTATAGTTACTTTAATATGTAGTTAAGCTACCAAGAACTTCACTACTTTTTTAAAGAGGTAGTTAAGTTACTTGATAGGTCAACTACTTATAATTTGAAGTAGCTAGTAGCTAGTTACTTTTTTTAAGTAGCATGCCCAGCTCTGATTTCAATCTCATCTTGGAAACCTGAAGTGGATCTACCCTACCATAAAATGCCCCTAAACTTTGAACCGCTTTCTTTATTTTGAGGTGCAATTTGTGATTTAGGGTTAGGAACTAGACTTTGTTATTTATTTTATTTCGTCCAACATTGTAAATTGTACTGTTAAATAATTTTTGCTTATTTTTATTTATTTTACGTCTGTATAATTTATTATTTGAATTCCTTGGTTATTAGACATGTACTTATACCTCTTTGATAGTATTTTTTGTAAATTTTTGTGAAGCTAGGCTGAATAAACGATTATTTATTTATTTTATCGGGTGACTTATTGATACCTGCCGTTAAACAACTTTCACCAGAATTTGGTGAGTTAATATGTAATTTGATATGGAACCCTTACACACTGTCATATTTTCTAGTCGAAAATGTAGCACATCGGTTGAGGGTTCAAAAAGTAGAGGTCCAGAAGAAATTGAGGCCGGTCTCAACTCGAACGGCCTTGCGTCAAACAAAAGCGTTCTACCACCGTATCCAGAAATAAAAAAAAACGCGGGTTGGTAAGTCAACAAACATTGTATGTAATCAGAGTGTCCCAGAAATATGGGGACGATTAGTAGGAACAAAAATAAGACCAAAATGTTCTATAAAATATTTCCGTAAGACCCTTTTTTTCGGTATCTCAAGTACTCTTAAGTAACATCCTGACGAAGGTTTTTCCGTGAAAGCTACGAAACGGTGAAATCAATTTTAATGAAACTTGGATATTATACGCAGCACATAAAGACTGATAATTTTAGATTAAAGCCAGTGGCGTCTCTACGGTGGCCCGGCCGCAAAAGGTGCCCGGTAACAAAGAAAGTGAATCCGCAGTTATTAAAAAATGTTTCATGTTTTTATTAAACCCTCGTTCACAATTTGCAATAGCGGCATCCAGCATAATATCACAGAGCTCTGTGAAGAGATTTCTTATGTCGACAATCGATAAAACTATAAATGACGATTTGGTGCATAAGCTCTATGCATGCACATGTCAACATCAACAAGATATTTGATTCGGGTATTCCCATTCTGTCATTTCGCTTTGGCAATTATTAGCTTGCATCCTGTCGTTTCGTGGAACTTTGGTTTTTGTGCCTGTTCCACTGTTTCTTTTTAGTGTTGACTGTTTATGTATTACTAAGACGTTGTTCGTCTTTGGGTGCATATTACGTGCGTAAATATCAAGGAATAATAAAGGTGAGCCCAATACATGTATTCGTTTAAATATTATTATTTTTTTACATTTGGTGATATAGATTTTCTGATAGATCAACTTTTAAGAGAGTAGCAGTGTGTTCTCTATCAAGAATGATTAATACTTATAAACATAAATCGGGAGCTCAAAAGCGCAAGAAGCTGGAGGAGGCAAATGCTAGAAAGAAAAAGCTACCAAAAATTACTTCATTTTTCACACTTCAAAGGCTTCCACTAGTAGCCAATGTAAGTCAAAGTAGTAAATTATTTTTTATTATAGTTTCTTGAATTCCAGCAGAAACCCTCGAAGATATCACTCCTTCAATAGAATGCCCCACTCAACCAGAATTGGGTTCAGACTGTTCCGAGACTGATAGTGACAGTGTTGGTATTGGTGAAGAAGTTGAAGTGAACCAAACCGAAAATATTGAAACTTTTACTAATATTGCTGCTGAGACAAGTGAAGCAAAGGTTTTAAAAACTGATAAAGGCTATTACAATCCAGGTATGGTGCTAACGGACGAAGAGAGGATATTTTTGATCACTAATGAAAAATGTAGGCCATTGGGCTCTTTTCCTAAAGATGATAAAGGTAGGATTTTTTCAGCTTATTACTACACGAAAACAAGTATGTCAGGAATGAAAACTGAGCGTTTGTGGCTGTGTTACTCTAGAATCCTGGACAAATGCTACTTCCTACCTTGCTGGTTATTTGCACAGCCAATGATGCCATTGGGACTGGCTACAATGATTGGAGGCATCTTCAACAAGCAATTGGTAGACATGAGCAAAAGCTGGACCACAACATATCTTGCGCTATATTTGATCGCTGGAGACTAGACCAGACTATTGATGTTGAACTTGATTCAAAAATGCGACAAGAAATGAATGTATGAAGACAAATTTTGGAGCATGTCATCGAAGTTACTCTCACACTAGCCCCTTGCAATATGTCATTTAGAGGTCATGATCCAGTTCTACAGAATTTATTAGAAAATAGGAAATAGCATTCAATAACTCATCTAAGTACAGCTTTACAAAAAAAGGTTATTGAAATAAACTGCGCGTCTTTTGAAGTTGATAATTGATTTCTCTCTGATCAAGCTACTCTAAAATAAATCTACAATGTGCTTTGTAGTCCAGTATTATTCTTTCAACATTTCTGCTAAACTAAACGTGCAGTACAAAGGCATCATCGGTTTATCAGGTATACAAATAAACAACATTCCGTAGCTGTAAAAAATATCAGCATTGGTATCTTCATAATATAAGATTTTTTTTGTGGTTGTTTTAATAACTTGTAAACATTTCATTTGGGATGCTCTCATTGGGAACATCAAGTAACAGTGAAATATGCCTCTGCGAAGACTTCCCCCGGAAGACCTTGCTGCAATTGTTGCAAATTTATTTCAAAAAGTCGCTGAAATGTACAATGTGTCACAGAGTGTTATCAGTCGCGCTTGGAATCGTCATCAACAAACTGGTAGTGCTAGGTAATATGCAACATGGTGGTGGTCGCCAACGAGCTACCAACAGACGACAAGACCATTTTTTGGTTAGAACTGCCAGACGGAATAGCACATTCTCCGCGTCCAGGATTCGAGCAGGCTCTGGAATCCGCGTAAGCCTGTTAACAATAAGAAGAAGGCTTCATGAAGCTGGTCTTTATGCAAGAAGGAGAGCTAGACACCCCCTGTTGCACAGGGAGCATCATGTTGCCCGCAGAAGATGAGCCCAAGCTCACCGTCTTTGGACTGGTGCCGAATGGAGGAATTGTCTATTCACGGATGAGTCCAGATTCGCATTATATCACTCAGATAGTCGTACTTTACATGGCGTGAACGTGGAATGAGATATCATGAACGGCACATGACCCCCACTGTTGCTTTTGGAGGTGGCTCTATAACGGTATGGGGTGGAATTTCTCTACAGTCACGCACTGAGCTCGTTATCCTGAATAGAGGTACAATGAATGCACTACGGTATCAAGACTTAGTTATTGAACCCATTATCGTACCATTTGCTCGGCAATTTGGATAGAACTTCTTCTTTGTAGACGATAATGCTCGTCCCCACCGTGTTAGAATAATAAATTTGGCATTGGAACGCATTGGCCTCCACGTTCACCAGGTATTCGGAATACATTAACATATACATAATACATTGATATTTTTGGAAAAACCTTGCACACTGTCATATTTTCTAGTCGAAAATGTAGCACATAGGTTGAGGGCTTAGGAAGTAGAGGTCCAGAAGAAAGTGAGGCCGGTCTCAACTCGAACGGCCTTGAGTCAAACGCGATCTACCACCGTATCCAGAATTAAAAAAAACCGCGTACACGGGGTGTCCCAGAAATATTGAGAAATACTTCAGGGAAGGTAAGTAGGAACAAAAATAAGACTAAAATGTTCTATTACATATTTCCGTGAGACCCTTTTTTCGGAATTGTAAGTACTTTTTTCGACAGCCGTGCAGAAAAATCAATTTTCCGAACCAGTATTCGTGCCGAAAATAAGTTTTTCCGCACTACAGTTTTCGGCACGCAAACTTCAGTTTTCAGCACACATACTTCAATAGCATAGCACATAAACAAAAAGCTGCTTGAAGCCCTGATCCGAGTGTGTTCTATTGGCTTGGCAACGTGTAAATCAACTATCTGACATTCCGACATTATTATTATTATTTATTTTTTTTTGGACCTTGCATTTATTTCCGCACGTCTGTAGAAAAACTATTGTACCTAACACTTGCGGAAAATCTTTTTTCTGCAGTCGGCTGCTTCACCGAACTCCGATACGCGTCGTTCGGTGAACGGCAGACTCGTGCCGAAATATTCATTTTCCACAACTGTTAGGTAAATAGCTATTTTCTACAGCCGTGCGGAAAAATCAATTTTCCAAACCAATATCCGTGCAGAAAATAAGTTTTTCCGCACAAGTGCGGAAAAATCTCAGTTCTTGGCACGCATACTTCAATAGCATAGCATATAAACAAAAAGCTGCTTGAAGCCCTGATCCGAATGTGTTCTATTTGCTTGGCAACGTGTAAATCAACTATCTGACATTCCGACATTATTATTATTATTTATTTGTCTTTTGAACTTTGCATTTATTTCCGCACGTCTGTGGAAAAACTTTTGTACATAACACTTGCGGAAAATCTTTTTTCCGCACTTGTTGGGTGAATAGCTATTAAGTAACATCTTGAAAAAGGGTTTTCCGTGAAAGCTCCGAAACGGTGAAATCAATTTTATTGAAACTTGGATATTATACACAACCTATAAAGACTGATAATTTGAGATTAAAGCAGTATTTCAATCTCAACTTTGAAGCCTCAAGTGGACCAACCCAACCATAAAATGCCCCTAAACTTTGATAGGCATTCTTTTCTTTTGAGTTGCAATTTGTGATTCAGGGTAGGGAACTAGACTGTGTTATTTTTTTTACTTTATTTAATACTGTACCGTAAAGTATCATTTACCGGACCCAAAACCAGCCCGGTAAATGACACTTCACATCATCAGAGACTGTAAAAAAAATTACTTGAGTACTAAAAAAATGTCATTTTGCATCATCAAAGACTGTGGAATTGCACTGGTAGCATGGTTTGGCAGGCGCCATCTGATGATTTTAATTAATAACTTGACAAAGAATGTTGTAAACATATAATTAACCTATCCATTACCCAAGTGGTGACATGGTTTGGCTGGCGCCATCTCATGGTCAGAATGTGATGCGGACTGCCACTCTTAGTGTATGGTTTAAAAAAAAAGCACTTCAAACCGATTAAAAAAAAATATCACATTATGAAACATAACAATGTACGATACACAGCCGTTAAATGTCATTAAACTAGTCGTCTAGAAATTCTAGACTTGGCTTCTTCGTCCCCTTGTTCATAAACATCTTGACTCGTAATTTAAAAAGTCATTTACCGCCTTGGTAACATTGTAAATTGTACTGTAATAAATATTTACAGTACAGTACGCCTAAGTATGGTAAATGAGTTTTCAAATGACGAGTCGAGATGTTTATGGATGAGGCGACGGAGGAGCCGGGTCTGGAATTTCTAGACGAGTAGCTCAATGACATTTAACGGCTGTATATCGTACATTGTTTTGTTTCATACTGTGATAATATTTTTTAATGGGTTTAAAGTGCTTTCTTGTCAAACCATACACTTAGAGTGGCAGCCCGCCTCACATTCTTACCATGAGATGGCGCCAGCCGAACCATGTCACCACTTGGGTAATAGATATATTACCAACATTCTATGTCAAGTTATCAATTGAAATCATGAGATGGCGCCAGCCAAACCATGCTACCAATGCAATTTCACAGTCTTTGATGATGCAAGATGTAATTTTTGGAGTAGTCAAGTAATTTTTTTTTCACTCTGATGATATATGAAAAAAACGTTCGAGAATAGACAGTGATGATGATTTTGGAATTGATGAGCAAAACCCTTCTTCAATTGAGAAAATGAAGTCTATGATCAAATATTTTATCTTTTCATTTCAATTAGCGAGCAGTTCATGACATTTATTTTTTTTGCCAACCTTCAGCCTACAAATTTGATCTGTCACTGTAACTTTAAATAAAAAATGATCTGTAATTCCATATTAAATTTCATATTTCATGTAACAATATACCTATAAAACTATATACTGACCGCACTACATTTATCCAATGTGCCGAGCATAAGCCTGCCAAATTGAATCGGGACTGCAGTTTCTACGCATGAACAGAATCTTGATTTTTTTAATGGTAGTTTGCCGTGACGAGCCAATATACTGCATTTCGAAAACTTAATAAAAAAAAGCAGCAATCCAAGATCGAAAGAGAAAGTCTTTGTTTTCCAGGGCGTCTTGATAAACTTCATAAGCCAAATAGGTAATAGTTGGCCACTCAAGTGGAACATCAGGCTTCGTAGGACGAAAGCGGCTTCTCCTAAATTCAAAACAAAGCTTTTGCCGCCCTCCGTCGCGCTTGATGGGTGGGATTTGTACCGGAAACTGCTTTGGTGAGACTGCGCAGAAAAACCCGTCCCAATTCAAATGTGAGAGGAAATGATATTCTCGTTCTTACAGTCGGCTTATGGCGATATGCAATTTATCGGTATATAGTTTTATAGGTATATGCATGTAACCGCCAATGGTCTGTTTTGATCAATGAAATGAATACGACCTGGAAAAGCCCTGACACGATAAAAAAGTGAAGCAAGTTAGATTGATGAATAACAGCGCGGGTTGCATAACTAAGTGGGGTGCACTAGTGGAGCATAGCAAACATACCTATTATGTTCAAAACAGAATCCGCCATTTTATAATAATCATTTGACACAAGTAAATAGTGAACCAATTACCTTAATAAAAAGAAACAAAAGATAATAACTGATGATAGGGGATTTTGGATCATTGTTTCCGAAAGTGCTCTTTGACAGAAGATGAGACAGGTAACAGAGAAAGGAACTCCCCTTACATCTTTTTCGGTCGCACCTACCTCAAATTTACAGTAATTTGGCAATTGACAAGTCCCTTCCAGGTACGCTAGTATGCAATAGTATGCATTTCAATGCTTAAATATATATCAAAATGATCACAGTAATTATTGTTAAAACTTATGCAACCAGTTATTGCTTATTCGAAATGAAGGAATACCGACCCAGTTATGCAACCCGCGCTGTTATTCATCAATCTGATTTGCTTCACTTCTTTATCGTGTCAGCAATTAACGAGTCCCTTCCAGAGAAGATAGTATGAATTTCAATGGTTTTGATTGATTTATTCTGTCATTGTCAGTCATGTGTGGACAAACAGGATGGTTTTGGCATGAATCAGCTGGTTATTTCGTATGTGTAGTTGAAGTGTTGCAACAAACTATTATTTGGATGGTTTTGGCAACGTGATCAGAGGCTAATACTCATTTTCACAATTTATCGACTCAAGGGTTACATTGAAGGTTTTATCAGGGCTTCATAATCAATTTTTCAATCTGCTTAGTATTTGAGATTCCACGGATGTCAAGTTGGTGACATTCGACGAAATATTCCTCTCCTTGGTAGTATGACGTAGGAGGATACTGGTTTGGAGAACTCCCCCTTTAACTCCCACAGCAATTGTCTGGAATATTGTGTGGTGAATTTCGCGAATCGTTGAACTACAATTAGCGTTAAGCTGCTCATCGGAACCGGTCTCTGGGTTTTATTTGGTGACTGTCGGAAGACAAACACATTTTGGTTTCAAACTTTAATTTTCAGGGTCATCGCCTTAGGCACACAACAACCAAGCCCTCGATCATATTGATTGCCATGCCACGAACCATCCTCGTCGACCATTTCCGAATCGTCAGAACCGTGAGTCACCTGGGACTCTGGGACACAGACCCCACATCTCCATTTGTCAACAAAGTCTCGCCCGTCCGCTCAACGGCCTTCACCTGCCAAACTCAATCCACACCATTCCATTGTACTCTACTTCAACATATCAACCACGTCGACATTTCCGTTGTTAGTCCAGGAGCGGACGTGCAACCAGGGGCGGTCCTGACAGGTTGGGCGCCCGCGTGCAAAATTAATTATGGCCCCACTCCTCCCACCCCTTAAAATAACCGTTATTATGAGTGGTTAATTTTATTTTCAAAAAATATGAAAAACTAAAGTACAGGTACTAAAAACATAATGGAAATTCACAGAGGGAAAGGTAACAGGTATATTAGTAAGGAAACATCTATCACAGAAACTTATGAACCTTTTCTGATGATAAGATCTGAACAGTTAATAAATTAATAATTATTATGCGGGGTTATCCACGTTATTCAACACGAAACATTATGGCTGAGTTATCTGATTTTGAAGAAGTTCTATTTTCTGGATGGATAGGGACTCTTTAAGGCTACATTTCAAAAATATTTTCATGCTATGCAGATTAACCCCAAAACCAAAAAAGTATCAAAGTTGTATTTTTTTATATGGAACCCCCTGTATTTCAATTGAAAGTTCAATTGTTTCCTCAATTTTGAACAGAAATTGTGATACAACCAATGTTCGTAATTTGACCCGTTATCGAGATATCGTATTTTAAAAATGGCATTTTTGCATCTTTGACATACTATAAAACTCAGACGATTCAAGATAGAGAAAAACGATCTGCACTTACCATCTCAACTTTTCAAGAGCTATACAAGGACATTATATTGATTCTTGTGAAAAATGTAAAAAGTGGCGAAAAAAGTTGACAGTTGACAGTACCTTCTATTCAAATGACAGAATAGTTCTTGAAAAGTTGAGATAGGAAAGTGCGGAATATTTTTCTCTAACTCGAATAGTTTGAGTTCTATAGCATGTCAAAGTTGAAAAAATGCAATTTTTAAAACGCGATATCTCGATAACGTTTGAAATTACGAGCATTGCTTGTATCACAATTTTTGTTCAAAATTGAAATATCAGTTAAGATACAGGGGGTTCTATCTAAAAAGTCTAGTGTTGGCTTTCAATGGGTCAATACTGCTACTGCCTCAGACAGTTCCCCACGGCGGCGGTAGGTTGACTTGATCGAGGATCGGAGGCGGCATCGCCAGCCTTTGAATATGCATCGCCACAGAAGGAGAACGGACAAACCATTAACATTATGATGTGATATCGTGGATGTAGATGGTAACACCGTGATTTCATGGACGCGGTGACTCCCGAACGGTCAAAGATGCGAAATCTGGCTCCTCCAAATAAGGCTCGGATTTGTTTCTGTTGCTATTTGGCGCCCTTGTCATCAGGCGCCTGCGTGAGGGCACGCGTTTCCAGGACCGCTCCTGACTGGAAGAACTCCACTTCATTGTGCAATGAAACGTACCAATTCGATTGTTGATTGTCTTATTCAACATGGATTTGATGTAAATTGTATCACTGAAAAAGGAGAAACGCCGCTTCATTTTCCCGCGTCAAGAGGTAATATTCCAACTGTTGAATACCTCATTCACCACGGTTGTTTTGTCAATATGAGAAACAGATTGAACGGAACACCTCTTCATTATGCTGTAAAAAACGGATATACAACTACCCCTGCAGCTCTTATGAAATGCAGTTCGGACTTGGAAGGTGTTAATCAATGGCAGCACTTTTCATTCAGCACTGGTCTAATGTTAATTCCGTTAACAAATTTGATGAAACACTTCTACATCATGCTGCTGGGAGCGGACATACAACCAGTGTTTTGATCTACAAGATGAACATGGTTCCGATTTGAAGACAGTAAATATATGTGGGGAAACACCACTGCATATTGCTGCAGGACGTGAACGAACATCAATTTTTGACGTTCTTATTCAAAAGGGATCTGATTTTAATCTTTTTGAAAACCTGAAGGAGTCACCACTTTGCGGTGCTGCAAGCATGGGACGCACATCGACTGTTGAATATCTTTTTGGAACGGATTCAAGTAGCTGTACAGCACTCCATTGTGCAGATTTTTTTAGGACACACTCCAGTAGTTCAATTCCCTGTTGAAAATGGTTCAACTTTGGAAGCGATTGACGAATTTGAAAACACACCACTCCATAAAGCTGCAGAACGAGGACACAGGTTGATAGTTGAATTTCTCATCCAGCATGGATCCGACGTGAATGCTGTTAATCATTTAGGAGATACCCCTCTTCATAATGCTGTAACAAAAAGAAGCATGGCATGTATTGAAATACTAATCAATCATGGATCAGATTTAAAGGCTTTCAATAAGTGGCAAAAGACCCCACTGGATTGTGCTATAACACAAGGACATCTGCCCATTGTTGAATTTCTAATTCAACATGGATATGAACTGAAGACGGTCAATAAGCACGGATCAACTCCCAACAACTTCGCCGCAAGAGGGAGTAGAACTGCAGTACCTATTGAGGAAGGCACTGACTAACATCTTGTATTGTCTCTAATTGTTGTTGATTTTGTCATACAAATATACAGAATGTATTTTTTTGTCAATAAATATATTTATCGATCTAATCAATCATCAGTTGCTATGATATTGTTTTTTGTTTCATACCATCATGCTGTTCGCTTTCTTAGACTGTCTCCTTTTTACTCTCTGTTGTAGCCTGCATAAATATTCACCAGAAGTGCTCAACCATATGTTGCAACCTTTGGAACTGTGTGAGAGTCGGTTCACTCGCACTACTGATAGGCCTGGCGGTGGCGAACTGGTGGGCACATCCTCAATGAGAAAGTGGGGTGTTGAGGCTGTAAATCATTAGAGAATTGGGAGAGAGGTCCGTTAAAGGACGGGAGTAGAGATACATTTTTTGCAATTATTATAGTACGATATCCGGTATTAGAAATATCTAGCCTCATCTGTTATTTGATTATGATAAAGATTATATGTTAGATAATTTTGTTCATTGATAAATCGCGCATGGGTTGCCTAGCAAAATCACGGGCCTTCACTGTTGAATGATATTTACTTGGATTGATTTTTTTTGATCAACTTCCCTCATTCGTTATTGATGATGAGAAAATTGCACAAAGAATTGGAAAAATATAGGTTGCCTACTTTTCTTTGGGTACAACTATAAGGTTGCCAGGTACAAACAGGTGGACAGGCGTTGTAAATATACCCTTATATGTTATTTGATTGTTTTTTTTTAAAAAAGCTTATTTAATTCCCTATCCAACAGTATTGGGTTGCCGATCAAAAGTGTGTCCCATCCATGGTTGCCTCGATTCCAAAGTTGAATTTAAATTTTGGATTACTCCAAATAACTTTTGATATAATAAATATTATTCAACAGCGAAGGTTCGTGATTTTGCTAGGCAACTCATGCGCGATTTATCGATGATCAAATTATCTAACATATAATCTTTAGCATTATCAAATAACAGATGAGGCTAGATATTTCTAATACCGGATCATAGACTATTAATGTGTACTCGGTTTCGTCTTAGAAAAATCAGCAGTGTCAGTGTCATTTTTCATTGTCAGACTAGTCAAAATTTACTTGATTGCACTGGGTATGCTGTATCAGCGTTGTTGATTTTGTGTATAGTGTTACAGTGTAAAGTGTTTCGATCTGTTCCTGTTTCTATCTTTCGACAGTTCCTTGACAATGGAATAAAGGAAGTGGAGCCTAGAAGAGCTAATACCTACCTTTGAATGTAAGTTTCTAGATTAGGTCAGACAGTTATGTTGGGTGAAGATGCAAATGCTTTGTAGTATACGAATCCGCATGACTATTGTAGGTATACTTTTAATATATTATAGACAATTAAACCACATCAGAAGACATCCAAGATCTTTCCAATGAACTCATCAAAGAATTTAAACACGACCCAAGCAGCAAGGCAACGTCCGCCCAACGTTGTCCTATGCAACTCAGACGTTGGGTGACAACGTTGAGACGACCTCGTAGCGACCCTAATCTGGCACAGTTTGGGGAATCATTTTTGGGTCGCGTCGACGTTGTGCCGACCGCAAGCGCATATATTTTCTTTAGTCGGGAATAAGTTGGAGTCTAAAATGATTTGGTGAAAAAGACTGCACCTATTTTGATATGTTAGATGGAGATACATAAAGCGCTGATCTTTGTGCAAACAAGCAAGTAGTCAAAATCGAAAGATCATGATCATACACAAATGGCTACCTACCATGTTGAAAATCATTATTCTGTTTTCAAGTGCAACTATGGATGGTGAGTTAAAACCCAGTGAGTTTTATTGATAAATGTGTCGATGCTTCTACCAAATCTACCAAGCGCCCCTCCTATTTTCTGATTTCAGGAGAAACTTCATTTTTTATTTAAAAAACCAAATCATCAAGATACTCAAAATATACTTGAAACCACCTATAAAAATTTTCCCACGCTCAATATGGGTTAAAAAATGTCCTATCGCCTTCAATATTACCCAAAATATATTTTAAAATGCTCCTTTCATACCCCAAAAAAATAAGACATGACCTTAAAACGACAATTTCCAAGATGGCGAGTTTAGCGGTGAACCTTTCAACACCAACCCAACCACTAGCGAACGTAGAAATACAGGTTTCTCTATGAAGTATCTCTCTAACTAACCCAAACTAACCCAAACTAACCCAAACTAACCCAAACAAAGATTGGACATCTAGCGAAATAAAGTTCAACAAACAAATGAAACAGTCCAACGCTAGTTAAAAATAATTTTCAATAACAAAAACAGAGATCATTCTACGAAACTAATTGAATATAACTGAATGTTCCACTCATGTACAAAAAATTTCACAAGAGCAGTGGAATTCTCGGAGGCGTACAGCGAAAACTCCAAATCGATAATACCACTCTGTCATGGCAACACAAATTGGCACAAATAACCACGTTGTCAGGGCAATCAATATGGCAACGCAAATTAAGTGAAGTTATGTTCTAGAATTCGTGAAATATTCTTCTAATCATCAATCATGCTTTAAAATTAACCGGATAAATTTTCGCTCATGCGTGTTTTCTCTACACGCATTCGTGAAAATTTATCGGTAATTTTTAAGCGCTCGTGGTATTACCCCCGAAAACATTGCAAAAGATACTTTTTTTTGCGCATTCAGTGTGTTGATGGGACAGTCACATGATGACGTCATTGTCGGTTATTTTAACAACCTCAAATAACCTTGCACCCCAGAAAAAGCAAGAAGAGAGATCTGCAGCTGAACCAGTTTAAGTTTTCTATAAAATATTGTTAAATATTTGAATTGCTTCCATTTGCCTGCCATAATACTAAGTGCCAATTCACAATGAACGTAAGCGTAATACAACCGTAAACGTGGCCGTAAACATGACAGCAAAAATTACGTTAGTGTTCACATTAAACATGAACATGATTCGTAAGATCGTTACGTGCGCCGCGTACTTGCGTCTGTTATTCCTTTTAGCATATAATTGTGAACAGACATACCGATACAGTACATTTATCTTAACAGATTACGTTTCCGTTACGTCTTTTTTACGTATTACGTTCATTGTGAATTGGCACTAAGGTATTTATTATGCAATAAAGATATGAACTAAAAGTGGGGTTATGTATTTTCCAAATCAAAACACGGCGTATGTACGTATGTCAACCAAATAGCAACGTTGTGAAGTCCGACGTCGATCTAACGTTGGGTGAGGTAGCCAGTCCGACTTCGTCGGACTTTCTAGAATTTAATCAATATCAAACGTTGGTGCAACGTTGCAAAGTGACTTGAAGACAACGTTGGTAAATAGGTGAGGAAGCCAACGTTGGCAACACATTTCCTAAGTGCAAATTATTAGACGTTGCACTCAAAACGTCTGTATTACGTCAATCCGACGTTTGACAGGTATAAAAAGCGTTTAAGTAGTTATCTTACCAATTCTCAAAGTCGTAAGCTCGCAAGTCGACAGCTTTTGAAAATATTCCGATGAGGTATGCAATAATTATAGCAAAGGAATATAAAAATTACTTCTTTTGTTTCGAAAAACCATTCTTTTAGATTGAAAAAGAAGTATTTTAGAAAAAATCACAAAACATAGGTTTGATTCAATGAGAGCCTTTAAGAGAATCAT
Source organism: Orchestes rusci (assembly GCA_958502075.1). Lineage (NCBI taxonomy): Eukaryota > Metazoa > Arthropoda > Insecta > Coleoptera > Curculionidae > Orchestes > Orchestes rusci. Next base: position 16,694,098 of record OY293313.1, on the reverse strand, counting down.
TCATTAAAATCCAATAATATTTTGTGATTGAATCGATTATACGATATAATTGATAACCAAATATACACTATCAATTGGATGAAACCTCGCTGTGATTGAGGAATACTGAATGTAAAACCTCATTGAATCGAAGCGTTTGACTTTGAAAGATTTTTCTGTGTGCAGCGTGCCTTTTGCATCGTTAATAAGGCTTCGCAACTGGTTGGTTTATTTATATTTATTTTCTTTGACCATTTTCATTTCAGTTATTTTCCTTTGAATCTTTATTGTAATAAATTTCCGTTTGAATCTCCCGCTTATCATATGGCAACAGGGTATTTATACGCTTTTGAGCGTAAGCCCGAGTATAATTCTGAGAACTAATCTCAACCGTCATTCTGTTCGGTTACTTACATGTTTGAATCCCATTTCATATGAGGCTTTTGAAGTTTTGTTCTACTTTTATTGTAGACATCCTTCGGCGATTTTTGTCTAATAGAACTCGTCAGTAAATTCCAGTGCCTTGATTTTGCTGCTTTGTTTGGTATTTTGGGCACTTTGGTTCCGTTAGTGCTGGAATTTTGTCACTAGGTATCTGATTGAATTGGGTAAGTCCGCCGTACTTCTCTCCATGTGTTCTCATATCAAGTTTGGATCTTGTATACAGGATCAAAATTGTAAGTCCCTTACCATACCTCGTTCAACAGACAATTCAACCCTGTAACATACAGGGTGTTTATTAATTGAATACCGATACTCAAGGGTGATAATCCTTGGATGATTTTAAGACAAAAAGTTCATATGGTCCGCAAGAGCATAGATTTTAAGATACAGGGTGTTGAAATTTAAAAAAAAAAACTTTTTTCATCATCACTTTGATACTATTCCAGATATCTTTTTGAAATTTGGTACACGTCTTCTATGCATCAAAATGCATGGGAATGTTAGAGAGGGCGCCACTGATTTAAAAATATTGGATGACACAGCAGGGTGTCAATGCAATTAAGAAGATTTAATTTTTTTAAGCAAAAACCATGCGCCGGACGGAAAAAAATCAAGAGAACAAATTGGCTCAGAAATAAATAGAGATTTTGCAAATTATTTTTATTTTGGAAGGAAGCAGTGGCGTACAAGTCCCAAAAAACAAGTACAGTAGCCAAAAATATTGAGTGCAAAGCCCGTACGGACGCCACTGTTAAAAATAATGAAATTGTACATCACAAAATCCATATTGAAGCCTAGAAGACGTGTACCAAATTTCATAAAGATATCTGGAATAGTATCAAAGTGATTATAAAAAAAACATTTATTTTTTAATATTTCAGCACCCTGTATCTTCAAAATTAAGGTCTTGCGGACTTATGTTCATATGAACTTTTTGTCTTAAACTCATCCAAGGATTATCACCCTTAAGTATCGGCATTCAATCAATGAACACCCTGTATAAGTACTTGAACTTTTTATGGGAGACTCTGCAGATGTTGTTGAAACAAGTGGACCTCCAAGTTGGAAATATGCAGTTCCAACATAACGCATGACAGTGCTCCGCCACCATGGTATACGCTAATAGGGAAGCCGATGGACCGATTCTGTGGCCATCTAGGTCTCCAAACCTTAGTTAGCCTTGGACTATTTATTGTTGGGATTTGTCGATAATATCGTGATTGCTATGCCTTTTTTGAATGCCCAAACGAGATAAAGGAACTAATACGAGAAGTTTTTACAGCTGTTAACGACGATATGTTTTGTATAATGTACCAAGACAACTTTATACAGCGCATGCATATTTGCTTGGTCGCTGAAGAGATAAAGATTTTCTATAAAAATTCTTTTTAATATGCCAATACATATTTGGGATAATGTTTGTTTTTTCCAGATAAATCAACTCCCGCCTATTATTAATTTATCATTATTATTAATTTTAGAGAAGAAACACCTTATCATATATAATTCAATTTCAATTTATTTCATTAAATTAAAAAGTACAAGCAATTTTTAAAATAAAATTAACAATGGTTAGATTAAATCTACTATGTTGTTCCAACTCCTAGATGAATTAACATCTGTATGAGTTAAGTGAACGAAAACAAAATGATAATTAACCATTTTCCCTTCTCGTGTGCCGTTCAAAGAAAAACTAAAATCAAAATACAATTTTTCACCATAAAAAATAAATCAAAATGTTGACCTAGAGTAGTATTAATTTCCTAGCTAATTATATCTAAGAACTTAAAGTAGAAATGCTTGACAATGAACGATCTGCTTTGCTTTTTGAATTGTTTTACATTTGATATACGCCTTATTTCTATGGGTAACAAATTGTAACATTTAGGTGCCAAATAATCAAAGAACCTAAGGTTATTAGACTTATTATTTTGAGGTAACATGACATGTTTAGCTTGATTTATTCTTGTTTGGTATCCATGATTAATTGTATACTGTAAATGCTTATGTTGATGCATATATGCACATATTGCATGAATGTACATACAGTTTAAATTGCAGATTTCATCATTATATAACAACCTTGTTGAAAATAGTCTATTTTTCTTGAACATAACTCTTAAAATACAATTTTGAACTATCTGCAGGGGGTATATACTAGATTTGTAACATCCTCCCCAAACAATTAATCCATATCGGAACAAAGACTCCACCAGGGCTTTGTAGATTATCGCGATGAGCTTGCTGTCCATAATTTCTCTCAGTGTATAAAAGTTAAAAATTAGATAACGAATTCTGTTGGTGAGATAGCTTATATGCTTCGTCCATTTAAGGTGTTCGTCTATGAATATTCCCAGGTACTTTACTGCGGATACCTTTTTGATTGCGTAGTCCGCAGAAATATTGATGTAGTCGAAATCGGGCTTTCCTGCATTGGTCAGTGAGAAGGCCATGAAGTTTGTCTTTGAAAAATTAAGACACAGTCTGAACGAGTCAAGCCAATGTTTCACTCGATTAAATCCAAGCACTGCACGTTCCTTCGTCTCGACCCATGTGTCTCCACTGAAGAGTAGCACTGTGTCGTCTGCATACGAGATGATCCTACCTCCAACCTCCATTTTCAGAAGATCGTTAATATAAACAATAAAAAGAATTGGACCTAAAATTGTCCCTTGCGGAACACCCATGGTAATGATTTGCGGCTCACTCAAAGTATTGTTTATTTTCAGATATTGATTTCTATCGTCCAAGTAGCTTTGGAAAAGGTCCAGTGCAGATCCGCGTATTCCATATTGGTACAATACCTCCATGAGCTTGTTATGTGGCACAGTGTCAAAAGCCTTGGCAAGGTCAATGAAGATAGCCAATGATTTTCTGCTGTCGTTGAGGTTGCTTGATATATCTGACACCAAAGTGTACATCGCATCAGTTGTATTAGATCCTTCCCGAAAACCAAATTGATTTGCTGCTAATATTTTTGTTCGTTTCAAGAAATCCATCAGACGATCCTTTATGCATTTTTCGAATAATTTGGTTAAGTTGTTAATCAGACTTATGGGTCGATAATTCTGTATCTTATTTTTCTCCCCGGTCTTTAATATTGGAGTTATTATAGATTCCTTGAAATACTTTGGTATAACAGCTGTCGTCAAAATTAAATTAAAAATATGCACTAGTGGCTTGACCAAGGTTAAGTGAGTCGATTTTATTAGTTTCGATTGGATACCATCTTTTCCAGGTGAACATTCATTCTTTAGAGTTGAAATGTGTTGTATTAATTCTTTTTCCGTTACTGGACCCAGGTATATAGATTCTCTTGTAGTGTTCCGTATTTTTGCTGGATATATAGGTCTTGCTATTTGCTGGTCCATTTCGCTGGCGATGTTTATGAAATATTCATTGCAGTAGTTAGCCATATCCATGTCACTTTCAAACTCCTCATGATTTTTGTCTTCGATATTCAGTGTTGCATTATTATTTTTCTCCCTTTTGTTGGTAGCATCCGATATAATTTTATAAATACTTTTCATGTTTTTTTTATTTTGTAGTATAAGTTCTTTATAATAATCATATTTTTGTTTCTTTAGGAGTTTATTTAAATGGTTTCTGTATGATTTATACTGGTTGTTCAGCTCTTCATTGTAGTTTATTTTCAATTTTTTCTTAAGGGTTTTTTTCTATGTTTGATTGATATGATAAGACCTACTGTTATCCATTCTTTGATTTTCTTATGTCGTTTTGTTCTGATAGCTTGCCACACAGTTGAATTATTTATATGGTTTTGAATTGTGTTTATGAAGTGAGTTGTTGCTTGTTCTGGTTCATGAGATTTCATTACATCCTCCCATGTTTCAGTGGACAGGTATTTTTTGAGTTTTCCATAATTTATCCGTTGTTTAGCTCCAAGTTCAGCATTCTTGAGTTCCCTTGAGTCCGTTGCATGTACCATCAACATAATTGGATAATGATCTGTTACATCCGCTTGAATTACGAGTGATGTTAACTTATTACATATTCCGACCTTTTGTTTAATGAAAAGATGATCAATGCATGTAGCTGTATCTTGTGTTACTCTAGTTGCCAGATTAATGTATGACCGAAAACCATTTTCGCTCATCAATGACAGGTATTCATTTAGAAACGGTGTATTATCATTTAAGATGTTAATATTACTATCTCCCATGTAAATTTCAAAGTCACTATTCATGTCCAAACCATTTTCGAATATCTTATTCAAATCTTCTATAAATAAGGCGTTAGTGATTGGTGGGGGTTTATAAATGGCTGTGATTCCAAAAGACACATTATTATACACTAACCGAATTCTGGATATGTTTGCTTTAGAAAGTTCCAATTTCAGATGTTGGATATGCACATTCAAATAGTCTTTAACGTAAATCAGAAGTCCGTCATTCTTGTTGTAGTCACCTTGATTATAATAACTATCGTATCCCGGAATTTGTAGGTTATCACATGATGTCAGTTGGAAACATTCACTTAAAACTATAATATCAACTTGTGTGAGTTTGTAAGATTCCAAAAACAAAAGCAGTCCATCAAAGTTTTTCCTAACACTGCGAATATTAAGATGTATCAAGTTTAACATATTGTTCATTTTCACTATTTTTTCACTCATCTACATAAATGGCACTTTTATTTCCTTCCACCCTTTTTATTGTCTGTAATATTTCTTCATGTGGGATATTGAAAATTATAGAGTATAGTCTATTCTGTTCTTAAGAATTTCTAATTGATACTTATATGAAGGACAGTCATTGTTTGTCGTAGCATGAGAAATATCATATTTTGTTTTGAATTTTTGGTTAGAAATTATACAATTATTGCACTTTCTGTATTCTTCGGTACACTTACTTTTATTATGTTTGCCTCCACAGTATTCGCACACTTCATCTTTCTTGCAGTCTACAGTTTTATGATATAGTTCCTGACAGTTGAAGCATCTGTTGATCTTCAAATCTTCATACACCGGACATCTATTCCATCCAACGTGAATTTTTCTGTATTTCATACATTTGTGAAGCATACTGGCTGAACATTCGGCATAAATAGTCGAATCCATATTCTTCTTTCTTATGTAGGTAATTTTGATTTCATCTTGTTCAGTTATCCATTTATTTTGATTTTTAATGTTTCTTTCAATTGTTTCTTTTTCTTCTTCTCCCTGATAGCCAGGAATCTTGATTCTGGGTTTTTGCATTTTTGTAGTCACTATTTCATATCCATCTTTTAAGATTTCTTCGGCAGCTTTATGTAATTGTTCTGTTTCTGTTTTGTTGTTGCATTTAATAATCAAATTTCCGTTTGAAGTAACGTTAAAACTCTTTATTCCAATATTCAGCTTCGCTGGATTTAGTTTCTCTGTAATTTCTTTTTTTGTTCTTTGCTTGTCTTGTGATTGCTTTGGACGGATAATTAACTTTGGCACGCTTACTTTGTTTTCTAGCGGGGACTGCTCCGTGATTTGGGCATACGATTTTCTGGGACACTCATTTGCAGAAATATTTACCTTCAAATCTTCGATTTGTTGTTTTAAGAGATTAATTATTTCATTCTTACTTTGAATATTTTCATCCTTTTCCGAGATGATATTTTGTAGTAGGTTGTACGTTTCCAATTTCAGACAATTAGGACAGTAAAACTTCATCACCCTTTTGTTTCTCAGCTCCAGCACTTTGACTTCTGCTGATGATAATTTTCCACATGTTTTACAGCATATATTTTTGCACCAATCACAGTTGAAGATGTCCTTGTTTTTCACTTCATTACAATAGTGACATTGCATTTTTATGCCACTATGTAATTGATATTATTCAACTACAATTCTCAGGAAAAGCATCCTGTTCAGCTTGACAACAGCGCTCCCTCCACAGTCCATATGCAATATGTTCAGAATATCACGTAGAATTCGAAATTGCAATAATATTCATGGTGCTCCCTTTAGAATAAACGAGAAAATTGATGTTTCATACCATATTTTTTCATTCCATGCTCAATTGTTTTTCTGATAAAGGTCCCTCTTTCCTTACCAGAATCTCGACAATTTTTGCATTCACCCTTCGATAGACATTCCTGTCTTAGTTGTCAAGTAACGCTAGCTCGTGAAATTCGATATTCAGAAATAAAAAAAATCCCAGTATTTTTCTTATTTCTTGTTCACTTGGATGTTCTAGAGCTTTTCTTTAAATGTGGAAGAGCCAAAATGACACAAATTTCGAGTTTTATTAGATACCTACGTCAAGATATTGACGATGATTTGTTCTATAAGTAGATCCAGATAATTCACGATAAGAGATAAGGTGAAAAATATTTTGTTTGCATTTGAGCGATTCATTTAGTTCAGTCAGTTTGGTTGTAGAAATCACACGTCATCAACGAGAAGTTACAGAACAGTGATAAAGGCCAATGTCATACAAGTAAGCTGATAAAGACGGTGTCGTCATAATTCTTTGAATTACTTTGAACAGTTGAATTCTCTATTAACTGATGCCTTTTTGAAAAAGTCTGTCAGATACCTTCTCAGTAAAAAGAAAATTATCACTTCTAGTTTCGTTGCTTCTTTGCTATAGAAAAATCATGATTTTACATTCAAAAAAGAGATTTCCCTCGACTTCCTTCGTCTTAGCCAGGATCTAAAAATTGCTGAATATGGGTTTTTAGTTCATCTTGAATTGATTCGGTAGAAGCCAATGCTAAAATAATAATTTTACTAGGGGTTCCACAAGGTCCAGTTCAACCACGTATTGTGAGCGTTGCAATAGTGATGAAAGTTCATATTATCTAGGATCAGAAACCACAACTTTTTCGATTTTTATATGTAGTGCTACAGAGAGAGAATGTACAAACTTAAAATGAACTATAAGTACCTAATATATCACCCTGTGAATCACCCATTCACGTAGAAAGGTGCATGTCCCGTTGGAAGTATTTCAAGAACGGATTTTCCAAATAATATCCTGAATTTTCAGTACATATAAAAATGCCCGTCAAGTTTAACAAATATTTTGGTGATCACGGCGTACGCCAGTCAATAGCGACATTATAAAAACCAAACATTGCAAATGCGCATTAATCCACGATTTTTTGATATTCTTTCAAGAATAGTTCACAATACCCCAGTTTGCAACCTGTTCCGCTCACGTGGGTGTCGGAGAACTTTAAAGTTTTGGCACTTGTTCCAGTTTTTCAGAAAAAAAAACACAACGAGATGCGACGTTCCCTAGCAGAGACAAGCAGAGTGTCGCAGACATTAAGCTGATATTGTGCTTCACATAGCTGCATCTCCTGGGTATCCATCAAAAACCACCGCTACGTTTCTACCAAATCGTAACTTACATGTTCTGCCACAATGGCTTTCACTTATTGATTTTGATGCCGACCATCGACTACGTTGAACGCGCTGATTCCTGGGATCATGTTTTAAGGGAGTGGTGTAAATGCTGCATAGAAGGAGGATGTCGGGCTCATGCGCATTCCCTCTGCTTCACAGATCAAGGACAACGGATGTCTGCAGTATCCCTCACAATTTGGGTTGCTTTCATGACAACATGTTACTCAGATGTAGGTTTAATGGAGGACAGTTGGACCTCCTTTCGAAAAAACTCATATAAACTTTTGAAATATAAAAAAAAAACATATCCCAAACGTAGTGAAACATTCAAACAAAAACTTTGTAATGTTAAAGTAAACATAGTAAAATAATAATTTAAAAAAAAGATTACACTGGTTCCACTATTCTCCCCACTAGTACAGTACAACTAAATGTTTGGGTGGAACAAATTAGTATGAAGCTGGGTCTACCTGGAAAAGGTGGTACCATACTCTTTTTCAACATACTAAAATTCCCCGGACGTAGCTTGGATCAAAAGGCTTCAAAAAATATCCGCCATCTTGAAAGTTGGTCAACAAAATCTTGTTATATCTCCAAAACTATCACAGATATCAGAATTGAAGAGCATGAAAAACAACATGATATGAGGCTATTACTATATTGTTTTCTTTAAAGTTTATATGACAGGTGTCTGAGAAAATTAAGAGATCACATTGAATTTCATTCCGAAGTGGAACTGTCATATGTCCGCTTGGCAGAAGGGGATAATATGCTACAATCCACAAGAGTCAATTTGGATTGGTTTTGGAGGTTAGATATATCGACGTTTTGCGCCATATTTGTTTGCGGTTTGTTGTGATTTGATTTGTGATGTTGATTTTGATTTTGTTTGCTTATATTAGAAAGTTATTCTGATAATTTGAAGTCAGCTTACTTTTCATGGAATGCATTCCCGCATCTTTAGAGAGTGTGACTAAGGGCCGATATTCCAATGTCCATTTAAGATTAAGGTACACTTAGAGGTTATTTTGAACCTTGAATTTGTCTTCCGTGAGTGCCGTATTCCAACTGCGACACTCACATTAAATCCTTAGCCAAATGAAAGGCGTGGCGTAATCGGAGAACGGCACTTTCGGTGACCAATTTCAAAATTCACATCAACTTTAAGTATACCTTAGCTGAAATGTCACTTAAAATAACATTGAAATATCGGCCCTAAGAGAGGAGAAATATATTCACAAGATCGGATCAAATGCTACACAAGATACCTGGCAACGGAAATCAGAGATCCAACTCCACCTGAACACACTTATAAAACTGTCAATTATGAAAAGGCGACATCAATAATAGTTATTTATATTACTAGTGCGTTGTGTTGAAAATAAGTCATGCGAGAAAGATTTGTACTATGGCATAAATTCTCAAGTGACTTGTGGAACCTAACGCTCGAGTGCCATACAATGTTTTATCCAACAAATGGATGAAATCGTTTTCTTATGAGATAATAGGGAGATATTTTTTTTGATTTTTTTTTTGTGAATTCTTTGATGCATACTAATGCCAAAAACAAGTTTTTCAAATTTTTAATCCATATTTATTCTTGAAAAATCAATAAATATTTGCTTATTTTCTAGCGGTTTCATTCAAAATACTCTCAGGGAAACTACGTCACCGACACGTGATCCTGATCAACAAATGAAACAACTCGAAAGACTGGTGACGCCCTATTCTATATTTGTTGCCAGGTTGTGAAATTAAAGTAGGTCTATTAGGTGAATTGCGAACGAGCTGACAACGCCGCATCATGTGGGTAACCTAACTTTGTTTTTTATTGTTCACATCCGTGATTTGGGATTTGGGTACTGTTACCTGTTACTGTTATTATTGTTTCTGAACATATTCGAATATACACTCACCTTATGGAATGTCCATTTCTACCTGTCTAAGTTCTCCATAGAGTGTTTCAAAAGTTTGGAGACGAAAAAGCCATTCGAAAAGCCTCGATTCCGTGAAATATCCTGGAAAGCACTTTGTGTAGTATACAGGTGCAAATGGACTTTTTCTTATGTTAAAATATTCTCATTCTTTCTGAACATTTTGTTGTTGGAGGTGACTTAATAGGTGTTTTTTCAAAGAAGTTACGAAGCTTTTTATTGGAGTATGTTATGTTTATGAATTTTGGACAATGAAAGACAATAATGAGTGTTTACCTTTTATTGTCACGCAATATATAGACTGTTTCACTGGTATATGAGAGCGTAAAACCCGTAAGCCACTGATTAAAATGATGGCACAAAGCACTTTTTCTTCATTTTTGTCACAGATTCACAAACACAAGCATTTCCATTTTGTCACTGAATGAGAGCTTCACATACATATGTATATGAGGTCTTTTGAAGGGTTTTGATTGGGTTTTGACGTAAAAAAAAATCCCAATCAAAAGTTTGAAGTTTTTAAGGAGCAAACAGCAAAATCAAAAAAAAATTGAGGTCAGGAGTAGAAGAAGGCGGCGCTTGTCGGCGGAGTGTTGCCACATTGACACAGAAATCACATGAGATTATGCTTGTTAACCAAATATTGTATGATTCAGTCATGAATAAATAAAAAAAAATGGCTCAAACTTGAATAAATAAATAGTTGATCAATTTGATTACTCGGAATATTCAATAGAAAATGTTTGATTTGTTTCTATATAACCCCACTCATCTATTCTCCGGAGTGAAACGTGAATGTGGCAAACGCGCAGAATGCACGCTAAATCGGAAAAGGTTGTTGCTGTTTAATCGAGAAAGATGGAAAAGCTAGGGATAGTACGTCAGAGCGCGTCATTGAAATTGGTTTGAAATTTTTATCAAAATTTCAAACAGCTCTAGTGAATTGACAGGTAAATTTGTAAATGACTTGAAACTCTCACAGAGTACTGTTTGAGCAATTCTAAAAAACATGTTTACATGTTTTTATTGAATTTCGAATTCATGAAACCTCCCTATTATTAAATATCAGTTTCAGTGTCAGAATGACTAGACAGTGACATGTTCACATTTTGGTCAAAATAGGTTATTGTATGTTTGGTTGCCACGGGAACGTGATAGGTTGTTTGTTTATTTGCCACGGAAACGTGAGTTATAATCCATAACCCACTAGCATGATACTAAGGGCCGATATTTCAATGTCCAATTAAGATTAAGGTACACTAAGAGGTTATTTTGAACCTTGAATTTGTCTCCCGTGAGTGCCGTATTTCAATTGCGACACTCACATTGGATCCTTAGCTGAATGAAAGCCGTAGCGCAATCGGAAAACGGCACTTTTGGTGACCAATTTCAAAATTCACATCAACCTCAAGTATACCTTCCTTAGCTTAATGTAACTTGGAGAACATTTAAATATCGGCCCTAAAACACAAAAAATATCATCAAATGCTGGACGAAATTAAAACCAAGCCGCGCATGCATGTCGTCACCGCGAGCCTAAAGTAAGGTTAGATGTAAAACATCAATACTGTTACCCAGTAACCATTTGCTGATCGTCCCCGCGTGACATTGATCGATGAGGTAGGTCACGTGATGACTGATGTGCGAGAGTTATTATATTATGACATGAGTTTATCTTGTTTGTTTGTCATGGTACCCCAGTTACCAAGGTAACATATGAATTTCGAGGTTCGAGCTCACAATGACTTTAGCAAAACCTGCCCGTGAGCATATCTTGTTCGTTATAGTATCATGACTCACTAGTGACTAGTGACCTAGCCACCTTTTCAACATTTGATTTCTAGAAAAACAATTGAACAAGGTACATTTTCTGTTTCTGATGTAGTTTTAGTATTTAAATACGTAGGGGAGAGCGGAGCAAGTGAGTCATAGGGTGCAAGTGCGTATTTTAGAATAATTTGTACAATCGGCATCAGAGCCGTGAAAAATCAGTGCAGTTTACGTACCATTGAAAAGATGCATCGTGTTTATAAAAAATCGACCGAAAAATATTAAAACCAAGGTAAATATAAATATTTTCTGTTTTTGGCATATCGTGATGTAATATTTCTGGTCAATTGAGTATGGTTTTTCACAGATGATTATTGGACATAGATGTAAGCATTAGATTTTGGATTATAAAATATAGTGTGAGCGTGACCTGTGGTGTAGGTATGTGTAATATAATCACCAGATCCCTTTTCCAAAATCAGCTCGAAGAGAAACTGAAGAATAAGGAATAAAGAAGTTGAATCAGTTAATAAAAATTTTGAGGAAGCTAGCCAGGTGTCGAAAAAAGAAAAAGAAATAGGGGGAGTGGGAAATGAAAAAAAGTGCGTCAGAAAAGGAAATGACAAAACAGCAAAACGCAACAATCTGCGTCTACTGTCAGGAGACATTTGGAAACACCAGTCAGGCCGAATGGATAATGTGCATCGAGGAGTGTTCCGATAATGAACTGGGTGCAAATGATTATATTTCTTACAATTGCCGGTAATCATTTGTATGAGGACTCACTTGCCTCCTATAGGTGTTTCACTTGTCGCATACCTTGGAGCAGGTGAGTAATTTGTCATTTTTTTCTAATTGTATTTTGTTTCTCAAACAGTTCATATTTTGTCATTTTTTTGTGGTCAAGTCGTTTCAAAAATCATCAAAGTTTGTCTTTATTCTATATGCGTTGTCAAATTTCTAAAACTAAAAAACATAAAGATCGTCAGACCTTGAGGTGTCTTACTTGCCCCGCCCTCCCTTATAGGTACTTTAGGTTTGTACAGGGTGATTCACTATAAATTGACCCCCCCTCTAACTCCTTTTCAACAAAGTCTACATAAAAAAGTTTGATACAAAAGTTGTTGGGATTGTACTAAATTTTTTAAATCTGGCAGTATCATTTATACAGGGTGCCCCAGAAGCTTTCCACAGCACCCAGCTTTGAAATTTCAAATGGGACGCCCTTTATTTTATTTTGTTTTTGGATTCCTCATTGAATTAAAATCTGTGTGTGTGTAAGGTATATATATATATCTTATCTTTTGCCTCTAACACATTTTATCCAAGGTGTAGAAAAAAAAGTTTTTTGAAAAAGTGGTTTGGTTTAATACTAAATCCTTTAAATCTGGTAGTATCGTTTATACAGGGTGTCCCAAAAGCTGACCACAGCATCCAACTTTAAATTTTTACATGGAACATCCTGTATTCTATTTCATCTTTATCCAATATGGTTGTCAAGATACAAATCCAGAATTTAGAATTTTTCACAAAATTTAACAGCATTTATCTAGAAAGAGGCAAAAGTTACGATAGATTTATTTTATATCGATTTGACTTAGAATTTAACGTTTGATCTGAAAGTAAAATTAAATACAGGGTGTCTTTTCTAAAATTTTAAAGTTGGTTGTTGTTGACAACCCTGTATAAATGATATAGCCCGATTTAAAAAATCATCATAAACCAAACAACTTTTGTATCATACTTTTTTTTCTACACCTTGTGCGAGACCTTGTGCGAAATGAGTTAGAGTGGGTCAAAATATTGGATTTTCCACCAAATTTAACAGCCTTTATCTCGAAAGCCACAAGAGATAAGATAAATATACCTTTTACACATTTGACTTATAATTCAACGTAGAATTTAAAAATGAAATAAAATACAGGGTGCCCATTTAAAATTTTAAAGTTGGGTGCTGCGGACAGCTTTGGGAAGACCCTGTATAAATGATACTGCTAAATTAACAAAATTTAGTATAAACCAAACAACTTTTGTCTATAACTTTTTTCTGTACACTTTGCATAGAATGAGTTAGAGGGGGGGTCAAAATATAGTGAATCACCCTGTACAAACTTAGACAAATTTACTAAGACGGATGTACAAAAGTTATGCTTATATTGAACATCATTCTAATTCTGAAGGTTGAAAACATATTCACTGATTTACAGCCTATATCTGAAAAAATCAAAAATTGCTTGTTTTCTTTGACAATTGAAAGAAAAGACATTCAAATCAGATCTATTAACATAAAACACAACATACGCATAATAGTATTTAGAACCTACGTTTATAGAGAATAACAAACAAGAAAATTATGTTGTGATTTCCTGATTTCAGTGGGCTCCTCTTACGTGGTCAAGCTACCAGGAAACACTCCCAATACTATTCAAATAATCTTTTGCGAGGTCTCTATAATTAAATGCTTCTTTGCTGTAATTTCGGTTTTCAAATCTTAGACTAGAATCTATAGATAAAGTCGATGTTAAATAAGATTGTTCTTTTCTCAACTGGCCTGGAAGTATACTTCCATCCACAGCTCTATAGTCAACATAAGTCGGGCAGCAATAGAGAAATGTACTGTATAATGAAATTATGCAGACATGTTGTTGCTTTGATAATTTCGTCTACTGTCTCTGGATTTGCACATATAGTCTGTTCATGGCTTTCCTGCGGTTACGTCATACTTTTCCGTCTCACTCTTACACATTGAAAACAAATTCACGTACGTCTGGAAGAGGGTCTTTCGAATCAATTTGACAAAATGTCACATGTATTGTTGAGTGATCAATCTCCGACATACTGCCAAACGTCAAATACTGTGACGTGACCGCAGAAAAGCATTGAACAAGCTGTATCTTCTTATGATATATCCGGAAACTTGTTGCCATAATACCAAAAGCATACTCTACAGTTCTACGCTACGAGCTCGTGAGGTTTTTTTCAATCAAGAAGCTGATTATAAAATTACTATTGAATGATGCTCTTACCTGTAATTCAATACTATGATTTCCTCGGGTAGTCTTCCTTGCCTTGTTCTGCGGTATGGTCTCATAAGGTTAGTTTGCAAAGGAAACGCTTCATCTTTCACAAAATACAATGGCACTTTGACGTCAGTTGCAGGTAGGACTTGTCCACATGGTATGTTTAAGGTCCCATCTTTCAAGGCCTTACTAAAATCAGTCACCTCTCGCATGCCTGGTAGGTTTCTCCAGGATTGTAGAAACTGGGTATCCATCCATGCGGATATCTCGGCAGCCGCGACATTATATGCGATACCTAGAACCGGATCTGGTTCAATAAAGTCTCTGGTCGCCGCATCGCGTGCAAGTCGGTCTGCAACTTCATTTTCTCCGTGGCCAGGTATACATACAGTAGCCGTTGGCGGCGGCTCTCGAATCTCCCGTTTTCTTGTATCTTGTATCTTATCTTCAGCTTTCGGATCGCGGCGCTCGGCTCGGTTATACTCGAGCGCAACTGTTCATTTAACGTTGAGTGTTGGTCTTGGCCATTGTTATTGTTAGTGCTTCTGTGTTTGTTTTTGTACCTTTCTACCTTTTGAAATGGAGAACATATTATCTTGTGCAGCATGTGATAAAAGCTTCGAGAGATTGTCCAATTTACAGGCTCATGCTCGAAAATTTCATGCCGGTAAGTGCTCAGATTAATGACCAAGAATTAATCTCTTCAATTGCACGGCTAAATGAAACCTAATGAAAAAAAACCTTGAACCTGAATAATGAATTTCAAGGCAAAAATTTCATATGAACATGGGTCAACAACGGCTTGGTTTCTGAGATACGGGCGTCCAAAAAAACTTTTTATGTGGCTTTTTGCTCATGTTTTTGTTAAGTGACAAGGAAATTAGACAAAATTTGGAATACTGGGGATATTGCTGACGAGAAACTCAAATATTTACTTGGTTTTTTTGAAAAAAAAAAACGGTTTTTGTTCCATACCTATATTATTAAGAACTTTTTGTCTTGAAATTAGTCAAAAGTTCATCCTTTGAAGTCTGTACAAGTTATCAATTTACACCCTGTATAAGTGCAGTGTGTCTACGATTGAGTGTGGGTAAGGTATAAATGACAAACATTTTTCGATTTAGTTTCTGATATTTTGGGAATCATTCCTGATCGATCTCGAACTATATGATGTTGAGAAAATTAGCAAAATCAATCTATATACAGGGTGGTTTGAAAGTGATTTGATAAAAATTGTCAAGAGTGAAGTATCTTATCGGAAAAGTTAATTATGAAAAGTGGTTCAGAATTGAAAGCTTAGGAGGACTCTTAATTTTCAGACAAATCAGCCTAGTTACTTTGATTTTGTATGTTATGACATTATTTAATAATTTCATATTCTTTTCTGAATCGTGATGATTTTTTCCAGCAATAAACCCGGCACCGTTGATTGACATAGTTTTTTTCGAACAACGCCTGTATATCAATTGTTTTGGCTCATTTTTTCAACATCTTAGTTTGAGACCAAGCGGAGGCGTTTCTTCAGGGCACTTTATACCTTTTAAATGTTTGTCATTTATACCTTTTACCCACACTCAATCCGTGGTTTGTAGGTATTTGTCGGAAATAAATGTTATTTTCTAAATCTATTTTCAAGATAGGATATTAACGTTTTGTTTTTGATTTGTAATATAAAATATGTTTGTTTATTTTGAAAATTATTTCACATGTAGATTATTATGACCTATACCTATCCTTTGTGTGTGTTCTGGAAAGGCAATAACAGAGTGCTCAACTGCTCACAGTAATGTTATCCTCTCAAAGTAACTATGAAGCTGCCCCTGAGAAAAAAGTTTGGAATAAAAGTTTTTGGGAATGTGATAATTTTGAACAACTTTTGTTTAATGATATTTTATCGTTAGTCTAATAAGAACGGAGGAAACACACGCGCCCTTATTTTTAAGGTCCCCGCCACCTCATTTTCGATTTTGATTTTCCCGAAAACTCAGAGTTAATAGCTTAACTCAGAGTTTGGACCCCCCTCCACAAGTTATTTTTTTGCGTATTTCCCTAAATTCTCAGGAAGAGCACGGATTTACTGTACTAGAATCCCGAATATTTTTGAATAAAAATCTGTCTATAAATCAAATCTCTTCTGAAACTCATCCCTTGGATTGAATCCAAAATAATTTTTATTCATGAGAAAAACAGGATTCAAGTTTGTATTCAATAAAATAATGGTGCCGTTAGCCTCCTCCAATAAAAATGAACGATATATGTTCATTTTATAACAATAAGAATGGGTTTTGCTTTATCTACAGGGTGTTTCCTAACCTCTGTGACAAAATAAAAGGGGTGATTCTTCGCTTAATTTTAAGACGAAAATGTGGTATAACTTTTTTTCGAATCTCGCTTTGTTTCCAAAATACAGGGTGTTTAATTTATTTTTTTTGATTAGTTTTTTATTTTCAATTAATTTATCTTTCACTCGATTTTGTTGAAGTTTGGTAACGGTATTTATAGTGATAACGGGCTCATTTTGCCATGAACAAATAAAAATTATCGAATACAGTGGCGTCCCGAGCGGCACTTCAACCAATATTATTGGGAAAAAAATGTACGTCACTGACTTTTTGTGTCATTTTCATTTTTTTCTCAGGTTATTCAATTAAAAACGCAACTTTTTGATCTCTTGAATTTTTATCGTATCTTGCCCAATTTTTGAGATAAAAAATTAAATCTAGTTGAGTGAGTTTTGACGCAAAAAGTAATTTTATCGCTGATAATGAATTTTCTAACAAATACAGCAATCAATTATAATCATTTTAATGGAGAATTCAAAAACACTAAATAAATAAAAAAAAGTTAAATAAACTGCTGAAAATGTTCGCCACGAGCCAGTAAACATCCATGTACACGACGTGCTAAGTTATCTCTCACCACACGGAAAATTTCGGGACTGGCGGAAATCGTATTGAATCCATTAATAATACGCATTCGTAGGTCTTCTTCGGATTGAATGGGAGTGCTATAAACAAGTTGCTTAAGATGTCCCCAAAAATAAAAATCTAATGGATTCAGATCCGGTGAACGTGGTGGCCATGGGTGAGGTCCTCCTCTGCCGATCCCACGATCAGGATATTGCTGATCTAAATAATTTCGAGCACAAATTGCAAAGTGAGGGGGAGCGCCGTCATGCATGAACCACATTAGAGATCGCGTTCTTAATGTCACTGCTTCCATCGATTCGGGTAATTCATCTCTAAGGAAGTTGTAATAGACTTCACCAGTAAGTCGATTTGGGAAAAAATGCGGTCCAACTAAGACATCTTCAATAAACCCTGCCCAAATATTAAATGAAAATGTATACTGGTGATGTCCTTCGACGATAGCATGAGGATTCTCTTCTGCCCAAACATGGTTGTTGTGAAAATTCATTATTCCATCTCTAGAAAAATTGGCTTCATCGGTAAATAGTACTTTTGCCGAAAAATGAGGTACTCGTAAAGGAATTTCTTGAAACCAGTTACAAAAATCAACGCGAGCTGGAAAGTCTATGGGCAACAAAGCTTGTACTCTTTGTATGTGGTAAGGATATAGTAAATAGTCTTATAAGATACTCCAGACTGTTTTGTGACTCACATTTAATTCACTTCCAATTTTCCTAGTACTCATGTTTGAAGATTCTTCTACCATGATCAAGACTTCTTCCTCAAGTTGGGCGGTCCTAACCGTAAGTGGTCGGCCGCCTATTTGGCTTTTTGCAAAACTACCTGTTTCCTCTAACCGGAGATGTAACCTTGTAAATGTTGCCGAACATGGTACTTGTCTATTTAGGAAAACGTTCTGCATACAAACGTCTCGCCTCTCGGGCATTTCCATCCGCTAAACCGTACATAAAATGCATTTGAGCCATTTCTTGATTGGTAAACTCAGCCATTATAAAGAGAACGTAATTTATTACGAATAAATTGAAAACAATAGTTACCTTAATACATTATTGGAAACTTTCATACAGTAGGCAAATGTCATGAAGAAAACAAATAATGTGGTGGCCTACTTTGCATCATATTGTTATTTTTGTGTAGTCCTGAGACATGCAATAAAGTGGTTTATCTCAAAAATTACGCAAGATACGATAAAAATTTAAGAGATCAAAAAGTTGCGTTTTTAGTTGAATAACCTGAGAAAAAAATAAAAATGACACAAAAAGTCAGTGGCGTACATTTTTTTCCCAATAATATTGGTTGAAGTGCCGCTCGGGACGCCACTGTATTCGATGATTTTTATTTGTTCATGGCAAAATGAGCCCGTTATCACTATAAATACCGTTACCAAACTTCAACAAAATCGAGTAAAACATAAATTAATTAAAAATAAAAAACTAATCAAAAAAAAAATTAAACACCCTGTATTTCGGAAACAAAGCGAAATTCGAAAAAAAGTTATATCACATTTTCGTCTTAAAATTAAGCGAAGAATCACCCCTTTCATTTTGACACAGAGGTTAGGAAACACCCTGTATAACGGCGATTTATTTTTCAAGAATGGAGCTTGCTCCATTGAACCCACTTATGTATTTCTTTCAAAACAATAGACGAAAAGAATACAGGGTGTTTCCCAAACATTGAAGATGTGAAAGCAGAGAACTTATTTGCTATGAATTGAACAAGCAGATTAACATTTACTTCTTTGTGAGCCAGATATTCAAAGTACCTATTTCTAACGATTTTATCAGAAGAGTGGGAAAAAATCTTTCTACGCAAACCAAACTACTGCTTTATAATGCTATAGCAGCTCCACATCTTGAATTTTGTTCAAGTCTATTTTATAATTTGCACAAATATGTCAAGGATGAGTTCCAAATAATTCAAAATCGAGCCATGCGCTGTATATTGAAATGTTACCGTTATACTCCTGTCAGAATAATTTAAGAGGTGTTAAATATCATGTCGATTCATCAGAAAGTTTTATATAATGTGTTCAGAAATCTCCGTTTGTTTAATAAAACAATTGAACTTCCCCCACCACTTTATTATGATAGATAGAAAAAAAACGTTTTTGACAAAAAGTGTAGGTAAATAGTCAGTAAATCCGAAAATGAGCTCATCGATATATTTTCATTGGACAAAATTCCATAAAAATCATATTTTTCTACTTGGTGTTGGTTGTTACGCCCCCTAGCGACCATTTCAGAAACTTGAGAATATTTTCCAGGTATTTCTCTTGGCCGTTTTAGTAATAAAATTTTTTGCCGCAAGCCTCTACGATGTATAGTTTCCGAGATACAGTACCTCGCATTCTTAGTTGGCCACCCTGTACATAGCCATGATACACGTAACAAGTCTGATTTTATTTTAATCAACAGATGCAACTCTAGTCATATGGCAGGTTCGATACTGTACCGGGGGCTCCTGGAATATAATAGACTGCCGAAATACATCAAAGACTGTGATAGCCTGCAATCATTCAAAAGACTGTCAAGGATATATGTCCTAGAATTTGTTGATTAGTTTGTTTTATCCATTTTCGTTCATTGCTCTGTTTGCTAATTTTAATAATTACTATGTCCTTTATTGCCTGTCATACTCATACCTACGTTATTATTACCTATCATATTATAGTTGATTTTGTATAGCTTTTTTTTGCTAATAAACTATATTATTATTATTAAAATAATAAAAGTTTTCTCAAATGTTGCTTTTGAAAATTAATATCGGTAAGCTAACCCAAACTAACTCAAGAAGTTTTAACGATGAAAACTATATCAAATCAATATTATTAGGTAATGTTAACTAGGCAGGTATAAGGTATACCTAAATTATTGAGAATGATGAATAAAAGAACATGAAAATGCTTTGAATTTCTTGAGATAGACTTTCATAAAAAACTGACAGATATTAAATCAGTAGCACATACATTCTACTTACCAGTCACCCCATCCCATGTATTGATAATTATTATTTATCAATAACCTGTAACGAAACGAAAAGCAGCTGTTCAGTGTCAATTTACATCTCAAACGATGAACCACAACACAAAAAAATATGTTTTGTGCAAGGCAGCGCAATGAACAGCGAAAGCCGTGCGCCGCGACGATCCCGAAGCTGAAAGCAAAGGATAAGGATACAAGATGAAAGAGAAGAAAACGGGAGATTCGAAAGCCGCCGCCAACGGCTAGTGTATCCATACCAGTTTTACATCATTAGCTACGCCAAGCTTGTTCAGTGCATTCTGGCAACTCTCTACAGTCCTCGAAGAGTTCTTGTAGGATTCAAGGGCCTAGCCGTCCAATCGTTGTCAAGCATCCATTGAGCGCTAAGTTCATTAGCTGATAGTTCTGCTTGGAATATTGTAGCTGATATGCCCAGGCTGTTATTTCAACTTTCTCCTGGATTCAATCGGCTCCAGATCCTGAGCCAAATGGCGTTTTGGATCCGTCCATGTATCAGCAGATGAGAGCTCTTGTTAGATTGAAAAAGTCCTATTTCCACTCTTCCCACAGAAGGGGTAAGTATGTAATAGTTTTTCCTGCTGATAGTTTTGGTGAGCATGACATCAAAGAAAGCACCAAGAGTACGATCGTCCTCTAATTCTCTGATCGGTCTGTTAGATTGATTGCCCTTTACATACCAAACTATTGCTTCGTAAATTATCATCGGACTGTGAAATATAACCAGTAAATCTGTTTGGGGCTGATTGCCCAGGTTTTTCCGCAAATGCGTTTCCATGTTCACAGAGACATTCTTACTATACGGATGACATTTTCCAAATGAGCATTTCAAGTGAGGGTTTTGTCTAGCGTGACACTTTTACTGTGGTCCATCTGGTCTAGCCCCAAGCAGAGACAGGCTCTAAAGAGTTTCCAAACAACATACATACAAGTTAAAAGGGCTAAATTGAAGCCAATTAGGCCATTTAACCGGACCTGAAGATGGGGTGTAAAGCTTAGACCCCGAAACGTGTAGTACTTCATTAAACAGTTTTTTTGGAATGTGAGATTTGACTTTTTTTTACCCATCATTGTTTTTGAGTTCCGATGCTCAATTAATTTTTCTGATAACAAATTCTGATGATTCAGAAAAAGTACTTCAACTTTGCCCATTTGAACCATTCTCTAGGGTTAATATTAACGAAGATAGCTATTGGCCAAAATATACGTGAGCTCCCTCTACATCTGGAGCGTGAACCTCAACTTTTTTTGCAATATAGCAGATGGAAGTTATGGATTCTAGTTTAATATATATCTCTATTTTTTATAGGCATATATTTTTATCATTATTTTTCTACTTTAAGGTTATGCTGATGACAATGGATTGAATCTCGACAAAATGGTTTCATCAATTGTGAACATATTGCTCAACAAACCTTTGAAGTATTTCCAATACACCCCACTACATTACGCAGGTCAAGGGGGACATACGTCAACGATTCAGTATCTCATTCAACATGGATCAGAGTTGAATTTTCCTAGTGAATCTGGTCAAACCACACTACATTATGCAGCCCAGAGTGGCAACACTTCATCAGTTGAATATCTTATCGAACAAGGATTAGACTTGGAGGCTGTTGATCAACGGGGAAGAACTCCACTCCATTGTGCAGCGGAACGTAGCATATCGACTGTTGCTTGGTTGATTCAACATGGATCAAATGTGAATAGTATTACTGAAAAAGGAGAAACGCCGCTTCATTTTGCTGCATCAAGAGGTATTGCTTCAACTGTTGAATACCTCATTCAACGCGGATGTGTTGTCAATACGACAAACAAATTGAAAGAAACACCTCTTCATTATGCTGTGAATAATGGACATACAACTACTGCTTCAGTCCTCGTACAACACGGATCGGACTTGGATGGTGTTAATCAATGGGGAGAAAGTCCATTGCATTATGCTGCAAAAAGTGGAGATACGTCCACTTTAACACTCCTCATCCAGCACGGGGCTGATGTTAATTCCGTTGACACATTTGATGAGACCCCACTACATCATGCCGCTGGAAGCGGACACACCACCAGTGTTTTGATCTTAGTTGAACATGGTTCCGATTTAGAGGCAGAAAATAAAGATGGAGAAATACCACTGCATGCTGCTGCAGGACGTGGGCACACTTCAACTGTTGATGTTCTAATTCAGAAGGGATCAGATCTGAATGCCTTTGATAATCTGAAAAGGACACCACTGAGCAGTGCTGCATGTGGAGGACACACATCAACTGTTCATGTTCTCTTTCACGCTGGAAAGGATTCAAGTATCTATTCAGCACTCCACTATGCCGCATTTTTTGGACATACTCCAGTAGTTCAATACCTTGTTGAACACGGTTCAAGTTTGGAAGCTATTGACGAATTTGAAAATACACCACTCCATACAGCAGTGGAACAAGGACATACTCTCATAGTTGAGTATCTTATCCAGCATGGATCTGACTTGAGAGCTGTTAATTATCTAGGAGATACCCCTCTTCATTGTGCTGTAGAAAAAGGTCGCATGGCATGTATTGAGATACTAATCAACCATGGTTCAGATTTAGAGGCTTTCAATAAGCAGCAAAAGACCCCACTGGATTGTACTCTGACACGACACACACCACATTTGCCTATTGTTGAATTTCTTGTTCAACGTGGATCAGACTTGAATAATGTCAATAAACACGGATCAACTCCACTCCATTTCGCCGCGAGCGGGAGTAGTGATGAGGTAGTTGAATACCTGATTCAACGCAGATCCAATTTAATGGCTGTCAATAAACTTGGAGAAACACCCCTTCATTGTGCTGCAGGCAGCGGAAGAAAATCAATTATCAAAGTTCTCATCCAACATGGAGCAGATCTGGAGGCTGCAAATAATATCGGAATGACATCGTTACATTATGCCGCCAGATTAGGTTTCACTTCAACTGTTGAGTACCTCATTCAGCAGGGATCCAATGTTGGTGCTGTTGATAGCAAAGGTAGAAGGCCACTTCATTTTGCTGCAAAAAAGGGATTTACTTCAACTGTTGATTGTTTGGTTAAACATGGATCGGATTTAGACGCTCTGGATCGGGAAGGAAGCAAGCCATCTGACTATGCTGGTGTGGTTACTCCAGATATAGTTCAATTATTGAGAAGTGTGATGTTCTATAAAAAATAATGACTTTTTGTTTTTTCTAAACTATTACCAATTCACAGTGATGATGGCGCTATTAATTCGAATCAAATTTGTGACGCTCCCCGAGATTTTCCGGGTTCGATTTTTGACGGGGATGAGGGAAATCGTTGATATTAAATAAAGCTCGGACCTCCTGTATTCACGTGCTAGAGGGCCCACAGTGCCTATCGGGTAGCTTTTATACTGTGAAGAAAGTCCAGGCGTTCGTTATTTTCCAAAACTTCCGCTCTGAAATGGATTACTAAACTTTCTTAACAAAAACATGATGTTAATGAAAATAAATCAATCAGTCTAGTTGTCCCAAAGAATCACAACCTTGACGGGTTCCCAACCAGTCGATAAAATAAATAAAAGAAATTTAACAATAATGCTGGTTTTCCAATCAGCCAAAATAACTAGAAATAATCCAACAGTGATAGTAGAGAAAATAAAACAGTCCAAAAACTCTTCCGGCGGAGATTCAAAATTTACAGCTAAATAAACGTATCAAAATATTAGAATGTGAAGAAAGCGGTGTGTGAACGAAGTTTGAAGCGACGGGTTTTTCAAGGCGAATTCTGAACAGAAAAAAAACAGCGGTTATAAAAATTAGATTCTTCCGACGACGTGGAGAAAATGTATCGGGAAAACTGACGCGATCGGGTTATTTCCACGAGGAGAAAAACGGGTCAGAAACACAAAAAAAATGTTATACTCGCTCGTGCGGTAACTCCAGAAACCTCTCTGAATTTTGTCTGAAATATCCCACCCGGCAAAATCAGTTCCCCTAAAAGCATATTATTTAGGTAAACAAAAAGAACCCATGAGTTTTCACAGAAACAGACCGGCTTTCAAAGAATAATTTAATCCAGTGAAAATTAATTCTGTTCCATGATAACTCACCTGATATCCCACCCGGCAAAGTTCGTTCCCCTGAAATAACATCACAGAAAGTCTCACCTCGTGGTAATAGAAAAAGAAGTCTTGGAAAAAGTCGCGGGTTTCGTAGATCTCGTAACGGGTCGGATCGAGCACTTGTTGCGGATTCCACTGGTCACGTAGCAGTCCTAAATTTTCATCCTATTTGTTTGGGACCCCGATCTCAGATCGGCACCTCCACTTTCGCGTCGTTTGGTGGGAGTCGGCTGTGGTACTGTAAATAATTCTACGATTGATTCGCTCGGAAGCGTGACTGGAGAAATTTAATAATTGATTTATTGATGCGTAATAATCCAAGTTTGGTTATTGCGATCGAAGAGTTATTATCAGAATATTATTTATTTCACGATGTTTATTATTTTTAGAGAAAATACGGGGTCTATCGACAGCTAAATAATCAAGATACGGAAAAAAGAAGATTACTTAAATTATGACGGGAAAACGACTTTAGAAAATTACGCCGTTCGACAAAAGAATTCCAAAATTTTGTAACTTCGTTACAAATTCTTTTACTCATAGAACAAAATCGTCCGTCAATTTAAAAAAAACATGCAAAGGAAAGACATTGGCTGTGATGATGTGACATTCATTTAGAAATATTTCTTCAAATAATACTATGAAAAAATAAAAAAACATTTCAGAAAATTTCTGTTTTTTCCGGATATCTTCGAAATAATTCGGAATGTTTTGAATTTTAGCCGTTTAATAAAATTCACAACTTTGCCCTAATTTGAGCTGAGGAAAGAAAAAGGAATATAAGCGACAGTTATAGTCCGACAAGCAAATGAACCTGGGTAGAAAGCATGCGGCGGGGGACTATCTGATTGGCTATTTACAGATGATAGTCAAACATCCCATAACAACCAATTGATCATAGACGTGGGCGCAAAAATCAAATTATTGACTCGACTTGTTTTTTTCACGACAATTTCTTTAGTATCGATTAATAAATAATAACATAGTGACTATATGCATGCGATTTGATACTTATTAGGTGATGTATTTGTAGGTCTTTAGCATGATTTAAGCTTCTAATTTTGGATTGAAATAACTTCAGACGCCTATGTGATGACAAGATTGTTGTCACGCTTCCAGCTTCTTCTAAGGTGCCGAATTCCGTGTACCTGTGGTATTTTAGCAACACGCCGCTTTCCTATCATTTTACACAGAGGGCGACGCGACGTTTCGCTATGGAATTCCACAGTACACGGAATCATGCACTGGCCTCTTCATACGTTGTCAAGGTTCATTTGGTTTTCGGACGGTATAGAATAATCCATCCAATTTTCGACCTTTTGCGCTACTTTCTACATTGGAGGGTTACATTGTTTCTTGAGAGACACAATATTTTGATCGATAGGCAGTTTGGCTGCCAGCAAGATACCGATACTGGTGATGCTATTTTTGTTTTTTCTTTAGTAGCTCTACAGTATGCAGGTGAGAATACAGCCGCTGTGTTCTGCGACTTTGCCAAGGCCTTCGATTGTGTGAATTATGATATACTGCTAGAGAAGCTGTGGAGATATGGATTTAGGACTACTGGATGGAAATGATTCAAGTCTTATATATATCTGTTCGAGTTCAAAGGGGATGTTTCAATGGTGGAGAATCTGTTCACGCTCAGGTTACCTTGGATGTTTCTCACGGCTCAGTTCTGAGACCATCGATGTTCCTTATAATATATATAAACGATCTGCTGCAGACCACGATCGAGAGTAATGACACAACTATTCTATGGAACGACACTGATTTGCATACTTTGAATAATAAGGAGTTCACTTAACAGATTGCTATTACAAAAGCCATTTTACAGTCTCAGAGAGTTTTATGAGTGTTCCTTCAATTGGAGACGGTGCAGTGTAATCATTCTTGATTGTTTCACTATTACAATAATCGTCTATGTGTACATTCATATTTTGATAGTTTTAAGTTGCAAAAGTTGTGTTTGTTATTATGTCAGTGAGTTTTTTCGATGGAATTTTATTCTCTAACAATAAAGTATTTTTAAATTGAATTGAATTGAAAGTTCGAACATTGAACCACTAGAATAAGCATAGCACCCCGAACGTACGCGATTTGTTTGAGTCGATAACATCTTGTTTTTGTTTATATTCATGTATTGTTATTTTAACTTGTTTGTGATAAGATCTATACAATTCAACCGTCCATGAGAAAACTCCACAAACACTGTTCTTTTTTGGCATAATTGCCACGCTGAATCTTTTTCTCGAGCACAAATAAATTATTTTCAACTGGAGAATGACAACAACCGTCATTTTGACGGATCAATTGACGTCATGGCAACGCATTTCAAATAGTTCGATTGATGCTCAACGTTGCCGTTTGTAATAAAAATTCCTCTCATGAACATTTAGTGTAAAAGATCAAGGAAAATCCTTGGAGAATTCAACGACAAGTGGTAATAGCGATGAAAAAACGGTTACACTCTCCTTAAATATTGAAGAGAAATACATTTATTTGATGATAGTGAACTTCAAGTCATTGTTATTGGTGACAGAAGGTCTGGTCAAAAGTATTGCAAGAAAGTAAATATGGCAAACCAGGATCTTGGATTTTTCCTTTCCTCCCATGTTGACATTGACATGTTCGCCCACACAATATTGTTTGTTTATGCTTCTAGTTCAATATTCGAAGAATGGACAATTTGCACATTTTTTGGAAATATGAAAAATATAAGGATTAGTGAATACTGATGCCATTGATGTTCAAGAAATCAACCTACGACCCCTTCCAATGTAGTAATCATCGAATAAATAGCGCCAATCAACCAATTCACTACGTCACAAAATACATTATCTATCTCTGTCTGGCGTATTGACTGGGATGACTCTCTCTCTCGGGAGGGTAATATGGCTCCTCCCCGTTTTCGATCATACAGTGAAATTTGCGTTTTTTTTTTAGTTTAATTTAGTGTATTTTTGGGTATTTTGGGAAAAAAATTTGGCTGATGACTTTCTAATATTGTCTAGAATACGTATATAAAATTTCAAGTCATTTGAAAATTTATGCAAATTGTCCATTGAAAGGTACAGACTGACCTTCCCAAAGTAAAGTCCTAGTGTGACGCTTACCGCTTGAGTTTCAATGTTTCATGAACTACTATCCTGTGATTCAAATGTGTGCTTGATAATGTTTTCTTGGACTCTGTTCCTTTTTCTACAGTACAGTTCAATATCTTTCTAGGTCTAACAATCGACTGATCCTTGCGGTTTGAAAATCACATTTTGAGTGTTCGCAATAGGGTTTCTTCTGGCTGTTATGTTTTGAAAGTAATAGCAAACTTTTTGAATTTTGCGTTAGCTAAAAATGCATAGGTATCATGCATTGGTTTGGTCTCACCGCTATGGAGTCACCTTCTGGGGCTCTTTTTCCCAATACCTCTTCAATACCACATATAACTCAAAATATACAGGGTGTTACTTAATGGTATGTCATAGTTTTAAGGGGGAGTTCCTGGATAAATTTTAAGTCGAAAAGGTCATGTAAACTTGGGTAATTTGGGTTAGTCTCAAGTTTATATGACCTTTTCGACTCAAAATTTATCCAGGAACTTCCCCTTAAAATTATGACATACCATTAAGTAACACCCTGTATAGGAAACTTAAATGGGAACTAATGTAAATGAATTTTTAGGCAACCATTTAATCAAGTCTTCACCCGTTGGATGGCGCTAGAGACAGAGGTTTTCCTTAACAACGGTTGCCATTTATAACCAATCCCTTGACGTCATTCTCATTTCACGTGTAATTAGAATTTTGTGGTGAAAGTTACTACTTTTCAGTTCCTAGATCATCTTGAATTTTGTGTTTGAAGCTTGGTTTGAACTATAATGAAAGCTTATCGTGAGTTCTATGAGAAATGTATCGTCCAATGGATGTGTGGATATTTTTAACAAAACACATTCCAAAAAGTTATTCCACTTTTTTAAAAATATTGGTTCAGCAAGTTGAAAATCCGATTTTGAACAACAAAACTGCAGCACAATAACTAGGTATACAAATCCTATAAATTTTGTGGTTTGCATTTCATAGATACATTCGAAATTTGATTATTGATTCACATGGCTTATCAAAAGTTATAAACTGAAAAATATGCAAACGTTGTATTTGTCCAGGACAAAGTTTGTAGACATAAAATGAACGTTTTTATGTAGGGAATTGTGATCCCAAATCACCCTCATTTCTATTTATTCGAGATCTATATTTCGAGATTAATTTATAAGTTTTTGTCTGCTTTGTCAGTCAACAGTGGCAACGCCGCAAATATTGAGCAGTTTTCTGGCCATTGCCAGGCGAGCAATGAGTTGAGTTTAGAGAGTCAAAGAGACATGTCGGTCTGTTTGCCTTTGGCTGTAACGGTCGTTTTGTTCTTAATTATTACAGTCAGTTATTTAAGTGCATGGTGCCTTTCAATTAATCTCGACAAGATTATTTATCGAAGTACGTGGGGCGTCGTACATTATTGTGATTGTGAGTCTAACTGCAGCCATCCACCACGATAAAACCTACATTGGTGATCCCGGACTTTTGGACTTTTCGGAATTTTAACACGGCTTTCCTCCGTTGTGCATGCCATATACCAGGAATATTGTGTGTGAGTGCCAATCAAGTGGACATTTTGTGCTGTTGCTGGCCGTTAACTGTGGGTGAGTCGATTGTTCCATGTTGGACCCCACTCATCGTCCTTGTGAGCCGGCCATTTTGAACGTCGGTTGGAGATGAAGGAGGAGCTCATACCAGTGTTGCCAGGTTAATGCCGTTGTCGGTAACACAGAAATCTTCACGCCGCTCCGAGTACGCAACACACAATACTGGCTGCCTAAACGTTTGCTGACGGTTTTGGGACATGGATATCACGCACCTACGAATAAGTACTTGGACCCTTATTTTTTATAATTTACACTTCTGATATTCTAAAGTCTTTGAAATATTGCAAAATTCGAGCATATGCTGATGATACACAAATATATTTACATTTTGATCACAATGAGTATATGAACGCTTCTTATATGATAAATGAAGATTTAAAAACTTTAAGTCGGCTCTCCTTGGAACATAATCTTAAACTGAATCCCTTGAAATCCAACTTGTTGATCTTTGGTCCTAGGAGTGCTACAAAAATCTTAGTGGAAAACTTTAATGTGAATATTGACGGTGTGAATATTCCTATGGTGCAATCAGCAAAGAACTTGGGAATTATACTTGACACGGAACTGCGTTTCAAAGAATACATAAAGACTTTGATTCAGAAGTCATACCTTTCATTGAAAATTTTGTATAACAGCCGACATTTTCTTAGTTTTCAGTTACGTAAAATGTTGTGTGAATCATTGGTTCTATCTGGTTTCAATTATTGCGATTTTATTTATGGCCCTTGTATGGATCTGTTGCACAAGAACCGTATTCAAAAGGTACAAAATGCATGTATCCGTCTTATTTGTGGTCTAAGAAAGTACGATCACATTTCACAATCTTTTAAGGAAGTTCAGTGGTTGAAAATGGAGGATCGTCGAACTTTACACCTCGGAAACTTTTTGATAAAAATCTTAAGGAATCCAGGATTGCCTTCTACTATAAGGGATAGGTTTGTATTTCGCCTAAACGCGCATTCTCGTGACATTAGATTTGGGAATAGGATAACCATGCCGCGCCATCAGACTTCCATGTTTCAGAGGTCGTTCACATTCAACGCCATCAAGTTGTTCAACTCTTTACCGAACGAGTTGACTTCTCTGAATGAGAAACAATTTAAAGTTTTATTTAAGTCATATATTCGTGACCTTCGAGACTCCTGAATATCATGTAATAATCATTATCTTGTGCTCAGTTCCAGTATCAATCATTGTATGGCAAGTGTATCTTGGGAGATGTTTGATTTTCTAGTATTGTTTGTTAGGTTAGGTAATCAAGTAGTGTTTAAGAGTTCTGTAGTAAATACTTATTTGTCTACTAGAGCGGGGTTCAGTAGAGTAGCCTCTCTGGCTAGACTGCGCCTAGCTAGTAGACTTATTGTACACATTGTATTGTATTAGTTTGTTTGAATTATGAAATAAAAGACATTTATTATTATTATTATTATTATTATTACTTGTAATCTGCGCTGTTTGTTGCTTGTTGCTGCTGATCTGGATGACTGATGCCTGCAGATTCCTGCCACAACATATTTTCTGCTGTCCCGTTCTGTGCCCCGCTGGCTCCACTAAGGGAGTTCGCTGCTGATGGAGGTTGGAGGACTTGTTTCGACACTTGGATCCCCGTTGCTGCCTTAAATACTGATAGGCCTACGTTTTCCAAGTGCCTACGGTTTTTCCTGGATCCTCAATACAGTGTTGTACATTTCATGAGGTAGTTGTGGTTAGTTATTGAGTTAAGAACTTGTATTTGTTTGGTAGTCTCCATTAATTATTTGGGTCTATAATAATACATAATTTGATAATAAAGGCTGATGAGGCTTCTTCGGATGCAGCCCGCGCCGATGCCACTTTGGCAGAGGTTGCAAGCTCAGATAAATTGGCTTACACGTGGTAATTCATCGCCTTCGGCGGCGACTGATCAGGGTTCTTTTGTCGCATACGCTCAATCATTTCGTTTGGACCATCATAGAGCCCCTAAGCTTCCCCATTGACTCAAACTGACCCTGCTCTGTGATGTATACAGGCCGAAGTTTCCATGAGGAATTCTTGCATCACAGCCCAACCTACTAAAAGTCAGCTTTAGTAGGTTGGGCTGTGATGCAAGAGTGCTCACAGCTTTAGACGTGGAAGTTTTGGGTTGTGTGAGGGACATTATCACCGCCGTTCCTCCACCTGCAGACATTTATGACAAGATCAAAGCTCGAATCATTGCTACTTATGCCGAGATGGATGAAATGAAGCTGCGGAAATTGTTAAAAGGTCAGGTGGGCATCGATGGTAAGCCATCTCTGATGTTAAGTCGGCTTCCAGGTCTAAGTAATAGCTCGGTTGATGACAACATAATTAGGTCTGTTTTTCTTGATCAGCTTCCCCGTGCTATTCTTGTTTCGGCAGGCGTCTTGAATCTCAATCGTTTGGCTGAGGCCGCAGATCGCATTGAAGATTGCGCACTTAGCTCTGATTCTCACATCTTTTCTGCAGCTAATCCATCAAGTTCGAGTTCTGCAGACTGCGAGATAAGGCAACTCACCGACAGTATCGCTGCATTGAATAGAAAGGTGGATAAACTGGAAACAGAGTTGAAGAGGACACGTTCACCATCATCTTCAAATCATCGCAGAAAGTCTATGTCAAAGGATAATAATTCGTCTTCCATGTGTCGTGCTTATTCGATATATCCCGAATCCTACTTCTTGTCGAAAGTGGTGTTCCAAATTCAATGAATGGTCAAAAAACTAATAAAGCTTTCCCGCTTGGAGATGGCCGAGGAAGGTCCTTTGGTTTCAAACCGTCTTCATGTTCGTGATCGGACTACTGGTCAATTGATCCTTATTGACACTGGTGCCGATATTTCTTCACTTCCAGCGAATCCGAAGATTAGAGGGAATACGACGCAAAACCCAGGTGCCCTTGAACTCATTATTTGCGGACTCACGTGAAAATGATAAACGTGAAATTACCGGGTCGAACGAACTTATTGAAGCATTTGTTAAAACCAAACACGATTTTGCCAATGCTGTATTACTTGTTCATCCTCACACTGGGGCAGATCTTCGTATTGTTACAGACGCTTCCAATTTTGCTATGGGAGCAGTGGTGGAAAAAAAGAATGAAGGTAATTGGAAACCTTTAGCGTTTTTCTCGCGTAAGTTTTCCCTTGCTCAAACCCGCTACAGCGCTTATGACCGTGAATTGACTGCAATATTTGAGTCAATAAAATAGTTTCGCTATTTATTGGAAGGTTGGGATTTCAGGGTCCTTACTGATCATGAACCCCTGATTTATGCTTTCGAGCAACAAGCTGATAAGGCCTCTCCACGGCAGTTGCATCAATTATCCTTCATTGCTCAGTTTACCACCCGCATAGAACATATTTCTGGTTCTCTGAATACTTTCTCGGATTGACGATTTTCAGTTTCCACTCGATTTTAGCGTTAAAGAACTTGCCACTTTTCAAGAAGATGATGACCAATTGAAAATGATATGTGATTTTCCGGACCATCCTTTGAAACTAAAAAAATTGCAATGGGGCCCGGTTATGGTAAATATTCATTGTGAACTATCTGGTGAGTCTATTCGACCCTCCATCCCGCTCAACCTACGCGAGAAGGTATTCCATCAGATTCATGATCCAGCTCGTCCTAGCAATAGAATAACGGATCGTATGATTCGACAACGCTACGTGTGGAATTTGCATCGGGATATTGCGAGTTGGTGTAAAAACTGTATTGCTTGCCAACAGTCGAAAATTAGCCGTCATGTGAAGGTTTTACGTGAACATTTTCAAGCTCCTGATGGGCGATTTGATCAAGTTCATATCGACATAATCGGTCCCCTGCCTGCGTCTGAGGGTTATTGTTATTGCCTGACAATGATCGATAGATTCTCTCGATGGACTGAGGCAGTCCCTATCAAGTATACCTTGGCGCAAACTATAGCTAGATCATTTTTCGATGCATGGATTTCCCGTAATTGTACCCCTTAGTTACTTACTTCGGATCAAGGAGCTCAATTCGAATCTCGATTTTTTTCTGCGCTGTTATCCATGATTGGTTGTCAGAGTACTCGTACTATGCCGTACCACCCGAGCTCCAACGGAATGATCGAGCGTTGGCATCGAATACTTGAAGGTGCAATCATGTGTCATGCTGATTGCAACTGGGCGCACTCATTATCTTCTGTTATGTTAGGCATCCGTTCTCATATCAGAGCGGACACTCTCGGCCCCCGCCAGATATCGCAGTGCTCTCTTCTGAACAACAAACAAGGTGTTCATAAGCGATGCAGGCAGAACCCGAGAAAGCAGCTCCATATCTAAGTCGCGACTCTATCTGGGCAAAGTAAACTCTCCGTCCAATCCCAGATCCCAGTTCCGCTGTCACTGTTCTCATCGCGAAACAACCGGCTGAAACCCTTCGGCTCAGCTCGGTGATGTGAGTATTGAATTTAAGATCCTGGGCAATGATAAGTCCCAAATAATTGGATTCTTTGTGTTGTGGCACTGAGTAGGACCAAAGAGGTAAGTTCCCAGAGCCACTCTTGAAACATATCATTTTAGTCTTGTCCAGGTTCAGAACAAGGCAATTAGCATCACACCACTCCTTCACTTTGTTCAAGTCCTGTGATACCAGCACTGAAGGAGACTCTGTTATTCGTGTGCCATAAGATGGTCGTGTCATCAGCAAAAATGGTAAATCTTCCCGTTATTTCCAGTTGCGAGAGGTCATTGATATAAAGTAGGAATAGCATGGGTCCCAACACTGAAGCCTGAGCTGATGGTCGTGTCATCAGCAAAAATGGTAAATCTTCCCGTTATGTCCAGTTGCGAGAGGTCATTGATATAAAGTAGGAATAGCATGGGTCCTAACACTGAAGCCTGAGGAACACCCCAGTCCACTGGTAGCTCACTCAAGATCGTTTATCCGAAATTGACGTGCTCTGTTCTTCCAGTCAAATATGATAGAAACCATGAGAGCGCCACTCCACGAAAGTCATAGTGAAGCAGCTTCCGATGCAGAATCCCGTGATTGATACAATCAAAAGCTTTAGAGATGTCACAAAAACGGCTGCAGACACTCCACTTCCATTCAAACCTGTATACAAGACCCTGAGGAGATTGTACATAGCATCAGTTGTACTTTTATTTGCCAAAAATGCAAATTGAACATGGGAAATAATCTTTTGTTGGCATAAATCAGCCAGCACACGTGACGTCAAAAGCTTTTCTATAATCTTTGAAAGGGTTGATAAAACTGCAATGGGTCAAAGTTGGAGGGAACCTCTAGATCACCTTCCTTGTGAAGCGGTATGATTCTCGCATTCTTAGGCAAGGGGAGAAAAAACCCTCTTCCCACGACCTGTCTATAGCCTGCACAAGTGTCTCCGATGCTGGATCAGGAAGGCTCAGAAATACAGGGTGGTGCAACCAAGATGGGGTGGACGATTATGGGAAAATGGTGAGATATTTGGATAATTTTTTTTTTGTTTATCATGGTTAGTCGAAAAGGCTATGTTTTAAAAATATAACCATAGTACAGGGTGTCCCAAAAAGTCTATGGCAAACCAAACTTGTATTTTTTTAAATGGAGCACCCTGTATATTAATTGATATTCCAATTCTTTCTTCAATTTTGAACAAACCTTGTGATACAACTAATGTCATTAAATTCAACCGTTAGAGATGTAGATTTCAGGTGAGGGTGGTAAGTACCACAGCACATTGCTCTCTTGGATCATTGTCGTCAAGCCTTTAGCCATTCAGCATAGGCGACAACATAGGTATCAAGCCACTGCATTTAGCTTGGACGACAACGTAGCCCAAGGGCGGTCCCTCTGACCTCCCGTATGCCGCAGTTCTAACTAAGGTGCTGATTGAGAACATCACCCAGTTTTAGTATTGAACATGCAGGATCCAAATTATTTAGGCTAATTTATCAACTTTTTGACTGACAGAAATTAATAATACTACAGCCTACTCAGTTCCATTAGCCATTGAGAGTGCCACTAAATACACAACAGAAAATAATTTCTGCTCACCGCGGGGTTCGAACCCACGTCAATCAGAACTAACGGTCTCTCAAGCCAGCGTGTTACACGCTCGGACACCGTGGCCTTATTGGCTTGAAAAGTTAAGATAGGAATGTGCAATCCATTTTTCTCTAACTTGAATAGTTTGAGTTTTATAGCATGTCAAAGTTGCAAAAATGCCATTTTTCAAACGCGATATCTCGATAACGGTTCAATTTAGGAACATTAGTTGTATCACAATTTTTGTTCCAAATTGAAGAAAGAATTAAAATATCAATTAATATACAGGGGGTTTCATTTAAAAAAATACAAGTTTGGTTTGCCATAAACTTTTTGGGACACCCTGTACTATGACTATATTTTTAAACCATAGCCTTTTTGACTAACTATAATATACAAAAAAAAAATTATCCAAATTTCTCACCATTTTTCCAGAATCGTCCACCCCATCTTGGTTGCACCACCCTGTATTTTTGCTAAAAGGCCATCGTCCCCTGAAGGTTTCTTATTCTTGATAGATTTAATGGCAGTTTTCAATTCCTCCACATCTGTCGGTACGAAGAAAAAGGAAAATTGAGTCGGCATACCAAGATAGGCTAAAGGGCCCTTATAACACCAGACCTGATGACATGTCCAAACGATACAAAACGAAAAACGGTCATATAATTATTTATTTGTGTAGTTTTCAAGATATTTTTTTTTTCAATAAAGTAATAATTTTAAAATGTATATGACTTGAGAACTATCAATTATATTAGGCCACGTCTTACGTAAATAAGATCAACTGTAGTACCTCGATTTCCTGCATCAAACCACACATTTCAAAGCTAAACAAGCAAAAAACTGTTAACCCCGCCCTTCGCCGACCTTCCAGTGTCCGACTCGTTGCGACGAAACTCATTCTTGTTTCGTGTGTCAAACCGAATTGTTGGTGATAAAATCGCGCACCGAAAAATCTACCTGCTTTACCCTTTTTTGTTAATATTTGGGGGTTTGGTGCCTTATCATGGCTAAGGAACTGGGAAGACGTAAAAGACAAAGACATAGTGATATTGATTTAGTTCAAAAAATGAATAAAATTGAAGAGACTCTCCAAAAATTATTGGAACAACGTGTTACCGAAAAACCACGAGGACGTAAACGTGAACGGGCAGTGAACATTCAACATGGACGAAAGTTGGCAAAATTGCGCAATTCTCACTCTCGTTCACGGTCGAAGGAAGGTGGCCCGGCGAGTTATCGTCGCGGCATAAGAACCCTATCAAGCTCCAGTTCCGGTTTCAGCTCCAGCTCCATCAGTGTAAAGAACAATAAGAAGACAACCGACGTTGATGACGTTTCTTTCGAGGAAGATAACGTAACTGATTGTGAGTAGGAAAATAATTTAATCTGGTTTTTTAAGCACTATGCGGGCAGACATACCTCTTGTGTTGAGTACCGAATGTTATTATTTATGAATATAAGCTTATTCTGGTTTCCAACAATGATGTCCTAGACCCAGAGTTTGGTGCTAAAGCATTATAGCTCCGAAGTTGGTTGGGTCCCCCAATAATTTTATTGTTCATGAACACAATAAATAGGGGTGAATCTGTTTATGAACACAGATACGTCTTAAAAATGGGTCCTTTTTACACATTCTTCAGTATGTTCCCATTGGCTTTATTGTTTATGAACACAATAAATGGGGGTCAATCTGCTTATGAACGCAGATACGATTAAAAAATATATATATATTTTTTTCTGTTATTGTCTATGACTACACAATGAAGGGAATATGCCTATCATGTCTTTTGGCCCTCCACTCCAGGAGAATATGGTTCAAACTTGGAATAGCATTATCGAAAACGGGCTCGATCCTCAGGAGAAGACGGCTCGAATAGACAAGTACCCAGTTCCCGAAAACGCACCATCACTCAGTACCCCAAAACTGAATATGTTGGCAAAAATAGTCTCAGTCAGTAAAACAAAGAGATAATCGACTGGGACAATAACAAACTCAAATTGGTTCGAGCATATCAGCTATTGGACAGGCAATCACTTCCATCTTGAATGAAGAAGGGGGTGGTGATCGACCATACCTCAAACCATTGTGTGATGCAGGTCGCCTTCTCACGGATGTCTTCTTCAAAGAGACATCGGCTCGCAAGGAACTGGCTTGCTATAACCTGGACAAACCCCTGAAGGAAACACTACTGGTTTCCCCTACCAATGAATGGCTTTTTGGATGCGATGTGGACAAAAGATTGGAAGCTTCAAGACAGATGGAACGGACGATAAAATCATTTAAACCAGTTCCCAGAACCAAAGAAGTTGAAAGAGTGCCGAGATACAATTTAAACTTCAGGAGTCTGCCTCAGAAAACTCGGGGAGCATTTCGGGGCAGACGTCAACAATACCATCCAAGAACTTGCCCCTATGCTCACAACCGGGACTCTCAGAATCGAAGGACCTACACTACCCACAGAAAGACAGAAGCGATTCCAACGGAGAAACGGCGCCGCTAACTGACAAGGTTAGTTACCCTGCAGGCTGTCTGAAGTTTTTCTATAAAAACTGGTGTCATATCATATCTGACAAAATGATCTTCTCGAGTAAAAAAAATTTCAAAATTCCTTTCAATAAAGTTCCCATACAAAGGTGTACACCTAGGGAACCAAATCGGCCTTGTAACGATTCAAAAGAGATTTCTCTAGAAATAAAGAGATTGCTGGGAACAGGTGCACTTAGTGAAGTGAAACCTAGTTATGCACAATTTTTATCTAACAATTTTCTAACTCCAAAATCTGATGGGTCCAAAAGATTGATAATCAATCTGAAATCTCTTAATAAGTTCGTAAA
This sequence comes from Orchestes rusci, assembly GCA_958502075.1. Classification (NCBI taxonomy): domain Eukaryota; kingdom Metazoa; phylum Arthropoda; class Insecta; order Coleoptera; family Curculionidae; genus Orchestes; species Orchestes rusci. The sequence goes on along the minus strand of OY293313.1, from coordinate 16,656,033 downwards.
ATGTAATCACTTCAAAATAGAGGACCACAAGACCTTCATAAGACTCATAACTGATAACTGTTATATGGCCACTTTAGACCTAAAAGATGTCTATACTCTTATACCTATTGCAGAATCCCATCGTAAATATTTGAGGTTCAAATTCAAGAATCAAATTTATGAATTTAATTGTCTCCCTTTTGGTTTGAATTGCGCTCCATTACTTTTTACTAAGATAATGGAACCAGTGATTAGTGATTTAAGGAGCAATGGTTGGATATCCGTAATATATTTGGATGATCTTTTGTTAATTGGAAAATCGCCACTAGAGTGTAGTGATAATGTGACCACAACTATAAATCTTTTTAATTTCCTAGGTTTCATCATCAACTACCATAAAAAATGTATTGTTCCATTTTGCAAATGTAAATATTTGTGTTATATTTATAATTCTGAGAATATGACTGTATCCCTACTGCAAGGGAAAAAAAGGGAAGATTCTTTGTATAATAGATCATTTTCAGTCGAGAAAAAAGTGCAAAATTCGACTGGCTTTATACCAAGTCGTTCGAACGTCAAAAATGTTTAGCCCTTTTGAATTCTCACGGAAAATACGATTCCTACATGAATATTTACAACATCTTTTCAGAAGATTTGAATTGGTGGTCTAAAAATATTTCCTCTGCCAGTAACTCGTTACGGCCGCTGACTTTCGAATCAGAAATTTTCCCTAACGCCTCTACTAGCGGTTGGGGTATATACTGTTACGGAAAAAGATCTCGCGGTTTCTGGACATTTTTTGAGAGAACTCATCACATTAATTACATGGAACTTTTGTCTGTTTTTTTTGGTTTAAAATGTTTTGCGAATGACTTATCAAACGTCAACATTCTGTGCCGAATTGATAACACAACGGCTATTGCACACATCAACAGTTTCCAAAACCTAATATTCTGGCCAGAAAAATTTGGCAATGGAGTGAACGGAGGAACATTTTTATTTTTGCTTGCTATGTAAAATCGAAGGAAAATATCGAAGCTGACCAAGAATCCAGAAATCTGGATATTGCCACTGAATACGAATTAAATGAAGTAAATTTTCAAGTAATCACTTCTCTCTATAAAAGAGAGTCGAACGTCGGTGCAGTGCGGACGTGTTTCAAATCTCTGGTAATTTATCGTAGTCGATGCTGAAGTATAAATTAATTTCAATGAAATTGTACATAGTATTGTGTCAGTGATTAAGTGGTTATCAAGAACAGTGTAGTGCAAAAGAAACTGATAATAAAAGTTCTTTTAACCTGCTAAATACACGGATATTCTAAAATCACATGATCCTATACCGATAAGCGATAAAGATTTTGGTTTTTGTTACGGAATTCCAATTGGAGCTGCTCGATTATGGAAGGAAACGAGATTTGTTTTGATTGTAAATTGGGATTTGATGATGTTGGAAAAATTATCATATGCTCCTTATGCAAAATGTTTTTTCATGGTAAATGTGAAAATATAGATATGCGAGGATTTCATATGAAAAGAGATCAATGGGTATGCAGTCATTGTTCTAAGGATGCAGATAAAGGGGCCTCAGGCAATTTGTTTGTAAAGCAAAGAAAACGGAGCAGGGTTGACGATTCTGGAGAAAAAAATGTATCGGAGATCAGTGTTATTGCCTTCGAAAACCTTATCAAGATTGTTCAAGAAATGAGTAATAAAATCGATTTGCTTGTCAAGGAGAATTCTGAATTAAAAGAAATGGTATTGGGATTAAAGCAGAATTGCAATGCCACAGTTTCAAAACCAACATCTTATGCATCAATCGTTAGGAATGACGACAAAGTACTTGTTGTAAAGCCCAAGGATGACAAAATGCAGAAAGATGTACAGCAAGTAAAAAGAGTTCTTAAGGAAAAAGTGAATCCAGTAGAGATAGGTGCGGGGATATCAATGGGAAGGGCTACAAAGTCTGGTGGTCTGGTCCTAAAATGTGCTACCGAAAAAGAAATCAGCACCATACAGTCCCAGATCCAAGCCAATCTTGGAGATGAATATATTGTTAATAAACCCAAAGCCATCCAGCACCGTGTGAAAATTGTAGGAGTAGATGAAGATTTGAAAGATATGAATGATGAAGTATTTTTTGCCACAGTTATAAAGCAAAACCACTTCCCACAAAGTTCAAACAATAACTGGAAAATTCTACGCAAAACTAAAGTTGTTAAAAATAAATTCAATGTAGTAATGGAAGTGGATGATTCGACTTACGCAAAACTGATCGAAGATGAAAGAATTAATATAGGATGGAGTCGCTGTATGGTTTATAATGACTACGGTATTGTTCGTTGTTTTAAATGTTGTTGCTATGGCCATATTGTGAAGGAATGTAAAAATGATAAAGTATGTCCTAAGTGTAGTGCTGCACATGATGTCGGTGAGTGTACCAGTAGCAAATCCAAATGTTCCAATTGCGTAAATGCCAACCAAAGGTATGGTCTAAATTTGGATACTGATCATGTGGTTTGGGATGCAAGACAGTGTTCATCATTCAAAAGGGTCGAACAGCTGCAAAGGAACAAGTTTCTAAAATAGCAATCAGAGACCGATATTGCCCCAAGCTCGGATGTTCTGTATTTAAACTGCCAAGGTTTTCTCCACAATAAGGATCAAATTGTCACATTGGTGACTGACTGGAAGCCCGTTGTGTTGCTGTTAAGTGAGTCTCATGTGTGTGAAGATCTTGATCTGAACGAACTGACCATCAAAGGATATCAAATGGAACACTGTACCTCGAACAGCAGGAGAACGGGTGGAGTGGCCGCCTATATCAGGAATGGTGTGAAATATAAACGTAAGACTGTGCAGTATGTTGATCGTTTTGTGTGGTTACTGTCTTTTGAACTGTCCTTTGATTCTGTCAAATATTTGTTCACTGTATTATACCATCCGCCAAAAAGGGAAGAGCCAAAGTTTTTGGAATTTTTCACTGAATACCTGGAAAAGTCGTGTGAGTTTCAGGGAATCAATGTTATTACTGGAGACTTTAATTTTGACTTATTGAGGGGTACCTTTTATGGTTCTAAACTTCTGGATGTTGTTTATGCGAACGGGTTGCAGCAAATTGTCAATAAACCCACAAGAGTGACCCAAAACAGCCAAACCCTGATTGACTATATCATAACATCCGATAAGCACTTGCAGCATATGGTTCATCTCAGTCCCAGGATAAGTGACCACTCAATTTTGTCAATGACACTTCAAAGAAAAGCTAAAGAATCAACTGTGACCAAATACCAAAGAAATATGAAAAATTATAATGTGGAAAAATTCCAAAATGCGCTACTAGAGTCATCATGGAATAGTAATACGTCTGATACCAATGTTTTGGCGGACTCATTCGTTGATACCATTTGTAATATTTTGAATGATATGTGCCCAATCAAAAAAGTGCATGTTAAACAAGAACTACAACATAAGAAGTGGATAACAAATGAGATCAGACACATGATGGAAAGGAGGGATTTCCTGTATAAGAAGGCAGTTTATTCGGGGAATGACCAAATATGGAAGGAATTCAAACTCCAGCGGAACAAAATAGTATCCAGAATTAGGAAAGAAAAAGAAAAATTTTACCAATCGGCAATTGATGATAACAGATTCAATCAAAAACAACTGTGGAAAAGTCTGAAGACTCTTCTACCGGAAAAGCACCAAAACATCCCTGATGACATCGTATTTGGATATGTGAACATCACAGATCAACTTACTATTGCCAATAAGTTCAACGACTATTTTGTAAATAGTATAGAGGAAATAGTTGCCAACATTCCCGCAAGTAGAGCCATACCAGCTGCCGCCATTGACCAGAACGAACACATCTTGTCTGAGTTTGAAGCAATAACAATGTCGCAAATGAAAAAGTACCTGAAGAGTATGAAAAACGTTGGAGGTGGTGAAAATGGTATCAACAAACAAATTCTAATGGATGCCTGTGATGTGGTTGCTGATAGATTTTTAAGCCTAATAAATACTTCATTGTCTAGTGGAGTGTTTCCACACAGCTGGAAAACGTCTACAGTGATTCCAGTGCCAAAGATCCCCAACACCAAGCGACATGAAAGTTTCAGGCCCATTAATACAGTTCCTCTTTACGAAAAAATTTTGGAGATGAGTGTGAAAGACCAACTAAGTCGACATTGTGATAATAGTCAGATTATAGTTGCTAACCAGTCGGGATTTTTGCATAACCATTCCTGTGAAAGTGTTGTAGTTAATATATGTGACGAGTTCCTTAGACAAATTGACTGTGATAATCTAGTATTAGCGATATTTTTGGATTTTAAGCGTGCGTTTGAGACTGTGGACAGATCTATTCTATTGAAAAAACTGGAAAATATTGGGATTAAGCATACTGCCCTACAATGGTTCAAATCATACCTTAGTGATAGAAGCCAAAAAGTCAAATATAAAAACAGTCTATCTGAATGTATGTATGTTAGGTATGGTGTTCCTCAGGGAACTGTTTTGGGACCGATTCTTTTCCTCTTGTACATTAATGATATTGTCAAGATCACGTCAAATTCAAAAGTGGTCCTGTTTGCAGATGATACCATGCTTTATGTAGCAGGTAAAGACATCAACCAAATGACTAATATCATGAACAACGAATTAGAAAAATTATTTGAATGGCTATGTGATAATAGGTTAAGTTTGAATAGTAGTAAGTCTAAGTGTTGTGTATTCGGCAAAAAATCAAGACTGAGCAGTGTTAATGTAAAACAACTAGACATAAGAGTGAATGGTGAACAGTTATCTTTCGTAACAGAGATAAAATACTTGGGTACTATTCTTGATGCGAATTTAAATTTTTTATCTCATGCAAACTATGTTATGAGGAAGTTTTCCCAAAAAGTGAATTTTATCTATAGAGTAGGTCAACAACTATCCCCATATACCAAACTGACGATGTACACCGCTATAGCTGAACCCCACCTCCAATATTGTTCCACTCTTTTGTCTCACCTGCCTAATTATAAAATTGATCAGATTCAGAAGATCCAAAATAGAGCCATGAGAACTATTCTTAAATGTGATAGATACACACCTGTGAGACTGATGTTGAATGTTTTAAAATTTTTATCTGTAAATCAAAAGGTCATGATGAATGTACTTATTTTTATATTCAAGATCAAAAAGGGTCTACTTCCTAGATATATTTGTGATAAAGTTGATTATTTTCGCGATGTTCACAGTTACCAAACGAGACACCGAAATGATTTCATGCTGTCAAAATTCAACACAAGCCAAATGCAGAACTCCATATTATACCGGGGACTGCGGGAGTTCAATAGTCTGCCACCAACCCTTAAATGTTGTGATACCATCGAACAATTCAAAAGACTGGTCAGGGAATACGTTTGTAACAACTTTTAACTCGTTTGTCCTTTATGTAGGTGTTTTTACGCTCATACTTTTTTACATTTATACAATTCACTTTTATACACTTTATACATTTTACTTTTGATATAGTCTTAATTTTTGTTTATCGAACTACATGTGTATATACCTTATAGCTTTTTGCTAAATAAAGATTATTATTAAATTAAATATAAACAACCGCAGATAGATCTTTTTGCCTCCAGGCATAATACGAAATGCAAAAAATTCGTATCCTGGTTGAAAGACCCAGATTGTTGGACGGTTGATGCATTCACTTTAGACTGGAGTCAGTTCTACTTTTATGCGTTCCCCCAATTTTCTCTTATTCTATGTGCTCTCCAAAAAATCATTGATGACAGAGCTGAAGGTATTATGGTCGTTCCAGATTGGAGGTCCCAACCATGGTATCCGATTTTCTGCTCTTTATTAACACAAGAACCATTATACTTTAAACCAAATAGAAATCTACTTCTTTCGGTCCATAGAACCCCACATCCTCTATGGAGAAATCTTTCCCTGGTGTCAGGAGCCTTATCGTTCAAGCACTGCAGAACGGCAAAGTCCCAGACATGTCCTTGAATATCTGCACAGCCTCAATATCGGATGCAACGAGCAAACAGTATAACGTAGGTTCAAAGTTATGGTGGCAGTTTTGTTGTGATAAAAACATAGACGTGTTCAATATAACTGTACCCTTAGTTTTAGAATTCTTAACTATCCGTTTCAACGAAGGAGCTTCTTACGGATCCCTCAATTGTTACCGATCCGCAATATCACAAATAGCGACACCCAATTTAGCTAATGATTATAGGCTAAAAAGATTTTTTAGAGGTGTATATGGGATAAGACCTAACTTACCAAAATATAATGCAATTTGGGACCCGTCTGTTGTTCTAGATTATGTGAGAACCTTGCCCAATGATAAAATTGAGTTGGACATTCTCACAAAGAAAGTTGCCATATTACTAGCTCTTACAACTGGCCAAAGAGTACAAACACTGGCTAATATTCTGTTGGATAATATGATAATATCTAAGGACAATATTACAATAAGAATTTCCAAAAGAATAAAAACCTCAGGTCCCAATAGAGCCCAACCATCTTTCACATTACCTTTTTTGAAACAAGACTTTAAGAAATGTAAGAAACGATTATTGTGAAAATCTCCTTATATTGCCCAAAAAACCTCACAGAGACACGAGCTCCCAGTCTATCAGTGGATGGATAAATACCATATTAGGCAAGAGTGGTGTGGACACATCTCAATTCACCGCACACAGCACCAGACACGCTGCAACTTCTGCAGCAGCCCGTAAGGGCATTAGTTTTGATACTATCAGGCTGTCAGCGGGGTGGACAGAGAAGTCCAGAACGTTTGCAAACTTTTATCAGAGACCTTTGTTATCTAAAGATAACTTTGCAAATGCAGTTTTGATGAGCTAATCTAGTTTTGATAGTATTACTTTAGGTTTCGTTTTGTATTGTAGAATTTTGTAAGTGAAGTTCGATTTTAATTATATTAGGCCTCGTGGAAGTAAATAAGGACCCTCCCTGTCCCTATAACCCTATGCAACAATATGGCATTGAAGAAATGAGATTCGTCGCAACGATTCGGACACTGGAAGGTCGTCGAAGGGCGGGGTCAACAGTTTTTTGCTTGTTTAGCTTTGAAATGTGTGGTTTGATGCAGGAAATCGAGGTACTACAGTTGATCTTATTTACTTCGACGAGGCCTAATATAATTAAAATCGAACTTCACTTCAGGTAAGTTCATTTGATTTTACAATTTTAGCTGAAGGACAATGTAGTATCAATTGAAAGAAAATTCTAGAATTAATATTATCTGAATTATTTAAAAAGGCATTATTCCGTTTGTGAAACTTGAAACGAAATATGAAATCTTGAAGAGTTTTTTTTGAAAAAAATGGAAGTTTTGGTTTTTGATGATTTTTAATATCTTTACCGTCTGATGGTCTTTTAGATATAAAGCGTCAAAGAACCCCATTCAACTATCTTTTTTTTTCCTAAAATACAAATACTCATTCGGCTTATCCCCAAAACAGTCAAAGATGGCCATTGACGTTATTCAATAAATAATTGATCTTAATTTTCAAAAAAGAATGTGGACTAAAAAATAATGTGGGTTGCCATTTAAAAGATTTTCGTAGATCATCTCTCGAAGATTAACAAAAGATTTTTAAATCGTCCCCACGTCCCCTATGTATAAGTACTGTGGAATCTGTACAATTTTTTTTTTAGGTAGCTCGTCGTGGTGGGGAAGATAGCGACAGCCACAAGGATTTTCATGATGAAGATTGTTTAGTTGAGCAGCATATATTTTTTGTATAACATGAATTAGGCTAAGCAGTGTATATGTCTACAGTTGGCAACCCTGTCTGTGACAGACCTAACCAACATTAATCATTGTAATCACATGTATAAGAGCTGTTGAATAAAAAACGTTTTTACACTAAATATGATGCATAAATGTTCATCAAACATAGCGCAGTCTAACTAATAAAGTTTCTGGCATCTAATGAACATAAAGTGAGTGTATTTCACCCCGTGAAATATTAAATTTTACACAAAATGTCGTTGCTACATGGACCAGTGAAATTGCCACCAGATTTTGATTTGCAAGGACAAAATGCCGCAGTGGAGTGGAAGTTCTGGAAGACAACATTTGAGGACTACCTTGTGGCTACGGAACAAAACAATTCCCATAATTCAGTCAAGCTTCCAATCCTAAGGAATATTATAGGGGTTGATTCGGCAAGGATCATGTCCACCTTTGAGATTCCTGCAGAACAGCAGAATATTTACGACTACATTATCAAGTTGATTGAGGAATATGTCAATCCAAGGGTCAATGAAGTTTTCGAGAGATACAATTTTTATAAGAGAAATCAGAAAGAAGGGGAAAGTTTTGACCATTTTTTAACTGATATAAGACACCTCGTAAAGACCTGCAATTACAATGAGATTGACCCAGAGCAAACCATGGAGGAGAAAGCACTTCGTGACCGAATTGTTATGGGCATAAGACAGTCTACCACCCGAGAAGCACTTTTACGTGTTGAGAAGTTGAAACTCAAGAATGCTATCGAAATATGCAGAACATCCGAGATGAGTGAGCAACAAAGTATGATGTTTATGGAGGAAGCTCATAGCAGTGAGGTGAATGCTGTGAAAAAATATAAGTAGATGCTCCAAGGTAAGAAGTTGAATAATACTAAGCATGAAAATTCGGACAATGGCAGAAAATTTGATTGTCGCCGTTGCAAAACAACACATGGGCCTAGAGAATGTCCTGCATGGGAAAAACCTTGTACAAAATGTGGAATTTCAAATCACTACGCCATAGCTTGTAAGGTGAAAAATGTAAATGATATTGGAAATGTAAATTTAGATAATAATGATAAGAATTTATGGGATGAGATTATCGCTATCGAAGAGAAAAAATTAAAAGTAAAATTAGATACTGGCGCGGACATTTCAGTCATTCCGGGTAGAGTTTTCTCTAAAATAGATAAATAATTCAAGGTTACAAAAAATAATTTGATTATCAAGGGGTTTGAGGGCACTGAAGCTCGTAATTTAGGAGTGGTAAATTTACTATGTACCTATAAAAATAAGAACGTCTACAAAGATTTTGTCATAGTGGAAAATGCTTCAAAAATTTTACTAGGCGGACAAGCTTGCGTAGACCTCGGCCTCTTGAAGAGAATTAATCGGGTCCACATAGAATCTTCACATAAAGATTCTGATAAAAGCAAATCTGTATCTGAAAACTCTGAAATTTTTTCTGGGCATGGCAAGTTTGAGGGAAAATATAAGATCACAACGGTTGAAAATTTTGAAGCTGTGAGTTACCCACCTACAAAGGTACCCATCGCGATCAGAGATTCTTTGCAAAAAGAGCTAAATAGGTTAGTTCATCGAAAGGCAATAGTAAAAGTTGAGGAAATAGATCCTCGTGCAAGCATCAATCGCATGGTAGTCGTTGAAAAGGGAAATGGAAAGCTGAGAATCTGCTTGGATCCGAAAGATCTCAACTCCCAAATTGTAAGAAAGCCGAGATTAGTGAATCGGCTCGAAGAAATTTGTACAAATATGATAGGTAAAAAAGTTTTCTCAGTTTTTGACCTGGCTGGAGGCTACCTCCACCTTGAAATTGATGATGACTCCTCTTGGAAATGCTGTTTTTCCACATCCTTTGGTATTTTTAGATATGTTTTTTTACCATACGGACTATCAAATTCTCAAGATCTATTTCAAGAACAAGTCGAAATTAGGTTTGGAATCTGGAACATGTACAAATTTTACACGATGATATGATAGTCATGGGGGCAGACAATGAAGAACACGATAGAGCTGTCAAAAGGGTAGTCGAACGAGCAAAGAGGGTAGGTGCAAAGTTTAATGCCGGAAAATTTCAATATTGTCAAAGACAAGTTAAATTTATGGGTCAGATTTTCTCGGAAAAGGGTATGGAAATTTATCCCGATAGAGTCGAATCATTGTGTAAGATAAAACTGAATTACAAAGAATTTTAGGAAGTTTGAACTATGTTCGGAGATACATTCCAAATATGGCAACTCATATTAAACCACTTTGTGAACTCTTGAAGTCAAATGTTGATTTTCAATGGACTCCTATTCATGATAAATGTTTTCAAGAATTAAAACATATTGTAACGCGATCTCCCGCGCTTGTTTCGTTTGATCCAAAAAGAAGAACAATTTTGCAATGTGACGCTTCGAAAAATGCTATGTTTCAAGAATATGACAATAAGATTTTGGAATTAGCTGCTTGTGCATCAAGAGGTATGAACGATCACGAGATAAATTACAGCCAGACCGAAAAAGAAATGCTGTCAATATATTACAGTACCCAAAAATTTCACGATTTCATCTATAACCAACAAGTTGATGTTCAAACTGATCATAAACCAATTGTTTCGATCATGAAAAAACCGATCTGTAAAGTTGGATCTGTTCGTTTACAACGACTAAGAATTAAACTTCTGAAATACTCTTTGGATGTATACTATATTCCAGAAAAATTTATTCATTTTGCTGACATGTTATCCCGATCTAGTCTGAAAACCCAAAGCTATGACCCAGAGATGTTTGAAATGTTACACTCGATAAGTAAACATCTGCCAATGAGTATTGAAAAACAATCAGAGTTAAGATTGGCTACAAGTCAAGATCCTACTTTGACTAAGATTTTCGACTTTTACTTTGATGGATGGCCAAAAGAAAAGTACTTAGCTAATGATTGCAATCATTATTATAAACTAAAGAATTCAATCTTTGTTGAAGCTGGTATTGTGTTCATGGAAGATAAAATAGTTGTTCCCAAGTCCTTGAGAAGACAATTTATTCAGTTGCTTCACAATAAAAGCCACATTGGTATCAGCAAAACAATTAACAAAGCTCGACATTTGTTTTATTGGCCGTTTATGATCTCTGATATTACAAATTTTATCAGGCAATGCCGAATTTGTGAAAAATATATGCCGAGAAATTTTAGAGAACCTATGTTACCACACTCAGTTCCAAAACTCATTTTCAATAAGGTAGCAGCTGATATCCTTGATTTCGGACGTAGATCTTATTTGGTGATTGTTGATTACTACTCCCATTGGATAGAATTGTCCCCAATCAAGGATAAAAGTTCAAACGCTGTCATCAATGTCTTTCAGGATCTTTTCACCAAATTTGGATACCCACAATTTCTAGTTGCCGATAATTTGCCATTTATTTCTCAAAAATGTTTAAATTACTACAAGGAAAAAGATATTTCTGTTTCTACGTGTATTCCTGAATGGCATCAGAGTAACGGTCTTGCAGAGAAATCTGTTAACATTTCTGAGCAACTTTTGAGAAAAAGCATTGAGAAAAACATTGACTATCGTGAAGCTGTTATGGATTATAGCAACACAGAGATTATCTATCTTGGCGCATCTCCGGCGCAAATTCTTCAGAGTAGATGTTTGCGCACTCAACTTCCTATGACCAGCAAAAAGTTACAGCCTAAAATTCAAACTCATATCTACAAAGCGCTTCAACAACATCAACGAAAGGTTAAACAACATTATGACAAGACTGTTCGTAAAAATTCCGTCGAATTTCGAAAGGGGGATAAGGTTGTAATTAAAAGTTCAAGAGATTCAATTTGGTATAAAGGCGTTATTATTGTGAAAGCTAAGGAACCTAGATCCTATTGGCTTAAAAAAAAAAGGAACAACAAAATAGTTAGGCGTAATACAAGTCAAATGAAATTATCTTTTACAAAGACTCAGATTGACGAATATGAATTAGATCCTGAATTTTACCCAGACTTGTCAAATGTAGATGATCAAAATGTAAACCAAAGCGTTACTCCTATTGTTGATACTAAAGAGCAGAATTCACCAAATGTGTTAGATAGATTAAATGAGTCACGAAATTCAGATATGTCAGGTCCATCAGTTTTGTTTGATTGTGTACAACCTAAAACTAGTTATGATGTTAATAATGAAACTAATTCCAGTAGTTTCAAACGTTATGAGTCAAAAGCCTCGAAGCCTAAATTATATTCAGATTCAAATGAAAATCGTCAATCCCAGAATCCTAGAGTATCTAGATCAGGTCGTAATATTAAGAAACCCCATAGATTTGATGTTTGAGGGGAAGGTGTTTAGTTGAGCAGCATATATTCTTTGTATAACATGAATTAGGCTAAGCAGTGTATATGTCTACAGTTGGCAACCCTGTCTGTGACAGACCTAACCAACATTAATCATTGTAATCACGTGTATAAGAGCTGTTGAATAAAAAACGTTTTTACACTAAATATGATGCATAAATGTTCATCAAACAAAGATGACGCTTTATTTGGAGAACGAAGCAAGAAGAAACGATCAAATTCGTATGGGGAAGAAGCGGCTGGCCCATCAGGACAAAAACAATTAAAGAATCAAGAACTGGCAGGTTTTTTTGATCGGATGAATAGTCGGTCGGAATTGATCGAATATTTTTGCAATGCAGTATATTCTTCCAATTGTGCCCTCTCAATATTCGAAAGCGAACATTGGCATTTACATTGTCTGTATTTTCATGTTCGTCAAGAGTACTATATTGTATTACTCTGAAAATAAAGACATCATTGCCAATTCGCAATTAAAAAGTACTTTTTTCACAGATGTAATACAATGATGGAGAAAAACAGCTCTGTACCACCTAGAATTTTGAAAGACTTTCCGGGAGCGATTATTCAGAAATGAGTTTGTCATTCCTTGCATCTTGTAGCCAGTGAAGCATGTAAGGTTCTTCCCCGAAGATTGGAGGATTTTGTTGATGTCCAGTCCATTTCTTATATATGTACTCTATTACTTTCATGCATAGGTGTCATATTGCAAAGTGTCAGCAATGTCACAATGACGAAGCACTTTCTAGTTGTTTATAACGTTGTTAATCGTGTGTTTCTTTTCGAGCCATTGAAGCAATAAATTACTTTAAATCATTTAATGCAGTTTCACTGGAACGACTCCGAACAACAGGTTATGGGCCCAGTGAGTCGATCAGTCTGAAAAGTTGGTGAGACGGTCGCAGTTGCGGAGTATTTAAAGTGGAAAGTTTGCTGGTGTTTGGCGGTCAAAAAGCGGTGGAATACGTTTTTGTGGAGACAACTAGTCGACAAAAAGATGCTGGGAGCAGGTAATCAACTCTCTGTGAAACCATTTGATGGTACAGGATTTGGAAACTGGGAATTTAGAATTAAATTACTGTTGAAGCACTATGATGTAGTCAACGTAATTGATGAGTCTCCCCCAACTGATGAAAATCTGCTCAATGCCTGGAAGAAGAAAGATTTGAAAGCTAGAAATCTAATTGTGCAGTATTTGGGTGATAATGTCTTAGAAATGATAAAGTTGAAGATCACAGCTGAGGATATTATGGAAACTTTATCGAAAACTTACAAGAAAATTGGATTGGCGACTCAAGTCCAATTGCAAACAAAGCTGATGAATATGAAGTTTATTGGAAATGAATCCCTGAACAATTTCATCCTGGAATTTGAAAAAACCATCACTGATTTGAAAAATAGTGGAGGAACGATTAGTGACACTGAAATTGTTACACAACTTTTGTCTGTTATGCCTCAAAACTACCAGAATGTTACCACAGCGATGGATATATATTTTAGTCAGGACCCTGGTGCAATAACACTGGATTTTGTGAAATCCAGGCTATTGCAAGAAGAATCTCGACAAAAGAAAGAACAGGGAGATGGGAATCAAGCCATGAGTCAAGTATTTTTGTCTCAAAAGAGAGGAAAATTTGACAAATTTCCTTTCAAGTGTTATAATTGTGGTATGAAAGGGCACAAGAAGGCAGACTGTCGAAAAAAGAAAGAAAATCCAAGGGAAAACCAAAGTCAAAACACTGGATACCAACAAAGAAGAGCTCACATTGCAGAGGAAGATGAAGAAGGAAAAGACTTGTGTTTTATCAGCTGTGATTTGAGTGAAAAATCAAAGATTGCTTTTGTGAATAATGTGGACAATTCAGTGGACTTTATTGTAGACTCAGGATGTACAAACCACCTAGTAACCCATGACTTTGAGAAGTATCTCGATAACGTCAAGAAAGTGTACCATTCAATCAAAGTGGCCAAACAAGGTGAGTCAGTCATAGGATATTTAGAGGGAACCACCAATCTTTATTCTGAAAATGGACTAAAAATTAAGCTAGAAAATGTTTTAGTCTGTGAAAATTCAAATCACAACTTACTTTCGGTTAAGAAAATTGAAGCAAAGGGATTCAGGGTTGTATTTGAAAATGGAATGGTCAGTATCAGAAAAAGAAACAACATTGAAGTAGTTGCTGGAAAATTAAATGTCAATTTATACACTTTGCAAATGAAAATTCCTGAACTGTCATTGAATTCATGCCATGTTGCACAAACAAAGGAAGAAGAAAGGGATCTTTGGCATAGGCGAATGGGGCATTCTTCCAAATATCCTTACTCCAAGACCTGTGAAATTTGCATGAAAGGGAAACAAACAAGAAATCCATTCATATCCTTACAAGAAGAAAGAAAAGCGAAGAGGTTGCTGCAAGTTGTTTCAAGTGATCTTTGCGGACCCATGAATCCTACTTCACATGATGGAAAGAAGTATTTCATCACTTTCATTGACAATTTTTCTCATTTTGCTGTAGTGTATTTCTTGTCCAACAAAGGTGAAGCTTTTGAGAAATTAAGGGAATATTTAGCCCTTGTCCAGAATAAGTTCCACGTCCTACCTGAGAGACTACGTTGTGACAATGGAGGGGAATACATTTCACATCAACTTCAGAATTTTTGCAGACAAAAAGGAATAAAATTGGAATACACTATACCAAGAACTCCAGAACAAAACGGTGTATCGGAAAGATACAATCGTACTCTCATGGAAAAAGCCCGATGTCTGTGTTTTGAATCAGATATGCAGAAGAGAAGTTCTGGAATGAAGCTGTCGCCACAGCAGCCCACCTAACTAACCGGACACCAACATCTACATTACTCAATAATAAGACATCCGCTGAAATCTGGTATAAGCAGAGACCCAATCTAGACAAAATAAAAGTATTTGAATGCACTTCATATGTACATATACCTGCAGAAAATAGAAAAGGAAAACTGGATGCAAGAAGTGAAAAAATGTTTATAGTGGGTTACACAGACAATGGTTATCGATTGTGGAATCCCATACAAGAGAAAGTTGTGTCAGCTAGAAATGTCAAGTTTGATGAGTCCAGGACATATGAAGAGAAGACAACCCCATATTTACCAGATGAAGAAAACAATGATGAATCTGAAGATGATTCAACTGACAACGAAAATGATGGTTATCAAGAAAATATGAAACCAACTGAGAAAACACCCGAACCTGATAGACGAAGAAAAAGAGTAACACCTAGAAGATTTGAAGACCACGAAA
Organism: Orchestes rusci; assembly: GCA_958502075.1. Taxonomy (NCBI): domain Eukaryota; kingdom Metazoa; phylum Arthropoda; class Insecta; order Coleoptera; family Curculionidae; genus Orchestes; species Orchestes rusci. Next base: position 16,640,646 of record OY293313.1, on the reverse strand, counting down.
TGATGATGGCATTATCTATCGGAGATTTTTCATCAGATGTTCCTGAAAGTTACAATGAGGCAATAAAATGTGACGAGTCTGGGAAAGAAGCTATAGAAGAAGAACTTTCATCATTGAAGAAGAGCAAAACTTGGAATATAGTGTCAAAAGACAGCATGCCAATTGGAGAAAAAATCATAGACTCAAAGTGGATTTTTCGTGAAAAGCTAGTGAAAGGTGTAAAAGTGAAAAAAGCTAGACTCGTAGCTAGAGGTTATCAACAAATTGACCTTAGCGAAGAAGTGTATGCACCTGTTGCACGAATGCTTACCTTGCGTATCTTGCTGTCCATGAGTGTTCAAGAAAATATGGAAATCCATCAACTTGATGTCAAGAGCGCATTTCTAAATGGTGATCTTAAGCAGCCTGTCTACATGAAAATTCCAGATGGACTTAACCTCAACGATGATACCAAAGTGTGTGAATTGGTGAAGGTCCTTTATGGTTTGAGACAATCACCGAAGTGCTGGTATGATAAACTCAATTTTTATTTATTGGAATTAGGATTTAAAAGATCAAAGTGTGATCCTTGCTTATATTTTACCAACAAAATGTATCTTCTTATCCATGTAGACGATCTCATAATTATTTCAAATATATCAACTTGCATTGAGAATGTTAAAAGTAAACTTATGGATATTTTTGAAATGAGAGACTTAACAGATGACAAATTTTTGAAATTTTTGGGTTTGAACATAAGAAAAACCGAAAACGGTCTAACTTTTGATCAAAAGGATCTTATTCAAAAAGTTTCGAAAACATTTAAAATGTCTGAATGTAAAAATTTAAATGTACCAATTCAACCTCAACTTAATTTGGAAAATGATAAAGAAAATGTTTGTGAGAATTTACCATATAGAGAACTGATAGGCTACCTCATGTATATAATGTTAGGAAGTCGTCCTGATCTTTGTTTTGCCATAACGTACTTTAGTAGATATCAGAACTGTTATTCGGAAAGTCATTGGAAACATCTTAAAAATGTACTGCGATACTTAAAAGGTACTGAAAATTTTGGTTTAATTTATGAAAAGAAAAAAGGAAAAATTCTGACGGCTTATGTTGATGCAGATTTTGCTCATGATATGAACGATAGAAAAAGTTTTTCTGGATTTGTTTTGAAAGTTTTTGATAATTTAATATTTTGGAAAACCAAAAAGCAAAATACTGTATCCATCTCTAGTGCTGAAGCCGAATACGTAGCTTTGTCGAACTGCTTAACTGAAGTTATTTTTGTAAGACAGTTGTTGGAGGAAATTTTGAATGTGCAGGTTACACCTGTTGAGGTTTATGAAGATAACCAGTCAGCAATCAAAATGACCTCTACATTAGAAACTAGACGTACTAAACATATTGATGTTAAACATCATTTTATTAGAAATTGTGTTGAGACAAATGAAATTTCTTTGAAATATTTGCAGTCTAATGAACAAGTAGCAGATTTGTTCACAAAATCATTAAGTGGTGTAAAATTTGTTTATTTCCGAGACAAATTGAACATAAATATATGTTAAAACATTTCTGTTGCGTCTTTCGTTGATAGGTATTATGTACGTATATACCGTTTCTTTGTATTCTATATAAGAATTGAGGGGGTGTGTTGATGTCCAGTCCATTTCTTATATATGTACTCTATTACTGTCATGCATAGGTGTCATATTGCAAAGTGTCAGCAATGTCACAATGACGAAGCACTTTCTAGTTGTTAATAACGTTGTTAATCGTGTGTTTCTTTTCGAGCCATTAAAGCAATAAATTACTTTAAATCATTTAATGCAGTTTCACTGGAACGACTCTGAACAACAGATTTGGCAAGGGAAATATATAATTATTTCAAAAGTAGCCATACACGTAGGAGTGAATTCAAGGAGTTTCAAGTTTTTTTGTGATGTTGAACCACATAATCTTCTAAGGTCTGCTCAGACACGCTGGTTGTCACTTTTAGAGGTGGTTCAGAGAATTAACGAACAATGGTCAGCTTTGCTTCTTTATTTTACAGAGAAGAGATGTGATGCGCATTTATTGGCTGTTGATGTTGTTTTTACAGATTTGCAAGATCCTCAAGTCAAAATGTTCTATGCCTTCTTAGAATGGGTTTTAGATAAAATTGTTTCTGTCAATGCCTATTTTCAATCGGAAAAAGTAGTCATTGAAGAATCATATTTCAAAATGATGACTCTTTATGAGGATCTTTTGAAATCTTATGTCTTCAAACTATGTCGAATCAGCAGATATCTCAAAAATTGATCCAAAAGTGAGTGTGATTTCATATACAGGGTGTCCCAGATCAACTGGTCACTATTTATACAGCAAATAGAGGAACCATAAATAAGAAGTTTGAGACGTGGAACCCAAAGCCTTAACTGCCCCGTTTCCTAGATACAGGGTGTTTTGTTATTCGAGAAAACAAAAATTACACGCCACTGTTTTTTGGACAAAATTTAGTTTCCTTTCAAAAACCTCATTCAATTTCCAATGAAAAAAGTCTCTTGAGTTTTTTCTCTCCGACATGTAGAAAGGTAGGATTTCATACTTTTACCAAAACTGAAAATTTTTGGTTATCAACGCTTCTAAGGACATTGGTATGGTTTTCATTCTTTTACTCGAAAACAGTGCGTCGGAGAGATAAAAGTCGAGAGGGCTAATTTGTTGGAAATTGGACGAAGTTCAAGAAAAAAGAATTATTGTTCTGAAAAAGTTATGTTATACCATTTTTTTTTTTTGAAAAATGGTGCACACATGTTCTCCAACTCCGGCCCTGGACAAGGTTTTTTTTCAAATATTCAGAAACATGCAACAATTTAGTATTTAAACTGAAAAATTCATCAAAATCGGTTGAGCGATTTTCAAAATAGATTCAGATATTCATTTTTATTTGAAAAACTTGTACACCCTGTATCTAGGAGACGGGGAACTTCCGGCCATGGGTTCCCCATCTCAAACTTCTTATTTATGGTTCCTTTATTAGCTGTATAAGTAGTGACCAGTTGATCTGGGACACCCTGGAATAAGAAATATGTATTTAGGTATTTAAGTACACACGCTGTGATTCATTTGCTCAGTTTAGCCGGCCAAAAGGTATTTTGCAAAAACACTTTTTTCAACTAACAAAAAATGTTATCTTGTAGCCAAAGAGATAAGACATCTCGTAGTAGTTTGCTTTTTTTCCTATATTCATTTGTTCGCATTTAGGACTAGTCGCAGTTTGTGTTATTCACACACGGATCATTTCTTCTGGGAAATTGCCATATTTCCAATCGTTAAATTTTCTTCCTCACTTATTTCTCTTCAAAAGTGAACATGGATTTTGAAGAAGAAGGTAAATATGAGATTATTTCATGTTGGTATCAGATAATTCGTGTTTATTTTGAAAAGTCATGACTACTGAAAGGTATTGGCATTATTTCATTCTATTTTTGAAAATGCCTAGAGTTTCTTTATGGTCCCCTGCATTTCCCGGCAAAAATCTTTGATGGTCTGGAAAGAGTATTCCTTCTTCCACAGATTGCCATAAAAATGAGCCGCCAACATGTGCCACTTTTTGAAAAAAAACCTTTATAAACTTTTGAAAAAGCATACATCTCTAGGCATATGTCCAACCCGTTTTTTTCCATTCCATGACCTGCTGAAGATAAAATCTTCACTCAAAATCAACTGTTTAACACTATAAAAAACTGGACTTTTTGCAAAGTTATCTTCTCACATATGATGATTTTTCTTAGAAAAAAGTGGATAGAAAGTCACAAAACAATGGACGTTTTTCTGAATAAAAACGCAAAGTGGTTGGAGAGAAGTTTCTCTATACCGAGAATCACAAGACCAATAATTGGGAGACCTCAAAAAACCTTTTCGAAGTTGAGTGAAAGGAGCAAACGGAGAAAAACTAAAGTCATTCCAGAGAGTATTGATAGTGAAATGCTTACTTATGCTGCCCGAATGACGTTGAATGCCCAAGGAAAAAGAACGGAATCTAAACTTCTTGCGGAAGTCACCACAATTCCAAATCGTGCTATAGAATAAAAAGAAGCATTTTCTAATACGTCTAATAAAAATATCCTGCGTCTTCCAACATTAGATGCATTATCCATGTTTGTCGATGCAAATCTGTCTAGAAAACAGTATGAAGTTATCAAGAGTTCAACTAAGAAAACTTATCCATGTTACAATTTGTTACTGCATGAAAAAAAGAAGTGTTATCCAGATAATGAATCTTATAGAGTAACCAAAACCTGTGCAGAGATTAAATTGCAAGCTCTGATGGACTTAACTGTTTCAAGATTATCTTTATATTTAGAAAAGGTTCTGTTGACTTTGAATGAAGAAGAACGTGGCTCCCAAATTCTGATTTGCAAATGGGGTTGTGACGGATCTTAGCAAGCACAGTACAGTCAAAAATTTGAAAATGACGCAGATTCTGACGCAAATTTATTTCAGAGTTCTTTTGTCCCATTGCAATTGATTTCCAAATTGAATAACAAAGTAATCTGGAAAAATCCTACACCATCATCGGCACGGTTTTGTCGCCCCATAAGATTAAGGTTTATAAAAGAATCAGCAAATATAACTAGAGAACAAATTCGTTATGTGGAAACTGCTCTGGCTTCCTTAATCCCAACCAATATTTCTGTACAAGACAATCTCATTGCAGTGAAGCACATGATGCAACTGACAATGATTGATGCCTAAGTCTGCAATGCTGCTTGTGAAAATTCTTCAACTATGAAATGTTATATATGTGGAGCTACAAGTGAAGATTTTAACAACCTGAGTTTTGTTAAAGCAAGCAATCCGGATTTTTTCAAATTTGGCATATTTGTTTTACACGCAAGAATCAGATTGTTTGAGAGTTCACTTCATATTTCGTACAAGCTACCAGTGAAGAAATGGACACTTCAGACGGAACACAAAAAGGAAGTAGTTAAAATGAAAAAAGCTGAAACTCAGGAAAATTTTAGAACAACTCTAGGTCTTTTAGTAGATATACCTAAACAAAGTTTCGGCAATACGAATGATGGAAATACAAGTCGCAGGTTTTTTGCAGATCCAGAAGTTTCCTCAAAATTACTGGTATTGATAGATTCCTTATTTATCAGTTTAAGGTAGTTCTTGAAGTTATTTCTTGTGGCAAGTGAATGGGATTTAGGAAAAACTTGAGAAAATTTACTTTTATCCTCATTTTCTATCAAAGCGAATAGAATCATGTGGTTTTATTATCCTGAAATATTTTTGGCCGGCTAAACTGAGCAAATAAATCACTGGCTGAAAAATTAACCGACGCAGAATTGCTCCAAACATTTTATATAAGATGTAGACAGTTTCTAATCACAGCTTGTGTTCAGATTAAGGAGAGATATGATTTCTCAAATAAACTGTATTACCTTTTAGGCAATCTAAGCCCTGCGAAAGCACTTTATAAGAGCGAGCGTCTGCAGACTTTATATGAAATTATCAAGATGTTTCCTAGAATTGTCAATTTAGAGGAAATTTTACAAAAGTATGTTAACGAGGATACTGATAAATTTTGGTTTATTTTATGCGAAATGCAAGATGGCAACAACATGTTTCTATTTGAAAACGTATCCAAGTTTTGCCTTAACGTATTATCAAAACTACATTCAAACGCTGATTGCGAAAGGAAGTTTTCGAAAGAGAATCTCATAAAGAAAAAACAAGGAATAAGCTTTCCACAACTACTATCAACGGCCTTTTGCTAAGCAGTGAATGTATAAAGGAGTGGTTAAGTTTATTCCGAGGTTTATTCCTAGTAAAAAAATGATTTCTTATGTAAGAAAGACTTCATTTTTGTATAATTGTTCCTCTGAAACGGAATCTGATGATGAGGAGACCCCTGAGAAAGATCCTGCGATTGTGATTTGAATATTAAAGTGATATTTTTCCGTTTTTATTTCATAGATTCAAAGTTTATGTTTGTTGAGTTGTTTATTTTTCAAAAAATGCGTAAAAAAATAAACTGTTCTGTTGTTCTGTAATTCCCCAGTGAATAAAGAGGAAGTCAAAAAAAGTGGATTTTCTTGGTCTTTATACATTTTTATTTTCTCTTCTTTTTTACATCTAACATAATCTAACAAAAAGTTAAAGGCTCGTTAAATGCTACCGTGAGCGCAAGGCATGACAAAAGTCTATAAAATAATGGCCACTTCAAAAGATCTTATACTATGCTAATGAAACAAAGTGAAAACTCATATTTTTATCAAGTTACCAGGCATTCCGTCGCGTCGGTCAGGCCGTATGGCGTCCATAGTGACATACAAACATAGAGACTTGCTTTTCTATATTAATCAGATTAAATTAACTGGCTTCAAGACAAATGAACTATCCAGTCTTTTGGTTCATTAATAGGCATAATGAAACATAATTTTTGAGAAATTTGATCTGGTAATTTTTGCAAAAATCTGATGATTTTTTGATAAATTTCTGATAAATTATTATCACGAACTTGGGAACACTGTGTCCAACATGCGCAGTGCGTTGTTGTCATGTTTACGATGAATATAAATATAACGTAAGAAGTTGAATTCGAAATTCCTGGTTCCGGTTTTTACTATCTCCTTATTTCCTATAATGTTATTCATGTTGTGTAAAGCGAAATAAACTCCAAAATATGGAAATTACCATGATTACCACTGAATAAGTTCCTATTGACATTAAAGCTAGCGATACATTTCGAGATTTGGAACACTTTGGAAACAATTTGAAGAAGTTATGCGCTGCAAAATGTGATCAATTATACAAAGAAAAATGCAAGGAAATCACAGATATAGTTATCGGTATTTCTTTAGTTGGTTTTGTTTAGGTTTTTTTTAGTAAAAATAATTCTGTGATACAGGCTTATTTTAGTTTTCTCAGAATATATCTTTTATAAGGGTATTCGTTAACATTTGAAAAGTATGAATTTGATGTTAAGTTGATTTAATACATGTTTGCAAAAGTAAAAAAAAAAATCTTATTAGAACTCCTCCACAAAATACACAATACTTGTGATATTATTTTCGCTGAAGCAAATGGGATAGTTGTTGGAAAAACATTTCCTTTTGTAAGAAGTAGGTAGGTACTACCACTAAACTTAAAATAAACAGTATAATTAGGAGAATATTTAGGCAAATCTTCTTTCCGGATAAAGCGGTTTTCTTTTAAATTTTAATAACTTTCTCTCATGTAGGAGGAACTAAAACTCTCAACAATAGTTTCCCAACAGTCCTGTGTCACATCTACCTTTGTAACGAAATCTATTCTGATTGAGCCGGTCAAATATTAATTTGGATAATTGAAAACTCAACGTCTTTGGGCCTCAATATTATGTCAGTAGTAGGACAAGGGGGATTCCACTTCACTTTCTGTACCTAACCTCACTTTCATTCGAGCGCGACCGGCTTTTTGGTGTGATGGTCTATTGTAGCGTTGATCCTCGGGATTTCTGTGTGAGCGGTGTTGCCGGCTGCGTGCGTGTTGCCGCTTATGGTGTTTTGGTGGGGAGATGAGGAATTTTGGGATTTTAGGATTTATGGTTGACGTTTGAAGTGTCATTGACGTTTGTGGCGGGTGGGTTATAGCGTTGTTACAGACAATTGACAGGATTGATGTGAGGACGGTGTTGTCGGTTGCGTCGTGCGGTGTTGCCGCTTATGGAGTTTTGTGGGAAGATAAGGGATTTTGGAATTGCAGGTTTTATGGTGAACGTTTGAAGTGAAATTGACGTTTAAGATGTTTTGATGTTCCACCTAGCGATGATTATTTGTAATAAGGAGCATTGAAAAATAGAGGTTTCTTCATAGGTTCTTGAGTTATTTAATCGTTGAGCATTATAAGATGGCGTGCGATGTTTAGGTGAGCGGATTTTTAAAAGGAATGCCTATGGGAAGGTTCATTGACCTGAGGTTTTATATGATTCTAGAAAAAGCATAATTTATAATATTGTTACGAATGTGGAGATTTTATCATTAGATATACCTATTCAAAATAGAATGAAAAACATTTTGAGATGTTATCAAATTGAAAAACAAATATACTTACCATATCTTTCGAATTGCATATCCATTCGAATAAATTAAACACACAAATACACTTCAAAAATCATAATATATTTTCAGGAATACATAAATTATTATTCAAATAAGTACATACATTATTGTAGGTATGTACTTGGGGGGACAAAGGGTACATCAAAAATTTAATTCTACGATAATACAAACATATATAAACTTACATTAATTATTCATAATATATTATTAGCAGATTAAAGTAATTTACCCAGAGACAATAATAACTATTCCCGAAATTATATAAAAACGCTATAAAGTTGAATAGTGCCCAAAAGGAAGAGTATCAAAGGTGTTCTCTTGCAGAAATCTTTTATCATCGTTGGCACTCAACGCAACTTTAGTTTGCTCAATGCTGAAAACATTGTGAGCATAGGAACGAATGGAACGCTGAGTGGCGCTGATAATTTTTGAATGTTTTAAAGAATTCCAGTAGTCATCAAACGTTTATTTATTTTTTACAACGTTGTATTTGACGCCTTTGGCTTTTTTCACAACTTTTTGCCCTTGTTGAATTTTAAAAGTATACATTTTCGATCTAAGACCAATGAAATGGGTAATAATTTCTACATAAGCTTCATCCTTCATTAATCCTAAAACTTTTTTGTTGACCAACGGGATATTATAAGGGTTGTTAAGAGGATAATCGGAGGTGTCAAATTTATTTAAATCAGTCTTGATGATCTCTTCATAAACATCATTACACTGAATTTCATAGATGAAGCTGTGTCAGTGTACATAAGTTTACAGCGATCAATACCCAATTTCAGTAGCATATATGCGTAATGGAAATCAAACATGTATGTTTTTGAAATATTCAGAATAGACATACCAACATACAGAGGTTTATTGAAAACTACTTCGTTTTTTTTCATTACAACAGCTATAAGATCGTGTTCGGCGTCAAGAATAGTTCGATGATGAAATCGATGACTTGCAATGAGATTCTTTGCCCCATATCGTCCATCCCATTTGTTCACCAGTTTGATGACCCGATGATTTCTGATGTTCTCCATCGTTTTACCAAAACAAGCATTATTGTATAGTTTGAGAAGATTTTTTTCAAATGTTGTTGTCGCGTTGGTTCTTAATCTATTGTTATGTTCAATATATAGTTTGAACCATGCGGACTGTCGAAATTTCAAAATCCTATGGATTTTACTCAATATCAAACCATTCAATAACGCTTGTTTCAAGCTTCGATAGTGAACAACATAATTCTCTTTATCGAAAAGAGTCCCCATCAATTTCGATAATTTGGATCCGGGTGGAACTCGATGTTCAGGACAAAATGGAAAATCTTTATGTAAGTCATGAGTGGTGGTGGGATATTTCACATCGACTTCCAAGATATAACCTATGGGTGAATTATCTGGGATTGACAAAACATCAAAGTTGGTAACATCGCTAATCCACTCAAACTCTCCTGAAGGGAGAGGTTCAGTCATTGCTTTTCCATACAGATTATTCACATCTAGAGAAAGTAAAAATTTCGATGGTTTCGATGCATCGTAATCATCGGTGTATTTGTTGTTAGCTTCAGAATATCTATGAACACAAGTTGAAATGCCCCCACGAATCCCCTTCTCAATGAACATGATTTTCATTTTAAATTTCAACATACAATCCCATGTGAAGCCAGGCATCGTGTAATACCATGCAGGATCTAATTTATGTGTCTGAATACTACTTTGTCTAAAGTTCTCAAATAAATCGGCTAAACCCAAAATATCGGTCTTTAGATACAAATCTGAATATTCACCTAAATTTTTGATCCCAAAGGCTTCCCACACAGTTTGAGCATGTTGATAATTTTCGATTGATAAATTGGAATCGTTCAATTTATTATAAAAATGTTCAATCGAAGGTAATTGGATGTCGTTCATTTTTTCCAAGCTATCAATAAAGTCATAACAAAATACACCTTTCCGCGTCAACAATTGAAATTTTGTCTTATCTAGATGTTCAAATTCTTCTCTCAATATTTTAAAATCGGGTTTTTTCATTGTCGATAGTAAATCATCGAGAGAAGCGCCTAAAAATCTGAATGAATCAATGTACCTAAATCTCAGATTGTTTTCGTCAACGAAATGGGTGAAAGATATATAAACTTCATTATTGGTCGGAAGGAGACTCACGTGACTACGTATGGCAAGATCTTTTATTAACAAATGCCCATCATAACCGGATACATTTTGAAAAACAACCGGTACAACATACACCTTTCTGAAATTCAGATTACAATTTTCATGTGCAAAACCTCTGAATTCACCAGTAAAATGATCATGATCGCGAATGATCTTATCATTTTTGTGAAAAGGTTTTTCACATATATAACAATTTGTTGCACCGCAAATGCTTCTCTTTTTGATCATGGGAACAATATTCTTGATTTTTGAATGAATAACTTTTGATATTTCAACCATTTCGTTGATGAACCGCTCCATACAATCTGCACCACGATAGCTCTTGAAAAATGAAAGAGAATCGGCATAGGAACATTTTAAATAGAACCCGGCACTGTAAACTATATGTTTTTGATATTTTCGCGTATTTATGGAAATGTGTTGATCGACTATTTGTTCTAGTTGGCTTTCAAAATCAGCATAGATAATGAAGGGACATTTTTGTTTATAAATGAAATTTTTAAATTCAACATGTATGTAGCTTGGAAATGAGACTCTATTTTCATTCAATTTTGTACACAGCTTTTCATGATCGGTCAATTTTACCTCGGATGGGAAATAGTTGACACACCGATCACAAATATATTTAGCAATTTTCTTTTTACTCAACTGCATTGAAACAAGACGTGAAAGATTTTTTATCCAACAATAATGATATCTAATATCTTCATGATCGGTGTCATTAGTGGGCAGTGGTTCATAGTCATTTAATGATGTATAGTACTTATTTTGAATCAACAGCAAATTAACATGCCTAGCTAATTTTTCTTTGGCAAGTCTTGCTGGTTCAATATTGAACTTATTTGGTTTACCATCATCCGTATCTGATTTTGAAACTAGTTCCAAAGCATACACATTTACAGAAATTTCATTAATTTTTTCAAATTTTGAAGTTTGATTCAACGGCGGGATTCTAAGTTTTTGAGATTCAAAACTGATTTATAATGAGGATAAGAGGTAGTTCGGTGGTTATTTTGATCAACAGGATGAAGCGCACTCACAATAGCCCAGTAAAAGCAGGCGGTATCATTATAATGAACATTAACACATGCTAGCTTGATCTTAATTTCTTTTGGTAGTTCAATATAGGAAGAACCATTACCCTTTTGAAATTAATAATATTGATTTCTAAATAAATTATTCTAACAAGAGCAAATCCTGAATCGCGTTCCTGGAATTCCGAAAGACTATTCAAAATTACATCACGCACGTTTTCAAAAAACCAGCTTTTTAGATTCGTTCCCACATCGATGATTACATTTTTTGTATTAAAATATTTGAAATCTACAATGTCGCGTTCGGCTGATTTTTTGATAAACTCTCCGCAAAATGTGGAGTTTACCTTAACAATGTTAAAAAATTTCAGTACTTCCTTTAATTTACGTTGAAATAAAATAAATCTATTGACGTCTTTATGAATCAAATTAATTATTGACCCGCTAGATACTCTTCCTTTGAAACAATTAATAATTTTTTCCCATCTAACCCTATCGCTTAATTTTGATACTTTTACTAACCCCATCCCAACCCGCTTATTTTTCAAAATCAATTGTCTTTTAATCACCTTAAGATGTTGCAAATTAGTCTGAATTAATCGAAGATTGTTTCTGGGTAAATTACCATGTCGCACTAAATAATTAAATTCACTAACTAATCTACTGATTCTACGAATCCAATGTCTTGTCGTTCTCACACAAGGCTCGTTGAACAGAAATCTCTTAATTTTTTTCACAAATGAAAGCATATTTTCTGCTTTTTTCAACAAAACCTTGCATGAGGAAGACATATTAATTGGTTGAAAAAATAATAATCAACTCACACAACTTTTGAACGTTGTTGATGTGGTGCTGGTGGAGATGGTGGTTTCAACTCAATTTGGGAGGATGAACTCGTGTGATCTTCTGCGTAGCCGCCTGAGTATTTCAAGGGTGTGAAATAGCTCGCCAGCAGGTGATTGTCGGCTATAACCCTTCTAGGCAGGAACAACACACCTCCAATAGTTGTAGTATCGAATAACCACCAAATCTGATTGCTTTGTTGTTGTTGTTTTCTGAAACACAATAAGTTGTGTTTAATTTACTTGGATATAATATGAAAACGAAATGTAGGTACATTGATGAAATATCATCAACATTTTTAAAACTGTAAGTTTAATTACCTGATTTAATTTCAAACGCTGAATGTTGAGTTGAAGTGTGAATAATTGATGTAGAATCTTCGAAAAGACTCGTAATCAACTCTTTGCGATGAATTTCACCAAATCAAGTTGCTTTGTGGATTTCTGAAAAACATATTTTGTTTAGTTTAATTACATATGAAAATAAGAAATAAAAATAATTCACATTGAAAAATAGTTTTAATTGAAAATGCTTGAATTTAATTTACCTACCTTATTCGGTCTGGAGCGTGTGTGTATGTTGAAACCAAGCTGCTGCTTCAAAAAAGTATCAGTGTCTCGTTCAACTATCGAGAAAAAACTAACTCCTCTAACTGGAACTGGAACTAATCAACCGAACCAGACTAAAAGAAAGTGGGAAAATCTAGACGGCGTATATCACGCAATATATATGTTATCTCGTGGACTAATGGACCACTCGAGTCGGCCGAAAATGTTTACTTTACACGGTAATTATTATGTCTGTGAATAAGTTTCCCACGGTTAGATTAACTTCTCTATTTGAATTTGGATTTTAAATTCATGAAGAAGTATTAATAATGCATAGTTTTTTTTTCTCATAAGTTTATTCAAAAATTATAAAATATAATCTTTATCAGGATGATTCTAATTCATCTCCAAACACCTCTTTATAAATATTTACTGGTATAAATTTTTCATGTTCAAACAAACAACCCAAAAGTTCCATTTCTCTGATTGTTATCAGGAAAGATCGTAGATCTGACGTGTACAGAAACTCCTCACAGGTGCGGGCAGCTTTCCGATATCTTTCTTCCATGCTTTTACACTCCTGTTCAGTATACAATTTACCCATACCATAGTTTGATTCGTGTAGTGCGTCAAATTCAAGATGTCGAATTTTTTTCGCCATGTTCCCGACAGCGGAAACCCAGTCACGAGCAGATCCTCCTTGAGCTGACCACATTTTGATTGAATTGTTGATGGAATGATTTCAACTGCTTCAAATCGATGATTTATTTAAAAAATTATCAAAATTGAAAACTAGTTAATTACCTGAATTAATTTCAAAGGGTGTATGTTGAGTTGAAGTATGGACTGATGGTGGCGTTATTCAAAAAGTGCAAGTATCTCGTCCAATTCTTTAGGAGGAACTGATTTCTTTTACTTGATCGAATTAGCCTAACTAGACCAAGAGGAAAAGAGTATGCAATGTAGACTGCTTATACTAACACCATAGATACATCATCATAGAGCTAATTAATCCAAACAATAATAACATTCAAACCCATAGAACTGTTTATAATAAAGTATGTTTACATAAAACGTTCAATCTTTTAATTAGTACTTTTCTCAGTTGTTACAAGTTGAATATTGAATTTTAAAATTCGACGTATTTGATATAATAACAAGTACCTAGACCTACATCGCGGGACAATGAAGAGTGTTTGCACTTCACGACAATTAACTTGGGTTCATCGACCTCATACTGGGATTGATTTCGCTATTTGAATTCGAATGAAAAAATAATTAAAAATGCATAGATTTTTTCTCATAGGTTTATTCAGAAAATATAAAATATGATTCATTTAATTCTAATAATAATTATTATTATTATTGTGATGATAGTCTGGAAGCATCCGATCCTAGTACTGCTGCTGCTGCTGCTGTTGGCTTTATTGTTTTTCTTTTTCCCTGATCTGGTTGTTTTTTTATTGCAGATCTCGTTCTTGATTGAAACACCTCTCGCCATTTGATATTGAGATCCTCAAGCGACTCCATCATACTAATTCAATTTTCGCACAATTTCACTTAGAGGGAGATACTCGATAATACAATCGTGAATAATCATGCAATACGCCTTGGTTTTGGCAGGACATTTTTCACGTGACTCAATTTCCACTTTCACATCTATGGTTGATGACTTTAAGGTTTCGTCACGTCGGGAACCGTCGATGACAAATAATGTATGATTTTTGAAATCATCATAATTTAAAAGTGGTCTCTTCTTATCTATAGCCACAAAGTTTGAGTAAAATTCGGTGTAGCTGTAGTGGGCTTCCGAATAATCATTCTTTCCATAGTTGAGACTCAAACGTTCATATTGACAGTATTCCCCATTCAGAAACAATCGAATGTCTGATATATTCAGATGATCGAATTTCGTTGCGTTCGATCTGACGTCATCAATACGATTTGTTTGAAAAGCGATAACTGCATATCGTGGACAATCAACAGTTGTAGTTGTTTTAATACTCCATACTTCTTTTGTCGCATCAGTCTGTAAGGCAGGCAGCTCATGTATTTCCCATTTTCTAAAAGGTATGTGAATAGCTTGGTCACTTCGGATGGACTTCAACAATTGTAGTTTGATAGTATCATTGGCAACTATATGTTTAACCTTCAACTCAATGGTTTCGATTGAAAGTTCTGCAGTGGTTACATCTTTCGCATTTGGTTCTTCTACAATCTGCATGCAATTGGAATCATTGCGTGCTTTCACCAAACGGATTGTATGTTTACCGCAAACAGCAGTTTTATAGTCATTAAAAAGTCCGAAAAAATGACTCAACGGAATTCGCATATAAAATTCACCATTTTGGTATAT
Organism: Orchestes rusci; assembly: GCA_958502075.1. NCBI lineage: Eukaryota > Metazoa > Arthropoda > Insecta > Coleoptera > Curculionidae > Orchestes > Orchestes rusci. The sequence goes on along the minus strand of OY293313.1, from coordinate 16,625,622 downwards.
TTTTGGTGTTCCTGGGTAACTCCATCCAGCAATTTGTAAATGTTTTGTATCATCCTCCTCATAGCACAAACATCCACGAATTAAACTAACAATTCCAGGATTCTTCAAATGTTCCACTTCAATACCATTTAAATCATATGTGATTGAATCAAAGAAAAATGCACCTGCATTATTTATCAGTTGAACATTACCTGTACCAGATTTCCTTTTCAAAGAGCCTTTTATTACAAGAGCGGCTTCGTGAATTAAAAGCCAAGCATCATTTCGGTTGATTGTTATTTCTATATTATCATTGTTGCGAAATGACTTGATGAAGGACAGATAAGTGCGAGACTCGATGTGATTGATGGTATCATCATGAAGAGGTTTTTGATACAAATCAAATACTCTTTTTGACAACATAGCCAATGGATTCGAGAAATCGTTTGTTTGGAAGAGATAATGTTCCACCCAATTCTGCGTGTTGATTCTTCGGAGGAGGTTGCAGAACAACTGATGCAGGATGTTCAGTATAACTCCTTTTATATGTTTCAATCACTAGTACCATTTTTTCAATTCTAATCTGATAATGATTTCCTCACCTCGGAAATTGACAAGAATAAAATCCTGATCTTGAACTTGTAGGGTGATATTATTTATCTGGTGACTTGATATTGGTAGATAAACTAGATTTCTTGGTATTTCATCAATTGCAAATCCCGGGTCAACACTTATGGGGAATTCGTACAATGTATGTGATGGTTTCTCGTTGTAATAAGAACCACCGGTGATGTTACTATCTATGTGAATTGTACGAACTTTCACAATATTCACAGGCAAATCAGATTGATATGTTTCACCTGCTAGTAAAATCCCTGGTGAGAACCCCAACAATTTTGCTAGAGAATCTGCCTCCTCCTCAAAGACTCGAAATGGGGATGATAAATTTTGCACTTGAGGGTATCGTTGTTTGGTTTCAGTGAAAATTTTTCCGACAAATACTTTTGCAGATAAATTTTGATATCGCTAATTTCATAAGTACCCGATGGTATTGTGATAATTTGAGATCTTTTGTTCTCATCCAAATATTTAAATTTTGTATTTTCTTCAATGTTTGGAAGAGTATTGAAGGAATGAAATCCCAGCACAGCTAGCCCGTATTGATAATCAGGATTCAGTTGAATTGGTGGGTTGAAGTCTATGGATAGCGTTGACGTTCGACCTTTCAATGTGAAGATCATAGACATGACTGATGAATGGTCAAACTTTTATTTGTTTTTATAGAGAAATCTGATGCACAAATGCCCGCAATTGGATGCATTGAAATTCTGATAACAATCTCTATTATACAAAATACGCACCTTTTCACCAAAATAATTAATGAGTTCCATTGGCGGTTTCAAATTACCAAAACTATCAAAATAGTCAACTAAATTTCCACGTTTCTTGTAAGCTACCCAATGTGCACCGCTATGATTATTTGTATCTGAATTCAAAACAGCACTTTCATTTATTTTCACTTTTCGAGGGAGAGTGTCTCGCATAAATACCCCACGAAAATATGGGATGTTTAATTTTTTTACAAACAATTTTATTTCATAGTCGTATAGAGCTCTGTTGGGTAACTTTATTGGGAATTTTTTGAAACCGCAGCTCGCTTCAAAAATAATCCAAATCTACGTTTTTTTTTTCTCAAATAAATTCCCGATCCCTTTTGTCCCAGATCAATTGCTTGATTATGTCTCTTATTCTCCTCCAACTGTTTCTTTGCATTTTTCGCATCCACCACCGTTTTAGCAATAGATGCGGCTCCTCCAGCAAGAGTTCCTAGTGCACTCAGTCCCGCAAAAAGGGGTATTAAAAATATAAATCCCCCAGATTTTGCTTCAATTGGAATGATTCGTGGGACTTTCACTTTTTTACGTCCGCCAAGTCTTTTGACTGTTTTTCGTGCAGCGCGTAGCGCAATGACACAATGCTTTTCTTTACATTTTTTTCATCACAATTTCTCAAAGAATTGCAAATAGGTCCAACTACTTTTTTATTGAATGAATGGTGTCCCATTCCAAGTTTTCTTTTAGCCTTCATTCCCGTGGTCACTAACCAAGCAGCTGTTTTTTCTGCAAAACTGGAATCTTTCGCCTTTACACGCTCCCACGCTCTATTTTCCAATTCCCAATCAGCTTTGTGACGTTCGGACATTGAAGAATTTTGAGAATATGCAATATCGTGTTGTTTGCAGGCTGCATCCAATGGGTTTATACCCTTATCTCCTCGCTCTAGACGTTCAGCCAATTTGGTTCCAGGTCCGCAAAATTGATAGCCAGGAAGATGAAGTTCAACTGGCAGTTTATTAATGATTGAGTTGACTAATCCATAACCTCTATGCTTGAAGACTAACATTGGTATTGGTATTGGTATGGTTGGGGGGGCAAACCACTGCCCGGCGAGTAGGCCTTGAAGGCCCTTTTCGCCAACCCCAGGACCATTGCAGTTCTAACTAAGTTAATGATGGAGAACATCACCTAGTTATATATTGAACTAGCAGGACCAATTAATTTAGGCTAACTATTAAACTTTTTGACTGTCACTTATTGATTATACTGCAGTCTACTCAGTAGCGTTAGCCAGTGAGAGTGCCACTAAATACAGAACAGAAAATAATTTCTGCCCACCGCGGGGCTCGAACCCACGTCAATCAGAACTAACGGTCTCTCAAGCCGGCGTGTTACACGCTCGGCCACCGCGTCCTAACATTACACTGCGGTCAAATCGTCGTTGAGTCAACTTATATTTATATTCAACCCTCAAAACTATAAATAGCCAGCTACAACATAGTCCAACGATCACTTTCAAAATGTTTGCGGTACCGCAAGCACTCAAACTCCCTACAGAAAACTTTGATATTGTTAAAAAAGTTAAAAATTCTAGACATGGTAAATTATTACCTAATTATGTTCGTGCAATTTTCTGCGGGCCTAGTGGTTGTGGAAAAACAAACAGTCTGTTTGCGTTATTATTTAATATGAATGGATTGCGTTTTAAAAATTTGTACGTCTATTCAAAATCATTATATCAACCAAAATATAAATTATTGGAAGATATTCTGAGGAATGTGAAGGGTGTTGGATTTTTTCAATTCACTGACAATGATTTGATTATAGATCCAACAGAAGCAAGGAAAAACTCAGTATTCATATTTGATGATGTCGCATGTGAGAAACAGGATAAAATTAGAACTTATTTTTCCATGTGTAGACATAGGGAGATTGATGTTGCATATCAATCAAACATATTCAAAAATACCAAAGCAACTTATACGTGATAATTGTAATATGATCGTTTTATTCAAACAGGATGATGTTAATTTGAGAAATGTTTATGATGAGCATGTGTCACCAGATATAACGTACGATTACTTCAAAATGATATGTTCGAAATGTTGGAGTGAAGGTGAATTTGGTTCCGTTGTTCTTGTGAAGGAATTTGATTTAGATGATGGTGGATATCGTAAAGGGTTCGACCACTATGTAATGGTTAGTAGCTTGTAACATCAGTTACTAACCATGAAGCTGTTGAACCAAGAGGATGCAGAACGCAAGCAGAAAATCACTCGGATAGCTAGAGATGTGCGAAAAAAATATCTCGCGCTAAAATTGGGACGCGCTGAAACTGATGAGTCTCTTGAACGAATATTCAAACCTATCACAGTACCATTGAAAAAAATGATTAAAGTACATGACGATGCTGATGATATGGAACAACAACAACAACAGTCTTCTCCACAACACTTCAAAAGACGTCTTGAAGAAATCTCTGGGATACCCGAGAGACATATAAAAACAACACGTAAACAACTAAAATTCACCTCAAAAACAACTAGAAAAAAAACCTTAGAAACACCCAACAAAACATGGGGAACACGTTGGAAATACTTCGATCAACAACAACAACGTGATGATGATGATGTTGATGATGATGATGATGTGGAAGATGACGATGGTGATGTAGATGAAAGTGTAGATTTAACATCTAACGATGATAAAGAATCTCCTCAGCATGTTATTTCTGATTTAAATAATTATTCAACAATCGCACAAAAGTATATTTCTGCTCATCGTAAAACAGCTTAAGATATCGATCGTAGTAGTATGGGACCAAAATACGATAAATCACAATCAAAGTGGATGCTTGGTTTAACACCAGTTGATTTTGTGAAAAATTCCGGAAATATGATCATCAATGGCGAAGAATTTGATGGTACAAAAGGACTCTATGAATTGATATTTACTAAAGAACCAATAAGCTTCACTTCAGCCGATTTATCGTCTTACAAAAAAATTTAAGATATAACAATTATTAATATATCTCGAGTGGGGTGCAAATCAACGGGAAAAATCAAAGGAAACAAAGGTTATAAATATAGAAAAATTATTCGCTCCTTGATGAAAACACATAAAGGTAGTGGTTTTCCAAAAATGATTTGCAATTTAAAACCAGTTAAATATGTATACTGGAACGATATAAATGAACTTGTAGATCGATTACGTTTGTTGATTGCATCGAAACAAGCTGGCAATACATCACATGATAATGAAATATCATCATTGGTGGAAGAACTCGAAGAGGCTGGAATTATTGAAAAATTGTAATGTTGATTTGAAATATGAATAGAATTGCACATATTTTGTATACATCAGTATTAAAATGAGTCTTGACAAGTTTGGACGTCGAATGATAACAGGAGGATACACTTATCAAATAGGATCAAGAGGCCAATTATTAGCTCATACATCTGAAGGTGATATTGACATTGAAAACTTGAAGATTTGCAATCTAAAATCACCAACAAACATCTTGGATGCGGTTGATAAGAAATATGTTGATTGAATGATTTCAACTGCAAAACACATTTATCATGAGGAAATAAGACGCGTTTCAGAGGATTTGAATATCAAAATCATAAACATCTACAGCGAAGAGAAAAAACTATTGGAGGAGCATATAAGAACCATCAACGAACTGAAAAGTCAAATAGTAGTTCTAAGTGCTCCAAGTGGTGGTGGTGGTGGTGACAATACTCATAACAGCAGTAGCAGAACTGATTAACTTGACTGAAACATGTCAAGAGAAAAAGTTCAGCTTGTTGATGAACTTTTCAAACCTATAAGACGAAAATTTCCCAGACGTCGTACAATCATCAAAGGACTGAATGATTCATGGCAGGCTGATTTGGGTCAAATGGTTATTTATCAGAAGGACAACAGAGGATTTAAATATTTTCTCATCATAATCGACTGTTTTTCAAAATATATCTGGAATGCTTTTGCAAATGTTCTTGAAAAATCAAAACACCATCCTCAAAACTTGCAGACTGATCAGGGAAAGGAGTTTTATAACGATCATTGTCAACGTCTCATGCATCGATATAGTATAAATCATTACAGCACGTTCACTGTTATGAAAGCTGCAATTGTCGAGAGTGCAATAAGAACAATAAAAGAGAAGTTATTCAAATACTTCAGCTTGAATGGAACATACATGTGGATAGATGTCATTATGAATGTTGTGAAAAACTATAATGAACAAAAACACGGAGTAACCAAATTGAGACCTTGTGATGTGATAGTTGATAAAGATCTTCAAAATATTCTACTCAATACAGTATATAATCATATAAAAACTGCGACTGATTTGGGTAAATCCAAAGTTGGCGTACTACCATAAGCACAGCCAAACATGTTTTTGAGAAGGGTTATACTCCTAAATGGACAACTGAATTGTTCAAAATTGTTAAAGTTAAAATCAGTAAACCAGTAACTTATTTACTCGAGGATATGTATGATAAACCAATCATGGGAGCGTTTTATGAGCAGGAATTGCAAAAAACTAAACAGAAAGATGTATATTTGGTGGAGAAGGTCTTACGAAAAAGAGATAACAAGGTGTATGTGAAATGGCTTGGATTTGATGATTCACACAATAGTTGGATCAACGATAATAACAGATTATGAATCACACACCAACTGCGCATGATTGTGTGCACTAGTGGAGCATAACAAACACACCTATAATATGATCTTCTGTCAAATAATCCTGTACATACATAGATTTAAGCGATATTTTAGCTTACAAAGGTGTTTTAACGAATATTGGTACTTTATTTCGATTGATCCTCACGTATAGAAGGTAAAATATTGTCAATAAGTTGAGTTCTCAGTGAATCTTTATAGAAAAATTGAGGAAAATACTGTCCCTAAAGTAATCTGTAGCACCGAACAAATAACATATACGTACAATTCCTCCTAAAAATGATCTACAAACTTGTATATTCATCATAGCGTTGGTTCAATACACAGTAACCCATGAGACATTATTCATTTTCCATGTATGTTGGTACATTACTTGAAGAATTCAGGGATATTCGTTCCAATGATTTGGCATCACTGCAGGTATAGACGTCTATACCTGTTGTGAATTTGAAAATTACAATGATACATTTTTTGAAGAATTGATTTACTTGAAAGACTAATTGAAAGTAGACATTTTTGCAGATTTCATTGAATCTTGTGTCGATTTTTCATTTCAAGACCGAGACCAAGACGAGACTCTTGTGGTAGAGTCTTGGTCTTGCGAAGATATTAAGGTCTTGGTCTCGGTCTTGCGAAGATATTAAGGTCTTGGTCTTGGTGTTGGTCTCGGTCTTGTCACCAAGACCAAGACAAGACCAAGACTAGTCTTGCGGTCTCGCGAAGCCCTAAACGTTATACCAGAATAAAAAGAAAAAGGGCCTTCTAGAATTAGTGGAAAAAAACATAATTCCAAATTATTATCCAAGCTTTCATGAAGGACTGTGAGGTAGTTTTGTGAAAACCTTAGATTTTCTGTGGGGTTGAGAATCAATGTTAAGTTTTTGTAAATAATCAATGTTCAGTTTGTTTTATTTTCATTTTTGAGGCTTAGTTTACTCATAGTTCATTCTGAAGACTGCTCTAAGCCAAAGTTTTTTTTTATATTATGTATTTGTTTTCGCTTTTCCATGTGGTTTTTGTTAAAATAAACGTTTTATTTTGTTTTTATTTTATTCGTATTTTGGCAACCATGACATAACTCACCATTTTATAATTAATCATTGTTTCGGAAATAGTGACTGAGTTCTTGATTAAAACCCTAATTAGCAATTAAATTTGGAATGTTTCATATGAGTTTGATAATTTTTTATGTTGAACTCTGATGTTGAAGGTGAAACCGACATTAAATAACTACAGTGTGAGATATACAATAGAATATTCACAACACATTTTTAAAATGTCGTACTGAAAAATCGGTAGTTTTGAGTTGCGTCATTGTTCTTGCAAGCCAGCGAAATATTAGGTTTGTTCGTAGAACAGTTACAAACTATCACAATTGTTGATTTTGCTGTGTTATTGTTTTACTGTTATTGTTTTACTGACTTGTCCTCATAACATAACTGGAAGTGTGCCAATGTTTATTGTTGTCCATGAGCAATTTCCAATCAAATTTAAATTTGACAAAATATTGGGAAAATATATTTGTACTAGTTTTGTCCTATTGTTCACGAAATTGTTCACGTAATGTATACTATCATCATGTTTTGTATTGTTTTTACTCTAGCATTTTGTATTTCCTTTCTCCATAAAATTTATTTAAATTTTTCTGTGGCAATAAAGCATATTTGATTTGAAACCGTCAGACGCTTGCGCATTTAACTAAAAGCGTTCGTAGACACGATTTGGCAATTGGTGATTTGAAAATACTTTGTTCGCAGAAGCAAATTTGCGGTTCCGGATTGATTGTCAACGATCAGAAAAAATCGCTGGACGGGAAGAAATTTTCAGTTGGGAACATGCGCATTAGGGATTTGGTGGAAGTTGAAAGCTTGAAAGTGATGGCGGAGACATCAAAATATTTGTTTTTGTTTCGATATGATTATTATTGAAAATTGAGAGCCAGAGTTTTTTGTGCTTTTATATTGGATTAATATTGGCGAATTTTTTGATCAAGATAGGTACAATCATGTAAATTGAAATGAAATAGTACCTATCCAATCATTGTTGCTATATGTTTGTATCGTTTGTAATATTCTTGGACTGCCGAGTTTTTTGGTATTTTAATAAAAGATGCATACTTTTATCGCAAGATTACTACTTACTCATTTTTTTTTCAGATGTTGGATCACCAGAATGAATTGAGCTCTTCATCAAGTGATGAAGATATTCTGGTTTATTTAGCTGAAAAGTCCAAGCAGAAAAACGAGAATTATCTTCAATTAATTGTTCCGAATTATAGTGATCCAGAGTTCATGGAACATTCTAGAGTGAGTCGAAATGTTTCTAACACCATAATAGAAAGATTCAATCAATCGGAATATTACTTCCATCAGGCTGGTGCATTTGGCTCACCTATTTCTTAAGCAACATGTCGCCAAAGATTATAACTTGGCCGACACCTGCTGAGCAGATAAATATTATGGAGCAGTTTTCCGAAAACGGATTCACTGGAGTCATTGATGGAAGTCACGTTAAAATTGACAAGCCTACTGAAGATCCTGATTCATATATAAATAGAAAAGGCTATTATTCCATGCAGGTAAATAATATGGGTATAATATCGATGTCAGTGTTATAAAACAATGTTTTTTCCAGTTTCAAGTAGTATGCGATAAAACTCATAGAATAAGAGATGTGATGATTGGATTTCCTGGATCAGTACACGATAGTCGAGTGTTTAGAGCATCTCCATTGTCACAGCAGCTTGAAAATAAATGTGGCAACAATTACCTTTTAGGAGATAGTGGATACCCTTGTCTACGACATTTATTAACCCCTTATAAGGATCGGGGAAATCTAACAAGAGGGCAGCGAAATTATAATATAAAATTAGCGAAAACAAGATATGTAGTGGAACACTGCTTAGGAATATTAAAACAAAGATTTCGTCAATTATGTCACTTGAAATTGAGATCTGAGTATGATATTGTCAATTTCATCAGAGCATGTTGTGTTTTACATAATTTGGCCCTAGGTGATGGTTTTCCAGAACCACTTGAACTTATGATTTAGGTATGCATGTTTCTGTACACCAGCTTCTTACCAGCGTAAGAAATTGTATTATTTGTTACAGATAGTGTTGAAGCCGATCATGATTATCCCCAACCAATGGATTTAGGGGATCAAAGAGTTGGGGTTGAATTTAGAAACTATATTGCGAGTATTTTACCATTATATGAACAACAATAAACATCTTTATATTATTATAAAATAACCATATTAAATATTATGTATATGTTTATTGAACATAAAATAGGTATTATAAATATAACTGTCCTAAATTTACTCTTTTATCACATCAACAAAAATCACAAGAAAACAAAGGAACGGATATTTACGTAGATAAGGCAGGGAAACAAATATACTTAGATAACATACATGACGTAAGAATTTGTTCCTTAAAATTACGATCTCAAGTATTGGTTTTGAACTATTTCTAATATCAAATTATTTGTTTCTCTTTGGAGATCATTGCTTTCGTGCAAAATGCAATCCTTTTTTTTCCATGGCTTCTTGTTTTCTTAATTTTAGTTGACATAATTTTTCATATTTCTCCTTTTCAAACAACATTTTTTCTGTAAATCTTTAATTTGTATCTTGTCTTATTTGTTGTAAAGTATCTAATTTGGTTATTTTTAACACCTTTTTCTTGTCTTGAGGAACCAATTTTCGCTTCATACCAGAATCAGAAGGACGTTCATTCTCGACACTTGTAGGTTTAGCCGATTCAGAGCCTTCAGTATTTTCTTCCACATAAATTTTCTTGGGAAGTGTAGATGTTGTTTCACTCGACAAAAGCACTGTGGGTTTTATATTTTTCTTTTTGCCCAGTATCTTGTCCATTTCCTTAGCAAATTCAAATTGCTTTCTTCCCGCACCAGTTTGATTTTTGTTGTCCACATATTTATTGTAGTTTCTCTCCAACACTCGCTATCTGTTTTTACAGTTGGCAGAAGAAACTTTGATTTTTCTTGTTTTGTTGAATTCCATGGAAATTACCTCCCACATTTTCTTCAAATTACGGATATTAACGGTACCTACTTCGAACGATACTTCTTATACAGGGTGTTTCCTAACCTCTGTGACAAAATGAAAGGGGTGATTCTTCGCTTAATTTTAAGACGAAAATGTGGTATAACTTTTTTTCGAATTTCGCTTTGTTTCCAAAATACAGGGTGTTTAATTTTTTTAATAAATTTATTACGAATAAATTGAAAAACAATAGTTACTTGAATACATTATTGGAAACTTTCATACAGTAGGCAAATGTCATGAAGAAAACAAATAATGTGGTTGCCATGGATCGAAGCAAAAAGGCTACTTTGCATCATATTGTTATTTTTGTGTAGTCCAGAGACATGCAATAAAGTGGTTTATCTCAAAAATTACGCAAGATACGATAAAAATTTAAGAGATCAAAAAGTTGCGTTTTTAGTTAACCTGAGAAAAAAATGAAAATGACACAAAAAGTCAGTGGCGTACATTTTTTTCCCAATAATATTGGTTGAAGTGCCGCTCGGGACGCCACTGTATTCGATAATTTTTATTTGTTCATGGCAAAATGAGCCCGTTATCACTATGAATACCGTTACCAAACTTCAACGAAGTCGAGTAAAAGATAAATTAATTAGAAATAAAAAACTAATCAAAAAAAATTTAAACACCCTGTATTTTGGAAACAAAGCGAAATTCGAAAAAAAGTTATACCACATTTTCGTCTTAAAATTAAGCGAAGAATCACCCCTTTCATTTTGTCACAGAGGTTAGGAAACACGTACCTTATCAAAAAAGAAAAAGATTTTTCCTCAACGAAAATTTTCCGCGGGCTTTCGTTCTCGATATACAGGGTGTCAATCACAGAAAATTTATCTTAATTGATTTGTTACAGAAGTTGTTCAAAGTGACGTTTATTTTATTGCATTTTATTGCCGTTGCTGGGATATTACAGTTACAGTCAGTTTTGTTTATCACAAAAACTTAAATCTGCACAATTTTTTTACGCGTATGTTTTCCAGTAATGAATACACCGATATGTTAAAAATGTATGGCGAAACTCGCAGCAATGGAAGGGCTGCTCAACGACTTCATGTACAGCGCTTTCCTAATAGACCGGTTCCATCCCATGTTGTGTTTGCAAGACTTGAAAATCGTTTGAGGAACACAGGGACGTTTAAACCTAATAAACAAAATTGTGAACCGTGGAGGAATCGCCGTACCTTCAGGTTTGAAGAAGCCGTACTTCAACAAATTGATGAAAATCCAACATTAAGTTCCAGAGGAACTGCTTATATCACCGGCTCAAACCATATGAATGTTTGGCGTGTTTTACGCGAACAACAAATGCATCATACCATTTTCAAAAAGTTCAGGGATTGTTACCGGCTGACTACGAGCCACGTGTAGATTACTGCCAGTGGTTTTTGAACCAATGTGAAGAAGAACCTCAATTTCCACGTTCAGTTCTTTTTACTGATGAGGCGTCGTTTTCCAGAGACGGAATTTTTAATTACCATAATAGTCACTTTTGGGCGGGTGATCCTCATGCTTCTTTTCCAACTAGACATCAACAAAGATTTTCCGTAAACGTACGAACAGGGATTATCAACGGTACAATAATTGGACCCCACATTTTACAACAACGACTCACCGGTCCAGTTTATTTAACATTTTTGCAAAAAACATTGCCAATTTTGCTGGAAGATGTTCCGTTGAATTTTAGACAACTAATGTGGTTTCAACATGATGGCGCACCGCCACATTATGCAATTCAAGTTAGGCAATATCTCAATAATTTTTTTGAAGAAGGGTGGATTGGACGAGGTGGTCCAGTAAACTGGCCACCTCGTTCGCCCGGTCTCACATCGTTGGACTTTTTCTTGTGGGGTCATATGAAATCTTTGGTATACGAAACACCAGTACAAACCGAACAAGAGCTCGTGAGACGTATTGAAGCTGCTGCTCAAGAAATAAGAAATTCTCCAGGCATGCTACAAAGAATTTATCAAAATATGATCCGCAGATGCACTGCGTGCATTGAAGTTCGTGGACGTCACTTTGAACAACTTCTGTAATAAATAAATTAAGATACATTATATTTCGTCCTCGTCTCGTGAATAAGAACAACTGTAGTTTCTCCACTCCGCGCCAAATACCACAGATTTCAAGCACATGTAAACAAAAAAAACCCTTATCTACGCCCGGCCCACCTGACTGCCCGGCAAACAACTCATTCTTCTTTCTCGTGCCGAATTGTTCAGTTGAATTTTTCACGCTGCATAGATTTCGATACTGTGAGTGTATTTTGACTATGTCTGATCGAAAGAGACATTACGTTTCGGATAGTGATAGTGAGGATTACATTCGATGGAAGATTTCGAAGCTGCAGAGAAGTTTGAGATCCAAATCGAATAGAAGACGTTCCATTGTTCGTTCACGATCATCTTCGGTTTCCAATGAAGATCGGTCTCGCCAGGGTGGGGATCGGGATTCGGATTGCGATAGTGACGATGTTCCATTATCGTGTTTGGCTGGTACTGACAGAGGCGGAGTCGTAACAGGTAAATAAATATTGTTTCTTTGATTTTTTATTTGTTGTCATTAATGATGGTGCATGACAGCAAGAGTACTAATCATTGGTGTGTCAACGTAATTCTTTTTCGTTTATTGAAATAATAGGGTATATTCTACACAAAGAGATTTATGGTTTCATTGGTGCCAATTGGATATCGTGGTACATTCTACGCAATACAAAAACTATGGTACATTGTTGCCATTCTCTTTTGTTCTCTTGAATATTATGGTATATTCTTCTCTAGAATATTATGGTATATTCTAAGTGGAATACAGACAGCCATGATTATGTTCTGTCCGGATCAGGTCCTATTTATGGTGATGGGGTTGGCCTGCATCCTTAATCTGTCTATGGTGGCAGGCCTGCTCATGGTAGCGGAGGGTTTTTGTTTCATGATAAAAATGCTTACCATGTCTGTGGAATGCTAGAGTGTATTTACGTCTCTAAGTCTCATCGTATGTCAAAGTTCCATGCTAGAACATTTTTATATTAGGAAGATATTTTGATCTTCCTTATCCTTTTTCAGAAGATGTGTCTGAAGCTGACAAGAATACAGCCTCATCCTTGGATAAGGATGTTTTGGATCTGTTGGGCGACGAGGAGCCGCTTCAGGAAGGAGTTGGCCCCAGCATTCATGTTGATCTAGCAAACAGATGGTCCGTTTTGTTGAAAAAGGGCTTGGCCGAAAACAATCTTGATCTTTTGATTAAGAAATACCCTCCCGTGGAAAATTGTCCCCTACTAAAGAGTCCACGTCTCAATTCTGAGATATCATCTGCCGTGAACGAGCAGGTTAAGCGGCGAGATGCCAAACTGATCGGTTTGCAGAGCCAAGTGGGTGCCGCAATCTCAGCGTTAGGCCAGCTTACCTCTGAGAGAAGGTTAGGAGGGAGGAGTGAATCGCAAGTATGTAGAGCTAGTCAGTGATGCAAGTGAATTGCTTTTGGACTTCCACCATAAATATTCCGTCATTAGACGGGAATTAATAGCATAAAATCTTCGTAAGGATTTGAAAGACACTTTAATTAATGTATCGGCTGATGGTTGGTTGTTCGGTGATGACTTGGGCGAACGTATCAAGGATACCAAGGATATCAAGAAGGCTGCTTTGGATCTAAAGCCCTTCAAACCCTCTATGAAGCCTCCTGCCGTATTGAAGGACAGGCCTTTAAACTCATATCGTCCATCTCGTCAAGCACCCAGGGGTTCCAGCCGAGGTGGACGTCAGAACAAAGCCATGCAGAGGCCAAGGCACGCTCAGCCTCAGCCCCAGCAGAACCCAGTTCCGCAGGGACATCGGTCCAGATCGTCCAGGGACAGTCGTCGGAGATATTGAATAAGGTGTGTAGCTCGGTCAGAAGACTTATATTACCGGAATGGAAGAAAATTACCCAGGATAGAAATATTTTATCTTGGATTTGTGGACTTGATTTGCCTTTCATTGGGCCTCCAGTTCAGAGGTTCGAGCCTTCGGATGGTCTCATCACGAAAAAGTTTTTTTATATAAATCTATCAATGATCTTTTAAATTTAGACGCTATCAGCGTGGTTGATCATACTAAGGGAGGGAAATACTCCAGTATTTTCTTAGTGCCTAAACGCGATGGATCTAGGCGTCTTATACTGAGTTCAAAATCCTTGAATGTTTTCATTAAAACCAAGCATTTCAAATTAGAAAATCACAAGACGGTTTGCGATATTCTACAGCAAAACGATTACATGTGTACTCTTGATCTCAAGGATGCTTATTTTTTAATACCCATTTCTAAGAGACATAGAAAAATTTTAAAATTCAAGTTTGCCGGTAAACTATTTAAATATAATTGCATGCCTTTTGGCCTTAACTGCGCACCATACATTTTCACCAAATTGATGAAACCAATCATTGCCCTTTAAGAGAAAAAGGTTTTCTTTCGGTTCTATATTTGGATGTTTTTTTGTTGTTTGGGAACTCCTTTGAAAAGTGTGCCCAGAACGTGAAAACCACTATTTCTGTGCTAGAGCAGTTTGGATTTGTGGTAAATTATGAAAAAAGCGTATTGACGCCTTCTCAAAGCTGTCGTTATCTAGGTTTCAAGTTCAGTTCCGTTCATATGACCATTTCTCTTCCCGAAGACAAGAAGCCAGCTCTGTTAAAACTATTAAATGCCATTTTGAAGACAACAAGATGTAGTATACGTTTTTTCGCCCAATTTGTGGGCAAGATAATATCTATATGCCCAGCTATTTGTTATGGTTGGATGCATACCAAGCTATTCGAAAGAGAAAAATTTTTGGCTTTGAAATGTTCTGGTGGCAATTCCGACAAACCTATGACAGTTTTCTGCTGTTCTATATAATGATCTCAGGTGGTGGTTGCTTAACATCCCAAGTGGCTCAAACTGTATAAGAAGGAACTCCTTTGTTTTAGAAATATTTTCGGATGCTTCCTTGACTTGATGGGGCGTAGAGTGTTCAAAATTGACAACTCATGGTTTCTGGTCTTCGGAGGAAAGAAGGGAGCATATTAATTACTTGGAGCTAAAAGCGGAGTTCTTTGCCTTGAAATGTTTTGCTACTAATGTTCGTAGCGATAATATTTTATTGCGAATAGACAATACAACCGCTATTGCCTATATTTATAGAATGGGGGGTATTCAGTACCCCAAACTAAACAAGCTCTGTGTGGATATCTGGCATTGGTGTGAAGAAAGGAAACTGTATGTTTTCGCTTCCTATATTAACTCAAAAGAGAACTGTATTGCAGATGAGTAATCCAGAATCATTTATTTTTATTTTAATCAAATAGCGACTTCTTTTGGGTTTCAGGATGTAGACCTCTTCGCAAGCCGGATAAACACCAAAGGCCCTAGATTCGTTTCGTGGCGTCGGGATCCTGATGCCTTCTGGGTGGATGCGTTCACTTTGAGTTGGGAAGGGTTCAAATTATACGCATTTCCTCCTTTCTCTCTTATCCTTCGCGTCTTGAAAAAAATTATTCAGGACAAAGCAGAAGAAATAGTGATTGTCCCCCTCTGGCCTACACAATCTTGGTTCCCGATTTTTTCTCAACTTCAAAAACGTTCACCTCTTTACCTTCAGCCTAACATAGATTTGCTTTTATCCTCCAATAGGTCACCACATCCCATTTGGCCGCAGCTTACCCTGGTTGCCGGGCTTTTATCCGGCAAGCGCTGGAATTAAGAGGAGTTCCAGAAGCTGTTTTGCTTCATCCATCCCACTTATCATAGACTTCCTACAAGAGCAGTTTGACAAGGGTGCTTCTTACGGTACCCTTAACTACTTCAGATCGGCTATAGCTCAGATCGTCGGCCCAGAAATGGCGCAGGACTATATGATGAAACGTTTTTTCAAGGGCATATTCCATTTAAGGCCAAGTTGGCCAAGATATACCAATACATGGGGCCCTGCGGTGGTTTTAACTTATATTCGTGGATTGGATAATAATACTATATCCTTACAACTTCTCTCTTACAAATTAGTGATGCTACTAGCGCTCGCTTCAGGTCAGAGGGTACAGACCTTATCGCTCATCGAGCTAGAAAATATTCAGTGTTCTTATAAAGGTGTGAATATTTTTATTCAGGAAAGAATAAAGTCTTCCGGCGTTAATAAATTACAACCGGTCATTTGTTTGCCATTTTTTGATACAGATAAAGATGTTTGTGTAGCTACAGTCCTGCTATGTAGAGAAAACAAACCACTTCGTACTTTCGGCTCTTGTAATAAATTAATTATAACCTTCAAGAAACCCCATCATAACGCGTCATCTCAATCGATTTCACGATGGATTCGAAGAGTAATGCATAATGCTGGAATCGACACATCGCGGTATGGGTCTCATTCTACACGACACGCGTCGACATCTTTAGCGGATAAAAGAGGGATTTCCTTGGACATAATTAGATCAGCGGCTGGCTGGTCCAAGAATTCAAAGACATTTGCGGTTTTCTATAAAAGACCCATGCTGCTTATCGCTTTGCAGAAGCGATACTAGATTCTTGAGTCATAATATTATATTATTAGATTAGCACACTTCTTCAGCTTGTTATTTTGATTATTGCAGTGAATGTGCATTAGTTCAAGTTAAATCATATGTTTTTTGGAGTGCCTATACGAGTACATGGGGTGCACATCATATTTTGTTACATGGGAGAAATAAACGAATATTTTTGACTGGTGTAAGAAATTTCAATTCGGAGCTGAAAACTATGCAATTTTCTTTAAACATCTACAGTTGTTCTTATTTACGAGACGAGGACGAAATATAATTACTAGATCAAACGAACTTACCTGTAATGAAGTTAGATCGTAATTATATGAAGTCCTCGTCGAAGTAAATAAGACCCACCCTTCCCTTCGATATCCCATGATTGCCATATTTTTCCGTAAGGTCTTTGAAAAATGAGTTGTTTGCCGGGCAGCCAGGTGGGCCGGGCGTAGATAAGGGTTTTTTTCGTTTACATGTGCTTGAAATTCGTGGTATTTGGCGCGGAGTGGAGAAACTAAAGTTGTTCTTATTCACTTCGACGAGGACTTCATATAATTACGATCGAACTTCATTACAGGTAAGTTCGTTTGATCTAGTAATGTTCTGTGATTGCTGATTGTTATTTAATTGAGATTTATTTTTTATTTTCCATAATTTATTACGATGTATTAATAAATAATAACTAAGTCGAATTGCCTATTTTTTTTAAGAGTGTTATTTCTCATAACTGTAGCACACAAAATGTGTTTTTTTTTATCTTTTTCTTCGCATGATTACAAAAAAACACAAGAGACATTTTTAATAGTAAATAAACGAAAGATTTCAAAAATGTATCCTTTGATTAATTAATTTACGCAGTGGCGTACCATCTTTTTATTTGAAAAATGTACAATGCCTTCTTATAACTACGCCTTTGGTTAATTTTTTTAATCGATTTTTTAATAAAATAATCCTAACTAGTGAGTTTTGACACTGTACCAAATCTGATAAAAATATTTCAAGTGGTTTGGAAGTAATTAAAGAAAAATCTTTTTTTTTCATAACTTTGACACCCTGTATATCAAAAACGAAAGCCCGCGGAAAATTTTCGTTGGGGAAAAATCTTTTTCTTTTTTGATAACGAATCTACAGTTTCACGTTGTAACACTTACTCTGTTACACCCAGTAGATCAAATAACAGTAGGGTATTTGTGTTCGTCCAGACAAAGCTGCCAATAAATCCATTGCTGCTTAGTTCATTTTCCTTCTGACTCTCAGGACTATTCACATGAAAGATTATGAATTCGTCTAGTAGCCTGCTCGCCTGAATTATAAAATTGGTAATAAGTGCAAATTCAGATTTGAAATGTACAAATATACCTTCGATAACCGTGGATTCCATTTTCTATTCTATTTGTGCGGTTTGCTTACTATTTCTATTCTAAAATATCAACTTGATAAGCACGGCAACGTTGCTTCTTGTAGTGCTGTAGGGAGTGCTCCCGAGTAGTCCGATCCTAAACTGTCAATGTCATTCACGTCATCCGCTGGTATGATTGTCACTCTACCATTTTTTCCTCGTAACGACTGATTCTCTAGGCATTCTATTCTGATTCTATTCTCATCCATGCTGTTGTAAGTTGTAAAAAACAAATTCTCTCTTCACTCCATTCTACATTATACTGTATTCAATTATCAAATAGTACATATCAGTATTATCAGTTGAATAAACTTTGTGTTTAGTTTTTTATGTAACCACTGTTTTAATGCATCTAACCAACGCCCACATCTAACGCCGCAAGCGGTAGAAATTTAACAATCACGTGTCGGCTCGTCTGAAGAAGATTGAAGACTCCACACACATTACATTTGGTCCTTCGAGCAAAATGATGGTTATGGAAACATAAAAAGCAGTGGTTAAAACTTCCAACCGGAGAGGGAACGCAGATCAGTCAGCAGCAATCAGCATTCCATTATTCAGGAGAATCCGTGAGTCCTTCTATTTAACTAATTTGTAAACATATTTCCTACACCTACGTATTGCGAATCTAATCGATTTTACCTGAGCATTTCAATATTTTCGTCGATTAAATTAATTTCATTTTCTTTGCCACCTAACATAGGTACAAACTTAATGTTCACTACATTACTCGCATAGCCGATAACCCATAGGGTCTCGACCAAGGGGTCCGATCTATTTAAATCTTACATTACAATCAAATAGCTATTCCTTTGATATTTGAGCGCCATCGTCTAGTTATATTCTCCTGTTGCCAGTGTTAGCACTTTTCGTACACGTCTTGACAATTGTCGTCCGCCCTTGTGGTTTAATATAATCGACGTTGTATTTCTTAATAGCAGTTTACTCAACAGGCGCAGGTTTTTATAGGGCATACATTGTGAGCTTTGGTGTCTTATTGCAATTATTTTCTTCTTGAACATATTGTGTATTAATTTCCTTTAACATGTCTACCCACGAGGATGACATTGTTCAAGAAGTTTCAAAACTTGTAGTACGTCGTGGCCAATTAAAGGCTCAGTTAACTCGTTTTAAAAACTTTATAAACGATATCAATAATTACAGTAAGACAGTTGAAATTGAATCTAGAGTTCAAAAATCGAATCAGTTTTTGATTCTTTCAATAATGTTCGATCAGACTTGGAAATGTACGATGAGTCTGAGACGCAGTCTGAAGAGAGATCACGTTTTGAGGATGATTTTTATGAGCATTTTTCTAAAGCAAAACAAATTTAAAAAAATTCCAATTTAGTGAATCAACCAAACGTTCCAATTCCTAATACGCAACCTATTCTATCTTCGCAAACTCTTAATGTACAACTGCCACCGTTGGTTTTACCCGAGTTTGACGGCACTTATGACAAATGGGCCTCATTTTTTGAAACATTTTCATCCTTGATACACAACAATGCCGGTTTGAATGGTATTCAAAAATATTATTATTTAAAATCTGCTTTAAAAAAGGATGCTGCACATATCATCGACTCACTTGAAGTCACAGACGCAAATTACATCGTTGCATGGGGATTGTTGGCAGAGCGTTGTCAAAATAAAAAATTTATCATTAAAAACCACACTAAACCACTCTTTGATTTACCTAACGTTAATGAAGAATCTTTCACTTCTCTAAGGTCGTTTTTGGATAATTTTCAATAACATTTTCGTGCTCTAAAAGGTCTGCAGGAGCCAGTAGATTCTTGGAGTACCCTCTTGATACACTTGCTGCTTTCTAAACTTGATATAATTACAAAAAAAGAGTGGGAAATAAAAACGAAAGATGAAGATTCACCACAAATTGATAAGTTTATTAAATTTTTAACCGAAAGGTGTCAGGTCTTGGAATCTCTAGACAATAATAAATCTCTGAACCCTTCTGCTAATTATAGGCAAACTCTTAATAAAATACAAGCAAATGTCAGTACCAGTGACAATAAAATTTGCATATTTTGTAAAAATTCCGACCATTTGATTTTTCATTGCAAGGTCTTTAGAAGTTTATCCGTTCCATCAAGACTCTACGAGGTTCGGAAACTAAAGGTTTGTACGAACTGTTTGCGTTTTGGGCATTTTAGTACGTCTTGTAACTCTACTTATACTTGTCGAATTTGTAAAAATAAGCACAAGTCATTATTACATTTAGGTAAACCAAGTTCGAACGACAGAAATCAACAATATTCAGTACCGGCTATAAATAGCGGAACCTCCAGTGGCCTGCTGCATGCTCAGGCTAGTGCCTCCGGATTGCCTGCAAATGTTAATATGTCTAACAGCTCTAATTCTCATACCGATAATGAAACAACTCCTAAGATACTCATTAATTCTTCTGCTCAAAGCTTACATACCTATGACAATTCTTTTGTAATTTTATCTACAGCTCTTGTATATATATTTGACAATGACAATAAGCCCTGCATTTGTAGAATCCTGTTAGACGGAGGGTCACAATCCAATTTCATTACAAAGGATTTGTTTCAAAAATTAAATATTAAATCAATCAAAATAAACACTCAAGTTGTGGGTATTAGTGGTCAACCCATTTCAATTTGTGATATGATCAAAGCACAAGTAAAATCTCTCCATTCAAATTACATTTTTAATCTCAATTTCCTCGTAACCGAACAAATTACTGGTAAGACTCCCCAAGTTAATTTTGATTCTTCCAACCTAAGGATTCCCACCAATATTCAGTTAGCTGATCCGACTTTTGATAAGTCTGATAAAATTGATTTGTTACTTGGTGCTGGAGTTTTCTATAATTTGTTACTTTCTGGTCAAATTGCATTAGGTGCAAAAAATCAGCCTTTGTTACAAAATACGAAGTTGGGTTGGGTCGTTGCCGGACCTTGCTCTTCTTCTCTGGCACAAAATAATATTTATTGTAACTTTTCAAAAAATTCAAGGCAACTCGAAGATCAGGCGGAAAAATTTTGGCTTATTGAGGAAAGTCCAGTGCGGAATGTGGCATACTCACTGGAAGAATCTCAAGTTGAAGAACATTTCAAGGATACTTTCCATCGAGATAGCGACGGTACTTTTGTAGTTCGTTCACCGTTTCGTGAAAATTATTTACAGTTAGGTGAGTCTGAGCAAATGGCAACTCAAAGGTTGCTCACTTTGGAAAGAAAATTGCAAAGGAATTCTGAATTGCGCAAGGAATATTGCAGGTTTATGAATGAATACATAGATATGGGACATGTGTCACCTATATCATCTTCTGAGAATCCTAATAACGCTAGGTATGTTTTACCTCACCACTCTGTGGTCAAAGAGTCGTCGCTTACCACAAAATTGCGTGTCGTCTTCGACGCAAGTGCCAAAACGAATACAAATCTATCATTAAACGACGTACTTGAGGTGGGTCCATGCATCCAGGATCCTATATTTTTCATTTTCATTCGATTTAGACTTCGGGCCATCGTTTTTACAGCGGATATAGCAAAAATGTATCGCTGCGTAAGGATGAACGAAGAAGATCAACGATATCAACAGATTTTATGGCGATCGGATCCATCTGAACCACTAGTTCAATACAACCTCAAAACTGTCACATATGGTACAGCTCCTGCTTCCTTTTTGGCCACCCGCTGCCTGAAACAGCTGGCCCTTGAGCATTTGGAAACAGATCCTATGGCTGCCCATTCTATAATGCAAGATTTCTATATGGATGATTATTTGTCTGGCACAGACGAGTTACAATCAGCTGTTTCTTTAGCCACGTCTGTTAGCAATATTTTAGGCTCTGCTGGGATTTATCTGCGGCAATGGTCATCCAACAATGAGCATTTATTAAGTAATTTGCAAATTTCCGACAAACAAAAAATAATGATCAGTATATCATTAAGGACGAAGAAAATTCAAAAACTTCAGGTACTTTCTGGTTACCTCCTAAAGATGTTTTGAAATATTCTACTAATGTATGTCAAAAGGGGTGTTTTACAAAGCGTGTGATCTTATCGATTATCAGCCAAATATTTGACGCTCTCGGTTTAATTAGCCCAGTTATAACAAAGGCTAAGATATTCATTCAAAAACTGTGGCAATTAAAAATAAATTGGGACGATCCGATTCCCGAGGAATTTAAACATTCTTGGCTTAAGTTTTATGATGAACTTTCACTATTGGATAATCTTGAGTTCCCCAGGCACATGGTCTTAAACGATCCTATTCAAACTGATCTTCATGTGTTTAACGATGCTTCTCAAGCCTGTTACGGTACTTGTTTGTACATATATTCCAAAAATAGTTCAAGTCACATTGTTCGTTTAGTCTGTTCGAAATCGCGGGTAGCTCCGTTAAAGACGGTATCCTTACCTCGCCTAGAGCTCTGTGGGGCCCTTTTGGGTGCCCAATTAGCCAAAACCGTTATGGATGCTCTTAAAATTGAGTTCAATAATATATACTTCTGGTGCGATTCCACGATCATACTGTCATGGATCAATTCTGACCCTAGTCGCCTTAAAACCTTTGTCTCCAATCGCATCGCTAAAATTCAAAATTTGTCGCACCCTTTACAATGGCACCACGTGCCTACAGAACTCAATCCTGCAGATTACGTGTCACGCGGATTTTGGCCCCATGAAATGAGATCTTTAACTATGTGGTTTAACGGACCTGACTTTCTTTATCAAGAAAGAGTCTTATTAGTCAACGTCTTATTAGTCAACAAACCAATTGAAGATAATATAATTTTGAGATACTCCTCATTTTCTTAACTTTTACGCATTGTTGCCTATATCCTAAGATTTGAAAATAATAGTTTAAAAAAGGATAAAACGCTTAAAAATTTAGGGCATATAACAATTCAAGAACTAAATAAAGCTAATATTTTGTTAGTGAAAATAGTCCAATCCGAATCATTTTCTTTGGAAATTAAGGCTCTAGAGAATTCAAAATGTATTCCCAAAAACAGCAAACTAATAGCTTTAGACCCATTTTTGGACGAAAACCATGTTCTTCGTGTGGGCGGACGTATAAGGAATTCCGATCTATTATACAATACAAAGCATCCTGCAATTTTGCCCTCAAAACATCATTTAACAGCCCTCATAATTCGCCATGAACATTTTAAAAACTTGCATGCTGGGCCACAAACCTTGCTTTCTTTAATTCGGCAAAACTAGTGGTCGACGAACAGTTAGAGGTTTATTGAGAAAATGCATAATTTGTTTTCGCGTCTCCCCTCCAGTTCCGTATCAAAAAATGGGCGATTTGCCTGCAGCTCGATTAAGACCTGCGCGTCCGTTTGCAATATGTGGGTTAGATTACTCGGGTTCATATCAAATAAAAAACAGCTATATTCGTAATACAAAATTTTTAAAGACATGGATAGTTGTTTTTATATGTTTCTCGACTAAGGCTGTGCACCTGGAATTGGTGACGGATCTATCAACCGATTCGTTTTTAAATGCTCTAAAAAGGTTCTTAGCTCGACGAGGTCTCTGTTCGGATATTTATTCGGACAATGCTTCCAATTTCGTGGGAGCTGATAATTTCCTCAATAACATAAATAGTTTGAAATTTCAAGGGTTTTTAAGTGATTTTAGAATAAATTGGCACTTTATCCCGGCAAGGTCTCCTCACGTCGGTCGGCGGTCTGTGGGAATCTGCAGTAAGGCTAACCAAATTTCATTTAAAGCGCGTCATGCAAAATGTCGTTCTTAATTACGAAGAATTATACTCGATCTTGGCTCAGGTAGAATTGATTGTTAATTCACGCCCCCTGCAATCCCTCACGGAGGACCCTGAGGACTTGGAAGTGCTTACACCCGGACATTTCCTGATCGGTAGTCCATTGATGGCTCTACCTGAAGCACCAGTAGACGACTCAAGGCATACCCGCATCAACCGTTATCGATTCATGAAGCTCTTGATGCAGCAGTTTTGGGACAAGTGGTCCAGGGACTACTTACATTCCCTTCAACAACGTTCCAAATGGAGAACCCCTACGGATCTGTTCAAGCTTGGCCAACTAGTTGTGTTGCGAGAGGACAATGCACCCCCTCTTTCATGGAAACTAGGGCGCATTAGTGAAGTTCATCCAGGTCGTGACGGAAATATCCGCGTTGTGACTGTTAAAACGTGTGATGGATTATTCAAACGCTCAGTGGCAAAAATTAGTGTTTTACCACAAGACAGTGATAAAGACTCTACTCCCTGAGAGTTTTATTTAGATTTATGTTTAGATTTGGATTAACTTTGTATTTAGTTTATAAGCCATTTCTTCAGTATCATAAATTTTGAAAGTTTGTTCTTTCAAGGCGACCGGCATGTGCGGTTTGCTTACTATTTCTATTCTAAAATATCAACTTGATAAGCACGGCAACGTTGCTTCTTGTAGTGCTGTAGGGAGTGCTCCCGAGTGGTCCGATCCTAAACTGTCAATGTCATTCACGTCATCCGCTGGTATGATTGTCACTACCATTTTTTCCTCGTAACGACTGATTCTCTAGGCATTCTATTCTGATTCTATTCTCATCCATGCTGTTGTAAGTTTTAAAAAACGAATTCTCTCTTCACTCCATTCTACATTATACTGTATTCAATTATCAAGTAGTACATATCAGTATTATCGGTTGAATAAACTTTGTGTTCAGTTTTATATGCAACCACTGTTTTAATGCGTCTAACCAACGCCCACATCTAACACCGCAAGCGGTAGAAATTTAACAATCACGTGTCGGCTCGTCTGAAGAAGATTGAAGACTCCACACACATTACACTATTGACTAACTTTAACTATCAATTAACTCAACTTATCAAGTTGGTTTTTGTTATAACAAAGTCACAAACATAAACATCCACTATAAACAAAACGAACGGCCGGTCAAAGTTAGGTTAGGTTTATAATCAGAAAAAAATCGACACGTTTGTAGAACAAAAATTGCCAACCGGTCTACAACTAATCACAAATTGTTTGTTGGGGTGGGAGAAATTGCCAATCGGTTTGAAATTTGCGTCTACGAACAAACTTATTGTTAAAAATGAATAGAAGTGACAATGCTATAAATACGAAACGCAAAGGCGGAGCTGAAAACTGAGAGACAAAAAAAAAAAGTTTCTGGAAGAAGAAGCTAAAAAATATCGTTCTCTTCATGACTTGATGCCAATAAGAAAAGAAAGAAGCCATCAAGAAGAAGATATTCAAGAGAATACTCAGACGACCCCTATTTCTGTCGAGAATGAGAGCATCGCGGATAATATTTCCCCGGATATTACTGAAAATAATACGGTTGATGCACAAAACAAAACCATTAGTGATAAACCAACACCAGCATATCAAAAAAAAAAAAAATTGTAGTACTAGACGACAGTTCTGGAGAATACAATTTCTTCTGTTATCCAAAAAATTATGAACTGAATTTTTTATTTATTATCATCCGAAAAAAACAAAAATTCTCAATGATGTACCCTTCAATATCGAAAAGGCATTTTTAATTGATTAATAACTGACAACTTTAAGAAAATAATAATAGAAGTTGTCAAAATACCATAGGTGGAATAATGTTCCTAACGAGGGTTTGGAGACGGCATCTCCATCTATTGGTGTTAATGAGAAACCTATTTTTTTTCTTTTTCTTCGCTTTACTTGAAAACGTGAGAAGTTAGCTATAGGAACGTATAATAATAATTGATAGATAATTAAATTCTACATCTGTTGTTGATATAAAATACAGGGTATCCCATTTAAATTGAACAAGCTATTACCGTTTAAAAATATTGATTATTTAACCATAATTTTCAAACACTCTGTATAAGTTATTAAAAGTTTCATAAGTGTGACTTCAAACTTGATCAATTGATAGACTTGATTATTAATTTGGTTAAAAAAAATAAAACAAGAGCTGAGAAATTAAAAATAATCCTGATGCCAGTTTACGGAATGCCAGTCTGGATTTGAATGCACCTCGAAAAAAATTCGGCGATGTGTCAAGGCAAACAATATTAAACCTATCAAACCAAAATTTTGATACTTGAAAAAAGATGTTCACCAGTTCTTGATTGTAATGCAAATGTTATTCCGTCACTTCCATTAAATGTTATGATATTTTGAACATCTTTTCATTTAATTTGTAGTTTTGTGTTACAGGTCATAAAACAAATTCAATTTCCATGGCCACTGTTGATGCAAGGTATTCTTTTGCGACCGTCAGCTTAGAGAATTCATGAATTTCAAGTTGTCAAAGCTTTGTTATTAATGCATATATTTTTATGAAATTTTGGTGATAGCCATTTGGAGTCACGCTGAATCCAGTAGCGTAGCGACTGATTTAATAAAAAAAAAGTCGCTAATGAAAATTCACCATTTTCTATCACGAAAAAGTATTGTAATATGCCTTGAAAATTGAGATAAATAGTTCAAAATGTTTCCTGTAGTAGAAATTTTATGGCCTAAATCGGTTAATAACCTACAATTTCACAATGGTGTCTCCAATCTGAATGGTTCACACTTTATAAAAAATCGTCTGAGGGTCAGTCTAAATGACGACAAGTTAGAATCTTTTATGTAAACGAACACTGAAAAAAATATTTTTGGTAGGTTGGACACTGAAGACATCATCAATAGGCAAGGTTCAACTTGTACATTGTTGAGAAAAACATCACTGAATTGAAGTAATTATTTACTATGTTGAGTTCCTTTAAGATATATATTCTTTTTCACAAAGCATACGTGTTTTTCGACACTGCGTTATGTTGAAGAATTACCGTTATTCTGTTTTCATACCAAACAAACCAAACTCATTCGGCAAACAAACGGCCGCCATTTGGCACTCACTGGCTACCGGTGGCTGATATATCCATGAACTGGACATCCGTCGTCCCAGACCGGGAATCTCGTTCTTCAATATTACAAAGAATGGCTTTTTACCGGCAGCTTAACGGCTAACCGAGAACGGTATTCATGTCTTCGGGCCGAGACTGACTACTTCTCGGAAACTCGATACCAACTAACTCAAGAGAAAACTAATGAGGGTGTTTTTTAAGAGGATGGGCGTTGAGAAGTCAGTAACCGAACTGCTGCAGTGGTTTTCCACAAATCCAGATATTAGTAACATGCCCAGAGATGCTCGTACTCTGCTACGAACTCCAGGCATGTCAATACAATTCAAATGGGTAATGGCTTATTTTATTACTTTGGATTGGGTCAAGGTATCATCAAATTGTATAATAAATATGAACATGGAATCATCCCCAATGTTCTGGATAGGACTCGAAATGAGATTTTTTATGATATAAATTTCAATGTAGATGGATTGCCAATACATAAAAGCACTAGAGAATCTTTTTGGCCAATTTTGTGTCAAGTGTTGAGTCATCCAAAAGAGTCCCCTTTCATTGTAGCAATTTACCGTGGGCCTGGTTAACCACCTCTCGAGGATTTTTTTTCAGAATTTGTAGGAGAAGTGTGTGAGTTTTATGAAAATAGATTAAAACTTGACAAAACTATCAATAATAAAGTGTACGTCATTTTGCTGTGGTACACCGGCTCGTGCATTCATAAAAGCAACAAGCAACAATGGCTCACAATTCGTACCATGGTTGCGACAAATGTGTTGTCAAATGTTCTTATTTCAATAGAAGAATGGTTTTTTTTATATTCAGAAGCTGCTCTCAGAACTGATGCTGGGTTCATTAATCAAGAATATGAGGAATATAACACAGATACAAGCCCCTTGTGCCAATTAAATATTGGCATGATAACAAGTTTTCCAGTGGATTACATGCATTCAGTTTGTCTTGGTGTGATGAAAAATTATTATTCATGATGCTAGTAGACTTTTTCGAATTACACATGAGAAACTGGAAATTCTTGAGACTAAATTGAAGATTGTGAGGAAATTTTAGACCGTTCAGTTCAACAGAAAACCAAGAAGCATCGAGGAACTTGAAAACTGGAAAGCGACTGAATATCGTCAAATTTTATTATATTTTTCCCCCCTTTTAAGTGATATTTGATTTGAAGATTTGAACGACCAATTCAATGACTACGCTGATAAACTTCTTCGCCTATTTTTTACCAATGCGATTAATATTTATGGAAAAGATTTTGGAATATACTTAGTGCATCTTGCAAAAGATGCAAGAGAATTTGATACATTAAATAATATTAATTTGTTTTTGTTTCGAAAACTATCTTGGTTTTTTTAAAAAATGAGAAAAACTAACCAAAGTCTACAACAAGTTGTGAATAAAATCTATGAAGGTCGTACCATCACCTCAGAAGCCGATAAAAGGATTTCGGTTTTCGGTTCTAAGAAAAGTATTCAATATTGTTGGCAATGATAAATTATTTTATCCCAAACTTTCCTGTCACAACTGGACATTTTCTCACGACCCTGGAAATAATTGGGCAATTGTGCATTGTTGAAAAATAATAAAATCATTTTCATCAACTTCTTTTTTACAGAGTCGAATAAAATTCATATTCAGGGTAAAAAAAATGAATATCATAAAACCATTTTTGATTTACCCTACGGAAAGAACTTTCATTATTGTTTGAAGCAGAACTAAGTAATGTTGAAGTGTGCCAATCAAGTGATGAGATTGTTTCCTAAGCACTTTTAATGCCACATTTAAATAATTATATTTTTTGTCCACTTATTCATTTTCTTCAATTTCTATTTAAAACTGTTTATTCATAGGAACTATAATTGTTGTTGTAAGCTAACTAGTAAGGTACCTAAACTGCCAACACGGGTTAGAAAAATGAATTCCCTGAATATGTTTAAGAAAGCTGTGAAAAGGGTATTGGCAGCTGGGACATACTATACCCTAGAAGAATATTATGAGACTGTATTTGACTGATATTATCTGTTAGTGTTTCGCACAATGTTTTAGATTAAAACTTATTTGTCTTTCTATGTACAGGGTGTCCCATTTTGGGTACTTCTGCGGGGTATCTCCGTTATTCTTATAGATAGAAAGTTGCGGTTTTCGCGACAGTGTGCTACTTTTTCGTGAAACTAAAGATGCCGTTAACAAAATTTTCATAGCCCTTTTAGTTTTCAAGATACAGGGCTAAACTGAAAATGTTGCATTTTAAGGTACCCCTCGTATCTAAACTATCAGATAAGTTATGGAGAATGTGAAAACTGTTTCTTATCGAAAGTTATAAACTTTTCCCGTGGAACTCGATTCTGCCTTCGGAATTAGTATACGGGGTCAGGTCAAAAAGTTATAGGCTAAAAAAAATTTTTTTTCTTTTAAAGAGCATACTCTTATATATTTTTGAAAAGGTAAAGAAAAGACAAATCTTATGGACTATAAATATACAGGGTGTTCCATTTAAAAAAATAAAGTTGGGTCCGATAACTTTTTGACCTGACCCTGTATACTAATTCCGAAGGCAGAATTGAGTTCTACGGGAAAAGTTATATAAGAAACAGTTTTCACATTTTCCACAACTTATCTGATAGTTTAGATACGAGGGGTACCTTAAAATGCAACATTTTCAATTTAGCCCTGTATCTTAAAAACTAAAAGGGCTATGAAAATTTTGTTAAGGGCATCTTTAGTTTCACGAAAAAGTAGCACACTGTCGCGAAAACCGCAACTTCCTATCTATAAGAATAACGGAGATACCCCGCAAAAGTACCCAAAATGGGACACCCTGTACATACAATTGCGGATCTTATTTTATTATAGTGTTTAGTGTTGATTGATTGATGTCTGTCAAAATTTATAACCTTTGTCCTGTTTTTTTTTATTTTATTATTACAATTTATACTGGATTTGTTTTGTTTATATTTATTCAGCAAAGGCTTTGTTAATAACCTAGAGTTAAAACAATAAAGCTATTTTTGACTTTGAAAAAAAAAATCGTTTAAAGAATTCACAACCCGAATTTATTTTTTTTAGCGACTGGTTTAGTTCGAAACAATTTTTCAAGTTCAGGTTAAATAACCGTCATGTCAAAAATATATCGTTTATGGCCAACTGGAACATCTTTTAAATTTTGATAGAAACATTACGGATGTTTATCATTGTCTATTATGAGCATTTTCCATTAAAAAATTTCATTTAAATTTGACAGAAATATCGAAAATATATAATTATATAATTTGTATTGTTTTATGTAATGTGCATTATTAAGTTGTTTTGTATTGTTTTTCACTTTACCATTTTGTATTTGCTTTATCCATATAATTTATTTAAATCTTTTTGTGGCGATAGAGCATATTTGATTTGATTTGATCTAGGCCCTTTCAGCATTCTATTTTTTTAACTCTTAATATTAGACATGACTTATTGTCTTGTGAATGGTTTTATCCTTGGTTTTATCATAATATTCGTTGTATTTACGATTGTAGCCAAACCTTGATTGTGGATTTCCCCGAGAAAGGCAAAGATGGGGAGATAAGTATAGCATTGATTTCAAGCAGTTGGTTGCTTGAAGAAGATGGCATTTTATACTGCTACTGGCCCAGCTACTTGAAGTCCACACTTTCAAGAGAGAGGTAGTTAAAAACCAAATCTGTTTATTGAAAGATAAATGCTTCAAATGCGCCGTCATAGTGAAGTATAGCAGTAGTAAGTAATTATTGAAACTGATATACAGGGTGTCTCTCCCAACTCTGAACAATAACAGTGGTGAATTAACTTGAGAAAATAGTTTTTTCCCATAATATGAACATAGGTTTTTTGTTAACTGTTGCTTCTAGCGTTGTTGAGAAAGTATAGAGGTACTAGTTTTTTTCGTTTACAAAATGTGTAAGCATAATATTTGCTGTTGAAAAAGTTAGGACAAATTAAGTGAAATACTGATAGCGTCTCCGTACGTACTAGAACGTAGCACCCTTCAACAGCTTAGTTAAACTTGAGCAAATTCAGTTTAAATCGAGGTTTGAACATTTTATTTTTTTCAAAAATGTATTAAAAAAAATCGAAAATTGAGTTTCCTCCACCTAGATTTCGACACCCTGTATTTACTAAACGAAGCATTTTCGGGGCATCTGTTCATATGAAAAATTGTATATTCTCATGTATAAATACTCCTCTCATTGTTCAGTGTTTATTTACAATTGACTTTTTTAGAAAAACAGAAACATATCTTATGAGCTAGTTAAAAATAGCACAGAATGTGATGTCATATTATGTAAATGTATGTATAAATAAATTTATATTCAAGATTTTTTGTATTTCGAGATAACTATGAACTGGCAAGTTTGAAACTGAAAAAACTTGGAGAACATGATGTTTCATCGTCTTTACAAACTAATGTTGAAGAACCTCAACAAAAACCATACAAATCGACCAAAAGTGACGATTTTGTATATTTCCCATCAAGCGATGAAGATCACGATGTCATTCGTGTCCCTCCGAATCTCTCAAGTGGCCAAACAAGGAGCTAAAGGAGAAATTAACCGAACTAAGACCAGTTGACAATTATTCACGAAGTGATAAAGATAATTGTCATTTAATCAAGTCTTTGTCCTAAACTTAGTCTGGAACAAAGAGATCCTGCACCAAATGTAGGCAATAAGTGTCACTGCGATAAAAATTCAAGTAAGTAGGCAATGATTATTATTATCCACTATTCTTATGTATTACAACAATTTTTAGAAATGTTGGAACAAATGCTACGCGACATTCAAACAATAAAATTGGATGTTAAAGGCTTGGTTTTGGAGTCCAATAATAATAAGTTGACCCAGTATCAACTTGTTTTCAAAGATTATGAGGATATTCAAAGATTCAATGAATCTTTATCAGAAGTAATCTTCACTTCAACAGAATGGTGACTTAATTTCAAATTGCATGCTAACTGCATAGTTATCAGGTTGTCAATTTGAATTTTCAAGTCTTTGTTTTATTTTTTATTGAAATGGATTTGCTTTTAGCAAGCATCGATTTCTTTACTGGGAGGCAGGGATCTGAACGACATAACAAGAGAAACTTTGTCACTTTTGGTGAGCCAGATTCTACGACAATTTTCATATTTATCTGAATATTCCACTCATGTACAAAAAATCCCATAAGAGCAGTGGAATTTTCTAAGGCTTACAGCGAATATTCCATTCATGAACAAAAAAATCCCATGAGAGCAGCTGAATTTTTGGAGGCTTACAGCGAATTTTCCACTCATGTACAAAAAATCCCATAAGAGCAGTTGAGGAGGCATACAGCGATAACACCAAATCGATAATACTAAACACACAAATAACCAGGTTGTCAGGGCAATCAACATGTCAACGCAAATTAAGTGAAGTTTTGATCTGGAATTCGTGAAATATTCTTTTAAATACCATTCGTGATTTAAAATTAACCGGTAAAATTTTCGCTCATGCGTGTTTTCTCTACAAATTTCACTCGACCTTCGGTCTTGTGAAATTTTCAGAAAACACGCATTCGTGAAAATTTATTGGTAATTTTTAAGCACTCGTGGTAGTACCCCCGATTATCTGATATTTATCCCCAAATCATATGAAATCTACGATAATTCAACAATTTTGAAATCTGAAAAAATTAATTTTCAAAATCGATCTCAATTTTTTTCGCAAAAAAATAAAACAAGAACGACACTCGTGGCTAATACTAATTATTCACAACTTGGCAATGTTGTGGGTGAAGCCCTGAGCTACATTCAATTCAAAATGACAGATTTCCGTATGTCAAGCGGAAATCTGTCACCACCACTTCGAAGTGAAAGTGGATGTAAACCTCAGATAATGCGGTGTCATCTGTCATTATTGTCCTCAGCGACTGTTATCAATGTCAGCAGGCCAGTCTACATTGAGTCAATGTCATTATTGTCATTCCTGTTTATTCACACAGTGAATCACCGGTCTGTTGTTTTGAGCTAATAAATTGAGCCTTGCTGCTGTTCGTAACTGTTCATTTAGTCTTAGTTTTCAACTGTTTTTGGAAATAAAGTTCTTTTTTAAAAAGTCTACGAGTCGATCACCTTTATAATTGGCGCTGCGAACAGGATAGTGTGATTCCACTCTTTATCGGTTCTCGTTGCGTGGAAGTGATTCTCAAATCTTAACACACTATTCTGACACCTTTGGACTTTCGAGAGACACAGTGCGTGAAATTTGGAAAACCGCCGTCTGCCGTGTTGTACGAGACGTGTGATCCAGTGAACGCTCCTGAACTCCAGAGTAGTCCAGATCGACCAGTGTACAACGAAAAGCCGTTCAGCCTCACCTCTATACTCTATACGAGTTTCTTTGGTGCTGTACCTCTACGACGTGAGCTCTATGGGTGTCCCCTTGTTTACGCCATAAGTAATTGCTGAATTGCCATTTTTCTTTTTTCTTTGTTTTGTGTACATGACTGATAGACTTCGCAAGACTTTGTTTAAAAACGGGCAAGAATTAGGGTAATTAATAATGGCTCAGATAGTGATTCAGAGCCAGAAGACATTTTAACTTCTACATTCCGTCATTTAAGTATTGAATCTTTAGATAATACACTCGATAATACATTAGTACAATCAGAACCAAATATAGATAATATGGAGAACGTTATATTCCATACCACCTTACTGCCTACTTTCTCTGGCAACCAGACTCATTCAGAAAGTTTCATTATTGCTATCAATGAATTTTATGATCTGTATTATGTGGGAAATAACGATTCACAAAGCATAGTTTGAGCGGCTATAAAATCAAAATTAGTTGAAAATGCAAGAGAATTTCTATTAACTAGACCAGACCTAAATACCTGGCCGAGCATTAGAGAAGCATTAAGACAAAAATTCGGTGATCCGATAAATCACCAAATTCTTATGCAACAATTACAGTACGTTAAAATAAATAAGAATGAGAACATTCTTCAATTTGTAGATAGGCTTAAGACGTTTATTCAGAGGGTTTTCTCTAAAATTCAATGTGAAGTGGCTGATAATAATTCTAAGGCAACTCTTATTAGCCAAACACATAAAACTGCAGTATTGATATTCACGGCAAATGCGCCTCAAATAATTTGATCAAAGTCCACAATGGTTTTTATCCCCGATCCAAACCCAAAGGTTAATGTCAATTTTCATCAAAGATTCCGTGTAATTCCCCAAGATCAATTCGATCTACTTGATCCCTCTCAATCAAATAGTAATCAATTCAACCCTGAAAAGCAACTCCGTCTAGTCATCTCACCCTTCTTGAAAAATCGAAAATTCTTCCTCTTTGTCATGATTTCAAGGACATTATGTAACATGAAGATTGTGATCTCTCATTCACCAGTCAAACTAAACAACATATACGGACCACCAATGATCGCCCCATCTACGTAAAATCCTTTCGTCATCCACCCAGTATGAACATCGAGATTCAATCTCAAATCCAAAAACTCCTGGACAATAAAATCATCAAGCCATCTATCTCTCCATATTCCGCTCCAGTCTGGATAGTTCCCAGAAAGGCCGACGCTACAGGACAAAAGAAATTCCGAATGGTCATCGATTATCGACGTCTTGATGAGGAAACTGTTGATGAAATTCACCCTCTTCCAAGAATTGAAGAAATTCTGGATAATCTTGGAAAATGTAACTACTTCACCACCCTCAATCTTGCCCAGGGATTTCACCAAATCGAGATGGACTCAAAATCTATCGAAAAAACTGCCTTTTCCGTCAACAATGGACATTATGAATATCTGAGAATGTCCTTTGGTCTGGTATACGACCAAATCCCATCAAAATTGAAGCAATTCAAAGGTACTCTCTCCCTCGCAATCAAAAGGAAATTGAGGGAACTCATTTCAAATTGCCCTGTAATCCAATATCCCGACTTCTCCAAGCCGTTCAAACTTACTACCGACGCTTCTAACATTGCTATCGGCAGTGTACTCTCTCAGAATGATCACCCTATAGCTTACTATTCACGAACGCTCAACTCCGCCGAAAAGAATTATTCTACAATAGACAAAGAGCTTCTCTTAATTGTGGATAGTACAAAACATTTTCGACCATATCTTTATGGACAGAAGTTCATGATTGAAACCGACCATAATTCCCTTGTGTGGTTGTCAAAAATAAGGGAACCCAACTCTCGACTCACCCGTTGGAGGTTGAAACTTGAAGAGTTCAACTTCGAAATTCGATACAAAAAGGGAAAAGAAAACTCCGTAGCTGACGCTTTGTCTAGAATTCAATTACACATCCATGAAACTAATGATGCGGAATTTATTGCCCCTGATGTTGACAATACAGTTGCAAATCTGTCTGATTCCGATTTAGCTGACTTCGTTATGGGTGAAAAATACAATGACGTAATTTCAAAAATAATCCCTGATAAAGCTACCCCGGTGAACCCCAATGATAATAACAACTGATCTGACATAACAGTACACTCCAACAATGACACAGAAGGAAAATTTCTTCCCATTTCAGAACACCCGTTAAGTTATGCATCTTTTCTACGGAGATAAATATCTTGATACATACACTTAACCTTTCAAGAAAAATCACCACTTTGTTAAAATCTCAAAATTCGAACAAGATCACATTCTCAAAATTCTCAAATAGTTAACCAGACACTTCATTTACGGTCTACATTCCAGATTCTGAACTCAAATTAGTATTCCAAAGATTAGTCACTGCAAATCTCAATCCTTCTGCAAAACTGCTATCTAATATATATCTACATGACTTAACAGATCCCATACAACAAAAAGAAATAATCTTGGATCATCACCAAAGCAATCATGATGGTATTACTGAAACCTACAACAACTTAAAACCAAAAATATAACTGGCCAAAGTTAAAAGACTCCATTACTAACATCATAAATAAATGCGAGATCTGCTTACAAAACAAATATGAAAGACATCCCTATCAACTAGCATACGGAGGCCCACTACTATCGGAGAAACCATTTAAAACCATACACATAGACATTTTCCAGTATTCTAATAGCCAATTCCTCACCATTATAGATTCATTTTCTAAATACGCCCAGGCATATCACATTCCTGATAAAAACTCCGTCACTATTATGAGTAAGATAAGACACTACTTTTCCCACCATAACACGCCTCAGAAAATAATTTCTGATCAGGGAACCGATTTCAAGAATTCGCTCTTCCAGGAATTTTGTCAATTATTTGAAATAGATATCCACTACACTACCCCTGGTTATTCGTCATCTGATAGTCCAGTGGAGCGACTGCATTCCACTTTACTGGAAAAACTCCGTATTCTTAAAATGCAGAATCCCGATGAATCCCCTCAAAATTTGATGACTAGCGCTGTTTTGATTTATAATCAGAGCATACATTTCACTACGGGTCACTCTCCATTCTCAATACTCTACGGACCCTACCTCAACGAACCAAATTTAAATAACGACTTAACGATCTATGAACAATACAATCAAAATCGATAGTAAGAGCTAATACTTTTCCATGATGTCATTTATAAAAATGCATATTAAAAACAGTCACAAAACACCCAGAAACAAAATCAAAACGCCAAACAACCCCCTGAAATTGTCCCCGATCAATTAGTATACAAAAAAAACAACTTCAGAAGAAAAATTAAACCCCATTATATTCCAATAAAAACTGTAAGTAAACTGGAAATAAAAACAAAATATAGGGCATCTCAAAAAAAAAGCCCATAACAACTCATACTAGAAAATTGAAGAGACTTGGGCAAAATCCGATCTCCTTTCAGCCTCCTGACCCTCCTGACCCTTTGCAGCCACATAATCCCCAGCCTAGTACTTTAGGCTCTCAAACTTCCCAATAATGGATATTATTTGGAAGATATATCCCAATCATTAGTCGTAAGTCATTTCCATCCCACAAATGTACCAATGTAACAAAAATAAGATCCACTCTTTCTCATTCAATTTCTAACAATCATATTATAAGTCCTAGCGTAAGTCAGCAGAACAATAACTAAGCGGGCTTTCCACTTATACAACTACGCATGCAATACAGACCCGTGCAACGGTTGCATGCGTAGAGGCACGTAGACGCAAGCAAGAGGCATGCCAAAAATAGTTACGCACGAGGCAGCTGCAGGTAGACGCAAGTCTTTCGATCTGGTAGCGGAAGACACGTGCATCTATCTGCCTCTCGAACGTTTTTTTGAAGAATATCCACAGTAAAATATAGTTGAGGATTACCGCAATTTTGCTTGCCTTTGGAAGGCATCTGACAATAATTACAAAGACAAATTCAAACGGAGTGATGCTCAACAATTTCTTGCGGATAAATATAATCTGCCTACAAAAAAAAAGAAGTTGTGGTTACAATAATTGCTACTCCAGCAGCAATTGCAACAATTTCTAATTCATTCGACATTGGTGAAAAGACGAGAAACACAACTAACATCAAATCTTAACGCCTGTTGTGTGTGAAAAATATAGAGGCATACATGGAAACAGCATTATGCAAGACGCAAGTGGCAAGCACAGTTGCATGCGTTTGTTCTTGACATGTTGCATGCGTAGTTGCATGCGTGGTTGCATAAGTGGAAAGCCCGCTTTAAAGTGGTATCAGACGGTTCATTCCGGATGAAAGTTCACTCGAATGAATGTTCTCTTTCTTTTCATTCCACGTCCACTTTTGATTCATTTTATGTCTAGACGTTTCACTTTGGGTGAAAGATGCTGAATGAAAGGCAGAAATGAATAAAAAGTGAACCGTCTGATATCACCTTTACACAAATGCAGTTTCATCATATTCTATTAGCTATGAACGGAACATATGATTACTTTGCAAAATTCGATAATTACGAGAATAGTAGAATTTCTAACCGCAGGAAACGAGGTTTGATGAGCTTCGTTGGAAGTGATATCAAGTTTATTACCGGCAACTTAGACAATGACGATCTAGAATTAGTAGACCACAACTTGCAAATTTTGGAACGAGATCAAATGAGCACAATGCAGAAGATTTACGACCTTAGTTCATTTGCCGGAAATGTCATTCAAAAACTCGAAGAGAACGTAAGAATTATAAATTCAAATAATCAACAAATAACCTCTCAATTCTCGTATTTTAATAATGAAATAAATTTGTCTCTATCACTACAAAACCAATACATGCAAGTGCATAGTTTGAATCAATTTTTAGAAAAAACTCTTGCGCATCTTCTCTTTCGCTCAGCTGAAAACTTTGGATCTAGAATTACTGAGTCTTAAAGAAATAGAAGAAATTTGGCAATACTCAACTATTCACTACCCGAAAAATGTCTTATGGCCACTGAACCATTTTATCAGAACTAACCCTAATATGTAAAACAGGACTTCGCATCACAAATGAAATGTCAATTCTAGTAATTAAAATACCCGTATTCGAGCAAACACCCTAAAGCTTGAAACTCGTTTATCCTGCACCAACAAACGAGTCCAAAGAGCTGATAGGTCCAGGCAAGTATCACTGCAGCCATTGGGAAGAACGAAGAAGTGAACTCCAAATGGATCCGCTCTGGACCCATTTCCAACAGCTGTCCATTACCAAAAGACTGGCTGTTTGCAGTAGCACAAAACAACTACCAAGTACACACAATTACACACACGAACTCTCTCCTGTATTGTACAAAGTATCCAGATCCGATATATGAAGACTGCTTCCTGTACGAAAAATCCATTCTACAAGGCTGCTTCTTGATAGAAAGTCCATGTGATGTCATCATCAACCATCACAAATATTCTCCAGCAATCAATAACATCTCTCTGGCAACGATGGAAGCCTTTTCAGCTCCAGAAACAAACCACTCAATAAACCTTCAAATGAGGTACCTGGAAAATCCTAAAAAGATGCAAGAGGACTTGGTTGAGCCACTAACTATCCAGGACATCTCAGAGCATCATCAAACTAGCAGCATAGCCTTCAGCATCACCTTAATCATCCTTATGAGTATTCTGGCTTTTGTCATATATCTCTGGCAAAAGAAGCAGAAGAAGAAGCAGATCAAGGATGTCCACTGACATCCAGAAATTTCTCAACGAGGACATCGAGGAAGCTAGGGGAGGAGGAGTAATGAACCTGAACCCATCGTAATTCCTATTAATTGAATAAACTGCTGACTTTAGATGTATTTTAGTATTTAAGCATTTGATGTGATTAGTTTCCAACTTTTTGCGTATCAAAGCCTTGCTGCTGTTCGTAACTCTTCATTTAGTCTAAGTTTTCACCTGTTTTTGGAAATAAAGTTCTTTTTTAAAAAGTCTACGACTCGATCACCTTTATAATAAGCGTAAAAAACAAGTCGTCATAACGATAGTCCTTTGTTCAAAGGCCGATATTATTTCGATTTACCTGAATATACGCAGTTACTAGTGAAATGGTTACGTGTTTAATTTTTCCGAGTGTTCTAATATCAGAAGTAGGATTGTGCCTAGGACCCTCAGTGGACTGTTGCACGTTTGTTGTGTTTTTGCTTTTGTACTGTTGAGTGATTTACTTCGGATTATCTGTGGAGTGACAATTAAAACAAAAAACTTGAAAGGACGATGGCTTCGAGTGAGGGTTCAACGCATGAGCTTATAGCAGTATTGGTAAAGGCCCTGCAGTCCCAGAAATCTAATGAGCAGGTAGATTTGCCTCATTTTAGACCCAAAAATAATGATTCCCGCAAATGGGTGAGTCAAGTTGAGAATATCAGAAATGAAATTGGATTATCCGATTTACAAATTTTCACAAAAATTGAGCGCTTTTTATTGAACGAGCCCAAAAGATGGTTTGAACGTTGGGATTTGGATAGCAGAGATTGGGCTACGTTTCGGGCGGAGTTTGTAGAAGCTTTTCCTTCAAAAAAGAATCTGGGTAGGTTACTTGATGATGCAACTAGATATGTCAGTGCCAATGTCAACACATATGAAACTTACGTTCACGAAAAAACAAACATGTTGAAAAATGTGCGTGCTCTTTGGTCCGAAGTTGATTTAGTAGAATAAGTTATTTATGGTAGTAGTTAAACAAGGGGGCTTCTGGCTCACCGGCCAATCAGCGCTCAAGTGGGCGAGGCATATTTTTGACTTTTCCCTAGATTTTAGGAAATTTTTGATGAATCTGGGAACGTCGCTCGAAGACTGGTCATCTGGCAACGTCGCTCGATCTCGATCTTGACAGATGTCATTTTGACATGACAGCTTTGACAGATGACAGCTTTGACAGATGGCGGTTGACAGGGAGCTTTGTTCCTGGGATCGAGATGGGGGGATTGGGGGGTGCGGAGGTTAGATTTTATTACCAAAGTCTGAAAAAAGATTTCCCGATAGCGAGATTGGAACCCATATCCTTTGGATTTGTACGTGGCAGTCTAAACCAATACGCTACTAAGGTGCCTAAAATAGAATGTAGATTTGTGGTTCAGTTGCGGTGTGTTTTGGTCTTGTCTTAAATTGTGTGGTTTCGTTGTGGGGGAATTCGGGCCCCCCTGCTCGTGGAGATAGTTTGAGGGCTTGATGGGGGGACGGGGGTACCTACGCCATCTGAGTCATAGGAATTTAGGTATATAGATTTTAGATACCGTTTTGGTGTGTTTTGGTCTTGTCTTAAATTGTGTGTGGTTTCGTTGTGGGGGAATTCGGGCCCCCCTGAATAGAATGTAGATTTGTGGTTCAGTTGCTACCCCGATCCTTTGGTATGTGATTGTCTAAACCACCTACGTCACCTAGTCCGACCTCTTGCTATCCAGTTTGTAGCCGCTACTGCAGAGCACGAGGACAAGTGTTGTGGGGAAATTCGGGCCCCCCTGCTCGTGGTTTGGGATGGGGGGACGGGGGTATTGGGAATTCAGGTTTTAGGCTACTCTACTTTTGGTTTTCATATTTATTGAGAACGAGAATGAGTGAACTTGCAGAACGAATTAACAAGTTCTATAAACGTTTGGCGCAGATCAAGAGTGACATTGAATGGTATGAACGAAAGAAGTCTATGATTCAGACCTTTGAGAAATTGAATCTTACACAGAATTTTCAAAGACCACAAATGAATAATAATTTTCAAAGACAAAATTTTGGATTTAAGATGGGGGGACGGGGGTATTGGGAATTCAGCTTTTAGGCCTTTGTAGTTGTTGAGATGGCGCTTCGATTCTTTGATCGTTTGCTATTATAGAATGATTAGATGACGTTGCTGAGCTGCGATTTTTAATGGCGTTTGAAGCAGGAATTTCGAATCGATGATGCTGTATATGACGTCATAGGGTTGCCTGTTGAATGATTCCCAATCAAAGTAGACAGGTGTTTGGTGCGTACTATTTGATTCTTTAATCGTTTGCTATAAGAATGATTAGATCGAATAAATGACGCTGTTTCATTGTGTATGACGTCACAGGGGTGCCCGTTGGGAAAAAAGTATTGACGGAGCGCTTTGTATATGATGTCACCTGTTGTGGATTACCTGTTGTGGAAAATGATTCCCACTCAAAGTAGACAGCTAGACGACAATTAATGTTTGTTCACATCGGAATATGTGTAAAGAGATTCAGAGAACAATGGTGTCTTGTTCCACTGCAATATGCAAGCATATCGAAATAATAGAACATACTCGTAAATTTTATCGGTTTAATGGTACATAGTTTAATTCAAACATTGGGTTTCTATGAAGTCTAAAGAGATGAAATTACCTCGACAATATTGCAGACATACTTACCATATTCCCATTGCATATCCAATCGAATAAATTAAACACACAAAGACACTTCAAAATCATATATTTTCAGGAAGTACATTATTGTAGGTACTTGGGGGACATACAATTACTTCTACGATAATACTAATAATATAATCTTACAATTATTCAAATATTAACAGATTAATGTAATTTACCCAATAATAACTATTCCTGAAATTATATTTGAAAAACGCTATAAAGTTGAATAGTGCCCAAAGGGAAGTGTATCAAAGGTATTCTCTTGTACAAATCTTTTATCATCGTTTGCACTCAACGCAACTTTATTTTGCTCAATGCTGTAAACATTGTGAGCATAGGAACGAATGCAACGCTGAGTGGCGCTGATAATTTTTGAATGTCGTAGAGAATTCCAGTAGTCATCAAACGTTAATTTATTTTTTACAACGTTGTACTTGACTCCTTTGGCCTTTTTCACAACTTTTTGCCCTTGCTGAATTTTGAAAGTGTACATTTTCGATCGAAGACCAATAAAATGGGTAATAATTTCTCCATTAACTTCATCCTTCATTAGTCCTAGAACTTTTTTGTTGACCAACGGGATTTTATAAGGGTTATCAGGGGAGTAGTCGGAGGTGTCAAATTTATGTAAATCAGCCTTGATAATCTCTTCATAAAAATCACTACACTGAATTTCATAGATGAAGCTATCCGTATCAGTGTACATAAGTTTACAGCGATCAATACCCAATTTCGGTAGCATATATGCGTAATGAAAATCAAACATGTATGTTTTGGAAATGTCCAGAATGGACATACCAATATACAGAGGTTTATTGAAAACTAATTCTTTCTTTTTCATTTCAATAGCTATAAGATCGTGTTCGGCGTCAAGAATAGTTCGATTGTGAAATCGATGACTTGCAATGAGATTCTTTGCCCCATATTGTCCATCCCATTTATTCACCAGTTTGATAACCCGATGATTTCTGATGTTCTCCATCGTTTTACCAAAAACAGCATTATTGTATAGTTTGAAAAGATTTTTTTCAAATGTTGTTGTCGCGTTAGTTCTTAATTTATTGTTATGTTCAATATACGATTTTAACCATGTCGACTGTCGAAATTTTAAAATTCTATTGATCTTACTCAATTCCAAACCATTCATTAATGCTTTTTCAAGGTTCGATAGTGAACAACATAATTCTCTTTATCGAAAAGAGTACACATCAATTTCGATAGTTTCGATCCGGGTGGAACTCGATGTTCAGGACAAAATGGAAAATCACTATGCAAGTCGTGAGTGACGGTGAGATATTTTACGTCAACTTCCAATATATATCCTATGGGTGAATTATCCGGGATTGACAAAACATCAAAGTTAGATACATCGCTAATCCACTCAATCTCTCATGAAGGGAGAGGTTCAGTCATTGCTTTTCCATACAGATTATTTACATCTAGATAAAGCAAAAATTTCGATGGTTGCGATGCATCGTAATCATCGGTGTACTTGTTATTAGCTTCAGAATACCTATGAACACAAGTTGAAATACCTCCACGAATTCCTTGCTCAATGAACATGATTTGATCAATATCTTGAAGAAGTTCCAATTTACAACCTGTGAACTTCAACATACAATCCCATGTGAAGCCAGGCATCGTATAATACCATGCTGGATCTAATTCTGAATGCTACTTTGTCTAAAGTTCTCAAATAAATCAGCTGAACCCAAAATATCAGTCTTTAGATACAAATCTGAATATTCACCTAAATTTTGGATTCCAAAGGCTTCCCACACAGTTTGAGCATGTTGACAATTTTCGACTGATAAATTGGAATCATTCAATTTATTGTAAAAATGTTCAATCGAAGGTAATCGGGTGTCGTTCATTTTTTCCAAGCTATCAATATAGTCATAACAAAATACACCTTTCCGCGTCAGCAATTGAAATTTTGCCTCATCTAGATGTGCAAACTCTTCTCTCAATATTTTTTAATCGGTTTTTTTTCATTGTCGATAGTAAATCATCGAGAGAAGCGCCTAAAAATCTGAATGAATCGATGTACCTTAATCTTAGATTGTTTTCGTCAACGAAATGGGTGAAAGATATATAAACTTCATTATTGGTTGGAAGAACACTCACGCGACTACGTTTGGCAAGATCTTTTATCAACAAATGTCCATCATAATCGGATACATTTTGAAAAACAATCGGCACAACATAAAGCTTTTTGAAAATTAGATTACAATTTTGATGTGCAAAACCTCTGACTTCGCCAGTGAAATGATCATGATCGCGAACAATCTTATCATTGTTGTGAAAAGGTTATTTACATATATGGCAATTTGTTGCACCGCAGAAGCTTTTCTTTTCGATCATGGGAACAATATTTTTGATTTTTGAATGAATTACTTTTGATATTTCAACCATTTCGTTGATGAACCATTC
Source organism: Orchestes rusci (assembly GCA_958502075.1). Classification (NCBI taxonomy): domain Eukaryota; kingdom Metazoa; phylum Arthropoda; class Insecta; order Coleoptera; family Curculionidae; genus Orchestes; species Orchestes rusci. The sequence continues at coordinate 16,581,526 of OY293313.1, read as the reverse complement.
CATACAATCTGCACCACGATAGCTCTTGAAAAATGAAAGAGAATTGTCATAGGAACATTTTAAATAGAACCCGGCACTGTAAACTATATGTTTTTGATATTTTCGCGTATTTATGGAAATGTGTTGATCGACTACTTGTAGTTGGCTTTCAAAGTCCGCATAGATGATGAAGGGACATTTTTGTTTGTAAATGAAATTTTTGAATTCGACATGTTTGTAACTTGGGAATGAGACTTTATATTCATTCAATTTTGTACACAGCTTTACATGTTCTGTCAATTTTACCTCAGATGAGAAATAATCAAGACAACGATCACAAATATACTTGGCAATTTTTTTTTTACTCAACTGCCTTGAAACAAGACGGGATACAGTTTTAATCGAACAATAATGGTATTTTATATCCTCATGATCGTTGTCATTAGTAGGCAGTGGCTCGTAATCATTTAATGATGGATGGTATTTGTTTTGAATTAACAGCAAATTAACATGTCTAACCAATTTTTCTTTGGTTAGCCTAGCTGGTACAATATTGAAATTATTTGGTTTACCATCATCCGTATCTGACTTTGTAATTAGTTCCAAAGCATACACATTTACAGAAATATCATTGTTTTTTTCAAATTTCGAAATTTGATTCAACGGCATGGGAGAAGAAGTTTTTGATATTCAAAACTGATTCGTAATGAGAATAAGAGGTGATTCGGTTTTATTTCTGTTAACAGGATTAAGCGCACTAACAATAGCCCAGTAAAAGCAGGCGGTATCATTATTTTGAACATTCACGCATGCATGTTTCTTCGCAATTTCCTTCGGTAGTGGAATATAGGAAGAACCATTACCGATTTGAAATTTATTAACATCAATTTCCAAATAAATTATTCTAACAAGAGCAAATCCTGAATCACGTTCCTGGAATTCCGAAAGACTATTCAAAACTACATCACGCACGTTTTCAAAAAACCAGCTTTTTAAATCCGTTCCTACATCAATGATTACATTCTTGGTGTTGAAATATTTAAAATCTACAATTTCACGTTCAGATGATTTTTTGATAAACTCTCCGCAAAATGATGAGTTCACTTTAACCATGGTAAAAGATTTCAGTACTTCCTTTAATTCACGTTGAAACAAAATAAACGCATCATCCATAAATCTATTAACGTCTTTATGAGTCAAATTAGTTACTAAACTGGTTGATACTCTTCCTCTGAAGCAATAAACAATTTTTTCCCATTTAACCCTTTTGCTTAATTTTGATTCTTCTACTAACCCCATCCCAACCCGCTTATTTTTCAAAATCAATAATTGTCTTCTAATAACTTTAAGATGTTGCAAATTGGTCTGAATCAATCGAAGAATGTTTCTAGGTAAATCACCATGTAGTACTAAATTATTAAATTTGCCGATTAATCTACTTATTCTACGTATCCAATGGCTTGTCGTTCTCTCACAAGGCTTGTCGAACAGAAATCTCTTCATTTTTTTCAAAAATGAAAGCATATTTTCTGCTTTTTTCAACAACACTTTGTATGAGGAAGACATATTGAAAAAATCAACTCACAACTATTGAACGCCGTTGATGTGGTGGTTTTAACTCAATTTGGGGGATGAACTCGTGTGATGTTCTGTGTGAAGCCCTCTGATTTCGAAGGTGTGAAATAGCTTAGCAGGTGATTGTCGGCTATAACCCTTCTAGACAGGAACAACACACCTCCAATTGTAGTAGAATAACCACCAAATCCGGTTTGTTGTTTTCTGAAAGACAGTAAGTTTCGTTTACTTGAATATTATTTTTAAAAAAGAAAAAAAAAAACGTGCATTGATGAAATATCATCAAAATTTGAAAAAACGTAAAGTTTATTTTTACCTGATTTATTTTCAAACGATGGATTTTTGTGTTGATTTTTCGAAAAGTTTCGCAATCAGCTCTTCGCGAGGAATTACACCAACTTTGTGGATTTCTGTAAAAACATGTTTTGTTTAATGCAATTACATAAAAAATTCACATTGTAAATTAACCAAGCACCCCACATCAATTCTATGGTAAGAAAAATTTTCAATTATTTAAAAGAATATTTACCTTTTTGCCACACCCCGGACACACAAAATGATCACAAGTGCTCTGTTCTGTTCTGACGACGACGACGTCTGACAACGATGAAAGCATTCGAAACACTTCTAGAATGCTGAACTGCAAACTATGCAATTATAATTAAATTCAAAGAACAATGGTGCATTGTATTTGTGATTCATAGTACATAATTTCCTTCAAACATTGGGTTTCTATGCATGAAGTTCTGCTATAAAGAGATGAAATTACATCGTTAATATTGATATGTTCAATCTGATCTTTAAGTAATTCATGAATAATGCCAATAACAGTAGAATATCATGCAGAAAAGTTCAGTTGCACCAAATCCTGCAATCTTTTTTTCACAAAAATCTTTATCACAGATAGGGCATGCGCAATGACGTTTCACACCTATAAAATATCGTTGGAACTTATCCAACTGTTGTGAGAATTATCAAATCCAAGCCACTTGACATATACTTTTTTCCCTTTTTTACGAATAGCTCAGTTGTCCATTTCGGAGTATATCCCTTTTCAAATACGTGCTTTGCTTTACTAATGCGCACCACATCGCCAATACAAAATTTTCGACGATTTGTAGATATTTTAATGTGACTGTAAACAGTATTGAGCAGACCCTTTTCATGTTTTTTGCTCACATCATGAGGCTTCATTTTGGTCACACTATGTTTTTGTGAATTATAGTTTTTCACAATATCTTGTAAAATATCCACCCACTTATATAGGTCCCATGCAAACTGAAATACTTGAATAGTTTTTCTTTAATCGTTCGTATGGAATGCTCAACCATGGCCGCTTTTTTTATCTGTATAGGTATTATAGTGGTTTATGCCATATTGACGCATCAATCGTTGAAAATGTCCATTGTAGAATTCCTTTCCTTGATCTGATTGCAAATTTTTTGGACTACGATGTGATTGTTTGAGAATTTTCGCAAAGGCTCGGGTTACCTCGTCACCTGACTTGCTTTTTAATGGTTCAGTCCACACAAATTTTGAAAAACAGTCTATGATGATGAGAAAATATTTGTAGCCTCTGTTATCTTTCGCATACAAATCCATTTGCCCCAAATCAACCTGCCACAAGTCATCCACTCCCTTGATAATTGTACGGCGACGGGGAAAATTCCTTCTTATTGGCTTGAACAGCTCGGTGATGAGTTGAACTTTTTCTTTGGAAGGTGACGTCATCTTCACTTGACTGCTTTTACTGTAGTCACGTCGTTGACAAAAACGGATTTTATCCTGACCTCGATATATTTTTTCAACTTATTCAGCTCCTCTACACTCTCGACAGCATGAATTCTCATCTCAGATTCAATTGTCGATTTGAAATTAGTCAGAGCCTCGTCAGCGTATTTTTTGTTAACTGCATCAAAATCGTCGGTTGGTGATTTCAAGTTACAAATTTTCACGATTTCAACATCAATATCACCGTCAGCTGTGTGAGATAACGTTTGTGTTGGTCTCGACTAGGTTGGAGTTGCTGCTGCTACAAAGTGATGTCTGCCGCACAAAACATGACTTATTTAACAGTAAAAAATGCTTTCAAAAGCTGTTTTCTGTACGATAAACGGTTCCACAGATATTCGCAAGAAAAGATTTCTGTTTTTCAATTCCAACACCTTGAATCTCTAAAATGGTGAATTTGAGGAACTCAACATGCAATCATGATAATGTTATATAAAAAAAAATATTAGTAGACTTGGACACGAATTTTTTTTTCTAATCACATATTTATATTTTATCATACATATTAGATTTGATTATCAATATAGTAATTCCAAGTCCAAGTAATCCCATGATAATATTATATTGAAAAAAATATTAGTAGACTTGGAAACGAATTTTTTTTCTTATCACATATTTATATTTTATCATACATATTAGATTTGATTATCAATATAGTAATTCAAAGTCCGGTTGTCCTCGTGCTCTGCAGTAGCGGCTACATACTGGTTAGCAAGAGGTCGCCGCCTCGACTTAAGGCAAACTACATCAGTATGATGAATTGAATTATTGTATTTGAGGATCATCATTGTGCTGTCTGAATACCTACTGATAGATATCCATTTCTTGCCGCATCGACACAAAAAGTAACAAAAAGGCAAGAAACGTCAAATTATTGGTGAATTTGAGAGCCCATGAAGAATAAAGATACCCATATTTTTTTTTTTTTGTTGTAAGTCAAAAATTGACGGAGATATAACTCTTTGAAGTGTGCCAAAATTGCAATGTTATGACGTCATAACATCCATATCGATCATGAGGACATGGAATTACTCTGAGGTGTCTCCAACATGTTCAAGGTGTCTCTGAGTTATCTCCGTGATGGCTCTGAGATGTCTCCGTGATGTCTCCGTGATGTGTCTGAGATGTCTCCATGATGTCTCTGAGTTGTCGCAAGAGTGTTTTAGATGTCTCTTGTCTTTGAGTGTCTCTGAGTTGTCTCCGTGATGTCTCTGAGTTGTCGCAAGAGTGTTTTAGATGTCTCTTGTCTTTGAGTGTTTCTGAGTTGTCTACGTGATGTCTCTGAGTTGTCGCAAGAGTGTTTTAGATGTCTCTGAGATGTCTCTGAGTTGTCTCCGTGATTTCTCTGAGATGTCTCTGTGATGTCTCTGAGTTGTCTCTGAGATGTCGCTGAGTTGTCGCAAGAGTGTTTTAGATGTCTCTGAGTTGTCTCTGAGATGTCTCTGAGTTGTCTCTTTGATGTCTCTGGTGGTGGTGACTGCGAGTCGAGTGCCATTGCAAAGTTTTGGCTGATCAATATTCCTTAACCTGATGATTGGCGCACCTATTTTCAATTTCAATATATGTGAAGGCATCCCTGGTAAATCAATCAATCAATCAATCAGTTTAAATACTCCAAACCAAACCAATGGAAAACACTGCAAACCTCACAATAATTAAAATAATTAATATTATATTATATTATTCAAAGTCATCAATAATTTCCTTTGAACATTGGTGCCAAATATTTAAATAATTTTGAAAATCGGAAAAACAATAGTTTTCATTTATCATCATAATAGAGCATAAGTTTTCATTTTTTTTTAACATTATTATTTTGAAACGATATACTTGGTTAATATGGTTTAGAATTTAAACATTTTTATTTTGAATATTGAAGAGGTTATCTCTCTTGTAATTCGATATAAAAATTACAGGACTTCGCTGCTCAAGTTGTGGGGTGGATTAGTTGGGGCGATTACGGCGATATGCCCTGGCTGGGTACTGAAGAGTACGAGTCTTTGGTATCGTTTGATATTATTATTCAATTACAAATTAAAAATAAATATATTGGTTTACAGGCTGTGATAACCGGAAGGGGGTCTAGTTGGACCTGTCAAAACACGGGAAAAAATAAGGAGGAGGACAATGTAAATGTAATTTCATTTTTTAAAAGTCATAAGATAATCTTCCTTCATAATTCTCAAATTTATAGGAAGTTGGGGTTCAGGTCGGAGGAGAATTCTCTGCCATCCCCGATGATGAATTCGAGTTGATGAGTTAAAGTATAGAACTATTCAACATTTATCACGTATGACATTTTATGTTTAGTGGAAAGGGGGATTCTTTGTGGTGGAATATTAGAAATCTGAACCACTAACCAATATTCAATTTCTCTTTTAAGCCACCCCCACCACCCCCACCTTCTTATTGGCTTGAACAGCTCGGTATGCAATCATGATAATATTATATTAAAAAATATATTAGTAGACTTGGACACGAATTTTTTTTCTTATCACATATTTATATTTTATCATACATATTAGATTTGATTATCAAAATAGTAATTCCAAGTCCGGTTGTCCTCGTACTCTGCAGTAGCGGCTACATACTGGATAGCAAGAGGTTCGCCGGCTTGAATAAAGTCAAACCCTATCAGTATGATGGATTGAATCGTTAAATTATAGGACCATGATGAATTTCGCACAAAACATGCCTTATTTAACAGTAAAAAATGCTTTCAAAAGCTGTTTTCGGTACTATAAACGGTTCCGCAGATATTCGCAAGAAAAGATTTCTGTTTCTCAATTACAACACCTTGAATCTCTAAAATGATGAATTTGAGGAACTTAACATGCAATCATGATAATATTATATTAAAAAAATATTGGTTGACTTGGACACGGATTTTTTTTCTTATCACATATTTATATTTTATCATGCATATCAGATTTGATTATCAAAATAGTAATTCCAAGTCCGGTTGTCCTCGTGCTCTGCAGTAGCGGCTACATACTGGATAGCAAGAGGTCGCCGCCTCGACTAAACGCAAACTACATCTTTTTGTACTTCCAGTATCAATCAAAAACTTAGCGTTGAGTTGGGGTATTATTATGTGTGGTAAAGTTGATGAAATATTATTTAAATGTTTTAAATTTTTTCGTTCTGAAAACTGTCCAAGGTAAAATTTCCATCATGCATATTATATGGATGAGTGTTATCTACATGGGACAATGGTTCATTGTCAGTACAATGGTTTCTGTTTTTATTTTGTGAGTCGGCATTACCGTTTCCTATGAATGAGACATAAGAGTTGACCTCAGGGTTATCTGCTAGTGACGCATTTTCTTGATAATTAATCTCCGCAAAATTTAAGGGTTGATTATTTCTTTTCACAAAACTTGAAAAAGATGATGTGTCCATTGGTTCCGGCTGATTAGAATTAAATTGATTGTGTCTCACATTTTGAGATGGTGGTTTAAAAATTGGTCTCTGAAAATTCCTCTGTTGCGAATAACTTGGTTGAAATTGATTTCTATTAAATGCAAAATGCAATGGGAATATGTTGAGTATTAAGTCGTTGGTGAGTATGTTTTTGCAATTTTGAATCTAAAATCTCCTCATTCGTAACAATATAAATGTTACTTTTTCAAGTATTGAATCAATAGTACGCGAAATCTATATCAACGATTAGCTCAAAAACTATGAAGAAATCTACATCTCAATCATCTACCACAACAGGTAACCATATGAAGTCACCATGAAACAGCGCCATCTAATTCTGATAGCAAAAGATCAAAGAATCGAAGCGTACGCGTAACTCAAACAACTATGAAGAAATCTACATCTCCATCGCAGCTCATCAACGCCATCTAATCATTCTTGTAGCAAACGTTGGAAAAATTAAATCATTATTAAATAAAGTACGCACCAAACACCTATCTACTTTGAGTGGGAATCATTTTCCACAACAAGCAACCTTATGACGTCATACACAGCGTCATCGATTGGATATGCGCTTCAAACGTCATCTAATTCCAATAGCAAACGATGAAGCGTACGCGCTATATTACAAGATTTGAAACTGTTCTTGGCATTCTTCACGAATTACTCGAAGATCAGATTGAACAGATCAATATTGTCAAGGTTATTTAATCTCTTTATAGCAGATCTGCATGCATAGAACCCCAATGTTTGAAGGAAATTATGTACTATGAACCCTCGTATGAACTCAATAAAATTATTGATGATTTGAATAAAATTTACGAAAATGAGTATGTTTTTCGATGTTTCGAGGAGCTAATAGATGCATTTTGCAGTGGAATTACAGAAAACAAGGCACCATTGTTTATTGAATCACGTGTAACCGATGTGGTCATTGTTATATTAATAAATTGCATGGTTTGCAATCTGGTTCGGAACGACAAAGGATGTGTGTTTCTATTAGTTCAGTCTATTCAAAGCCTTGGTCGAAGACCATCAGTAATAACATCTGTGATCATTGTGTGTGAGGAGGTGTGTTAAGAGCGTTATATAAAAGGTAGGTTAATACTTTTTTAAAAAATAATTATTTTATAGAATTTGTTTGTTATCATGGCATGGACCTTTCTACTGTTAATGCGGTGTGCTTGGCCCAAAACGACAAGCCTTAAGAAGAAGCTTCAAAACCTTCCGCTAAACATCCCTCAACAAATTGTTGCTGGGAAAAAAACCAATGGCGTATTCGGGGAGTGCTTACTCCTGGAATTGGAAGAGAGCGTTGTCTTTCTCCCAAAACGAGTGACATCAATTTTGGAAAAGAACCTCGAAGATCTTGCTGGAGGGGAGTATGCTCTTGTCTTTCGGACGTCAGAAAGCCTAATCCACAGACCCTGTTTGAGCTCGTTAAGCACCCAGCAGCCGACAACAACAGCAACTAGTTTAAGGTAGTTATATTTTATTTAACCATGTTATACTTGCTCAAAAACTGCAAATATAATTTTATTTTTGAAGAATTCTCTAAAGTTTGAAAATGTGGTCGAACAAAATTAGTCAATTGATTCAACAGCATAACGACGTAATAAGACATAATCGGGTTAGTGTATCTAAAATTTAAGTTTTTTCAATTTTGATAATTTTTCAATGAACATCATTTATCATTTTCAAAATTATCTTATTTTTGTTTGATTTTTTCTAGAACCTATCCATCATGAAGATCATCGCAATGCAGTGCTTCAATTTGGCACAAGAGTTCAAAGTCAAGGAGCTATCAATCTTTATATGAAAAGATCAATATATTTTTGATTTTTTATGTACCCTATGTTCCTCAAGTACCTGCGATTATGTACTTTGGATAGAATCTGTATTCCTGAAAATGTATGATTTTTTGAAGTGTCTTTATGTGTTTAATTTATTCGATTGGATATGCAATGGGAAAATGGTGAGTATGTCTGTTTTTCAATTCATGGGTATATGGTGAGTATGTCTGTTTTTCAAAAAAAAATTCCAAATATTATAGTGACTATGTTTGTTTTTCAATTTTGAATAAATCTCCTCATTCGTAACAATATAAATTATGCTTTTTTTCAAATATTGAATCAATAGTACGCGTCATCAACGATTAGCTCAAAAGACTATGAAGAAATCTACATCTTCATCGCAGCTCACCAACGCCATCTAATCATTCTAACAGGGTGTTCCATCAAAAAAAAAAAAACGCAGCTCATCAACGCCATCTAATCATTCTTATAGCAAACGATTAAAGAATCAAATAGTACGCACCAAACACCTGTCTACTTTGATTGGGAATCATTCAACAGGCAACCCTATGACGTCATACACAGCATCATCGATTCGCAATTCCTGCTTCAAACGCCATTAAAAATCGCAGCTCAGCAACGTCATCTAATCATTCTATAATAGCAAACGATCAAACAACTACAACTACAAAGGCCTAAAACCTGAATTCCCAATACCCCCGTCCCCCCATCTTAAATCCAAAATTTTGTCTTTGAAAATTATTATTCATTTGTGGTCTTTGAAAATTCTTTGTAAGATTCAATTTCTCAAAGGTCTGAATCATAGACTTCTTTCGTTCATACCATTCAATGTCACTCTTGATCTGCGCCAAACGTTTATAGAACTTGTTTATTCGTTCTGCAAGTTCACTCATTCTCGTTCTCAATAAATATGAAAACCAAAAGTAGAGTAGCCTAAAACCTGAATTCCCACTACCCCCGTCCCCCCATCCCAAGCCACAAGCAGGGGGCCCGAATTCCCCCACAACACTTGTCCTCGTGCTCTGCAGTAGCTGCTACAAACTGGATAGCAAGAGGTCGGACTAGGTGACGTAGGTGGTTTAGACAATCACATACCAAAGGATCGGGGTAGCAACTGAACCACAAATCTACATTCTATTCAGGGGGGCCCGAATTCCCCCACAACGAAACCACACACAATTTAAGACAAGACCAAAACATACCGCAACTGAATCACAAATCTACATTCTATTTTAGGCACCTTAGTAGCGTATTGGTTTAGACTGCCACGTAGGATATGGGTTCCAATCTCGCTATCGGAAAATCTTTTTTCAGACTTTGGTAATGAAATCTAACCTCCACACCCCCCAACCCCCCCATCTCGATCCCAGGAACAAAGCTTCCTGTCAACTGCCATCTGTCAAAGCTGTCATCTGTCAAGGCTGTCATGTCAAAATGACATCTGTCAAGATCGAGATCGAGCGACGTTGCCAGATGACCAGTCTTCGAGCGACGTTGCCAGATTCATCAAAAATTTCCTAAAATCTAGGGAAAAGTCAAAAATATGCCTCGCCCACTTGAGCGCTGATTGGCCGGTGAGCCAGAACCCCCCTTGTTTAACTACTTATGGTATTTCTGAACTGGACGTGAGAAACGCAGCGACAAATAGCAACTGTCAAACAATTTCCGAGTTACTAGTGTTTTTGTCATCATTTTTTGAACCATCACGAAATGGACAACAAAGATTCAATATTGGTGAATCGGCTCAATTTTTCAAAAGGAAACTTCCTACGACTAATTATTATAGTGCTATGTCTCAGAAAACAAATAAACAATGTTTTCAATGTGGCAAGACAGGACAAGTCAAAGCAAATTGTCGAAGTAAGATGATTAAAACGTCGATTGAAACCCCCTAATCATGTTTAACCATCAACCTCTCAAAGTAATGATGAAGTCTGTGGTTTCTGTGCCAAGAGGAGTCATAATGCTACGAATTGCTTTCTGAACGCTGCAATAGACAAACGGTGCAGTATTAATTTTTGTTCAACGGGAAAGTCTGTAGGTGCTACTAAAATAAATATCGAAAGTCATCAGTTCTGGGCCCTTATTGACACTGGTGCAGATTTGTCCTTGATGTCGGATAAATGTATTGATCTTTTCCAGAAAATGGTTACTTCTTCTACAATTTCGCTTAGAGGAATTGCCAATGTCACTATTACAGCCACTAAAAAGTTCACAACTATAACCAAGGTTTCTGGAATCGAGATCCCCATACCCTACTATTTTTATTTCTGACTCATGTCTGGATTATGATGTTTTGATTGGACGTGACATTCTTGAAGATTCAAGTTCAATCACGATCACAGACCATCAAGGTTCACGAATAGAACGAAGGCATCTGCCAGGAATAAATAGGATTCTAGATACTTTTGATTCTTCTATTTATGAAGTCTTGGTTCCACCAGAATTCCGGAATGAACTCGAAAAAGTACTTGAAAATTTCAGCGGCATGATTACGACTGGAAACAAAGTAGGCTCAGTTAACAACGTCACCTTGAAGATTCGCCTAGAAAACGATGCTGTAGTTGCCCGTCCTCCTTATTGAATGTCAGAGAGCGAAAGAAAATCTGTACGAGAAATTATAGCTGATTTAATGTCAAACATCATTCGACTCAGCGAATCTTCATATGCCAGTCCAGTTCTGCTTGAGCGAAAGAAGAATGGTTCCTTGAGACTTTGTGTGGACTTTCGTGAGCTCAATCGACTCACTATAAAAGACAAATTTCCTATGCCGCGGATCGAGGATCAGATTGGGCAATAGATAATATTTTACATCGTTAGATATGACATCGGGATTTCACCAGATTCCCATTCACGAGGATTCCATAGAAGAGACGGCATTTGTAACGTCCGACGGACACTTTGAATATTTACGTATGCCTTTTGGGCTTGCAAATGCCCCCGCTGTGTTTCAGAGGGCTGTCAACCTTGCATTAGGCCAATTAAAAGACTCGATAGCTTTGATTTACCTAGATGACATTTTGATTCCCAGTGTTACTCCGGAAGAAGGAATTATACGATTGAAACAAGTATTGGAAGCTTTGCGTTCCGCTGGATTGTCCCTCAACATCAAAAAGTGCCGTTTTCTGCAAACCTCATCAGAGTACCTAGAACGAGAAATATCTAGCGAAGGCATTAGACCAGGACTGGCCAAAATTCAAGCTCTAAGGGATTCACCTACTCCTAAGACTGTGAAAGAAGTGAGGCAATTCATGGGACTAGCCGTATTCTTCCGGTAATTTGTTTCTAATTTCGCTAGTCGTACAGCCAGTATCACCAAGCTAACAAAACAAGATATTTCGTTCGAGTGGACTCAAGAATATGAGGATGCCCGGCAGTTCGTGATCAAGCATCTGACGTCTAGACCACTGCTTGCCGTGTATAATCCGGAACTACCAAACGAATTACACACGGATGCGAGCAGTATTGGCTATGGGGCAGTACTCATCCAGAAACAAGATGACCAAGTAAAAGTAGTTGCCTACTTCAGCAAAAGAACCACGGAATCTGAAGCTAAATATCACTCTTACGAGTTGGCGACGTTGGCCGTGTTAGACGCATTGAAACATTTTCGTGTCTATCTCCTTGGTATATCTATTGTCACGGATTGCAACGCCATCAAAGCAACAGCGACCAAAAAGGACTTGATACCACGAGTAGCGCGATGGTGGGTTTATCTTCAAGACTTCAACTTTGACATAATCTACCTCAAAGGAAGTAGTCTACCGCATGTGGATTACTTGAGCCGTAATCCAGTGAATATTCGTCGGGTAGCTCCTGATAACTGGGCGTATATTGAGCAAAAGAGGAATGATGAGATACAACGCTTGCTTGGACAATTGAAAGAAGGTGGTCTGGATCAGAAACAATTTGTGGAAAAAGACCAAATGTTATATCACAAACATATAAATCCCGACGGAACCAAAAATGTACAATGGTACGTTCCAAGACAAACTCGTTTAGGACTATTACGGATTTTCCGCGACGAACACTGCATTGAGAAAACTTACGAATCTATAGCAGAATACTTCCCTCGTATAAGAAATTTTGTTAAGAGCTACATTAAACATTGTGTGGTCTGTGCAGTTAAGAAAACGACAACAGGCCTTTTGCAAGGATTTATAAGTCCGATGGAAAAGCCCACCGATCCCTTCGGTACATTACGTATGGATTGTTCAGGTCCCCTTCCTCTCTAATCTGATGAAGACAAACACATATTGGGAATAGTAGATGCGTTCACCAAATATTGCATTCTTATGCCTATGAAGACGGTAACTACTGCAGAGACTAGCAAAAATCTTCAAAATGTATTAGCCTTGTTCCGGACACCAAAAAGAATAATTATGGATGCAGGAACGTCATTTAAAAACACTACATTTCCGAAGTATTTGAACGAGTGGAAGATTGAATACCATTTTGTCACGCCAGACGTTTACCGCCGTAACAGACAGGCAGAGAGATATATGAGGACAATCAGAAATCTGCTGAGGGTTGAGACGAAAGTTCAATCAGAATGGCCAAGTGGATTATGGAAAATTCAATTGGTCTTGAATACGGCGATTCAAAAATCTACACCAGCTACTCCTTTACAACTATTATTAGGGATAAAGAGCTCGACACCTTTAATTCAAGCTCTTTTGAAAACAGTTAGTTTGGATATGGGTCCAATACGCAATAGAAAGTTGGAAAGATAACGTGTAGCTGAAAGATTGTCATCAAAGCCTTCTAGAGGGTGTTGATCTTAAGCGAAGGGATACGACCCATTATTCTATTGGGGACTTTGTGTTGATGCACCGATACTCTCAGATGCACATAAGCAAGAGCGATTACGAGTTTTTGAGCCCTTACGAAATTGTAAAATGTTTGGGTCAAAATCGATATGAAATCAAGAAGGTTTGAGCAAATGTTGTCACCAAAGCCGCCAAGGAGCAGTTAAGGCCGTGGCCATCACAGTGGTCCCAGTCTTGCGAGATGAAGGATATTCAAGAGTTCCTGGAAGAGGATGATGAAGTAACTCAGAATACATTGGGTGAGTTACTGTGTTTGGTCTTTGTCTCGATAGTAGCAAAGCCAAGTGTTAGGCTGAGGTCTTCACTAAAATGTTTCAAATTTATATTTGTCTTTGGTCTTTGTCTCAATAGTAGCAAAGCCAAGTGTTAGGCTGAGGTCTTCACTAAAATGTTTCAATATTATATTTTTCTTTGGTCTTTGTCTCGATAGTAGCAAAGCCATGTGTAAGGCTGGGGTCTTCACTAGAATGCTGTGATTTTAATTTTGTTTTTGGTCTTTGTCTCGATAGTAGCAAAGCCAAGTGTAAGGCTGGAGTCTTCACTGAAATGTTTCGAATTTATATTTGTCTTTGGTCTTTGTCTCGATAGTAGCAAAGCCAAGTGTAAGGCTGAGGTCTTCACTGAATTGGTTCAAATTTATATTTGTTTTTGGTCTTTGTCTCGATAGTAGCAAGGCCAAGTGTAAGGCTTCACTTAAATGTTTCAAATTTATATTTGTTTTTGGACTTTGTTTCGATAGTAGCAAAGTCAAGTGTAAGGCTGAGGTCTTCACTAGAATGTTGTGATTTTATTTTTGTTTTTGGTCTTTGTCTCGATAGTAGCAAAGCCAAGTGGAAAGCTGAGGTCTTCACAAGAATTGTCTGAAATATATTTGTTCTTGATCTCTGTCTAGGCTATGATCAAGCAAGGCTGTCGACTATCCGGACTGCTTTACCGATAGAGAGTGAAGCCAAGGATGCACGGTCGCGGATCGCGTGAGGCCTCGAGAATGACGCCTATGTCGGAATGGCCGTGTTAGATATTAATCCAAGAATTATTGTTATATTATTGGTATTAGCGTATTTTTCGATGCCGGTCAAAGAGATTATGGTATGACGACACCGATGATAAAATTAAATAATGTGTTGTGCGATTTGGGGTTGGGTCTAGCAAAACCCTTTAGGCTTGGCAACTAGTCTACTCGAGAAAGCGTAAGAATCATGTCGTCCTACCGATAGACCCTTGCTCGGGTTCAAAGGCCGCTATTATTTCGATTTACCTGAATATACGCAGTTAATAGTGAAATAGTTACGTGTTTAATTTTCCCGAGTTTTCCAATAATATTGTATTACTATGAAAATAAAGACAATCTAATCATTGCCAATTTGAAATAAGAAAGTACTCTTTTCACAGATGTAATACAATGATGGGGAAAAACAGCTCTGTATCAACTAGAATTTTAAAAGACTTTTCTTGAGCGATTATTCAGAAATGTGTTTTTTATTCCTTGCATCTTGTAACCAGTGAAGCATGTAATGTTCTTCCCCGAAGATTGGAGGATTTGGCAAGGGAAATATATAATTATTTTAAATGTAGCCATAAACGTAGGAGTGAATTCAAGGAGTTTCAAGTTTTTTGTGATGTTGAACCACATACTCTTCTAAGGCCTGCTCAGACACGCTGGTTGTCACTTTTAGAGGTGGTTCAAAGAATTAACGAGCAATGGTCAGCTTTGCTTCTTTATTTACAGAAAAGAAATGTGATGCGCATTTATTGGCTGGTAATGCTGTTTTTACAGATTTGCAAGATCCCCAACTCAAAATGTTCTATGCCTTCTTAGAATGGGTTTTGGGTAAAATTGTTTCTGTCAATGCCTATTTCAATCGGAAAAAATAGTCATTGAAGAATCATATTTTGAAATGTTCACTCTTTATAAGGATCTTGTGATGGATAGGACAGGATATGGCGTAATATTAATATATAATTAGTTCAGTTTATTGACTTCTAATTGCCACAACGTTTTAGTGAATAGGCATAACATTTAGGTTTATAGATTTCGATGTATGTTTAAGATTGGGTAATTAGGATTCTAGCGAGTAAGCAAAGCTATGTTACATGTTTGAGTGATGGTATAATGGAAATAGATTATGGTTGAAGTTCGACAAGAACACAGGTTTTTTATTGATACATGCTTTAAGACCCTGCCGTAAGAAGGATACTGCAGTAAAGCTCTGCCTCGAATGCCATCTAAGTGCCATGGGAATAGACTAGTCCTGTGAAAATCGAATAGTGCTTTAGTGTATCGGGATCCTCTGAGAAATGGGAAACAGCAAATCGACTAAGCAACAGTTGCAGGAGAATGGTGTTAATTCAAATTTCATAGTACAAGAAACTGAGTACTACGTACCCAAAGATGTCAAAGTTATTCTGTACCAGATGCTAACTGTTATTGCGAGCTTGCATGTCTATGGTGAAACTGTTTCAAGCCTAAGCCTACCAGAGGAAGTTTAAAAAATAAGTGCGCCGGAAGTTGCGTGCGTCAACCGCGTTAGTGGCTGATGTTTGGAAGTGCGGAAGTGTGATTGTGATGGGATGCCAAGGGAAACCGAAGTCTTCAAAAACCTACTTAAGGAGCTGAAAGGACAACACAGGAACGTCAAAAAAGATCCAGAGGAACGTCGGCAATCTTACGAGGTCATCCAAAAGCAAAGACTCAAATTAGATAAGTTTAGGTAAGATTTTGATCCGATAAGGGAAAAGTTCAATAAAAAACTATATGGTCAAAATGTTGTTGATTAGGCAAAAGTATTCGTTAAAGAGATAAAAGAACATTTTTATGCGATAAACAAGATTCTTGATGATAGGTTGAATTTGATAAAAACATCTTTAGAAAATAAGTCTGTAGCTGTCTCCGAGAGTGTAGTCACAATGTCCGAGAAATTCGATTTAAAAACTGCCGCTGGCTTAATTCCTATGATGAATGGCTCTGAAAGTAGAACCAAAGAAATAATCGACGCGATCGAAATGTATGATTCATTGTTGGATGACGTCGGAAAAAAATTATTAACAAAGTATGTTTTGAAAACTAGGTTATCGGAAAATGCCAAAATGAGATTAAATCAATCGTATCCGTCCAACGCTCTTCTAGTCAATGATTTACGGTCATTTTTTATTGCGAAGAAATCAGCAGCTTCATTGTCAGATCAACTGGGTAGTGCTAAGCAAAATTCGAAGTCTATTGATGATTTTGGGCAAATCGTTGAGGGACTCCTAGTCAATTTAACGCTAACTCAAGCTGAAGGTGATAGTCAAAGCATAGCAGTATTGAGACCTGTTAATGACAAAATAGCAATTAATACATTCGCAAATGGGTTAAATAATCCCCAGTTAAGAACAATTGTCAAAGCTCGAAATTATTCAAGTCTCAATGATGCTATGAGAGGGGCTATAGATGAAGAGTTGAGTGGGAGTAGTGTGACAAAAGATCTATTTAGGATTCGTCCTCAAAATGTTTCGTATTTCAGGGGATCAAGTAGAGTGAATTTCCGGGGAGGTTTCAGACCTTCGTATCGGAATAATAACACAAGGAATAATAATTTCAATCGTGCATATTCCTCATACATACCAAATCGTCAAAATACTAGGCCTACAAATTTCAATACGCCTCGTAGAATGCCGTTTGCTAATAATTTTGCTAATAGAAGACAGAATACTAGAGGTAATCATAATACCGGTCAACGGGCGTTTGTGATGCAACAACAAACTCCGGTTGATCAAGGTCAGTTAGGTGACGCACCAAATTCGAATGAAGGCCAAGTTTTTTTTCGAGGCCTACAGTAAGAAGAGTATTTTTAGTTCTAATGGGTTGAATTATATTGGGATAAAATATAGGGATAATCATTTAAATTTATTACCAGATTCGGGGGCATCGGTGAGCGTTTTGTTTCATAAATATGTGCAAGCGTGCCAAATAGTAAATAGTACTGACAATGTCAGAATAAATGGAATCTCTGGGTCAGTAATTTCGCACGGCTCAACAAACATATGTCTCACTATTAACGGAATTTCCATAGACCACAATTTTTTGCTGATTGATGAGTTTGATGAACATATTCATGGAGTCATTGGCTCGGATTTTTTCTACAAGTATAGTGCTATATTAGATTACGAGAGATTCACTTTCTCATTCCATTTCGATGGAAATAAAGTAATTGTACCCATGCAAGTTAAGCACGAGTTGTTTATGCTTATTCCAAAGCGTGCGGAAATAATTCGATACGTTGATGTTGAGGAAGGTCATGAACATGACTTTGTGGTAGTTTCTGAGGAAATTAGTGAAAGAGTTTTTGTAGCTGGTTCGATTGTAACCCCAAATGCAAATAAAATACCTATCAAATTTCTGAATGTTCGTGAAAATGACGTAACACTCAAAAATTTTAAACCTAATATCATATCACTGGAAGACTATGAACTTTGCAGTTTTGGTGATACAGAAAATTGTTCAAAAGATAGAGTTGCACGTTTATTATCATTAATCAATAGGGATCATTTGGCTAATAATGACATGTTTTCCTTGCAAGAAATTTGCGCTAAATATTCTGATGTGTTTCTTCTGGATGGTGATCTTTTAACAACAACCAACATATGTAAACAAAAAATTGTGTTGAAACCAGATGTTAATCCGGTTTATAGAAGACCATATCGACTTCCGTTTTCCCAAAAAGAGGAAATTCAAACACAGATTGACAAAATGTTACAAGATAATATTATCAAGAAAGCGGAATCGGAATGGTCCGCCCCAGTTTTGCTAGTACCAAAAAAGGTAGATAACAATGGTAATGAGACGTTCAGGTTAGTTTTCGATTGTAGAGGACTTAATTTATGTTTAAAAGACGATAAGTGGCCATTACCATGCATAAGTGACATTCTAGACTCGTTGTCAGGCGCAACCTATTTTTCTCATTTGGATTTATCCCAAGGTTATCATCAAGTAGAACTAGACAAGTATAGTAGACCGTGCATAGCATTCACAGTGAGTGGTAAAGGACAGCATCAAATGACTATGGGGTTGAAAATAAGTCCAAGCTCATTTTCGAGAGCTATGACAATTGCTATGTCGGGCCTTAACTATGAAAGTTGTTTCGTCTATTTGGATGATTTAGTAGTTTTTGGAAGGAATCTGAGTGAGCACAATAGGAATCTAGTTGAAGTGTTACAACGGTTGAGAGATGTTAACTTAAAATTGAATCCTAACAAATGTAATTTTCTGAAGCAAGAACTCTTGTATTTAGGTCACGTAGTGTCGGCTAAAGGTGTCTTACCAGACCCTGAAAAAATAAAAGCAGTTGAAAAATTCCCTAAGCCTAAAAGTGCAAATGAGGTGAAAAGATTTGTCGCTTTTGCTAACTATTATAGGAAGTGAATACAAAACTTTGCCGAAATTGCGTCACCGTTAAATTACTTGTCAAGAAAAAACGTTCATTTTAAGTGGGATTCGGAATGTCAGTCGGCTTTCGAGACCCTGAAATCAAAATTAACAAACCCTCCTATTTTAGAATACCCCAATTTCGCTTTAGATAATAAATTTGTTCTAAAAACTGATGCATCTGGCTACAGTTTGGCTGCCGTTCATTGCAACGGAAATGACAAACCAATTGCTTATGCAAGCAGAGCATTAAATAATGCGGAGAAAAGGTATTCTACAATAGAAAAGGAACTTTTGGCAATTGTTTTTGGAATCAAGCATTTTTCTTGTTACTTACATGACCGAAAATTTGTAATATACACCGATCATAGACCTTTGGTTTACCTATTTGGAATGACCAATCCTTCAAGTAGATTAATGAAATTCAGATTAATCATTGAAGAATTTGATTTCGATATAAAATACATAAAAGGTAAAAATAATGTTGCAGCTGATGCATTATCTTGCATAGTTCTTACATCAGACGAATTGAAAAATATGAATACCACTGTTTCAGAAACATTATGTGTGATGACAAGGCAACAAAGCAGAAAAGTAAATCAAACAGAGGAGATGGAAAACTTTGCCAATTCATCAAATGACAGGATTGATCACCCTGGCATTGTAGAATTGCTAAAGCGACCGAAAAATTCTTTTGAATTGCGTTGTTTGCCAAAAAAAATATTTAATGAATTTAAAAAGGAGCATGAAATTGATTTTGACCTGGGTGGTTACGTATATGTTGAAAGGGATAAAGTAATTTACGTGAATCAGGATACTCGATCGGCGTTAGTACAAGGTACATCGTTGAGAGACCTGAATTTCATTTGTAAAAAGTTTAATATTCCGGAAGTTTATATTATCAAAAATGTAGAAAACGCGCGATAAATAAGAGAGATGATGAATAATGCCCAAGAAATCAAACAAATATACTGTAGAATAAATATTAAAGAGGACGTCCATACAATCACTGATTTTGAGTGCCGACACATCATTCTGAATGATTTTCATATTTTACCAACCGGGGGACATGCCGGGATAAATAGAATGTATAATAATATTAAGAAATACTATTTCTGGCCAAGCCTTCGTCGAGATGTTGAAGATTTTGTGAAGCATTGTCATGATTGTCAACGTTGCAAACATTTTAGGCCTAATATTCAACCGACGAAAATCACAACCACGGCATCTTCAGCATTTCAAAACATTTATTTAGACATAGTAGGACCATTAGATGAAGACATTGAAGGTAACAAATACATATCGACCTTGCAATGTGAACTTTCAAAGTTTGTTGAGTGTTATCCTTTACAAAACAAGGAAGCAGTGACTGTTGCTAGAAGTTTTGTCAATAATTTTATTTTACGTTACGGTATTCCACAATGTATCATAACGAATCAAGGAACTGAATTTTTAAACTCTACTATCAACGATACATGTAAATTATTGAATATAAAACAGTTGTCATCTACAGCCTACCCTCATGAGACCATCGGCTCTCTCGAAAATTCTCATAAGCATTTTAATGCATTTTTGCGAATTCAGTCCTCTAAAAGTGAGTCTTGGAGCTATTGGATACAATATTGGGGTTTTAGTTATAACAACAGCGTGCACACAGAAACGAAGTATACTCCGTATGAGTTAGTTTTCGGTAAGCTCTGTAAACTGCCATCGAACATTGTGACAACACTTGAACCTTGTTATAATTTTGATTATTATCCATGTGAATTAAAGTACCGTTTACAAACAGCTTTTCTAGATGCTAGACAAAATTTGTTCAAAGGAGAGTAGAAAAATTCGGTTTGATAAAAAGTTAAAGTGTATTGAATATAAGGTTGGTGTCAAAATTTTACTGAAAAACGAATCAGGAAGAAAACAAGATCCTTTATTCTCTGGTCCTTATGTTGTAATTGAAGACAAAAATGTTAATGTTTTAGTTAAGATAGGTAATAAGCTAATTGAGGTTCATAAAAATAGAACGGAACTGTATTTTGAAAAGTAGTTAGTTTTGACATTTTTTTTCTTTTCTTCTTTTCTTTTTTTTTCTGATTCGTTGAAGGTGTGATGGATAGGAAAGGATATTGCGTAATATTAATATATAATTAGTTCAGTTTATTGAAATCTAATTGCCACAACGTTTTAGTGAATAGGCATAACAATATAGGTTATAGATTTCAATGTATGTTTAAGATTGTGTAATTAGGATTCTAGCGAGTAAGCAAAGCTATGTTACATGTTTGAGTAATGGTGTAATGGAAATAGATTATGGTTGAAGTTCGACAAGAACACAGGTTTTTTATTGATACAAGCTGAGAATGAGTGGAAGCTACAGAGTTATCACAATCTTTTGAAATCTTTTATTTCTCCAAACTATGTCTAATCAGCAGATTTCTCAAAAATTGATCCACAAAGGGAGTGAAATTTTATATGATATGTAAGATTTTGTATTTTATTTTCATACTTTATTCTTATTTTTTTGTAAAGTTATTGATTAAGTAACCATAAAAGTTTATGATATTTCTAGATCTATCTTCTTATTACAATAAAACCAAGATTTTTTTTAACGAACTTTTTTTTAACAATCAAACCTTCCGCCTCCCGCTTTTTATTCTTATAAATCTGACAGCCCTAACTTTACATGTCAGTAATAATCCGTAAAGTTGATTTAACTTTTGTCCATGGCGGCATATGAACTTTAGAATTTTCACTTTTTTGAAGGTTGGTTTCAGATAAGTAGCTATCTAAATTAAATAAAATATTCACTTTAATAGATGTTAAAAGTGTCCATCATTTACCACAATACATTTTCGCGATTTCCAAGTTGTACTTTCAACACATCCTGTATTTTTTCAACGACTAATATTTTCCACCACATTTATTAGACAAATCTTATTTTCATTTATATTATCACCTGCTGCTCTATGGCGGCTGAGTTATGAGACATCCCGTATAGGTACACTTATTTGAACGCAAATGTTTTGCAACACCAAAAACTGTGATCCTTTTCAAAGTTGATTTTCTCGTGAACGGATAACGTTTTTTTTCTCAAATGTTGAATTTTTCTTTGCTATTCACACTATTTGGCAAACGTTAACTCAAACTTTTGTTTTAAGCTTATACCGGGTGGAAAAAAGAGGCAGTCTTTTTTTAATGTTAAGACACCCTGTAGAGAGAACAAGGTACAAGGATGGGTGTACATTCTAATAATCATGTGGTCTCATGTGATGTGAGCAGTTTTTTAAAAATTTTCCTGATAACCTCACAAACAAAGGAAATGAAAAAACAAAAGCTGGTATTGACTTTATGTTATTTATTAAATTAATTATATTCAAAAATAGTTTTAGACGCACAATGGAAAAAAAACATAGAAAGTTTTTATTCATTTGGTGTTTGTTTGCAAAGAGTAACGAATCAAACATTACAAAAAAACTCTAGTACCTACCAAGAAGTTCAAAGTCCAAAAATTGTAATATTAAAAAAAAACATTTGTTTTCACACGAATCACTATATTTGTTGAGTTTTTATACATAGGTAACAAACTTACACTTTTAAAAACAATCTAAGAATATAATAATCAAAGACACTACCTTTACTTATTATACAATGTATGACTATATGGACTATCTACATCCAAATACATATTACAATCAAATAATATAAGAATCATTCACCTTTAAATAAAACTACTTTGGTGTTAATACTCCGACATCTGTTTTATTTCATCCAAGTGTTTATTTGTCTCATGAAACACCCTCAACTTGAAATAATTTTTCAAAATCAACTTTAAAAGTGAGGTACCATGATTTTCTAGTTCATCATTATCATAGATGTGATCACCAAGATAATCCAGAGTTGAAGGAAGTAGTTCCTTCATGGTATTGATTATAAGAATTTGATTTAAATGTTTTATTTTTTTATTAAATATACCATGAGTCTTATTGAAAAATCTAAAAATACGTTCTGCTTTTTCGCAAACATCTCTTACAAATTGACTTGCACAGCGCAGTTTTCCATACGTCTTTCTTTTTTCAAAGATTGTGCTAGATGATGGATCTTCTAATAACAGCAGACATTTGTTGCAATTTACACATTTGTTCAGTGCTTTCACGACAAATCCAGCAATGTAGCCAACTATATCCTGGACATACATAGTCAAGTCCCAAGCTGTTGATGTGATAAGCTCATCACTTCTCAGATTTTTCTCTACGTTCTTAATGAAAGACTGGTATTCTTGAGATTGCTCCAAGCTTTGCCCTTCATCAGCATTTGGATTTTTGGTGAGTTTGTTCGAGCAGCATGTCAAAATTTTTATGTCTTCCAAGTTCACAGTATTTCCACTATTTGGGGCTTTCAATTGATTTTGAACCATCAATCTTTTCCATGCTGCTTTAAACTGACGAGCAGTCGGATTGTTGTTGAATCCACCTCTCTGTCGTATCAAACAAAAAAAAAGTTCCAAATGATCTTGGGACATCTTGTAGGTTAAAATGTATTTCAGGCAAATGGTTTTAATCACATAAAGCGAATACATTGATTTCAAACTATTTATGTCAATAAGAAATCCCAAGAATCCTGTTTTCCTTGCTGAATTGACTACCCAAGTACCATTGAACTGCAGTTTGAGAATATAATCCTTCATCATATCCAGATAGTTGAAAAATTCCAAATGAGTTTCATGAGAAAGTGGCTTCTTGAAGTTATATTTTGCGAAGTTGGTCCGTGAATTAAAAATGTCAAACAAATTATTGAACTTCAAAATAAATTTTGCTGTTTCTTCAGATTCTTTAAATTCTGATAATTTCAAATCTTCTCTTAGGTAATCCAACGCCACACTCTCACTCCGACTCAGTGATTGTGTTGCCAATTTCACCTGCTTTGCCTGCAACTTCTCAACATATCTCCAGTCAATTTTGGCGTTATTATCACTATTTTTGAGACCCTCATACCCTGGTTTTACAGAAGTAATGCAGTTTCTGACAAGTTTAACCATGTGACAAGCATCTAAAAAAATATACACTGGTTTCTTAGAGACTGGATGGTCAAAATGTGTCACGAGATGGACGTCGTCAAAATTGGCTCCCAACCTTTCAGCCATGGCCAAGTTAACAGGCGCTCCATCAAAAGTTAAGGAACAAAAATCCACTCCAATTTCTTCCACGAACACAAGGCATTGTTTGACTAGATCAGCTTTCGAACTAGCTTCTAGGCCGTCAAGGAGGAAATCCCCTACTGGAATTAAATACCCTACTGGAATTTTCCATGCTGCATTCAATGCCACTAGCATGAAAACAGGGGCCTCCTTGGCTTCTGGCAAAACATCAGTTTGAATATTGGATCCTATGTCCACAAATCCAGTGAACTTGTCTCAATCTGTCTCCTCATAGACATTTCATCCATCACCATGTTGCATATTATGATCTTTCTGTTATATTGGCTTGAACGAATTTTGATGGCGGTAAGAGCTTCCTGTGAAAAGCCTGGTGTTCCATTCACTGACTGGAACCATCTGGAAATTGTTCCCAGTGTTGGTAACGACTTGTTGAAAGTTTCTCTGACGAATGTATAGGCCCTGGGAGAATAAAAAGCCAATGTTATCGCAAAAGCCCTTAGAGTCTTATTGTATTTTTCAGTTGTTGCTCCCTTCAACATCCTCTCAAAAATTGCAGTTGCTGGTCCAGATATTGTTGCCTTAAACAAATTGTCCCTATTATCTTCAAAACTACTACTTCAAAAAACCATGTTGGATGATAATTCAGTAGTAATCTGTAAAGATAAATTCGAAGAAGTATGGACCAGAAGCGTCATACTGAACAAAGACCGCAAACATTGGGTACCTGAAATTGTAGCAGGTAGACAATATGGCTTGGTATGACGCTTCTGGTCCATACTTCTATGAATTTATCTAGTGATACATTTTTATAGTATTAACACTGAACAAATAACAATAAGAAGGATCACTCTGTCAAGCGCGCGAAACCGAACCGACAATGACCTAAGTTCCCAACACCATATCCCGTCCACCCGGTCCGAGAATGCCAGTTGGTTCAACGACTGACGTTATCAGTTTATTATAAGAAGCGCTGTTAACTCATGATTTTCAAATATCCGGCACGTATGTTCTGTGTCACGAAAACGATGTGCTTCCGAATGCTTCGTCGGGCTGTCTTTTTATGTTGTGTGAATGCTTCGTCGGGCTGTCTTTTTATGTTGCTACAAAATAGAGTGGGCCGTCTTATTGTTATTTGTTCGGTGGTATCAATACAAAAGTAGCTCACACACTTTTCCTAACGTCGAATGAATTCACGTTAGGAAATGTCGGTTCTCATATTTGGTTGACAAGCGAAGCTGATGATTACCTTTATTGTGGGTTCAGATTGCTCAGATATATATCTCTTCTCGTTGAGGTATGACAAAAGACTCTTAAGGTTGGTGATTCTCAACCTCAATCTTCGGACAGTCATTTGTAAGTTATGCTTCTCTTTTCTTAACTTAAAGGTTGTTTGTTTGACTGTATGCCAATTTCTTGTTCTTTTCTCAGGTGTAGAGAAATCACTGGTTGAAAGATCCCCGACATAAAACTTCCTGCAAAAATTATATAGACCTCAGTACTCTTGCACAACGAAAGATGAATTATCCCTGTTTCATTGAATGTTTTTCTATTTTTTTGTGTAGTATACATTTCGCAGCTTGAAAAATGTTTGAAAACACTTTTGCGATAAACTTTTCCTGTTTTTTTTGAAATACCAAGCCAAAATATACCTTTTTCTCAATTTCTTGACCGCTGGTATGACTGGCAATGGTTTTTCTTCAAATTCATCAGCTGTTGTAATAACTGAAGATGATGACTTATCTTCTGCCTCCTTTTGTGGTAAGTTTGCGGTCATCTCATCATCAGAAGACATGTCTCCCAGTTTCATACTCTGTTTTTCCTCTGGTGAACACCAATCCTTGCAAAATATTGAATCGATTAGAGTTAAAACCTGTTATTTCAAATTGCTTGAATGATTGGATGTCCAACAACTGAATGACCTTCAAAACATTGGGTATGTTGTATTATATCGGAACAAAAGTTATATGGTGAACGTCAAACAACTTTGAATCTACGTCATCGATGGCTCCAAGCGAGCTGTTATGTGATTTGCTGGTGACCAAATGTGGATACCAGCAAACTTCATAACAACGCGTATGGTGGCAACGATGACGTAGTTTCAAAGTTGTTTGGCGTTTACTATAAGTTTATTTTTTAACTACATCTACTTACGCTTTGCGCATTGATGTTGTATTTATTTGGCTTGGTTTGATCAATTCTGGGTTTTCTAGTTCTTCATCAGATTTCAAACAAATGCAGTAGAAAGCTCAATATCAGCCCTTAAAAAATTTTTATGTGTGCACAATTTGCTGTCTATAGGAAATATTAAAATATTGTTCATTTCATATTTAACAACGTGAATCAAAACTAGCACTTAAACACTGTAAACTTTTCTGATTCTATTTTTTAAAAAAGGTACTTTATTTACAAGATTTTTTTGGGTATTTCGCCACACCCTCGGCCACACCCTATCAAATAACAATCAAACTAGTGTTTATAAACCCGATCTTCTATTACCTGAAAAAAAGTCTATTAGTAAATAATGAAACCTAAACGTTTCGGAAATGAATCTGCTTCGGTCGTCAGTGAAACCTAAAAAAAGAACAATTAATTCCAATTCAAAAAATATAGTTTGTTTTTTTGTAATTTTGCAGTAAAACTGGCTTTTTTGTGTTTATGGCACAAAATGTCACTTTTGCTGACATTGCAGCGCATGGTGTTGATTGTTCAACTTTACATATCTTTAGTATTTATAATTGACTTTTTTGGGCTATGTTCAATTTCTTAATAATTACTCAATTTTTTAAAAAAGCCAATTTTACTGCAAAATCACAAAAAAACGAACTATATTTTTAGAATTTGAATCAATTGTTCCTTTTTTAGGTTTCACTGACGACGAAGGTCGATTCGTTTCCGAAACGTTTGATATTGATAGGTTTTATTATTTACTAATAGACTTTTTTTCAAGTAATATAGAAGATCGGGTTTATAAACACTAATTTGATTGTTATTTGATAGGGTGTGGCGAAATACCAAAAAAAATCTTGTAAATTATGGATGCGCCACAAAACTACAGAGCATATCTACTTGAAAGGAACTTCAATCTTGTTTATTAAATCAATTCCGAACCACCCCGCATCAATTGATTTGGCTCTTTTTCTCAACGTCGTTTGAGACCAAAAAAATTCCCAGAATATTAGAATCTTACTCAGAAAATGTTTATCATTTATACCTCACTCACACTCAATCTGTGGACACATAGTACGTATATCCATAAATTTGCAAAAAAAAAAACAGAAAAACAATCAAAATTACCTGTTAGAGTCTTGGTTTTCTTCTAATAAAACCGGTAGTGTTTCATCTTCATTGCTGGATGTGGAAAAATGAGAAGCCTCTGAGATCTCGCTAAAAATATACAGGGTTATTGAATGTTATTCCGGTACAAGTTTCAATAACTCAAATGAAATTAGGTTCGGAGTGTGCTTGATTTTTAAAATATGATCAACTTCCTATCACTTCCGGTAATACCACCAGAAGTTGATGTAAACTCGCTTATTTTGAGTGAAACACCCTGTATATTACGCACATACAGTGGCGGACATAAGTTTGGAAAGGGCATCAAATTTGATAAAACTCTGATCCTGTATCAGTAATCAAAGAAGTGATGGTGCATTCAAAAACTTCAATTCATTTCTCAGTTTACTTATCCTGGCGATTTTTTTCAAAAAATTGTTTAGTGCCCTTTTTTTCACGTTCAAAAAAAGCTATTTTTTTAACTTTTGATAAAAATGCCTAGCACCATTCAAAAGAGGGACAAAAGCTATGTACTTCCTGAAAATTTCATAATAATTGAACAAAGGATAGTCTAGAGTCTAGCTATAAGATGTTACTCTTGGCCAAAATGACCCATTTTAATGATTTCTTCGAAATTATAGAATTAAGTTGACCAAAAATAAATAAATTTGGATAAATGAGTCTTGAATATTACAACCTAGATGACCTAACGTCTGTATCTTGTATACCTACTTTAATATTTATTTGTAATGGTGATTGATAATTTACCTCTCAGATGAATGGGATGAGAAAAAAGATGGACCAATGAGTCTGGGTGTGGCATCAGCTTTCAGGACCTTTTGTCCATTTTGTTTGATAATGTAGTCCTCAGGATTGAAATGATCAGAACATATTTTAGCTGTTTTTGCGACTTCAGTCATGTTTATTACAGCTAGCCATATACCTATTTCGCGTCAGATTATCACTGGGAAACCTAAAGGTATAAAAACCATGGGAATACTACAGTGAATAATGACTATAAAGCCTTTCAATACTGATTTTTACAGGTTTTTTCACAAAAATATTCAATCAATCACTGGTCTGGACTGAAAATAGATTGCATTTAAGCTGTGGCGTGGCTCGTTTGCTGAGCAACCAAGAAATGTGCTACGGCTTACACTAAATTTACTCAGAGAAAAAAGGAGATATGCTGAAAGCAGAATGAAATAATGAAATAGGTAATGCAAACTGCCGATAAATATATACTTTCTCTCGCCATTCAATATAATAGATTGACTTTATCTTAAATTAAAGAATATAAGGTACAACTGATAATCACGAAGTATGTTTTAGAATCATGATCAAGAAGTTTAATACCTAATTAATAATAATTATGATTTATTTTTTTGTATTAACAACAGGACGCCTATGAACACCGAGCAAGATCCAAGATGGCTTCTGCCTAAAAATTACTCACCTGTGAAAAACATGATTTTCTCCCGGGATCTCCACTTTTCCACAAACTATACACTTTTTCATGATAAAGTTCACTGAAACCACCAAAAATATTGCCAAAAAAGTTTCTCAAATGTCCAAAATTCGCAAAAACTAGCTCCAAAACGACGTGTCTTCACTTGGCATTTATGCGCGAAATATAAGAATGGACAATGCGTAAATAATTGCCGACCAGCCGAAATATAGTAAAACAGCGTTGCCGCAGTGACAATAGACGATTTCCTTGTTCATTATTACTCAATTCTTATGTTTAATCAGAGGAAAAACTGAGCAAATACTAAGCTTACCATAACACAATCAATAACCACCACATCTTGGAAATTTTCAGACTCACCTAAGATTATTTCAATTGCTGCAAAATAGGTAGGTCCTGGGTAAACAAACATTTTAACTATTTATGAGTACAAGGTACAAGAAACCAAAGCAAACGTCATGTGCTTCAAGGGCAAGGAGTGAGAAAATTTTCAAAAATTTCAATATGTATTAAAATACTTGAGAAGGAGGCCAGACATTCATCAATATAGTCTTGAATCAAATATTTAATTTAATTTAGGCTCAGACTTTCAAATTCAGACGGCAACAGCACTTAGTTGCTTACGGTTTTCTAACAGGTGTTTGATTTTACAGAGCTAAAAGTTGATAAGTCTATCCTTGGTTAGAGGTCAATGGTTGTTACAGACAATTGACAGGATTGATGTGAGGACGGTGTTGTCGGTTGCGTCGTGCGGTGTTGCCGCTTATGGTGTTTTGTGGGAAGATAAGGAATTTAGGAATTGCAGCTTTCATGGTGAACGTTTGAAGTGACAACGACGTTTGAGATGTTTTGATACGCCACCTAGCGATGATTATTTGTAATAAGGAGTTTTGAAAAATAGAGGTTTCTTCATAGGTTCTTGAGGTATTTAATCGTTGAGCATTATAAGATGGCGTGCAATGTTTAGGTGAGCGGATTTTTAAAAGGAATGCCTATGGGAAGGTTCATTGACCTGAGGCTTTATATGATTCTAGAAAAAGCATAATTTATAATATTGCTAGGAATAATAAGTTTACTCACTTTACTTTATTTTTTTGACAACCTCCAATGATAATTTTTTTTTTTAAATTATTTCCAGACCGCTCAACTCTTGAAAATGGCATTAGCCGAAACGGGTCGAGTGTGATTTTAATATTGAATTTTGTGAAGACTTTTCGGACCTTTTTTCCACCTATCCTTTATATAATTAGTTGGTGTTGTTGCATTCGTTGAGAACGATAATGAGTGAACTTGCAGAACGAATTAATAAATTCTATATACGTTTGGCCCACACCAAGATTGAAATTGAATGGTACGAGCGAAAGAAGTCTATGATTCAAACATTTGAGAAATTGAATCTTGCAGGTAAGCTAATCAAAAAATCTTTCATCATTTCAATGACCTAGTACATTATCGAAATTGAAAATATGCTTCAAATTAATAAAATATCCTCCATCCGTTTGCGTACTCTGGAAAAGAGATTCATGTCAACTTGCATCATCGTAAAATCGTATAAGCAATTCAATATTCAGCTTGTGACGACTCGTTTTTGATGACTTATCAGTTTGAGCTCGATTAAACACATTCTGACCTGATTAAGCAGATGTTCTATTACATTCGTTGAGAAAATAAGTGGGAAAAGAGGGGCGGGGAGATTTATGAATTAACCACTGACGACGCGTTGAAGAAGAATTTTGAATTTTAGTTCAGTAGCAGCAGCAGCAGCAGCAACAACCGGTAAGCGCTTCCCATATTCACACCAGAGAATTAATTTAACTTAATTTTTTCTTTCTAGAAATATGGATCTTGCAGAAATCAACGCAACTACCTCTAATTTGAATAAGACGTGTATAAAATTAATTGAATTAACTAGTGATGTAAAGTATCCAATTGTAGGATTTAATATTGTTCTTTCTAAATATGAGGAAGTGCCGCGAGTAGAGTTGGAGCATCATATTTTTTTTCTACCACCTCATAAATATGCGGTAATTTTAAGATCAGTTGCGCAGATTCGTGATATGAAGAAAACCCCAATTTTCGAGATAACTGCTAAGTAAGAAAGAAAAAAAAACAAAGTTAGTATTATTTTCAACTAGGATCAATCGCATTCTGAATGTATTTATTTTTTACAGAACCAGTCCATCATGAAGATGATTGCAATGGATTTTCAAGGATTCAATCTTTCTCACGAATTCATCGTCAAAGAGTTGGCAGCCACGAACGGGACCCAAACTAGCCAGTACATATTCAAACCAAATGGATCATATCGATCGTTACGTTTATGGGATAAACAAAGAGCGTCCAGAGCGACCATGAAACAACATGGAATCTCGTTTTCATTGGGATATATTAACTATGAAGACCTCCATTCAATCATCATATCACATATATGTTTTGTGGATGAAGTCTACGTTCGGGGACAACAACAAAAGAATTTTCTGGAAAACATTCTGCAGGATTCTACAACAGCGCATACTCCCAAAATCATCAACGTCGAGGACATTGATAACCATTGGCAACATCCACCTGTATTTCAAAAAGACGTTCCAACCTGTTTTGGCCATCTATGGAATAATTTTTATATGTGTAGCCTACGCAATTGTATACTTCTTCATGAATGGATTGAAACTCGTTGTTTAATAGAGAGTTGAAAATACTATTTGTGTTTCAGTTCAACATTAATCATGATGATGTTAACATCAAATTATATTCTTCTTACTGCGATTTTCAATATTACTTGCTATGTACATCAAACCCACGATGTTGTAGAGATGCACATTTGCTTCAATAGAACCAATGACACTTGGCTAAATATGAAATCGCAAGTGGATTACAATGATGATATTATGTTTATTGTTGCATTACCTCAAAATGCAAAAGAATACAAATGTTAAGTTGATTTTTGAAAACCAAATATATGGTTACAGTATATGGAAAAATATAACTATCCCCACCTTCAATTGTTCACCAACATCATTCCCCACCACCGCTGCTACCACCACCACCACCACCACGGATCAATATAAAAATGATTGGAGTTGTTGCTCAACTTCAATAATTGAGTCGCTGTACTACATCATAAGCGCACTCTCACTTCTCATCCTAAAGCAGTCTGGGAGATTTATCATCATCAGCATGTTGAGTCCAGAAGATATTGAAAAAATACGAAAAACCATCCATCAGCTCAACATACCAGCTTCATCCTTGTATCAGGAGTATTTTGTCAAAACCCTACATACCAAATGGGCATTTCTGAGGATGTTTTGAAGATAGTTCTAAAACCGTGTTGGGGACACTACACTGCTCCCACTGATGAAGGTGATTCCGGATATGATGAAAATGATGGACCATATGTTTTGTTTGGAATAAATTGTAATTTGTGCATGAAAAACTATTTGAATAAAAATAAATGGTAGAATTGTTGTTATTGTCTAATTTCGTTTAGTTATAGCATCAGGACTATGTAAAAATCTTCTCTTGGGTTCCATGGTTTTTGAGATGTTTCTAGGGCTATACATCTATTTCAATAAAACAATGTTTTTCATCAAGATTCTTTTATTTGACTTAAATCACACAAAATCCTACTTTTGTCATTAAAGATGATTTGTGCTAAACAATAACTTTCTATGCTAGGGTTATCCTTATAAAAACTCTACTACATCTTCAATGGGAACATGTGTTACACAATTTATAATTATTTCATGTAAATTATTCAAAATCATATTATAATACTTGGGAAAATCCAATTGCTTCTGTTCCCGAAGTCTCATGTTTACAAAATGCTTATCAACAATACAAAGGTCACGTGTGTTGTTCTCAGTTAAAAATATTATTTGATCGTTTTTTGAAATTGAGATAATTTTCATTCCATCATCCATGGATACACTGTTGACCGTCAAGTTGTGTGAAAAGGACGGGTGAATGTGTTCAAGATGCCACCCATCTAGTAGCTAATTGAGATAGTCCATTATGATTTTCCACACATCTTCTTCAAAAAATCAGCATTTTATCACCATTAGGAATTCTAATTATAGTTTCAAAATTCCTCAGCATACTTGATTCCACATAGATCTTGATATCACTGGTAGAACAGGAAAACATTGTGCTCAGTAGAAACTGATGCTTTTCACTGTTGATCAAATTCCCCTCATTCACAGTCAATAGCTGCTGCAGATCAATGCGCACCTGATCACACATGTTGGAAGACTAATAATTATTGGTCACTTCATTCTTATTCTCCTAGTTTGTTATTTTATCTTACTCATGCGCAGTTGGTGTGTGATTTATAATCTGTTATTATCGTTGATCCAACTATTGTGTGAATTATCAAATCCAAGCCATTTCACATACACCTTGTCACCCCTTTTTCGTAAGACCTTCTCAACCAAATAAACATCTTTCTGTTTAGTTTTTTGCAATTCCTGCTCATAAAACGCTCCCATGATTGGTTTATCATACATATCCTCCAGTAAATAAGTAACTGGTTTACTGATTTTGACTTTAACAATTTTGAACAATTCAGTCGTCCATCTAGGAGTATACCCCTTCTCAAAAACATGTTTGGCTGTGCTTATGCGAACTACATCGCCATCTTTGAATTTACCCAAATCAGTGGCAAGTTTTATATGATTATATACTGTATTGAGTAGAATATTTTGAAGATCTTTATCAACTATCACATCACAAGGTCTCATTTTGGTTACTCCGTGTTTCTATTCATTATAGTTTTTCACAAGATTCATAATGACATCTATCCACATGTATGTTCCATTCAAGCTGAAATATTTGAATAACTTCTCTTTTATTGTTCTTATGGCACGCTCGAGAATTGCAGCTTTCATAATAGTGAACGTGCTGTGATGATTTATACAATATCGATGCATGAGACGTTGAAAATGACTATTATAAAATTCCTTTCCCTGATCAGTTTGCAAATTTGTGGTGTGCAAAAGGATGTTGTTTTGATTTTTCGAGAACATTTGCAAAAGCATTTGTCACCTCATCTCCAGACTTGAATCTTATTGGTTCAATCCAGATATATTTTGAAAAACAGTCGATTCTGATGAGAAAATATTTGAATCCTTTGTTGTCCTTCTGATACATATCCATTTGACCCAAATCAGCCTGCCAAAAATCATTCAGTCCTTTGATGATTGTACGACGTCTAGGAAATTTTCGTCTTATAGGTTTGAAAAGCTCATCAACAAGCTGAACTTTTTCTTTTGACATGTTTCAGTCACGTTAATTAGTTTTGTTACTGCTGTTATGAGTATATTCACCACTTGGAACTACTATTTGACTTTTCAGTTCGTTGATGGTTCTTATATGCTCCTCCAATAGTTTTTTCTCATCGCTGAAGATGTTCATAATTCTGGTATTCAAATTCTCTGAAACGCGTCTTATTTCCTCATGAAGAGTGTGTTTTATAGATGAAATCATTCCATCAACATATTTCTTATTAACCGCATCCAAGAAGTTTGTTGGTGATTTTAGATTGCAAATCTTCAAGTTTTCAATGTCAATATCACCCTTAGATGTATAAGCTAATAATTGTGGTCTTTATCTTATTTGATGAGTGTACCCCCCTGTTATCGTTCGACGTCCAAACTTGTCAAGACTCATTTTACTACTGAAGTATACAAAATATGTGCAATTCTATCTATATTTCAAGTCAACATTACAATTTCTCAATAATTCCAGCCTCTTCGAGTTCTTCCACCAATGATAATATTTCATTATCATGTGATGTATTGCCAGCTTGTTTCGATGCAATCAACAAACGTAATCGATCTACAAGTTCATTTACATCATTCCAGTATACATATTCTACTGGTTTTGAATTGCAAATCATTTTTGGAAAACCACTACCCTTATGTGTTTTCAGTAAGGATCGAATAATTTTTCTATATTTATAACCTTTGTTTCCTTTGATTTTTCCCGTTGATCTACATCCCACTCGAGATATATTTGTTATATCTAAAATTTATTTGTAAGACGATAAATCGGCTGAAGTGAAGCTCATTGGTTCCTTAGTAAATATCAATTCATAGAGTCCTTTTGTACCATCAAATTCTTCGCCATTGATGATTATATTTCCGGAATTTTTCACAAAATCATCTGCTGTTAAACCAAGCATCCACTTTGATTGTGATTTATCGTATCGTATACTACTACGATCGATATCTTTAGCTGTTTTACGATGAGCAGAAATATACTTTTGTGCGATTGTTGAATAATTATTTAAATTAGAAATAACTCGCTGAGGAGATTCTTTATCATCGTTAGATTTTAATCTACACTTTCATCTGCATCACCATCATCATCTTCAACATCATCATCATCAACATCATCATCATCACGTTGTTGTTGTTGCTCGAAGTATTTCCAACGTGTTCCCCATGTTTTGTTGGGTGTTTCAGAGGTTTTTCTAGTTGTTTTCGAGGTGAATTTTAGTTGTTTACGAGTTGTTTTTGGATGTCTCTCGGGTACCCCAGCAGAGATTTCTTCAAGACGTCTTTTGAGGTGAAGTGGAGAAGACTGTTGTTGTTCCATATCATCAGCATCGTCATGTTCTTTAATCATTTTTTTCAATGGTACTGTGATGGGTTTGAAAATTCGTTCAAGAGACTCATCAGTTTCAGCGCGTCCCAATTTTAGCGCAAGATATTTTTTTCGCACATCTCTAGCTATCCGAGTGATTTTCTGCTTGCGTTCTGCATCCTCTT
Source organism: Orchestes rusci (assembly GCA_958502075.1). NCBI lineage: Eukaryota > Metazoa > Arthropoda > Insecta > Coleoptera > Curculionidae > Orchestes > Orchestes rusci. The sequence continues at coordinate 16,546,057 of OY293313.1, read as the reverse complement.
GGTTCAACAGCTTCATGGTTAGTAGCCGATGTTACAAGCTACTAACCTTTATATAGTGGTCGAATCCTTTACGATATCTGCCATCATCTAAATCAAATTCCTTTACATGCACAACGGAACCAAATTTACCTTCACTCCAACATCTCGAACAAATCATTTTGAAGTTATCGTACGTTATATCTGGTGACACATGCTCATCATAAACATGTCTCAAATTAACATCATCCTGTTTGAATAAAACAATCATATTACAATTATCACGTATCAGTTGCTTTGGTATTTTTGAATATGTTTGACTGATATATGCAACATCAATCTCCCTATGTCTACACATGGAAAAATGAGTTCTAATTTTATCCGGTTTCTCACATGCGACATCATCGAATATGAATACTGAGTTTTTCCTTGCTTCTGTTGGATCCATAATCATATCATTGTCAGTGAATGGAAAAAATTCAACACCCTTCGCATTTCTCAGAATATCTTCCAATAATTTATAGTTTGGTTGATATAATGATTTTGAATAGACGTACAAATTTTCAAAACGCAATCCACTCATATTGAATAATAACGCAAACAGACTGTTTGTTTTTCCACAACCACTAGGCCCGCAGAAAATTGCACGAACATAATTAAGTAATAATATACTATGTCTAGAATTTTTAACTTTTTCAACAACATCAACGTTTTCTGTAGGAAGTTTGAGTCCTTGCGGTACCGCAAACATTTTGAGAATGATCGTTGGACTGTGTTGTAGCTGGCTATTTATAGTTTTGAGGATTGAATATAAATTGACTCAACGATTTGACCACAGTGTAATGTTAGTCTTCAAGCAAAGAGGTTGTGGATTAGTCATCTCAATCATTAATAAACTGCCAGTTGAACTTCATTCTTCCTGGCTATCAATTTTGCGGACCTGGAACCAAATTGGCAGAACGTCTAGAGCGAGAAGATAAGGGTATAAACCCATTGGATGCAGCCTGCAAACAACACGATATTGCATATTCTCAAAATTCTTCGTTGTCCGAACGACACAAAGCTGATTAGGAATTGGAAAATCGAGCGTGGGAGCGTGTAAAGGCGAAAGATTCCCTTTTTGGAGAAAAAACAGCTGCTTGGTTAGTGACTACGGGAATGAAGGCTAAAAGAAAACTTGGAATGGGACACCATTCATTCAATAAAAAAGTAGTTGGACCTATTTGCAATTCATTGAAAAATTGTGATGAAAAAAATGTAAAGAAAAGCAGTCAAAAGACTTGGCGGGCGTAAAAAAGTGAAAATCCCACGAATCATTCCAATTGAAGCAAAATCTGGGGGATTTATACCTTTAATGCCCCTTTTTGCGGGACTGAGTGCACTAGGAACTCTTGCTGGAGGAGCCGCATCTATTGCCAAAACGGTGGTGGATGCGAAAAATGTAAAGAAACAGTTGGAGGAGAATAAGAGACATAATCAAGCAATGGAGCTGGGACAAAAGGGATCGGGAATTTATTTGAGAAAAAATAAACGTGGATTTGAATTATTTTTGAAGCGAGCTGCGGTTTCAAAAAGTTCCCAATAAAGTTACCAAACAGAGCTCTATACGACTATGAAATAAAATTGTTTGTAAAAAAATTAGACATTCCATATTTTCGTGGGGTATTTATGCGAGACACTCTCCCTCGAAAAGTGAAAATAAATGAGAGTGCTGTTTTGAATTTAGATACAAATAATCATAGCGGTACACATTGGGTAGCTTACAAGAAACGTGGAAATTTAGTTGAATATTTTGATAGTTTTGGTAATTTGAAACCGCCAATGGAACTCATTAATTATTTTGGTGAAAAGGTGCGTATTTTGTAAAATAGAGATTGTTATCAGAATTTCGATGCATCCAATTGCGGGCATTTGTGCATCAGATTTCTCTATAAAAACAAATAAAAGATTGACCATTCATCAGTCATGTCTATGATCTTCACATTGAAAGGTCGAACGTCAACGCTATCCATAGACTTCAACCCACCAATTCAACTGAATCCTGATTATCAATACGGGCTACCTGTGCTGGGATTTCATTCCTACAATACTATTCCAAACATTGAAGAAAATACAAAATCTAAATATTTGGATGAGAACAAAAGATCTCAAATTATCACAATACCATCGGGTACTTATGAAATTAGCGATATCAGCATTTATCTGCAAACGTTTTTGTCGGAAAAATGTTCACTGAAACCAAACAACAATACCCTCAAGTGCGAAATTTATCACCCCCATTTCGATATAGTCTTTGAGGAGGAGGAAGATTCTCTAGCAAAATTGTTGGGATTCTCACCAGGGATTCAACTAGCAGATGAAACATATCAATCTGATTTGCCTGTGAATATTGTAAAGTTCGTACAATTCACATAGATAGTAACATCACCGGTGGTTCTTATTACAACGAGAAACCTTCACATACATTGTACAAATTCCCTATAAGTGTTGACCCGGGATTTGCAATTGATGAAATACCAAGAAATCTAATTTATCTACCAATATCAAGTCACCAGATAAATAATACCACCCTACAAGTTCAAGATCAGGATTTTAATCTTGTCAATTTCCGAGGTGAGAAAATTATTATCAGATTAGAATTGGAAAAATGGTACTAGTGATTGAAACATATAAAAGGAGTTATACTGAACGGCCTGCATCAGTTGTTCTGCAACCTCCTCCGAAGAATCAACACGCAAAATTGGATGGAACATTATCTCTTCCAAACAAACGATTTCTCGAATCCATTGGCTATGTTGTCGAAAAGAGTATTTGATTTATATCAAAAACCTCTTCATGATGATACCATCAATCACATCGAGTCTCGCACTTATCTGCCCTTCATCAAGTCATTTCGCAACAATGATAATATCGAAATAACTATCAACCGAAATCATGCTTGGCTTTTGATGCACGGAGCCGCTCTTGTAATAAAAGGTTCTTTGAAAAGAAAATCTGGTACAGGTAATGTTCACCTGATAAATAATGCAGGTGCATTTTTCTTCGATTCAATCACATATGATTTAAATGGTATTGAAGTGGAACATGTGAAGAATCCTGGAATTAGTTTAATTCGTGGATATTTGTGCTATGAGGAGGATGATACAAAACATTTACAAATTGCTGGATGGAGTTACCCAGGAACACCAAAAATATACCAAAATGGTGAATTTTATATGCGAATTCCGTTGAGTCATTTTTTCGGACTTTTTAATGACTATAGAACTGCTGTTTGCGGTAAACATACAATCCGTTTGATGAGAGCACGCAATGATTCCAATTGCATGCAGGTTGTAGAAGAAGCAAATGCGAAAGATGTAACCACTGTAGAACTTTCAATCGAAACCATTGAGTTGAAGGTTAAACATATAGTTGCCAATGATACTATTAAACTACAATTGTTGAAGTCCATTCGAAGTGATCAAGCTATTCACATACCTTTTAGAAAATGGGAAATACATGAGCTGCCTGCCTTACAGACTGATGCGACAAAAGAAGTATGGAGTATTAAAACAACTATAACTGTTGATTGTCCACGATATGCAGTTATCGCTTTTCAAACAAATCGTATTGATGACGTCAAATCGAACGCAACAAAATTTGATCATTTAAATATATCAGACATTCGATTGTTTCTGAATGGAGAATACTATCCATATGAACGTTTGAGTCTCAACTTTGGAAAGAATGATTATTCGGAAGCCCACTACAGCTACACCGAATTTCACTCAAACTTTGTGGCTATAGATAAGAAGAGACCGGTTTTAAATTATGATGATTTCAAAAATCATACATTATTTGTCATCGATTGTTCCCGACGTGACGAAACCTTGAAGTCATCAACCATAGATGTGAAAGTGGAAATTGAGTCACGTGAAGGATTTCCTGCCAAAACCAAGGCGTATTGCACGATTATTCACGATTGTGTAATCGAGTATCTCCCGCTAAGTGAAATTGTGCGAAAATTGAATTAGTACGATGGAGTCGCTTGAGGATCTCAATATCAAATTGCGAGAGGTGTTTCAATCAAGAACGAGATTTGCAATAAAAAAACAACCAGATCAGTCACAATAATAATGATAATTATTATCAGAATTAAATGAATTATATTTTATATTTTCTAAATAAACCTATGAGAAAAAATCTATGCATTTTCAATTATTTTTTTATTCGAATTCAAATGGCGAAATCAATCCCAGTATGCGGTCGATGAACCCAAGATAATTGTCGTGAAGTGCAAACAGTCTTCATTGGAAGAACTAACAAAAAAGGGGTATAAAGTATACATTCCTTTTAACTATGTTACATCCAAGGGCATTGTCAGATATGTGGATCAAGATCTATCTACAGATGAATTATTAAACTTAGCTTGCTACTCAAACAAAAAGATATTAAACATAACAAGATTAAATAGGAAAAAACTTCAAGCAAAAGGGGAAAAAGCAGTTTATGAACTCACGACAACAATTTTAATAACTTTTGAAGGCACTAACTTACCTAAAAATATTGAAATATACGGATTATCTCAACAAGTAATCCCATACATTCCACCAGTCACGCAATGTTACAACTGCCTACTTTAGGGACACACACAAAAAAATGCAACAACTGCGGTGAAACGGAGGACCATCAATCGATGGAAGAAACCAAGACTTATGCATGCAACACTAAATGCTACCACTGTACAGACTGTAATCATAGATCAACGTCCAAAAAATGCCCAGAGTACACTAGACAAGAAAACATCAAAAAAATCATGGCTTACGATAACATATCTTTCTATGACGCCAATAGAGCAATAAAAAAGAATTATCTACAAGAAACAAATACCACACCATACCAATACCGTGCCGAAGATTTTCCTGCTATGGGAACTTCTAACAAAACTTTGACCTCAGAAGAAATAACAGTAGAGCAAAGAAGGGGCGCAGACTTCACCAGTAGACATAGACAAACATACAGAACTGGTACAGGCAGCCCGCCAAGGAAAAGACCTGCACAAGAAGGTTATAATAAGGAAGAACACAATGAAGCATTATATTTCCCAAACTCTCGACCTATTAGAAGCGAAAGGCAACAATTTTGCAGACAAGACGGGAAATCTCAACAATTATATAACTTATCCCTGGCATAAACACGGATATAATTTATTTGCAACGTTGCCATTTTTGCATCGACAGTCTTTCAGTAAAACGTTAAACGACAGAACGAGTTGAGGTGAGGTGTGAGGTTATGTCGCTTGTTTATGTCCTTGCATTGTAACTTGTAAGTTATTGTTAATATTGTTATTAATAGGTAGTTGATTTTGAGTATTTCGACTAGGGCCTATTTCCATATTGTACAAAAGCAGTTTAAAGTTTTGGAGTGAATCGATATTTATACAGGTAAGTGAGGTAAGTACCTCGAATTTGTTTGGTTCTCCTGTGCCATAATCTTTTTTTAAACAACAGCAATAACAAGATAAAACTACAAAATTTAGTCTCTGGGAACATTTTTCTTCCATTACCTCAACTAGGTAGGTACTCGGAGTAGGCTAAAATTTCGTAAAAAAGCAGAGGGGTTGACCTCGGGGTTGACTGATGGTTGACTTTAAAAAAAGTTAATGTCTCGGTTAATGTGGTTCAAGGTCATCTTTTTTATGATATTGCTTTTGATTGGTAATTTTTTGCTTGAGGTATTAACGGGGGTATTAGACATACATATTTTCGGGTTTACCTATATCACTTTATGGCAACTGAAAATAACAAATTTTCTAGTAAGATCTCCTCATACCTATTTGCCGAGCTATTTGCTATGAAATCATATTTTTCTGTAGAATAAAGTGAGGATATGAAACATTCCATTTGCCCAGATGCATAAAGTAACACCGAATTAAATAGCTTTTTTTGAAAATACCGATTGAAAATCTCAAATAATCCTCACCTTATTCTATCGAAAAGTATGTTTTCAATGCACAGAAGACCTTTTTATAGAAAATTTGTTATTTTCAGTTGTCATTAAGTGATATGTTACCATATTTTCGAAACGATGCAATTTGTACAGTTTTTTTTATGGTAGGTACAGAATCAAGTTAGTACTTAGGTATTGTTACTATTTTTATTAGATGTTGTTTTGATCAACAATTTTACGGGACTGTGGAGCGAATAATAATGCTGGCTGGTTACAATAAAGGTGAGAAAAAACATTGAAATGATACTAAAACACAATTAAGTTTTACAAGATTCTTTTGTGTATTTCGCCACACCCTATCAAATAACAATCAAACTAGTGTTTATAAACCCGATCTTCTATATTACCTGAAAAAAAGTCTATTAGTGAATACTTAATAAAACCTATCAATATCAAACGTTTCGGAAACGAATCTGCTTCAGTGCTTCCGTCGTCAGTGAAACCTAAAAAAGGAACAATCAATTAATTCAAGTTCAAAAAATATAGTTCGTTTTTTGTGTTTTTTAGTCCCTGGACTCCCTGGGAACATTTTTCTTCCATTACCTCAAGTAGGTACTCGGAGTAGGCTAAAATTTCGTAAAAAAGCAAAGTGGTTGACTGGTTGACTTTAAAAAAAGGTAATGTGGTTCAAGGTTTTCTTTTTTTTATGATATTGCTTTTGATTGGTAATTTTCTGCTTTAGGTATTAGTGGGGATATTAGACATGAACACAAAGAAGCCAATTTTACTGCTAAATCACAAAAAAACGAACTATATTTTTTGAACTTGAATTAATTGTTCCTTTTTTAGGTTTTGGTTTCACTGACGACGGAAGCAGATTCGTTTCTGAAACGTTTGATATTGATAGGTTTTATTATTTACTGATAGACTTTTTTTCAGGTAATATAGAAGATCAGGTTTATAAACACCAGTTTGATTGTTATTTGAGGGTGTGGCGAAATACACAAAAAAATCTTTCAAATCATGGATGCGCCACAAAACTACAGAGCATATCAACAATTGAGTTTATTAGTGGACACAGTGAAGGACAACGATAAAAACTGTTATCATATTATAAATAGTCTCAATATAAAAAAAAGCTATCATTGAGAAACTTAACCTGGCGTGAAGAATCGTCCGGTTATAGTGCGATGCGGTTATCTTTCGCATTTATCTTGTCGATTAAAGTTAGTAAATTCCCAAAAAACAATCAAACAATGAATTCAGTGCGACCGTAAAGGTTGGAACCATAGACGTATAACCGATATACGTCTATGGTTGGAACAAATTCATTTAAAATTCAAAGGTTTGTTTTAGTAGAAAACGTTTCTGAAACGTCAATTTTTATTTTTGACTGCGGATTTTTTTTCAGAAAATTTTCATTTATTTGTGTGTTTATGAGAAAAATATTCATGAGAAAAAGTGCATTTATATATTTCCTCGTATATTTCTGAAAAGGTAAAAAAAGGCAAATTTCATAGCCCATAAATATATAGGGTTTTCAATTTAAAAAAATAAAGTAAGGTCCGATAACTTTTTGACCTGACCCTGTACGATAATTCCAGATGCAGAATTGAGATCTACGGAAAAAGTTATATAAGAAACAGTTTTCACATTTTCCATAAGTTATCTGATAGTTTAGATACGAGGGGTACCTCAAAATGCAACATTTTCAATTAAGTCCTGTATCTTGAAAACTAAAAAGGCTATGAAAATTTTGTTAACGGCATCTTTGGTCTTACGAGTAAGTAGCACACTGTCGCGAAAACCGCAACTTTCTATCTATAAAAATAACGGAGATACCCCGCAAAAGTACCCAAAATAGGTCACCCTGTACAGGTTGGACGTTCGATAAACTTACTAGGTGCAAGTTGAACATCATACACGGTGGGTCAATAAATATGAAAATTGTATAAGAGTAAAGTACCCTTATTTCAAAAAATTCCGCAAAATGTTATTTAAAACAAAAATTGAATGAAAAGTTATGCTTGAATCCCAAAATTGTGGCGTCCAGAAAAAAAATAAAACCTTGAACACATTCATAAATTGATCAAAATCAATCTTGGTCCATTTGTCCTCTGGTAACACCTATCCGGGAACACAGTGTATATTTGGAATCAGGACAAGGACAGGAAATATCATATTTGCGCATGATATACACGGTGTTCAATTTAAAAAATATTGAAGTCTATATTTTTCCATTTATCGATGCCACATTTTTTCTTGAAAACTGCAAGATAATATAGGAAAAAACCTACAACTTTTATATAAAACTTTTTTTCCATCTTTAAAAATAAACACTCTATGAGCCACGTAAATAAAATCAAAGACCCCGTACTTCGCTGCAAGTTTGATAGTTTAATAACAGTAAACAGTAAGTACTACAGTTTCAATGTAACCTTTGTTGTTACAGATTATTGGAAGATGGAAAAAAATCCATCACACATCCTGAACAGTTGGAATATATGGAACGCCTTTTCCAACCAATAGATCCAACTTTGGCTGCTATCAGAGATGCAAGCACTGTTAAAATAACCCAACTCAAATCAAAAATGGTTGTTGCGGCGAACCAAAATCTAGTGCCCTAGAGAAGGTTTTATTCAACTAGAAAGAAACCAAAAAAGAATATTAAAAAACAAAATTCCGCTCATGAATTGAATAACAATGCAATCCAATTATTGAGTGGTATTAAAGTCACTTCGGAATGAAATCTTTGATTAATAATTTATTATTGGTGTTTGATTTACTTTCCTCAGCATCCCTCAAATTTCCTTAATATTTTTGCTAAATTTGGCCGCATTTGAGGTAAGTCAATTTACAACTGGAGGTTCCACCCACAAGACTTACGAAAACGTGCCATTTAATATATCTCTTCCATTTATGTATTTATTTATTTATTAATTTACAAAATACTTATAAAACGTACAGAACTATTGATTATTGTTCTGACTAGTGCGATTGTCTAGAGTTATTAGTATCCTCTTATCTTTTTCTCATGAGTAGCAATACCTACTGTTAATATAGGTAATTATTTTTGGCAAGGTTCTAGTAAGTAAGTGAAATGCATGATAAACTGAGAAATCGATTAAAACAAGTAAGTATAATAAATCATCCAACCAGAACCATAAATATATACTCAGTGAAATTAGGAGTGTTACACCGACTTATTTCCCATAAGACTCAATGTAAACATGACCTAATACAAAGCTCCATATCTCCTTTGAAAAGAAGAGGATATCAAATTAACCAAAGAAACACTATAGACTTTCCTAGTATAGAAATGGATTTTCTCCTATTCTGAAATATTGTTAAGTTTCATTCATTCTGAACATTTAGTTTTTTTGATTAATTTGATATTTTTCTTTTCAAAGGAGATATGAAGCTTTTCTATTAGGTCATGATCACATTGAGTTTTATGGGAAATTAGACGGGTGTAACACTTGTAATGTCACTGGAGTATATTAAAATCAAAATGATATATTATTACTTATTATAGGGTATTCCATAAAAAAAGTACATTTTTGTCTGACACACTTTCATGCACTTTTATAATATAGGTACGAGAATACCTACCTAGGTATATTATTTTTCAAAAAGTTTACAATGATCCCGTGCAACTTCGCAACCATTTTCTGATAAAACTGATTTTAATAAATTTAGGAGTGTCAATACAGTATAAAAAAAACTGTTCATAATATACACACTGATCCACAAAACAAGATAATATCTAAAAAATCTCGACGACTTGTAGCGATTTTGTCTGTTACGTCCTACCCCCCTACCTATCTACTCACTCACTTATCTTCACATTCCATTATTTAGCTTATATCAACTGATCGAAATATATGAGGTTACTGTGATTACACCTTTTTGCTTATTATTGTTAACTTATTGTTTCACTGGTAGAGGTAAGGAGGTTATAATCAACATTTTCCATTTCTAAAAATATCAAGGAGCATATTATTTGTGTTCAACTTTTCATTCTTTTCAGATAAACCAAAATATCCTTAATTTATTTCGATCAGTTCATTCTAATACACGAAAATCTGCAATAAAACTATAATCAAATCTCTACTCGGTGACTTGGCAACACAGCATGACGTGCCTTATGATTTTAGAATTGTATCCGTGTTCTCGTGAAGGACTTGTCAATTATATAGAAGTCAAGATAAAGTACAGCCTGATAGTGCCACGACAGACTTATTTGAAACATTGGAAGAAATTATCAAGATATGCCAAAAAGTAGACCCCAATTTCTGCGGGGAAACGATACGAAAAAATATGAGAAAAGCTATAGACACAACTCAAAAGAAAACACGGAGCTACCTACATCGTAGGGGGTCCGAACAATCCATATAACAAACAAAACGAAAGCGATGACAAAAATAAAGGAGAGAAATTTAAAAATACTACAATGGAATATAAGAAGCATCAAATCAAACAAAAGTGATCTTATAAATTTAACAAAGAAATTCAAACCTGTCAAAATTTTATTAAATGAAACATGGCTTCGACAACAACAAAAGTTTTACATAAAATCCTATAAAATCATCAGACAAGACCGTCCAGATGGGTATGGAGGTAAAGCAACATGTATCAATAAGAACATGAAATTCTCAATCGTCAATAACAAAACTGTAAATAACATTTGAATAATTACTATCAAAACTGGAAATCTAAATATAATAAATGTATATTCAAAACCAACCAACCAAATAGAAAAAGAAGACTACATTAAATTATTTGACCAACTAGAGGACTCAGTGATACTAATGGGGAACATGAATGCAATTCACACAACTTGGGGAGCGACAACATCTAACTACAGTGGAAAGTCATTAATGCAATTTTTAGACAAAACTGATTATATACTACGAAGCAACGGAACACCCACAAAATTCAGCAACCCCAACATAAAATCAAACGCTCCAGATATAACTATCATAGACCCTTCCATAGCCACAATTTCAGAATGGGAAGTTTTGGAAGATTGTGGAGGTAGCGACCATTTCCCTACACTATGTCAAATTAACAACAAGGAAGAAAAATCAAATTATCTCAACAAGACCTACCATACAAGAGATTTGGCAAGAGCGGACTGGAAAGCATATCAGGATTATCTAATTGTAAAAACAATAAACATAGACAACATCGACCACAACGTTAGGACAAATTTTAATTACCTGGACAACCTAATTCAAAAAGCAGCCGATAAAACAATTCACAAAAAAATAAAAAATAAAAATCAACAATATGGTAACTCATGGTGGGACAAAGATTGCTCACTTATCCTGAAAAGAAGAAAAGAGGAGATTAAAAACTTTCAAAATAAGCCGAACATGGAGAACTTTTTAAGGGCCAAACAAAAAATAGCATACGCTAGAAGATACTTTGCAAAAAAGAAAAAAGAGGGATTTGTGAAATTTTGCAATACTCTCAGTAGAGAGTTCAACATTTCATATGTATGGAATAAAATTAAAGCATTCTCTGGAAATAGTATAAAAACCACGATGCAATGCATAAGCGATGAAATGAGACTAGAAATTCTGCAAAGAATGTCATTTATTGCCAATATTGAAAAACTAGATCTCCGCCCTATCCAAAACGTTGAATCACACTTTACCATAGAAGAATTTGAACACAGCCTACAAGATAAGAAGAACTCGGCCCCTGGAATAGATGAAGTTACCTACAAGATGCTTAGTAACATGCCTATTAATATGAAAATAATGTTACTAAACATATATAATCAATGCCTGGAAGGACAAGAAATCCCACAAGAATGGAAAAAATACAACATTATATGTTTATTAAAACCTAATAAAGATCCTACAAACTCCGAAAACTATAGAGCAATAATCCTGTCTTCCTGTTACCTCAAAACACTTGAAATCATCATTAAAAATAGAATGGAAAACAGAAATATTTTCCCTCTTGGAAGTTCTTTCGCCAGATTTTCTGTCACAGTAATAAGTATCACAATGTTTTGTCTGCGTGTCAGGGCAAAGATGCGATAATCCCCTCAGAGTACAACAATTTCTATACTTCTCTACCAGTGATAAATGCTTCCCATGGTAGTGACAAATCTGACGTGTCTCTTCAACAAGTGAGAGAACAAACTATAACGGGGAAAAGACGACGAAATGAAATTCAGAAGTTGAAATAGTTGTTGATTTTTGAATAAAGCATCACTAGAATAAAATTGTCAATCAAATTATTAAGTTTGTATCCTTTTATGATAAAAAAATCAACAATTTTCATTGAAATATCGATTTTTAAACCTTTTTTACGTCTTCTGTCAAGTTCACCGTGCCTTTTGGTTCGTACGCCCTTCTGATATGATGCCCTAGATATGTTTGCTTCAATGACGTGAAAGGTCGTGGGTCTTGTATCAGCATGGATCAAAATTTATTTTCTTGACGAAGACGAGCAATCGCTGCCAATCCATTATTGAAAAATAGAATAAATATGAAAATGCGAATAATTAGGACAACTTAAATATTCAAGTATAGAAAACAGCAAGGATCGTACCATGATTTAGAACAAGAAATGAAAAGGAAAAATGAAAAAAGTGTTTCAACTTCCATTTAAAACTTTGATTTTTTATCAGGAATACTGTCTCCAATGATAAGCAAGTGCCATTATGCACGTGAGCCAATACCACCAGGCGAAATATCAGCTACATTAAGGTGAGGTAACCACTATGATAGAGATAAATTCAAAAAAGTATGGGCCAGAAGCGTCATACTAACCATATTGCCTTCCTGCTTCAATTTATGGTTGCGGACTTTCTTTAGTATGACGCCCCTGGCCCATTCTTCTTGAATTTATTGTATCTTTGTATTTTCGCCAATTATTTAAAAAAACGGTTTTTGCTATTTAGCTATAATCTGCTCTAATTTAACATGATTGTATACCTTTTTCAATATCAAGCTTCATCTGCATTTCCTAGTTATCACATTTTAGAGATTCGGTTATCAGAATTTTATGTGAGGAGTGCATCTAATACCATCATGCTTATTTCAAATTAAGTAACAGTAGTTTCAAAATTGGACCAAAAATTGAAGATGTTGACATTTATTGTGTTAGTTAACTTTTTCTCGCCTGTTTAAAAGCAGTGTTTCAATCTGCATTATATCTTCAAGGCAAATGTCACGCAGGAAAAAAACCAGTCCTGGTAGAAGACACCATTCACATTGCTACAAAAATGAATGTGATATGATAATCTTGGAAAGGGTATTCGATGACAATCCAGATCTCACCAACCTAGTTTTGTGGAGTGATAGTTGTTTTTCGCAAAACATGTACTCTTTGATGTCCTATGCAGTATCATATTTTTTATACGAGCACCCTACCTGAAGCACCATTACGATCAAGGCTCCAGGACTCGAAATAGACGGTGTGCATAGTTGTATCGAACAAGTCCTTGAAAATAGTGAGCACTTTTCTCCAGTGTCATTGATACAACTTCTCTTGAAAGTCAACCTTACTGTATTCAGATAAAGGCTTAACATTTTGGAGATTTCAAAGCATGTAGCAGAATTGCTTGATTATAAGAAAGTACCTATTCCAAAGTGAAATGCTTGAAATTTACTCACTCTTTTTTTGAATTCGAATAGAAAACTTCCTACATAAATGAAAGTGGAGAAAAATTAGCTCAAAGTCTGATTTTTGCACAAGAACAGCGAGTGTATCGATTGTGGCAACTCCAAAACTTGCAGATGTGAAAAACTCTATAGCTACAAAGATAATATCTGCTATCAAAGCGATGGTGAACCATATGCTCGAAGTTAATAGGATATTGAACTCAGACAACATGAATGTACTGTTTCGCCCTTTCTGATCAATAGGAATTTGAAGTACTGCGGGATGAGGGCAGGCAAAGAAAACCACTTTTCCATTGTCTCTCCCAACTCCCAACTTTTTCAAGGGTCTATAATTGATTTAAAGAGAATCCAGAATTGAAAACCAAAAGAATTAATCTAGAATGACAAATCTCACTCACATTTACATCAACCCACAATCACCACGAACAAACGAGGTCGAAGAACTTTTTAACCCATACATCAACGATCAAAAATCTTTGGTCTTACCAATAAAAACTAGGCGGTTCTTAAACCTATCATAGCATTATCTAACATATCATCCAAAACACGCAGATCTAGTGTTGACAATTTGCACTTGATGTTGACATTTGACTTATTGGGACCCAATGGCGAAGCGTCCATGTAACCACTGTTACCATTGGTAACAGGTAAAAATGAAATTAAATATTATAAAATATTTTATGACAACTACAAAATAATTTTATTTTTTTTTGGCAATACAGCAATATGAATTTAGCCGCGCGAAAATGATATACCCTCTACCTATACTGCCAATAATCAGCTATCTCGCCCCGACCCGATTGCATATTGATATTGCATGTCACCACTTTCTTTTGTGGATACGCGCGATAGGCCGTCAACTCCTAGATCGTGTCTCGTCTCCAGGCGCGAGAACGTGGGCGAGCGGCGACTTTACGCACGCTTCTTGCCATTTTTTGTTTTGGTTACTAGGGTGTAGGGTGGTAAAGTAAATTCATAATTCGAATTAGTTCGTCGGCTGCATTGCTGCAGTGTGCGTGCTATTAAACATGGATGAGTGCCGCTGCGTAATCGATCAACTACTTGAAAAATCATTCTCCTTATATACTTTTGAAGAAAAAAAGAAGATCATTGAAAATCTTTGCAAATAAAGGAAGTCGCCGAATTGACTTGAAATATAAACAATAATTCCCAAAGTTATGTTTTTTCTGCTTTGTTCGTTCATGTTATTTTTTGTAAGAGTATGCGTATTTAATTTTTCAATGTTGGTTTTATATATTATCATATTGTTGTTTGGGGATAGTGATTTGTTTTATTTTATTCCACAGGCTTCGATATGTCATAGGAAAGACGATGAGGTAAACCTATTAAGTGCACCAGTCCATCAATTTTTAATTTGAATAATTTGAAAAAGACCATAAAACTAAAAAAGTTTCGATAAAATGGCGAATGCGTCGGTCGAAAATTTGCGGCTGCGCCGCATCAACTTTATTTTTTAAAAATCATTACTTTTTGGTAACACTTTTAGAAAAGGCACGCGTCGCCACTGTTGGGACCTATTGCAACTCCTTAAAAATAGTCTTCCCGACAAACATAACTACATAGGAACTAAAGTACATAAAACACAGTTCACAACGATGGATGTAAACTGGATGTAATTATCTGAAATGAAACATTTATTAAATGATCCACGTAACACTGAACAAAACAGTGAATTTCAGAACAAATACCAATGATCTGACAGCAGGTTATTCCGGTATTTTGGACAAGTACAAACAAATAAAACAAACTTCTCAAGTTCAACAACGTCCACAAAGTTAATTCATTTGTTGTTGTTTTAACATCCATCGTTGTAAACTGTGTATCATGTACTTAAGTTCCTACAGTGTGACCAATTTGGAATGGAAACACCCCTGTAAAATTTTAGGTTATTAACCGATTTCAACAATTTTTTTTTTAAATGTCAAGTTTTGAAGGGTCTACTACAGGACAAATTTTGAAATGTTTATTTCAATTTTTAGGGCATATTACGGTACTTTTTCGCGATATAAAAGTGCGAATTTTTATTAGCCAATTTTTATTACATGAATGAATACGCCATTGGATTTGAAGTGCTTCCAAATAGCTGTGACCAAAATTTCGAAAAAATATATTCATTGATGACAAAGTTACGACAACTTGAAATTCGTACATTTTCCAAGTCAACGGTCACAAAAGAACATCATGCATCAACAGTTGCCATGGAGGTGGAGTTACTTTTTGCCACTACTTAGTGTGAATGTAAAATTACCTATTTATGGGCAAGAATATTTATATCTAATCATAGTGTTTTCGATTTTTTTTTTTTCATTTTTCTTTTTTTTTGGATTTCTCAAAGAAAACAATATTGAACCTATCAACCCAAAATTTTATTATTTTTTATTAAAGAAATCCAAAAGTTGTCGTAGCTTTGTTATTAATGAATATATTTTGTTGAAATTTTGGTCACAGCCATTTGAAGGCACTCTGAATCCAGTGGCGTAGTGATTTATTAAATAAAAAAATCGCTAATAAAAATTCGATTTCAAAATTTGTCCCGTAATAGACCCTTCAAAACTTGACATTTCAAAAAAAAAGGTTGAAATCGGTTAATAACCTGAAATTATACAGGGGTGTTTCCATTCTAAATGGGTCACACTGTATGTAGTTATGTTTGTCGGGACGACTATTTTTAACGAGTTGCAATAGTTCTCTATAAGTCAAATGTCAACATCGAGTGCAAATTGTCAATCCTAGAACTGCGTGTTTTGGATGATAATATGTTGGATAATGCTATGATAGGTTTAAGAACCGCCTAGTTTTTATTGGTAAGACAAAAGGTTTTTGATCGTTGATGTTTAGGTTAAAAAGTTCTTTGTCCTCGTTTGTTCGTGGTGATTGTGGGTTAATGTCATTGAGATAGAATAGGGGAGGAGTCGACGTCACGTGAACAAAGCGGGTTCGGGTCCTCCATATTGGGATGAGAGTTCAGCGTCAGCTAAATGTCATTGTGTATCAAACATTCACGAGCGCATGGTTGACCTGAGCACACGTCTCGCGAACTTCTCAAAAACCCGATTTAAACACAAACTTTGCTGACAAGTCTTACGATAAAAGAAAATAAAGGCTTTTCAGCTGAATCCCCTTAAGACCCACGCGTCTGGCATGGTCGGGCGCGGACGCGGGAAAAGTAAGAAATCATCAACTTCTACGGAACGAAAACACCATCCCTTCAGGAACCCGCGTCGCGACTCTCCACCTGGCGACAGGGCCAGGGAGGAGAGGGTGGAAACAACGAATACTCACGTAGGGCGTCCGATTTACAGAGATTACGCGATCAACAACACTAATTCTGGTGAGTACTTTGGCAATACATCCACAATCCAAACCCATCCTCCTAATACGAGTCCTAATACCACCTCTCAACCCTCTTTAATTAACCTGGGAACCATATCCAATGAATCTGGCAATTTCGAGAGTGTTTTGAATAACGATAAAAGTGTTTTCCTTGAAACCACGCCCACAACAACAACTTTTCCATCCACAACAACTTTTTCATCCACCATCATAAAAAGTGTCAACAAACAATCGCGAAGTGCGCCCGACAACAACTCCAGTGCGGAGATGGACGATAACAATGCAAATTCCAATGAATTTAGTAAAACGGTCGACGAAAATAGTTCGGTAAATAGTGACAATAATCTGATTATCGATTGTGAACGTGACGATCACGAATCAATAACCTCGGTAGACTCTCAACAACCTGACAACGACTACCAGATGGAGGATCTCTCTACCCCTCTCACCCCCAACATCGAGAACGTCAACAATCAAGTTTTCAAACTCAAGAACCAAGTTGATAGACTTACAACCATGATGGAAGAAGCGAATCAAACAATAAGCAATATGCAAAGTATCATCAATCAACAAAAACCAACTATCATCGACTTTTCAACTAAATTAAACGAAGAACGAGTTCTTTGGGGCGATGAACGCAACAAATTCAACGAGGCCATTGCAACTAGAGATATCCAACTTGATATACTCAGGAAAAAACCAGCACCAAAACCCCATACTACAGACACATCATCTATGGACACAGAAACATCTTCCAAACGGCCACACGAACCTGAACCTCCACTAAATTCCAATAACTCTGACAACTACAAGGCTGACTTTCCCCCTTTAAAAAAAAACAACAACACCAGCCTACTCCTAATTTAGTCAGCGAAAATCCAAGCACGTCATATGTCAACATCCCCTCAGAAACTCGAAATCCTGCAACAAAAAACACCACCACCACCAACGAATTTCAACCCTCATAACAAACTCAGACCACTCAACTAATTCCTGAAAAAAAAAAATCCAACAATAATTATCACGTCTGACCTGGAAAATTGGACAAAATTATATGGATCCATCATTAAAACTGGAGTAAAGAAGGGGTGATTTCTGACATCAGAAACTACCGCTTTGGTCCAGGAATAGAAGTCACACCCAAA
Source organism: Orchestes rusci (assembly GCA_958502075.1). NCBI lineage: Eukaryota > Metazoa > Arthropoda > Insecta > Coleoptera > Curculionidae > Orchestes > Orchestes rusci. Next base: position 16,528,008 of record OY293313.1, on the reverse strand, counting down.
TCAATATCTGACCATCGACTCATCACTGGATTTCTATACAGGGAAAAAATCCTCTATCACACCCGACTTCTCCCCGATCAAAAAAAGTTAAACTTGGTGATTAAAGGCCTCAATACTAATATTGACATCCAAACAATTAAAGACGAACTGGCGGAAAACAATATAACGCCATCTGAGATCTACTGGATCAAATCTGGACCCGGCCGTTTGAACAACACCGGTGTTATTAAAGTTCTCATTGATAAAATCCAAGCTGAAAAACTGATGACCATTACAACACTCTGTTACATGAAGATCTCAATCGTACCGATCCAGGACGAGTTCCTCAGTGCCATCGTTGCCAACACTGGGACAACTCATTAACATCATGCTGCAATGCCCCGCGCTGTCACAAATGTGGCGAGGGACATTTCTACTCAGTCTGTCAAAAACCCCGAGAGACTCCGAGAACATGCTGTAACTGCCAAGGCGATCACGCTGCAAACTGGTCGAATTGCCCAAAAAATCCAAATTTCATTAAAAAAACAAAAATCCAAAACATCATTCAGAACAACACAAATCAACCATCAATACAAAACCCAGCCTATACGGCTCCTGCAACCTCATTTGCGAGCAAAATCACTAAAAATCAACCTGCCACCAATACACTTACGGGCCCACAAAACCACCCAGATAGTATCGAGATAGCTTTAAATCGAGTGCTAGCTGAACTTACGTCAGTATCCACCAGGATGAATTTAATGGAAATAACCTCAAAAGAACTCAAAACACTCATCACCAACACCGAAAAAAATACAAATAAAAGACTAGCCGAATTGGAGGATAGGCTCTACAAAGTTTCAAACTACAACACTACCAATGCCTAAAAACGCCCACATAAACAAACTTTCACACCTGAAACTAATTTCATGGAATGCCAACAGTCTGAATAACAAAAAAATTGATCTCAATGAATATCTGCAACGTGAAAAGCCGGACATTTGCCTACTTCAGGAAACTTATTTAAAACCACCCACGATAATAAATTTCCCCAATTATGTAATGCATCGCGATGACAGGCTAGATCGAGTTGGCGGGGGAACAGCTGCGCTGGTCAGACGTGGATTGGCCTTCAAGCCCCTCCCTCGACCAATTGGAGGCGTCATCGAAACCACCACCATTCAAATGGACATAGGATCGATGCAATTACGCATTGTTTCTGTGTACAAACCACCAACTACCAAAGTCTATGAAAAAGAACTGGAAAAAATTCTCCCTTACGGAATACCAACCATAGCAATCGGCGACTGGAATTGCAAATCATCAAACTGGGGCTGTGCTGTTAGCAATCAACAAGGAATTAAACTACAAAAACTATGTTTAGAGAACCAAATAGAAATACTCGCACCATCAATGCCCACGCACTACTCCCATTACTCGCAAAGAGCAGACATTCTGGACATCGCTTTGGTTAGAGGATTAAGTTTAGAAATAAATATGGCCTGCATTGCTGATTTACCATCTGATCATGACCCCATACACCTCGACATTGATGGATTGAACATGGAAGAAAAACACTACCTAAAAAATATCATAAATTTTGAAAAACTGGAAAAAGATTTTGCCTACATGCCGTTGAATTTCCAGACAAACTCCATCAGTGAAATAGACAACACAATAAAAGAATTTACCGACTCCATCCATAGTGCCATACAAAACTGCTCCTTCCAAATCAGCTCCAAAAATTATCACCATCGAAAACTCCCGCAAGAACTACTGGATTTGATAAAAGACCGGAATTACCTCAGAAATAAAGCCAAAAAACACAGCTCTAAAAAACTTCAATCACAAGCCAATAGACTCACCAATCAAATTAAAAAAAATCTGAGGGCTTTCAGGAATAAATCTTTTCAACAAGAACTCAAAGCTATGGAAAATTACAGCGGAACTTTTTGGAAACTCTACAAAAATTTAGTGAAACCAAGAAAAAAGGAATCACCCCCAATCAACTCTAACGGACTTCTCATATATGACGACCCGGAAAAAGCTGAGGCCTTTAAAAAATCACTCTCCAAACAGTTCACTATTAATGACATGGGCGATCCCTATTTCGATGAGCAAGTGGCCAACCACCAAATCAATCTTCCTGATGCCGAATTTTACAACCACCCTTGCGCTATCGCAGAATTTGAAGACTTCACAATGGAGGAACTTGACACAATCATCTTAAACCTACAGACTGGAAAAGCCCCCGGAAAAGACCAGATAACAAATAAAATTATTAAAAACTTCACACCCAACATTAGGAGTTTTCTGCTTGATCTTTTTAACAATTGCGCAAAATTCTATTATTTCCCAAATGCCTGGAAGGAGGCTATCATCACGCTGATACCCAAGAAGGGAGCTGACCATTCACTAACCTCAAATTATCGTCCAATAGCTCTGCGGAATGGAGTCGGTAAACTTTTCGAACGACTCATATATCCGACTTAAACATCAATCATCAACCCTCAAAGCTGTACCGGACCACCAGTTCGGTTTCGTAGAGAGATTAAGTACAGATCTACTGGTGGCCAGACTCATCGAAGATTGTGCCTGGGGCCAACAAAGAAGCAACTTACACACCTCGATCATCGCCTTTGATATTGAAAAAGCTTTGGACAGAGTCTGGCACCAGGGGATGGTGCTAAAGCTGGCCGAGGCGGGATTTTCAAAACGGATTATCCTAATCATCAAAAGTTTTCTCCATAACAGACATTTTCAAGTGAGACTAGGTAACACACTATCAACCATGGCAGAACAGAATGCAGATGTCCCACAAGGATCAGTGCTGTCACCACTACTGTATAATATATGTATACGTTGCAAACACCCCAACACATAAAAAAAACAACTTATCACAGTACGCAGACGACACGCTGATCTGTTTTACCTCTAACAGCATAACAGTAGCCCAACTCACACTACAAAACCATATCAATAGAATCACCGATTTTTTCCAAACGTGGAAAATAAAAATAAATGCCAGGAAAACTCAGGCCATAGTCATATCCTCCAAAAAAGAAAAAAGAAAGCCAACACTAAATATAAACAACGAACATATCTCCTGGAATAACTCCATCAAATACCTAGGTGTTTTAATCACGGATAAACTGGATTGGAACCCCCATATAACGCAGAAAATTCAAGAAATAAATGCCAACTACGGAGCATTGTACCCGCTACTGGCCCCGAATAGTGACCTCATCATGAAAAATAAGATAAACATCATGCAACAGGTGTTCAAGCCTAAAATAGTATACGCAACTCTCACTAAACAAAAGCCAACTAACCAGGATTCAACGAGTACAGAACAAGCTAGTCCGTCGATGGGATAGAACCCCCTGGTTCATCCGAACCCGGGACGTCTTCAGACAATACAGCTTAAAACCATTTTACCACTCCATACTTGACTCGAAATTTAAACTCAAATATCACATCGCACTCTCGAAAAACAAAGTTCTGAAAAATATCACAAAGCACAAAATTATCAAATTCTCATCTCTCCGCTCGAAAAAGGCCAGATTCAGGGGATCATGGTCCCAGTTTATAAATATCCACGATATAATTCCTATAATGGATTATATCCCACCCCCACCACCTTTCCCTATTTTTCAACAATAATACCAAAATCCGACATCACAGCCAAAATCACATCTTCCCATTCCCCCCCAACTTTTCTCCAAATCCTCTCCTAAAATCTGCAATCTACAATCCTACAACACTGTACTCCCACTTCCCATCCCACTCCAATTCCTACCTCTTACACAACACTTCATACTATTACCCAAACCCGGCAACGCCGCCGAGGGAGCTCGCGCCCACTCCATTCCCCGCTACGAGCTTGCTCGAAATTTATTATCAATTACCCCACCATATCCATTCCCGCCGACTCATTTTCGGCACCCACTTCTTTACCTAAATATTGCTAAAGTACTTCAACAGAAGGGATAAAGAGCCTCTTCAGGGCACTATCACCCAAATGTGTTAAGATCCGATTGTGTATCAATAAGCGTTTTTTTGGTTTTGGGCGTATTTTTGACTATTTGTGATTCATTTTGACCTATTTGTGCTGATTTTGATAAAAACATTGTCTTCATGTGCGTTAAGAAGTTGCTATAGCAGGTATAGCGCAGAAGTGAAGAAATCATCGGGAATAACCTTTCATAGGTGAGTATAGATATCATTCAGGACCGAATTTCCAATGTTTTGTTGTAGTTTAATTAATATCAGAGAGGTTTTTAGCCATGGGAAAAGGAATACATGCCACATTGACAGTAAAATAAAGCATTTTCATAATCCCGAAAAATTATGGATTTTCAGTTATTGAATTAATTTTGATATTTTGGTAGGGATAAAGACGACTGTCATAAGAATGTTTGGCCATGGAATATGGAATATTAGTCATTCATTTTAAAGGATGTTTATTATAATGATTGAACAAACTTTCCGATTTTGAAAATAAAAAAACTAATATTATTAAATTATGGAATGCCTACTTAGTATAATTCTTATAAAATTAAATTCAGGATTTGAAAACATATTTTTTGCAAAATGTAGGTATCCCACGAATATACCTATCCTGGATAGTTATCGAGACATTTGGATTTTTCTGAATCGCTACCTTGCGTTTTGATCCAACAAGAAAATTCCTACATGCTTTTATTTTTAATCAACACTTTTTGACGTATTTATCAAAATAAATTGATGAGGAGTGATTCAATATTTTTTGAATAAACAGCTGTAACGATTGAACAGATTTTAAAAAACTTAATCAAATTTTTTGTTGTTTTTTTTTTATTTCTGGAATGGACAATCTTATACAAACTTAGGTAATTATTTACAAAACGGTTTTCTGCTATTTTGACATTATATGCAATATTTTCTGCATTATTGTCTATGCTCGATGAGATAAAATTATAAAAATTGGGAGTTTCCATGTGAAAAAATTGATTTTTGGCACTTTTCTGCATTTAATTTTTGACCTTATTTTTGGGTCACCCTGTAATAGCAATTATCAGAATATTGTGAAAAATATAAAAATATTTGACAGTTACCAACATTTTTCGACATTTTAGCCCACAAATTCTCTAAGTTCATAATAGTACATTTTGTATCAAGGGCGGAAAGGAGATGATTTTGACAAGGATATAAGTAGCAGCACGAGCGAAGCGAGGGCAGATATTGGCCGAGTCAAAATCATCTTTCGTCCGTGATGCAAACAGTGCTTTTTGTACAATCAGTTTGTAATCATTTGAATAATTATGAAAATCAAAAATAAATAGTCGATTCCATACACTGCTGACAAGTCAGATAACTGACAAGTGACAACTGTCAATCATGGTATTCATGGTTACATTACTTGTGTTCTTGTATTCTTTTGTGGTGCGGATTCATTGTCACCGAGATTGTCACGTGATAAGTTCCTTTGAGTATGCTAGACTGTCACGTGGTTATTCGATTCAGAGGCGTTGGGATCCAAGGAACCGTTGCTAAGCGACCTACTTTTGCGCCCGCGGGCGCGAAAGTACTTTAAGGCCCGGCTGCCAAAATTATCGACTTTCCGCCTTCTTTGCATGCATTAAAAAGTGGACTTTACGTGTAGGTTGTACAAAAAAAACATTAAACTCTTGTATTTACCTTATTTTAATATCTTTTCAAATAATCTTTCTAAGGGGGTGCAAAAATATACGGGAAGACCCTGTTGTACTTACTATTTATATAAATTCATATTGTTGCATTTGATTTTTTTGAGGATTTTGCAATTTTGTGTTATTATATCTTTTTTCAAAAAACGAGCTCTCACAGCATCAATAAGAACTAGACATATCACAGGTGAGGTGAGCTTGATAGAGCAATAAAAGATGCTTTCTACAATCAGACAAAATTTGTTAAAATCTATTCAGACGTTTGATAGTCACTGCTGTTCATTTTAAAAAAACATCGATTTACCCCCCACCACTTTATTTTGATAGATACGACAAAGTGTATCTAAAATAACTCGGATAAAGCTTTTCTTTACAAAGTGTATTATATTTTTTTGATACATTCACTTGGTGGATATCAGCAAAAAATCTTTCAACCATATAAAAATCCAAGGAAAAATCATTTTAAAACATCTTTACTACCTACAGGGTGACCATTTGAAAGCGGCCACCCCCATAACATTTTTATTTATGGAGCGATTTGACGATTTTTGTTTAGAAATCTGGAGAGTGAAAAGTTTTATTTTGAGGCCGGAGGGCGTCAAGTGTTTCCAAAATTCATGACCTAATAGATCATGTAGAGGCTGAAAAATCCAGAATCCATATTAGCGATTTTACTAGAATAAATTTGCCAACGCCACTGGATTCGTCGCACCCTGAAATGGATCTGTACTTACCAAATTTCATGAAAAAATATTCAAAACTAACGATTGATTTTATTATGCACCAAGAAGCATTTTACCCCGTGACTCTTGCGATCGCAAATCTTTCACAACAAATGTATTGAATAACAACATTTAATAGATATTCTTGTCAAAATACAAAACAAAATAATGAAATTGACAAAAAAATACACACAAGAATAATATTTTTGAATTGAATATTTTTTCTTGAAACCTGGTACAGATCCATTTCAGGAGATGAAGAATCCAGTGGCGTAGGCAGATTTTCTCTAAACAAAATCGCTAATATATTTTCTGGATTTTTCAGTCTCCAAATATGCTCCAGTAGCCTTGGTTTTCAAAAAAAACTGGGCGACGTATGGCCTCAAAATACAGGTTTCCTCTCACCACATTTCAACAAAAAAAAATCGTCAAAATCAATCCATAAAATAAAATGTTATGATGGTGGCTCGCTTTCAAATGGGTCACTCTGTATACTGACTGTCAAATGGAAAAAAAGATCATTTTTCGGGAAATTCATTCTTGATAAAAAAATTGCTTCAGAAAAAAATACGATTCAGAAAAAAATTTGATTTTCATACAGGGTTCGCAAAAACTATGAAAACCTGAATTTTTTCCAAGAGTAAACTAACTTTATTTTTATTTTTAAGCAAAATTCCAATTCAATTTGTTTTTGGACAGCATTAAAGGTTGGAATACATACAGAATTGATGCTTTTATCTTTAATAAAGGGGTATCAAAAATCTTCAAAGAATTATTTTTGTGTTATCAAGAACATTTCTTAAAAAAAAGATTCTGTGTTTACTCAAAACGTGGTCGGAATACATGTGGAAGTTTAAAATAAGAATCTACAGTCAAAGTGAAGGTGTTTACAAACAATTGGAAAAACTAAAAAAATCCAAGATTTATTTCAAATCTTGGATTTCACTTACAAACGGCATTCTAAATATCTTTTCCAAATGACATTCACAAAAAAATAAATAATATAATAATATACAGGGTGTTTCATTAATATTGCGAAAAAATTCAGGGTGAGTTTCTCCACTTAAAAATAATAAGAAAACTTCATATAAAGGTGTGTCCGGAAATACTTTGTTACAGAGCTACAGGGTGTTGAACTTTTATTTGCATTTTTGTTTTTTCTAAATAATATTTGAACCAATGTCTATGTTTCCATAAGAATCGGTATTTGAGGGTTTCTTTTTATACGGAATTCGAATTTCATCTCAGTTTGGCTCTAACTTGTAGAGGGCGCCACCTACACTCATTTGTCCTGACATGTACATACATAGCTTTTTTGGACGTAACCGTATGACATATTTGAGTGAAAAAACATATTTCTCCTTTATTTTTATGCATGAAGGCATACCTGTTAGAAGTCGCTACGTGCCACCATTTTCGAGATATTTAGATTTGAATAATGAATACACATGTGATAATGAAATTATGGCCGAGCATTGTGTTTCATTGATAGTGCCAAAAATACAGGATAAGTTTCCTCACTTGAAAATAAAAAGAAAATTTCATATAAAGATGTGTCCGGAAATGCTTCGTTACAGAGCTACAGGGTGTTAAAGTTATTATTTAATTTATTTTTTTTAAGTTTTTTTATTTGTTTTTGTTTAAATAATATTTGAATAAGCGTTGTCGATAATATTACACAGAAGTCGACTTTTATCTTTTTCACTGAGAATATGAAGCATTAATGCGTAATATGTTATAACTTCTAGCAGGTTACCTTCGCCATAATTTCAAAGTCCCATGTATTAATTATTTCAAATCCAAATATCTCGAAAATGGTGGCACGTAGCGACTTCTAACAAGTATGCCTTTTTTGCATAAAAATAAAGGAGAAATATGTTTTTTTACTCAAATATGTCATACGGTTACGTCCAAAAAAGTTATGGCTGTACATGTCAGAACAAATGAGTGTAGGTGGCGCCCTCTACAAGTTAGAGCCAAACTGAGATAAAATTCGAATTCCGCATAAAAAGAAACCCTCAAATACCGATTTTTTTGGAAATATAGACGTTGGTTCAAATATTATTTAGAAAAAACAAAAATGAAAATAAAAGTTCAACACCCTGTAGCTCTGTAACGAAGCATTTCCGGACACACCTTTATATGAAGTTTTCTTATTATTTTTAAGTGGAGAAACTCACCCTGAATTTCTTCGCAATATTAATGAAACACCCTGTATACATTATATATGTCAGCTCGTGCTAATCTCAACGTCTCTATCGAATGAAAATGAAAGCATTATTGGGCCCGTCTGTCCGCGACCGAACTACCAGACGTGCAGTTGTTCCGCATCACCAGAAGTACGAGTAATTTTTCACGAATAATGATTTTTGGGTAAAAGAAGCAGTCTTCGACGAGATATAGTTTCGTAGGCATCCTTTTTGTAGAAAAGCAAATAGACGTTAATTTATTGAATTATCGGTGCTTTATTTTGAGTGTTTCCTCAAATTCTCACATCAGAAGTGGGATTCATCTGCTAGTGCCCTTGTATTTCTCTTTGACTGTCTTTATTGGTGTGATGGTTGAACGAGAAAGTACGGTAAAAACAAAAGACTAAAAAGACAATATGGCTGACGATACGGTCGATGGCGAAAATCGGGTTCGCGATTCGGTTAGCCAGCTTAGTACGGACAGTGCGAGTAGTGAAAGAGCATCAATAGACAGTAAAATGGTGTTGATGATGCAAATGCAACAGGAGAGCAATCGAAATTTTTAGGATCAGGTGATGCTTATTTAATCGACGATGGCCAACGCCCAAGCAAGCCAAGTTCAAGCTCGATCAACACCGGGAGCATTGACAAACGCGCATGCGCAACCCGTTCCAGCTATTGTAAATGACACCATGATAGCGGCAACATCGCAGGTCCGCTTGACAAGCTTCGATCCTGATGACACATCGTTTTCAATGACGGAGTGGATCGATGATGTGACCAGAATCCAACAGGAGCTGGGAATTTCAGATACTTTGATTGTTTTGAAGGCTGGTCATGCGCTTCGTGGACGAGCAGCCAGATTTTACGAACATTGGAAGCCAATAGTGAGAGATTGGGCATCGTTTCGGAGAGACTTTGAAGTGGCATTTCCGGAACAAGGAACGCGTGCAACTCGCATACGCGCATGTCTAGCAATTCATAGTTCCAAGTACGATTCATTGGTCGAATATGGAAATGCGAAATTGTCAGCTATTAGGAAGTTTTATCCGAACTTTCCATGGAATATCATTCTCAGCATTGTCGAATACGATATCAGCAATGCAGAGGCGAGAAACCGGATATGTTTACAAGCGCCAACTTGTGATGCAGAACTATTGAGACTTTTAGCTATGTGTGATGCAAACAGGATCAGCGCAAATGAGCGAGTGCGTGAATTTTCACGCAAGCGAGTCAATGATAATCGCGAAGAACATCCGAGTTTTCGTGGAAAGTGTCGGAAATGTCTTCAATACGGTCACAAGCAAATGGACTGCAGACAAGAAGTGAATAAAGCCCCATTCACAAGTGATCGATCGGCGCACAGTACCTCAGGAATCTCGCCAGCTACTGTCAAAACCTGTACATATTGTCAACGAAAGGGTCACACTGAGGATACGTGTTACCGCAAAAATGGGGTACCAAAACGAGTTCTGCTGACACAAAATAATCGTTGTGTGAATGCAATACCATCAGCAACTATTTCCAATGACAGTACATTTGTTTCAATATCCTATCTGGTGGATACGGGCTCCGATGTGTCGATCTTATATTACAAAATAGCCAAATAACTGAATTTGACGATACAACCCGAGAGTCAATTTTTGTCAGGAATGAGAAACAGCCTAACAAAGCCACTGGGTCGATGCAGGGCCTTGATGTACACGCCAACCATGACTTTGGACATAGAATTTTTGATTGTTCCTGATAAAACTATTCCGGGTGGTGACGTTGATGCGTTGATAGGTCTTGATGTCCTCAAAAGGCCCGGCATCAAAATAGAAGTGAACACAAATGGAGCAGATTTTGTTTATGATCCTCTGGTTGTGTCTAAAGTTTGTGTTTACAGATTTGACAAGTCTGAAGTGAATTTTTTCAGGATTGGACGAGCAATTGCAAGGGACTATAACAAAACTGCTACAAAATGCCATAAATCAAACACCATCGGCAATAACAACAGCCAAAATGAAAATTGTGCTACGGGATACGACACCGGTAGCTTTCAAGCCTCGTCACTTAGCATATGGCGAAAGAATGCAAGTCAAACAAATCATACAGGATCAACTGCAAATGGGAATAATTAGACCAAGTGAATCTGCTTATGCGAGCCCCATAGTGCTGATCAAAAAACGGAATGGAGACACTCGACTGTGTGTAGACTATCGTGGTGTCAACAAAAAAGTGGCGCGAAATAATTATCCATGGCCGAGAATTCAAGAATCAGATTGACGCTCTGGCAAACGCTGTTAACTTTTGTACGTTGGATATGAAGGCCAGTTTTCACCAAATGGAAATCGAACAAATGTCAAAACATATCACCGCGATTGTGCCGCCTGATGGTCTGTTCGAATACAATGGAATGCCGTTCGGATTTGTGAATTCGCCGTCATGTTTTCAAAGTGCAATCGATAAGGCGCTTGGACCTTTAAAAGACGATATCGCTTTCGTGTACGTCGATGATGTATTGTGCCCTGTGTTATCCATTGAGGAAGGTGTTAGAAATCTAACACGTGTGGTTGACTCTCTTTCGAAGGCTGGATTTATGCCGAACATCGCGAAGTATAGCTTTTTCAAAACATCAATCGAATATTTGGGTGTGTTGATTGAACGTGGCAGTGTGAAGCCAAACCCACGAAAAGTGGACGCTCTCGTAATGACTGTGGCTCCGACTGACGTGAAAGGTGTCCGCCAATTCTTGGGATTGGCCAGTTATTTTCGGCGGTTTATGAAGGACTTCGCCAGTTTGACAGCCCCGATCTCAGCGCTGCTGCGCAAAGGACACTCATCAGTGTGGACCGATGAATGTGAAAAGATTCGTCCAGAATTGGTAAGATGTCTTACATGCTAGCCTATATTAAAAATGTTTGATTCAAACTTGCACACTGAGTTGCAGACAGACGCGAGTGCAAAAGGTCTGGTTGCAGTATTGTTGCAAAAAAGTGCAGATAACGTTGTACATCCAGTGGCTTATTTTAGTAGACGAACGACGGATGCAGAATCGCGTTATCATTCGTACGATTTAGAAACTCTGGCAATCGTAGAAGCCACGGAGTATTTTCGCTCTTACCTGTGTGGAATAAAATTCACCATTTTTACAGACTGCAACTCCGTACGGGCAACAGCCCTTGAAAAAGAGCTACATCCACGTGTTGCTAGATAGTAGATTAGGTTACAAGATTTCTTTTTCGATAATGAGTATCGACTAGGTGCCAAAATGGCACATGTGGATTACCTCAGCCGTAATGTTTCCCCACTTAACCAGGTACTAGTCACGAGATCCAGAAAAGATGTGAATACATCGTGTCAGACAATCATGGAATATCAAGCCGAAGATTTATTTTGCCAATCCTTGGTGCGAAACAAACATTCGAAGCCTGGATATTTCGTGGAAGATGGACTAGTATACTTCCAATGCACTAGTGATAAAATTAATCGGTGTTTTGTCCCAGTCGCGGCAAGACTGTATGTAATGCGGTTAATTCACGATGAGTCATCCCATCTGGGGGTTGACAAAATGTTGTCAAAAATGCGAGAGGATATCATATGGCCACGAATAGGCAAATCAGTGCGTAAGTATGTCGCAAACTGCAGGTCGTGTGTATTGGGAAAATCTGCTACGGGTAAAAGGCATGGTTGGTGCCAGCAAAAGGTCAAACCGGCAACAAAATTGGACACTTGGCATATGTGTACCCAAATATTAGTAATTATCGACGCATTCACTAGATTTGTCAAGTTTTGCCCAATCAAGCAAAAAACTACCGATTGTACAATAAATGCCTTAACCGATGTGTTTCAGCAATTAGGTACGCCAAGACGTATAATAGCGGACAGAGGAATTGCATTTCTCTCTGGAAAATTCAAGGACTTCTTATCAGAATGGTCGGTGGAGCTGCATTTAATTGCGACGGGCGTTCCACGCGGAAATGGACAGGTGGAGCGTGTGATGCGCACTCTATTCAATTCTATGAGAGCTGTTCTCAATGAAGAAAATAAGAAGAACTGGACGAAAGTACTGCCGGACATTGAAGATGACTTCAATGTGACGGTGGAGGACACGGGAGGTCATCGATGCGAATGTCCTGGGCAAAGAGGTGAACATGCGCTTGGAAAAAGTCACGGAACAAGCGAAATTGGCCTTCGATAAAAAACGAGTTAAAGCAGTGCCGTATAAGAGTCGTGACAAAGTAGCGGTGGAAATTAGTCAAGTTATCAACGGGTGGAAAATTTAAACCAAAGTTTTAAGGTCCATTCGAAGTGGTGCATTGCTTGCCAAACGAGAGATATGTGCTGAGACGTGTTGGCACGGGTAGCAGAACGACAGTCGCAGCGCATGAGCAACTGCGCAGTTGGCCAGACGCAGAATAAGACAGGAAGTGTGAAACTGAGTTCCCCAAATCATGTTTGGGCTATGCAAATCAGAGTTCCCTAAACAATTGGCGATTATTTATGCTGATTTTTCCGAATGTTACCTGACTTGTAGAGCATAAAGTATCCTAAGCAATGGCAAATGCTTAGGCTGAGTTCCCCATTGTATAATTGGGCTGTATTGAAAGGGACCCTTATTTTGTGTTCCCCAAATCATAATTGGGCTGTATATAAACTACGTGCTCCCTAAATGCAATTTTAGACTTTGTCCGCATAAAAGTAATGGGCAGTACATTCTGGGATCCCCAATCTGTTTTGGGGCATGTTTCAAATTTTTTCCAGAGTGATGATTAATTTGTATTGTTATTTTTCAATTACTGTTTTTTTTTCTATATTTTGAGATCCCTACAAATTATGTAGGCTATATGGAGCGTTTCGTTATGATCTTTTCCAGATTCTGGGAACATGAGAGGTGCGAGGGCGCACCATGGTCAGGAAGGCCGTGTTAGCTCGTGCTAGTTCATCACCCCATCTCAACGTCTCTATCGAATGAAAATGGAAGCATTATTGGGCCCGTCTGTCCGAGACCGAACTACCAGACGTGCAGTTGTTCCGCATCACCAGAAGTACGAGTTAATTTTCACGAATATTGATTTTTGGGTGAAAGAAGCAGTCTTCGACGAGATATAGTTTCGTACGCATCCTTTTTGTAGAAAAGCAAATATACGTTAATTTATTGGATTATCGGTGCTTTATTTTGAGTGTTTCCTCTAATTCTTACATATATATAAATAAATAGCTGATGGACAGTATAAATGTATTTATAATATATATAATATAAAAAAAATAAATATATAAAATATAAAAAAAATAAAGGTAGTTTACTCTTGGAAAAAATTTAGGTTTTTGAAGTTTTTTCGAACCCTGTAGAGAAAATCAAAATTTTCTCGACGTGGAACGAAATTTTTTCACAAGCAATTTTTTTTATCAAGAATGAGTTTTCCCCGAAAAATGAATTTTTTTATCAATTTGTGCTATTGTAAACCCTATCCGTGGACACTATATTATATCGAGTGGAGAATATTTCATGGCCAAACATTCATGAGACACTTCTTAGTCCTTATCCCTACAAAAACTATCAAATTTAGACCCATATAAAGTTTATAGAACATAACACGTGAAATCAAGAAAATAAATCAAATTCTAAAAATCAATTACAATTCATTCTTTTTCACGCCACACTTTTGTGACATACCTTGTATACTGCCAAATCTTTCTAGACTGTGTGCTTTTCACACCTTTACCTTGTGGTATGATTTTGTTACTTATATTATCAGTAACGAAACAACTTAATTTATTCTATCGTTGGGTCACCCTGTACTTGAGTCTATGGACTTGTGTAATACAGGAACCACTCATTTCGCAGATTTTTTTTATATCAATCCATAAACCTTCTAAAACGTATTTTCATTAATTAATAATTTCACTTTATTTAAGGAAAATAATTATACAGGGTGTCCCAGAAAAAATGGGACATACGGTAACAGCAGATTCCTCGCACAAAAATATTACGATCGCCCCGAACTAGTCTATCCCGAAAGTTGATATTAACAGAGATACAGGGTTTCGAAGTTCAAATTTAATTTTTGATTTATTTGAACAACCTTCGAAATAATCAAGTTATTCGATACCTTAACGCCAGAACATCGTGAGTGACACATTTGGGAAAAATGGGTTTATTGGACTATCGTAACTACCAGACACTCAGGCACCTTCCAGCAAATTATCGTAAGGTAGAATAGCGTAGTTATAGAGAAAAAAGCGAATTCAACCCAACGCAAGTCACATAAAAATGTAAACAAATCTAATTTCTGTTTGCCAAAACATCGCATGATTGCCAAAACATCGTAAGGTGCAGGTCACATGGTACAAAAAGTGCGACTGACGACCCGGCAAAGTGCGTTACGACTTTTTAGTAGTTTTTAGTTGATTGTGTTTCGCCATGAAGATAGAACATAAGTACAACAATTATGTTTTTCTCTGTAATTAAGGATGGTTTTTTGTTGTTTTTGTTGAGATTTGTGGAAAGAGATTGTGTGAATATAGTTCTTATTCAAAATCATTTATAATAACGTGGTTTCCTATAAGTTTAGGAGTTCCAAGTAGATAATTTCATTTGGTATCATCGTCTATGCTAAAATAGCTAGGTCAGGGTTTGCATTCTTAAATTTGTTTTTGATTATGTCTTGTAGTTTTTCTAAGTGTTTTAACGGTGATATATTGGAAGCCTCCCCTCTGATCATTTTCATTTGTGTTGGAAAGCCCTGGTCACTCATACGTGATTC
Organism: Orchestes rusci; assembly: GCA_958502075.1. Classification (NCBI taxonomy): domain Eukaryota; kingdom Metazoa; phylum Arthropoda; class Insecta; order Coleoptera; family Curculionidae; genus Orchestes; species Orchestes rusci. The sequence goes on along the minus strand of OY293313.1, from coordinate 16,512,682 downwards.
TTCAACCGAAAACAACTATTTTCGTATCGCAAAGACATGATGTCTTTTATTTCAGGTCACCACCATGTCTAACATATCAAAACGGCTTGTAGCATTTGCTCTAAGTTTGCAAGACATCGATGAAGAAGCCAATAATTATGTCATTTCGTCAGCATCAACTTTATCTGAGTCTCCGCACGAATTTTTGCTATACGAGTTAGCTTCATATTGTCCAGAAGATTCAAATTTGTATGAAATCACAATGTGTTCAGACGTATTCAACCAAATATGCGACGAGGTTCCATTGGTGACACAGGAATCTTCAAGCCAGATTGCATGCAGTAGCACCAGTATTGTGACGAAACATGCCCAGTGGAACGAACTTCCAAGGCGGTCGACGTCCAAACCACTGTTAATTTCTAGAATAACAAGGTTTATTCGGCTGCCTACACCTAGAATATTGGAGAACTTTCGCCATCTATCGAGGCATTGAAAAGGATCTATATAATAAGCTCCGCCATTCGGACAGTTATCTAACTAACTGTCCGGCTAATCGATTAGCCGCGAATTATAAATCGTTACAACATAAATATACGCTGATTAATGATTTTAGCTCACTTATTTTCAAACAAAAACTGTTTAAGCGATTTCATATCGAAAAATGAGTATTCATAGTCGGTTGTATTGATTAATCCTGGCAATGTTTTCCAGATGATTTCCCGAGGCAAGAAAATTGCAAATCTTGCTATTCAGAACAGAAAAACTCAGAGCGACATTGATCAGGCCCAACAGAAATTACCTGAAATCAACAAAAAACTACAAATTGGTGATATTGTGAATATCGGACCTGACTGCAAAATTCTTCAAGTTGATGATATTCTTGTTCAAGACACGTTACCTATATTAGATGAAAATGCTGTAATCTTAATTGAAGAAGCCGGGGCGGGAAGTATAGTGAACATGGAAGGCATTTCCTCTGTTGATACGGCAACAGAAGAATTAACAACTTCAACAGAAGAAGTAGGCAATGATGTTTTCAACGAAGCTGATACCGTTAATCCGACACAAGAGAATACCGTCTATATAATATTTGAAGAAGATGATGGAGTTGAATTGATCGAAAAAACCTCTGCAGAACCGTCCACCCCAGTGTCAAGAAAAATTGTGGATTATGATTCCAGTTCATCAGATAGCGACGATGGCCATCCCATCCAAATCAACAGAAATACAAGTTTTGGGCCAAAATTTCCTCGTTACTCATCCGATATGTCTTACCATGAGACTAACGAAATACCCAATGATTCAGAATCAGGCTCTAGTTACAGTGATTTGGAGGACCAAACAGTTGGTAAAACTCGTAAGAGAAAATTGAAAATTCCAAAGCGCAAATCGAGCAAGCTGGAAAAAAAACTATGGAAAAGGAAGAACCCTACAACCCAATCCGTGTAAAGAGAACTGTGCCAATAAATGTTCATTAAAATTTCCTGATATTGTGCGTCAGGATATCCATGAACTATACTGGGGATTAGGAAGCTCCCAAAGGCAAAGAGACTGGTTGTTATCAAGCGTTAAAGAAGTAGAGATAAAAAGAAGATGCCAGGAAGCCGAAACAAGAAGAAGACATAAAACATATAAATATGTTATTCCTTGGGAAAATACTGACCAGCAAGTGTGTCAAAAATTTCTACTGAAAACATTAGACATTTCCCAAATGACTCTCAGATATACGAAGAATAATGCCATTTCATGCCGAGTTTCCAAAGTAGACCAGAGAGGAAGACATGAACCATCTGTCATGTTCTTGGGTAGTGCGTGTTGAGGTGTGAATAGAAACACATATTTTATGAGACTGATCTAAATCCTTTATTTCCTATATGCATCAATATCTACAAATAGTGGGGATAACTGCGTGCGGTTCATTTACCAGTCCGCCTCTACAAGTACCCACAATATCAACTGTTAACACTATCATGACATCCCCCTCTTTGTATAGAAATATGTATAAAAATATAAGTGATGCGATATTTATTTATGAAATCAAATATGATCCTAATGCCTAATAAATTACCATATAATGTATGACTAATACCCTATTCAATTTAAAGTTCCAAATTCAGTACAATAATGTTATCATTCCGGATACAAAAACTACAAGCCAACGAACCCATTGCTTATTTATGTTTGAAGTAAACAGCTGACTCTGTACACAAAGTTTGTCACTAAGAATAAAAACAATGGAATGTCAGCAAAATTTCGTCTTAAGTTTAGAGTGGTTTCTACCTATATTATTATAATGATATTTACAATATTTACAGTTCCTACGATATGTTATACTCATAATCATAGATATAATATTATATGTATTATGTGGAAAACTAAGTAATATTAAATCTAACTGGTGGTTTGGAAATTCGTCCAAACTTTGTAACATAGAAATCGCAATCCGCATTTTCTTCCTCGTTTACAAAACTTTGAGGATATTGGAAGGAATCATTATCTTCTATGTTGGTCCTTTGTGGATCCTTTTTTATGTGATGGCGATTTCTGGTTACAATTTTTTGAGAATTGTACAATTTAATGTCATAACTTCGGGGATTTTTGTTAATTTTAATTATTTTACCTGGGACAGAAAAATGTTTATTATGTTTTATCAAGACATTTTGATTTACACTAAGTTTGGATAATTTTCTGGCGTTTTTGTTAAAGTACTTCTTTATATTCTCCTGCTTTTGCTTGAGGCGCTTTCGATACCTGCTAGTATTAACTATTTTAGGTTTTAAATGAGTTTCCGTGACTGGCAGAATGCTCTTTAGGTTTCTATTCAATAGCAGTTGTGCGGGAGTATATAATTTATTATCTGTGGGCGTATTACGTAACTCTAGTAAAGCTATGTAGGGGTCAGTTTTTTCATAAAAGCATTTTTTCAAGACAGATTTGACAGTACCTATTGTTCTTTCAACTTGTCCATTGGATTGTGGGAATAACGGGCTACTTGTGCTATGCTTGAAATTCCATTCATTTGCAAAGTTTTTAAAAGTGTTTGATGAAAACTGTGGACCGTTGTCCGAAAAGACTTCGTCAGGTATGCCAAAGAGAGAAAAGATATGTTTTATCTTGATAATTACATTATTAGAACTTGTGTTGTTATGTAAACATTTAACTTCCATAAATTTTGAAAAATAATCGATCAAGAGAAGGTAACTTTTGCCATTGAGTTCAAAAAGATCCATCCCTATCTTTTGCCATGCTCTAGTAGGTATGTTGTGGTTTATAAGAGGTTCTTTTGGAGGAGATTTGGAGAAAATTACGCAAGATCTACACTTTGATATGAAGTTGTCTATGTCCTGTGACATGTTTGGCCAGTAAAATAAAGATCGTGCTCTGTATTTTGTTTTTTCTCGGCCTAAATGACTTACATGTAATTTGGTCAGCATTTCTTTTTGCAATTTTTTTGGTATGACTATTTTATTGTTGTATAATAATAGATCATTAGAAAACGATAAATTGTTTCTGATGATATAAAATGGTTTTAAACTGGAATCTAGTTTTTTAGAAATTGGCCATCTGTTTTTCAAAAAATATATAACTTTCACAAGTAGTGGATCATTTTTTGTTTCTGTTTTTATGTTAGTCAGGTTTCCGTTTGTAATTGGGGTATTCGATTCTAGAGATAAAATCTGGGCCTCGATTTTTTCTTCAAGTGAGTGATTGTCTTCCATTTTTGATTTATTGATACTAAAATCATGCGCTCGTGAAAGTGCATCGGCAATTGGTATTTGAGTTCCGGGTTTGAATATTAAATTTATTTTGTAAGGCTGAATTTGTATTAACATTCTCTGAAGACGCATGGGGCAGGAATGCAATGGTTTTTGGATTATGGATACTAACGGTTTGTGATCTGTTTCTATTGTTATATTTTTTCCATAGATATATTGGTGAAATCTTAAACAGGAATAGGTTATTGCAAACATTTCTTTTTCGATCTGAGCCCAGTTTCTTTGGCTTTCAGTTAATGCTTTGGAGATGTAGTAGACAGGTAAGTTATTTTGCAGTAAGACCGATCCGATGGCATTTTGGGAAGCATCTACTGACAAAGTGATGGGTTTTTTATTATCAAAGTATTGTAATATTGGTTTTTTGGTTAAGATTTCTTTCAAACGATGAAATGATTTTTCTTGTAAGTCGTCCCAGTGCCACTGTGTTTCTTTTTTCAGTAATACCCTTAAATGTTCTGTTTCAAACGACATGTTAGGAATAAATTTCGAAATATATGTAATAATACCCAAGAATCTTTCCACGTCTTTTTTATTTTGTGGTTTAAGAAAGTTTTGTATTGCAAATATTTTATCTTGATCCGGTTCAACGCCTTGGCTTGAAAAAATGTGTCCCATAAATTTTATTTTTTGTACCCCGAATTCGCACTTTTTAAAGTTTAATTTAAGATTAATTTCGCGGGCACGTTCAAGTGTTGATTTGAGTCTCTCGTCGTGCTCTTTTTTTGTAGCACCCCAGATTAGAAAATCATCAATATATGATAACACGCCCTGCATATCATCAAAATGTTGCCTGATATATTTTTGGAAAACCTCAGAGGCGGGTTTGATTCCATATGGCATGCGCAGGAATCTATATCGCCCAAAAGGCGAATTGAATGTGCATTTGTATGAACTTTCATCATCCAATGTGACTTGCCAAAAGGCCTGACTCGCATCTAATTTGGAAAAGTATTTAGCATTAGAAAGCTTTGCGATGATTTCATCCATCGTCGGTAGAGGATAATTTTCTGGAATTATAGCTTTGTTTAAGTGCAGGGGGTCGATGCAAATTCTTATGTCTCCATTTGGTTTGTGCACTAGAACTAAACTACTCACCCATTCTGTGGGTTTGTTCACTTTAGCAATTATTTGTTTTTTCTCAAGATCATTAAGTAATTTTTTTAATTTGTTGTGTAAGGAAAATGGGACTTTTCGCGGGGGGTGAATTGCAGGGTTGACTGAGGGATCTGTATTTATGTGATATTTTTCGCATTTAAGAGTACCAATGCTGTCAAAAATGTCTTTGTACTGTTTAGGAATATCAGAATAATCATTTTGGAAAATTGTTTTTTGAATGTTGCCCACGAATTTTAATAGATTTAGTCTTTCACAGTCTGCTTTTCCCAAAATAGCAGGAGCAAATTCGTTATTGACTATGTAAAAATCAATGGAGTCATTAAAGTTTTTGTATTTACACTTTAGGGAACATTTGCCTAAAATGTCAATTTTTGTGCCAGTATAAGTTGAGACTCGTAAGTCAGAATGCATCAAATTGTTCTTATGAATATTTAAATCTCTTAAGAATTTTGCAGGAATAGCATTTATTTCGGCGCCTGTGTCTAGCTTAAATTTAATTGTAGTATTATTATGAACTTTCAAATCTATATTCCAGTCATTTTTCTTGATAATATTTACGCTTGTTATATAATCAATACAATATTCTGAAGTTGAAGTATCATCAGAATAAGAACTTTCACTTTCGACATTTACTTCCTGAACTGAACGACAGTATTTAGCAAAATGATTTGTTTTGTCACATTTCAAACATTTCTTACCGTAGGCCGGGCACTGGTTTATGGAATGTTGGGTTCCACAATTTCTACAAATAAACAGTTTTTTGTTTCCATGCCTCTTTTGTTGTGGTTTTGGTCGAGAGTTGCTGTGATGATGACTGGTCGGGTGGTGGGGGTTATTCCATGTTCGCCGGTGATTGCTGTTGTTACCATAAAAGGAGCGTCTTTGGACGTCTTGCGCTGAACCATTTCCGTCCGCCATGTTTGGTGATTTTTGGCGGGATGAGTGGACTCTGTGGAGTGACAAGGAGTTCATCTCACTATTTAGCGTTTGCATTTGTAGCTTGGTTCTCTCGGATGTCTTGCAGATGGTTATGGCTTTTTCCAATGTCAAGTCCTTAATTTGCAGGAGGTTTGATTTAACACTGACTTCACTGATGCCTAGAAGCAGGCGATCTTTGATGAGACTATCTTGAAGGTCTCCGAAATCGCAGGTGGTGCTGAGTTGACGTAGCTCATTTACATATCCATCAATAGACTCACCATTGTGTTGGTTTCGGAGGAAAAACATGTGCCGTTCATACGTGACATTTTTCTCAGGTTTAAAATGATTGTCAAAACACTGCATGATTGTGTCATAGTCCATTTTCTGTTTGTCATCTTCAAACTTGAAATTGTTGTAGATCTTTAAAGCCTTGTCGCCAATCGTTGATAGTAAAATCGACGCTCTTGTTTCAGATGATTTTTTGCTTCCATCAGTGGCTTTTAGGTATAGTTCGAATTTTTGTTTGTAGAACTTCCAGTTTTCGTCTAAAAGTCCGGTAAATTCCATGGCCGATGGCGGCGAAATTCCTGTCGCCATTTTGGTCACCAACTTTGTACTGCGTGTATTCGATAACGAGATTACGTTTTTGAAGTTTAAACGTTTTGGATCTGAACAAATTCTATCTTGATCCTGTTCGCAGCGCCATGTCATGTTCTTGGGTAGTGCGTGTTGAGGTGTGAATAGAAACACATATTTTATGAGACTGATCTAAATCCTTTATTTCCTATATGCATCAATATCTACAAATAGTGGGGATAACTGCGTGCGGTTCATTTACCAGTCCGCCTCTACAAGTACCCACAATATCAACTGTTAACACTATCATGACACCATCCAATAAAACGTCTTCAGAATTGAAAGAAAATGCAGTTAACTTTTTAAAAAAATTACCTGCGGTCCCTTCGCATTATTGTAGGGTTGAAACCGCCCGCAGGTATTTACCAAGTGAGTTCTGAAATATGTCACGTTAATATCAACTTTTCAAAAGTAATCAGATTAATAATGGCAAAAACAACCAAGTCCCATTCAAAGTTTTCCGTGAGATCTTCAAAAAGGAGTTCAACATTTTATTTCATGTGCCAAAAAAAGATAAATGTGCTATGTGTGAATCGAGAAAAGAAAACAACTATGAAGAAACAGAGCATTCAAGGCAGCTGTATGAGAAGCATCTTCATTTGAAAGACATTTGTAAGGAGGAATTCTTGATGAACCAAAAAAAAGGTATGGACGATGAAAAGTTTCTTTGTGTTAGTTTCGACATTCAGAAAGTGCTCAACACACCTCATGAAGACAATTTGCTGCTTTATTACGCCAGAAAATATTCTTTTTTCAACTTGACAATCTACGAAAGCCTGACGCAGAATTCCTTATGCTATCTATGGGGAGAGTGTGACGGCAATAGAGGTTCAAATGAAATGTGTACAATTTTGTATACATATTTGTCCACTGTTGACAGATAAGGAACAGTTGAACACGTTTCTCTTAATTGCGATAGTTGCAGTGGTCAAAATAAAAACAGGAGCAGTTTGGCAATGCTGTTCTATTTTCTTGTCGATGCATCGAATATAAAGACAATAAAAATAATCTTTTTATCACCCGGACATACATACATGCCCGTGGATTCGATTCATGGGACCATCGAACGTTTTCTCAAGAGACGAACAGTATGGGCTCCATTTGAATGGGAAACAATCATTGGAAATTCGAGGACCAATCCAAGGAATCTAGAAACTGTTAAGCTCCACTTTTCAGACTTTTTGGATTGGAAACAGTTGTCAAATGTCATTCTAAGTCCAAAAAAGTTCAAATCGATGGAGAACCTATAAAAATAACTCAGGTGTGTAGTGCCTATTTTGAAAAGAATAATCCATCATTATGGATTCTTCATACAACGGTGAAACTTTAAAAACCGTAAAAGTGACTTTGCCAAAAAAATGAAGAAATAAGAAAGTGAAAAAGTTATACACTAAAAACTTACCTATTAATCCACAAAAGAAAAAGGATTTAGAAGACCTTTGTAAAAAAAATGTGATACCAAGAACCTACCACAAAGAGTATTTTGACATGAAACCCTCAGGCAATATACCAGATGAGCTTCCCGAAACTGACCTAGAAGATGAAGTACCGATTGAAGACTGAAGTTTCAATGAACGTTCTCAATAATCTTATTCATCCCGTCTGGTTTTTTTTATGGAAATAATATGTATTTCATTTTATTCAAGTTCAAGATGTATTAGTTCTTAATAAACCAATTTCTATCTATCTTAGATGATTTACGTCAAAAAAAATATCGTATAATAAAAGTACTAGCAAAATATCGTATGGTGCACACTTACGATAAAAAAGGTTAGGCTCGTTTCTATTGGTACCGATAAACTATCTTAAGCGACCGTCTCACAAAAATGACATAAAAATATCACAATATTTCATAATTGTTATTATCGTCGTTCATCATTGTGCACCCCTTTCAAATTTTATCGAAATATGAAAATTAATAAAGTTTTTAGACAAAAAACTTACTCCAGCAAAAAGTTTGTCTTGGTGACATACGATGTTTTGCGTGTAAGGAGTCGTTATATTGTTACATTGGTATATGTGGGTTGTTTGTCATGAAACATTCAAATCTGAGCACGGAATTGATCTTACTATTAGGGCGCGCCACTTAAAGAACTTTTCACTCATTCAAATAGTCATAACTTTTTTGTACACTTTTTTAAAATTGAAAGATTGATTTTTCCATTATATTTACATAAAAAGGTATACTTTGTAGAAGTCGCTGGAAGTAACCTTTTTTATGATATTTGATTATAAAGTAATCTATACAATGTGGTTTTAAATGAAAAATTTAAAAATAAACATAGGGGGCTCTGAAAACGGCGTTATCATGGTAATTTTGACATTAGCTTGAATGCTCAATGTTTTTTGATTAAAATAAATTTATTCTTATTTTAGATTTTTTCACAAAAAAAAATTATTTATAAGAAAAATTGAACATCGAGACACTTGTCAAAATTACCGTGACAACGGCATGTTCGATGACCCCTATGTTCATTTTTAAATGTTTTCCTTGCAACATTGCATGGATTACTTAAAGTGCAAATATCTTGAAAAAGGTTACCCCTATTCACTTTTACAAAGTATACTCTTTTTACGTGAAAATGACGGAGAAACCATTTTTTCAATTGAAAAAAGATGTTAGAGTGGGTAGAAAAAACTTATGACTTTTTGAATGAGTGGAAAGATGTGTAAGTGGCGCCCCCCACATGTAAGAGCCATTCCAAGGCCCGGTGAATTTTGCATGTCAAAGAACCACAATATACCAATATAACCCGATTATTTCAAAAGTAATTTGAAAAAATGAAAAATTAAAACAAACCTTTGATACCCTGTATCTCAGTTAATATCAACTTTCGGGATAGACAAGTTCGAGGCGATCGCAATATTTTCGTTTGAGGAATCTGCTGTTACTCCACATTCTTTCTGGGACCCCCTGTATAGACGGAAAGGTTGGTACAGAACCGTAATAAATGTCTAGAGTTACATCCATGTGAGTAGTGCCCTCCTTATACCGGTTTTGTCCCGAAATTGGACTCATCAGTAAGGCAGCTGGCACCACTCACACCGATGCAACTCTAGCCACTACCCTAATCTGGGTAAATGTGCAAACACTGCACATTTTCAGCAAGACTCATCTGCTTAACTATTGGAGGCAACACGACTACGTCATAGGATAATTGTACTACCTCCCACTATGTATGTAAAATCTGTACTATTTTGCCTTCCACATAAATTGTGAACCGAATGAACGGTCTATATGGCAGTCTGCTTCCAAACACTGTGTTTTTTGCTTGTCTAGATTGAACATAAAAAAACTTCCTTTGTTAGAGTTTAGTACTATGGCGTCAAACCAAAGTGAACTGATTTTGTCTATTTAACTACTAATTACGACTATCCTGTATACTCACCATGTATCTCTACCCTTCCACAAGGGCTAGGAGTAATGTGTAACAATCTGTAAGTTTTTTTAGATTCACTATTGCATTGTAGACTGATAACATGTTTCTTTGATTAGATTCGTCCTGATGAAGCTCTCAACTTAAAGCGAGAGCTTGAATAAGATTCAATATACACTTCAAAACGAGCGTTCAACATCCTATTGCTCCCTCCTTTCAAGAATCTTTGGGGCCATCCCAATAGTTAACCCTAACTGTGTATATATAATGTGAACTAACAACAAACAGAACAAAATACCTAACTCATGTTGGGTTATTCATTATATTTTGACACCCATCTACAGCTCTTATGATGATTAATAGAAAAAAAAACGTAAAATAAACGTTTTCTATCACTCATAAAAAAAACTGTAGGTGGTTTCCAAAATATAATGAATAAGCCTGTACAGGGTTATTCATTATAAATGCCCCCCCCTCTAACTTTTTAATTTGACGGTTTAGAAAAAGGTTCCAAAAAAAAGTTTCATGGTTGAAAAGTAACTTTTTAAATAACCTGTTTTCACATGCAGAAAATGCACGACAAAATAATAGCAGGAAATTCTTCGAAGAAACATCACGCCAGAAGAAGGGCTATAAACCCAGAACGGGAAATATTCTGAGAAACAAAAATAATGAAGAACTAATAACAGACACAGGTGAAGTGTTATCAACCTGGAAGAAGTACTTCGAAACTCTTTTAAATCCGAACAACGCCGAAAACCAAACAACAATATATCCACCATACCAGACAGCAGAAAACAGAATCGATGAACCATCTCTCCAGGAAACCATAGATGCAATCAACCGACTCAAAAACAACAAAGCCCCGGGAACCGACTCCATACCAGCTGAATGCTTAAAATATGGAGGAATAGCACTCCACGAGAGAATCCACAGGCTTATAGTGTCCATTTGGAATTCGGAGACAATTCCCAACGAATGGAGGAAAGGTATAATCATACCCATACACAAAAAAGGAGACCGAATGGAATGCCGGAATTATAGAGGGATCACACTTTTGAACTCTACATACAAAATACTATCCAACATCTTGCTAAAACGATTAACACCATACGCGGAAGAAAATCTCGGAGAATATCAGTGCGGCTTTAGACCCAATAGATCAACTGTTGACCAGATTTTTACTATCCGCCAGATCCTTGAAAAAAGCTGGGAATATAACCAAGATGTACATCAGCTCTTCATTGACTTCCGACAGGCATACGACACGATCATACGGGATAGTGTTTGGATAGCGATGCAGTACACAGGGATACCGGGAAAACTGATCAACATGACAAAGCTATGCATTGACAACACAGAACTCGGTGTAAGACTGGGAGACAAAACAACAGAAAAATTTACAGTGACTAATGGCTTAAAACAGGGAGATGGACTATCACCCCTCCTCTTCAATATCGTACTTGACATGGCCATCAAAAAGACAAACATCAGTACAGAAATTTTCGCTAATCGAGAAACACAGATGGTATTGGCCTTTGCAGATGACATCGATGCAGTCGGAGGTAGCACAGTTAAAGTTAAGGAGAGCTTTGTAAGGATGGAAGAAGAATGCAAAAAAGCTGGACTAAGCATAAATGAAGATAAATCAAAGTATATGCATACAAGCCGCAGGAGTCCTAGAGATAGAATCGGTCAGAACATCACGATGGACAATTATAATTTTGAGTGTGTAAGACAGTTCAAGTATTTGGGAACCATCATAACATCAGATAATGATATTACTGAAGAAATCAAGGCAAGAATACAGAGTGGAAATAAATGCTACTTTGGCCTGCAGAGTCTGCTGAGATCGAGGACATTATCGAGAAGATCGAAGGTCAGAATATATCAATCAATCATCAAACCAACCATCTGTTATGGCTGCGAAACGTGGACCCTGACAAAGAACAATGAACTGTTATTACAAAGATTCGAACGCAAAATCCTAAGGAGAATCTACGGCCCTATCCAAGACCCAATAACAGGGCTATACCGTATAAGAACAAATGCGGAAATAGAACGGCTATACCAAAGCCCAAACATAACAAAATGTATAAAATCGCAGCGTTTACAATGGGCTGGACACGTCCAAAGAGCTCCTGATGATAGACTGATTAAAACAGTATGGGAAAATAACCCCAGGGGAACACGACCCTTAGGAAGACCACGACTACGATGGCGAGACAACATAATAAGAGATCTCAAGACTATGGGAATTGACAACTGGAAAGAGACCATGTTGGACAGAAACCAATGGAGGCAAATCGTCTTTGCAGCTAAAACCCACGAAGGGTTGTAATGCTAGTGTGTATGTATGTATGTTTTCACATATACAGGGTGCTCCAAAAAGTCTGAGCGAGGTGCAACTTTCTTATTCCAAATTGATACCCTATTTTTTTATTTGATATTTGGATTCTCCTTTTAACTCTAAACATTTTCTCTGTAGCATATCCTATACCTAAGTTTAATGTATAAGAAGATATTTGATATTTATCAATTGAATAATAATAATTTATTGTTGTGAAAATGTCAAATATATCTATGATTTCGAATTATTGACGCTCGTATTGACAAAAATGTCACGTCATTAAGTACTTTTAAAGTGTAAAAGTATCAAAGTATAAATAATTCTGCATTTGATTCGAAAGATTTTTTTTATACAAGACGTTATTTTATTTTCTGTTCATTTGTTGGGTATCAATTTAAAATCATAGAAGTTTTGGTATATCCTACACAAACAATCACGTCAATACTTGGAAACCATAGATATATTGCACTTTTTTATAACAATGAATTAGTATTATTCAATTTATAAAATATCAAATATCTTTTTATACATCAAACTTAGGTATAGGATATGCTACATAAAAAATGATTAAAATTTGAAGGAGAATCCAAACATCAAATACAAAAATAGGGTATCAATTGAAATAAGAAAGTTAGGTCGTTCAAATCAAAGAACTAGTAGGTAGTATTTTTTCAGCTAATTTACGTGATGCTAACAGAAAAACAATTGAACATCGCGTTCTAGTATCATTCAACAAAATATATATTTTTTTAAATGGGACACCGTGTATATTTTCATACTTATCGATTGCCGACATTTTCCTGAAAATGAAAGGTTATTATGAATTTCATCTTAAAATCAAAAATGACGGAGTTTTTTTTTTTTTTTTCGACAAAATTATAAATTTAATCGCAAACTTGTCTAAAAATTAAAAAAGGTCATAACTCCGTTATTTCTGGTTTAAAGATAAAATTTATGATAACCTTTCATGTTCAGGAGAATGTCGGCAATCGATAAGGATACAAATGTACACGGTATACCATTAAAAAAAATATATCGGTATAAATCGAGAATGCGATGTACATTGTTTTTGTATTGATATCACGTTAAGGAAGTAAGCAATAGTGCAGGCATAAGTTTGATCAGCCTCTAAAAATAAATGAAATAACATCTCTAGAAGTTGCTTTAGACGGAAGGCAGTGTAGATACATGAGATCAATCTAATAGTTATTGCTATGCAGTATTTCACTCGAATTTTTGCAAATCTCTGTGGATAAAATGCCATTTTGGCTTATAGACAAAAAATCTTTGTTGTTTTTCAGAGGCTCTGTAAGTCTGCGAGATTTTGTCATTCGTTTGGGGGGATTAATGTCATTGTTTTCTTTTGCTGGTGGAACTCTACAACCATTTCATCAGGCAATGTCGTGTGAGAATGATCATCGTATTCCTGAAAAAATAGTTTGTGATTATCGGTGCTCATGTTCAACAGGTGTTCAGATTAGTCAATTTTGAACAATATGTTTGTACCTCGGTTTGTACATTATGTATAATGAACTGGTATCACAGTTATTCTTTTTTATTTTTTAGATTGGAGAAAAAACTGAGCATAGTCCAATTAATAATGGAGGTGTAGAGTGCGTGAGCAGGTAGGTAAGCATGCAGTTTTTTCAGAAAGTAGTTCGAAATACATACTTAGTTATTAAACATATTGAAAATCCCCACGTCTAGGAGAAGAGCCATAATCAGGGTGGCTCTTGAAAGGCCCCATTTTCAGTTTTTCGCTGTTAACGAAAACGATGCATCGCACAAAAAAGTTCTTAGGTACAAAAAGAAAACCTATAAAACTATCTACAAGTTTTGTATTAAACACTTTTTTGAATTCGCAACCGTTTGTTAGCTACGTGCTCATTAAAGGAAAAACATTTTTTTCCAAGTGTCAAGTCGAAATTATGTCGAAAATCAGAGAAATTAATAATTATTTTGATTGCTTCCGGATCTGGCTGGATTCGCGCAGTAACTGTTAGCGTTTGAGGTACATATATGCTTTTATGATGAATCGGTAATAAAGCATCAGAATCGGAAAGGAAGTAAAGGTATAAAAATTGATATGGTCGGAAATTGTTTAAAAATAAAAATGTTACTTTTACTAATTGTGATATCGATATGATTATAGTGAAATCTTGATGCATGAACTATTTAGGAGTAGAAAGTAAGAGTATGGATTCGTATAGTTTTGTTACTCTAGCTTATTATAATACATTATAGAAAAGCAAAAATAAAGTTAGCTTGGTTTTCTCTTTGAACACACCCTGTATAACTAAAGTAAGGATATATAACAATCGGAACTCGTACTCAGAAGATTATTTTTAAATAGTTAATTCTATAATATTCCATTTATTTTGTGTTTCCATTCATAAACACGTTACTCACAAACGGCTGCGAATTCAAAAATGTGTTGAATACATTAGTTGTAGAACTTGTAGATCATGTTATAAGCTTTTTTTTTGTAAAAAAGAAGTTTTTTGTGCGATGCATCGTTTTTGAGATATAAGCAAAAAACTGAAAAATGGGCCTTTTCGAGAGCCCCCTTCACTTTGACTCTTCTCATAGACGTTGGGAGTTTTAGTAAGTATCTTTAATAACTACGTATTCCGAACAACTTTCTGAAGAACCCCCTTTCTAGTCATTCGTTGATTGGACTAAAACACCGTTTCTCATGAGAGAAAAAAATTTGTTGAGTCGAGTATTTCACAGAGATCTCTCATGTTCAAGACACATCTCAGATTAATTTATCGTGAAACAAAAATCTCATGAGATTTTAGTCTTCTTGTGAACATCTGCTTTAATAATGCACTACCTACTTCAAGTTTCAAGTTTTAATCATAGTTTCAAATTCTCACCTTTCTCCACTGTTTCCATTCTTTACATGCACCACCTGGAATGGAATTTAAAATATCCGTGATATTCTTCCATAACATCACGCTCATTTGGTGAGTGGAAGTTGCCGTAAATGTACCTTTGTACATCTCAGGCCTGCTGTGCACGAATTCAATTAACGTCTCCTTTTGTTTTATTGTTAATGGTTTTGCTTTTCCCTCCATTTTCAAAAAATAATGATAAAAACTATCGAGACCACTTTTCTGCCGATTGACCAAATCAAATTTTGATGAAAACATGAAACAAAAGAGTCTGGTTACTATGGTTATGAGCACAGAATCTGTCAAAATTTCCTGCGTTTTGATTGGTTGCCAATGGTTGCAATAGCCGGCAACGGTGTTCCCGGGGACCTTTGACTAAAGCCGGGGACTTGATTCTCCTTGATGTTCCCTACCCTTCAAGAATACGAATTTATTGTATCGAGGACCAAGGAAGCAGGGAGCAGTCTCCGGGAGCTCCCGGGGATGCTCTCTTCTCTCACTTTCAAGAATACGCGTCCAGTAATCATGTCCGTTTCCCCATCAGATGAAAATAATGATCTTGATGAGATAATGGATCTCTTTGGCAAAGATCCTTCAGAAAGTACTAAATTAGGCAACGTAATGAGCAATACCTTCCGGCTCAAAATTGTACTGCCCTATTGGCTCCTATCCTAAATGAAGAACTGGTAGCAGGATTGAATAAAAATAAAGTCCGAGATGATAAATATTTGACCAAAATTCAGGGTCAGATAGCCGCTGGTTTAATGGCATTATATGAACCAATTAATGCATTAGTCTCAGGGAAACCCTCTGCAATAGATAATGATCAATTATTTCAAAAGTTGGCTGATTCTACAAAAATCTTTACTGATGTTTTTCATCAAATATCACTGCATAGAAGATTTTTGTTAGGTTCGTTATGGAATCCTGAATACAAAAATATTTGGAAGCCCAAGGATTTTGACAAATATTTATATGGGGAAAATCTATTAGAGAAGGTAAAACAGTCTCGGGAAGCAACGAGTGTGTCGTCCAAATTAGGAGGTATTGTGAAACCGAAATATGCTACCCAAAAAAATGATTTGAACTACCGAGGACAAGCCAACAAGCCCAAGTTCAAGCAAGACTTCAAACAGGAACCCAAGCCAAACCGATCGCAGAGAATGGAGAGGAGAACGTGGCAACCAGAAAAAGGGAAGAACAGGCCATTCCCAGGATCAGTCAGGAAAGACAAGCCGTTCAAGAAACAAGCATCTTGGAGGACCAAGAATTAACTCCAGAGGTATGTATCGGAATTGCCGGCAGATCACCTTTGTTTTTTAAAAACTGGACTAAAATTGCACAAAATAAAGTAATTTTAAGTAGTAGTTCTGTCATTAGTGAATTAAAAAAAAGGGGGCCATAGAACAGTGTACCCATATTGAGAATGAATTTCTGTCACCATACTTTTTAGTTCCCAAAGTTGATGGAGGTGTCAGGTTCATCTTAAATCTCAAAAAACTCAATGAATATATTAAAGCCCCTCACTTCAAATAAGAGGATTATAGATCCGTTTTGAAGCTTATATCCAAAGACGATTTTATGGCCAAAATTGATCTTAAAGATGCCTACCTTGCTATTCCAATAGACACAAACTATCGAAAATATTTGAGGTTTGAATTAAATGATAAATTGTATGAATTTAAAGTTCTGCCTTTTGGCCTGAACATATCCCCTTTTGTGTTTACAAAAATATTGAAACCAGTGTTACATCATTTAGGATCCGAAGGTTTTGTTTCAATAGTCTATTTAGATGACATGTTACTTTTGGGCTCGTCACATAGTTTATGTATAGGAAACATAAACAGAACAAAACAATTATTAACCTCATTAGGTTTCACAATAAATCTAGATAAGAGTTTATTTAAGACCGCACATGAAATAACCTTTTTAGGTTTCACCTTTAATTCAAAGGAATCAACATTTTCAGCCCCCTTAGAAAGAAAACAAAAAATTTGATCCATAGAATTATGCTCAAAAAAGAATTTTGAGCGGGAAAAGTGGTTGGCGTTATTAAGAGTAAACAATAATTATAACAAGAAAATGTTAATTCCAGGGTACCTGGGAGACGATTTTATATGGTGGTTAAACAATTTAGGGACAAGTGAGCAACAAATAAAAGATGATCCTTTTGTAAAAGTTTTATTTACTGACGCATCACTAAAAGGGTGGGGGGCATATTGTAACACAGAAAAAACGCATGGGTTCTGGAATTCTAGTCAACAAGATCGCCACATAAATTATCTCGAGTGGCTGCTGCCTTTTGCAGCCTTGAATTGTTTTCTAAAGAATTGGAAAATTGCAGTGTCTTATTCAAAATTGATAATACTACCGCCATATCTTGTATTAATAGAATGGGTAGTGTTCAATATGAGCATTTCGATAGTATATCCAGAGAAACTTGGCAATGGTGTGAGATGCGAAATATTCGTGTTTTTGCATCCTATATAAGCTCGGAGGAAAATATAATTGCTGATACCGAATCTCGTTCTTTGCAGACAGACACTGAATATTCCTTGAACAATAAATACGTGCCTAGAATATTTTGCACCTTTGGGTATCCGAAAATAGACCTTTTTGCTTGTGAGCAAAACGCTAAATGTCAAAGATACGTTTCCTGAAAACCCCAATCTTCTCGTTCAAGAAACGTATTCGCATAACAGACGAAGATTCGATGCCCCTACTCCAATGTCCACGTCAACTATCGGCCCTTCAAGAAGATTTCAAAACAACTAGCGCCCTCCAAACTCATTCCAACCACATCTCTCCAATGTAGAGACATATCCCAATGATTCATACAACGAAACCGAAGAAAATTGTTCAGAAGAATTTCATTGTCCAGATGATTCATACAATCAAGAACCCTTTTACGAAAACGAAAGTCTTCCGAACACAGAACCGGAGCTTGAAGACACCGACATTTTTTTTCCACAACCGCCTCGAATCACCCCATCAACCTTAATAACCTCGCTCAACGAATCGAACTCCCATATTTTCACTCACCAGACAAAAATATTATCATCCTTATAGACTCAGGAGCTTCTGATTCTATCATATCTTCAAAAATTGCAGAGCTCTACCCTGAAAATATGTTTTTTGAGCCCTTCGAAGTCATCGCTTGTAAGAAAACTTACAAGGAAAATAATAATTTGAGTTTTCCTTTACTACAGGAACTAGGTATACAAGAAAATTTCAAAATGCTTGTCTTAAATTGGCATAATGATTTTAATGCTCTTGTAGGTAGTCGCGATTTGAAAAGATTAAATGCGGTTATCGATTATGAAATCAAAATTTTAACGTCACGAAATAGAAAAATCCCCTTGAGTCTCATTTACAATAAACCATTATCAAAACCCGTTCAAAATCACAACATAAACACGTTAACAATACTAGTTAATTTTGAAAATGGAATAGCCATTCTCCCATCATTCACTGTGAAAAATCATGTTGTCCCAGATAGTCTAATTACCGTGAAAAATGGATTTTGTAAAATTCCAAATACGTGTCCTCAAACACATATAAACTTCAGCCAAAGAGTCAAAGGATAGGGATTACTTCGTAATCGTCAACCTCAACGCTGTTCTCCCAAACAAATTCAATCCCGAAACTGTCGTTCGTTTAGATCATCTTACCCCGCTTGAAAGTTCAAAAATCTCCCATTGTGTCATCAATACAAAGATGTTATGTATCATGAGAACTGTGACTTATCATTCACGAGTCAAACTAAACATTTCATAAAAACGACAAACGACCGCCCAATCTATGTTTAATCTTTTCGACACCCTCCAGCGATGAATATTGAGATTCAGTCTCAAATTCAAAAACTTTTAGACAACAAAATAATTCGGCCTCCCATTTCTCCATATTCAGCTTCCGTTTGGATAGTCCCGAAGAAAACGGATTCGTCAGGAAAAAGGAAATTCCGCTTGGTCATTGACCATCGTCGTCTCAACGATGAGACTATTGAAGAAATCTATCCTCTTCCTAGAATTGGAGAAACTCTAGACAATCTTGGCAAATGCACATATTTCACCACACTCGACCTTGCCCAAGGATCTCATCAGATTGAGATGGATCCTAATTCAATCGAAAAAACTGCTTTTACTGTTAATAACGGCCATTACGAATATTTGCGTATGCCCTTCGGGCTCAAAGACGCTCCTGCCACATTCCAACGCATGATGGATGAAATCTTTCGAGAATACCTTTATAAGTTCTGCTTCGTCTATATGGACGATATAGTCATCTTCTCGAAATCACTCTCAGAGCACATTGATCACATTCGACAAATCTTCAAGAAATTGAGAGAAGTCAACCTCAAAGTCCAACCAGATAAGTCTGAATTTCTGTGTAGAGAGGTTGCATTCCTTGGTCACATAATTAATCCAGAAGGAATCAAACCAAATCCCGTGAAAATTGAAGCAGTCCACCGTTATCCAATTCAAAAAACTCAAAAGGAAATTAAGGCCTTCCTCGGATTAGTTGGTTATTATAGAAGATTCCTTCAAAATTTTTCTAAAATAACATTTCCGATTACAAAATGTCTCAGTAAAGGAAGTAACATAGATGTCAATAACACCAAATACAAAAATGCATTTTTAAAATGTAAAGAACTGATATCAAATTCTCCAGTCTTGCAATACCCCGACTTCAGTAAGCCTCTTAAGCTTACTACTGACGCCTCCAACATAGCCATAGGTAGTGTACTTTCACAGAGCGACCATCCCATGGCCTACTATTCAAGAACGCTTAATATCGCCGAAAGGAACTACTCTACAATTGAGAAAGAACTTTTATCAATTGTAGACTCGACCAGACAATTTCGACCATATCTTTATGGCCAAAAATTTATCATTGAGACAAATCACAATCCTCTCGTATGGTTGTCCAAGGTTAAGGAACCCAATTCCCGTCTTACTCGCTGGAGATGGAAATTGGAAGAATTCAATTTCGAGATAAAGTACGAGAAAGGAATCTAGAATCGACCTCAACATTCATGATTCTTAATTTATCAATCGAAGTTCCAGGATGAAGATCCATAGTATACTAGGGAGAAGAAAGTGGTGTCCTCAATTCTTCACAAATTTATTAATTAACTAAAACCCTCGACGCGTTTCGGTTTATCTAGCCATCATCAAGAGGAAGTCTGCAGATAAAAATTGACAAAGTAATGTTAAAATGTCTAAAATAAAATTAAAGGTAACTTACAGACTAACAATTATTTTATATCACATTACTGTAGGACGGACGAAATGGAGCGTACCAGAATAAAATGAACATTGAACATTGAACATGAAAAACATTAAATGCCAATTGCAACCCTTAAAATTTTTGACAAAAGTAGACAAATCAACCTAACCTCACATGAACATCAGCTGTTGTTGTTTGACAAATGTCAGGAAGAAAAGAAACCATCAGTGTCAGGAATGAGGCGTTCTGTCGAATATGTGGACTTACCTCGCTGCTTCAATGAACGTGTCCCCCACTTGCTCGTTTGGGAAGATGACATTGGGAGTCTGCATTGTTCTGGCTATCTCCAAGTTTTCGAGCATGTCGAGTTTGCGGCCCACACTGACCTGATGTAACATTTGAAAGTTTGAGTCAAAGGTGAAAGTGTGGCCCGCTTCCTTCAGATGTACCCCAAAGGCGGATCGGTTGTCATTAGGGAACTGGAGTGCGTTACCACGTACTTTGATGAGCAATCATTGCAGGAAAGTCTATACACGCCTTCATCCTGCAGGGAAGTCCTCTAAGGTTATTAGAAGTGCAGTATACTATTTTTATACTTCAAGTAGGTTAACGTCCGAAAAAGGTTATGAACAATATGTCGAGGATTACGGGAATAACGGACAGTGTCTTGAGTCTTCCTTTTAATAAAGAGCTACAGTTTCGATGCTATGTTGCATCTTCTTCAGGCTAAAAAATTCGTACATATGAACACTAGCAATTGAACAGTCATCAAAATTAAAATTAAAATAGCAGAAAAAATAAATAATAAAAACACAAAACGAACATTGTCATGAAAACATGAAACCTACCTATTAAAAATTGGAGACCAATATTGACAGTAATTTACATTTAAACTCGAAACATGAATACAACGAACAATTAAAATATGTATATAGTACATCACTCATAAAATTATAACGGTCAATAACCAAATAAATCAATACGCTTCAGAATCACAATGTTGCAATGTCTCTGATCAATTACATAAATAAAATGTGGTAGAATACAAAGTTTGTTCTGGCATTCAATTATTGGCAACGTTGGCCACATTATTGTCAACTGAGCGCAACCAAAACAATCCTTGATCTATATGACAGCGGTATGAGTTTATCACATTTCAAGTTGGTACTCTATAGAAGATTTTTTGTTGTAATGGAGAAACAATGTTGCCTATATGATCTTTATGGTTGATAAATACATGATGTCGGTTGTGGAGTTATTCTATGAGTTTTTTATATAATTAAGTAACGGATGATATAATACACTCAAATTATCAACATCACTTCGAGTGTTCACCACATTATCATGGTTCACTTGAATATGTATCATCTCGGAAATGATACGCTTATAATAATTATGTTCTCTATCCAAAATCTTCATCTCATCAAAATCGAAGTTGTGGTTTGTGTTAAAATAGTGTTGGGCAAGTGCCGATTTTTCTTGTTTTTCTCGGTTTCGTTCTCTTATGTCATAGATATGCTGTTTCTTTCTCTTTTCTAAGTATTGTTTTGTTTGACCCACATATACACTGCCACAAGAGCATGGTATGCTATACACAATACCCGACTGTTTAGAGAGTGGTGTTGTATCCTTGAGTTTCGAGTTTAAATGTAAATTTCTGTCAATATTGGTCTCCAATTTTTTAATAGGTAGGTTTCATGTTTTTATGACAATGTTCGTTTTGTGTTTTTATTATTTATTTTTTCTGCTATTTTAATTTTAATTTTGATGACTGTTCAATTGCTAGTGTTCATATGTACGAATTTTTTAGCCTGAAGAAGATGCAACATAGCATCGAAACTGTAGCTCTTTATTAAAAGGAAGACTCAAGACACTGTCCGTTATTCCCGTAATCCTCGACATATTGTTCATAACTATTTTTATAGGGTAAACGCTACAGTCATTGGCCATGCATTAGTTATTGGCCACATTTCTTATATTGAGGAAAAACAAGAATACCTGGCAATATTTAATAGCATTTCAACTCAATTTGAATGTGGCAACATGTTTTCTATCGAATGTCATCCTTCAAACGTCATTTTAACGACTTTATTTTAAAATGGCGCTTAACTGAAGAGTCGCGTGTCTGTGTAGTTCTCGTTTGGAGTCAGTTTCAGTTAAAATAACGCAAAACGTAATATAGTTGGTAAGTGTTTTATAATATTTTAATAAGTATACCTCATTTCTTCCCTCACTGCATGCTGCAAGATGGTTTATTTATGAGTATTTTCTGTCAGTTTTAAGAATTATTGAATATTTATATACAGGGTGGCCCAACGAAGGATCCCACCCTCAGTTATGACTTTTTGGTATATTTTTGGAAAAACGCTCGGACACGTCAATTTTTATTTTTAGGGGGACGTCTTTTCGTGTATCACTGTATAATACAGGGTGTTCCAAAAATTAGTTATCGCATCACACTTGACATTTTTAAATGGAAACCCCCAATTTTTGTTCTATTTTTGGATTCTCCATGAAGTTTTTAGTAACTTTTGTAGAATACAGTCTATACCTATCCTCAACCGTTTTAAAGTTATTTGAATTGTTCATAAAATTCACCTCATTCAATTTAATACTGATAATAATGGATCGTACGGAAAAAAATAATAATAACGCGGGGGAGACGTACTTGGGCATGTTGGAAAATACAATAGAGCCACGAATAACCGAAATAATAGAAAATGAGGTTAATTATAATGAAAAATCTTCATTTCCGACAAGATGGTGCACCAACGCACTTGGTAGCTCCAGTACGACAGTTTTTGGACACCTATTTCCCAAATCAGTGGATCGGACGGCGCGGCCTCATTGAGTGGCAAGGTCTCCGGACTTGAGTCCTTTAGATTACTTTCTTTGAAGACATTTAAAAAGTGAGGTTTTTAGTTCGAAGCCAGACTCCATCCAAGATCTTCGGGAGCGGATCACGGCGGAATGCAGACAAATAACTCCTGAAATGTGTGAAAATGTAAGGGATAGATTTGAGCAAAATCTTTATTATTGCATGGAGGTAAACGGACATCACTATCAACATTTATTACCACATTGACTTTTTGACACATTATAGCTAAGTAATTAATTTTTGTTTAAATTTTTAAAATAAACGGTTCAAGATAGGTATAAACTGTATTATACAAAAGTTACTAAGAACTTCATGGAGAATCCAAAAAAAAAAAAAAAATGGGGGTTTCCATGTAAAAATGTCAAGTGTAATGCGATATCTTATTTTTGGAACACCCTGTAATATACAGTCATACACGAAAAGACGTCCCCCTAAAAATAAAAATTGACGAGTCCGAGCGTTTTTCCCAAAATATACCAGAAAAGTTATAAATAAGGGTGGGACCTTTTCGTTGGGCCACCCTGTATAATTCTTATGTGGCCAACAGTTTTTCCAGAAATATACCAGGAAAGTTATAAATAAGGGTGGGATCTTTTCGTTGGGCCACCCTGTATAGTTCTTATGTGGCCAACCACTGAAACAAAAAATTCGGGCATATTTAGTGATTGGCCAGAGGTGGCCAATAACTAGGTCATTGATTTTCTCGGTGTATCAATGATTGGCAGGATGCCAATTATTATGACACTATTGTGGCCAATCACTAGATTTATAAGGAAAAACGTATATTTTTTCATTAATTTTATTTTTCAAAAATTTTAATTTGGCCATTTGGTAAACATGTTCATACAAAAAATATCAAGAATTATTATTTACTATTTAATCAAGTTGCTGGATACAGTATTTACTTTTTTTGATATTTTTCAATCTTTAATAGGAATATTACTTTTTGTTTCCAATTTTCTTTTCAGACATTCCACGTTTGGTCCAAATCCGTACCTTTTTTCAGAAGAAGAAACAACATTAAAGGAATGGACCATCCACTGCCAAGAGAGGGAATTTCCAGTCACAGTGAAGATATTCAAGAATCCGTAAGATCGTTCCTGAACAACGCTCCACGAACAAATCCCTTCAAGGATAATAAGCCAGGCCGTGGTTGGGTAGAGGGGTATTTGAAGCGCCACCCAAATATCTCATTAAGAACCCCTGAAGGAGTAACTGCCTCTAGTTCTAATATGCAGAGGACCTCAAAAAATGGTTCGATGGGGTAAGCTCATATCTTCATAAAAAAGATTTACAAGATATATTAAATGATCCTACAAGGATATATAATGGCGACGAGTCTTGCTTCTATTTGTGTCCAAAAAATAGAAGAGTTTTGGCTGTTAAGGGATCAAAAAATGTTTATGAAGTTGAACATAGCCCAAAAGTAAACTTAACAGTTATGTTCAACTTTGCTGCAACAGGAGATATTACTCCACCATTGGTAATATATCCTTATAAACGCTTGCCAAGTGGAATATTAAGATCGGTTCCTAAAGAGTGGGGTATTGGACAAACAGATAACGGATGGATGGACAATAAAAACTTCTATGAATACATCGCAAATGTTTTCAAACCATATTTGAAAAAACAAAAGATCAAACTTCCTATTATACTCTTTGTAGACGGCCACAAAACGCATTTAACCGTCCATACTAGTCAATTATGTCTAGAATCGGGAATCATCCTAGTAGCACTGTATCCAAATGCAACCAGACTACTACAGCCAGCTGATATCGCGGCGTTTCGTCCTCTAAAAACTCATTGGGCAAAGTCTGTTTTAAAATATAGGCGCGAAAATGCTAATAAGGCATTATCGAAAGCTGAATTGGCACCAGTTTTAAAAGATGCAGTTGACATGTTAAGGCCAGAGGTGATCCAAAGTGGCTTCAGGGCCTGTGGTCTTTACCCGTGGGATCCTACTGCTCTTGACTTGAGCGAGTGTCTTGGAAAGTCAAATAAGCATTACCCCCCTGATGATAATACTGAAAAACCTAGCGATTTAAACTCAGAGGTAACAATTTCAATTTTTGATCAATTTAAGGCACTGACTGGACCTGAAAAACTTCTAGAATTAGAAACGGTCGATAATTTGAAGGATAAAACTGATGACTTTCAAATCCTTCGACAAATTTATAAGGGTTTTTTTCCTGAAATGGGTTCAAAGGACGAACATTCTCGAAATAAAACACGAATTAACGAATCCCAAATTATTATTGAAGAGCAAGATGACTGTCAAATCTTAATAAAGGAAGATAAGCAGATGAACGAAGACTTAAATCAGTTTACCGATTTAGACATGATGGACATAAATGAAATACCAATAGTTTTCTGTGATACTGTAGAAGAACAAACGATCAACGAAGATGGATACATCGCTCTACATTACTTAAAAATCAAGGCAATAGACAACAAAACAGATGAGAAGGTTAATATGGATAGAAATGGCGCAATGGAGAGGACTTCTGAATCTCTTAAATCGCATTTGTTTTGGCCTGTATTACCTGAAAGGAAAGGCAAGAGAAATTGTGAGAGGCTTTCTTTTGTCTTAACATCATCAGATCGGCAAAGACTGGAAAAAGAGAAGGCAGAAAGAAAGATGAAAGGTAAAAAAAACCCAAAATGGAACGTAAACAGGAAAGACTGAAGAAAAAACAAGTAAAGGACAGCAGTTTAAAATAAAAAAAGCTTCGAAAATCACGAACAAAACTATACAGAATCTTCATACACAAACCAGTTAGAAAAAGAAAACAACTGAAAATGAACCCATAGAAAATGAATCTGTCATTCTAAACAAAGGAGTAAAGGTTCACTTTCCTGTAAGTGATAGAACATCGGCTACAAGAAAACCCTCACCGGTGGAAAATAAGCAATTTAGTTCTTCTCAAGCTGTAAATTTGGCAAAGAGAATATTATTTGAGGATGATAATGATGATGGGATAAAAAAAATCAAAATCCTTTCAAATGAATTGCTCAATCCTCATCTTTCCGTAATTGAATTTAAAAATGAGGCTGTAGGAGATGGAATGTGTTTTGATTGTACGTTTAATATCACAAATAAAAAAGGAGGAATTAGATGTAATACATGCATGAGAACATATCACGATGAGTGTGCCAAAAAAAAGTGTTTCAGATATATTTTCTTGTGACACTTGCAAACTGTTGTCGTAATTTACTTTAGTTACCTTACGTATCTTTTTTCAAGTATTTTATGTTTCAAGAATTTTTACGTTTGAGTTTTTCTTAATACCTACATATGCCTACCTGTTATTTACCAAATAAGACTGTTAGTTTCAATGAGTATTTATGTTCAGTGACTGAAGAATTTAAAATTTTAGTTTTAGCTTTCAAATTCAAATACTTGATGTAATCAAATAAAATATTTTTAGAACATCACCTACATCTTTTGTTATAATTATCGGTCAGACAGAACCAATGTCAATGGTCATGTCATTGTCAATTTTAAGCAACAAAAAAGTTTCTTTGTTTCAACGGTCACATGTAGTATAAGGGTATTATTACTTTCTTCCCCGGTGCTGCACCCTGTAACTTCAAAATAATGCACACCCACCCTCTTGTTATGTTGAGGAGAACTCTGTAACTAATCTGTAAGTTGATTTTAACCTTTGCTGACTTTTGTAGACTGAAACCACGTTCTTTATATATAGATTCTTCCTGAAGAAGCCCTTAACTTGGGGCGATAGCTTGAACTAAGATTTAATATACAATACCACTGAGCAAGTCCATATTTATTGCTCCCTCCTCTGAGTGTACGTTGGGGCGATCCCGATAGTTAAAAAACCTGCTTGTTACCAGTAGCCCCGTTACTGTCCTTCAATTAGTTATAATTATCTACATCTACATTATTAATGCTGTTTAAGAATAGTTTAACTAGGTTGGTATCAATTATTCAATTCAAATAGATCTTATTCATCACTCATTTTTTTAGGTGGCCAATAACTGTATTTTTGCTGGCCAATAACTATAACAACATGGCCAATAAGAGGTGTTTCGGTATCAAAAAATCCAATTCGGAAAGAAAATATTGTTTTCAGTTGTTTGAAGTAATATGCGACTTACAAATAGAAATTAAAGATTCTAGGATTTCATTTTAGATCTTGACTCTACTCTAGAATGCTTCTAGCAATTTATATTCATAATTATATCGACAGGTAAGCTTAACAGACCAATCACTGTAGCATTCACCCCATCATTATACAGTTTCTTGAACGCGTTGCCAATTTTAGTTGATAAAGGTCCCAGATAACTGATTCTCACGTATTTAGCCGGCAGCCATGGTTCAATTGACGATTCCTCTGGACTTAATAGAGTTTTTTTAAGCTTTTTGTATTTCTTGTTCACTGTGAACTTTATGAGGGAACTCAACACTATCTATCAAATAGAAGTCAATAATGGTTACAGAACACGTTTAATCGACAATTTAGTTAACAAGAAATGCAAAAAGCTTAGAAAAAAACCCTATCAAGTCCAGAGGAATCGTCAATTGAACCATGGCAGCCGGCTAAATACGTGAGAATCAGTTATCTGGGACTTATCAACTAAAATTGGCAACGCGTTCAAGAAACTGTATAATAATATAAAAATAGTATACTGCTCTTCTAATAACCTTAGAGGACTTCTCTGCAGAGTGAAGGATTGGGTTGAGACTCCTCAAAAGAGCGGCGTGTATAGACTTTCCTGCAATGATTGCTGATCAAAGTACGTGGGGAAAACGGGAAAAAAATTCAAACTTAGGGTACAGGAACATCTAAACGCACTCAAGTCCTCTAATGACAACCGATCCGCCTTTGGGGTACATCTGAAGGAAGCGGGCCACACTTTCACCTTTGACTCAAAATCATCTCGCTAAACGAGCAAGTGGGGGCCACGTTCATTGAAGCAGCGAGGTGAGTCCATATATTCGACAGAACGCCTCATTCCTGACACTGATGGTTTCATTCCTTATTGACATTTGTCAAACAACAATAGCTGATGTTTATGTGAGGTTAGGTTGATTTGTTTACTTCTGTCAAAGATTTTAAGGGTTGCAATTTGCATTTTGAAGACGAAAGATGAACACATAACATTTGAGGAACTTGAAAAGGCAATAAGGGAACTTAAAAATGGAAAAGCACCAGGAACCGACAACATTACAAGCGAAATGATAAAATACATGGGTGACGAAGGAAAAGCAATATTACTGGTAATCTACAATCAAATATGGAAAGAAGAAGAGCTACCGGAAGAATGGAAAACATCACTCATCGTGCCGATTTATAAAAAAGGAAATAAGCAAGACTGTAATAACTACAGAGGAATAACACTTATCTGCACAGCAATGAAAATATTGGAAAAAATTATAAATAGTGAAATGAGCAACATTATAGAGAATTCAATGCACGAAGCACAAAGTGCATTTCGGAAAGGAATAAGTACACAAGACCATATATTCACAGTGAGACAAATCACAGAAAAGAGAATGGAACAAGGAAAAAATACTTACCTGGCTTTCATAGATTTGGAAAAAGCTTTCGATAAAGGAGTAAATTTTGGGACATATTAAGACAGAAAGAAGTTCAACCAAAGGTAACAAGACTGATAAAGGAAATATATGGAAACAATAAAAACTTCGTAATCAGCCAAGGCAGACGCTCAAACTGTTTCAAAATTGAAGAGGGCCTAAGACAAGGAGGTAGATTAAGCCCAGTCTTATTTACCATATATATGGATGAAATAATAAGAAGGTGTACAATCAGGACAAAAAAACTACAAGTAGGCTACAGAAACATGCAAAATATACAAATATCAGAGGCAGCTTTTTACAGATGACATTGTGTTATTTGCGGAAAATGAAAGAGACCTTAACAGTAACATCAACATATGGAGTCAGGTGACAAAAGAATATGGAATGCAAATCAACAGAACCAAAACAAAAGTTATGATAGTTGGAAAAAACATTCATCAAATGAACATTCAAGTGGAAGGAGAGAGAATAGAGCAGGTCAAAATTTAAAAATACTTAGGGGTAGAACTGGACCAATTAGGAACAACAGAACCAGAAGTCAACGGACGAATAGAGACCTCAACAAAACTTTACTATGCAATAAACGAAAAAATAATAAACAGAAAAGAAATATCCAAAAACACAAAGATGAAAGTATTCAAAACTATCTACAGACCAGTACTGACATATGGATGTGAATCATGGATACCATCTCAGAGACAAGAAAGCAAAATCCAGGCTATGGAAATGAAACACTTAAGAAGAGTAATGGGGGTAACAAGGATGGACAAGATCAAGAACAACGACATCAGGAAAAAAATGGATATAGAATCAATCCTAGAATTCATTGAAAAGAGAAAATTGAGTTGGTGGGGACATTTACAAAGAATGGGGAGCAATAGGCAGGTGAAACAAATCTGGGGAGCAAGAGCGGAAGGAAGACGGATGAGAGGAAGACCAAAAAAAACATGGAACCAGACTGTAGGGGATGCACTGGAGAAAAGAGAAAAATCATGGAATGAGGCTAAAGCATTGACCAGAAATAAGAAGGAATGGGCTAGATTCGTGCACAATTAATGTAAATTGAGAGAAAAAAAAAAAAAAATGTAGACATGTATACACCCTACACCATTCCAAATGGTACAGTATGGGGTTTTTTGATAATATATATAATTTGCATTTTATGTTTTTCATGTCCAATGTTCAATTTTCATTCACTTCTGGTGCGCTCCATTTCGTCCGTCCTACAGTAATGTGATACGGGAATGGTGCCTGAGATGGCATAATATGCAAGAAGCCATCTTAGCTGTGAAGGCGAAACGTATGGGGTGGCTTCTAGCGTCAAAAACGTTTAATGTCCCTTTTGGGACTTTAAGACGCAGGGCAAGTAAGGAAGAAGGCTGGAAAAAAGGTTACATGACCTCCTATGTAAAAGCACATTTAATGAAAATTTAGAAAATGAATTGGTCCAACATATCCAAAAAATGGAATCCATGTTTTTTGCACTAACAACGGATGACATCCGAAAACTGGCATTTCAAATTGCGGAAGCGAAACAAATCCCTCATCGATTTTCTACCAAAACTAAAATGGCTGGATGGACCTGGCTGAATGGTTTCAGGCAACGTAATCCTACGATATCCTTACGATCACCTGAGAGTACTTCTGCGTTTCGAGCTAGAGCTTTTAACAAAGTGCAAATTGACAAATACTTTCAAATGCTTTCTGGAGTGTTGGATAAACATAAATTCCTCCCGAATGATATTTGGAATATGGATAAATCGGGTATCACCACCGTTCCTTCGAAGAATACAAAAGTTTTGGCCACCAAAGGCAGAAAACAAGTGGGCGTTTTAAGTAGTGCTGAACGAGGTCAGCGACTAACGGCCGTTTGCTGTATGAACGCAGCAGGTAAGCTTATGATTTTAAAGAAGGTACCTATAAAAAATCGTTCTGTTTTTTTAGGGACATATCTCCCTCCTGCTCTCATATTTCCAAGAAAAAATATGAAAGCTGAATTGATGGATGGAGCACCTGTTGGATCTGTAGCATATACACAGGAAAATGGTTATATGACCAGTGACATATTTCCTAAACGGTTGAAGCACTTTGCGAAATATGTCAAACCATCAAAGCAAAATAAAGTCTTGCTGTTATTGGACTAGCCATAAATGCTTAGAAGGACTTTTATATGCCAAAGAAAACGGCATAATTCTTTTTTGTTTTCCCCCAAATTTTACCCATAGGGTGCAACCGTTAGATGTCAGCTTTTTTGGTCCTCTTCATGCTTACTTTAATCAAGAACTAACTTACTGGCTTAAAAATAACCCAGGGCGTGTAGTGACTCATTTCCAAGTGGCTTCTTCATTTAACGCAGCATACATCAAGACAGCAACCATTCCCAATACTCCAAGCGGATTTTCGGCGACTGGCATAGCACCATTCAACGACAACATCTTCCCTGATTGGATGTTTGTTGCCGCAGAAATAACCAACGGTCAAGAGGATGACAATCGGGACGAAAATCAAGTGCAAGAAATAGCTGAAGTCAACGTCATGACAAACTCGGTACCAAATGTCCAATCTACCAAGGTCTCTGACGAAAAGAGCAATGAAACTTTAGTTTTGCCAGGGCCTTCATCAAGTTCTCAAAACATATTTCCAAGAACAAATCTCGACCTATCAATTGAGGAAATTTCGCCAATGCCAAAAGTCCCAGAGATAGTGCGACGAAAAAGAAAAAAAGGGTCATATGGTGATCTAACAACAACCCCTGAGATTGAAAAATTGAAAAATGAAGAAGCACAAAAAAAAGAAGTAATGTTGAGAGGGCGGCGAGAGCTGTTGAGAAGAAAATTGATAGAGAGATTGAGCAGGATGAGGATGCACAAAAAAAAAAGGGATAATAAGAAAGTCGGCGAGAATCATGACCAAGAAATGTGTTATGGAGGATGAGAATGAAGATGAAGAAGTCGAGGGTTTGGACGTAGGAGATGACCTGGATGAGGAGGATTCGCCTTGTATTTATTGTAATGAACTTTACTCCTGGTCTCTTTCAAGGGAATTATGGTTCCAGTGTCACAACTGTAAGAAATGGGCCCATGCAGAATGTGCTGGGGTAGACAGAAAGACAAAAATGTTCAAATGTGAAATTTGTAGCTAGTTTCATATTTTTATTATTACAGTGCCATCTCATCAATAGTCACTTTCATGAGATGGCATACCATGTTTCTTTTTTAAAATATACTTTCTCGTTTGTTAAAAGAAAAACCGTTCAAGTATTGTCAAAACTTGCTTTATTTATCAAATATTTATATATTTCCTACATAAAAATATTTTTTTAGCCATAAAGAAAAAAAATATAGTACCAAAAAAAAAGTATGCCATCTCAGGCACACTTCCCCTAAACAATAATTGTTAGTCTGTGAGTTTCGTTTTATTTTATTTTAGACATTTTAACATTACTTTGTCAATTTTTATCTGCAGACTCCGTCTTGATGATGGCTAGATAAGCCGAAACGCGTCGAGGGTTTTAGTTAATTAATAAATTTGTGAAGAATTGAGGACTCCACTTCCTTCTCCACTAGTATTCATGATTCTGTCGAAGTCGAAACCCAATCTAATATTCCCAACGCAGACGAGACAGTAGCTAATTTAGCAGATGTTGATCTCGCCGATTTTGTAAATAATCAACTCTGACAATATCATTCCATCACAAGTTGTAGCAATTAATAAGAACAACGACCCTCCTAATCCAGAAAACCAAGATATCGAGTCCAACATCACTGTTCACTCGAATAACGATGATAACGGTAAATATCTCCCGATTTCAGAACTCCTTCTCAATTATGCATGCAACCGACTTGTCATAAATTATGGTGACGAATATAAAGTAACTTATTCTAAGCCTTTTAATAAAAATCATTACTTTGTA
Organism: Orchestes rusci; assembly: GCA_958502075.1. Lineage (NCBI taxonomy): Eukaryota > Metazoa > Arthropoda > Insecta > Coleoptera > Curculionidae > Orchestes > Orchestes rusci. The sequence continues at coordinate 16,480,047 of OY293313.1, read as the reverse complement.
CGAATCTCCAAAATAAACCAACAGAAGATTCCTCACACAAAAATATTGCGATAGACCTCAACTTGTCAAATCCGAAATTTGATTTTTTCAAATAACTTTTGAAATAATCAACTTATTTTAATGAAATTTCGTATGTGGGGGTTGTTTGACATGCAAAATTCATATCTGGCCTTGGTATGGGTCTAACATGTAGGGGGCGCCACTTACACATCTTTCCACTCATTGAGGCTATGATTGCAACAACGGACCAGCCCACAAAAATTCAAAATTTGTTTTATTCGAGAATTTTCACCGCCATGTTGTAATTTATCAGCTGCAAAGTGGATCAAGCGACCTTTTTCTAGTCTCTACTAGATGGCAGCAATAATCTTGATTTGGCATTTCATATTTGGTAAAATTTCATAGAAGCAAAATGGACTAAGTGCGGTTAGTCCACTGTGTTACTGACTATTCAACTTCTTGCACTGTATTTACCGACAGTTGATATTTTTGTGGAATATTTTGGTACTATTTTTTATTGTCTAGATTGTTTCAAAATAATTATAATAATATGGATGCCGACGGAGCTAATGCGATTGGAGGTGAGTAGGCATATATTTCACAATTTAAATTAAAAAGAAATGTGAAGTTTTTGGGGTTAGGTATGTTTTTTCAATAATTTTAACAATTTCTTAACTAATAAGGAAAATCTTTTGACTGCGTACTAGCTTTACGTCTCAATAGTGTCCATTTAATATTGTTATATAAATAAAACTATTGTACCTAGCAGTACTACGATGCATTTTTGATCCAGTGGGTTGATCCACTTTTGCTCTTAAGTTTATAAGAACAATATGTTGTTGTTTTTCCATTTCATAAAAAAATTATTGTTATTTGCATTGTGTGTTTTTTGTAGATGGTTCAGAATCAGATCCTTTTGCGGATTCAGGCTCCGAGTACTTACCCTCTGAGGAAGATTTGGAAGAAGAAGAAACCAATGGGAATAGGATCAGAGACTATACAGAAGCCAATATCGAAGAAGGCGAGCCAACGACACCCCAACGTATTGAACCCAGAAAGCGTGTTCGCAATCCCGAACTATGGAAAAGAAACGTGAACAAAAAAAGGAAGTGCGCTGGACAAGAATATAGCACTAAATCTGGTAAAACCGTACCCGCAAAACCTTTTCATCCATTTCAATGCACTTGCAAAGGCAACTGTTTAGTCTTGATTCCAGCAGAACGGCAAGAGGAACTGCACAGAAATTTCTATGCCTTGGAAACTTTCGATTTGCAAACTGCTTACTTATTTGCCTTGGTTAAAGTCGTGAATAAGTTGCGCACCTACACTCAGAATCCCGACACCAAAAGAGAAAAAACCCGGCTTTACTATTTACCCAATGCAGAGGGTGTGGAGCAGAAAGTTTGCAAACCATTTTTTCAAGCAGTTTTCCAAGTTTCTGCCGGAAGACTTGATCGACTACTAAAGCGCAAATCAATTGGAACACCTCCACCATGTGACAAACGCGGAAAACATGCTCCACACAACAAAACGGATGAATCGAAAAAAAGTGAACTGAAGAAATTTATCGAAAAATTCCCCTCTTATGAGTCCCATTATTCTCGAGAAAAAAGCAACCACAGGAAATATCTTTCTCCGGATTTGAGTCTTGGTAAAATGTTCGAGTTATACAACAAAGAGACGAGGGATCCACGATCCTACTTTATTTTTCGGGAAACGTTTAACAAAGAATTTAACCTGCACTTTCACCGACCAATTTCTGATTCATGTAAGAAATGTGATCTATTCAATATAAAAATAAAAGCAGCTGATGATGCCGCGAAGACACAGCTCGAATTTGAAAAAGAGCTTCACCAAAGAAAGGCTCAGAGTGCTAGAGACTCCCTTAGAAAGGACACCGAATTGGCAAAACAAGAAAATGAGGCCGTCATTTGTTTTGATTTAATGAAGACCTTACCAACACCTGTACTTACCACTGGAATTTGTTATTATAAGAGGCAGTTATGGACCTACTGCTTCAACATTCATGAAATGGGCACCAATAACTCATTTATGTTTGTGTGGGATGAAACCATCGCCTCTAGAGGTCCTCAAGAGGTGGGTTCCTGTATTTTATTTTACGTGAAGAATTTCGTTAAATCGAAACGACTGATTATGTATTCTGACCAATGCGGGGGTCAGAATCGTAACATCAAGCTGTCATTGTTATGTAATTATATTACGGCTTCTGAAGATTTCACTGTGGAGGAAATAGATCACAAATTCTTGGTAAGTGGACATTCATACTTACCTTGCGACCAAGATTTTGGAATTATAGAAAAGGAAAAGAAATTTCATCCGAATATATTTGTGCCTCAAGACTGGCATGCGGTCATAAAGAATGCCAGAAAAAAAAATCCTTTTAGACTGATTGATATGAATAAGTCAAATTTCTTTTCTACAAAACTGCTTGAAGACAATATTACAAATAGAAAAGTTAGTCAAGCAAAATCAAAAGTGGAGTGGCTGAAAATTCAATGGTTAAGGTTCAGGAAAATCTCTCCCAATGTCATTCAATATAAATATTCCAACCAAGAAGAGGTCCCTTTTGAAACCGTTGACGTCAGTAAAAGAAAAGCTGTTTCCAAAGAAATATCAGAACTCCCACTTCTATATCCAAATGGGAACGTTGTTAATGAAGCCAAGAAGAAAGACCTTCTCGAGTTGATGGCATTTATTCCTTCAATTTTCCATGAGTTTTACAAAAACATAAGATCTTCATCACAAGCGACTGGGGGTGAAGTAACTGGACCATTTGGGGATGAAGATGATTCAAAATAGAGGTTCAAATGTTTGTAATATTAGGAATCAATAAAGTTTTTGATGTAATATTGCGTAGATAACTATGATAACCCACTAATGAACTGAAATTATTTTAACTAACCCACTAATGACCTGAAATTATTTTAAATGCATAGTGGACTAACCCACATTCAAAATTCAAAATGTATTCTTATCTAAGATTTCCAAGGCTATTCATCAAATTTAAGTAAAGCTTAACACATATCGCTTGATTCTAACAACAAAATATTAAAAAAAAAGATTTTATAACACCTTCCATTTCCCACTTTTTTAAAACGCCATTTTCCGTCATTTGTTCATATTGGGGTTGGTCCGTTGTTGCACTCATAGCCTCTTATATAGTTATAACTTTTCCGTACGCACTCGAATGCTCAATGTTTCATATGAAAAAAAATCAAAAAAAAAAATGAAATTTTTTGTCAAAAAAAAATCATTTTTTGTTGTAAAAATATGTTCAATTTTGAATTGGATCAATTTTTTTAAATCAAGAAACATTGAGCATTCAAGCTTATGTCAAAATTACCATGGAAACGCCGTTTTCAAAGCCTCCAATGTTCTATGTTCATTTTTAAAATTTTCCATTTTAAATCACACTGCATGGATTACTTCAACTTGAAATATCTTAAAAAAGGTTACTCCTAGGCACTTCTACAAAGTATACCTTTTTCATCTAAGCTCTAAGTCTCTAAGCATGATGTAAAAATCATTTTTTCAATTTTAAAAAAATGTACGAGTGCAAACAAAAAAGTTCTGACTATTTAAATAAGTGAAAAGGTGTGTAAGTGGCGCAATTCCGTGCTCAGATTTGAATTTTGCATGTCAAACAATCCGCATATATCAAATTTCATCGATATAACTTGATGATTTCATATTTGATTATTTCAAATGTTGAAAAAATCAAATATTAAAATTCAACTTTGACTCTGTTAATATCAACTTTCGGAATTGATAAGTTGAGGTCTATCGCAATATTTTTGTTGCCGTATGTCCCATGACTTCTGGTCCACCCTGTATATCCTTGTATGCTACCGGAAAAATGTAATGTCTAGTGTACAGAATACTGCGTCTCACTATCACCATCGGGAAGTGCAGACCCTGCCTTATCAGAGTGCTTCGCGCTACCGTTGCTGATGACAGTTAACAATATTTTCAAATTTTCGGGAAATGGATTCCGATATTAGTTTTGGAAAAATACAGACGTCTTTTTGGTTGATTGTGGATTTTCTTGTTAAATTCTTACGTTAAATAAAGGTTGACTTTACTGGTTTTTACATGCAGAACTTATTATGGATAATGTCTTTTTCCTGAAATCAATAGAAAATCTATGATAAAAACGTTTTCCATACAAATCCAGTTACTGCGACATACTGGTACAATGAAAATCAAATCAACCGCTGAAATAAATAGAACCTACCTTATACCAAAGCACACGTTATACTGCAACCAATGAATATAATGATATTATCATATTACAAAACTTCGTTTCATTAAGAATACATAAGGCACACTTACAAAATGACAGAAGACAGAAGTGACAGATCGTAAATATATGTAGACAAATGGGCAATGACAGTACTGTTTTCGACTGGCAGTGTTGCCAAGCCTATTTCATCTATCAGTTATTTTATAATTTAATTCATATTCAGCATAATATTTTGATCAAAAGCATGCAGCATATTGTTCTTGGCTTGGCTAAATTTGATGGTAAACTTCAAGACCATACCAAGATAACGACTGAGTTGTCATCAATTCACTTGATATTTATATTAAAGAGTTACTCCGAGCCACGCCACGCTGAACTTGTTTTTCTCTTTTCCACATGGTCTGAGTCCCCCGAATGTGCTAAACGAATGCGGTTATTCGAGTCTTCGATCTTGGCTTGGATGATCTGCCAACGAATCAATTTTGGACATTACACGTCATATTTTTAATTGGCCTCAAAATTCAATTACCAAATTTTCACAAACATTCACTTTTTTTTCTACCTTAACAGGTCAAAAAACTATATGTAAACACAACAAATTAGGTTAAGTCAACTCGCTAAGTTTCACGTACATCAAATGCGTTAACGTATTACGATTACGTTAACGTCTACGTCTTGGCTCAACTTCAACTTTCTAGTATCCTCTGGATTAATAGCTATCATTATTGACTCGTGGTATAATCTACTTTTAAACTTTCGTAAGATATATTCTTAAATAACATCAAGTTTTCTTTTTCGAGAACGAGAAATTTCGAGAAATCTCGAATCGAGATCGAGAAATTGCATTCGAGAAAAACGTCGAGACGAGAGATTATTAATTTCTCGTCTCGACATATCGAGACAAGATGAGAAATTGCCGTCGAGACGAGATTCCTCGTCTCGATGAAACCCTATTTAAAAGTCAAACGGCGTTGTTCAGAACATAATTAGCGGTTGATGCATTTACTTTAAATTGGTGCAATATTAAGTTTAATGCTTTTCCACCCTTTGCCATTATTTCTAGGGTATAAGATACAATTATTTGTGACCAGGCAGAGAGTATTGTTGTCGTCCCTGAATGGCCTAATCAACCATAGTTCCCAAAAGTTAAAAAAATCTGATCAAATCTAAAATGATTTTAGGACCAGACAAGAACCTAATTCTATCTCCTTCTAGTTCACCTCATCCGAACAACAAACACCTTACCCTGGCTGTAGGAATTTTGTCAGGCAAGCCTTCTTAAGAGCCTACATCACCAGCTGATCGGTTCAAAATCGGATTTTGGGTCTAAGAAGCTCTGACCCTGACTGGTTATGAGCTATGGCAACAAGGCGCCGTTCAAGGCAATAGGACCACTTTATTGCTCTTGACCACCGCTGATTACAGTGATAATAATCGTTATTATTTTGTAATGTATCAGTCAGGGTCAGATTATATGATTTTCACTCAAAAACCAAATCTATATTGGTTTTGTCATAATTTTTTTTTCTACTATGCCAAATGCACAGAGGAGTGACAGAAAGACAGTTATTTCAAATAGTGACTACTATTGAACACCTAGTCCTGATTTCAAAACACTAAATGTGAAAGTTGATATTTTATAACCTACAGTTGTTTTGTACAGGGTGATTCATTTTAAGAGTCAGGGTGCCAGTTCTCGTGAACTATTCATCGTAGAGGCTTGCGGCAAAAATATTACCAGAACGGCCAAGAGAAAAACCTGGAAAATATTTTCAAGTTTCTGAAATGGTCGCTAGGGGGCGTAACAACCAACACCAAGTAGAAAAATATGATTTTTATGGAATTTTGTCCAATGAAAATATATCGATGAGCTCATTTTAGGATTTACTGACTATTTACCTACACTTTTTCTCCAAAACGTTTTTTTCTATCTATCATGATAAAGTGGTGGGGGAAGTTCAATTGTTTTATTAAACAAACGCAGATTTCTCCTGTTTCGCTTGATCGATTTAAACGAGCTTGGGCTCATATGAAAGAGCATGATCTGCACTTCAAAAAACAAACTTTTTTGGTTAGGCCGTCGCCGCTAGATGGTGTTAACTGAAATGGTAGCATGTTTTTGAGTTCTTTCCAGAAAAATCAAATGTAATGGTATATTCATTTTTATATATTTTAAAAGGGGATACATTTTCCTATTAAAAAAATAAAAAAAAAAATAAAAAAAAAAGAAAAAAAAATCATTAATTTTTTTGTTTTTTTTTATAGGAAAATGTATTCCCTTTTAAAATATATAAAAATAAATATACCATTACATTTGATTTTATTGGAAAAAAACTCAAAAACATGCTACCATTTCAGTTAACGCCATCTAGCGGCGACACGAAGGTCAAAAATTCAAAACCAAAAAAATTTTTGGAGTGCAGATCATGCTCTTTCATATGAGCCCAAGCTCGTTTAAATCGGTCAAGCGAAATGGGAGAAATCTCCGTTTGTTTAATAAAACAATTGAGCTTCCCCCACCACTTTATTATGATAGATAGAAAAAAACGTTTTGGACAAAAAGTGTAGGCAAAAAGTCAGTCAATCCGAAAATGAGCTCATCGATATATTTTCATTGGACAAAATTCCATAAAAATCATATTTTTCTACTTGGTGTTGGTTGTTACGCCCCCTAGCGACCATTTCGAAACTTGAAAATATTTTCCAGGTTTTTCTCTTGGACGTTTTAGTAATAAATTTTTTTTCCGCAAGCCTCTACGATGAATATTTTACGAGAACTGGCACCCTGACTCTGAAAATGAATCACCCTGTACAGGGTTTCATTATCGTTGATAACATTTTAGTCAATTGTAGGTATTTTGTCTTTGAAGTTATCGAGACGAAACAACGAATACAAACCATATTGTGAAGTTTTATCGAGTAAGTTTTTTTCTGTTTGAAAAATAAAACAAAAAACCAAAGCTTTTCCGAGATATTAACCTAAATCCTAACTTAGTTTTTTTTTAAATGGAATGCATGCCCTGTATATTATTGGATATTTCTATCCTTCTCAAAAATCTCAATATATTTTATAAAGCATATCATATTATACCTATCTTCAACAGTTTGTGGGAAAGTGACGTTGAAATTAACATTTTGCAAAAATTAAATAGTTCACCTACCCTGACAATCATATGTATACAGTGCGTTTTTTTTAAGACGGAACATAGGGATTCCCATGTTAAATTTTCAGACCCATGTTAGCAGTACTTCTTTCAAAGTACACAGCTGAAACTTGCCGTAGATAAACTTTCGTGCTTAGAGATTATGTTATTTCATCAATTAGCACAAAATAGATAAAAAAAAGATAAAAAAATGCTTTTATCTACAACTGTCAAAAAATAGTTGTTATATGCAACCGTCTATAGATATAAAATGTTCCACATATTACACGGCCTGAGAGAAACCCGTGGAACATATTTCTTTATCCACGGGCAGGTCCTTTATTCACGGGCAGTGGGCCAATCATAAGCGAGTATTACCAGTAACGCAGCAACCCACCATACACTTAACTGAGCCGTCCTCAGCTAAAGTGATTGTCAATTGATTCAAAATCGTTCATCACGTGACATGATATTATCATGATAATTATAATGTCACGTGATGAACGATTTTAGATGGTAAATGGAGGACCGCTCTGAACTAACGAAGGCGGTTTGTCAAATTGTCAAATTGTCAGTGTCAACTGTCAAATCATCCACTCGTTTAGTTTTTGTTTGTTTTGTTTGAAAGTAATCAGTCAGAGAGAATATAACAGTAAACGAGAGTATCGGATCAAACGACCGTCCTTGGCAACGAGTTGAACTGTTGGCATCCTTGTCATACTCACTTATTTGTGATGTATTTAGACTTCTCTGTTGCACACTGACGGGAACCAATGGTATCGCGACTTATTCTGTCATCTGTCATCTGTCACTGATGTCATTGATGTTGATGTCACATGTTTGTACGATTATTATTATTATTGTTAAATGATATAAGAGATATATTTTGTGTAAGAACTGTAAGAGGCTAAATTCAGTCGCAGAAAAGGAAAAGTGAGTACTATACCCATTAATTTTCTCACTATTCATAATACGAAATACTGATTGCAGCCGTGAATTTATAGTGATGAACTATGAACTATACCTTTATAGAGTCGATCAAGGGATATTATATTCCGAGGAAACTATAGCTAAGAGAGGTCAGTATAATAATTTTTAGTACAGACATACAGCGTGTCTCACGGTGATCGTCCATTAGAATATCTCAGGAAATAAAGCGATTGGGATTCTGGAAATTTGTATGGTGAAATATTCAAAGATGTTCTTCTCAAATGAAATAATAGCAACGTTGCACGACTTCCGGTTATACCGCAAGTTGGTCAACTCGCTTATTTTAAATGAGACACTCTACATATTATTTCATTTTTGGATTCTATACAAAATTTTAGGTACATTTTATGTATATTATCCAATAATCCAATGCCTAAGTGTAACCGTTTTTGAAATACATATTTTAAATGTTAGGTCAAAAATCACAATTAAAGACAAAAAAAAAATTGTCATTTTCATCATCACAGCAGCCTTCAATATTTGATACTGGATGTTTTTCTTGTGAAGCGGGATCCACTTTTCGACAATAAATACATACAGGGTGATCAAAAACTAACATTAAACATGAATTTGGCCAAATCGTTAAATGTCACTTTTTTTAAATGGGGGGTTTTCAATTTTTTCTATAGTTTTATCTTATCAACAATTCAAAATTACACTAACTTTGTAGAAGGTTATCTATTTCCAAAATTCCGAAAAATTGTCAATTTAAAATTTTTCTTTTAAAAAAAATGTTTGTCAGGTGACCAACCAGAAAACGTTTTTGTATATTTTGGTTGTTTTTGTATGCTGTCACAACCAAGTAAAAAGATCAAACGACATGAAAGCCGTAGCTTAACATCTAATGGGGATAGGGAAATGTTAAATTGTCAATCTGTCGAAAACTGTCGATCTTAGGAATAGACAATCTTTTACAAAGTTAGTGTGATTTTGAATTATTGTTGATAAGATAAAATTATGGAAAAATGGGGTTTCCATTTAAATAAAAGTGACATTTGCTGTTTTGCCAAAAAAATTTTTGATGTTAGTTTTAGATCAGCCTGTATGTATTTATTGTCGAAATAACAATGTAATCTCTTAAAGTGGGGTCCCTTTACAAAATACTGCTGTAATGATGAAAATGAAAATTTTTTTTGGTTTGAAAATGTGTTTTCTGACCTAAAACTTAGAATATTCCAAAAACGGTTAGGCTTAGGTAATATCCATAAACTGTACCTAAAATTTTGCATAGAATCCAAAAATAAAATGATATATAGGGTGTCCCATTAAAAAAAACGAGTTGACACCTACTTCCGGTATAACCCGAAGTTGTGCAACGTTGCTACTATTTTATTTGAGAAAAACATCTTTGATTATCCCACCATACAAAAATTACTTCCTCCTTGTAATTAATTTTGTTTTATTTGAGATCATGATGTAAACGCTGCTGTGACTCCCCACATCCTTCTTAATGTTTAAGATTGGTAATTTAGTCTAAATGTGATAAGAAAAGTAGTTCTTCGTCTGACTATCAAAATGAGCGGCTTCTTAGGTGAAATCAGATATAAATGTTGCGTTCCGTCTTGCAGAAGTGTATATTTGACAAACGTTGCCGATCAAAATTATATTAATAAGCACTTCTTCAAGTTTCCAGCAGATGAACGTCGAAATAAATGGCGCGAAATCTTCTGCCAAAAATATGATATTGATCTAAATTTGTCAAAAACTAATTATCTCTGTCAAGATCATTTCAAACCAGAGGCTTTCACGAATACTCTCCACACCAGATTACACAGATGTGCTCTGCCCTTTTTTGATGCCTAATCTCAGCAAAAAATACAAATACTTTCTAATATTCAAATTCACCCACCTATATGTAGCAATAATACGCTGAATAAGACTCAAACAACAAAAAGGTCTTTCGTGAGCCCAACTCCATATGAAGCCGATTCTGAACCAATAGTAAAAGTAAGGAGATTGGAAACAACCCATAATATAACTTCAGCCAGGCTGTTGTCGAGCATAGGTGAAAAGCGAGTACAGCAATTGACCCCTCGCAAAAGGAAACTATATTTTATGAACAAATTTAGCTTAGAAAAGATTGCAAAATTAAAGAAACGTATTAAAATGTCAAAAGAGAAATGAACTAAAATAACAAAAAGTCAGTCCCAATTGATCGAAACTTATGGTCGCAATCTAGATTCTGCCGGTAAAAAATTGTTGACAGAGCAAATCGAAAACGCAGACAAAAAACGACCAACTTGGAGTACCAAAAATAAAATTTTTGCATTGGCTCTGTATAAACGCGGACCAAAAGCATATCGCTTTCTACAAAAGTTTATGAGACTGCCGTCAAAAACAACGTTTATGAGCTGTTTGCAATCGTTGCCATTCGATACCGGCATCAATAAATCAATGTTATCACGGTTAAAACGAAAAGTGGACACAATGCCAGACATTGACAAGTATGTTTCGTTGGTATTTGATGAGATTCACTTGAGTACCGGATTGCAGTACTGTGTCCAAACAGACAAACGTTGATCTCGGCATCGATGGAAGGTGTAACAAATTTGCCAAACATGCTCTAGTGTTCATGGTTCAAGGATTGCATAGCAAATATAAGAAGCCGATTGCGTATTATTTCACCGAAAATACCATCTCCGCCAAACAATTAAAAGAACTGATCATAACACTGGTTATAGAATTACAGCAGATAGGATTTCAACCAGTAGCAACTATTTGCGATCAAGGATCTACAAATCGTAGTGCCATCAGGAGGTTGATAAAAAGCATCGAGAAACCATATTTTCAGGTGAATGGACACACAATCTATGCATTATTCGACCCCCCTCATCTCCTAAAAAATACACGAAATGAGTTGTTTAAATATAACATCCAATTTGACGAAAACAAAGTAGCAAAGTTTCAGCACATAGTGCAATGTTTCAATTTTGACAAAAGGCGAAAATTTCAAACGCTACGGAATTTACGGGAGTCGTATTTTCAACTAGGACGATTTAATCCCCTTAAAATGAAGGTGTGTGTAGCCGCCAAAACCATGAGCTACACGGTTGCAGCTGCTATTGAATCCATGTGCAGTGGTACAGATTTATTGCCGGCAGCAGCTATCCACACAGCGGAATTTATCGAAAAGGTGGATAGTTTATGGGATTCATTTTGCGGATCAGGAAAGATGAGGCAATGCAAACCTTTAAAAAAACCGTTGTCAGCTTCCAGCAGACACCTTCCGTTCTGGAATGCTATGCTAGAGGACATCAAAAACTGGAACTTTGTTAACAAATCAACTGGTGTAGTCAAGGAGAGTATGCCTTTTAAGAGTGGCTGGGTGCAAACTATTAATGCTGCTAAGGGTTTGTGGACACATTTGGCCACGAGAAAATTCAAATTTTTAAGGACACGTGCCTTGAACCAGGATTGCGTTGAAAACCTATTTGCTAGTATCAGACAATATGGCGCTGGCAACTTCAAACCAAATTGTTACCAGTTTGTATCTGCCTTGAAAACCTCCGTTCTCAACAATTTAGCGTCGTCATGTTCGAAGAGTAATTGCGAGGATGACAATTCCAGTGTTTTAGACAATTTACACCAATTCCTCGAGCCTACAACAAATGATTTGGGATTCAAGCCTATTGTTGTTTGTAATGAATTACTCACCATACCCGTACCTCAATTCAATAGCTACCTAGATCCCGCAAATTTTGATAGTCAGGCTTTGTCCTACGTTACTGGATACTTAATCAAAAAGGTACATAATGACTGTGATATTTGCTTTAATGATCTCACCACCGATACAGTGTTACCTGACCATACATTTATAATGTTTAAAGAATATACCAATGACAAAAAGAGTCTGAATTATGCTAATCTTAATTTAATTAATTTTGTATCTGCTGTAAAATTTTATTTCGATTATGTTATGCCAAATTATGGCCATATCAATAACATCAAGGAGAAGCTTTTCCAGTTGATTATTACGAAAGTCAATTTGGATTGGATGTCGTGTTCAGAACATAAATCTGAATTATCAAAAAAATTTGTTTCGAGTGCTTTATCTTTGATGTCAAAAAAGTTCTGTGATGATATTAAAAGAGACAATGAAGTCGACAATAATAAAAAAATCCATCAGCGAAAGTTACAAAAAGTCTCGAATAAGTAATTAAGTAAGGTACATATTATTGTTTTAAGTGTTGTAACGTTACGGTTACAATTTCAGTTAATTAACGGATTTTGACCTTTTACGGTTAACCGTTATAGTCAATGGTTAACCGCAACCGTGATTTTCCTACGATTCCTAATTACTAAAAAAAACAAGAACATTTTAAAATTAGGCATTATTATGTAAGCTTTTTTGTCTACAAAACTTAAAACAAAAAACTTCTTATTTTTTTCAACTGCTTTGTCAAAGACTGATTGGACTGTCATTCATTTAAAAATATTTTTTTCTTTTTACAGAATTATTGTTTGTTTATTTTGAAGAATATAAATATACGTTTTCTCGTTATCTTTTTTTTTCTTTTTGAAAACCGTAACCGTGAGGAGATCTGTAAACGTAACTTATCATTTTTATTTATTATATGTATTATAGTTATCAACCGTAACCGTTGCAACACTAGTTTTTTGTTAAATCTTGTATCTGTCTTCTTTTATAATGTTCAAAGAATATTCCAATGACCAAAAGAGGCTGATTAATGCTAGTCTTAGTTTAATCAATTTTGTATCTGCTGTAATAATTTTATTTCGTTTACGTTATGCCAAATCATGGCTATGTCAATAATATTAAGGAGAAGCTTTTTTAGTTGATCATTACGAAAGTCAATTTAGATTGGATGTCGTGATTAGAACATACATTTGAGTTATCAAAGACTGATTTGACTGTGATTTAAGAGAATGAGAGTTTATTTTTTATTTTTATAGAATTATTTGTTTATTTTGAAGAATATACGTTTTTTCGTTATTATTTTTTTCTTTTTGAAAACCGTTACCGTGGGGAAAACTGTAATCGTTACTTATTATTATTTATTATACAGTGTGACCCATTTATTGCGGGTCACCTCGATAAAAAGTTTATTTATGGACCGATTTGATTAGTTAGTCAAAACAAGTGAAATATTTCTATGCAGACTAGATTTAGAAATAAAAAATTAGCTTCTTGCGTATTTTTAATTTTTCTGAGAAATCTTTATTAATTTATATTTTCGGGTAAAAAGTGGTTCATAAATAAACTTTTTATCGAGGTGACCCGCAATTAAATGGGTCGCACTGTATGTAGGTAGGGGAGAGTGGTCCACAATGACACATGTTCCACAGTGAATCATTCCAATTTCCCAAAAAACCAATGATTCAACACATCTCGCCATCTTGTGGTTAATCATTCAACTGGTCCTGCTCCCGACAAGAGGAAAACTGTAATCCAATTCGACGCGGTTTGTTCTGTGCAGCTTCTCAGTTGAAAAATGACAGTCAAAGTAACGGCGTGCTAGAACTTTGAGGGACGATTTCTCAGCTGTTTTTCGATTTTTTCGCAATATTTTTGGTGCTAAGGGAAGTTCCAGGCGTGTGAAATGTAAGTTAAGTTCAAGTTGTTTTGAAATGTTGTTTGTTTTTTTTATAATATTTTTTTACTTTGAAGTTACATATGGTCCACATTGAAACAGATATGTTTCATTGTGGACCATCAATGTTTGAAAGTGCCCCATCTATGTTTCAAAGTGCCCATTTATTTCTTTTGATTTCATCTAGGTGTTTTTCGAAATATTGCTTTTTTCAGGGCTAGAAACAGGACGCGGAAGACTGCAAACGGCCTTACATCTGCAGAGACTATGAAGAATGCAATAAATCTGTACAATACTGGCCTGAGTTTGAGAAAGGTGTCTGAAATGACAGGAGTTGCTTATGCCACACTCTTTCGCTATGCCAAAAAGCAAAAACAAGATCCTCTTCAGAAAATTCGGTTCACACCCAATTACAACTGCCGACAGGTTTTTGACACAGATCAAGAAAAAGAGATGGTCCAATATATTTTGAACTTGTCAAAGATGGGTTTTGGTCTTACTGTAAAAGAGTGCAGAAGATTGGCTAACGACATGGCTATACAAAATGAAATACAGGTTCCTGCAAACTGGATTAAAAATAAAGAGGCAGGTTTGGAATGGTTCAGAGGTTTGAGGAAGCGGCATCCCAGTATTAGTATTCGTTCTCCGGAGGGATGCAGTTTATCACGAATGACCTCATTCAACCCACATAATGTGCAGACTTTTTTTGAAAAACTAGAACGTGTTCATTCTCGAAGTGAACACTTTTCTAATGGTTCACGTGTCTACAATTTAGATGAAACCTCGACCACCACGGTTCAGAATCCAAAAAAAATAGTTGCCGGGAAAGGAATCAAGCAGGTGAATAAATGCACAAGTGGAGAAAGAGGACAAAATGTCACTACATGCTGTATTATCAACGCCCTTGGTGCAGCGCTACCACCAGCCATGGTTTTTCCACGAAAAAATTTTAAAACTCACATGACCAACGGTGCTCCTCATGGTACACTGGGACTTGCTACTGCCTCTGGATGGATGTCTTCTGAAATATTTCCGCAAGTTCTGGATCACTTTATCAGGTTGACTTTGTCTACTAAAGAAAATCCTACGCTTTTAATCATGGACAACCATGAAAGCCATGTTTCACTGGCTACTGTGGACAAAGCTCGAGAAAACGGGGTTACTATTCTCACTTTACCACCCCATTGTAGTCACAGACTACAACCTCTAGATGTGAGCGTTTTCTCATCTTTTAAATCACATTACAATTCCACGATAGATAGTTGGATGCTACATCATCCCGGGACACCAATGACCATATACCAAATTGCAGAGTGCGTTGGAACCGCTTTTGATCGATCGATGACACCAAGTAATATTAAATCAGGTTTTAAAAGAAGTGGCATCTTTCCACTAGATAAGAATATTTTTGATGAAAGTGATTTTATGAGTTCAGCTGTAACAGATCGACCTACTGATGAAAATGAAGCATCGACTTCTAAAATGCAGGAGTCTAATGAAGCACGCGGGCTCGATGGCACAGAAATGCAAGTTCCTATCATACAGGAAGAAAAAAAATTCATTTCTCCTCAACAATTCAGAGGTTATCCTAAAGCTTCTGCACGGAAAGGCAATATAAACAGGAGAAGAGGAAAGAGTATGATTGCGACTGATACACCTGAAAAAAACATTTTAGAGGAGAGAGAAGCAAATAAAAAGAAGCCAACAATTAAATTGGTCGAAAAGGCAAAACGTAAAATCGTTGAATCTTCAGATGAAGAGGACGATGATGCGATGTCTCTTTGCTCAGAAATGGAATGCTGGATCCCCGAAGTGAATCCAAATGGATTTGAAGATCTACTGCGCCCTCCAGAAGCTGGCGACTTTGTATTGGTAGAGTTTAAAATCGAAGAAAAAAATAGAAAACTCGTTTACTATGTTGGAATGGTCTTGAAGGGCCCTAGTGGTGAAAATCAAGAAACTGAGGTCGAGTTTTATAGAAAACACACCAAGATTGAGAACAAATTCGTTTTGCCGAAAGTGTCTGACATTGCATTAGTACCTGAGAAAGACATTAAAATGATTCTGCCAAAGCCAAATCAACATGGCAGAACAAAAAGACAAGTGGATTTGATTTCGTTTGAAGTTAGCTTTAGCAATATCGAGGTTCGTTAAGTTAGACAGAATTTGTCTGTTATTTAAAAGAGAATGTAGGCTTGTGTTTTGGGATATTGATGTTTTTTAGTTGGTTTATTAACTTTTCAATAAGTAACTTTAAGTTAAGTTTACTTGAAACTGATTTTTTTATCGTTTTCTATGTTCATCAATAAAAAAATTACCGTGTTTTAATTATTTTCTTATGGTGTTTCAGTGTACCCCATTAGTGTTCCACAGTGAAACAGAAGACATTTTTTTTTAAAATGCTCGACAAAAGAAAACTTACTATTCACATCTTCTTCTCATATTTTTTTGTAGAGATGAATGTATGGTCAAGTGTTATTTCCTTTAAAACTGAAATTAAAGTGCCGTATATAGATATGAAAAATAAAAATAAAAAAATTGTTTTAACGTGGACCACTCTCCCCTATTATTGTTATTAACCGTAACCGTAAAGGTTCGGTTCTGTTTATTTTGTTCTGTTTATGACAATACAATAAACGTTATTAAATATTATTTCGTCTTTCAATCCTTGTTTACATTCTTTCGCATTCAAATAACCCGCGTCTGAGTGGCGTAGTCACTATTGGCCCGTCAGTGTGCAACAAAGACGGAATATATCGTCTGTTTCATTGCCATTTCACACGCATTGATCGGATACTCTCGTTTACTGTTATATTCTCTCTGTAATCAGTGTATAGCATACGGCTGCGTCAAGTGAGCCCCCCCATAACAGAATTTTGAAAAAATATTATACTCGTCAGGGTTGTTCAAAGGTGCACAATTGTGCACTTTTTGCCCGATTCAATGTCAAATTGCACAAACTGCACCCCACTCATGAAAAGTGCACAATTCCCCAACCACCAACCAAACCTTATAGAGACAGGAAACATTGTTTTCTAGGTAAACTTACCTCTCAATTTGCATACTCATACTCTGAAAGTCTGAAATTTCACTTCGTTGAGCCTTGATTAAATACTTGATTTTGATGAACTGTGGCAACATGGCGTCTACCCACGTTGTTGTCGAGTGTCGAAGCCGTCCGTTACCGACCCGTCAGACCGTCAAAATGTACTCCCTTTTACACAAACTTTCGAAGTGTTTAAAGTCATGCTCACGCCAGATTCAATGTGGATGGTAGCATATGATGGCTCTGGTACACTTGAGGACCCCTCGAATTTCGCACTTCTAATGAATTTATTTGAAAGATATCCTGAAATCTTGTACGTTTGTGCAAAAAAATTTATGGAAAAAAAAAAGTTTGTGTTAGTTGGGTTAGTTTGGGTTAGTTTCTTGGTTCTGGGGGGGGGGGCAAATCCACGACTCTCGTAGAAAAACCCATCACGGATGATGCTAGCGGAAGGATATCCGACCCTAGAAGCATCGCCAGACAAAACTCGGTCGAAGTCCAGAAAGACAATACTGGCGAACTTAGCAGGCATGTACTTAAACCAAGTACTAGCGCTAGTAGGCAACACATGGGAGGGGAGCGCAGATCCTCCCTAACGATCGATCTGATGTGGAGCGATACGGACAAAAAATCCGTGAGCTCAACGCTTCCTGGAGACCCGGAGAAGAGCTTTTTTGGGAAAAGTAATTCGAAGCCGCAAAAAACAGAGAAGAGGAAACTTCAAGAAACAACTTTCCAGCAAGAGCAGGACGCTCTGCTTTATAAAAAAAAAGAAAGTTCCGAATATTTCGCACTTAAAGAGGCTCTGGACATGATCTCTACTTTGGGGGAACAACTCAAGAAACAAATAGAACAAAATACTAAGAGGGAGATCAAGGAGATCTCAAAAAGAATGGTGAAGCATATAAATGCGATAAACAACACTTCCATCCAGTCATGGTTAGAGATTAATTAAACAGATACAAAAAGATCGACAGAATGCTCGTAGATGGGGACGCCCAGACAGGACCGCACGTCAAACCAAGGGACATGCTGCGGCATCTGTAGCTACTCGAGCTGTTCTTAATCTAGATATGGATGGTTCAATGCCAAAATGTTGTAAGCGACATTTTTCTTCAACATGAGATTATTGGTGTTCTGGATTTGCATTAATCCAGAACACATCTGTTTTCTCGACTGGAAAAATGTTGTAAACGTATCTAGAAAGTGACTGCTGATATACCAATTTCAAAATTGTTGTAAGCCACATTCGTATATTTTATTTTCAGCAAGAATGTTGTATAAGTCACCTGTTACAAAGCAAATTGTTGTAAGCGACAGAAACAGCTGTTTTCGTGGCGCCTACAACACTTTGCCTCTTCTCAGTTTTAGTGTTGTACTCCGACTTTGGCAGTTTATACAATAAATTATTAGTTATTCTAACAAGTTGTAGCCAGATAAAATAAAGGTAAGTCTTCCTACTTATTTTTGAGTAAATGTATAAATTATTGTACGAAGTAAATCGAATTTTTACGCATTATTTGCAAGATTCTTTTTTTAGGTTACCTATTCCACAAAATTCCTTATTGTTGAGGGTTTTTTCAATTACTATTATTATTATCATTATTATTATTAATTTTGTGTGTTTGAAAATGGTATGTCATGTTTCAATGGAAAAAAGATTTTGAACTTTGCACAATAAATTGAAAGGTAATGAAGTTCAAAGTCCCTTTTCCGTTATTTTTATTATTATGCATTGATACATTAGGGCATTTTTACTTGCAGTTGTTTGCTTGTTTGGATTTGAAATGGAGAGCCGGGCACAAACATTGGTTCGCTTAGCCACAGCATCTTCAATCCCAAGCTCCAAAATCATTGAAAATAGCATTGATCTTTCTGAATGCCCTATAATTTTTGGAAACGACTCTTGTCAAGCTGAATTGGTTTACTTTTCTACTAGCGGTATTCTTCCGGAAGATAATAATGATTTACCATCTGTAGATCTAGAGTATGAAACGCTGAACGAAATTATAATAGATAACGATTGCACTGAATCAGAAGTGGAACAAAATAACTGCATTTTTCTAAGTAATACTGATGGGTCAGGTTGTAATACCTTGCCCATAAATTTAGTGCAAAATGAACAAATTTCATCAAATGACAATTGCATCGAATCCGATTTATATCAAAACAACTTCATAATTCCAAGTAACGCTGATGATTTTACACAAAATGAAGAAGATGCGGTATCTAAAAACGAAATCTTCAGTACTAATGATGGTGAAAAGTCAAATGGAGAGGGTTCCGATAATAATGATGATTTGACTTTAGCCAGATGCTTTGTCAATAAGATTATGTTCTTCCGACAATAAAGCATATTTGAGTTTGAGTTTGAGTTTGCAATTATAATCTAATTATCTAATTATAATCCTGATATCGACAAATATGCCGAAAATTCAGACAGTGGCTCGGGCAGCATCAGGGAACCATCGGTTGACGATGATTGTGATACGGTTGGAGAGAATAGCTTTAGAAAGAAAAAACGAACATGGAAAAAATCTTCAAGAAAGGAAAATGCTATGCATGGAAAAAAGAAAAGAATGCGAGCAAATCCTTGCATTAAAGGAAAGTGCAGAAATTACTGTACACATTTTTCAGAGCAAAATAGAATGGATATTTTTAATCAATATTGGAACATGAACACCTATGAAGAAAAGAAAAACTGGCTACTGTCTTGTGTTGAAGATAAGGCGGTTAGACGAAAACGAGTAGTTGGAGCGAGCCGTAAGTCAAGAACATGCCATTATGCAATTCCGTTTCAAGGCGAAAAGAGAACTGTATGTTTTCAATTTCTTCTAAAAACGCTTGATATTTCACATAGGTTGATATCGTATACTCTGAAGAATTCAACAAATTTTAGTATTACAAAGCAAGACCAGCGAGGTCGGCACGTCCCTAAAAATAAAACTGCAGAGGAAAAACGACATGCAGTAGTAAAGTTCATGAAGGAACTTCCTGCAGTAAAATCACATTATTGTAGGAATAACTCTACAAAGAAGTATTTACCACAAGATCTCAGAAATATCCGATTTTTATACCGACTTTATCAAACCAAGTGCGACAAGGAACTTCATGTTAGTGAACCTGTATTTCGATCGATTTTTAAAAATGACTTCAATCTAGGATTCCACGCACCGAAAAAAGATAAGTGCGCTGTTTGTGAAAGTTCAAAGATAAAGGGTCTTGACAATTGAGAAGAAGAAGAAAAATTCAAGTACTTGAACCATTTGAAACTAAAAGATGAAGCAAAAATTTTGTTTGAAGAGTCTCAAAAACGAGCATCGATTGACCCGAAATTTATTTGCGCCAGTTTCGACCTTCAAAAGGTCCTAAATACACCGAAAGGAGAAAGCATGCTGCTCTATTACTCAAGAAAGTATAGCTATTATAATCTGACAATATACGGAAGTAAAACAAGAGATGGGATTTGCTGCCGGCTGACTCGGTTCATGCCACGGAAGAGTTCCTGATAACTTGCCAGAAACCGATGAGGAGGATGTTTTAGAGTGATGTGAGTAGACTGTTGTTGGTTTCATTTTATAAAAATTATCATTTTTCAGAATAATGAAAATGTTGTATCCACCAAGTTGACTTATTTCTACACCTTCAAGTAAGTTGTAAGCGCCAAAACCACCATCATTAATAAATTTGTGTAAAATTAAAATACTGAATAATAAACCTGACTTACTAATACACAACAGAGAGAGTTTTTGTTATTAATTTGCAATTGGTAAATTTTGTAATAGTTTTTTGCGAATCCTGTAAAAATGAGTCAGTGTCGCTTACAACATTCTGGCATTGAACCATCGATATGATTCGAAAAACCGCTGGGTGGACCAAGAATTCAGAAGTATTTAATAGATTTTACAATAAACCACTTGCGGATGATCCAACAAAGTTTGCTAAAACTATATTATCTATTAGGAATAACGCTATATAAATATAAACAGTAAGCAATTAAGAAATGATGTATTGAGTATTAGTCCCTCATATCCTTTGTTCTTTATGTATGTATTCAAACAAAATACTTACAGTTATATAATATTTTTTCATATTATGGTTGTAATTGGTTATCTATAGGTTCCGATTATGTTTGTTATTAATATACAAAATCATTATTTTGATCAACATGTGAGTGTTTTTTTTATGTTCATAGATCGTAAAAGTTGGCACATGTTCTCTAAACATCTACAGCGAGCGTGAGCAAAACTGTTCGGAATATGAGCCAAGGATAATTGACAGATTGTTCGACTTACCTGTAAGGAGGGACAATCTGAATTATCCGAGCTCATATTCCGAACAGTTTTGCTGCCCACCCAAACCTCACATTCCATGTACGATCTATTCACTTAGGGCCTTTACATGACAATATAATGAGGTCCGTTGGCCAGAATTCGGAGATTGCTGTTACGTTTTTATTTCTTTTAACTTGTGAGTCGTCGCATGAAACGATACTACTACAGCGTAAGCAAAACTGTTCGGAATATGAGCTCGGATAATTTAGATTGTCCCTCCTTACAGGTGAGTCGAACAATCTGTCAATTATGATCAGCAATAATCCCCTTTACCTTTCATCATTCAAGAATGCTGCTGTCATTATCTTATGATTGATCATTCCCTTTTCCTAACATATTCGATTCATCATCATTACGGTGTATCGTAATCTCCATTAGTTAGGAACTGATATGTAGTCAAGCGTAAAATTTTCAATCAAAAGTTATATGGCCATTTCTGCTCTTCTTTATATAAAATAATCCTGTATTTAGCTTAAGCGGACACTGCATATCGTAATCATATCAATAGAATGTAATAGAATGTAACTTTCAGTCTTAAATTAGCCGTTAGCACAACGCTTTGTCAATCGTGTATTGCAACTTATAAAATAAATTGTTTTTTAAAAACAAGAGTTGCATTCTTCAAATCATAATTGGCGCAGTCGGTAGGATACCTTTTCGGAGTACGAAACGTGTTGAGATCCTTACGTCATTGAAGTCTAAATCGCATTAGTTCCGGTACGTTTTACCAAATAACGGTAGTTCCGGTTCTAATCGCATTGACTTTTGGTTTGGATTATGTGCTGCACTTTATCTGTTTCAACAGTTAGGAAAAGGATTCCGAACAACTACACGATTGAGGCAATCTGAGGCTCCTGGTATAATCAATTATTGGTACGCCATTTGAGGAACCAGTTCGAACGTATTGGCATAACTAGCGTTCAATACAGACAGTAATCTACCTGGATAGTGCATCTCTTCAGCGAAGTTATTGGCTGATACAGGACGAAGACTAGGCGTAAGTTTTGAAAATTGCTCCTTATAGTTGTGAAACCCTGTTAGTTAAGACATTTTTGAGAGTTAATGAAGAAATCTGCGAATCAATTTAAGAAACACCCTGCTGATATTACTTATCCCAGAAGGCGAAGAAGTAGTTTAGACGGTGATAATAGCAATTTGACCTTGTTCAACTTTATTCTGAAATTGTTTATAATTTTCCCCTTAATAGTGAAAATAATTCTAGTAATCCTGTACATATTTCAACTTTCAATAATTCTGTAAATACTTCGGTTAATTTGGAAGAACAAAATCAACTTAATATAGTTTTCAAAATGGCTGACGCTTTGAGATCAACGGTATCACTCCTTAAACATTTTGATGGTAAACCATCAAGATTTGAATCTTTTGTGAATCAGATTCATACATTTCATCAAAGATATTTTAATAATGATCCATCTCAGCAAGAATATGTCAATTTGGCTATCAAATCCAAAATTGTAGGCTCTGCTGAAGATTACCTTTTGACTCGACCCGATCTAAGTACTTGGGAAGAGATTAAAACAGCTTTAAGACAAAAGTTTAGTGATCCAGTCACTAGATCTACCTCACAACAACAGTTGATATTTTGTTCCAAAAAGAGTAATGAAACTACTCAAGACTATATCCAAAAACTCAAAGCCTTGGTTACCCAAATAAATACTAAAATCTGTTCTGAAATAGCTTATGTTGAAGCGAGAACAATTTTAATTTCTCAAAATGAACTCACGGCTACTCAAAATCTTCTTGCTAACATTTCAAATGAACTAAGAACCCTACTGATAGTTCAAAATCCTCAGAATTTGGATTCTGCATTTGACATAATAACATAAATAAATGACAATTATGAAATATTGTCAAGCCATGATCAGTTTAAAGACAACTACTTGAGAAATAACAATTTTAGATCAAACACACCTAAACCTCAAAATCCGATAAACAATTTTTATCAGAAATCTCCTAATTTCCAGTCTCGATCTAATTTTACCCCACATGTGAATAATCGTCCACATCCTTCGGGACAATCTCCGAATTTTAGACAACCTTTCAACCATTCATTCAGACCGCAAGGTCAACCATTCAATAAATTGCAGTCAACCCTTCAATAGACCACAAGGTCAATTTTTCAACCAAAAACCTCAGTTTCCCAGACAACAATATCCACAACCCATGTCAGGCGTTTCAGTGCAAAAGAGACCCCTTTCACAAATAAGACCCCAGCAGTCATATTTCCAGTCCACGGGAAAACCCAACTTTTCCTTTCAACAGTTAACTCATCTTGAAAAAGAAGAAGCAAATAATTCATTCGAAGCTTCAGGAGGTCATTTAAATCCAGAATTTGATTACTATAACCCTGAATTTGACTATGATCAAAACACTGAAAATGATAATTTTTATGATTATACTGATCAAGGACATTCTGAAAAGGAAAGCCTAGTAGATCAACTGGAAAATTTTCATTTTCCAGCCTCGGACAAAGCAAACCTTGCCTAATATTGAATAGCTTTCAAGTTAATCAATTACCATATATAGAAATTCCAAATTATAACATCTCTTCTTAGACCTTCCATAGCTGAAACTCATTTTTCCGAATCAATCAAACCACACGTAACCACCCTTCAAACGTGCGCTGGTTAAAAAAAACATCTAATAAAGCCATCATCCCTTTATTCTTATGCTTTGGAATAACTTAACCAATCGAGTTCATTCTTTATCCATTCCATGAATATTTTGATGGTATACTTGGAATTAAAGACTTGTGTAAACTGAATCTAAATATTGATTTAAAAAATAAAAAATTGAAAAATCGATATTTAGAAATACCTTTCCAATACAGACAAAATTTCGATGAGTACAAGATAGAAATACCACCTAATACAATTCAGAAATGCAGTTTCAAAACGAATTTACCTAATCATACAACATGGTTAATGCCCTACTATCGTGATAACGAAGTTGAAATTCAACCCACACTCGTGACAATTCAAAATAAAACTTATACCTTGGATATTTTTAACCATACGAGTAAATCAATGGCTCCTGAAGGAACCATAAATGAAAATTTACCTTTAGAACCATTTGAAATTAACAACTTCGAAATTCTTGACTTGAAACCACCAAACAATCACAGCAATCATGACAAAACCAGTTCAGATAACTATTGGAATTTAAAATCACTAATTAGGTATGAACATTTAAATACAAAAGAACAAACAGAATTTTTCAAACTGATTAAAAAGTTTGAAAAAGTACTTCATAAACCCGGTGATGCTCTAACTTTCTCCAACCAAGTAAAACATACGATAAATACCACTGACGAAATTCCTGTCCACACGAAGAGTTATCGGTATACGTGTATTCACAAACAAGAAGTTAGCAGACAAATAGAACAAATGCTACAAGACGGAATTATCCAGCCATCCAGCTCACCATGGAGTTCCCCAGTCTGGATCGTCCCGAAAAAACAAGATGCTTCTGGTCAGAAAAAATGGAGATTAGTCATAGACTATCGAAAGCTGAATGAAAAAACTATCGATGATCGATATCCAATACCAAATATTGCAGATATTTTGGACAAACTAGGAAGATCGCAATAATTTACAACATTGGACTTAGCGAGTGGATTTCATCAGATTGAAATGGATCCTAAAAGCATACCCAAACAGCATTTAACGTAGAACATGGTCACTATGAGTATACTAGAATGCAATTCGGATTAAAGAATGCGCCTTCGACATTCCAGCGAGCGATGGACAATGTTCTCCGCGGATTACAAGGAAAGATATATTTAGTCTATATGGACGACATAATCATATACTCGACCAGCCTACAGGAACATTTAGAATTTAGACTAATTAGAACAAGTTTTTGAACGACTTATATCCCTCAACACAGAGCTGGGCAAAATACTTTTCAAAAGTATTTAAATACTAAATACTAAATACTTCTTACAAACTAAAAGTATTTAAATAATAATTACTAAATACAAAAAGTATTTAAATACTTTTGAAATGCAACTACTATATTCAAATACTTTGTGGTTATTAAAACACTTTGGAAATCATGTAATTTGATAAATCGTTGATATATTATAAAAAAATAACAAAAGAAGATTCTCTTAAAAATTAACATAAAATAAAATGTATTCAAAAATAAAACTATGTTGAATCCTATCAAATATAAAAAAGCAAAACAAAACAAACTTTTTTGGCAAAATAAAACAACAATTCTCAGGTAGAGCTACCCATCAACATACAAATTCAATGTAGATGTTATCATATGTTCCTGTTTGCCAAGTGGAAATTTGACTGTTCCACTTTTAGGCCTTATGCCTGGTTTACATTCATTTTGAAGGGGAACTGCCAAATTTCCACTTGGCAAACGGGAATCATATGGTAACATCCACATTGTATTTAGCGTTAGCGTGACTTTGAACACAAATACAATGTAGATGGAAGCATATGATTCTCGTTTGCCAAGCGGAAATTTGACAGTTCCAATTCGAAAACAAATTGAATGTAAACCTTACATTAGTTTGTCAAGTCGGCTCAGTGCGTTGTTTGAGCTCAACGTTGCCAAGCTGCAAATGGGACGTTTTATCAATAGATTGGGATGGACACGTTCATTATTTGCAATCAACACAAAATTATGGTACAAAATGCGTACCATAATGGTTTTGTAGGTACATGGTACAAGCATTATGAATTATGGTCCATGTACCATAATTATGGTACGGTTGGCAACACTGTGAAACTGCAGAGTGCCGGCCGGACCCAATCCGCGCGCAGCGAAAGAAGTGGATGTCAAAATCCACAGCCAGAGGACGCCAGAGGTAAAATTGAAAAGATTATTTGCGGAACTAAAAGTATTTAAATATTTTATAGAGAATTTGAATACTTTAAATGTATTTAAATACTTCAAAAGTATTTCAAATACTTCTCGAAAGTATTTAAATAATAAATACTTCGAAAAGTATTTATAATTACAAATACAAATACTTCTCCGAAAAAGTATTTAAATAAAAAGTATTTAAGTACTTTCTTGTATTTAAATACTGAAAAGTATTTAAACATACAAATACTGCCCGGCTCTGCCTCAACATGAAAATACAACCAGACAAGTCAGAGTTTTTTCAAAAAACGGTAGAATTCCTAGGACATGTTGTGACCCCCGAAGGAATTAAGCCAAATCCCAAAAAGATGGAAGCCATAAAAAACTTCAAAAGTCCGAATACTCCCAAAGAGATAAAATCTTTTGTCGGACTTGTGGGCTACTATCGAAAATTTATCAAGAACTTTGCGAAAATTACGAAGCCGTTGACTCATTGTCTAAAACAGAATATAAAGTAAGTTCACGATAAACCATTTATTACAGCGTTCAACCTTTGTAAAGATCTTTTGACCAATGACCCGATTTTACAATTTCCTGATTTCACGAAACCCTTCATTTTAACAACTGATGCATCCGACTATGCCATCGGAGCAATTTTTTCACAAGGAACAGTTGGATCAGATTTACCCATTGCGAATGGAAGTAGAACCCTCAACCCGGCTGAGTGCAAATATTCGACTATCGAAAAAGAATTACTTGCAATGGGCCACTAAGTACTTTCGACCATATTTATTTGGTAGAAAAAAAAAATTGTAACTGATCATAAACCATTACAATGGTTTTTCTCCATAAAAGAACCTAATTCCAAATTGGTCAGATGGAGATTGAAATTACAAGAGTACGAGTACACAATTCAATATAAAAAAGGAACACAAAATGCAAATACAGACGCATTATCGCGACCACTAAAAGAAATGTACCCGACAGAGATAACTAAATCACCACCAACCCATATGTCAGCAGCATGCGACGAAGAAGAAAAATCTGATGATCAATACTTGTGGCTAGAAAAAATTAAACACTTTTTTGAATCACAAGAAAATTTATTTGAACATCCAAGAAAAATAAACCAAGAGAAAAATCCAAAAATAAACGTAATATCGAACATAAAAATCAGATCTTCAGATCCACAACCATCTATTAGTAATGAACCTTTACAGGAAGAAGAACAGCAACCCATAATTGACAGAATAGAAAATGTATCAGATACAGCAACAATACATACTTCGTTAGAGGATCCCATTATAGGAGCTGTATATGTAAACAAACCTGTAAATTTGTACAAAAATCAAATAAGTGGACACAGAAAGAGAAATCTTATGTAAATAGTACAAAATCATCATCGAAACAAAAAAACGATTGATCATCTTCATCAGTCAAGATCCAACAACAGAAGAAATCCAAGAAGTCTTACGAGATTATCTACCACCAGATATGTATTGCCTGCATTTCCCCAATAAGGAATTAGAGCCGGCGATAATAAGAATATTTCAAGAAACTTTCAGAAATAATGCATACCAACTTGTGATTTCTAACACCTTACTTCAAGATGTAGAAGACATGGACGAACAAAAAGGTATTATAGAAAGACACCATACAACAAAAACTTCCCATGGAGAAATGACCGAAAAGAATATCAAGCAAAGATATCACTGGCCTAGTTTGGAAAGAGATGTAATTAATTACGTCAATACATGTGATATATGCCAGAAAACCAAATATGACCGACATCCCTATAAAGTTATCAAGAAGCCTACCCCAATTGGATATAAACCACTAGAACATCTGAACATGGATGTATACTCTATATCCGGTCAAAAATACTTGACAATCAAAGACAATTTTTCAAAATTTGCTGCTGCTTATCCTATGAATGAAAATGCAATAGAGATTTGTCAAAATCTGATAAAGTTCTTTTCTAATCATGGTACCCCCTCAAAAATAACCACTGACAATGCACAGACTTTTAGGAGTAATTTAGTGCAGGATCTATGCAAAACATATCAAATAGAGTTACACTTCACTACTCCGTACAATCCCAACTCTAATTCACCAATCGAGCGCTTTCACTCAACGATAAGAGAAAGTATGCTAGCCTTAAGAAATGATCATAGAACTAAGACCATCCAAGAATTAATGGATATAGCACTTCTTAATTATAACAATAGCATACACTCTTCACATGACCACACACCATTTCAAATACTAAAAAGAAATTTGAACTACCAATTAAATTTCGAGAAAAATATCAATCAGATACAAACTGATCATATACACGAACTTGCCCAAACTTTCAAAGACCTTAACGAACACGTTAATTCAAAATTAAATGCTAAAAAGGCAAACGTCTTGGCCAAACTAAATAAAAAACGAGAAAATGACCCAGAAATACCGGATGGTACTAAACAACTCGTAAAAACACCACATAAAATAGGACTAAAACTAAAACCTGAATACAAGACAATACAATTTACAAGTCAAAGACATCCCAAGGACGTTAAAAAAGATTCCTAATCTTTTCAGGCAATGAAGATCATTCTTCTACTTCTTCCACTAATCATCCAAGCTCAGTACCCTATCGATGAAATAAGTAACCCCATATTACCGGTCTACCAGGGAACTAGTTACATGATAACTAATTACCATCATTTTTATTACCATGTAAATTTAACCAACATAAAAGATTGTGTTCAACAAAGAAAATAAACAATTTTACGAATTAATTCGACTTTAGAAAATTCTAGTTTACTATTAAATAACTTGTTAATCAACAAAGTTCAGAATTTAATTAGTCAAATAGAATCAATTGAATCATTTGTAAACCATTATTCTACTCCAAAGAAAAGAGTTGAAAGAGGACTCTTTAATTTCTTAGGAAAACCACAAAAATATTTATATGGCACCATAGACGATGACGATGGTGAAAGATACGATTCTCCAAACTAATCAAGAGACTCTACACAAGGATTTATCAGTTACCCAAACAGTCATGAAACAATTAACAAAGGACATTCATTCACAGCTGATCAACCTTAAGACGAATCAACAAACGCTCTTGACCCGCGTTAATGAACTTGCAAAGACAACGGAATCCTTAACTACAACGTCATATCTCATTTTACTTCTCGACACTTTAGAAAACAGCATACGTTCTATTCATGAAATACGTAGTAATGTGCAAAAAGCAATTAACTTTGCAGAACTTAATATGATGCATCAAAGCATTTTTAAGTACAAAGAGTTAAAAACTATTGTGTCAAAACTTGGTCCCAAAGTCAGAATCCCGTTTCATGATATAATTCGATATTATGAAGTGGCACACGCGGACGTGACAATCAAAGACAACCTAATAATATTTTACGTCGCAATCCCTTTGATTTCAAACAAACCCTATATATTGTACAGAATGTATCCAATTCTAATTAATAACAAAATAGTGACAATAAATAATCCCTATGTATTAAGATCTAGTGATAACTTCTACAATATCAAAGTGAATTGTTACAAAATAGAGGAATTCTCTTTATGTCCCTCAAATTTGTTAAATCAAAATGAGCCTTGCATTCCAGCAACCATGTATTTGACAAATCATTGCCCTTTGACCCCAATCAAATATAAAGACACTTCTGTAACACAATTGGAAGATAATTCCATCATATTGATCCCGACTTCTTCAGAAAAAATTTACTTCCAATGTCCCAGTCAACACACCATTGAAACAGTCAACAAACCAACCCTGATTTTACCCTCTGATTGCAAAGTAAAAATTAAAAATATCTTCTACGATTCTCAAAAAATTGATACTATCAGTTTGAGACTAAAACTTCCTTCGATATCTATTGATCAAAAGTTAGTACAAGAAATCGAACCTTTGGAATTGAAAGAAATAAATCTCGAGAATGTTCAAGAAGATTTGTCGTTCATCCTTTAAAAACCTTTGATGTTAAAAGTAATGGACTTTCAATTACCACATTCATATAAATCATTGTTGTAATCATAGTGCTAATCATTTATGTGTGTTACAAAAGAGCTCGAAAGAATAAGCACGATGTAAAGGTGGACATAAAACTTGACCCTTTCGAAAATCAACCCCGATTTTCTCAAACTTAAGGAGGGAGGAGTTATATGGCCATTTATGCTATTCTTTATATGAAATAATCCTGTATTTAGCTTAAGCTGACACTGCATATCGTAATCATATATATATCCATGCAATAGAATATAACTTTCAGTCTTAAATTAGCCGTTATCACAACGGTTTGTCAATCGTGTATTGCAACGTATAAAATAAATTGTTTTTTAACAACAAGAGTTGCATTCTTCAAATCATAATTCAAAGGTCACATCACATCGCGACGTGACAGTAGTGATCAGCTGTTCACCTGATGAATAATGTTAATTTTAACTGAGTACAGCCCTGACCACGTGGCCATATTGGAGTGGGCATAAGCTCCGCCTAGTGGTCCCATTATTTATGCATAGCCGTATATGACTACGGCATCTCTGCCCCTATTGTATCTCAATGGTTGATGTTAATGTGACTGTCATTTCATTTTAGATGTATTCTTTTGTTTTTTGATTCTGGACTCTCTTTTAATTGATTATAGACCCTTGAAAAAGTGGCCATTCGCCACGAAACGTTGGGAGACAAAATAGAATAGTGGTTTTCTTTGCCTGCCCTCATCTCGCAATACTTCTTATTGTACTGTCAATGTTCCACGTATGTACACGGTACGTACTTTTTGGAGGATTCGTAGTAGATTCGTGGTATGTTCGTGAAATAAGGTTCCGAGAGGAACTTCTTCGAATGTGCTTTCGAGGATATCTTAATATTCTACATTACCTCATAATAACAATTATTATAACCTCATCAAATTATGGATGTAATGTTTTTATCAAATGTGGTTCTTATTTTTGTTAACTATTTGTTTTGGTAATACATATTATCTGATAATAATTAAAAATTATTGTACTTTTTCCAAAGGAGAATTCAGTTGAGGCTGTCCCAGATACATGGTTTATAGAATCCTCGAGGGAATGTTTTTGACCTTCTAAAAGTTATAGAAGAGAACAGATATATTCGACTCACTCATCCAAAAACGTGCTAGTCCCCAGTGTGACAGAAACGCTCATTTGGCTGTAATTCTATTATGTTATGGTATGTACAGGGTGATTCATTTTCAGTCAGGGTGCCAGTTCTCGTAAACTATTCATCGTAGAGGCTTGCGGCAAAAAATTTTATCACTTAAACGGCCAAGAGAAAAACTTCGAAAATATGTTCAAGTTTCTGGAATGGTCGCTAGGGGGCGTAACAACCAACACCAAGTAGAAAAATATGATTTTTATGGAATTTTGTCCAATGAAAATATATTGATGAGCTCATTTTCGGATTTACTGACTATTTACCTACACTTTTTGTCCAAAACGTTTTTTTCTTTCTATCATAATAAAGTGGTGGGGGAAGTTGATGATCTGCACTTCAAAAAACTTTTTTGATTTTGAATTTTTGACCTTCGCCGTCGCCGCTACATGGCGTTAACTGAAATGGTAGCATGTTTTTGAGTTTTTTCCAAAAAAACCAAATGTAATGGTATATTCATTTTTATATATTTTAAAAGGAGATACATTTTCCTATTAAAAAAATAAAAAAAAACAAAAAAAAAATCATTAATTTTTTTGTTTTTTTTTGTAGGAAAATGTATCCCCTTTTAAAATATATAAAAATAAATATACCATTACATTTGATTTTTTTGGAAAAAACTCAAAAACATGCAACCATTTCAGTTAACGCCATCTAGCGGCGACGGCGAAGGTCAAAAATTCAAAACCAAAAAAGTTTTTTGAAGTGCAGATCATGATTCATATGAGCCCAAGCTCGTTTGAATCGGTCAAGCGAAACGGAAGAAATCTCCGTTTGTTTATTAAAACAATTGAACTTCCCCCACCACTTTATTATGATAGATAGAAAAAAACATTTTGGACAAAAAGTGTAGGTAAATAGTCAGTAAATCCGAAAATGAGCTCACCGATATATTTTAATTGGACAAGATTCCATAAAAATCATATTTTTCTACTTGGTGTTGGTTGTTACGCCCCCTAGTGCCCATTTCAGGAACTTGAAAATATTTTCCAGGTTTTTCTTTTGGCCGTTTTAGTAATAAAATTTTTTGCCGCAAGCCTCTACGATGAATAGTTTACGAGAACTGGCACCCTGACTCTGAAAATGAATCACCCTGTACAGGGTGTCCCAACGATAGAGTAAAGTAGGTTTTATCATATAGGATATGAAAAATATCAATATCAATATGCGTCACAGGTTAGGGGTGTAAATAGCGCACATTCTGAAAATATTTGGAAACATACAGGGTCACAAAAGTATGGCACGAAAAAGTATGATTTTTTTGAATGGAATGCCCTGTATTTGATTTTATTTCTGGATTCTTTGTGTCACTATAAACATTTTTTGTTCTATAATATATGGGTCTAAATTTGATAGTTTTTGAATTATTCGAAATTAACGGAAAATTTTGCATTTTCATGATATTGGAAAATGACTGTTTTCTCCCTTATTTAAGACATTACACTCTTGAGATTTGGTGGGGATAAGGACTAGAGTCATATCAAAGCTTCCACATAAAATATTCGCTATTTGTTATACAGGGTGTTTTTTATAATGGTCCAAATTTTTCGATTTTCAAAATAAAAAATTTCTTTTTTTTTAAATGGTACACCCCTTTTATTATTACTATAGTGAATTGAGTATTTGAAAACCTATCAGTTTTGCTAATAATGTCCTATACCTATCTTCAATAGTTATCGAGAAAATTCGAATTTTCCAAATCGTTCGGTCATATTATATGGAATGTATGGCGATCACCGGCCGTTGCCATGGAAAAAACAAAAATTATTGTTGACAGAAGTAAAAATTAATCCTTTCTTTTTGATCCATATTTTTGGCTATGGACTATCCACTGAATGATTTGATTGACATGATCTATGTATTGGGGGAAGCCGAGAGAAACCCTCTACTGGCTCAAAGAATTTACCGAACAAAATATCCCGAACGGCGGCTACCCACTACTCTCTGTTTTCGAAATGTGATGGAAAGGTTTGATTCCAGTGGAAGTGTTTCATACACGAAACGTAAAGTTGTTAACAAGAACGCAGCAAACGAAGAAAAAGAACTGGATATTTTGTTACATATTGGAGAAAATCCCCATGTAAGTAGTAGGGCATTATCAACTATATGCAACACTTCGGACTGTGAATCGGACAACAAAAAAATTCAAATACCAGCCTTACCATATTCATCTTCATCAAGAATTGCTGGAAAGAGATTTTGAAAAACGAGTTCAGTTTTGCAATATCATCAATCAACGAATTCAGTTGGATAAAAACTTTTTGTGCAAAATTATGTTCTCCGATGAGGCGACATTTAGAAGCAACGGGGCTGTAAACAGGCATAATATGCACTATTATGCGACTGAAAATCCATTTTGGCTACGAGAAGTCCAACATCAAAATTATTGGTCAATAAATGTATGGTGTGGCATCCACCATAACCAAATCATTGGTCCCTTCTTTTTTGATAAACATTTATCGGGTCGCAACTATTTGAATTTCTTGCGTGAAGAAATGCCTCTGCTACTTGAAGATATCAATTTAGTCGAACGGGCAAATATGTGGCTGCAACAGGATGGTGCACCTCCACATTACCATCGTGATGTACGGGCATTTTTGGATATGCAATTCCCAGGAAAATGGATAGGACGTGGAGGTTCTATTCCGTGGACACCGAGATCATGCGACTTGACTCCCCTCGATTTTTTTTTATGGGGATTCATAAAAGACCGAGTATACTTTACCAAGCCAACCACCATGGAAGATATGAAAAATAGAATACGGGACGTTTGTCATTCAGTGACGCCTTTGATGTTATCAGAAGTCAGGCTGAATCTTCAAAGAATACTGAATCTGTGTATTCAACAGGGAGGTCACCTTTTTGAACATATATTACGACAAAATATCGATTAACAATTTCAATATTAGTATTACCTTTGAATAATAACTTGAAACTTGGCATAGTTTATCGTTTTATTGCAAAACACAAGGTAGCGATTTAGAAAATTCGGAATTTCTCGATAACCATGAAAGATAGGTATAGGACATTATTTGCAAAAATGATAGGTTTTCAAATACTCAATCCACTACCGTAATAATAAAAGGGGTGTATCATTTGAAAAAAATGATTTTTTTTATTTTGAAAATCGGAAAGTTTGGACTATAGTAAAAAACACCCTGTATAACAAATAGCGAATATCTCCGGTTCAAGCATTGATATGACACTAGTCCTTATCCCTACCAAATCTCAAAAGTGTAATATGTTAAATAACGGAGAAAACAATCATTTTTCCATATCATTAAAATGCAAAATTTTTTCGTTAAATTCGAATAATTCAAAAACTATCAAATTTAGACCCATATATTATATAACAAAAAATGTTCATGGTGACACATAGAATCCAGAAATAAAATCAAAAACAGGGCATTCTATTTAAAAAAATCATACTTTTACACGCCATACTTTTGTGACGCACCCTGTATGTTTCCAAATATTTTCAGAATGTGCGCTATTTACACCCCTAACCTGTGACGCACATTGATATTGATATTTTTCATATCCTATATGATAAAACCTACTTTACTCTATCGTTGGGACACCCTGTACAAACCTATCACATTACAAATTATTACTATGCATTTATTTCAACTATTCCGGTACATAGCCCATATATCTGCGTTTATTCTGCCTATTATATTCAACGTTAGCCTAAATCAAAATATGTTTTAAATTTTTGATATGATTTTGACACCGCGAAAAGAAAAGATAAAAAAAAACGGAATGTAGCGATTTGTCGTCATCTGATAAGTCGTATATTGCTACAAGTAAACCGAGAAAACGGAAAAAAAATCCAAAATATCAATCTGATTCCAGGTCTAAAGACTGCCGATCTGATATTTCAGATGACAAAGATTTCTCTCATCCCTCATATAAGCTATCAGGTAAGTACTATGACCGACTACCATAAAAAACTACTGTGTCAACGTCTGAATAATAATTATAACAAAACCGGATATTTTACATACAGGGTGTCCGGATATTCAAGATTCAAGCGACAACGCTCAAGAGGTGAGAGATCTTGCATTTTTATAAAACTGGAGATGGGGACATACAGCCTTAAAGTGCTTAGTAATCAAGATACAGCATGACAAACTTTTATTTTTCGATTTGATTTTTGTCAATTATTCCTCATCAAGACGACACATTTTTTTTTATGACAAAATATCAGAGTTCATTCACGGTATTCATATCACTAGTAGGGGGCGCCACTTACGCCACATTGAGCTTATCTATAATATTATCAAAGCTTTTCTCAAACTTGTTGCGTCTATATTTGAATATTGAAGAGTCGATTCACCAACCTTTTTTACTCAAAAAGATGTACCTTGTTTGAGTCTCCAGAGGAAGGTAACCGTTTTCGAGATGGCCTTGGAACAAACTGAAGGAATGAATATCTGTATTTCCGTAAGAATAAATGTCAGGACCAAAAAATAGATCTTTGACATAGCCAATTTTCAAAATAATAGGTATGGAAGTTCTAACAAAAATCGAAATGAAACTTGAAAGTTTGAAACCCTGTATGTTGAAAACTAAGTTTTGGGCGTCCCCATCTCAAGTTTCAAAAAAATGCGAGGTATATCACCCCTCAACGGCTGTCGGAATATCCGGACACCCTGAGTTATCCGCCGTTCAAGCCAGGATTATGCTGACCGAGCATACCTATCCAATTCCACTTTATAATAATGCTTATGCTTTTCTCGCTTTGATTAGTCAGTCAGTTGATGGACGTTGTAGAGCTTTTATGCCTTATCAATTTTTCGTAATTCACAAGTGAATAAAATTGATTTAAAAAACAAACTTCGAGAAACGTGTTATTTAATTCCTGTATATTTGAAGGTGGTGGTAGTAATAAACTTTTTCATAACCACAATCATAACCAATAACTTTTTAAGCCAAAATCATGATTGTTGTATACAGGGTGTCTCAAAAACAATTGGACATAAGGTGACATTAGATTCCTCACAAAAAAAAAATCTCGTACTTTTCTTTAACTGCAAAATTGATTTTTCCGCCATATTTACTTGAAAATGGTATGATTTGTAAAAGTGGCTAGAAGTAACCCTTTTCAAGATATTAGCACTCAAAGTAATTCATGTAATGTCAAAGTCAAAGTCAAAAAAAGCTTTATTGTTTTAACTCTAGGTTATTAACAAAGCCTTTGCTGAATCAATATAAACAAAACAAATCCAGTATAAGTTGTAAAAATAAAATAAAAAAACTGGACAAAGGTTATAAATTTTGACAGACATCAATCAACACTAAACACTATAATAATATAAGATCCGCAATTGTATGTACATAGAAAGACAAATAAGTTTTAATCCAAAACATTTCGCGAAACACTAACAGATAATATCAGTCAAATTCAGTCTCATAATATTCTTCTAAAGTATAGTATGACCCAGCTGCCAATACCCTTTTCACAGCTTTCTTAAACATATTCAGGGAATTCATTTTTCTAACCCGTGT
Organism: Orchestes rusci; assembly: GCA_958502075.1. NCBI lineage: Eukaryota > Metazoa > Arthropoda > Insecta > Coleoptera > Curculionidae > Orchestes > Orchestes rusci. The sequence goes on along the minus strand of OY293313.1, from coordinate 16,443,162 downwards.
TGACAGATGATTAAAAAGTTTTCTGCCTTCAAAAATAAAAGACTTTTTCACCAGTTCGGAGTGTGGTATCGGGAGTCTGAATGAAAACGGATTGCGAGTTGGATATGATCCAATCTGATTAAGTTCATGTCTGTGTTTCTTGAAGATTAAGATCACTGTCTCCAGTATGAATAAGGAACAAAGTGTTAATATACCACACTGATTGAATAATTGACGACAGGATTCTCGAACTTTGGCTCCACATAGATAACGAATAGCCGTTTTCTGAAGTAAAAATACCGATGTAAACGAATACTGAGGACAAACTCCCCAAAAGGCAATGCCGTAGCGAAGATGACTTTCAATAACAGCATAGTATGCATTTCTGGCCATAGCGAAACCCAGACTACTTCTAATTATTTTAACGGCATAACAACCAGACAAAATTTTATTACACACCCCAGATATGTGTTCCTCGTATTTTAATGAGGTATCAATCGTCAGGCATAGAAAACGATTGAATTCAGGAACAGGAAGTGGTAAAGTGTCCATACAAATACCCCGAGTTACACACTTGAAGGAGAGGATGCTTGTTTTTGATGTGTTGAAACAAAGACCATTGGAATCACACCATTTTTTTACCCTCATTAGGTCATTAGAAATGTTGTTGGTTAACCTATCTAGATCCACATCACGCCACAAAATAGTTGTGTCGTCGGCGAACAAGGTAAAGACTCCTTTTATTAACATATCCGGCAGATCGTTTACGTATATTAAAAAAAGTAAAGGACCAAGAACAGAGCCCTGTGGACCACCAGTACCAACCATTTCCTCTTGAGAATATTTACCGTCAAATGACACTGTCTGAACTCGACCACGCAAATAAGACTCAAACCATCGCAATGATACGCCCCTAAAACCATACCTCTCGAGCTTCCGCAGCAGTATTCCGTGATTCACGCAGTCAAATGCCTTTGATAAATCACAGAATACCGCGGCAGCAATATCCCCCTGATTCAGTCTGTAACTTACCCCTTTTGATTAGGGTGCTGAAGGTGACCTTTGATTGGCCAGATACTCAAACACAATTGGAACTTTAGTCATTTATTGATTAACACTTTCTCCAAGGAAGCCACCCCAGCAAACATGCCATCCCGGCAATGTAACTCTATAGTAACGGCGATGCCTGCAATTCTCATTGGCAATGTACAGGCAGTTATCACCTGAGGAGTATCAATTTGGCACGCCGGCCGTCATTTGGCCGCAAGGCATTTTGCCATGATGGATAATTGATGGCAAATCACTTCTTCACCATCAAACGTCAAGGAGTGATAAAAAAACACCACCAATTCAGTGCATTATATTTATTGGCATATTTCAGTTCTGGTTCTGATATAAAAAAAAAATGTGGTTAGGATAACAATAACCGGGACAATATCTAAAAAACTAAATGCAATTTATTGTCTTTTTCTGTTTGTGCGTCCTCCTATGCGAGGCCCTTAAAGATAACGTGAAATTGTTGACTGGAAGTGGATTAGCCTTGAGTGAGTCTGCAATCTGCAATAAAAAAATGGAGATTTCATGTTTGAGTGCTTGAATCGCACATTTTAGCAATATATGTTGAGCTGATAAACGCCTTCCTATGCTTCATTCACTATTGTTGATATAAGTACAGTACTTTCATCAAGTATCAGACAATGATAGGTACAAAATCAACTGATGCATTTCTAAGAAATAGTAAGATATAAAACGTAACATTCTTACCACAAATAAGTCGAACCATACCACTAAAAGCATATGAAAGGGTGGCTTTTTATTCCGTCTTGCCTATTGTCCAGTTTTGATTACACCTTTAAATGTTGATAGACTGAGCCATTCGTGTCCAATGAGTTCGGACATAACCCTTTTTTTGTAGCATGTGCATATGTAGCTTCTTGTGTTCTTTCCCCAATAAGTCTTGGAACGTAATCAAATGCACGAATAACCACCTGTACTGTGAATGAATTTGTTTCAATTCAATACGAACTTATTTTTGTTCCACACTCACTGCACAAATCCACAAATAAACATGTTTTTGAACTGAAACGAACAAATGTAGTAATTTGAGATTCCTAGTGAAACACACTGATGATTTTAGAAGCACTTTTAATGGCGTGAAAGCATGAAAAAAGGGGCACACAAACTTGGTGATGAAATATCGGTTAACAATTATTGCTTGACAATTTCTAACTCGTGACATGACAGTATTTTAACATCTATCAAATGTCAAACCTAAGGGTTTGTCTACACATATTTAGGGACTCCATAATGCACTGTACACACTATGAGTGCATATTCCTATAAAGATTGATTTATAAACTTGCCGTCCGCCGTTACGGTTGACGTTCGCCGGTGACGCTAACGTTGCCGTCGCCCAATGCATTTATAAACTATACCGTCGATTGTCATCGAAGATTTTCAATTTTTTTGTTCACTTACTTTGAAGTTAATGTGTTTTAGTTCAGTGAGATTTGGTGACTGACTCGAGTATATTTTGGTACAAATCTCAATTTCATGATATAAAAACATGAATTATGGGAACAAAAACCTATTGAGCCATTTTCCTATGACTTCATCTACGAACGGCGGACGGCAAAAGATGGAGATGAACGATCTCTAGCCTTGCGTCAACGGCAGACGGCATGATATAAATGTATGCAGGCGCGTCCATATGTCTATCTCGAACGTCAAACGTTAGCGTTAGCGGTAACGGCGTACGGCGAGTTTATAAATCCCACTTAAGAATTGCTCTGCCAAAAACAAATACCGGGATCCGGGATCTGCGTCTGCGCATTTGTCAAATGTCAATTGTAAACTGAAAATATTGGCATCTCAGTCTAAAAGTACAATTCATGGATTAAATATAACGTATCGTTTCCTATTTACTCAATGATTGATAATAAAGCTTTACATGAAGATCACCAGTTAGCATGTGATTGAGCATTGCTGTATGCAAGGCTATTAAAAGGCATTGGCTATTGTATAAAGAAAATGTAACTTGGCTTCACAGGCATATTGAAAATTGGAAATTTGCCTTTTTATGGGTAATGTGCCAGTACCTTTTCTTTATTTGACAAACAATGCATGTTTGCAGTTGTTATTATTTTGCAAATAATGCACATCAATAATTTGCCATCATGATGCCAACGATGCCATCATTAAATATGTACCTTGCCGACCAAAGGTGTTTGCTGGGACCTTTGTTACAAACAATTGAAATGGTACTACTACGGCTTGATATGATAGGTTAACGTTAATCTTCGGTACTGTATTACTCAATATTTATGAATATAACTGAATAGTGAAGTAATGTGTTTAAAAGATTTGCATACCCAACTCAATTTAATTCTATACACAATAAATTAAATCCACCTACTTTGAACTTCAGGAATCAGCTACCAAATACAGCTACACCGCTACAGCAATCGGTAACAGGTTGGATGGTCTTAACCTCACAATCGGTAACTCTGGCAACTCTGACACTTGGCATTAACCCGGCAGTTTTGGTTGAGTGGCTCGCAATTTACACATCAAAATATCCCCCTCAGTTATAAAGGAATAGGAGTGCCTTACTCCTATTTCATTTACTTCAACATTGTAATTAAAATCCCATGAGCGCAAAAAAAAACCATTCCTATAAAAAAAACTGAGATAGGAACCTTTGACCGTTCAAGGTTAGGTTGCGAATTCCCTGAATTTCCCCATTTAAAAACCCCTTTTTAACTTCAAACTTACCCAGTCAGTGTGGCGCCTTGCCTACAATTTTGCTGGGTGGTTTTTCCTCAACTTTCTTGCTTTTTCACTAGGACTTTTTCTGACGTTACTTGACAGTACTGGACAGCACAAGAGACGAGGACAGAAAAACCGATTCTCTGTGCTCTCTCCGTATTTACGTGTTTTCCTCCCTTTACCTTTACTGTCCAAATTGCTGTCGAAATTTACTATCTGTAGCCACACCAACCACCGTTGCAATTCGTTCAATGCCAAACGTCTTACATTTGTTGCTACGTATTTAACACCTGACTTATTTGCGACTAACTTCGCACTATCTGACCGTCTTTATCAGCTGATACCTTTAACCTTCAATACCATGTTTATAAACAACTTGAAATGCTTACAAATTAAATCCCTATAGAAACTCTGAAGACTTTAAACCAAACGACTCTATTGTTGGGTATGCACTAGTAAACCGCTTTACAATATATTTCACTCATGGATAACTAATAATATGTTGACAAAATAACTTTAAGTAAGTTTGACAAAATTAATTAATAACTACTAAACAACGATTCAAATTAATGAGAGGTCATCACTTCTGTACCGTAATGTAGATCGTTCCATAGTCCCACCAAGGAATTAGTCTTGTGAAGCATGATTAATTTCTTCAAAATTTAACTGTTAAAATTTCAATGAAACTCCCTTCCATAGTCCCACCAAGGAGTGACCCCCAGAACACCAAACAACGGTCCAAAATCGTTGCTCCAAAAAAAAAAAAAAAAAATGACTTAAATACTCGCCAAAAGTAAACAAAATGAAAATAAATAAGTTCAACCTACATTTGAGCCCATTACGGCTACGAACAGAAAAACAAAGATTAACGCGGTACACTGTCATGACAATCAATAATTATTATTTCCCGCAAAATCCACACTCCGCGAACACTCACTATTCCGCAACAGGTTTCATGTTTCTACTATTGTAGACCCCAAGCCTCCGTCCATCTTCATAAGCCAATTCATATGCATTGTTCTCGAAAGTTTTGGACACAATGTATGGACCCTTATATAACAAAAATAGCTTCTCAATTTCCTTGTTTAACATGGACGATATATTACTTGCCTTCACCCACACCTTTTGTCCGATTTTATAACTGTTTTCTGTCTTGTTTCCATCATACTTTATTTGTCTCTTCTTAGCCTCTTCAGATAACTTCTTCTTTGTCATTTCAACAAGGATTTTGTTGCTTGTCTTCTCTTCTTCAGGGAACTGTAATTCTTTCCTGACAGCTTCGCCTGGATGCATACCCTTTTCTAATAAAATTGGAGGAAAGCCTGTTGATTAATGTGTTACACAATTTATCAATATTTCTATTTTTTGTAGATATTTAGCCCATGATGTGTGCAACTGGTGACAGTATACTCGAAGTAACCTTGCTAGCTCTCTCATAACACGTTCCGCTGGATTTCCTTGAGGTGACCTGACACTGCAATAAACCACTTTAACCCTATTCTGTTCCATCAATTTCTTCCAGACCTTTGAAATGAATTGCGTTCCATTATCAGATAATACTCTTTTGGGCTTCCTTTGATTCTGAAAATAGTTTTCCATCTTCTTGCTTACGCCAACAGCAGTTTGTTTTTTCAAGCTATATAGCTTAACGTACTTAGTAAATACATTGAGTACTACCAGCACGTATTTGACTCCTCCTATTGATGTTGGTAATGGCCCAAAAATATCCACCGCTATTAAATCATTCTCATCTTCAGGTATAACTGGTTTCATGAATCCCGCATAACACTTGTTTGAAATCTTTGAAGTTTGACACACTTTGCAGGTTCTGACTACCTTTTTCACGATTGATTTAAATTTGTGACAAGTGAAGTTCTCCGTCAGCAGTTTAAACGTCTTCCATACCCCAAAATGACCATATTGTTCATGATAAATTTCTGCTAACTCCACTCCAAGTTTTGCTGGAATATACATTCTCCATCTGTCATCGTTACAATTCTTCTTAAATAGGACTCCTTTATGGTATTTCAAAAATAGATTTCTTGTGTGATCACTCTGAGCATGAGTCATCAATTTCTTCAGTTTCTCGTCCTTCTCCTGATATTTGGTAATTTCTCTCAGTCTCTTTATGAATTCCTTATCTAGTTTGAAAGCTATTTGGGCAATTATTATATCCTCAGTATTTTCTTCTTGCTTCTCATCCTGACCATATCTTGATAAGGCATCTGCAATCAAATTATCTTTCCCATTAATGTGTTTGATTTTTATATTGAACTTCTGTATCTTCAGAAACCATCTTGTTAATCTGGGGTTGAGCAAATCACAGTTGATAAGGAATGACAAAGCTTTATGGTCACTCAAAACTATGATTTCCGATCCAAAAATTAAAGTCTCCCACTTCTGTACACACCAAAGTATACTTAACAATTCACGTTGGGTAGTGTTGTAGTTCCTCTCACTCTGTTGTAACTTCCTGCTTACAAAGGCCACATTCCTGTTTGTGTCGTCTGAAATCTGGAATAATCTTCCTCCAATAGCATAAGCACTTGCATCAGCTTCAATATAAAAAGGCTTCGTAAAATCCGGGTGATATAGTAACGTGGTTCTGGTCATCTCCTCCTTAATCTTCTTGAATGCCTCTTCATGTTGTTCATTCCAAATCCACTTAACTCCTTTTTTCAATAACTCAAACAATGGTAACAAAATCTCCGAATATTGGCGGCAAAACTTCCTATTATAATTACATATTCCCAGGAAAGCTCTCAAAGACTTCACATTAAATGGTCTTGCGAAGTTCTGTATTGCTTCCACCTTTGAATCCTCCACCCTGATACCTGCGGTCGTGATAATGTGTCCCAAAAACTTCAGCTGCTTACATAGAAATTTGCATTTTTGCAGGTTAAGTGTCATGTTCGCATCCCTCATTCTTCGAAAAACCTTTTCCAGATGCTCCATGTGCTCCTCCTCTGAACTTGAAGTAATCAAAATGACATCCACATATATGGACACAAAATCTCTGCAGTCAAAAAATAATTTGTCCAGACAACGGGTAATTCCGGCAACAGCTGTTGATAGCCCAAAAGGCATCCTAAGAAATTCGTACACTGCTCCTCCAAACGTAAATCCACAATATTTCGTATCTTCCGGGTTTAAGGGTATTTGCCAATAACTCGAGGTTAGGTCCAACGTAGAAAAACACCAAGTCGGGCTTCGACGGTATAACAATTCGACTGCTGTGCTGCTGTATGAATTCTCTTGTTCAGCTGTTGGGCATCCAAACATATTCGTATTGATTTATCCTTCTTTATCACCACTACCAAAGGATTAATGTAGGGCGTGTCTGATCTTGCAATTACTCCTATCTCCATCATTTCATTGAGTTTCTCCTGCACTGCTGTCCTATGGCAAAACGGAATTGAGTAAGTCCTGGCTTTAAAGGGAGTATTGTCCCTCAACTGTATCCTATGTGTGTATACATTCGTCAGTCCTGGTAACTCCGAAAAAATGTCACTATATTTTCCAACCAATTGCTTGCAACTCTCAGGCATGTTCACTTCATTAGATAGGTCCAATATTTTAATTTGAGCTTCATCTGTATTCTGTTTGTGGAACGGTTTTCTTTGTCCTTGACTTTCAATGACTTTTTGTTATAGTCAAGGATTACTTTGTTCTTTATCAGCCAGTCATTTCCCAAAATAAACGGATGATTCAGTTGTTCAACGACCAAACACACAGTATCAAATTCCATATTGTCCTCAACTTTGACATGTAGGTATGTTTGTTCTTTCAACTTACTTTTATTTTTCCCAATAGCCCCAGCTATCGTTGCATTCGATATAGGAAGGGATAAAATAATATCATTCCTTTCCTTAATCCTCTCATAAAAGTCCCTTGAAAGACAAGTCTTCTGGCATCCAGAATCTACCAACACGCTGCAGTTTAAACCTTCCACTTGGACCTCAAAAATCGGAGAACTGAAGTTTTCTCCACCTTGTCCATCTTCCTCTTCATACAAAACAGTGTCACATTGAATTTGCTCATGTTCATCCATCTCATCTTCAAAGAAACCCGCAGTATCTTGCTGCTTGTCTTTTCTGGAGTGTTGGTTTTCAATAGAATGCATCATTGCCTTTGTTGTAATTTGTTCTACATCATTCGTCCCTTCCTTAACTTGCAAGGTTCTCACATTGTATGACGTTTTTTTGTTCCTGTCTTCATTATTATGTTGTTCTCTATACTGATAATTTGGTCTACCGTTGTCAAAAGCGGACGAACTCCGACGAGTGTTGCTGTTGTGGTTATTATTGTAGTTGTTGTCATACTTGTTGTTGTTGTTGTAATGGTTGTTGTTGTACCTATCCCTTGGACTGTTTGAAAAACTTCTTCTAGGTTCTCTTTCCTGATAACCATTGCTGTCTCTTCTCTTGAATCGGTTATATCCGCCATTTTGATCCATTCTCGACAAATTATTGTCATTGCGTCCACTCCTGTTGAAATTTGAACTATTGAAATTTGGTCTGTCGAACCTTGATGCGGTGAAATTTGGTTTATTAAAGTTTGTCGAATTGAATCTGTCATTCCCATTATGACTGTTGTGTTGTGGACCATTAAATTCCCTATTTCTGATGTCGTTAGAGTATGATCTGTTTTCGGGTCTCCTTGAATCATAATGTGGTTCCCTTCTTTTTCGACCATCCATCGTATCAAACCGTTCTAGGCACCTGCAAACTGTGTCAGTTGTCAATGGGTTTAGACTTGCTAATATTCTAGCGATGTGGTTCGGGAAATGTTCTATTATCAGATCAATGCTCTCTGTCAAGGTAAGAATTTCTACATCATTATGCCACTTTAAGCAGTTTTAGAAAGTACATAGCCATGGTTGTATGTCCATCTTCATTCCTATATCTTCCCGTGTACAGCTCATCCACAATTTTGCGCTGTTTTTCTCTGCTCCAGTATTTTGTCAAAAATACCTCTCGGAATTCCTCATAATCCATGACGTTGTTCCAAAAAACTTCTGCCCATAACTTAGCTTCTCCTCTTAAACTTCGTTTAATCCATCCCAGTGCTTCTTCCTCCGATATCCTCTGATCTGTCATCCACCATTCCAGTCTTTGTAGATATTCGATTGGGGTTTGTTTACTTGTTCCATTAAATGTTGGAATGTTGTTGGTATCTACTTGAGGTCTAAGAATTCTCATGTTCTCTGTCAAAAGGTTCATTTGCTGACTGAACTCTCCATTGTCGTACCGTCCTGGTTCTTTTGACAACTTTCTTTCAACCTTTCCTTCTTTCTTTGGAATGTTCAAGTTTACCCCCTCTACTTGTTTCTCATAGAAACTGATCCTTCTGTTTGACAACTTCTTTGGAATTGCACCAGTCGATTGGTTTTCAGGAGTACAATAGTTCTGCATTCCAATGTTATCTTTGTAGAACTCATCACTTTCACCCTTCGCTTCATCCATTCCTTCATTGAATTGCCTCTGTTGATCCAATGCAGCAGCCCTTCTCTGTCTTTCTGCAGAGCGTCTTCTTTCTCTGATGTTCACTTCTTTCTCAATTTCTCTGTTTCTTTTGACTGCTTCCGTCAACTGCTCTTCCATATCTGCTCTTCTTTCTCTTTCCAATCTCAATTGGTTTTCCAATGATTTCATATCTGCCTTATTCTGAAACTCCAGCTCTTCAAACTCATCATTATTCTGATCCGTAAAACTATTTCCAGCAGCTTCGGCCTGTTTATCCATTTCAGTGACGTCCTGAGTTGTCTTTTTACTTTGATTTCTAGTGAGCATCTTTCAGTTTCAAAGCCGTTTCCTTTTATTGCCAAAGAAATTGACCCGAAGTACACTTTAACGTACGAACTTCACTATGAAAAACGCCTATAATTCCACTTAAATTGATAATAAATAATTTACTTTCGAAAATGTATTAAAAAAAAAGTCACTTCACCTTCAATTAATCAATTAAGTATAATCCCACTTTCAAAACTCGTATAGATTCACTTTAAATTCCGCTCAAGTATATACCACTTCACTTTCGAAAACCAATATCAATAAATTCACTTTAAATTTCTCTTAAATAAGTACAATTTCATTTTCAAAACTACCCAAGTATGATTTCACTTTCGAAACACTTGCAAATTCACTTGAAAGATAATCCAACCCAAATTCACCTTCAAAATCGCATAAATATGAATTCACTTAAAATTCAAAGGGAATTAATTGTCATGACAGTACATATACCAAAACACTTTGACTCCGATCACCATTAAATAAATAAATAAAAGTTGCCCACTAAATGTTTACTTTTCCAAAATTAAACTCACGTAAACAACAGCAAGAAAGTATAAATGGGTTTACTTTTGTCTCCCAGCAAAAGAAAATTTTACAACCCCGCTGACATGTGAATGGCTTACGTAATGTAAACAAACTTCAAAACTATCAGAATTGACACCTTCCCAAAAGAAAAATCCACTTATAAGCAAGTAGGTACCTTAAGACGTGCTGTTCCCTCTTACAAAAAAAAAAAAAAAAAAAAAATACCATCAAAAGTTTAAAAATTTTGAAAGTTGGAAAATCCTCAATTAAATTTAAAAAAAATATATCAACTAATTACCGAAAAATATGAAATTGGGTATGCAAACTTAGTTAATTCTGCTCGGGCGCCAAAATGTAACGTACCCCTTTTGATTAGGGTGCTGAAGGTGACCTTTGATTGGCCAGATACTCAAACACAATTGGAACTTTAGTCATTTATTGATTAACACTTTCTCCAAGGAAGCCACCTTTGTTACAAACAATTGAAATGGTACGACTACGGCTTGATATGATAGGTTAACGTTAATCTTCGGTACTGTATTACTCAATATTTATGAATATAACTGAATAGTGAAGTAATGTGTTTAAAAGATTTGCATACCCAACTCAATTTAATTCTATACACAATAAATTAAATCCACCTACTTTGAACTTCAGGAATCAGCTACCAAATACAGCTACACCGCTACAGCAATCGGTAACAGGTTGGATGGTCTTAACCTCACAATCGGTAACTCTGGCAACTCTGACACTTGGCATTAACCCGGCAGTTTTGGTTGAGTGGCTCGCAATTTACACATCAAAATATCCCCCTCAGTTATAAAGGAATAGGAGTGCCTTACTCCTATTTCATTAACTTCAACATTGTAATTAAAATCCCATGAGCGCAAAAAAAAACCATTCCTATAAAAAAAACTGAGATAGGAACCTTTGACCGTTCAAGGTTAGGTTGCGAATTCCCTGAATTTCCCCATTTAAAAACCCCTTTTTAACTTCAAACTTACCCAGTCAGTGTGGCGCCTTGCCTACAATTTTGCTGGGTGGTTTTTCCTCAACTTTCTTGCTTTTTCACTAGGACTTTTTCTGACGTTACTTGACAGTACTGGACAGCACAAGAGACGAGGACAGAAAAACCGATTCTCTGTGCTCTCTCCGTATTTACGTGTTTTCCTCCCTTTACCTTTACTGTCCAAATTGCTGTCGAAATTTACTATCTGTAGCCACACCAAACACCGTTGCAACTCGTTCAATGCCAAACGTCTTACATTTGTTGCTACGTATTTAACACCTGACTTATTTGCGACTAACTTCGCACTATCTGACCGTCTTTATCAGCTGATACCTTTAACCTTCAATACCATGTTTATAAACAACTTGAAATGCTTACAAATTAAATCCCTATAGAAACTCTGAAGACTTTAAACCAAACGACTCTATTGTTGGGTATGCACTAGTAAACCGCTTTACAATATATTTCACTCATGGATAACTAATAATATGTTGACAAAATAACTTTAAGTAAGTTTGACAAAATTAATTAATAACTACTAAACAACGATTCAAATTAATGAGAGGTCAGCACTTCTGTACCGTAATGTAGATCGTTCCAAGTCCTGTGTAAAGGCGATCCAGAAAGTTAAAGATGGCATCCCCAGTGCAACTATAGGGACGAAAACCGAATTGATGTTGATTCAAGATGTTATGTTTATTCAAAAATGACATCATTCGGATCTTGACCAGCTTCTCTACAACCTTAGCCAATGTGGGAAGCAGAGCTATATGCCGATAGTTGGAAGGATCATCGGTATTCCCACCCTTGTGCAGAGGAACAATTACCGCCCTCTTAAGGCAAGGCGGAAAAATACCTGACGAAAATGAGCAATTTATAGCATACACTAGAATGTCCAGCACTCTAGTTGGAAGTGCTAGAAGAATCCTTAGTGAGATCTCATCCCACCCAGAAGAGGTTTTATTTTTGATTGTCGAAAAAACATCCATTATTTCTTCAACGCATGTCGGAGCAAGAAAAAATGTGGTTTTGAATGGCAAATTTTGGAAATAAACATAGGTTGCGATAAAACGGCGTTATTTTTGACAGTTTATTATAAAAAATCTTCAAAATTGAAAAGATTTTCTATTTTGTCTATTGTTTTGTAGGAAACATTCAACATTAAAACAAAATTACCATGATAACGCCGTTTTCAACGCCACCTATGTCTATTTTCAAAATCGTGTTGATAAGAATCCAATAACCGTCCAGGCATTTCAACACTTCTGTCATCTGGAAGAAATAAGAAGCTTGTTATTGATAAATTGTCTGAAATAAACTTCAATGAAAATGCAATCATGGAAAGTTTGAAGACACTAACGCACGTCAGATTTATTCAACTACACAATTAGCTGTTTTTGAGAACTGTAAAAACATTTTACGAAAAAATTCCAAGCAAAAATGAAGGCGAATTAACTGCATTTGAGAAATGGCTTATGGATGAAAGTAATTATGTACTTTCATAATATTGTGGCGATCAAAAAAATGATCAATCCCTTTTGAAAAAGAACTTCACTTATTTATGTTCTAGTTTTTATGGATAGATTCCTCAGGCTTAAAATATTATTTGAATTTTTCATGTTCAACTTTAAGTGATTCAAATTATCAAGACTTGGAGGAAAAAAAGTTGGAAGAATCATGTACCGTCTACTAACGAATCAAGTCGCTTTATTGTTCTCGTAGGATACCAGAAGAGAAAAACCCTCATGTTTCAGCAAAAATGTCTACATCTTCTGAAAGTCTGATTCATGAGACTTTCAGAAAATGAAGACAATTTTAGAGTCCAAGTCGATAATTTTTATCATTCACAGATTCAATGAAATACCAGTACAAAATGGCTGGTCAAAACCATGGAAAGAATATAAAACAAAGAAAAAAGAATTACGCATATTTACTTAACTACATATTAAAGCATAATACTTTTAATTAACAACGTTGACTCATACTATGTTTTTTTATGTTCAGACTTTCCTGTCTGTTTATGATATGTTGGCAATGTTGGCATAGGATGTTTCAAAATTGACATACAGGGATGTCAATTTTGAAACATCCTAACCTGGGGGTCCACCCAGAAAACAAAATAAAAAACGTTCGGACCCTGCGATTTTTATCTTGCGCCTATTCTCAACTTTGCAACTTCGCCTCCTGAGCGGAAGTGAAATTTACCCCCAAATTGCTGAATGGAAAGGGCAATCGAGTGATGCCTCATTTTGAAGGCTCTTCGACCCTGATTACAACTGCCGAGTTTCAAACCTCTGTTGTCATTTCTGTTGATATATAAGCTTGTCAAAATGTTGTTTTTTTATCTTTCTTCTAAATTCAATGAATTAACCACTTGTCCAAACTAAGAGGATATGATGAGGGACCAAAGATCTTCAAAATTGGAAGTGTGTTGACAGTTTTGACCTACACTAAAAATATTTAAAACAATGAATAAGCCGCTGTACAAAATTGCAAGTTTCTTCAACAACACATATTAATTCGAAACTGAAAGGATTAATATCACTTTGCAGCTGTATTTGTAGGCTAGATTTACGTTATGTGGGATTCTAATAAATATTTGTTTGATTTAGTCTTTTATTCAATTTTGATGGCGTCTTCGACGGTTTGAGAAAATATAGCTTTTTCCATAAGTCCAATCAGTATTTTGAATAGACTCAAAGACCAAATCAATAACATATTTTTTATCTTAACTAAATATTTCTTAAACAATAAATGAAGTTTCCATATAATGTTAAAGCTCGCATTTTCCAAATCAAGGTCATAACTTTAAACTGATTGTGACATTCCGGAAATCCCCAAGAAATCGCAGAAATCTTGATGACATATTTGAAATCCTCCAGTATTTCGAAAAATCCATCGAGGAATCCAAAATCATCCATGATCTCCAGGAGTCGCATCAAATACTCGGAGTTCTGACATACACAGTACGTTTTTCTCGAAAGTAGAACACTCCTCGTATTAAACTTTGATAAACATCACATCATCTCAATATTACAATAACGTCGATTATATTTTCTAATCAGGACCTATTCTGATACATGAAAGTAATGATTCTGAAATCATTTTCGAATACATTTCTGGCTGTTTCCTTTTTACACATTTTTAGTCTTTGTGCCGTAAGAAATAACTCTCAGTTACAATCTTAGAACATAGAACCCACTAGAACTAGCGTACACCCTGGAATTCGGGCAAATCGTGTGTCAGTACAATAAACATGTTAGTATTAACATCTCTTCCGTTGAATTCGTTCAACGTTCGTTCAACGTTGCCTTGTTGCGAATGAAAATCACTCAGAATTTTCACTTTTTATGAAAAGGGATTAACCAGTGTATTGAGGAGAATATGTTTTGTTATTCGTTTCAATATCGTTGGTGTTACAGGACAAGTATAGTTTACTGATTATTTATAAGTTTTGTTCACATAAATCAGCTGTTCGGCCGTCAAAAATATTGAATTTTGAAAGAGCCGAGAACAGTATTCCAAGGGAGCTTCACGCTATGATGGGTTAAAATGACTATTTAGCTGTGATTGGTTGATCTCAAAAAGGCGCATCGGAATTTGCTATCTGTGTTGCCAGATGTATTTCGTCGCATCTGTCTTAGTAAAAGTGACATTTTGTGCCAAAAACACAAAAAAACAATTTTTACTGCAAAATCCTAAAAAAACGTAGAATAATTTTTGAATTTGAATTAATTGTTTCTTTTTCAGGTTCCACTGACGACGGAAGCAGATTCGCTTCTGAACGTTTGATATTGTTAGGTTTTATTGTTTACTAATAGATTTTTTTTTTCAGGTAATATAGAAGATCCGGTATATTACCACTAGTTTGATTGTTTTTTGATAGGGTGTGGCGAAATACCCAAAAAATTAGGTAAATTAAAAATGTTTTATTATCGTTAATGACGCAGATGTAAACAACATGAAATAAGAAAATGAAAGGCACTCAGCAGCATGACAGCCAGTGATAATTATTCAAATTCAATAATGGCTTTCACCTTCCCAAAAAGGATAAATGTTGCTTTTTTATAAAGCAATTATCGCGCCTCATTTTGACTACCGCGCAACAATAATGTTCTCAATAACACAAGAGTTGCTCAGACTGTTACAAAAGATTCAGAATCGTGCTTTCAGATCTATTTTATCGTGTTATTTGTTTACTCCTAGCAAATTAATGTTAACCACGCTATAACTATTGAATGTAAAACAAGTTATCAGGTACAAAAATTGTATTTTAATATTTAAAATGAAAAACAATCTGGTTCCGAGATATTTGTGTAGTGAACTCAGAACTGCGACTCGTTGGTGAAGTACTTAAATATAATACGCGAGGTGCCAATGACTTTTATGAAAACACTACAAGACTGAATAGAACAAAAAATAGCTCATTTTTCAAAGGACCAACCGAATACAATAAACAACCATGTGATATGTAAAACAGTGATGAAGTTAAAAAAATCCTTATATCGTATGTGGTTAACTTGTAGCTTGTGAATAGATATTTTTTATTTTTTATTTGATTTTGACACTTATAATAATATGTTATTTTTATATCTTTAGTACGCCTTCATTCAGCGCATATCTGTATATTATCCAATTATTATTGTCAATTGTATAGCTTTGTTAAATAAATAAATTATTTTTATTACATTTAAGAAGTTCAAAAACTTTTCTGAAGAAGAAAAATCTGAAGGTATGAATCAAAAATGCAAAATGAATATTAAAGAATGTTTCAAGTCTGATCAACTTAAATCTAATAGCGACGCGCACGTATGCACAACTTTCGATTTACAAAAAATGTTGAATACTCCCCACGGAGAGAATAATATGTTGCTTTATCGATGGCTTGGACGCAATGGGTCGTAAGGTTTGAGTCAGTCAGACTTTTTTCTTGAACATGAACAAAATCAGTCAGACCTAGTCGACACCGACAGTTTTACATTTTTAAGACGAAATACCAGTGAAACTGTATAACACAAAGTTGAATTTGTCTGAAGCCAAATTAAAAGACCTCAATATTTTTGTAACAAAAAACATACTACCACGGCGATATCATAAAGAAGACACGTACACGCCTTACAAAGAATCAGGCCCGATATACTAATGGAATCCGATTATGAAAAAGAAACTGAAGACACCAGTGACATTAATTATCAACAAAATTTTCATAGTAGTTATCTCTTTAAGGTTTACATAAAACAATATCCTTAAATAAATGTTCTATTTTTTGAGAGAAGATTTAATATCTATTGATAGCTATTTAGAAATAACAGGAAAACCATATGATTATTTAATAATTAAAACATCCTTAAGAATCGAAAAGTGATAAGGCGAGTGATAAAAGTTACTAGGAAAGGAAAAACACTCGAACATTGAACTCAGAACCTGATAAAGAGTTATACCATAATTACCAGATCATCAGCCTTATGCTATATCATTTACGTTATTTTTAACATACATACGTTATCCGAATATAACAGCTCAGGATAACTGCCAAATAATACAAACAATGAAAAAAGAGTCTTAGGTGTGGATTTAACGAAACTACACTTGAAAAGGCAAACATCGATTATGCAAGGATCGTCCCAAAAAAAGCATAGAAACAGGCTTAAACACCCAATGTAAGAACCCGATCTAGTTTGTTCTTGTGAAAAAGACAATGTACAATATAATGTACGATGCAAGAGAGGACATCTCCCCAAAGATAATTTAGGGACCTTAATAGAGATACTTAAAAAATGTGGCTTCTGAATGCTGTTGAGGAGAAAAAATTATATCGAAAAGTAGAAGGTAGCAGAAGAAACTTCAGTCGAGTCTATTCATTTTTAAAACAAAACGAAGAAAATGCGTTATCAGAAAATTCAAGTATGCCAACGTTATTTTTAGATACATTAGCACCTCAGCACCTCAGAAGTAGGTCACTTACTAAAAGATATGGAAGAACGAACACGGAATTCCGACATTACCAAGAAATAATAAAGATAAAGAGCGGATTAAAACTCACATCAAATCATATGACCTCAAACATTTTCACTACCGCAGGGTGCATGCTCCGAAATGGTTATATCTTCCACCAGACTTGACAATCAAAGTTATGTACGAGGATTAAAACACCACATATCTTGACGATAAAACCATGTACATGTACAGATGTAACATAACCTCACTGCGATAATATTTCAGATTGATTAACCCCTTGAAAATGACCGAGAACGCGTCGGGTCTAATATCATTTAACATTTTGAAGTGAAAAAGCACCTTTTATTTTATACACTTGATCATATCAACATCACTCAAAAATGATGTCATGTAAATATGTCATAACTCAACTTTGAACTTCAATTGGACCCCGTTATGCAACAAGGAACCAACCGACATATTGGTCGAAACTGAGTTAGTCCAACAACTCCTATATAATAAGGACTAAGTGCTCACAAAATATTCTGGTGTGACGTCACCTATGTAGGCCCCGATGTAGGCCTTTTATCGATTCATCGTTCAAAAATCCTATTACCTTATCCCTGTAGGCCTGACAACGCAAACAATTATGTTTTTTTTATGCTCTTGTCAAAGAAACTCAAATGTCTTTCAGTTTGAATGTTTTTTGAACGTTAGAGGCTACACACACAAAGATTATCCAGTGCCTGATGATCTATGACTACAGTAGTAGATAGAACATAGAACCTGTCATAATGAAAAATAAATAACATTAAACTTCATATTTTCCAAGCTTAAATGTGAATTCACCGTACCTTAATAAGATCATCTTCTACGCAAGATAAGAATTAAAAAAAAAATCACTGAGGAACTATACATACGAATATTCATTTACCAATGCCGAATCACAATTGAAACAGGTGTAGAAGCTTTGATCAGTGGAGAGTTTTTCAAAAGTGTCACGTTTCTACAATTTTACGTTTTACCAATAATAGGAGTTGTTGGGTTTAATGACATTCCTTCTTCTAAATTCGATAAACGCATAATTTGATTTGCTTGAAAGCAAGACTTGCTTCCTTGTTGCAAATATCAAGATTTTTGATTGATTGTTCACAGATTGTTAGGAATATAAGCTCAGAAATTTCCATTGAAAACTTACCAGAAGAAGTGCACGCAGAAGATGTATACACAAGAGAACGGAATGATAATGCCGAACTGGATACCCAAACCAACACAGTAAGTAGATCTAGTTTGAAAATTATTAGAATAAAGAAAATTTTAATTATATGTTCCAAATTAACAGGGCTCAGAAGAATGGGTTGCAAACACTTGTGAAAATGATAAACACCCAAACTCAAATTTGCAAATCTCTTCCGAAAATTTTGAAGATACTGATGTAAATCAGAGTATTGACGTTGATGATATTGAAGGCTTTGACGACACTGACGATGATTCTATAAAGGACAAGGATTATGAACCAAATTCCGCAGATGAACTCTCTGATGAATCGTTCAGCAATAATCAACCAGAGGAAAATAGAAATAGAATAGTTGAAGTATTATCAGATAAAGGACGCCCGAAAAAAGGAAGGAAGAGAAAGTATGAGGGTCAGACTAGAACGTCGAGAAAGACACGAGCAAACAGTAATGAAGAATATCATTCAGCTAGAGGAAAACTGGTTCAGCCAAAACAGTTTATTAAAGTCAAATGTTCATGTTCCATGGAATGCGACCAAAAAGTATCCGTCGATGAGAGAAAACATTTTTTCGACCACTATTGGAACTTGAAGGACTATAACGTTCAAACAACCTACTTATCACCGTGCATTAGACAGGAGAAAATAAAAAGAAAGACTATTGCTGCCAGAGATTCAGAAAAGCGCCACTTTTCCAGATTGTCGAATACACGGTGGGTTCTTTCCATTTCTTCTAATTCTAGCCTATCAACTTGATCTTATTTTTTTTCCATAACTAATCATTACCAATTTTCATGATATTTGTGTAAGCAGGTTATATCACGAATCATTCACATATATTTACTTGACGTTCATAGTGTTTGCTCATTCACGTTTTAGAACAGAATGACTGATCCAGGTTTTTTAGACCAGCTAACGCGAGCGAAATAAAAAAATGTGTATTTCGTAGAGGTCAATTGAAAGCCACGTTGACACGATTCAACAACTTTGTAAACGGACCTAACGTAAACACAACAGTTTTAAAATTGCGACTGAATAATCTCGATACGGCTTGGAATGAGTTTCAGGTAATTCAACCAAAACTTGAGGAATTAGACATCTCACAAGAACAAGAAAGACTTTTGTTTGAAGAAGATTATTTTAACATTGCCGCAGTAGCGATTGCGTAATAGGGCAACATAAAAATAGAGTAGCGCAGCATGTAAATACGGGGACGAATAGTTCTGCAAAAGTTGTTCAGCCATCGATGAACAATAACGCAAAACCACAATCCATTTCACTTCCACAATTCAGCGGTTTATACGAAAATTGGCCACCATTTTTTGAAATATTTCAGGCATTAGTAGATAAAAATTCAGAATTAACAAAAATTCAGAAATTTCATTACCTGCAGTCATGCCTTCGTCAAGTTAAGTGCTACAGTCGCTTGAGATTTTTGAAGCCAATTATGACGAAGCGATACAGTTATTACGTGAAAGATACGAGAACAAACGAGTTCTGATTCATAGCCATGTCAGAAATCTATTCGAAATGCCAACGGTGGCGAAAGAACCGTATCAGAATTTACGTAAACTAATCGACAACGTTGTTCGAAACCTTCGTGCTTTAACCAGTCTACAGCGACCGATAGATCAGTGGGATACATTACTGATTCATTTAGTATTACAAAAATTGGACAACCATACACGTAAGGAGTGGGAAATGTTCAATCAAAAAGATATTGGAAAAAACGCGGAGTGGTAAGTCATGTTAACGCTAACGTTCCAAATAATTGTGATACGCAAGAAACGCACCTTGAATTCAACAATCGATTGTTATGCTCATTCTGCAAAGAAACCTTACATTTCGCTTATGAATATCAAAAACTTCTCGCATTACCATTCAGAGACAGATATTCCGAATTAAAGCGTCTAGGTATTTGCACAAACTATCTAAGAACGGAACATTTTGTCAAAGATTGTACTAGCAAGACCTGTAGAGTTTGTAAACGAAAACACAATTGAATTCTTCACGACTATAGTTTTCAGTCAAAATGAAATCAATCAAACAATCATATCGTAAGTGATTCAGTTACGGCAATTACGTTATCGAATTCAAATAATAATGGAAGTTCAGGTGTAGGAGAGATTGATGAAGACGTAAATTCAATCGAAAATCGTGGTACCAAACCGTTGGAAACACAATCACATCAAGTCAACGTCAGTTTCGAAAAAACTAGCAAAAACGTAAATCGAGTAGTCGAAAACCGAGATGTCAACGAAGCTTTAGCATTAGCTAGCCAAGGCCGAAACTGTACTCAACAAATTTTACTTGCTACAGCATACATTCACGTTTTGAATGCTGAAGGGCTGCCTGTAAAGGGTCGTGCTCTATTAGATTCAGCAAGTCAATCAAATTTTTGTTCGGAAGATTTTCGCAAAAAATTGAAATTGACGACCAAGGAAGTAAATATGCCAGTCATGGGAATAAATAACGCATCTTGTACTATTTCGTCGAAAATTACACTCTTACGTATACCTACACGACAATTTTCGTTTGATTACAGCGAAAATTGCATAGTAGGAATCGAAAATAGCATTGTTTACGTATCCATGGTCACGCTCCTTTACAATCACCTAACAACCCCTAAGTTGGTTTATTTTCTAAGTGTGACAGTTCGTATTAAAATTTCACGTTTTGGAACAGAAACAACACAATCCATTGAAAAAAATGTTGAATATTATATTCTTTCATTCAATTAGTTACCTAATTCGAGTAATTTTCTACCTAAATTACACTCGTGCATCAAAATAATCAGATGATTTTGAAATTCAAGCTCATTGTCTTTTAAAAACTATATTCGTTCATTTTCATATTTTGTTAAAAGAGCAAGCATGTTTCAAGCATAATTATCGATAATTTTGATGCACTTGTGCAATTACCCCCGAAAATCAAAACAACGTTGAAATCGTTGAATAATTCGTTCACATCGATGGTAGAGTTTTTAATTATCGATAAAATCACTACTAAATTACCTCAAATTTCTTTTGAACCTAAGTTTGTTATAATACCACAAAATATTCAATTGGCGGATCCCGATTTTTGTGTTTCAAATCAAATCGATCTTCTGATCGGCACGGAATTATTTTCTCGTTGTTTAAGTAGCGAAAAGATATTGCTTGTAAAAAACGAACCGATTTTACATAATACAAAATTCGGTTGGACCCTAGCTGGTCCTTTACAACCATTGAATAAATTACCCAGCTACGTATGTACAAATTATTTTCTAACATTGAACGAGGAAGCCGAAGAGAACATACAGAACACAGTTCAGAAATTTTGGCAGCTGGAAAACATCGAAAATAGGAATTACAAATTGAGTAACGAAGAATTGGAATGCGGAATACATTTCCGAGAAAATCATCGTATAGATTCAAGCGGACGATACATCGTGAAACTTCCATTGAAAGAAAATTATCAAGATCTCGGCGAGTCCTATAGTATCGCATTGAATTGTTTACTTTCTTTAGAACGACGATTATCCAGAAATACCGAGCTGTACAAGCAATACTCCGAATTTCTGAAGGAATATGAAAACTTGGGTCATATGTCACGTCTCAATCTCCAGTTAGATAAACCAAATCAAATTTGTGTATATTTAAGTCATCACGCCGTCATCAAAGAAAGTAGTATCACAACTAAACTTCGAGTAGTTTTCAATGCGAGTTTGAAAACCAAATCCGGTATTAGTTTAAATGATGTTTTAAAAGTCGGACCTAAGGTGCAAAAAGATGTTTTTGACATAGTATTACGCATGCGTACGTATCCGATCTTAATAGTGGCTGATATCGAGAAAATGTATAGAATGATACTAGTGGAAGAACCTCAACGTGATTTACAAAGAATCCTTTGGAGGGATGAATCTACTCAATCAATAACTCATTATCGATTGAATACCGTGACTCACGGTACGGCGAGTGCATCTTTTCTAGCCACGCGAGTACAACACGAAATTGGTTTTCGAATCAAAGATAGCAATCCAGAAGTTAGTGATATCATCAATAATTTTTATATGGACGACTTGATTTTCGGACATCACGACGTGAACGCAGCGATCATATTGAAAAAAAAAATGATAAAACATTATCAAAGGCTGGATTGAAACTACGAAAGTGGATGTCCAATGATGCGAACGTATTAGCCGATTCGATGATTAACCAAACGAAAACTTTCATATTCGAACTGAAAATGAAACAAAAATGTTGGGCACAATTTGGAATCCTCATGCTGATATGATTGGATATAATTATGAATTAAAAATTAATAATACTCATATAACAAAAAGAACTATTTTAGCGTCTATCGGGCAATTGTTCGACATTTAAGGTTTAATCAGTCCAGTTATCGTAAAAGCAAAATTGATATTACAGGAAGTTTGGAAACAACACAGTTAGATTGGGATGACAAGGTTCCAGAACAAATATCGAGTAAATGGTCAGACTTCGTAGACAAACTACCTTGGTTAAACTCATTTCGTATTCCAAGAAAAGTTTTGGAAATTGGGCTTACAAAGGTAGAATATCACTTTGCAGATTTTGCGACGCATCCCAAGCAGCTTACGGCGCCTGTTTCTATGTAGTAGCACGAGATGAAGACATTATCGAATCTAATTTGATGTGTGCCAAGTCCCGGTTAGCACCAATGAGCTCCATGAGTATACCACGATTAGAATTGTGCGGTGCGCTACTACTGGCGCAATTGTTCAAAAAAGTAATAATTAGTGCTGTAGATATTAGAGTAGACGTTGTTACATTATTCACAGATTCTACCATAGTACTTGATTGGCTCAATGCCGAGCCTAGCCGGTGAAAGATATTCATCAGCAACCGTGTCGCTGAAATACAACGTTCAACAGACAATATGGTTTGGCGACATATAGAAACTGAACATAGACAATATTCATCCACTACTTGAGAAAATCGTGCAACTTCCTTTAGATATCTCATGGTTATATGGGAAAGTTCTGAAAAAAAAAGGACCTCCAGGATGGAATGGGTTTATGGAGTAGGTGACAACGGAAAAAAAATTTGAAACATCAAAAATTATATGTTTGCCATTCATAAATCACCCACCATCCCAGTACGACACAAAAATGCCGAGCTCATGGACAGAAAACATGCATTGTCACTTTTGACTATGTCTAAAATCCAAAGAGATAATCGCAAACTATCAGGATACTGATTTGAGCAACGTCGTAGTGAGGCTAGGAGGTTTTCACCTTCTCATGTCCTATATGGAAACAATAGGTATGATAATGGGTGGAAGTGGACTAAATGAACTGCTGTCGACAATTTAAGCTGAAAACAGCATTGACAAGATGTTGTCCGGTCATGCTTATGTTAGGGCAGTGAGAGCACATATTTTGGTCCATCTAGCCTTGGCAAGAGAAGTTGTGAATACAATTGACATGACTGAAAAAGATAAAAGCATTATCGACGATACCTTGTCAAACTTAGACAGATCTGCAGTTCTCACAGCACTCGAAAACGGGCAGTTTCAAGCAGTTGCTACAAAATTCATAGATGCCCTTCGCAAGTTTGAAAGCAATGGACCAACGTCAAAGATGTGGGTTCTTTATTTTCAAATGGTGACCCTTGTGAAGCAATTTATTCAAGCTGGACGTACAGGGGATTGGAACTTGCATCTAGTTACCATTCAAAAGATGCTCCCATTCTTCCACGCAGCAGGCCATTTTTTATATGCTAAGTGTTCACACTTATATCTGCAAGATATGCTGAATTTGAGAGAAGGGGTTTATGATCCGTTACCAGAATAAACCTTTGATTATATAAATACTGAAAGAACTTTTTCACGCCAAATATGATAGCTGCCGCTTCCTTTTCGATCTGCGAATACTTTTTTCACTATCATTCAATAATCTAGATGCAAACGCAATTTGTTTTTCACATCTATTATCATCCATCACGTGACTCAGTGTTGCTCCAAACCAAATTGTGAAGCATCGACTGTCAGCTTTATTGGTTTTTCCGGGTCAAAATGAGCTAATACCGGCGAAGATATCAAGCTTCGTTTTGCCAATTCAAAACTATTTATGCACTCCTGGGACCAGTCCCATTTTACATCTTTTTTCAAAAGATTGTATAACGGTTTCAAAATTGACAAGATATTATGAATAAATTTACGATAAAAATTTATCATTCCCAAAAACGATTTAAGCTCCGTCACTATAGACGGCCAAGGTACATTTTTTATGGCCCGAACTCGCTCATCCGATGTGTGCAATCCATTTTTGTCTATTTTGTGCCCTGAATATTGCACTGAATCTTGGAAAAAAACACACTTTTCTTCCTTAACCTTCAAATTACATTCGTATAATTTTCTCAAAACCTGCTCTACTCGATGTTTATGATCGCTGTCATTCTGCCCGTAATCAAAATATCATCCAAAAAACACACTGCTCCCGGTGTATCCACAAACATCTGCTCCATTATATTTTGAAAAATGGAGGGGCGCATGTTATTCCGTATGAAAGCTTTGTATAGCTGAACAGACCTTTATGAGTTGTAATAGTAACTAATTTCTGAGAATCTTCTGTCAACAAAATTTGCTGGTACGCATCCGATAGATCAATTTTTGGAAATTTCTCTCCCCCTTTTAATTGAGTAAATAAATACTCAATCCTAGGCAACGGAAAATGTTGGTTTTGTAGCTGAGGGTTTAGGGTTATTTTGGAATCACCACAGATTCTAACGCTACCATTTGGTTTAAGTACGGGAACTATTGGAGTTGCCCACTCAGAAAATTCATTGGGAATTAGAACTTTATTATCAACTAAACGTACAATTTCATCTTCAATTTTTTATTTTGAAGCAAAAGGCACCGGTCTTGGCCTACAAAATGTTGGTATGGCATTCTCTTTAAATTTAAGCGACACTTCAAACTTATTAAATGATCCAATTTGGTTATCAAAAACCTCGAAGTATTTTTTTTTGTAAGTTAAGAATGACGTTTGACGCATTCTCCACAAAAAAAATTGTAGAAACATGTTCGTTCTTACTAATTTTAGCTATTCCCAAACCTAACATATGTAAACTATTTCTACCCATCAAAGGGGGTCCGCCATGACGCACAATATATTTTTTTAGTTTATGGTAAATATTTTCAAATTTAATCTCGAGAATAATATAACCTAAAGGCTCAAATTGAACTTCCAATATAATCACAAAAAGCCAAATCATTTGTACACATTTTTTTGTAATTAAAATGTTTTTAAAATAGCTTTTCTGATATTGCAGCATGAGCAAAACCCGTATCCACTTGGAAATTCAATGGAATATTTTTCACTGATACCTTAATATAAGTTGGTTTAATATTACCAAGACTATCAACATCCAACTCGCCATAAAAATTTGAATAAGTATGGACGGATTTTTGTTTTATCTCTGATATATTTACGTCTCTCAAAACAAAAATGGAGTTCTCATCATCAGAAAAGCCATTATTTCCCTAAATATCTAAAAAATTGTTTTTAAACATTTTTTTGCATTGAGGCGCTAAATGACCCCTGATTCCACATTTATAACAGTTGCAGTTTTTATAGGCGCATTCGGAAGAACTATGATTATTTCTACCGCACACATTGCACTTACTTGAGCCTGACTGTGGGATGCTGTATTGATTATCGCCACTCTTGCGGCGATTTCCCTCAAGTTTTCCATCCTGATAGTACCCCTTCCTCGATCCTTTTTGAGTGAAAGGTGGTCTATGGCGAGGCTGTTGGAAGTTTAAAGGTTCCGCTCTGATGTTGATGTCCATTTGCCCCATACATTCCCTGACGTCGTGTTCTTTCAATGCTGGTTCTTTGGCTAGTGCCAACTTCACCATCTTCTTGAAATCGGCTTTAGAAGGATCTTCCTCAAACAAACGATCTATTATCTTTGCATCATTTATACCAATGACAAAGATATCACGCATAACTGTATCTAATTCTGTCTGGAATGCACAGTTTGAAGCCAGACTTTTCACTTTCTCTTCCCAGTCCGAAACACTTTCGTTCGATGCTCGTTTGCTGCTGTAAAACTTGAGTCGCTCGGCGATTTGACAGGTGAAATTAATTATTCACCATCAAGTCAATAAGAATATCAAAATTCAGTTCTTCAGGCTTTTTGGGTACACAAAGATTCCGGACCAGGATATAGGTATCTTCAGAAAGTGTATTGAGTCGTATATCTCTTTTCCGTTCCTCATCGGTAATTGTATTTGCAATGAAAAACTGGGCAATCCGCTCCTTGAAAACTGACATATTTGACGATTTATGATCAAATATCTGAAGTACGCCCAAAAGCCCAATCACTTCCGCCATTATGCTATTCTTCGCGATAACACTAAACAACCCGAACTACATAATTGATTTAACTTTATTTTTACACGACTACGTGGATTCGAAATAAATACTTGTCGCCAATGTTCTATTGGAAGTGCGTAATTGTCCCGACACTGTTTCATCCCGACAGTAAAAATATCGACAGTATTGCATCCCGACATTTAAATGTCCCGACAGTAATTCTTCCCGACAATATTTTTTCCCGACAGTAAATTATCCCGACAGTATTTTTCCCGACAATATTTTTTCCCGACAAATTTGGAACGTAGCCGAAAACAAAAATATCGACAGCAGCGTTGCCGCTTGTAATTTTATTTTCGTATTCTATCGTATAAGAAATTGAAATCATGATTCTCATTAAACATAGAGAATTGATCAAAAAGCAGGCATCAGAGAATATTTTGCAACTTGTAAATATGTAATATAATTAGTCAAAAAAGATCGCACAAGGGGTAGGGACAGTAAGCGAATTTATTCCGAATAAAGGCAGGCAACTCAAAATACATTGATTAATGGGTGTCATACTTTCGTCTAAAACAAAAGAAAAAGATTAAACTAGATCCTAGGAGGAATAGGCGCTGTTGCCAGAGTACCAGGACCACTACCGAGGCGCAATTTGCAGATGTTATTTAAAACATACAAATGGAAATGAAAGATCCAATGAAAATAAATCCTATTTACGAACTTGGTCACTGAATGCCTAGACTGAATGAAAAAAATGTTACACTTGAAAAGCATTTCATTGCAAATAGTTATGAAGTTATCATAGCTACTTAAAAAGTACCTAAGTACATAAATAAATGAGAACGAACTCATAATATTACAATTATTTAATTTTTTGAGTAAAAGTTTGGGTTGTTCATTAAAGTTACCTATTTATTTATTAACTTACTCATTGTACTCCTATAATTACCTACACACGTTCTATGTTTATAATTACTTGTAAAGGTACAGATTATGTGCACGAACATTCGCGATTCGTTGAAATTATTCATTTGAAGAATTTGAAGAAATTTCGCGATCAAGGGGAAACCCTCGAACATTCAATAGATATTCCGCATCGTGTAGATAATCTAATAGATATCTACCCCTTCAAGTACTTAGACAAATAGTCGGAGCGCAGATCAGGAACGCACCTTGAAAGAAAAAATGTTGAAAAAAATAATCAATACTGCTAAGAAAAAGAACAAAAAATTAAGAAATAAGACACAATAATAGGCTTCATCTAATACTATAGGAACAACAAATACTTCCTAGGCTAGAGTCGATTTGGCTTGCTACTTTTGCTAGTAAATAGATAGGGAAACGAAAGATATAGTACACCTACCTATGTAAGATTTGATTTCTTTGGTACCTAAATTGGTAATATTTTCTACATACAAGTCACTCTTCCACCAAATTACATCTTTTTGAAAGATGAGAGCGGTTTTTTTATTATCGACTCGTGAAAAAAAGTGTTCTTCATAAAAAGTTTTGTTTAAAAAAAAAACAGGATTCATCTAGAAATTAAGTAATTTGTACACAAGGGGTAGCTAAAAATTGCAAAAACGCTAATTTTACCTAAGAGTAAACTACCTCTAATTAAAATTTTTGAGGAAAATTTTATTTGAAAAAATTGTTCAGAATCACATACCCAATAATTGATATAAGGAATTTTAATTTTTAAATTGTGCCCAAATTTGGTTGGCAAATGAAAAGCTACTAGGAAGTCGTCCATTTTCTCAAAGAGGGCCTCTTATCGATAATTGCAATAAAAAGATGTCTAGGCCTCATATGAGAAGTAGACATCTTTTTGATTTATAAATGAAAAAGAAAATATATTATCGATTTTGGTGAAAAAAAGTATTTATCATAAAAAGTTTTGCTTGCAAAAAAAACCTGATTCATCCAGAAATTATAATTATAATTATTATTTTGTTACATATGGGGACTAGCAACTTTTTCAAATAAAATTTTCCTTAAAAATTAAAATTATAGAGGTAGTTTGCTTCTTGGTAAAATTACTTGATTTCTAGATGAATCTTTTTTTTTTTTAAGCAAAACTTTTTAAAAAAAATACTTTTTTTCGCTAAAATCGAGAATAAAAAAGTCATCCATTTGTTAACTTAATCTGGACAGACGCATAAAATAAACGAAGCGTGCAATTATCATCTCATTTCTAGTGTCACAAATTTCATTGAGCATGCTTGTGTATGATATCACAATACTTAATGTATGAATAGTGGCTTCGTTCATTTTCCGTAACAATTTTAGTGAGTATATGCAGTCAAAAATGACTAGTCTAGCTGGGATCTCATTTATTGTACTAGTCATGCAAGCTTTTGGAGATTCAATGTGCCCCCGAGCGCCCCTTCTTCAGAACCTTTGATGTTTGATGGCAGAATCCTGCTGTTAAAATTGGTCGATTTAGGCCAACTTACCTACACCCGTGAACCAAAGTTTGGAAACAGCCCAAAATGTCACTATGATTTTGATCCTGCATCAGTTATCAAAGAACTGGACAGTGCATTCAAGAACATCAATTTATTTGTCAGTTTGCCTGTCTGTATATTTTTTGATGAAAATGGCCAGCACCATTCGAAAGAGGAGCAAAAATGCTGTACTTCCTAAAAATTTCACAATAATTGAGCAAAGGATAGTCTAGCCGTAAAATCTTGAACTTGGCAAAAATGAGCCATTTTTGAAGAAATCATGAGAATTTTGCAAAAATTACGCAAAGTTCAAGATTTAATAGCTAGACTATCCTTTGCTCAATTATTATAAAATTTTCAGGAAGTACATAATTTTTGCTCCTCTTTCGAATGGTGTTGGCCGTTTGTTTTTTTATGACACAGAAAAATGTTTTGAAAAGTGTCCTGTTTTTGAAGGTGAAAAAGGGCACTAAACAATTTTTTGGAAAAAATCGCCAGGACACGAAAACTGACACGTAAATTGAAATTTTTAAATGCACCATCAGTTCTTTGATAACTGTTGCAGGATCAAAATTATAATGACAGGTTGGGTTGTTTCCAAACTTTTGATTGCGGGTATATCCAAATTGCTTCGTCAAGTCCACGAAGGGCGTCAAAGATTAAAAAAAAATGGCTTTTCCTACTACATGTTTCTAAAACGTGCAAATCGATTTGTGTTATAAAAGTGACGTCAAATAAAAAAATTTTTTCCTCTTTTGAAAAAATTTGCTGGGATAAGTGATTTTGCTAGAAAAAAATAATTCAATGATATCTGCGTGTACCTAATTGAAAATATTTTTCTCTGGCACAGCCACTTATTCCAGCAAAATTTCTTAAGAGGGAGAAAAACTCCCAGAAAAATTCAACTACCTATTAGATAAAAACATCTGAATTATTAAAAAGTAAATGCCAAAAAAGATCAAAAGAAATAACTATACATATGAGGTACGTCACCTTTATAACACTTTCGGGTCAATTACAAGCGGTCGCTATAGGAACAAAAAACATATACAGGGTTTTTCACTTAAAACTCCCCACGCCAATATCTTGAAAACGAATGCGAATTTTTAATTTCTGTAAAAGGTGATTGATAGGAAGTATGAAGCAGATATTTATGGAAGTAAAAAAAATCCGACGCCTGCCAAAGGCTGGGCGTCGCGACGCCTCGAAAATATGAATCGATGGCAGGGACTTTGAAAATATGCGCATACGAAAGTACATGTTATTTATAAACTTTTTTGTTATTCAGTCGAACTCATTTATTCTACTCAGTTTTGAGATATACAGTGTGTCCAAGATAAGGATGTCTATCATGGGGATCTTGAACACCGTGAGATATACAAGGTCGGTTAAATGGAGGCAAAGTTGCGTATTTTCATGCTTAACAAGATGCCGTTTTAAAAGCCAAGAAATTCCGACTGAGTCCAAAATTATCCGAAAAAACCCGAAATTTTTCAAAATTGTTTTCATTTTTTTCTGACCACATTTGAAGAGATATTTTGAAATGAATGGAACTTCTTCATTGCCACTTTTTGCCCTTAAGAAGATAGCGTTATTGAATTGAAGAACCGACGTTTCGTCTATGAGCAGCCATCATCAACTTTGTTTTTTTAAATACGGTCCTGGATTTTTTATGACGGATTTTGAGGGCCTCTTATGTTCCTAGACCAACAATGTATCGCAATTATTCAAAAAAATTATGTTGATGGATTTTTCCATAAGAACTCATGTGTTAGAGAGAGACAAAAAATACATTTTTAATAGGATTAAAAACAACCACCTCTTTTTTAATTAGTGCGATACCTCGTTGGTTTAGAAACATAAGAGGCTCTTAAAATCCGTAATAAAAAATCCAGGACCGTATTTAAAAAAACAAAGTTGATGATGACTGCTCATAGACGAAACGTCGGTTCTTTAATTTAATAACGCTATCTTGTAAAGGGCAAAAAATGGTAATGAAGAAGTTCCATTCATTTCAAAATATCTCTTCAAATGTGGTCAGAAAAAAATTAAAACAATTTTGAAAAATTTCGGTTTTTTTCGGATAATTTCGGACTTGGTCGGAATTTCTTGGCTTTTAAAACGGCATTTTGTTAAGCATCAAAATACGCAACTTTGCCTCCATTTAACCGACCTTGTATCTCTCACGGTTTTCAAGATCCCCATGATAGACATCCTTATCTTGGACACACTGTATATCTCAAAACTGAGTAGAATAAATGAGTTCGACTGAATAACAAAAAAGTTTATAAATAACTCGTACTTCTGCATGCGCGTAATTTCAAAGTCCCTGCAATCGATTAGTATTTTCGATGCGTCGCGACGCTTCACTCTTGGTAGGCGTCGAATTTTTTCAATTGTGAAAAATAACTACTCGACCCCATACATTGACTACTTTTTACAGAAATTAAAAATTCGCATTCGTTCTCGAGATATAATGGTGGGGAGTTTTAAGTGAAAAACCCTGTATATAATTTCGTGGTCCAAGACCAGGGTACCAAAATTTATCAAAATCGGTTAGCACGTTTTTGAAAAATGTAGGAAGAACCAATTTTTTGTTGAATATTTGACACTCTCTAGTAGACTTAATAATAAAAATAATAAAATCAGTTCTGAAGGAATAGGTATTACATCTTCGACATTTCAAAAATCGTTAAAATTATGACAAGAATGCACAGAATGAAAAACATTCTCATCAATATCAATGGGGAATACCATGGGAAAACCACACATTCTACCATATTTTTATAAGTATATGCATTCTACCGTAAACGCATTCAGAGTTGGACCTAGAAGAAAAATGACAACATCGATGAAATGTGGAACCTAAATGAATCAATTGTTCCTGTGTCCAGAAGTGACATAATTTTAAATGACATATACATTTTCAATTGTCATTGTCATTTATCAATGCTCGCTGTTGTTTGATAAACAAACTAAAAGCAGTCAGGGAATTAGCAGAAATGGATAATAAATAATTATTATTCGTCCGATGGCCGATGGAACCTGGCCGACTTATTCATCTCCCGTCTGGTTCATGTCATTTGGAGTGAATCCTTGTATTCCTTGTTCATGGTTGTGCAAAAGGTAATTGTAGAATGTAGAATTAATCCTTAAGTTCTGGTAAGGTAATCAATCACTTTGCTTATTCAGATTGTTATCGTCTACTATCACTACTAACATCAACTTGGTTTGGAGGGTCCCTGATCCATTCAAAATCATGTTATGTACTGCAAAGAAACTAAACAAGCAAGGTGATGACTTATGTGAGGCCATTGTAATAAATAATGATAAATAAAACAGTCCAATCTCACAATTCCAAAAAATATATTGTAAACCCCCCTCCCAGAGCCTGTGAAGTGGAAAACTATATTATACAAATAAAACTTTTTTCTGATAAATAAACAGGGTGCTGACCGAGGGGTAGTTCGCTCTGGAATTTGGTGTACAGACCAGTGGAATTTTTTGGAATTATCTGGCATTTTCTGGAATTTTCTGGAATTTTTGGAATTTTATGGAATTTTCTGGAATTTTCTGGAATTTAATGGAATTTTTTGGAATTTAGTGGAATTTTCTGGAATTTACTGGAATTTAAAGGAATTAAAAATGGAATTACGTGGAATTATTGATGAATTTTTGGAAATGCCAATAAACACAATCGATTAATTTATTAAATAACTTCTTAAATTTTTGACCAGTAATATACTATCAATTAAATTTGAAATCAACTGATCAATATGAAGGTCGGCACATTCAAATCTCCTTTTTATTTCTAATTTCTGCATATTAATGGTATGCAATATAATTTTGAAAAAGGTCTTTTTTTAATCCGCAGTTAAAAAGTATTTTTTCCAAAAAATTACACCAACTTTATGTTAAACAGTTTAAACCAAATAATATAACATACTATATTGTTTAAACCGAACTCGAAACCGACGAATCTATGAAAAAAATCATCTAATTTAAAGGCCCAGGCTAAATGTTTACAATCGTACAACCCAGAGTTTCGTCAAACCTGGAATTGGCAAACTTTAATAAATCAAATGGAAAATTCCTGCCACCCTGAGAAGTATGGCCACTATTGCAGATACTATATTTGAGAAATCATTCGAATCATCTATTCCCAATTTTAGTACAGCCTTGAAAGAAGTGAATATTTTAGGCGCTAATTTGCCTACAGAAGAGGTTTGTAGTGTTATTGATAAAAGTGAACCTTATTCAATCGACAACTCAAATTTAGAGCAAGCCTCGGAACAAGCTCCAAGCAAAAATTGTGATACTACCTGTGATAAGACTTGTGATCTAATAGATGCGGTCTAACTCTTGGAGACGGCAATAAATCTTTAGATGATAAAGCTTCAAACGAGCCTTCAATGTATGCTAATGATGGACTGATGTGTGGCATCAAACAAAATATAATAAGTGATACAAAAAATAAAGAATTTGTAGGTACCAAATCTAAGACAAAATGGTCGTCGATAAAATATGGTAGAACTGGATACTATCCTATATTGCACAAGATCTCAGCAATGATTGAAAAAAATCCAGACACGAGTAGCCAATTCAATAAAACTGTGAAATTATATATTCAAAATGAGAAAGAGCCAGCTATTTCTTTTTTAGAAACTTTAATTAAATGTTCAAGTGAAAATCAAGGTCCAAGCCAAAAAAATATCTTTGAGGATAGCTTTAAAAAGTTTTCGGTATATCTTTTTTATTGTGGAGGGAGATTACTTTATGAAACCCTTCAAGCGAATCTTAAAAACGTATCACCGTCTATAAGTACTCTATATAGGTATACAGCGTCTAGCAAAACCAGTGTTGATGAGGGTTTTTTCAATTTATGAGGCCTTAACACATTTTTGGAACACAGAAAACTAGAAAAAATTGTTTGGTTATCAGAGGACTCTACCCGAATTACTGGCAAAATTGAATACGATGTAAACACCAACAAAATAGTAGGTTTTACTATGCCTCTGGTAAATGGTTTTCCAAAACGAGATGCATTTTTGGCCAAAAGTGCCAAAGATATAGAAGGATATTTTCAAAATTCCACACGGGCTGATTATGCTCACGTAATAATGGCCCAACCTCTGGACAACAATTCTCCTTCGTTTTGTGTATCTGTATTTGTGACAGATAATAAGTTTACTCATGAAGATGTTATTCAAAGATGGCAACAAACTATAGTTGAAGCATCATCTTATGGTATAAGAATTCTTGGGTTTTCATCAGATGGTGACTCTCGCCTCTTGAAGGCTATGAAAACTCAAGCAGGGTTTATTGACAATTCTGAGACATGGTGTCACCTTGATTTTTCTAAAACAGATCTGTGCTTTATGCAAGATGCAATACATATTCTGACTAGATTAAGGACAAGATTTCTAAAACCAAATGTTATTCTGCCCATGGGAACTTACCAAGCAAGCGTAGTTCATCTCGAAAATCTCATTGAATTAAAATCAAAGGATAAGCACCTGCTTACAAGAAAAGACATAAGTGGAGAAGACAAAATGAATTTTGCCAGTGCTAAAAAAATGTGCGATGAAAAAGTTATAAATCTTTTGGCACAAATGGAATCTACTAATGCCACTTTAATGTATATGAAAATAATGAATTTTCTGATTGATTCACTTATAGAAACAAAGGATCCTTTGAATGATAGAATATACAAAATTTGGTATTGCATATTTTTTCTTCGACTTTGGCGAAGATGGATAAAAGATCATCAGACTTATACTCTTCAAGAGAATTTCATAACTTTGAATGCTTACACCTGCATAGAACTCAACGGTCATATGTTAGTTAAACTCACGAAACAGTTTCAAAACGAGGACTCTTTGAGGCATAGTAAGTTTTATCCCTGGCTATTGAACAGTCAACCTTGTGAGGCTCTTTTCAGGTATGCCCGATCATTGACTACGTCGCAAGTAACAGTTGTCAATTTTAGTATGAAGCAATACATATCACGAATCGATCAAATTCAATATATTAACACAATAATGCATGACCTCAAAAACTCTTTCATTTTTCCACGAGAAAATGAAAAACTCGCGAAAAAACCTAATTTTATCAACCCGGCTGAAATAGAGTCCATAGACATTGAGCAAATTATCAAAACAAGTCGAGAAAATGCTTGTACGGACGCCAAAAATCTGGGTATGTTGGTGGATGTAAACACTACAAATGTTCTAGACATAAAATTGGATATCCCGGAACAGTTTCTTAATAATGCTATTATCAACCAACAAATTTCATGTGAAGATAGCGATATTGGCGAATATAATGGTACTTAGACTACTGAAGAACAAGCTCTTATAACAAGCTTTTTGGAAAATGATGCAGTGCTCAGAAATACCGTCGATAAAGATGTAGACTTGAAGGATTATTCTGAGAGAAATATAGAGGTTACAGAAACAAGCCCATATTTAAAAATATTCTACAATGGTGTCTCTAGGGTCATTAAAAAATCTTCATTTTGCTGGCTCCTTGAAGAGGGGAACGGAAGAGTTAGTAATGACCGCCTTAAGAGGTGTTTTGTTTCAAGCTGTAGCAAAGCGAAAAAAACGTCGGGAAATAGAACGAAAAAAGTAAAAAGACCTGCAAAAACCCAGCAGAATAAAAGAGAATCCATTTTTACGGAATCTTCTGGATCTGAAAGTAGTGTAGATGTAGAAAATATTCAGTTAAACGACAGTCCAGATACGAAAAGCTTCTCTTCAGATGATGAGGAGAAAATCGAGAAACCTGAATTTAAAACAAGTTTTATTTCACCTGGAAAGTACTACTGTGTAATGTATGATGTACGTTGGTATGTTGGACTCATGATAAAAAAAATAAATGAATCGAAAGTTCGGATGAAATTTTTAAAAGAAGAATCAGATTCCTATATTTGGCCAGAAAATGAGGATATCGCTAATGTGGATAAAACATTTTTATTTTTTGGTCTGTTAAGCTTTGTTGGAGAAACCCCGTTTTTTATAAGGCGATCAGAAAAACTGAAAATTAATAAGGAATATTTAAAAATTAAAGACAAATAAAATTGGGCAAGAATTTTGACGCCAACAATATTTCGTTTGGAAAATTCAAACATTTATATCGTTCCGGTGTACCGGAGCAGCCGATTGGTAGATGGTAAAAGTGGCTTCGATAATGTGATATATCAGAATACCAAGATTTTATTTTTTACAGAATAATTCCGGAAAAGCTTTAAAATTGTGAATTTTTAAAACGGGATCATCGGAAAGTGCAACTTTGCTTCAATTTTACCGACCCTGTTATGGTTTCCGAGATCCACACGTGTCGAATTTGTAACAACCTTTATATAGAGATATTTTTATATACTATGTACCTAATAAAGAATATTTGTTAAGTTTTTGATATGTGCAAAGTCTGCCAAGAATTTATTTTTTTATTTTTTACCAAAGAATCATTTAGTTTTATGTTTTTTTTCCAAATATGTATTAGTATGTGTATTATGTTTTTATTTGAAATAAAATAAATATCTATCCAAAATACTGAAATAAACTGTTCATTTGTTAAGTTTAAAATGAATCATGAAATACCTACCTATTATATTGAAAAATATATCTCGATTATCTTTGTTTTTGATAGAAAAGAATATACCTTCTCTAATTATTAATTAATCATCACAGGTTTTTTGTATGATATTTACACTCTGTTAAAAATAATTTCCTTTAAAAAAATTATAGTCATTGATGTACATAATTATCGAGGGCGTCATATCAGAACCGCGTAAGCGCCACCATGCCCGTTTTTCGTATTTTTGGGCGTATAAGTTCTTTCAAGCAATCTCCGTGATATATCAAAAGGGCCTATCGTTTCACGATATTTTACACCTTATTTTCGATAGTTCAACATCGGCGTATCAACCATTTTTACAAAACGGTACTATTTTTTTAAACGTTTTTTACGTCTCCTATAAAGTTTACTTTTTGGTTTATACGCCCTTCTGATATGACGCCCTCGATATATCATTGTTATATAAAAGAAAAAAATGACAAAACCTCATATTTTGAAAAGAAGTATGAGACTTGCTTATACAGCTATCAAAAGTACAAACAAGAATAATACAAGTTTTCTACTGCGAATATATACGCGAAATCACACGCAGGAATATAAAAAAATACTTGGTAATAGCTGCAATTACAAAGAATTTTTGAAACTGTTTTGGAATTTTCTGGAATTTTTTGGAATTTTGTGGAATTTTTTGAAATTTTCTGGAATTTTTTGGAATTGAATGGAATTAAATGGAATTAAATGGAATTAAATGGAATTAATGGAATTAAATGGAATTAAATGGAATTTTCTGGAATTAAAATTCCATTAGGTGTACAGATTCGGGCAGCGGTTTACCCCTCGGTGCTGACAGTGCTGACTTGAAAGGCCAATAAAAAGTATATACATAGGTATCGATCTAGTTCTTTTTTATATACC
This sequence comes from Orchestes rusci, assembly GCA_958502075.1. Classification (NCBI taxonomy): domain Eukaryota; kingdom Metazoa; phylum Arthropoda; class Insecta; order Coleoptera; family Curculionidae; genus Orchestes; species Orchestes rusci. The sequence continues at coordinate 16,405,628 of OY293313.1, read as the reverse complement.
TTGAATTTTTGTTTACAGTGGCTTCTTGGCCTGTTCTGAAACTCGATTTTGTATTTGTGAAACTCAAAGAAGTATCCATGAATCTTCGTACTGGATATGAGGGGAAATAATTAAAAAGAAGGGGTAATCCAAAAAAATTTGCCAGCGCCGCAAAACTTTTTTATGGTTGGGAGAAAACCCCCACCAGAGAAAATTTCTTGGTGCGCCACTGAGTTGCGGAACCAACTTTCTTAGGTTTTCATTGAATATGAGGTTTGGGATAATGTCCATCAGTCGTCTTTTGATGGACTCTAGCCTCCGCGTTACATTATTTAGCTCCAGGTGAGTGGATGATATTTTTTGATTCAGAATTTGTTTAACTAACCTTGAGTTGAATTTCTGTATCATGTTGCCTGTTCTTCCTTGAGTAATGTGGAGTAGGGAGTTGATGTTGTTAGTTCCATTGAATAAGTTGTTCGGAATAAGCTCTGATTTTCTACATTTCAGAAGGAGAATCCTTCTATTGTGTAGAGACGCCCTCTTGGTGTTGGATCTGGCCCATAATTTAATCAAACGAATAGTGAGGAACTCTCTCTCAGAATCTCTCAGGAAGCCGCAACACGCGTGCCCGCAGCAGCAAAGTCGGTGCGGAAGTGAGTCTCAGTTGAAAATGAAAAGGATTTTAGAATGGGCGCCACTGGTTTCTCAAAAGCTGCAGCCTCAAACCTGAAAGTCTCTAACCTGGAATGCGCGTCTAGTTGGTGTGGTTGATTTCCCAAGTAAATGAAACGGGAGCTTACCCAAAGTCACATAATTCATTATTATAAATATTATAGGAAAACGTATCAGTCAACCTTGCCGAACAACACAAAATAAATTGGGATAATTCAAAAATCTTAGCAAAAGAACCATGTTCTAAAAAACGTAAACTTGAAGAAATTGCGTATATTATGTTAAATTCCAATGAATATGTAGCATCTTGTTCTGTAAATCTAAGTAATACATGGTTACCTTTACTAAGAAATTGAACATAACCCAAAAAGTGAAATAAAAATACTGAACATACCTATGAAAAATTAAACAATCAACACCAAACATTGTCAATGTCAGTCAAATTGACCTATTCTGTCATAACACACAGAAAAGCCAATTTTGCCGAAAAAAACGAATTAGGATGAGAAACATTTTTTGAATTTTGAATTAATTGTTTTCTTTTAGGTTTCACTGACGACGGAAGCAGATTCGCTTCCGAAACGTTTGAATTGATAGATTTTATTGTTTATTAATACACTCTTCAGGTAATATAGAAGATCACAGCATTTTGATTGTTTTTTTCATAGGGAGTGGCGAAATACCCAAAAAAATCTTGTATAGCAATAACTTTAGTTTTCAGCTCATATTTACCGTCGCCGTAATAAAATAGCGCAACGCAAGCGGTATTGCAATTGGCAATATCTCTCCATTACCAAACAGTTAAGGGCTGTTTTTTTTTCGGAGCGCGCATGCGCATAGACAGTTTTGATTTTGAGCTGTGACATGTGACAATATTTATAACCTCCAAAACAATGTCAGTGTCACTGCCAAGTTTGAGTGAGTTTTAATTGCGTTTTATGAAGAGTAACATATTTTATGATTTTATAATATACAAATAAAAGGTGAGTACGTGAACTTTAACCATAGGTCAAGAACCGCCATTTCAGCCTAAGCAAAAGTCATATTTTAGACATTTCTTCCGCGTTCACATTTCATAACATATTTTATGCTCTATCCTTGTTTTACTTTCAGCTAGACAAGGATAGAAGAACGCCCGCTGTGGAATGTGAACGCAGCACTGCTTGTCAGTTGCCCTGATTAGAGCGCATGCGCCTTACGCTATCCGCGAGAAAAACAGCACTAAACTCTGTTTTTTATTCAAAATCCCTGACATATGTCAATTTTGGTTTTGAAGTATTGGCACCACTGATACCAATAACGTACTTGAAAAATGAAATGATCTGCTTGTAAATGTAAATGTAAATCGCAGCTTTTATCTCTGCAGATACATTATTGCCAGACGGCGTGACAGAATTTCATGAAATTTTGACATATTATAATCAAGGTAAAGTTCGGTGTTCGGTAAATTCTTACCCAGTCTACCTTTTCCATTTCAAATTGCGAGTAATCTATACTTGATTGCCAACCTTTAACCTCAAATTTTGGTACATGTCAGGGACTTTCTTAAAGTCCGTTTTTTTTTAATATCCCTGACATGTGCCAAAATTTGGGGTTAAAGGTTGGCAATGAAGCATTGAACTCGAGCTAAAGAACTGGAATGGACACCAATATGAACAATGCGACGAAAAGCTCTCTCCAAAAATAGATAGGTAGATTGTGCCCACAATATCTCCCCTTCTCTTTCTAAGGCAAGTACAGTAATGGACACATCTGCCCACGGAAGTGCGTAAATGTCCCGAAACGTTTTACATCCCGACCGTAAGTTTCCCGACAGTTTTGCTTCCCGACCGTAAAATTTCCCGAACGTAATTGGTCCCTAACGTTTTTTGCACCGACCGTAAACTGTCCCGACCGTATTTATCCCGAACAGTGACAATCCCGAAAGTCAAATTCGCGTCAACAACGTTGCCGGTTGTTATAATATTTCCGTCTTGTATCGTATAAGTTATAATTGGAATCAAAATTAGCGTTAATAATCGATGGGTCAAAAAACAGGAAGAATATTTGTTATATAATATATTATTGTCTTTAAAAAGATGGCAAAATGATGTAGGGACGGATAAAAAAATGTATTTCGAATCATAGTCCGAATAAAGCTATGCAACTCAAAATACAATAATTAATGGAGTGTCAGTGGTCACGTGGTCATATTTTTATGATGGAGATAGTCTTGTTTTTTGTTTTTGGCGAGAGCTATTAGCCAGTTGATTTCTTTACTTTATTGGTTCAGTTTTTTTTAAATTTTGGGTACTGTGTATAGAAGCTATATTTCTGCTTCGGAACATTTGAAACTTTGAAAACATATTAACCACTATGAATTATTACAAGTCTGAAGTCTGAAGTCTGAGAATGACATTGCAATAGGTATACCTACCAGTTATTTCTTGAAACAATACATGAATAGTCTGTTCATTTCATATTTTTCAAGATGAAGAAAGCGAGAAGTACAACTCCGGCTATCTAAAATCAATAAATTGAGAAATAATCTAGCGGTAAAATTGATCCTTGTCAATTGATGTCCGAAGAAGTTTTTTTTGGGTCTGCCTATTTTGATGACCAGATCAAAATTGGTGCGACCATCGCTATTATAAGAGGGAATGAGCTCATATCGTATATCCTGCATGCAATTGATATGGGCTACTTGCTACCACTCTCAAATATACAACTACAACCAGCCCTTTTGTAGGGGCGTTAGTTTACTCTTGGATTTTTCAAAATTATTGGTGCGACCATCGCTATAAGAAGTGGGAATGAACTCATATTGTAGATCCTAAATGCTATTGATATGAGCTACTTGCTACCACTCTCGAATATTCAACCACCCTTTTTGTGGGGGTAGTCTCTTGGGGTGGTTGGATATTTGAGAGTGGTAGCAAGTAGCCAATATATATATCTCTATTCGTTTCCGAGATATTGTCGTGCGGAGTTTTAAGTGAAAAACCCTGTATACTGTGTTTTTACTGTGTCTTCAAATCTTGTTCATCTCGGCGACTCCTTGATGGTGCGTACCCATGGGCGTATTGGCCGCGTTCTGACATTTCAAGGGTATTGACATACTCGTTCTGATTTGTTTAATAATTTTTAATCATGACGGCGGGAATATCACGAACCAATCATGTCGCAAAACGCAGAAACGCCGTTCATGAAATACGCAGATGGGGACCCACCACAAATATATGCAATGAACTGTATAGATTCTGGACGCGAATATAAGCTAATGTGTGTCAGGAAAACGAACAAACAAAGACTCATTGTGAAGGTAGCCCTGTCTCTGTCTTGACCCTTGCTTTATTCTTTGTTTATACAAGGTTTCCCTGAAATGACTGTACAACGTTCAACCACAAATTTCTTAACCAAAAATAAGGCGATCTAGGCAAACTTACCTATATCCAAAAATGCTTCGATAAGCCTACAGAGGGCGTCAAAGATTCAAAAACATTTTGGTTTTTCCTACATTTTTCGAAAACATGCTGATCGATTTTGATAATTTTTGATACCTAGTCTTGGACCATGAAATTAGGTTGTTTGTTTCTATAGCGACCGGTTGTAATTAACCGGAAGTGTTATAAACGTGACGTCACATGTAGTTATTTGTTTTGATTTTTTTTGGAATTGACTTTTTGATAATTCAGATGCTTTTATCTAATAATTCAATGCGTTAGGGAGTTTTTCTCTCTCTTGAGAAATTAGATCGCCTCATTTTTGGTTAGGGAACTTGTGGTTAAACGTTGTACAGTAATTTCAGGGACACCCTGTATACACTCGAGACAAATAATACTTATATTTTTGTTAGATCTAAACAAAACTACATTCGTTCATTTTCATATTTTCTTAAGCTCTTTCTCCAAAATATGAGAATGAATTCATGCAGTTTTAAGGCAATAAGCTTTCAAGTGTGCAATTACCCCCGAAAAGAGCACATTTCCCATCTACATACCTTACTATGGTGCAGTTCGGTATCATAGTAAATAATGTAAGCAAGTGCGTTTGCCCCATATAGGGAGTGACACATTCGCCAAAACATGAAGACTATTTTTTGAATATAATCTGGGATGTCGCTCAGCGACATCCACATCCATTTTCACCAGAAAAACTAATCCAACCCAACCCAACCAAAACGGACCTAACCTAACCAATCAATCAATACTAACCTGAAAAAACAAACTTTTTCGCCCCAAATAAGTAAAAAAACGTACCTATGCCAAAATAGCTGAAAACCGTTTTGTAAATAATTACCGTTTTTTTTTTGTAAAGGCGCTACCTCTCCATATCCAGAAGCCGTAGTAAGCAATATAGATAGGATTGCTCTTTTCGCATACCGCACTGCACCTTAGTAAGGTATGTAGATGGGAGTTGTGCTCTTTTCAGTTATATTGTTTACTACGGTGCAGGGAGTAGGCCAACTGACTGTACCGTGGTAAAGAATGTATTTACGCTCCCTGGATATAAGAAGACTTAACGTATTATGAATTATTTTTCAGGAGACGAAGACTGCCGCCAGACTTCCGAAAACTGCGCCACTCAAGAGGAAATACTTATGGCATGGGCTTTAGCGGTCTGCAAAAGACATTCCTGGTAATGATATTGAAAATGAGAAATAAATCCCAAATGAAACTTTGTAGAGAGCACTACACTAATATGAACTAATTGCTCCAATTACCTACTATAAAAACTGTAATAGCAAGTATAACGTAACAAATACATATCCTACAAGATGGGTTTTCATTAAAAAAAAAGAAGACGTTCTCTACGTTAGTTGTGCTAATCCCTGAAGTGCCTAAAAAAATGGCATTAAACTCTTATCCAGTGCATAGAAATATTTCAATAGATACTAAGATTATTTAGGACACCAGCAGTAGGGAGGTACAGCTGTGTTACTAATAAAAACATATAACCTTTTATGATTGTTTGATTTAAAATTTGCTACACATGACTGTAAAAAGAAACACAACAGACCATAATAACTATAATGTTATTCATTTTACGAGATAAGTTACACCTTATATCGAGTGCTTCTTCATAAAATATTGTAACGAAATATAATTTTCTCGCCGATATTTGCTCTCCAACGAGGGATATTAGCCACTTTGTTGATGCGCGAACGCGGTGGAAGATTATCGATTATTTCCGAATGATCTAGGGTATTCTTGCATTTTCGGCAAAGGGGCCTCGGATATAATATACCCATAAGACTGCCGCGGCGCGGCCGCCAGTTAGTTCAGTTCTGAATACGTCGTAAAATATAAATCATGGATAAATAAATAAGCTGTGGTCGTGATTGGGCTGTAGTAGTGACTTTGAATAAATAAATTAAAACTGAATAGTGTTTTCTATAGCGAAAAATATTACAGTGGTGCTATGCTAATTTGTGCTATGGAATCAGACATAAATAGTCATTATAATGACTGCGAAACTTGTTATTCTAACCGGATTGAAGGTCGCCGCCAAGGTCTATCACAAAGGCTTCGTGAGGATTTGATGGAAGAATTAAGGCATCGATCCTAAATCATTCCAATTCGAGATTCCTGATCCCAACGCAGTGGAGAAATTGTCCAAGAACTTGAAGGATCAACTGGAAGAAAACTCTAGAAAATTGGAATTATTCCGGCGCGGCATCGAACATTAAAAACTGATATATCTTAAAAACGGCTTATTTTAGCAGATTTTCACAAGAGTACCTTTTTTTGCTTAAAAATGTTCATAAAATTATATCAGTCAAAATAGTACATTTTGTATCAAGGGCGGAAAGTAGATGATTTTGACGAGGGTATAAGAAGTAGCAGCACGAGCGAAGCGAGGGCAGATATTAGCCGTGTCAAAATCATCTTTCGTCCGTGATGCAAACAGTGCTTTTTGTACAACCAGTTTGTGATCATTTGAATAATCACGAAAATCAAAAATAAATAGTCGATCCGATACAGCACCACACTGCTGACAAATCAGACAAGTGACAACTGTCAATCATGGTATTCATGGTTACAATAGGTGTGTTCTTGTATTCTTTTGTGGTGCGGATTCATTGTCACCGAGATTGTCACGTGATAAGTTCCTTCTAGTATGCTAGACTGTGACGTGGTTACTAGATTCAAAGGCGTTGGGATCCAAGGAACCGTTGCTAAGCGACCTACTTTTGCGCCCGCGGGCGCGAAAGTACTTTTAGGCCCGGCTGCCAAAATTAGCGACTTTCCGCCTGCTTTGCATGCATTGAAAAGTGGACTTTACGTGTAGGTTGTACAAAAAAAGCTTAAAACCACACTGAGAAAAAAATTATAGCCATTTTAAACCATAAGATATGGGGTGCCCTCTATCGGCCACAGCAAAATGGTGTTCAAATTCAGATTTCTCATCTCAAAAAACCCCCGGACATGAATTTATGAAGTAATCCTTCGAAAAATGTTCATACATTTTTAAAAAACGATTTTTATTTTTTAGATTTACCACCCTGTATCTACGAAACAAAGCAATTTTAGACAAAGGTAAGTTTCCCTGAATCGGCTTATTTTGACCTCAGGAATATGTGGTAGGATTTTGTACAGACTATACCTGTATACAGGGTGTTTCAATAATATTGCGAAAAAATTCAGAATGTGTTTCCCTGCCTAAAAATAAGAAGAAAACTTTCTATTAACACGTATTCGGAAATGCTTCATTACAGAGCTACAGGATGTTGAAGTTTTATTTGTATTTTTGTTTTTTCTTAATAATATTTGAAGCAATGTCGAAATTTTGATAAAAATTGGTGTTTGGAGGTTTTTTTACATGCGAATTCCGACTTTCATCTTAGAATGGCACTAACTTGTAAAGGGCGCTACCTACAATTATTTTTCCAATTATTAACAGCCATAACTTTTTTGGACGTACCTCTATAACATTTTCAAGCAACAGAACAGATTTATTTGTATTTTCTAAGCAGAAAAAGTGTACTTGTTGAGATTCGCTACAGGCAACCATTTTCGAGATATTCGGATTTGAAATAATAAATACATCTGATTTTGAAATAATGGCGGAGGTAAAGTTATAAAATCTTTCGTTTGCTACATATTTCTAGTAAAAAGATAAAATTCAACTATTGAGTGATGTAAACAACAATTTTTATTGAAATATTATAAAAAAATAAAAAAATTGAAAAAATGAAAAAATAAAAAACTTCAACACCCTGTAGCTTTGTAACGGAGCATTTCCGGAAACAAGTTTATGGGAACTTTTCTTCTTATTTTCAACAAGGAAGACTCATCCTCAAAAAAATGCAAGACCTTGCTTGACCATAATCCCAAAATCACATGTATTTTTTATTTCAGATCCAAATATCTCGAAAATGGTTGCACTTAGCGACTTGTAACAAGTTTACTTTTTCTGCGTAAAAATGATGAAAAAATCTGATTTTTTAAAATGTAATACAGGCACGTCCAAAAAAGTTACGGCTGTTAATAATAGGAGAAATAAGTATAGGTAGCGCCCTCTCAAGTTAGAGCCATACTAAGATCAAATTCAAATTTCTCATGACAAAGAACCCCCAGAAACCAATTTTCATCATAAGATCGACATTAGTGCAAATACTATTTGGAAAAAACAAAAATAAAAATAAAGCTTCAACACCCTGTAGCTCTGTGATGGAGCATTTCCGGACAAAAAGTTGTCTTCATATTCTCAAGCGGGTAAACTCCTTCTGAATTTCTCAGTCGATTCAGTATAATAATATCAAGAATGTTTCGCCTATACGGCATCATCAGATCTTGAACATGTGAAAAGAGGTAGAGGTAGAAATATTCTTTATTGAAAATTTGTATTAGATTATAATGATTCATATTTCAAGAATAGTTTTTATTCTCAAGACGTTTTATGGAAGCGAGTAATGCGAGTATTGTCATTTTACGAGTGCCTCGGAAAACCAATATGTCAGAACCATGATTATAGCTTGGTCATTGTTTGATTCGGAAAATGTTCTTCTAAAATTCAAAAGTTCCAGTCATATTTATTAAGTTCATGAAACTTTAGACATTCACTAATTAACAAGCTATACCTGCCAAAACACCATATATAGCGCTTTATTGCTTATTTAAAAAAAAATCACCGCAGTAGCAGCTGCTGGGCAAGGGCAGATAATAATTACATCAGTTACCTGTTGTTTGAGTGCAACCACATATCACTCAGTGCAACTAAGGGTCATCATATTCCAGCATATTTTTTACTTGCTTGTGAACGGATAAATTTGATGCTAATTTAAGATGCTTCTTCTATAGCTGCAATTTGGCAATGCTAGGTTTAGATATAATGAACACACCATGCAACACCATTGGAGCATTCAAGCGTACATGAGTTCAGCTGAACAGCTCTCTTTCTTTTGATTTTTTAGATAATCATGTTTCACACACAATTCTCCAATCTAAGTGTGTCGTTATTGCTAAGGATCTTGTATTCACTTATTAGGTTTGTCGCTGCATAGTGCTGAGTAGACGTAAGATATTCTAATTTGACAGACTAAATGGATGGTTCTATGCAAAAATTAAATCCACCATCAGGTAGGTATCATCTACCAAATATTAAACAGGCATTTTGGGCGGTTTCGAAAATATTCAATTTTCAATAATTTGCTGTGAATAAATTCACGCCAAATTTAAAATTGAAAACACCTTTCTTATTTCTGCCTTCTGTACTGCTTCAAGAAATGGACACAGAAGAATACGATGAAAAATGTTACAAATATATGATGTTTGTGTAGTGTCGTGAGAAGTGTGTACTCGGCTTTATAGTATTCATGTGGACAAGCAACCCATGTTGTCAAATTTCAAAGAGCGGGAATTTTGAATTAAAATCAAGTTATAGTAGTAATCATCGGTGTTTCATTTCCTCGACGTTACAGTTTGATCATTATGTGTTGCAAATATATGACTGTAAATCTAATTGCTCTACGTCTTTTCTTGGAGCAGTACAGAAAACAGAATTGAGAAATTTGTTTTCAATTTTGAATTTGGCGCGCATTTTAGCCACCGGAAATTTGCTTCGTATAAGTTCAATCTGCGCACTGTGATGGTGGTTTCTGCGTTATGATTGGTTCGTGATATTCCCGCCGTCATGATTGAGAATTATACAACCAATCAGAACGGGTATGTCAAGACGCTCAAAACGCGGCCAATACGCACATGGAGAAGCACCATGAGTTCTTGAGTTCCAGAGAAAGCAACAATTTTTCTTTTGGTGTTCAACCGCGTCGTGGGTTCCGCTAGAAAAAAGTATCTCAAAGTATATCATCTGGTGTTTTTTCTGTGTTTTGTTATTTTCTATTCGAGTTTTGATCCCTTAAACATTGACATTGCACTGCGTCTTGTTTTGGTGAATATGGATTATCAAGGTTTCCAATTTCATAAGAGCCGTTTAAAGAATGGTCGAAGGTAGGAAGTAGTGAATAGAATGTAATTCCAAATAAATGTTAAAAATGGTAATGCATAGGTATTATGCGTGTGCATCAAAAAAATCCATGGATTGCCGTGCCAACCTTGTCTGGAATTTGGAGACAGGTGATATCCAGTTATCTGGAAACCATAATCATGGGCAACAGCAAAATCCCGGTAATCCGGAACTTGCTAACTTCAAATCTGTTTTGAAGCATCGGGCGGCAAACGAGACTACAAGCCTCCGTACAATTTACGTAGAGGAAGCAGCCAGGTAAGAGCACTCCAAATACAATGAAGAAAACATGAACATCAACTAAACATAATACCCTGATATTTTACAGTAGGTTCCTACCTATTCTGCGTTTTGAAGCAGTGAGAAAAATCATGGGATCAAACATTGATCCATCAGAAAAGAATACCTAAATTAATTCTCCTTTGTAACTCAAACTCATCCTTTGTTTTGGGATTAAACTATTGAGTCGCAATAAATATACCGGCTGATTTTTTAAAGGGTTTTTCTGAAATAATTGGCCAAAAATCTGTTTTGAAAGTATCTCAAAAATCATTAACGGCGCCAAGTTAAACAATATGAAAAATGCATAGAGGAGAGGGGGATACATGATCAGGAGGGATACTTGATCAAATTGACCTAACTAATAAAATATCTGCAATAGATCACCATTTTCCCCAAACATAGTTTGCTCTTATCTTATGGCAACACTGAAAACTGAAAATAACAAATTAGTGTGCACCGTTTCGGAGGTTAGAATGCTTCACTTTATTTTCCGCCAAAAGTAAAAAGTTAACGTTCCAAATCGTGTTTACTTTGAGTGGTCAAAATAATTAAATAACTTACTTTGATTGGTCACCGTTTGACCAAATGCTACCAAATTTTGGGTTGAATAGAGAATGAAAAAAATGAGGTTCCATTTGAAAAAAAGTTTCAAAATGTTGCTCAGCTGTCATTTTGACATTTTAAGCTGTAATTTTTTTCAAAAAATGGAGAATTTGCTCCCATACAACCCATCCAAATTTTGATCAATTATACCTAGCGGTTCAAAAGTTAGAGGGGGGGGAAACGGACTTTATGTCCTCACTGTATATACAGGGTGTCTCACGGTGACCGTCCATTAGAATATCTCAGGAAACAAAGCGATTGGAATTCTGAAAATTTGTATGGTGAGGTTTACCAGGATGCTCTTTTTAAATGAAATAGTAGCTGGGTTGCGCGACTTCCGGTTATACCGGAAGTAGGTGTCAACTCGCTTGTTTCAAATGGAACACCCTATATATTACATTTTTGGATTCTACGTGAAATTCTATGCAGATTTTATGTATTATATCCTACACATAAGTATAAGCGGTTTTGAAATAATATTTTAGTTTTTATGTCAAAAATGACGTTTGTAGGCTCCTATTCAAATGTAAATTTCTAGTGTAAGAAAGCCTTCATTATTTAATTGGTATTGGATTTGGGAAAACTGCCCAAAAATCATTTTTTTCAAATGGAAACCCCCAATTTTCATCATCTTATCTTATTGAGCATTGGAAATAAAGGTGCATGAGTTTATATAAGATTGTCCATTCCATAAATTAAAAAAAAATAATAAAATAAGAATTTTTGGGAGTGGACAATCTTATACAAACTCACCTTTATTTTGAATGCTCAATAAGATAAAATTATGAAAATTGGGGGTTTTCATTGGCAGTTTTCTTAATTTGAATTTTGACCTTTTTTAGCCCACGCTGTTATAATAGTTTTCATAATGCTGTGAAAAATCTATTGAAGTAGGTCCTTTTCAACAAGAAATCCAATACAAATTGAATAATGAAGGCTTTTTTATAGGTGAAATTCACATTTAAATAGGAGCCTTCAAACGTCATTTTTGACATAAAAACTAAAATATTTCAAAAACGCTCAGACTTAGGTATAGGACATGATAAATCAGATCTGCCTAGAATTTTACGTAGAATCCAAAAATGCAATAATAATATAGGGTGTCTCTCATTGGGTGTTCCATTTGAAACAAACGTGTTGACACCTACTTCCGGTATAACCGGACGTCGCGCAACGTAGCCATTATTTTAGTTGAAGAGAGCATCCTTGTAAACCTCACCATAGAAATTTTCAGAACTCCAGTCGTTTTATTTCTCGAAATATTCTAATGGACGGTCACCGTGAGACACCGTGTATACAGTATGTCCGCGGATGCGTATAACATGAGGTGAAATGGACCAAAACTTGAAAGATACGGCAAAAAGTCATTCTCGATAATAAAAAAAAGTCTAAAAGACATAATAAAATAACAAAATCTGAGAATTATATTGCCTCAGTGATAATAGCTTATGTATGCTCATCAAGTCAAAAAAAAAATCATTTGGGTATGTTGAATGGTTTCGGTTATTGGATGGTGAATGATGAAAAGTATTTTTTTTGAATTTTCGCAGGTTTTTCCGATTTTACAAAACTCGGTACCACTAAAAAAAGTCGCAATTGCCCATTTCGTATATACAATAAACAATAACCTAACTAATGATTTGGGTCAGGTTTCATCTGGTTCTAAGTCGATTTATTTATTTTTTTCAAGAAGGAAGCGACTTTTTCAGACTTTTTTATTCGACTATTAAACATTGTTCTATCTAGCTGCCTTCTATTTGAATATTGTGGCGTCTTAGTTTCTTTCATGTCGGGAAATTGGGCTACTAAAGGCTTTTTACCCGTCTACCGCCATTGATGGTCTATGTTATTTTCATGTTTTTTTTTTAATTCCAGGCATCAAGAAATATCTGGTGTTTATTCGTGGCCAACTGCAGAGTCTCTCATGAGAGTCGCTCGCCGAAAAACGCAACCAAACATTCCTCAGAGTTTCGAGGATGTGGTTAGGACATTGCGGGACACCCAATATCAAGGGCGCTTCTCGATCAATGGGGAGCCTTTCTTCAAAATATTGTTGATTGGAGATGATGGGTCAAATAACTTGGTGTTCGCTTCAGTGTCAACCATAGACGTGGTGTCAGGTGGCGCCACAACTATGGCACTGGACGCAACATTCCGGGTGGTTCCAGCCACACCAAGTTTTTATCAACTTTTCACCGTTCATATTCTAAAACAGACCCATGTGAGTATGGATAATGGCTAACTATTACTGAAAGCCAGCATTGAGACCTTTTTCTGATTTACTTTTATTAGAGCATCTTTTCTTGATTCCGAGGTTGGTTCATCAGTGTTAAATGAGTCGTACATTTCTTGTTTCTAGATGATTCCAGTCATGTATGTCCTGATGGAAAGGAAAACTCAGGATGCTTATCATGTAGTTTTGCGTTATTTCAAGGAGAACGTCGCCCCTACTTTTATGCCCACTGAAGTCCTAACCGATTATGAAATAGCTTTACAGAATGCCATCCGCCAAGTCTATGATTGTCGCATCGTCGGATGCTGGTTCCATTTCAACCAGGTGAAACTCACACTATATATTCACTACCTATTTGCCTTTAACTGAATCAACCTATACAGGATGCCACAGATTCGAGTGCATGCATGGGGATCTCAGTTAATACAAGAGATACAGGGTCGGTTAAATGGTTGCAAAGTTGCGCATTTTTATGCTCAACAAAATGCCGTTTTGAAATTTGAAAAATTTCGACTACTTCCGAAGATATTCGGAAAAAAACGAAATTTCGCAAAAACGTTATTATTATTTCCGTCAGATTTTCAATTTGATACCACCATCTTGTAGGGGAGAAAAAGTGGCAATGAGAAAGTGTAATTCATTTTACAATATCTTCCCAAATAAACTCAGGAAATAATAATAATGTTTTTGCGAAATTTCGGTTTTTTTTGAATATCTTCGGAAGTAGTCGGAATTTTTCAAATTTCAAAACGGCATTTTGTTGAGCATAAAAATGCGCAACTTTGCAACCATTCAACCGACCCTGTATCTCAAATTCGTTTAAAATTCTAGTAAACATATTTTGGAAAAACGGCTGGACATGTCGATCGGTGTTTTGAATTGCGCTTTTTTGATTTAGGAAAATATTATACAGGGTGTCCCAAATCACAAATTTGAAATACCACCTACGTCATCGACTATTTTTTTAAATGGCAACCATTTTTTTATGACTATTCTTGAAGGGCATATCCAAGGCTCATTCATTTAAGCGACACTAACTTTTTGACAACAATAATGTCTCAAATGGGACGGGGTTGAAATGGGGTTAACATGAAAACAAACATTTCTGAGAAAAACATGGCTTGTTGGGTATCTAATTGAAGTAAAACTAGGTATTATGGTGCTTTTCTTCAAAATTGAAAACTAAAATTGGAGATGAATAATTAATAGGGTGAAAAAAGGGGTAGGAATATTTTTCTCCAAAATGTACTACTTTTGGGGTGTCATATCAAAGAAATTTGGATAGAAATAGTGATGCCAAAGTTTACTAATATACAAATAGTAAACTTTGGTGATGCGATGTTGAAAAATGTGAAGAAATTAGTTGTCGCGATAGAGGGTGGAAAAAGGGGTAGAACCGAGGGTAGAACATTGATTTAGAAAAATAGGAGTTACTTCGATCACGTGCAGGTGATAGGTGGTGACAGATATCATTTGTGATCATACAAATCTAATTTGAAAGGTGAACTTATATACGGTGTCCCAATTTCGATTTTCACTGTGGGGATTTCAGTAACAATGACAGTTACAGCTTTGTTTAATTGAGGAAAGTTTTGGACACTTACATGCCTATGAAGAATTCGATTCGAAATCAAGGCCAACTATGAGAGAGTTGGCCTTGAGAGAAATTGAGAAAAATTTGAAAAATCGGATTCTCATTTTTCTCAATTATAAGTGATCCTGATTGAGATATGCAGACACTTTTTGGATGGGAATTCAATGGATTTTTTTTTCATCAAGTGTAGAAGTAGTCTGGTACATTCTAGGGAAGCTAGATGGCGTCGCGAACATTCTACTATATTCTACAAAGTTCTATACAATGCTGCGCTATTCGGGCAATTTCGGGAAGGAGCCTGTAGCCTGTGATATATATAAATAAGACCACCAGTTGAGAGTGGTTCAGTTCTGAATACGTCGTGAAATATAAATCGTAAAACATAAATAAGCTGTGATTTTGTTTGTAAATAGTGAGTTCTGTACATAGTGACTTAAAATAAATAGATTAAAACTGGACAAGTGTTTTCTATAGCGAAACTTGCTACAATAATCTATCAACTGTGAAGTTTTGTTGAATTTTTGTTTCAATATTTGTTTTCATATCAATAACTTGCTAACAACACCTAACTTCGAACAATCTCAAATAAAAAGCGTTAACAAAAATGATAAAGTTGAGTAGATTTTACTACATTCCCATCATTTCTACAGGCTATCCTGAAAAAAGCGAGGAGATTGGGACATGAGAGGCAATTAAGAGAAAACCTACAGGCAGCTAAGCTTCTGAAAATGGTGATGGCTCTTCCACTTTTGCCTCCTCAAAAAATTTATGAGGGGTTGGATATAATTCGGAATCAGCATGATAGGCTGCATTTAGATATGAATAATTTTCTGCAGTATGTGGAACGGTACGATTTATTTGTTTATTCACTATTGATATGAGCGAGATTTGAAGTTTCTCATAATGAAATTGAAACTAATAAGTAACATATTCAAACGTGGTCGTTATTAAAAATTTAATTTTTGCAAAATGAGTATTGGTTTATACTTTTTCGCGATATTTTTAAGACTGTCAGGGGAAGTTTATTTCATTGCGTAATTTTTCTCTCAAATTGTATTGTATCATCATATTTCTTTCAGTTATTGGCTTACTACTATTGGAGTGGACACTTTAAGCGTGTTTGACTCGCAATACCGGACCAATAACCATGTTGAGAGATTCCACAAGGAATTGGGTTGTATTGTGGGTCAGGCTCATCCCAACATGTGGACATTTATGGGTATGATCTTATTTATGAGTGTATCTCGAAAGTTTGAATTTTCATGCAAATCATCCAATGCGACAAACTATGTCCACATAAGTTCTCAGATACTGAATACATAAAATAGATTTTTTATGGTTACATAGTGAACTATGAAGAATATCAATATATCTCATCATTTCCAAGTTTTTATGAATTGGAGAATACATTCCATATAACATACATTTCATGGGAATATACAATAATTCAGAGCAACGTTGAAGCCCCCTTTGCTAAGAATTCTGTAATATCCACAGTAAAAGATTTACATATAACCAAAATCCAAATACAAGATTAAATGAGAGAGACCACGTATCTACTTGATAGGATTTGAGCATACAGGGTCCTTCATTAGTGCGTCGGGCAATCCTAGCGTGGTTATTTACAAAAGTAGAAAAAAAAGTTTTATACAAAAGTTGAAGAATGTGACTTTATGCATATTTTAAAAATATTTTCAAACATACAGGGTGCGTCACAAAAGTATGGCACGAAAAAGTATGATTTTTTTAAATGGAACCCCCTGTATATTAATTGATATTTCAATTCTTTCTTCAATTTGGAACAAAAATTGTTCTACAACTAATGTTCCTAAATTCAACCGTTATCGAGATATCGCGTTTTAAAAATGACATTTTTGCAACTTTGACATGCTATAAAACTCAAACTATTCAAGTTAGAGGAAAATGGTTTGCACTTTCCTATCTTAACTTTTCAAGAGCTCTTCTGTCATTTAGATAGAAGGTAACGTCAACTGTCAACTTTTTTCGGCACATTTTGACATTTTTTCACAATAATGGCTTTAATCTCCTTGAATAGCTCTTGAAAAGTTAAGATAGGAATGTGCAATCCATTTTTCTCTAACTTGAATAGTTTGAGTTTTATAGCATGTCAAAGTTGCAAAAATGCCATTTTTAAAACGCGATATCTCGATAACGGTTGAATTTAGGAACATTAGTTGTATCACAATTTTTGTTCCAAATTGAAGAAAGAATTGAAATATCAATCAATATACAGGGGGTTCCATTTAAAAAAATCATACTTTTTCGTGCCATACTTTTGTGACGCACCCTGTATGTTTGAAAATATTTTTAAAATATGCATAAAGTCACATTCTACAACTTTTGTATAAAACTTTTTTTTCTACTTTTGTAAATAACCACGCTAGGATTGCCCGACGCACTAATGAAGGACCCTGTATAGTGAATTTAGTCTTAGTGGCATGTCTGAATCAATAAATACGATTCAACGTTCTAGTGTTCACGGCAAGGTTGAGCAATTTCTTAAAACAAATCTTAACATTCTCAATCTTTTTTTAAGAAACACTTGTAAAAACACCATTAAAGTGAGATTTTTCGAAAAAGGCATGCCTAAATCTTGCAGTCGCTGGACCATATTTAGAGTTTCATCAGTTTTGCTATGATCAAACATAAAATGATCACAACATTATATATAAAACGAAATAAATAAAACTACTTAAATATCTTATATCAAAAGCCAAAAAAACGTATGAAACCAAATATTTGCAAGTTCTAGACCATTTTCTTGAGAATATATCCGCATTCATCACTTCAACGCTATACATTGTATGCCTTTATACCGAACTGCTTCATGTGTTTGTCATTATAAACTAGATCATATATAAAAAAAAATGTGGTCGGGGAGGCAGACGTCCTGGAAAACTCATGATAACAATTGTATAATTCTTGATAAAAGAATCCATTAATAGGTGGAAAACCCTGTGGAAAACCATGTAATTCCCAAAAAAATATCAATGTCTACACGTTATTGAAAGCTTTGAAGAAGTCTGTGAATATTGAACTCACCTGAGGACTATGTTTTTGAAATAAATTTCTTCATGGCTCAGGAAGCTTTAATTCATATTAATCTTAAAATAAAATAGGATTATTCTTCACAGGTCGATACATATTTTACGTAAAAACATTTTGCAGCAAATTTATGTTGTGTTATCGCTAGTATGAAGTAAGCATGTACGTTTAACCGCTGATAAAGTTAATGAAATTATTAAATTGTTTTATACATCTGAAGACATCAACACTGCGTCTATCTTTTCAGATAAAATTATTCTTATCCAACTGCGCAAATATGGCGATGCAGTGCAGTTGGATAATGGCTTAGCCGTGGCTAGGGGAAGAGCTCGTGCGAATATAAGAAACAACAGGAATATTCGCAACCAGCAAAGGAATCTCACCGAGGAAGTTATAACCGTTCAAACTTTCTTGGAACGGCTGAGCCACTCAGTGGACAGCCTACACTTTCGTAAGTACTAAAAATTGAAAAAAATGAATTGGGTAAGCACCTACTCTGGAAGTTTTCTCGCTGGCCAATTATAAGTCAATAAGCATAAGTGTCACAAAAAAAGCTGATTTTTTTCTACCAATCGTGGCCCATGAAATGGAAGACAAATGCTGCGAATATAAAACGGGTATTAGAGAAGAAATAAAATTGATACCTACTGACTTGAAAAACGAGTAAGAAAAAAAAATGTATCAGATTTTTTCCTCTAAAATGTATCCATAAAAATATAACAACAATCGCAAACAAAACAAAGAAATTACCTAGTTCGTTCTATAATAAATAAAGTTGATGATGACACATCAAAGACAAAACGTCGGATTACAAACAGAATACCACCATCGTATAGAGCAATAAAAAGTGACAAAGCGAAAGTGCAGTTTGAATTTAAAATCCGTTCTCGAAAATGAGTCTTGAAAAAAAATAAACGATTTTTTAAAATTTAAGTTTTTTCCGGATATCTCCGGGAATAATCGGGATTTTAAAACTTTCTAACCGGCATTTTACTATATCTCTTTTGATTTTCAAGATCCCCATATGCACAGGGTGTCCCGTTATATGTTAGCGATTGGATAACTTTCTTATTGTTGATCGTAGAGAGACTTTAAATCATCAAAGTTGAAGTAAATTTCATCAGCATTCAGAATCCGTGGTCGAAAAACCCAAAATCGCATCGAAAATCGAAAATGTTTATAGAGAAAAATATAAGAACGTAAACTTATTTTATTAAGTTAGGAAATTCGTATGGAGTAATGTTTTTCTAAACAGTTTTTTTTTTCAGGATTCGTAGATGTTCAAAATCCAAATGAAGAAGGTAATTTATATTAAACAGTTCTTTTCATGTAAACTGTCGTATATTAAAAGAGTTATTATAATAGACTTTTCATAGTCTTTATGTTGACTTTTATGAAATTTATGATTGACGTTGCATGAACCTCCTTTTATGTTTTTTTTTTTCAGATGAAGAAAATACTCCCCTTCAAGATCTTTTAGATGAAGGTAAGTTCGTACTGTTTGTACTTGAAACTAACAAGGAAATATAATGTCCACGTTTGTATTGATTAAATTGTGATACATTTTCTTGTTCACTTTTTACTGAAATGATTGTCTGTTATATTTTCCCTTTTTGCAGCTGAAGAGAACACTCCCCAAGATGACCCTTTGGATGTAGGTAGGTTTTTACCTAAGTTTAAATGGATGAACCTTTGTGACTGATTTCAAATTTCCCCCAATTTTCAGTTCAACAGAATATTGAGCAGCAGGATATCATTCCGGCGGCTCTAGAGGAAAATGTTGATGCTGATGGGAATAATAATGCCCATATCTGTAAGTAAAATATAATAAATAACAAATCATCTATTCACACAAAAATAAATGTTCTATTGATAGGATATACCTACATATTTCTCTTTTTTTTTTAAATTGTCAGTACCACAGCTCAGTCCGCCTGCCACTGCTGATAACGTTATTATTCCTGCTGATCAAAATCGAGATCTTGATTCATGTAAGTATATATATTATAGCCTCATTGAATCTCTTATCAGAAGACCAGGATTCAGGATTAGTATGCGCAGAATAAATTCAACAAACAATAAATGTTATATTGGGAAGATATATCTACAGGATTTTTGAAATTTCAGTGCCACAGCTTAGTCCTCTTACTGCCGCTGCGAATGTTCTTCCTGATGAAAATTTAGATCTGGATATAGGTGAGTATATTATATGACAACCTCAGTCTCCAGAACACCATGATTCTAGCAGTATGCACCGTATTTACGAGAAATACCTATTTTTCGTAAGCATCTTTGTATAGTTGGTAATTGCGATTTATATTGTACAGTTATCCAAGCTCAACCAGCGCCAGCGCCCGCTGAAGGTTTTGCACCAGATGCCGCCATAGGGGAAAATGATGACGCTCACGGTATCGGTAGGTTGATTATTTATTGATGCTAAAAACCCATTCTGATTGAATCCCCTTGATGTAAGCGGTATATCTGTTTTGTTTTTCTAGAAATTTTATCGTAGTACCGGGTCTTCGATTATATTTACGTGGCTTTTAGTTTATTTTTCAAGATGGAAAAAAAAGTTTTTTACAAAAATTTCATGTTTTTCCCATTTATCTTTTGCAGTTTTAAAAAACAAAAAAGTTGCATCGATAAATGGAAAAATCTAGGCAACTCCAATTTTTTAAAATAGAACACCCTGTATATTATGCGCAAAAATTAAAGATATTTTTTTCCTGATTCCATACATACAGGGTGTTTCAGGAGGAATATATACATATTTTAGTATGTTGTAGTATCCATAATTCTGAACAGAAAAAGTTCAGGTAAACATGTATTTTAATCTTAATCATGCACTTCCGTTGCAGGCACCATGAACGAACACGATATCGGCACGTGCAATGACATGCAACCGTCACCCATTACCACATTTGTCATCACGTATGATCAATTTCCTTCTGCTATGCTAGACTACAGTGACTCGATGTCACTGTATGCTAGACCAACTTCTAATAGCTGTATCTCAGCAACCATTGAGATAAGGATACATGTTCAAATGAACTTTTCTATTCAGAATTATGGATACCACAACCAAAGTTTACTAAATACTTTGCCACAACCAAAGTTTACTTATTTTGTATATTAGTAAACTTTGCCACAACATACTAAAATATACACCATTCCTCCTGAAACATCCTGCGTATGTTGTTGATATTCAGATGAGCCATTCTTGAGATATAAGATATAAGGCTTAATCGATATCTTCCTTTTAGGAGATTTCAATAACATAAGGGTTTTGTTAAAAAGAGTTTTTTCCTTTTAATTTATTTTTATCTTTGTTTAGAGATATATCGAAAAAAGTTATGCAGAAAGTTGTTTAGAATAAAAAGTTATGTCCGAATACAAGTTTTGATACAAATTGTCCTACATTGATTTTTTTGGGGTCTTCTTGTTGATGTTATAAAAGTTGGGAGGAAGTGAAATTTTTCCAAGTCCTCAGAAAGCTCAAAGTTGGCCAATTTGTATCAAAATTAATAATCGGTGGTAACTTTTCAAAGTATAAACGTCTTGGGTAGAAACTTAAAAAAAAAAAAACATTTTTTTAACAACCCTTATGTTATTGAAATCTCCCAAAAGAAAGCAATCGCGTAAGCCTACAATATACAGGGTGTCCCAGAACTATGGAGCCATACGCTAATAGCAGATTCTTTGAGTAAAAATATAACGATTTGTTCGCAGTCCCAGTGTCAATAATATCCAAGATACAGGGTATCCAGTTTGCACCAAACACCCTGTATCTTGGTTATTATTGACACTGGGATTCTGGTTTAATGAACAAATTGATATATTTTCTCACAAAGAATCTGCGATTACCTTTTGGCCTCATAGTTCTGTATAGGGTGTTCCATAACAAAAAATGTAAGTTTGGTAAATAAGTTATTGAAATCCCCCGTTCCCCCGTACATTGAATTTCGATATGGTAATAAAAACTTGGCAAGTACCCCTACGAAATATTTGTTGACTCACTTCGGATAAGATTAAAAATAACGAACTTACTCACGCTTAAAATGTGGGCAAGCTAGATTGACCATACAGGGTTATTCCGTACATATTGACCCATATGCTAGCGGCTTTATGAGATATGAAGATGTTTTATAAATGAAAGTTTTAGATTTTCATCGGAACTTTTCAAAAATTTTATCAGAAAAATTAAAAGGCTATCGAAACGTCAATATTTTTACACAAGTTGCATTTTTTTCAATGGAACACCCTGTATTTCATTGGATATTCAGATAGAGCTTATTTATCTTATTTCAAAAATATATAGTTTGATACCTTTCTCGATTCATCTGATTTCCAGATCATGAAGAATTTGAACAGCCGCCAGTAGAAGCATTTGACATCCCAGAAATGGAAGATGTGCAGTTTTTCTTCTGGAGTCCTCCAGTAACTGACATAGGTGAATTAAGTTTCGAAGTTTCAAAATAATTGTGATGAAACTCTCCCGCGATCGCTTCTTCTTCTTATATCATGTACGCAACTAAAAAAAACAATACTATTTTTATTTTCTATTTCCAGAATGTGAATTGAATGACCCCAGTCGGTGCAACATTTGTTATACCCATAAGATCAGGTGTGTATTGCAATGTGGTCATTGCTTTTGCTGTCAATGCTCCAGAAGAATCTACAACTTCCAGCTGGGATGTCCGGAGTGCAGGGCAGAAAGTACCAGGGAACCCGTGATTTTATTTCATTCAATTATCTGTTGAAGCATGTGGTAAGTAGTTATTGTTATCAGTAAATAAAGGGTGCGAAATACTAAAAATATAATAATTGATATCTTGGATGCTTAACATTTTCGCCGGACAACAGCTTGAATTTCTAGTTGTGCAGGGGTTATTCATAATATTTTGACACCTAACTGCAGTTCTTGATACGAGTTACAAAAAAAACTCCAAATACAATAGTTTTAGGTTCAACACATTAAACAATAGCACACCGAATTTTGTAGAAACATCTGTCAAGCTTAGATCCATTATAATTTGGATTAAGATATGACATTTGGTCATAGTTCCTTAAAATCCGATATTCTTTCTACACAATTTTCCCGAATCTGATGATGTGTATCATTTACCGGATTCAAACCCAGTCCGGTAAAATGAAATAAACGTGGCAGCTTATTTTAAGCTTGTACACTCCAAATATATGCGGCGAATATAATTTAACTTTAGATTCAACATCAAAAGGAACTAGGTATTTGCTTATTATATTGGAATTAAAAGCATACCTAATTTTAATGTCCGATATTACACCTTTTCCCAGTGTCTTAAATCTACCATATGATTACCGACTACCTTTTTTTCCAGCTATCATAATTATGCCAGAAATGGACCATACTCGGGACCATATATTCATGGAGTTAACAGGCAATGGGCCTTGTTCATTGTAGTCGAGTTCCATTCTCACGTCACGCTATGCGCATGTTCTACGATATCTCTTGTGGATGAAGTAACTTTGAAAAACATCACAATATTAGTAGCACAAAATATTCCTTTGTTTTGTGATTAGTAGTCCTTTGTTCATGGATATCAGCGGTATATGAGGAAGTGTCACAATTGAAACAACTTTTGAAAAAACCTGGGAATAATGAAATAAATCCAATAACCCATTACAAGTACTTTGCTGTGAGAGCTGCAGTAATATTTTGACGATTTTTTGAAGAGCAATTTTCGCGCTCCATTGCCTGATCGTGATCATGGAGGAAGAGGAGTATTGTTGATGATGATATCAAGGGACTTTGCGGTGATGGTTGCAAAACATGATTTTATCGAGAAAATTGTTCAAGATTAAACCAAACTACTACAGAAAATCGCGTGAGCGTTGGTTCGGCGAGAACTGCAAGAATCGCCTATGAAGAAAAAATACAATGCTTACCATAAATAGGTTAGCGACGTTGTTTCTAGCCTCTGAATAGTCCTTGTGAAGTAAGGTATCTGTTATGAATCTAAAGTAGGATAATAGCTTCTCAGTATATTTGAGGAGCAAATCAAAAGATATGAAGAAATTCATAAGAAAGTCGACAGCTTAAAGTAAATACTTGTCAACAAGGAGCATAAAGAACTAAATAGAACATATTTATGCATGGAAGTCCCTACAAAGGAATTTCCTACAATGAAACTGAGAAAAAAATCTACGTCATAATCGCCACCAAGCACGTTATTATGAAGTTTGCTGGTGGCCAAATTTGGTCACCAGCAAATCACATAACTCGCTTGGTGACAATTATGGCGTCAATCGAAAGTTGTTTGGCATTTGCTGTACTAGCATTACTATGAGTTAATTGAATTGCCCGAATTTCGTTGTCACCATTGCAACCGTTATATTTTTTTAAATTTTTTGTTATCTCTTTAGAAAATGTTATGTTGATAATGTTATTAAAGAAAACACATATTACTTTATTTTTTTTTGTGTTTTGAATATCCACAGACACATTTATCTATATTCTTTTTAGTTTTATTGATGGGTTAATGTTGAATAGCGTTACAAGGTGGACTTCGAATTTTAGATCTCAAATTCTTAATAAAGACTCTTATTATTATTATTATTATTTTTGAAGACTACGTCTTCCAGTTAGGCTCGTATGCATTTTAGTAGAGAAGTCTTTACTTCCATTGTTCTTATTCGTTTCGGCCTTGTTTTCCTGGGCACGCGCCGCCGCTGATGAAGGCGAGCCTATCTACATGGAAAAAAATCATTTTTCAGAGGGTGCTAGTCGTTAGCTGCAATGATTATAATATCTATCTACAAAGTTAAGAGGGACTTATTTAGCGATTTAGGCATCGAAGTTCTCCTTACCACTTTTAGCAATAGTCTTTCGGTGCTTTCCGACAATAAATAAGTTTATGTTCCACAAATGGATAATGTGACAGCTATAACATTATGTGATAAGTAAGGAGTTGGAAATGTTTTAGTATTATTATGAATATATTGTTATTCACAGGAACTTGAATTTTATTTAATTTCTTTGTTCAGCATCAGATATTTCAAAACGCGGAACCGCTATCGGAAAAATTGAATATCTTAACATGTAGATCATTATTTCCATAATATTTTCTTTCAGTCTTAATTCATGTAAATCGAATTGCATTTATTGATCGATATTCCATGTTAAAACAATATTTGCTTGATAATAATAATACAGCGTGTCTAGTTAAGTATAGGCGACATATGGAACACTTTTTTTTTATTCGTTTCACGAAAAAAAGTTATATCTCATTGGAAGTTCTGCATGTTCCAAAACCTAAAACATAATCATTAGATGACAAAAATTGAAATATGAATTTGGTTCAAGAGTAAAGTACCTTTATTTTCGACAATATCGACAAACATTATTGGAAAAAGTTGTTTAGAACTAGAATTTTGACAATATTGAACAAAAATTATTGAAAACAGAAACATTACTTTTTTGATTTTCGCTCCACTCCATCCATTTGCAGCAAGGGCTGTCTCAAACTGACGATAGTAATTGTTCCATGACAGCTTGCCATCAAACTGTGAGGCTTTCATGTGGACTAACGATATCAGCCTCTATCTTAGCACTGGCATGTTGACTCACGAATGTCACTTCTGGTTGTTTCATGATTACTGCTACTTGCCTTCTCATTTGCTCCATTTCGTCTCCCAGATTTTTCACTGTGTCTTCAAACCTAGCTTCAATTCGTTTCTCGAGGTTTTCGATTTCTTCGGCGACATGATGCTTCACCAAATTGCAGTTGTCCGCCAACTGTTGCTTGATGATTTTCTCATCCATGGCCCTAGAAGATTTTTCAAGCTTCTCTTCCATAGCTCTGGAAGATTTCTCGAACCTCTCTACCAATTTATCTTCTAATTTTCTTGAGTTCTCTTTCATAGTCCTGGAGTTCTCTAGCACAGGAACCCCCTGTATATTAATTGATATTTCAATTCTTTCTTCAATTTGGAACAAAAATTGTGATACAACTAATGTTCCTAAATTCAACCGTTATCAAGATATCGCGTTTTGAAAATGGCATTTTTGCAACTTTGACATCCTAAGACTCAAACTATTCAAGTTAGGGAAAAATGGATTGCACATTCCCATCTTAACTTTTCAAGAGCTATTCAAGGAGATTAAATTCATTCTTGTGAAAAAATGTCATAATGTGCCGAAAAAAGTTGACAGTTGACGGTACCTTCTATCCAAATGACAGAAGAGCTCTTGAAAAATTAAGATAGGAAAGTGCAAACCATTTTCCTCTAACTTGAATAGTTTGAATTTTATAGCATGTCAAATTTTCAAAAATGCCATTTTTAAAACGCGATATCTCGGTAACGGTTGAATTTAGGAACATTAGTTGTATCACAATTTTTGTTCAAAATTGAAGGAAGAATTGGGATATCAATAAATATACAGGGGGTTCCATTTAAAAAAATACAACTTTGATGCGTTTCGTGTTTTGGGGACACCCTGTATAACGTGAAAATATTTTTAAAATGTAGCCTTAAAAGGTCCCTATTCATCCAGAAATTTTTTTTTTCAAAATCATAAACTTCGGCCATAATGTTTCGTGTCGAATAACGTGAATAACCCTGTATATTTCTTAGCTTGAAAAACTTAAACTCTGGATATACTACAAAAATCAAATTGTCTGTTTTTTTGAAAGATCTAACAAATTATGGTGCCACTTTCCCACTTTGTTGCAGTAGAGGTTATTAAATTTTAATTTTTTTTATTGATAGATATTTGTTACGTGAATCTACACACAATTTTCAATGTCCCACTTTGTTTTAGAATCTCTGCTTAATTATCTTGTTTAATAATACTTACTTATGTTACGAAGAAATGAAAGAAATAGGTATAAACATTACTTTTACGCCCTTCATGCTGGATTCTAGACAACTTGTTTATAAATACCTAATATTATTAATGGACTTGACGAAGATCTCCCTTCTAATGAATGGCTCTAATTCACTTTCCAACAAATAATCACACTTTTTTGTGAGATGAAAATACCTATTGTAACTTGTGGTTCCGGGTCTAGAATCCTGTTCAAAAAGAATCACTAAAACTTTCCTCAAGTGTCTTTTTTCCAGAACTCTTAAATATTCTTGTCTTCGTGATACCTATAATCATTCCACTTGTCCTAATGTTTGAAAGATATTTGAATGTTTTGTTGCCCTTTTTACAGCGGCTGTAAAATTCCAGACAGTAGCCTAGTTTATACCGACAACTTGGTCCGCGGACCAAGTACCAAATTCGGACTATATCCGAACCAAATATTTGGTTCGAATGGTGTAAACAGTTGCAGACTAAGCTGGTCCGCTCTTGGTTCGGTACTCGCTAGCAAGTGTACCGAACTAAATTTGGTTTGATCTGGATCAAAATTTTGAGGTTATATTGATTGTTATTAATGTGAATTGTGTTGGTTCTGAGTTTCTCAAGGCAATCTGAGCGTACTTACTTATGTTTTTTTGGTCACGAATTGTGTTGATGAATAATTTCGACTTGTTTTCGACATTATTTGACGAATTGCGCGCGTACTCATCTAGTTCACGTGTTGCAAGACGGTGTAAACAGGCGAGAAGCGAGCATTGGTCCTACCGTACTATCCCCACCCACTTGGTCCTATCGGACCGAACTAAACGAGTTATCGGTGTAAACTAGGCTATTTAGTTCACGCGTTGCCAGACTGTGTAAACGGGCGAGAAGCAAGCATTGGTCCTACCATACTATCCCCACCCACTTGGTCCTATCGGACCGAACTAAACGAGTTATCGGTGTAAACTAGGCTAGTTAGTTCCATAATATTTGGTCCAGAACACGATAGGAACACGAAAACTCTGAAATACGAAGAGTCAAGAATATATTGTAGCATTATACGTTGTTCTCTAACAGGGAACTTTTGATTATTCAATTTAATGTGTCTGAAATCACCCGAAGATGAATACAAACAAATACAAATAAATTATGAAGTTGGGTTCGTTTCAGCAACCATCAATACAAAGCAATCCCTAGTTCACTCATATACTTATAATACGTATATAGGTTCACTAGATGCGAAAATTGAATAACAAGCGGCAACGCTGTTGGAAAAAGGTTGGCGCGAAATGATTTTCGGGATGGTCACTGTTCGGGATCAATACGGTCGGGACAGTTTACGGTCGGTGCAAAAAACGTTAGGGACCAATTATGTTCGGGAAATTTTACGGTCGGGAAGCAAAACTGTCGGGAAACTTACGGTCGGGATGTAAAACGTTTCGGGACAATTATAGCGAACCCTGCCCACAATCTATCTATCTCTCTCGACGACACCTATGCATCATTACGTGAGCATTCCAGTTCTTTAGCTCGAGTTCACTGCAATGAAGTATAGATTACTCGCAATGCAAAATGGAACAGGTAGACTGGGTTACAGTGACTCGATAAACAACAGTGACGCCAATGCATGTCGTCGTTTCTATTGGTCGTCCGCCATATTAGGGCAAAGCATTGTTGATTGTTGTGTTGCCATTGACAACTTTTAATCAAAACATTTTTTACAAAAGTTCCTTTGTGATTTGATTATCTTGGGAAACATAACACACGAGTGGCATTAAATGTTTTATCCAACAAGTGGAAAAAATAGTTTTTAGATGAGATAATTAATAATGAGCTTTATGATCAAATGTCAGAGCTTGACAGTGACATTTTATATTTTGGTTAAACTAGGTTGTTTGTTTTGTTGCTACGGAAACGTGCCCCAGCGTTTGCCTTAATATGGCGGATATCAGGCTCAATGTCGCCACTGTTGTTTATCGAGTCACTGTAGACTGGGTAAGAATTCACCGAACACCAAACTTCACCTTGATTATAATTTGTCAAAATTTTATGAAATTCTGTCATGCCGTCTGGCAAACATTTATCTGCAGAGATAAAAGCTGCGATTCACATTTACATTTACAATCAGATCATTTCATTTTTCGATAACGTTATTGGTATCAGTAGAGCGAATACTTCAAACCTAAAATCGACATATGTCAAGGATTCAAAAAATTAAACAGAGTTCACCTATACTATACGTTTTTTACAGCCGGTTGTAACGGATTTATCACACTAGTCACCCTTGTGGGTCTTTAGCAATAGGGGTGGGTTCTTAGTTTTTTTTTGATTGACCTGATTTTTGCATGATTTTTAGAAAACTGTTTCCTGAATTTCCAGTCACAAAATTACACTCGTCACTTTTGTAGCAACAAGGGTGGTTTTCTGTTTACTTATCGTTTTTTAATTTTTCTGATGAAAAATAATCATGTTTTGGTGAATGAGTCATTCTGACAAGTAAAATGTAATGGAAATTTGGAATTCAAAATTGTTTTGTTTGTTTAAATGGCCGTTTTTTTCATCCGCGCAACTATATCTTATAAAGGCTTGCGTATTAGTACAATGAGTTCCATAAACTGTTATAAGTAAGAAAGAACCCTTATAGCAAAAAACCCACAAGGGTGGCTTGTGTGATTTTTTCGGTTTTACACTCAATGATGATGAGGGGAGGCATCAACCCTCAGAAGATCAGCTTGTCAGCATTTTTTTTTTAGAAAATGATATGTGTACTGGATTAGTGCGTTTTTTTTTCAAGGCGGAAGAAGATGACCATGCTAGCAGTAGTTCTATTCAAAGTACCCAGGTGAAACTAGCCATGGATAACCTTTGATGCTTAGAGGTTTTGTTATTTCATGAATTAGCACAGAATATCTTGGAAAAAAATGGTCTTATCAATTGGAAACAATTGACACTTTTTTACATGCCTTGATATACCCAGGTAGCAAGCTGACGTCATAATGACGTCACTTTTTGGTGATATTTGGTCGAAGACGTCATATTTCCTAAAAATGACGACATAAACACGTCACTTTGACGACGTCACATTAACTATTCCATATGTCGTCAAAATCACGTTATTTTTTGGACGAAATATGGGTGTTTATTGATTAAGTTCTTTTCAGTAGCTTCTGCTATTAAAAAATGGAAAAGACAATTTTCATCTTTTTCAAAAAACATGTTTAAAAAAAAATTGTACTGAAAACAACGTGGACAGCAAAAAAATGTTTTATCTCCGAGACTGTTAGAGATTATATACTTTGATGTCAGATAAACAAGTAGTCTTCATTGATTCCGACAGTTTTTCAACTTCTCATTCATTTTAGAAATATAACGTCCTTGTTCACGTCAATCCCTGGTACCAGTTGTACCTGATGCCGAATGTCATTGTGATATTAGAAATTGTCATTGTCTCCAATTTTGTACGACCAGTTGTCGAAAATTAAATAATATAAAAAACCATTTTTGGTTCAAATGGTAATAGATCAGCCCATTCTTAATTGTTGCTGTAATAGACTAGAGACTGCAATACTTATGCCCCCGTTTTTATCAATTGCAACAATTCTTTTACAGCGGGAAACACACACGTTTGCAAATGTATTCAAAATCCGCGCCACAAACGCCCGCGCGCTTTCCTAGCTGTAGAAATTTGAACTACGTTGATTGAGTGCCAATGAGCAGGCTAGAAAGAATTCCTACGCGTGGACTATTACCCATAATGCCTCGTTATTCGCGTCACTCGTCACTCGCCATTACAGTGGCTCGATAAACTACAGTGACGCCAATGAGGCCATGTTAAGGCGAACGATGAGGCGCGTTCAGGAACGTCGCAATTTTTAAAAAATAGGAATAAAAAAATAATATAATAAATAAGTACGTACCTTATGAACAAATAACCAAATCACAAAGGAACCTTTGTAGAAAATATTTTTGATCAGAAAATAATCAATTTTCACAAATCGCAAGCTAATAACATTTCAAACTCTCAATGGTTGTCAAATGGTTGTCAATGGCAACACAACAATCAACATTGGTCGCGTTCGTGAGACGGAACAGTTACCGCTATGCTCCGGGGGCGCTCTTTGGCATCTGACAGTTGACTGTTGAGCCTTAAGGTTGATTTATAAACTTGCCGTCCGCCGTTACGGTTGACGTTCGCCGGTGCCGGTAACGTTGCCGTCGCCCAATGCATTTATAAACTTTTATGCCGTCGATTGTCGTCGAAGATTTTCAAATTTTTTGTCTACTTAATTTGACATTAATTTGTTTTAGTTCAGTGAGATTTGGTGACTGACTGGAGTATATTTTGGCACAGATCTTGATTTCATGATATAAAAATATGAATTATGGGAACAAAAACCTATTGAGCCATTTTCCTATGGCTTTAGCTACGGACGGCGGACGGCAAAAGATGGAGATGAACGATCTCTAGCGGTGCGCCAACGGCAGACGGCATGATATAAATGTATGCAGGCGCGTCCATATGTCTATCTCGAACGTCAAACGTCAGCGTCAGCGGTAACGGTGAACGGCAAGTTTATAAATCCCACTTTAAGGTTGATTTATAAACTTGCCGTCCACCGTTACGGTTGACGTTCGCCGGTGCTTCTAACGTTGCCGCCGCCCAATGCATTTATAAACTTTTATACCATCGATTGTCGTCGAAGATTTTCAAATGTTTTGTTTACTTACTTTGAAGTTAATTTGTTTTAGTTCAGTGAGATTTGGTGACTGACTCGAGTATATTTTGGTGCAAATCTTAATTTTATGATCTAAAAATAAGAATTATGGGAACAAAAACCTATTGAGCCATTTTCCTATGGCTTTAGTTACTAACGGTGGACGGCAAAATATGGCGATGAACGATCTCTAGCGGTACGCCAACGGCAAACGGCATGGTATAAATGTATGCAGGCGCGTCCATATGTTTATCTCGAACGTCAAACGTCAGCGCTAGCGGTAACGGCGAACGGCGAGTTTATAAATCCCACTTTATGAGACTTCCACTTCATTCATAAGAAGCAGCGGTAACAGTTCGACAACTGTTCCGTCTTATGAATGCGAGCAATGTTTTGCCAGAATATGGCGGACGACCAATAGAAACGACGACATGCATTGGCGTCACTGTAGTTTATCGAGTCACTGTACTCGCCATCATCCATCAATTTAGCATTCAGTGACAGTGAGCTGAGTGTCAAAAAGCTGAAGCTTTTTTGTGATCGTGATTTCAACTTTTGGGTTAAAGGACATCAAAATAGTTTTCGGTAAGTTCTTTTCACAGTAAATCAATTTTAAAGGTATTTATTTAGGTGAAATTGCAATGATTTGCTTTGGGGCTTTGGGAGAATGGCGGGATAGTACCTATAGCTTTGGAATCTAACAATGAAAAGAGATTCAAAGTTCTAGAGAATAATTGTATTCTCTAGAACTCTGAATCTCTTTTCACAGTCTCAAAATGTATCAAACTCTGCTAATCGAATATGTCCAATTCAAATTTTGCGGTTATAGCTCGGGTTAAGGTTAGAATCCACCTTTGGTTTTTGTGCTTGATCGTTGATTGTTGACTGGAATTTGTATAAGGTTATATTAATACACGTAATAGCTCTATTCGTATAGCCAATTACAAATCAGATAGTGATTTGATTGTTTTTAATTACATAACTAGCATTTATTATAGAATACTATCAATTTCAGATAATTTGGAAAGGGCCTTGAAAAAGTGTAAAGAAGCAGAAGATACCTCAAATTTAGACTTAGATATGGACAGCATTTTTTTCATTAAAAGTTGTCATAAATAATTTACCTACGTATTTTTATTTCAACCCGAATATACAAAAGCACCTGTATTAGGCTGCAAACTGACGTCATATGTTCTGCACATGATGCCGTCGATTCGACGTCACATAATGACGTCATCTTACCTCTGACATATTCACGTCATCCTACCGTTAATATGTCGTCATTTTTAAGGTCATTTCGACGTTAAGGGTGACGAAAAAATGACGTCATAGTAACGGCAGCGGGCTACCTGGGATAAGCCTTCAATATAAGCCACTGTCAACCAATAACTCACTTGTCAAATTGTGATTTCATTTCTCGAGCCCCCTTTCCATTTAAAATTTTTGAGATACCTGTCACCCCCGCTTAGGGGTTGACAGGTCGCGGGTGAAAATACCAAAAAAATGTGTCCCCCTGGGTGAGAAGTTTTTCGTGCTCCACCCTGTAGAACCACATTGTATAGTTCACTTTTAATGTTTGTATATTTTATGAAGCTTTAGAAATGTTCATCACCTACACAGCTTCGGGGTTTTCTTGTGGTACGGTGTTCCGTTTTTTCTATTTGAGATGTGAATATCATTTTATGATTTGTTTCAAAGTGATAATGCTTCACGGGTCAACTTAGGCCACGGGCAGACTGAAAAGCGGGCGGGTGACAAGCTAGCGAGCGATTTTTCGCAAGGCGGTTTTCTAGCCATATATTCACCCGCCCACTGAGAGTCGGTGTGGTTACTTGCATCTACAGTATGTCCACGGATAGAGTACCCTATAGGTATAATGGACCAAAAATGTCATTTTAAGACCAAAAGTCACTCTTCATAAAAAGTTCTACTTCTTTTGAAAAGCCTATTACCATACTTAAATTTTGAAAATATTACACAGAACGGTCGAAAAACAAGAAAACGTGAAATACTATCAATAGTAAACCTCCCTAGTTTTTCGTTTAGAGCAAAGTGGCTAATAAAAAAATGGTTTTAATCCTATTCAAAGACTTATTCTAAAATTTCAACTCAGTATTTAAAATTTTATTTTTCTGTAAAGTTTTAAAATTTTGTTTCGAATTTATTCTTTTCTTGATCATTTCACGTATTAAAATTTTATTTTTCTGTAAAGTTTTAAAATTTTGTTTCGAATTTATTCTTTTCTTGATCATTTCACGTATCTTTTACTTATGTATGACAAAAAATAAAAAATAGGTAAGGGATACGTGAAATGAACCAAAAAAGAATAAATTAGAAAGAATTCTAAAACTTTAAGAAAAATAAAATTTGGAATACTGAGTTGAAATTTGAGAACTAGTCTTTGGATAGGATTCAAAATCCTTTTTTTATTCACCACTTTGCTCCAAAACGAGAAATTAAGGTAGTTTACCCCTACTAGTATTTCACGTTTCCTTGTTTTTCGATTGCCCTTTATAATATTTTCAAATTTAAAATATGGTAATAGACTTTTCAAAACAAGCAGAACTTTTTATAAAGAGTGACTTTTGGTCGAAAAATGACATTTTAGGTCCATTATACGTATAGGGTGCTCTATCCGTGGACATACTGTATACAAGGTGTACCAGAGTAAGTGTTACAACGTGAAACTGTAGATTCGTTATCAAAAAACGAAAATTTTCCGGTGGTGTATTATTACTACGCGACTGGTTATTTTTATAATCAATTTTTTAATAAAATAATGCTAACTGGGTTTTGACACTGTACCAAATCTGATAAAACTATTCCAAGTGGTTTAGAAGTAATTAGAGAAAACCCTTTTTTTTTTCGTGGCTTTGACAATCTGTATATCGAAAATGAAAGCCCGCGGAAAATTTTCGTTGAGAAGAAGACATTTTCATTTGTGATAGCGAATCTACACAGTTTCACGTTATAACAACACTTACTCTGTTACACCCTGTATATTAGAGTTTGAAAAAATCGCTCGCTCGCTTGACGCCCGCCCGCTATCCAGTCAGCCAGTGGCCTTACTCTTTGATCGCCTTCATGATCGAATTTACTTTCTTACTGACCTTTTTTTTATCTTTCAGAGATATGGTGCGAAAATACCAGACAAACTTTGAGAGTCTAAAGGTATAAAAACTACAAAGAGGAAGTTGTCGACGAAGCTAAAAAAATTGTGGAAGACATTTTTTTTGTTAGGCTTTTAATAGAAAACATAGTTCCTGTATGTGTAACTTTTTATACTTTTGTGATAAAATGTATACAAGGTGTAAATTAAGTACTTGTACAAATTTTAATGGGTGAATCTAATTTTAAGAGATACAGGGCGTCAAAAAAAAACTACAAAAAGTAACATGGCAATTGCACAAAATTTGGGATTTTGGGAAAATTGAAGACTAGAAACTCAAATATTAACTTCGTTTTTTGAAAATGGAAAATAAAAAATTGACCCATGTTCATATAAACTTTTTGTCTTAAAATTAGTCAAAGATTCACCCTTTGAAGTTTTTACAGGCATACTTAATTTACACTCTATACTATATTGAAATAAAAACGTATTCAACTTCTGGTTGTTTTTTTACACAAAGATGTTATTTTTTAAGGTAAGTTCAGTCGTCTTTCAAGCCTGTACACAGTATGTCCGCGGATGCGGTTAACAAGAAGGCAAATTCACCAAAAATTGAAGATGTAAAAAAAACGTCAATGTGACCCTGATTCCGAACTTACTGAAGAAAATTTGAATGAAAATAAAAAATTCAAACGCGAAAACGCCGAGTATGATTCACGCACATGAGGACCCACCTTCAACGTGTGGATGCAAATTATGCGTCGCATATCAATAGCGTCGTTCATCAGTTAAGGTAATGTTGTGGTTTCAAACAAAATATATTATTATTATTATCAAATATACACTGCCGATACAATACCTGTGTGATATTTTTTGAAGTCCTTTTACTATGTTTTTGTTGAAGTTTTTATACACGATCCTCAATTCGGTGTTATGTTCCTAATTACTTGTAGTATTTTTGATTTTAATAATAATAATAATAAATGTCTTTTATTTCATAATTCAAACAAACTAATACAATACAATGCGTACAATAAGTCTACTAGCTAGGCGCAGTCTAGCCAGAGAGGCTACTCTACTGAACCCCGCTCTAGTAGACAAATAAGTATTTACTACAGAACTCTTAAACACTACTTGATTACCTAACCTAACAAACAATACTAGAAAATCAAACATCTCCCAAGATACACTTGCCATACAATGATTGATACTGGAACTGAGCACAAGATAATGATTATTACATGATATTCAGGAGTCTCGAAGGTCACGAATAAATGACTTAAATAAAACTTTAAATTGTTTCTCATTCAGAGAAGTCAACTCGTTCGGTAAAGAGTTGAACAACTTGATGGCGTTGAATGTGAACGACCTCTGAAACATGGAAGTCTGATGGCGCGGCATGGTTATCCTATTCCCAAATCTAATGTCACGAGAATGCGCGTTTAGGCGAAATACAAACCTATCCCTTATAGTAGAAGGCAATCCTGGATTCCTTAAGATTTT
The DNA here is from genome assembly GCA_958502075.1 of Orchestes rusci. Lineage (NCBI taxonomy): Eukaryota > Metazoa > Arthropoda > Insecta > Coleoptera > Curculionidae > Orchestes > Orchestes rusci. Next base: position 16,369,598 of record OY293313.1, on the reverse strand, counting down.
TATCAAAAAGTTTCCGAGGTGTAAAGTTCGACGATCCTCCATTTTCAACCACTGAACTTCCTTAAAAGATTGTGAAATGTGATCGTACTTTCTTAGACCACAAATAAGACGGATACATGCATTTTGTACCTTTTGAATACGGTTCTTGTGCAACAGATCCATACAAGGGCCATAAATAAAATCGCAATAATTGAAACCAGATAGAACCAATGATTCACACAACATTTTACGTAACTGAAAACTAAGAAAAATGTCGGCTGTTATACAAAATTTTCAATGAAAGGTATGACTTCTGAATCAAAGTCTTTATGTATTCTTTGGAACGCAGTTCCGTGTCAAGTATAATTCCCAAGTTCTTTGCTGATTGCACCATAGGAATATTCACACCGTCAATATTCACATTAAAGTTTTCCACCAAGATTTTTGTAGCACTCCTAGGACCAAAGATCAACAAGTTGGATTTCAAGGGATTAAGTTTAAGATTATGTTCCAAGGAGAGCCGACTTAAAGTTTTTAAATCTTTATTTATCATATAAGAAGCGTTCATATACTCATTGTGATCAAAATGTAAATATATTTGTGTATCATCAGCATATGCTCGAATTTTGCAATATTTCAAAGACTTTAGAATATCAGAAGTGTAAATTATAAAAAATAAGGGTCCAAGAATGGATCCCTGAGGCACACCTGACAAAATATTTATTTGTCCAGAAAAACTGTTATTATAAATGTTTTGAAACCTATTGAATAAATATGAATCTAAAAGTTGAAGCGACTGTTCCTGGACACCATAGAATTTTAATTTTGATAACAATAGCGCATGATTAACAGTATCAAATGCCTTTGAAAAATCCAGAAGAATCAACGCACTGCTAAGTTGCTTGTCAATAGCTGCAATGATGTCATCAGTAACACCCACTAAAGCAACAGATGTGCTAAAATCTCGTCTAAACCCGCATTGGCTTTCAGGTATAATACTATTAGAAACACAGTACTGAAACAGCTGACTATATAAAATTTTTTCATAAACCTTAGATAAGACCGGCAAAATACTAATTATTCTCAGATCGTCAAAACGTGTCGGATTTTTTATTTTAGGTAAAGGCCTCCCAATGGAAATTTTCCACTGATCTGGAAAATAACTTGCTTCTATGGAGCAATTAATCAAATGTGTTACATATTTGTCTATAAACGGACTACAATATCTCAACATCGAAGAACTAAGACCATCAGCGGCATCAGTACGTATAGAATGAATAACGTCATGAACCTCCTCAACACCCACCATTCTAAACGAAAAAGCTAGATTATCATTGAAACTATTCTGTTTATAAAAAATTTCTTTCATTGAGCAATCAGTAACCTGCTGTAAATATTGTCCAAAATAGTTGCTAATTTCATTAGGGTCCGAGAGATTACCAGGAATATCTACATTTTTATTGGAACACAGATTAAAGGACCTCAACGATTTCCAAGTTCTTCGAATATTATTTTCTCCACAGATATGGTTCAGATACTGCCGCTTTTCTCTTCTTACCATTGAAACAGTTAAATTTCTTAAACGTTTATAGTTATCCCCGTTTTGTGTTGTTCTCATTCTTTTAAACTCCCTTAACGCATTATCTCGTTGTTTCATATGAAATTTTAAGTTTGGTGTTAACCACGGAGCTTTGGCTTTGGTAATTCTGGCTTGTTTAAATGGAGCATGAGCATCAAAAGTCTGTAAAATGAAGTTGTTGAGTAGTTCAACCTTTCTATCTAGATTGGGTTCAAATAATATATCATTCCATTGAAGCAGCTGAAGATCACGATTAAAAGCCTCCAAATCAAAATTGTTGAAGTTCCTGTAAGTAATTAATTTTGGTTCAACATGAGACCTTTCTACCTTTAAAGTACAATAAACTAAATGATGATCGGAAACATTTCCCACAGGGACAGTGCCAGATTCATGAAGTAAACTGATATCTGTAAGAAATATGGGATCCAACAAAGTAGCAGAAGTTCCAGTCACCCTAGTAGGTTCATCAATAACTTGTTCAAAATTATAATTCCCAAACAAAGGAACCAGAGGATTATCCAAACAGAGAAGGTTTATATTAAAGTCCCCCAAACAAATAATTTCCCCTACCTTTGGATACATATTAGATAGAATATTATCGAAATCCTCGGCAACAGAAGAAAAGTTCAAATTTGGAGGACGATAAAAAACACAGACTCCATAAAAACTATTCCCAATCCTGATTTTCAAAATTAAATATTCCAAAGAGTTATTGACACTGAATTCAAAATTCAAAACCTCAAAATCAAAGTTATTCCTTACGTACGCCGCAACACCTCCGCCTCTAGTTACCCTATTCTTCCGAACCATGCGATACCCCGGAATGTCCAACGCAAGCACACCGTCACCATCAGACATCCACGTCTCCGTAAGAAGAACGATATCAAAATCATGAAGCTCAGCTATTGTTTTAAACTCCAAAAAACCTGTAAAAATTGACCTTATATTTAAATGTGCAATTTTGATTAATTTGTTCATGAAACAATTCCTATTATTATAACCAATATCACAAATATGGCAAGTACCCAAACAGGTATTAATTGATTTTCCTATAAATAATTCAAATCAATTTATCAAATGCAGATAAATGCTCTAAGGAGTAAGACGGATGCAGCAACTATGCTCAGAAACTCCCTATTTTAGTCATCCAAACGAAAAATGTACAAGGTGCCGCTTAGATGAATTGGATAATACAAAATGCCCTATTATTACATTTCCAAATATACATACACCCAAAACGAAAATATTAATTTCATATTTCCAAATATGTGCTTATAAAAAAAAGTAACATAATGTCGAATTAAAGAAAACAAAGATTATTGACAGTTAACAGTTTCCATAAATAAATAAACAGGACCGGTAAAAAAACTATCTTGTTATCTCGCTTCAAGAAAAAAACAACGTACAGTGAGATATATGAATCTATTCAGCGGTACTCAAACAGTAACAATTTTAAATGCGATGGAATCTTATGAATACCAGAGATATTAATAATTTGGTGAAATTAAGTTGTTACGCTTCTTCACAGGGTCCCATACATAAATGTTGCCTCCTGTGGTCCATACATCCTTGCCATGTTTTTTTTTTAGCAGAAAGGAGCAATTCATACCTGTTGCGAGTAAGTTCCTCAAATATCACTACACCGGAACCTTTAAGATTTTTTTTCAATCTAAATACTTCACTTTTCATTATGTTGGATAAAAACCGCACTAAGACAGTTGAATTGTCGTTTTTCTTAGTATTCATACGAAATGCATAGTCCAGATCTTTAACAGAACAGGATATTTTCAACTTGTCACTCACGAAGGATGCCACACATTTAGGGACGCTTTCACCATCATTAACATCAAGTCCACAAATACGTAGGCAGTTGTTTTTACTATTTTGCTCCAAACGATCCATGTGAGCCCAATTTAAATTGAAGCTTTTTTGACCATTTCCAACGTCCCACAAATTGAAGATAGTTTTTCATCTAACTTGCTGAGTTTGTCATCAAGTTTTGACTCAATCTGTTTCGCGAAGTTCGAACACACTTTGTTTATTAACTTCTCCACATCATCTGATTCATTCTTGCCGGTGCGTGTCAGCATTTTGACAATCACTGGTTCAGGGTGATGCGCAAAGACTAATTATTCAATTATCACAGTTGAAAGATAACTCCAAACACTACAATGTATGTTGAACGATGCGCAAAAATCTGGCTCATAAATTAGTGTAGGATTCCAAACTATCAGGCCACAAAACACCACTTATTTTTGTAATTTTACTAGGAGCTCTGACAGCGTGCTGCTACTCGACCGACATTACGTTATTGATTAGTGTTGGTTTGAACTTTATAGCTTTGTGATCGATACTCACTGTATATTTCTAACAATAAAGCATGATTGATATGCGTCCGTACGCAATGCTGGTATAGTAGCGATCTCCAAAAAAGTCGTTGACTTTATAGCGTTGGCAGCTATATTTTCAAGTAGATATGCTCTCTGTCTCTTCCTCATGGGATCCTGGGTAGTGTGGGACTCCCTATTTTTCCAATGTATACCCATCAAAACTCCCCCTTAAGGTAGCCCGAGGGCTTGCACTGCGATTTGCTTACGAAATCATATTGTACTTCTTATTTTGCTCTACCTCTACAGTTCAGGCTCCGTCGATTCTAAGAAGGTTTGGTCGGAGTTTACACTCTCCCAGGTGTTTCTCTTGTGGCGTTGAACGCTTCACAGTGACATATTATGTGAAGTGGTGTTTCATCCGCTTCTCCACAACTTCTGCATAATGAGTCATCTGCCATCCCCATCACGCTAAAGTTTTTTTGAAGGTAGCATGACCTGTAACGAGACCTGTTGCTTTATTCCTTAGTTGGGTCCTGGTGTAAGTCTTTCATGCTATCTGCATTTTTGCAGATGGAGCGTCAATAAAAGCCCATGATTGCTTTATGCCTGAAAAGCTTTCCCAGTGATTTTTGTTAATTAACGCATCTGCGACAATTATAACAGCGATGCTGGGCGATGTGGATAGAGTGCTTACAAGTAAGAATAATCAAATGTTTGTAGCAAAATGGAAGACATTTTGAACATTTGTTAGAATGAATTGCCAATAATTCCTGTTATCGTCTGTAAAGTGATAAATAAACACCCACATATGGTTTTTCCACGGCTATGATATTTTCACAATACTCTTTTATTGGTTTTTGGTAAATATCTCTAAAATCATTAAGAAACTCAATACATCCATTATTACAAAATATTCTCGTGATCAAATTCTCCATTGAATAATGAAATAAAATAAAATACAGGGTGTGCCATTTAAAACTACTAAGAAAAACTGATTTGAAAGTTGCCATTTTTGTAACCAAGTTTTGAACACCCTGTATTGAATAAGAAACACACTATTTAGCTGGAACAAAATAGATCTAACAAGATTTTTTCTATAATTTTTCCAAGCGCGTAAAACGATATTTTTATCTTTTTTTTATTTATTGCTCCTAAAGTATCAAAACAAATGCAAAAAAATATTTTGGCACATGAGAGAGAACAACAAAACAAACCTAAATGTGCCAACAAATACAGGGAAAAAATATATTTTATGACGTCACACTTTTTTGGACGACTCCGTATATTCAAAAATATTTTTAAAATATGCATCAACCCACATCCTACAACTTTTGTCTAAAACTTTTTTTTCTACGGTTGTTAATACGGGACGCTATGGATGCCCGACGCACTAATGCAGGGCCCTGTATATTAGTTTGGGAAGCTTGCCGGCATCCACAATTTGGAGTTGAGCTCTTTACCATCGAGTTACTTTTCCCTCACCGTGTTTTTGAGCCAACCTTTGGTCCACTCGTTGGCACATGTGAGGTATAGCACGTACTCCACCAATGTAGACAGATCCTTCAAAATGAGGACCTGACCCGGGCCTTCTTCGGGGATTTTGGATAATAATACCCCGCTTGAGAAGTTTGGATTGCTCCTCAGATATGATGCAAGAGGGGTAATAGTTTGTGACGCATCCATGATTTACCAAATTTTTTTTGGTCGTCCTCACTTGGCTTGAACGCAAATTTAAATAGAAAATCACTTAAGTAGAAATCCAAGATTTGTTTAGGTGGTTTTATTGAAAGTGAAAGTGACATTTCATTGTCTCATAAGCGCATAAAAGATAATTTTGCTAATAAAACGCATAAAATCGAGAAATATTTGCTGAATTTCAGTCTACTAACTGTTTTTACTTTCTAGGTACCACTGACGACAGAAGCAGATTCGCTTCCGACACGTTTGTTATTAATTAATAGGTTTGATTTTTTACTAATAGGCTCTTTTTTGGGTAACAATTAAAGAAGATCAGGTATTTCAGCATTGGTTTGATTAATTTTGTAAGTAGTCAATCACTAATAAATATTGTATTTCTACTTGGGTGTTTTTTTTATAAAAAAATGTGTTCCAGCCAAGTGAACCAGACTTTTTTGATAGGGTTTGTCGGAATTCCCAAAACAATCTGGTAAAAAGCTATATTTCTGTTTTGAATTTAAACCACAACATTCCCTTGACTTTAACAACGTACTGAAAATCTTATGAGACCGTACAACATTTTTGTCATCCACAGAATTCATGAGCGTCGTTCAAATTGTTTGCACACTCAAAAACGGAGATTTTCGTGCATATACACTCAGGTTTTTTTATTCACCGTTTTGAATGCACGCGTACATGAACGTACGTCAATCTGTATAGGGGCCTTAACACATTGTACGACAACAAAACATTTTCGCCGTGTACTGTACGGGACACTGTTGCCGCCTGTTCATACAAAATAAAGGTTGAATTCGACGGCGAATCAAATAGATAAAAGTGGAACGTCCGATTGTATCCCCCTCATCCCTCTGTGTTGTAAATTAAATGATCAATAAATCTATTTGTTCTGCATCATAATCTTCGAACTGTATAGAAATAAACAAACTTGTTTTTTTTTTTAATTTTGAATTTGGCGCGCAGAAGATACAGGAAATAAGAATAGGCATTATGGATAGTTGCGAATTGCGAACATCATTCCTATTGGTCGCTATCAAAAAAGCGACATTTTTTATAGTCTACCGACCAATAGGGATGGTGTTCGCAATTCGTGATTCGCATTTATTTCGCATCATCCTATGAAATATACTTTTGGTTTTGGTATTCAGTACTGTTCAGTCGCGTTGTGCCTAACTTCTGCTGCATTAGCTGTATACTGAGTGATCTTAAACTTTTGTTAATTTCTTTGTATCTTAGCTGTGATTGTTACTGTTGCTGTTACTGTTATTACTGCTGTGATTGTTACTGTTGCTGTTACCGTTACTATTATTGTTGCTGTTATTGTTATTGGTGCTGTTATTGTTTTATTGTGTTGTGACATTGCCCTCTGTTTCTTGTATTGCTGTACGGTGAACATGGATTACCAAGGTTTCCACTTTCATAAGAGCCGTTCACGAAATGGAAAAGGGTAAGTGAATATAGGATGTATTCCAAATGTTCATCTTTGTTATGCATATAGGTATTATGCATGTTCATAAAAAAAAAACGTTCTGTTGCCGTGCCAACCTTGTCAAGAACTTAGATACTGGTGATATTGTATTATCTGGAAACCATAATCATGGGCCAGATGAGCGGGGTGACGATTTGGATGTCTTCAAATCTATTTTGAAGCAAAGGGCGGCGAACGAGACAACAAGCTTACGGACCATATATATAGAAGAAGCAGCCAGGTGAGAGCACTCACAAAAAAATTATAGGAACAAACATTGATCCATCAGAAAACAATTACATTCTCCGTTGCCACTTCTTAGTTTTCAAGTAAAACTCACCAGCAGTACCGTAACTAGACTAGTTTTTGCCTGTGGCAGGAATCAGTGTGCGCTCCCATATACCTACTGGAAAGTGGATGCACTGCAGGAAATGTTTCTACGGCGCATTTGCCATTTCATTAAAATTCGCCCAACCAAATTTCCAAAAGAATATTTTTTCAAGATTCGTTATAACATCTTAGGCCATGAAGGGGGGGGGGGGGGTTATGTCACCAAGAAGTCACCCATGACACCCCCACGAGCTCTCTAGCTGTTGCGCCCGTGGCAAATGCCTCCTTCCCCAAATAACACCAATTTTGTTATCATTATCTACAAGATTGCTTTAAATCTATGTTATAAAACATAAGGTTATAAAAAAAATAGGCTTGAAGATCTTCTCAGGACTCTCATAACGCAGCTTCGAGCAAAAAAGGGCACATCCTAAGAGGGTCTCCAAGACTAAAGTCGCACAACATAGCTAATTATTTCACTTGAGCATCGTTGTAAACGCCACCATACAAACTCCAATCGCTTTATTTCCCGAGATATTCTCCCCACCCTGTATAATCATTATAATATAACATTTTACCAGTAACTATGAATATGGCACTCTTTTTCAGGGCAGATTTTTCAGTAATTTGATATATACGATTTTTTAGGATTTTTAAGTTTTTCACGTATTTCCAAGATGGCGGCTAGAAAAAAGGCATTTTGCGCAACAGTGGGGATGTATATTTTTAGTATGGGGATTAGGATCATGTTATCTACTATTTATAACAAGAATCATTTTTGTTGCAATGTGTTCTATCTCATGCTATTTTTCTACTTATCTCTATTACACTAATATTATTAAACATATTAAAACCTTCTTAAATCCTAAATAAATCCAAAGTATCTTGAGTGTTACTTGGATCGCCACCCCCACTGTATTTCAGAAACCGTCAGTTTGATTTCAGAAAACGTCAATTGTATTTTAGATTAGTTAAGAAAGCATCAAAATATTTCAGAGTCGTAAATTGTCCGTCAGAAATCATCAAAAGTATTTCAAATTAGTTAATTTTATGTCAGAGAGCGTCAACTGTATTTCAGATAATGTCAAATGTATTTCAGATTTAATATTCAGAATGCATCAATAATTGAATCAGGTAGTGTTTAGGTACAGTTCACGCTCGAGTTCGCGTTAATTGAAAATTTAAAATAAAATTGTAGAAGAAAGACTTCACCTTCTCCACAGGTAATTGCGAATATGCTAATTTATATTACAAATTATTATATTGATTTGGAAAATAATCAAATGATTTTGCGAATTTATAAAATGTAATTGAGAATAAACAATTGATATCGCGAATATACCTATCATAATGTATTTTAGAACAGTCAAGTGAAATTGGGAATATACCAAATGAAGTTGTGAATTAATCAGTAGTTGATATTCAAACAAATTATTCTTCTATCGATAAAATACTCGATTTTCTGGGACACCAGTTACATAGAAAAGACGTGTTGTCATATTATTGACTACGGCATATAGTAAACGCCAAACATCTTTGTATCTACGTCATAGATGCCACGAAGCGCGTTGTTATTTGCTTTACTGGTGAGCAAATGTGGATACCAGCAAACTACATAGCAATAATTACGCGTTTGGCGGCATCGATGACGTAGATTCAGAGTTGTTTGGCGTTTACTATACATACTGTTCAATTTTGTAGTAACTGATTCATACAGTAATATTGATAAGATTTTAAAATGCTCAATTATATTTTATAAAGTCGCAATTACATTTGACGATTCCCAATTACATTTTTTTTACTCGTAATAACAATTAGTTTCACTCAATTACATTTGATATATTCGCAATGTCAATTTGCAATTCTCAAATACATTTGATTTATTCCCAATCCCAATTTAATTTTACTATTCTCAAAATCAAGTGATATATTCGCAATTACTTGTGGAAATGGTGAAATAAAATAAGTTACACAATCAGAGTTGGAAAAAAACATGATTTTTTAGAAAAAGAAACAAAAAAACATGTTTTTTTGTGTTTAAAACCGTTTAAAATTAATTGCAAAAAAAACGTGTTTTAAACATGTTTAAAATATGTTTAAAAACAAGCAAATAAGAAAAATGTAACTTATCAAATTGCTGAGAATTATTATTAGTATTAGTGGAAATAACTACATCCGCTTTACGCCTAATATATGTCTCTAACATCTACTATCACTTCTTGATGTAGCTTGATTTTCATTAAATATGCTTACTAGAAACTACTTGCTTCATTTTTTAGTCAAAAAACAATTTGAAACCACAACGAAAAAAACATGGTTTAAAAGGGTTCAAAACAGCTTAACTGTTTTGAACAAATGTTTTAAACATTTTGTTTAAAACATGCCAACCCTGTACACAATAGGTACATACAAAATACAACATAAGATAAATTATTATTTTCAACGTTTAACAGGCGTATTTTCTCATTGCTGAAGCCGCCGCCGGGGGTGAATTATGAAATACATTTGACATTATCTGAAATACAATTGATGTTTTCCGAGATACAATAATTCACTAATGCGCTCATCCGCCATGTTGCATCTCATTAAACATCTTTGTATCTTAGGCCCAGATTACCCATAATCTGGTTTTAAAGTTTAAATGGTTGATTTATTTAAAAATTACATCAATCATCAAAAGAAGACTTTCTGCACAAAATCACACAGACTTAGAGTGGTCAATAAATCAAATCCGTATGTTAAAGATTTAATGATCTTTTAAGCAAACAAGTGACATATTTTGCTCGGCTAAGATGCAAAATGGCGGCGCCAATTGAACATTTTTGATCTTCAATCTCCATTATTGACACTTTCTTAATGAGTCACTGTTATTTTTTCTAAGTACTCGTATCCATGAACTCCTTTTCTAAAAAAGGAGACAGATATAGAACCATTCCCGCATGTTTTAATAATTGTATTTCAGTTCAAAATAGTGTCTTTATTAATTATTACTAATAACCGGGTTAAAATGCTACATGAAATTCACAAAACCCAGAAAAAATCGCCATTCGTTATATTTTTTATAACATCATAACATTATTGTGCATAAACTGTTGAATGTCGCCATATCATGAAGGTTTAAATCTCACAGGGTGTTGTGTACAGGCATTTTGTACAGGGTGATTGTTTATATTTTACTTTATAGATATCTCAGCTTAATTTTGGTTTTACAAAAAAGTTTAAAAGAGCAATTTGCAGTATTTTTCATGGACATTCAGAATCGGAAATTAAGAAAGGCAAAAATGCATCGAAAACCTTGAAATTTGACACAACAACGTCTTGTGCCTATACAGCGTGATTCAACTCAAAGGTAACAGAGGTGTTTTTGTTTTTGGCTGGTGAATGCAAAAGAAACCAAAGATAGTAACAATAGACTATTATTACCTACTTGGTATCACTCTGTAAGTTCTAACCAAGGATTTAAATTTTTATTTTTTTTTATTTATAAATTAAATTAACTACTAATTTAAATAACCAATCGTACGACTTTTGAAAAAAAAGACTGAGTTGTAGAGAGAATTATTGAAAGCCCCGCCAAACAAGGTGCCACTCGACCAATAATGTTCCACATTGAAGTGGGTTTATAATCCTGTGAAGCAGCCAGAAAGTTTCTCCCTTGAATAGAAAATCGACATGTTCGAGCGTTTTTACAAATTCGCACAAAAAATACCAAAAAGCACCTCAGTTACCTTTCAGTTGAAAGTCCCTGTATCTTTACCTTATACACTCCATACACAGATACTTATTGTGATCATGTCCGGAAAGCATGTTGGGTCACGAAGAACTTTCTCAAGGATAGCGCCCTTGATGATCTATTTAAAATCTGCAGGCCAAGGATGCTTTTTTTACTTTCAGGCATCAAGAAGCAGCCGGTGTGTATTCGTGGCCTTCGGCGGAGTCTCTAATGAGAGTAGCCCGCCGGAAAAAACAACCGGATATCCCTCATAGCTTCGAAGATGTAGTAAGAACGTTGCGTGACCCACGATACCAAGGGCGCTTCTCCATTAATGGGGAGCCTTTTTTCAAAACACTCTTAGTTGGGAACGATGGAACCAACAACTTGGTTTTTTCATCAGTGTCAACCATTGACTTGGTATCAGGTGGTGCGACAACCATGGCAATGGAAGCAACATTCCGGGTGGTGCCATCTACTCCAGCGTTCTTTCAACTTTTCACGTTCCATATTTTGAAACAGACGCATGTGAGTAAGGGTAGTTTTTAACTATTACTCAACAGGAGCATTGGGAACGGTTTCTGCTTCCCTTGTATTGAGTGTTGTTAATTCATGAGTTGAAAAATGAATCATTCGTTGTTCCTTTCTGAAGATTCCAGTCTTGTACGTTTTGATGGAGAGGAAAACCCAGGAGGCATACGAAATGATTCTGCGGTTTTTTAAAGAAAACATTGCCCCTACGTTCATGCCTGTGGAAGTAATAACAGATTATGAGGTAGCCCTCCAAAATGCCATACGTCAAGTGTATGATGACTGTCGTATTGTCGGGTGTTGGTTTCATTTCAACCAGGTAAAATTTTACTGAATGATGCCATGCTTCTGAACCTTTGTAACATTTTTCGATCAAAGTATGTCTTTCTCCATTAACCTTAACTGAATGAACCTATGCTGACTTCTAAGTAATACATATTGATAAAATCATTATATGTATTTCCATTTCCAACGTTCACATGATTAATTTCAATTTTTAAAAAAAAAATAATAATTTTGTCTATTTTTTAACTTTTATCAAAAGAAATAACTCTTACAGTCAAAAGTCAATACATAGTTCTTATTCTGAAGTAATAGGTACGCTTTGTTACTTTTATAGCTTTGTGTATAGCAGCTCTTGACATGGGACTTCAGGAATTTCAGGTTCTGAATTCTAAACTAAACACAGAAAAAACGATATGGTTCTCTGTTTCATAAAAAAAAATAGGTCAATTCAATTTTTTAGAAACGATAATGTGATAACATTACTTTGAGGGCACTGACCTAAATCATGGTTTATCTCTATAGACATAATATCAACTGTTGATTTAAATTCTGACTTCGCAAATACTTTTTTTTTCATATTATTAAAAGGATTTTTTTTTTCATTTCATAGGCCATCATGAAAAAAGCCAGGAGATTGGGGCATGAGAGACGCATTAGGGAAGACCAACAGGCCGCTAAGCTAGTGAAAATGATAATGGCTCTTCCTCTTTTGCCCTCTCAAAAAATCCGTGAAGGTTTCGGTATTATAAGAATCCGACATAATATGCAGCATTTGGAAATGCACAATCTGCTGCAGTATGTGGAACGGTATGAATAGTTTGTTTATTCTCTATGGATAGTGGGGAAAACGTGAAGTTTCGCATAAAATTGAAAGTGAAAGTTACTCACACCCCTTATTATTTTTTTTAAAACTGCTCTCACTTCTAATAAAACTTTGTTTATAATTATGTTACTTTCAGTTATAGGCTAACTACTGTTGGAGTGGACACTGTGAGCGTGTTTGACTCGCAGTACAGGACCAACAATCATGTGGAAAGATTCCACAAGGAGTTGGGCTGCATTGTGGGACAAACTCATCCCAACATGTGAACCTTTATGGGTATGATTTCATAATAGTGTTCTTTAAAATGTCATTATAGAGTTTTGAATTTTCATGAGAGATCATCTATGCCCTAGTGTGACACAAGTATCAAGCTTCAAACTGTGTCAGCATCTTCTATATAAAAATGAAAATCTTTTACCTTATAACTCAAGAACCGCAAAAAGAAGTTGAACGAAAATTTGCAGAGTTACCAGTTTAATCAGGAAATAATCCAAGGGCATGGTTTTATTCATCAACTCATAGCTGATTTTGAGAAATAAGGATTTATATTCAAATTTTTGTCAAATTAATAATGACATTGTCAGCCTTCGCCATTTTCTTTCATTTGAGAGTAACTTTTCATTTTACGTTGAGACCTTTTCAATGAGTACGTACAATATTTGCGTTGTGTGGTAACCTATGTACATATATAGAAGAAGAATGGTAATATTGTATTATGTGAATGTTTGAGAACATATTATTTGACGAGCGGAGCCGCGGGACTTCAACTAGTGTTAAATTTAATATTTTACATTTTCACTTATTTATCGAAATGATGCAAATTCTCTATTTTTAGTAATTCAAACTTAGTAATACTATGTAAAAAAATGCATGATCAGATGGCAACAGGTATAAGTTTTCGATGTATCTTTCTCTAGGACTTAACCGCTGGCGGTGGTATAGCCTGAAGTGACTGAACTGTTTTATTCTTTTGAAGACATAGACTTATATTAAAATTTTCAGATAAAATTATCCTCATCCAGTTGCGCAAGCATGGCGACGCTGTGCAGCTGAACAATGGCTTGGCCGTGGCTAGAGGAAGGGCTCATGCCAATATTAGGAACAACCGAAATATTCGTAAGCAGCAACGAGATCTAACCAAGGAAGTGATTTCAGTTGAAACTTTCTTGGAACGGTTGAGCCACTCAGTGGACAGCCTTCATTTCCGTAAGTACTAATAATAAAAAAACAAACAAATTACATATCTTATAGAGAAACGTATTGGAACGACAACTTCCATTTAGTTAGAAAATAGAAAATTCGTATAGTGAGCTTTTTTTGAAATATATTTTTCTTTTCAGGATTCGTAGATGTCGAAAATGCAGAGGAAGCAGGTATTACTTTTCTAAGATCTTTTTTTCATGTGCAAAAGCCTAACACACAGAAATATCTACTTACCAACAACACCTATTATTAAATGGATTTGATGGCTGAAACTTGAAAGCGATCAAATGCTTCAAAAATAATTGTTAGTTTGAATTCTGCTTCTGGATTTTGTTGTAATAATCTTTTTTTCGTGTTCTCCATCACATCTTTAAAATGGATGATATGAAAGAGAAAAACATCTTCACCATTTGCCGAATTTGACTTAAAAAAAGTTTTTTGGTCGAGCATTGTATCCACGTAGACTGTCGAATATTATGTTAGTTGTTAAAATAGAGTTGTTCACTTTTCACAGAAATTGTCAATGTAGGCGCAAGAACCAACTTTTACATTATTTTTTTTATTTCAGCTGAAGAAAACAATCCCTTGGAAGATCCTTTGGATATAGGTAAGTTAGGAGTGAAATTAAAATTAAATTACCTATAGTGAACTGTCTACACACGATAGGCTAATTATTGTGATCAATCTTTTTGCTCTTCATGTTTCCTTCTTAGGTAAATTGTTGTAGCAAGTACCTTTTACATTTTATTTCAGGTGATGAAAGAGACCTTCCATCTCCAGACCCTTTAATGGATGCAGGTAAGTTTGTAATTGAAATTAAATTTGAATTATAGTGTACTGTCCACGTTACAAAAGATTGCATTGCGATCAATCTTTTTGCTCTTCTTGTTTGCCTCTCAAGTGAATTATAGCAAGAACCACCCTTAACATTTTTTTTTCAGTTGATGATGAACGAAACCCTCCACAACAAGACCCTTATTTGGAAGAAGGTGAGTTTGTAATTAGAATCAAATTCAAAGAGTTATAGTTTACTGTCCAAGTTATGATAAATTGCATTGCGATCAATCTTTTAGCTTTTCATGTTGGATGCTTCTTAAGTAAATTATTGTAGCAAGAGCCACTTTTCACATTTTTTTCTTAGCTTATGAAAAAAAAACCATTTACATTCAGACACCTTTAACATTTTTTTTTCAGCTGATGTTGAACGAAATCCTCCACAGCAAGACCCTTATTTGGAAGAAGGTGAGTTTGTAATTAAAATCAAATTCAAAGAGTTATAGTTTACTGTCCAAGTTATGATAAATTGCATTGCGATCAATCTTTTAGCTTTTCATGTTGGATGCTTCTTAAGTAAATTATTGTAGCAAGAGCCACTTTTCACATTTTTTTCTTAGCTTATGAAAAAAAACCATTCACATTCAGACACCTTTAACATTTTTTTTTCAGCTGATGTTGAACGAAATCCTCCACAGCAAGACCCTTATTTGGAAGAAGGTGAGTTTGTAATTAAGATCAAATTCAAAGAGTTATAGTTTACTGTCCAAGTTACGATAAATTGCATTGCGATCAATCTTTTTGAGTAAATATCTATTCCTTAGGTAAATTATTGTAGCAAGAACCACCTTCTACATTTTTTTCTCAGCTGATGAAAGAAACCCTCTACATCCAGACACCTTTAAATTTTTTTTTCAGGTGTTGATGAACGAAACCCTCCAGCGCATGACCCTTTGGATGAAGGTAAGTTTGTAATTGAAATCAAATTCAAAAAGTTATAGTTTACTGTCCAAGTTATGATAAATTGCATTGCGATCAATCTTTTTGGGTTGGTATTTCTTAAGTAAATTATTGTAGCAAGAACCAGCTTTTACATTTTCTTCTTAGCTGATGAAAGAAACCCTCTACATCCAGACACCTTTAAATTTTTTTTTCAGGTGTTGACGAACGAAACCCTCCAGCGCATGACCCTTTGGATGAAGGTAAGTTTGTAATTGAAATCAAATTCAAAAAGTTATAGTTTACTGTCCAAGTTATGATAAATTGCATTGCGATCAATCTTTTTGGGTTGGTATTTCTTAAGTAAATTATTGTAGCAAGAACCACCTTTTACACTGTTTTCTCAGCTGATGAAAGAAACCCTCTACATCCAGACACCTTTAAAAAAAAATTTTCAGGTAATGATGAACGAAACCATCCACCGCAAGACCCTTTGGATGAAGGTAAGTGTGTAATCAAAATCAAAAAGTTATAGTTTACTGTCCAAGTTATGATAATTTGCATTGCGATCAATCTTTTTGAGTAAATATTTATTTCTTAAGTAAATTATTGTAGCAAGAACCACCTTCTACATTTTTTTTCTCAGCTGATGAAAGAAACCCTCTACATCCAGACACCTTTAATTTTTTTTTTCAGGTGTTGATGATCGAAACCCTCCAGCGCATGTCCCTTTGGATGAAGGTAAGTTTGTAATTGAAATCAAAATCAAAAAGTTATAGTTTACTGTCCAAGTTATGATAAATTGCATTGCGATCAATCTTTTTGGGTTGGTATTTCTTAAGTAAATTATTGTAGCAAGAACCACCTTCTACATTTTTTTCTCAGCTGATGAAAGAAACCCTCTACATCCAGACACCTTTAAATTTTTTTTTCAGGTGTTGATGAACGAAACCCTCCAGCGCATGACCCTTTGGATGAAGGTAAGTTTGTAATTGAAATCAAATTCAAAAAGTTATAGTTTACTGTCCAAGTTATGATAAATTGCATTGCGATCAATCTTTTTGGGTTGGTATTTCTTAAGTAAATTATTGTAGCAAGAACCACCTTTTACATTGTTTTCTCAGCTGATGAAAGAAACCCTCTACATCCAGACACCTTTAAAAAAAATTTTTCAGGTGATGATGAACGAAACCATCCACCGCAAGACCCTTTGGATGAAGGTAAGTGTGTAATCAAAATCAAAAAGTTATAGTTTACTGTCCAAGTTATGATAATTTGCATTGCGATCAATCTTTTTGAGTAAATATTTATTTCTTAAGTAAATTATTGTAGCAAGAACCACCTTCTACATTTTTTTTCTCAGCTGATGAAAGAAACCCTCTACATCCAGACACCTTTAATTTTTTTTTTCAGGTGTTGATGAACGAAACCCTCCAGCGCATGTCCCTTTGGATGAAGGTAAGTTTGTAATTGAAATCAAAATCAAAAAGTTATAGTTTACTGTCCAAGTTATGATAAATTGCATTGCGATCAATCTTTTTGGGTTGGTATTTCTTAAGTAAATTATTGTAGCAAGAACCACCTTCTACATTTTTTTCTCAGCTGATGAAAGAAACCCTCTACATCCAGACACCTTTAAATTTTTTTTTCAGGTGTTGATGAACGAAACCCTCCAGCGCATGACCCTTTGGATGAAGGTAAGTTTGTAATTGAAATCAAATTCAAAAAGTTATAGTTTACTGTCCAAGTTATGATAAATTGCATTGCGATCAATCTTTTTGGGTTGGTATTTCTTAAGTAAATTATTGTAGCAAGAACCAGCTTTTACATTTTTTTCTTAGCTGCTGAAAGAAACCCTCTACATCCAGACCCTTTGATGAATGCAGGTAAGTCTGTAATTGGAATCAAATTTGAAATATACTGAACTCTGTCCACGTTACGAAAGATTGCATTGCGATCAATCTTTCTGCACTTCTTGTTAGCCTCTCAAGTAAATTATTGTAGCATGAACCACCCTTAACATTATTTTTTCAGCTGACAATGAACGAAACCCTTTACCGCAAGACCCTTCGGGTGAAGATATTTTTTTAATTAAAATCAAACTATAGTTTAAGTACTGTCCAAGTTATGATAAACTGCATTGCGACTAATATTCATGATTAAAGTAAAACTTTCTTCAATTTTCAGTTGGACAGAATATTGAACAGCACGATGTCATTCCGGCGGCTCTAGAAGCTGATGGGGAGGATGACAATAATATTGGACGCATCTGTTAGTAAAATATAGTGAACTACATTCTACAAGTTAGTCATTTGTTCACCTATTGTGGAGATATACAGGGACTCCACGAACAAACCTTAAACAATGAGAGAGGTAATGCTATATAGGAAAACATGTTTTCTTCTTTCATATATTATGAACATGTAGGTCCGAAAATGCTTCGTTTCGGAGTGTCATAGTGTTGAAATTGAGATGCATGTTCATATGAAGAAAATATCTTGTTTTCCCATGTAGAATCACCCTTTAATCATTTAGGGGTTGTTCGTGGACCTTCCGAATCTAACCTTTATTTCAGTTCATCTGATTTTTTTTTCCAAAATAGAATCTGTAAATACAGGGTAATTCACGTAGATGGTCTGTTTTCAAGAACGGCTTCTTCAAATGTTTTGAATTTTGGTACAAGTCAATACATATGAAAGTGTAATGCAATTTTGACAAATATTTTTGTGATTGCAGAATTGCCGTATGCTTTTTCCTAGTATGTTTTTTATTCCAACGAGAACACCCTATATATTTTTGAATTTTGTACACTTTTATGGAACATATTATTTCAAACATCCTACAAGGTTCGCCAAAAAAACGTTCAAATATTCGTAAATGGCGAGACTAACTCATTTTTTTCAAATGCAAAACGCAGTATTTTCTGTTTTTAATGAGCATAGCATTTAATTTGAATTAAAAAATGCTGACATTGTCCTATAATACGTCTCATAAGCCATTTTTAAAATAGTGAGGTTAGGCGATGTTTCTATAAAATATGTTTATTCAAAATTTGCATTTACTTGAAACATCTAATAAATTTCTGTTTGGCAAAGGTGAGATCAATGCACGTTTGATTCGAAATTCGAAATATTTCAAAAATTACTGAAGAGCACAGTATTAACATTTTTCAATTAAAATTGAACGAGTTCATTCCAAACAAAATACAGAGTGTTCGATTTGAAAAAAACGAGCTTCAGTCATTTCCATTTGCGAAAATATGATCGTTTTTTTTGCACACCTTGTAAAATCTTGAAATATTTAAAAGTTTCTATGTGTACAGTGTGGTCATTTTATCTTGATACCATTTTGATTTGATGTGAATTTTTTATTTTAAAAAATAGAAACACGAACTAAAACACAAACTGTAGGATACCCTATCAAGTTTTTTGTTATAAGAAAAAAAAAACAAGTTTTTCGTTTTTTTTTTAATTGGTACACTCTGTATATTGATAGAGTGTTAGATAGCCTCTTTTATTCTGATTTCAATGATATATAACACTTTATACTCTAGGTTAGTTATTTTAATAAGTACCATGATTAAATTTCAAATGTAATTATTTTTAATGTCTTGTTTTTTTTTATATTAACTAAGTTCAAATACTAAGTTCTTTTTTGATTCGTCTTTCTATCAGAATTCAAAAATCAATCGTAATAAGTACAGGTCGTATACCAAAAAATATTTTAAGTGATGACACTTCCTGATAGCAAAGCTGAAATTTTACGATTCTTTCAATCTTTCACAGTTGATGATGATGAATTTCAACAACCGCCACTTGAAGCATTCGATATCCCAGAAGTGGAAGATATACAATTTTTCTTCTGGAGTCCCGCAGCAACGGACATAGGTAAATTACATTTTGTTGTTTCACAATAATATTGTGATAAAACTTTTCAATGTTCAAAAGAGAATCGGTTATCACAGACAATCAGACCATAATGATAAGATTATCTATATTTATATCAGAAGTGTGACAGAGAATCTTTATTAGAACAATTTTTAATTTTTTGTTCTATTTCCAGAATGTGAATTGAATGACCCTAGCCAGTGCAATATATGTTACTCCAACAAGATCAGGTGTGCATTGGAATGCGGTCATTGTTTTTGTTGTCAATGCTCTAGAAGAGTGTACAACTTCCAGCTTGGATGTCCAGAGTGCAGGGCGACAAGCATCAGGGAGCCAGTGATATTATATCATTCAGTCATTTATTAAAGCATGTGGTAGGTATACGTATTTTTATCCGCAAATAATGGGTATGAAGTACTACAATAATTATTGTAAACGCTGATAACATCATCGTCTCGATCAAATCAAGAAAAAATACTTTTTTTTAAATTTTCAACACCCTGACATATTAATCGATTGCGGACGAACATTTATACGGACTTTTTTTTCTTAAAATCACCCAAATATTCACACCCTCAATCTGGAACACCCTGTTTATCTACAGTATGTCCGACGATGGGCGTATCCAAGAGGATACCAGAAATTTCATTTTTCGAGAACAGGTTATTATTTATAAAAATTTTTGCTTGTTAAAAAATACGATTTTCATCAAAAAATACTTGACATCTTCAACTTTTTGATGACCCTGTATATAATTTCAATCTACATACTGTAGTCAATTGAAACCACGAAAAAAAAAACGGTACCATAGAAAAACCAGTGCGGAAACTGTGTCGCGCCGCGCCGCCTTGAAATATGAGTGAATTGACCAACAACAGAGAACGCTCAGAAATAAAAAAATATTCGAAATTAACCTGTTGTTCTTTTCACTTATATTAATTATTAGGCGAGACGCCACAGCTTCCATGCTTTGTTTGCCGGCAAGCGGTTTTTTCGCAGTTTCAATTGAATTTATAAACGCATGTATGTACTATACATATACGTTGCACTTCAAAAGTAACATTTTGTATTTAATGTGCCTCTGCACATTTTTCAAACGTATACCTCTTTGATTATATTTTACGTCGCTCATAAAGCGTTAATTCTTCAAGATGGAAAAAAATGGTTTTTATAAAAGTTGTTGGTTTTTTCCTGTTATGCTCTACCTTTTTCAAAAAGAAAAAAAGAGCAGTGATAAATGGAAAAATCTTGGCAACTCCAAACCCTACGCTAAAATGAAAGATCTTTTTTTTCCTGATTCCCAATATACACAGAGTCCCACCGGGAACAATAAACTCAATCTGTATATGGAAAGTCATACATAGGAACATTTTGAAAATTTGACAGTATACCATCATCCAAATATATTTTCAAGATGATACTTTCATTTGTACCGGAAGTAGGTGTCAACTTGCTTATTTCAAATGGAACACCCTGTATATTATTACTCAGGATGATTATCCTTTTTATCCCGATTTCAAAAATATATGGTTTGTTGGTATTTGGTTCAGCCGATTTTGTGCAATTCAAGTTCAAAGTCTCATAAGACTTACATTATTTCGATATGAGTTGCCAAGATACCGTACAATCCAGATCGACGTAATGTAATGCAATAAAAATGTACATATTGATTGTATTGAATTTACAAAGAAAAGGGCTCACCGTTAATATACTTTCAAATTCACAATCTCCTCTTGTTCACAAAACCCAATCTGAAAAATTCCTTAATACAGTAGATCCAGCTCGGTAGCCGCCATACTGTCAGCACAGGTCAGTGTCCAGTCCAGTGGTCCAGTGCCCAGTGCACAGTAGCCAGTAGCACAGTGACCACAGATGTCCCGTCGCCCGCTGTAGTGTGAACGAGTACGCCCCCTGTTCCCTTCACGCCTGCTTCCTTGCTATGTCGCGTTATGTAAGGTACACATTTACTTTCACTTCGAAGTGGAAGTGTCAAATTTCCGCTTGCCAAACGGGAAACATATGTTACCATCTACATTGTTCAAAGGTGTATTCTATGATGTAAGCCCTGGTGGGTCTGCCAGGAAATTTTTGTAACAAACATATTACCTCATATTATTTCATGTTTTTATACAAGGTGACCCAGTTTTACGCGGAAATTTTAAAATTTGGATTCCACTAATTTAAATGAACAATTCTTATTCTATGAACATTTTTTCAATTCCTCGTCAGTCTCGAGATACACCTATAAAGATTTGATTTGAAACAGTTAAACTACAATTTTCTATGAACCAAATTAAGTTGATATTTACTATATGTTTTATTCTGAAACACGACGAAATGCCCTCTCGAACCATGACAAAAATCACTCAAACAATTGAGGTTATATCCATTTTTAGAAACATGTTAACTTGAAATTGTATTCCCGGGCCGGCCTACGCCAACGTTAAAATTTGGAATATGGTTTTAAAAGGTGCACCGTTTTTTGGAAGCTCAGATCATAATATACTTAATATGATCTAAGTTTGGAAAAGACATCAAACTTTTGGACCCGTGTCATATAGATCTTGGCACGTTGAAGAACCTTCTACAGAAAGGAATTCGGCAAAATTACCCGATAGGGTGAGACAAATTCCCTGGCGTCGATGATGAGCCTAGTAGCAGCTAAATAGGCTGACGAAAAAGAACGAGTCAAGTCAAGTCAATTCAAAATTGTAAAATTTTTCATAAAATCAAAATTGTTCATTTTGATTAGTATCGAATCTAAATGTTTAATATTGCCGGATAAAACTGGGTCATGATTATTCTACTATACGCTATTCACCATGTCGAAATGCGCACTTATTTTAGACTCACCCTGTATAGTTGGCCTATGTTTGAACTAGCCGTTATTTTGAGTTATTTTACTTTAAATAACTTGATGTATAGTTGAAAAGCGGAAGATGATATCTTGAATTTCTGTGATAAAATATAGATAAAAAATTCTGATTTCCAATAGTGATTTGTTCTTTCGCTTGGTTTTTATATAACTTTCAGGAAAAATCATGAAACTTTTGTTTGAAATTTGTTTTCGTATCTTCTTGATTCTTGAAGAGGAATGGCAAATTACAAGGAAACACCATCTTATTTAATCTATTATGATAAATGGTGTATATCCACGTACCAATTTCTCACTTTGTTTTAGATCATCTGCGTAATTCTATATTGTTTAAAACTTATGACGAAGAAAACTGTACAGAAATATTAATCATTTATGAACAATATAAAATTACAAACAATATTAAACATATCTAGATTAGATGCGCTTCTAGCTTTATAAAAATCCAATTATTATTGGACAGGTCGAACATCTCTACCTTACGCATTCCCCACTACTTAAATAATTCCACTTCTCTCAGGGTAGAGAAATTATTGAAAATCGTTTGAAAACAATGATTTTTTAAACGATCAAGTTTTGACTTAAATCCGTTTGTTGTTGTTAGAAAAAAAGTAATTAATTACAAAAAGGTTTTCTGCTCTTTTGGCATTATATGCAATATTTTTTGCATATGTACGTTCTGTTGCTTATAAAAAGAAATATGAATTCACTTGCGCCAAGTCTAAAATTTGACTTTTCATCATTTAGTTTTGTGTAAGGGTTAGATTGGATCCGTTTTGGTAAGATTGGGTTAGTTTTTGTTTGGTGAAAATGGACATCCGAGAACATTTTCAAAAACAATCTTCATGTTTTGGCGAATGAGTCATTGTGAAGTTATGGAGATTTTGTATCCAAAACTGTTTTTTTTCAGTTCAAAAAGCCGTTTTTTCCATCTGCGCAAGTGATTTTGTACTCTATAAACATCAAAATGTGCCCTTATAGGCAAAATTGCTTATGATCGTTTAATGGGAAAAAACCGTTTTGTAAACAGTTACCAGAAAAAATAGTAGGAATCTACCTACAGTTCATTGTTAGATTATTATCTTGCGAATAAATATGACCAATAATTGATAGAGTGAATGTAGGTGCATATGACACTTTACATTGCCAGAGACTGTAAAGTTTGATTAAAAGAATACATAATTTAACTATCTTTGGAAGTGGTAGCATTGTTTGGTCAATAATTATTATAATTAATAACTTGACATAAAATGTTGCTAATATAAGTATCTTTATCTATTTTACCTTAGTGGTGACATGCATGCATAGTTTGGTTGGCCATCTCATGGAATAAATAACTATTTTACTACAAGGGATGTAAGTAACATTTACTGGTTAATGTACTTACATCCCATATAGTATACAGGGTGTAACAGAGTAAGTGTCACAACGTGAAATTGTATATAGATCAGTTATCAAAAAAGTAAAATATTTTTCCGCAACGAAAATTTTCCGCGGGCTTTCATTTTCGATAAATGTTTTTTTTTATTAATAATATAATATATCATTTATTTAGCAGAGCTATAAACAATTCACAAGTCATAAATATATAAATACATATGGGCTGAATGAAGACTTACTAAACTACTAACATAATAAACAAATGAGTTTAAAAGAAAACAAAACAAAAAACATTTAAAAGTTAAAAGTTGAAGCGGAAAAAATGAATACATACATATCTATAGTACAAGTTAGCGTGTATAAAAGACAATTACATGTTGATCACATATGATTTTAGGAATGTTTTAAAGCTATATAGAGTATCACAGTTTTTAAGTTCATTTGGGAGTTTATTAAATTCGGCAAGTCCTTTATAGAATAGACTGTTTTTGGTCTTCACTAAGCGACTAGTAGGCACATAAAAATTTGTTACATTACGGGTGTTGTAGATGTAGATGTTTAGGTGGGTGGCGTACGCCAAAACCTGCTTAGGCCTCCTGGGCTTGTTGCAACTCAAGCTCAGCAGGTCCCTCAAGTAGATCCCTTTCAGTTCCTGGAGTGTTGCGGAAGCAACTCCGAAGTATTCCATCTTGGTGCTGCTAAGAGCTGGACATTCCGTCAGGATGTGGGCTACAGTCTCTTCGTCGTCTAGGGATGTTAACCTTGGGAATGTAAGTTGACTTTACATTTCGTCGTTAAGAGCAACCAATACCTTGTTGAGTAAATTTCACTTACGCCTGTCAAAGCAGAGTCAAAATAGGTGGCTTGCAATACAGAGAGAGGGGGATAAGTCATTTATCGGCGTAGTAACGTGAATTACCTAATATAATGTTTTGTGATTAGAAAACAAAAGGATTTCATTTATTTTATATTGTTTCCATGATATTATTCAGAGAAATCTTGAGATTGGTCCATTATCCATGTTATCATGTTTGATCTGTACATTTTTTATTTAAAATTAAGAATAAACTATTGCCTAAATATATCTGTGATAAAACTAGTCACTTTAATACGGTCTATACTTATAGTACAAGAAACAGTGACGATTTTATATTGTACAAATGTCACACGCCCCAGATGTTGCACACTATAGATACTTTTCACGGGATTATTACAAACATTGAACCAATTGTCAAAGAAACTCAAAAACTGTGATAGTTTCATGATGTTTGAACGTCTACTGAGACCATATTATTTTTTGTCCATTTTTTAATTTTAATTTTTTTAAATTTTCTATTTTAATTTATTCGTTACCTGCACTCTTTTGGTATTGTCCTTCTTTGTTTTATAATTTTGTTGTAATTTGTTTTTATATGTATATTTTAGTTTAAGACATTTATATTTATACGCTTTTATTGTATACCTTTGTAGCATTTTAAGCTGATAAATAAACTATTTATTCATACAAAGTGACATTATATTATTAATTATTGTTTCCATTGAATATTTATTCAGAAAATTGTAGTGATTCGTCTGCAACCGATTTTTCAGCTTAATGAATCATTATACCTTCGCAACAATCGTCTCATGGAATAATATTTCGCACTGTAATGCAAAAATCACAAATGGGGTGTCCCAGAAGTATTGGGAGATATTTCTAGGACGGTTGGGTAGATTGATTAAGAAAGAATAAGGACCCTTCCTTTCGGAATTATTCGTACTTTGAAGTTACACTCTGAAGTAGATTTTTTCGTGATAGCTCCGAAACGGTGAAATCAATTTTGATGAAACTTGGACAGTATACGCTGTTCGTATGGACTAATAATTTGAGATTATAGCAGAATTTCAATCTCATCTTGGAAGGCTAGGGCGGACCAACCCTACCATAAAATACCTCTGAACTTGACACGCCTTCTTTTTTAAGAGATGCAATTTTTTATTTAGTTTCGTTAATCAATTGAGAGTAGAAAAGGTACTCCTCATTCACATCAAGAAAATTAATCGTTTTCATGAAAAACACGAATTTTCTTCCAATTTTTCAGACTATGACAACCTGACAAAAATCCTGATCGGTCGAAAAAACTGAAGTAAAGTTCTGCTTGTTGTGAAAAGTCTTGCCATACTACCCACTTGAAATCTGGAAATTTTATACAGGGGGGTCGAAATAAAGCAAGAAACTTTGAAATAATATCAATAACATCCACTGTGAATAATTGTAAATGTGGGTTGAGGGAATTAAAAACATCCAAAGTTGCAACCACGCTTTCCTCAGGCAGGGCCAGAATGAGGTCTTCCACAAGAGGTTGGACTGGAAGATTCTGTAGGCAGTGTGTGTCACCAAGTCATCCAATGTGTGAGATTGTGGATCCCATCGGTGCCCCAAAGATTTGTTTTTAGTATTGATTGTCGAAAGTAAACTAGTTCTTGAGTCAAACACAAAAGATAAAGACACTTAAATAGTGATAGTCCAGACAGCAATGTCGAGAAATCACACCCCAGTGGTTGCGATGATGGATGAGCAATGATACAACGTCAAAACTCACAAGAATATGGTTTTAGTTTTCAGGAAGTTAGAAGTCGTTGACTTATCTACTGAAGGAAAAGGAGTCTTTCACATGGGTATCATATCATAATCATACGACAATGATATCAGTGAGGTACCCCGTCACGGTATGATTCGAGCAATTTATTGGAGATACAATTAATGGGCCGCATTTCCAAGGTTGGCTTATTATTACTATTCATTTTTTTGACATTTTACCCTACAAATTCTCAAAGTTCATAAAAAAAAACAAACAAAAACTCTTTATTAACCTCACTTAAATATCTTTTCAAATAAACGCTCTGAAAGTATGGGGTGCAAAAATTAATAAGTATTACGGGAAGATCCTACTGTGCCTACCATATGCCTGAATGATGTCGCTAATTTTTGTCAAAAACTGGCGAACCCAAACGAACCATCTGATTCAAATAATTATTTGGGCTAGTTTTTTGTCCTTTCAGTTGTTTCACCTCACCTTCACCCATCACCCCTATTCGATCCGAATTACGTAAGCTCAAATCACAAAAACCTTATAAATACATCGATTTTCCGCAATTTTTCCTTTCACAAACGCCTCTATAAATCGTTATCGTACCTATGGTTATTTTTATGGAAAAATAATTTTTTTACGGCCCTATCGTTAAAACGCCGCCCAACTAGGATCTACTGAATATTTTAGTCAACACGACGAAATTTGGAAAACTGCTTTTCCTGAATATTTTCATCCGGGTGATGCCTACATTACCTACATACGGAAAAAAATACTCAGAAGCCCACCAAAATGTACTTCTTCAACTTCCACACCTACTGCTCATCAATACTTATTGAAGCATTAGTTTTTTTCTTTTATCGATGCATTAGAGTCTCCATTTCAAATGTCCCCTTTATGTCTGATCTCACTTCATTCACTTTATGTGTAAACTACGGTACCTACTTGCTAATAATAATATAGTTATTATTATATTTCTTCATGTATTGAGAGCTGCATAAGTCGGCAACTGACACAACACAGTATCGGCAACGCTGCTATCAATTTTCCGTTTACGGCTACGTTCCAAATTTGTCGGGAAAAAATATTGTCGGGAAAAATACTGTCGGGATAATTTACTGTCGGGAACAATAACTGTCGGGAAGAGTTACTGTCGGGACATTTTACTGTCGGGATGCAATACTGTCGGGATTTTTACTGTCGGGATGATAACGTGTCGGGGCCTTTCTCATTAATTTGAATGGAAAAATAACACGTGTTAATTCTGAAGGCAATTTATTACTGAATGACATGAAATAGTCCCTGCCGTGCAAGGTTCGATGATAAGCGGAAAGGAATGTAGTTTTTTAATATTCCATACGATGGGTACAGCAAAAGTACACTATGATAATATATCACAGTGAACTCTCCCGATGGACATTGGGTATGGTATGTCTGCAAAATATCTGCAATGAAGTGGAAACATACTGCGACCTCAACAGTGCAACAACGGAGCAGCATGTTGACATGCGACCAACTCGTGTCGCTAGAGATGAATCCGATACTGAAAAACTCTGCCGCTGGTTTTCGGAGCAACCCCCATTTCCCAGAATAGATTCCATTATGTCAATCAGCAGTGGACAAGTTGGAGAAGCTACTGTCAACTGTCACATAGCCCTAGAGATTGGAAGAGAATCGATGCTAGCAACATTTGGTCATAACATCAAGGAAGTAAAATTTAAACGCAAAAACAATGTAGTATACCTTTCTTCAGGTGTAAGAACCATAGCTATTGGTTGGAAAAAGGTCGCTGTTAATCCTCTAACACTTTTTCACGGGTAAATTTTCTTTGGTACTTATTATTTTTTCATTTAATAACAAAGATAAAATAATAATACCGTCAGATATTTTATTCCATGTGCTGTAGGTTACAATTATTTTAAATAAAAAAAAAAATGTTTGTCGGGTTATGTATCCTAAAAAGATCAGATGAAGAATTGAGAAGTTTTTTCACGCATGAACTTTTACCAATCCGAATGTCACTATTCACCGAAGAGGAAATGAGAAAGTGCACGAAATCCTCATTATATTCAGCATTCCAACCTATCAACTTTGATGAAAAGCATGCAACAACGAAATTTGTAGAGTTGGATGGAGGCCATCTATTTCACAAAGTTGTGTGGCCTCGAAGTTTATCATTTGGTGCGATAGCTGACAGGTACACCCAGTATATCACCGCTCATTACGGCTCAAATGTGACCGTAGTTTTCGATGGATACCCAACAGATGCCGCCAAAAAAGGTACAAAGACCTCTGAACGTATACGCAGAGCCAAGTCACACTCATCTCCAGAAATAATATTTGATGAAAACACAATAGCTCAGGTTTCTCAAGAAACATTTTTGTCAAACGATTAAAACAAAATTAATTTCATCGACCTGCTTGAATAAAAAATAGAGAACCATAGCATTCGAGTACTGCAGGCAGATGAAGATGCTGACAGACTCATTGTCACTACTGCTGTCACTCTTGCGTCTTCTTACGACACAGTGTTAGTCGCTGGTGAGAACATCGATTTGTTAGTAATACTAAGCGCGATATCACACAAACGTGAGATTTTTTTCAAGAAATGTGGAAGAAGCAAAGCTGCAGATGTGATGTATTCCAGCATTTTCCACTCAAAGAACACTTTAAAACCGGAGCTTCTCCTTTTTATCAATGCCTTCAGTGGGTGTGACTCGACATCCGCCTTCTTCGGTGAAGGGAAGCTGAAAATGTTGTCAATGTTTAAAAATAACTCGGACCTTGAAAACGAGGCTATGATTTATTCAAGCTCTACCTCTGCACGTGAAGAGGTAGCAACAGCTGGGAAACGAATAATTGTTGCTCTGTATAGAGGCAATCCTAATACCCAGAACCTTCATCCGTTGCAGTATCATCTATTTGCGAAGGCTGCAGTGAAAACGAGCTTCAATCTTGCAAGGTTGCCTCCTACAAACGACGCTGCTCGCTTTCACTCCTCCCGCACCTACTATCAGGTAAGTCCAACAGATACGCATAAAATGCCGTTCGTTATTTTATATAATATGTACAATCCTATTACAGGTGCAGAAGTGGTTGGGAGTTGAACTAGATCCTCTCGCCTGGGGATGGACATCCACTTTACAAGGCCTCACCCCCACGATGATGGTCAGAGACGCAACTCCACAACCCCTGTTGCGGTTGATTTCGTTCGGATGTAAAAAGTGTTCTTTGGTCTGCAGCTACTGCAGCGGAGTCTCATGCGACAATGTGCCAGACATCGCACTCCATGTAGACTCAAACTCCTCAGAAAGCGACGACCTGCCCGATATCGAGATTATAGAGGATGTATTCCCAACAGATCTCGCTGAAAACTTCGTCGGCCCTGCTACTGCAGATGTTTTGAGTAGGGCGACCGACGAGAGTCATCCGGGTACTTCAAAGAGGTCATGATCTACTTTTAGACAATATTAACATGTATTTAATTCCTTTTATTTATTGCAATTGACATAATTATTCATAATAATTCGTCTTTTCTTTCGGAGTTAGCAAGGCGTGAATTTTGCGAAGAAAATAGGTCTAAAGGGTCAAAATTCCCATTGAACAATAAATGTTTATGGTAACTATCCTTGAGACACCTTCCAGGTATAATAATGAAATGTTGTCATATTACCGCAGAAAATAGGCCTAGGTAGTCGATTATGTAGAGTTCATAAGTGTGAAAAAATAACGCTACATTTTGGAACTCTGTATCTCGCAAACTATCAGGTCTACAGGGACCCCTCTGATCTCAAATTGTAGCAAATTTCGTCTACTTTAAAAAAGTGATTCACAGTTATAATCGAAAACTTGGTCGTTCAGGGTTTTGACAAAAACTGTATAAAAGGTAGAAATTTTGTGATTTTTTTGAAATTTGACAATGTTGCGTTCGGCGCTCCAGGTCGAAAACTTAGATTATTGATTGGGCCAACATCATAAACAAGTCAGCAAAAAATCAGAACAACCGTATCCAACGCAAAGTCTGTTACTGGACTAAAGAAAACGTCAAGGAAGGCACTCTAGTTTTGCTGAAAGAAGACAACGAGCCACCTTTGTATTGTCCATTGGGTCGTATAGTGTCCGTGCATCCCGGAAATGACGATTTAGTGCGCGTAGTAACAGTGCGTACTAAAAAGGGCATTTTTAAGCGGGCTATCACCAGAATGTGTCCATTGCCCACAGACATTGATTCAAGTTGAGCAGCATATCATTTGGACATCACTGCTGGATTTTTTTTTGTTATGGGACAATAAGCTATTTTTGTGTTGAAATATGCGATTATTTCAAGGTCGGCGGCATGTGAAATTTGTCTAAGGGTACTGTATTTCTGGACGTAGGACATTACCTGATAATGATTAGTCCTTGACAACATAGACTTCAGATCAAAAAACTATCAAAGTTTGTAATCGCAATAAACCAAATCAAATATAAAATATCGTGTTTCAAATCGTAATCGTACCTTAAAGATACGAAAATCACCACAGATATTACTCTATTAACAAGAATTTGGTTTGTGGAGATATGTTCGTGAAGACGCTTCAGATATCTACTAAACGTGTTAATACCGCACTGTGTAAGGTTAGAAACGTATTAATACTTGATCGCCAAGGTTCAGCTCGGCTGCCCCATGCAAAAACACAGTAACTGACATTTTCGCCGAAATCGAGATTTCTCACTATTCGAATTACTGGGTTTCTGGCGCACATTTTGGTCTAATTGGAATTGAAATCGGCCAGAAAATACCGGAGATATCACATGGCCCATACCTAGTAACTGCCCTGATTTTTCCAAATTCCCATACTAAAACACAGCAACTCCAGTATCCCATGCAAGAACACAGTAAGTGAAAATGCAGTTACTGTGTTTCTGCAGTCCGGTGTGCACTTACTGTGTTTTTGCATGGGAAATATATTCAACTTTTCACCACAAATATTACCCCCACCATTGCGTATACCTAGTAAGTGGCCGACTTGCCTTAAGCTTTCAGTCTAAGATCAGAATTCAAAAGAGGCGGACGTCATGTCGTCGTTCCCGTCGAATTTAAGTGGAAGAACAAAACGAATTCTAGACCTCTCATTGCTGGAGACCGCCGAGGATCGTCGGAAAAAAATGGTAATTATGATTTTTTATGATTTTTTGAACAAATTTGGAATATAACGGCAACTAGAACTATCTTCTTCTATCAATGAATGTTAAAAACTATAAACAGTACATTTCTGGGATGTGTCTTGATAGATTGTTTTCAAAATAATGTCATATAGAGAAGGTTTTTCATAATTCCCACTTATTTTTTCAAATTTTTCTGCTTATAGCGGTATGTTCAACCAGTAGAAATATTTCCCGCGATTAAATATGAGACATGCTCATTGTTCACTGATCGGCTGGAGAGCAACGACCAAAAAGATCAATATATTGAAAGAATAAGAGATGTTCTTCACATAGCACAGCCCAAAACATCATGTGGTGTATTAACTTTGAGGGAATATTTATCTGGAAAACCCAGTAATATTGATACGAGTGATGTTGAGAGTACATTTGATGACAGTGACAAGGATAAAGATTATGCGCCTAGCAGCACCGATATCGAAAGCGACATGGATGATTATCCTAAAGTCAGTTTAAGCAGCGAAAAGAAGAGACAATTGTCCAAAAAGAATAAAAAGGTTTTTTTTCTTTATTCCGAAGGCATTTAGTTGTTTATTTATCAATTTCTAGATTCCCTTGGCAAATCTTGAAAGCAGATTTAATATAGCTGAGGAAGAACATGAATTGAATCAGTCCAATGAAAAAAAGGTTTGGAAGCAATAGCTGCAGCTACGGATCAGGTAATTTTTTTCTATAAAAAACGTGCCTACTCATAATATCACTGGGATAAAATTTTCCTAATTTTTTTTCATTTTCAGGATATTCCCAAGAAGTCTTTGAACTGCCTTGATAAAAAAGACAACGAAAATATGGAATGTATACCAACAACTACTACAACACAAGAGGTATTATTTTTAATCATATCGCAGATGAGTTTTATCTGAATGTTTTATTATTTTTAGGCTCTCAACAGTGAATTTTGTGATTTAGAGGAACAGAACCATATTTTGTCAAAAAAAAGACTGACTTCGGCCGAGAAAACAAGAAGAGATAAGAATAAACATCCCTTTAAAGAGAAGTGTAAGGGTCTATGTAGAAGAAAATGCAACGAATTAAAGGAGGAGAATCGTAGAAGCATTTGGAATAATTATTGGTCCATGAATTATACTAGTCGGAGAAAGTGGCTGACTAAACATGTCACATTAGTACCAGTAAAACGTAAAAAAACAGAAGCGCAAAAAAATAGGGCTGAGTCCAGATTGTACACCCTGCCCAAATATCCAGACTGCACAGAAGTACCAGTTTGTCGGTTGACTTTTCTAAATACTCTTGGATACAAAACAGATTCTGTTATAACAGAACTAGTTTCCGCTATGAAAGCAGAACCCTGTGGAAATGCGGTGAAGGAACGGAGGGGAATAAATCCCAAACCAAAAACCGAACGTAATATTATTATGGAGCACATCAAGACCTTTAATCCGGTTATAAGCCATTATAGGAGAAAAAATGCTCCTAATATCAGATATCTGCCAAGAGACTTAACAATTCAGTATTTATTTGATGACTTCATGTTACACCACCCAGGATTTTGCAAAATTGAAATGTATCGGAAGGTGTCGAAAGAAATGAACATTTCTCTTTGTAAGCCCAAATCCGACCAATGCGAAGAATGTTCGGCATTGGAAGGTATTCTTCAGAACACTAATCAAGATGGCAGTGTTGGCGGTAGTAGTATTAGTCAGGTACAATTGGATCGTCATCGATTGAAGGCATCCCAAGCCAACAGCAAATATAACGAAGACGTCCAAGAAGCAGAATTTTTAACAAAAGAAAGTTTGAAGCGGATTTATTCTATGGACCTTCAAAAAGTTATCCTGCTGCCAATAATGCCACAGAGTAAAACCTGCTTTTTCACAAGCAGATTGATCATTTTCAACCAAACTTTCGCAACTCTCAACAAACATGATGCAAACATAAGTTTTTGCGTTGTATGGCATGAAGCACAATCTGGACGGAAGGCAGAGTCTTTGGTAGATGCTATGATGGAAGTTATAGAGAGAGAACGTGATGTTAAAGAGTTTGTTTTCTGGTGTGACAACTGTTCCAGTCAGAACAAAAATTGGGTATTATTCACGTCACTTATAAGCAAGGTAAACTTTCCGACAGGCCCAAACAAAATTACAATTCGCTATCTAACCAAAGGACATACACATATGACTGCCGATGGTATCCATGGAAATATTGAAAAAAAAATAGCTAGACATAGAACAGCATATGACTTTAAAGAACTTGTTGGAATAATAGCAAGCTCCAGAAAAAAATTAGAAGTTTTGCAATTGACAGAATTCCATGCCTGGAAAAATAAAAAGCGAACTGCCCCAAATCAGACGACCGTTTAAAGGGTTTTTTGTTAAAAAATATAGTGGAAACATGCTTCATCAAAGGGGAGAGGATATTATATTACAAAACCAATTTCAAAGAGGTGTATCAAAACCTTGACTTTTTACAAAGAAAGCATGTCGTGACCACTACTATACCAGAAATACTAGCAGAACGTGGAGTAAATACAGAAAAAAAGGAGAAAATAATAAAAGACTTGGGATGCAGTGATCCATTTGATAATCGCATTGAAAAAATTAAAGCCAGAGATGATCTCAAAATGTTGGCGAAACATTCTTGACTTTACGGATGCATCAGATGAGGACGACTTGCCTCTATCACGCATAAGACAACGGCTAATTGTCAAAAACGATATGCCGACCCAATATGGAACACAATAGCACTTTTAGGCGCTATATGGCATGTAAGGTTTGCATTTGTGTATTTTTGTTTGAAAATGAAGTAAATTTTAAATATTTAAACAGGCGGAATACACCGCTGTAGACATGCCTACGTCCTTTGACGGTATTTGCACTAAATGATAGTGCCCTGTTAAAGGCTCCCACGTGCTTGCATGCAGTTTCTAATGAGCGCAAAACACACGCGCAAAGTGTATATGCAAAAGGAGGCTGAGAAATTAGCAGCTCTGCCGGTAGAAATCTTTCAGAAACTCCCAGCCATTGAGGTGACTTATCGAAACAAGTCGTTTGTCGAGGAAATCCTCATCACAGAATTGACTAGAGACCAGGTTCGCCATCGAACTAATAAACCTGAATGAGAAGAGTTTTTTCGAGAGGCTAAAGCTGAGGCATTGAAGGCCAAGCGCTCCACCCGACGTTCTGCTTCGTCAAATGACAGTCCTATTCAGCCAAGGACAAGAACGCGGACGAAGTCAGCCCGGGCACTCACCAAATCAAGACCTTCGACGAGAGCATATACGCTTGACAACAGCCAAGCAACAAGGACTACGAAAGCTACTGTGCAACGCGCTGCAGCAAGCAAGAAATTAGAACCGCCCGTTCTTAACACACGAACTGATCTTCCGCCTAGGGATGATGCTGTATTCAATGACACCAAGGACATTGAGGCTCCACCAGTGGTGGATGTGGTTAATTTGCGAACCCAACCTCTGGTACCAATGTCAGATGATACCACAGTCGAAAACATTACGGCAAGCGTAACAATCCTTCTCAATCCATAGATTTCGAGGTCTTAACAGTGACCCCGAGGATACAGACCTCAGTGACGAAATTGGAATTGGGACTTTGAGAAACCCTTGAATCAATCAAGGCCCAAATAAGCGAGGATCCTTTATGGACAGGAGATGATAAAAGGTTAATCGAAGTAGCGTTGAAGGGCTCACTGGTCGAACTAAAGGTCAAACTAGATTCCTGGCTCAGTAAGACCCTTGGACGCAAAAGCAAGAAAGACAAAAAATCGCAATCATCCAAAAACGACAAGTCAGAGGAAATGATAAAGAATTACAAACAAAGCCACACGGGCAAAGGTCCCAGAGCCTCAGAATTCAAGAAGGCACAAGACTTGTTTGTCAAAAACAGAGCCACGCTGGCAGAGATGATTCTCAACGGTAGAGACTTAGAGGAAGATGCAGCTACTCCAACCTTGGAGTCTGTGGAGGATCTGTATTGGTCTTTTCTGGAGAGCGAATCTCCACCGGATGACGAGGAAGTTAAGATGAGGCCGGCAGCTAACAATGACGTCATGATCGGTCCCATCACTGGAGGCGAGATAGCCCGAGCTAAAGTGGGATGGTCTAACTCGTAAAAAACTTTTGTGGAAAAAGACTGGCAATGTTCTACAATAAAGTGCTGTTTAGAAATTGCATTCCTGAATTTTGGAAAGAGCTCAGGACCACGATGATTCCTAAAGAGGGCGACAAAAGAAACCCTTCCAATTGGCGCCCAATCACGGTTTCATCGTCGGTTCAGAGATTGCTGCATAGAATTCTACAATGCAGGTTGAGGGACGCCATTCCATTTCACAAGAGTCAAAGAGGTTTTACGACGATCGATGAATCCTTGGCAAATGCGGTAATACTTCACCATTGTATTACACACTGGACCCACCGACGAAGACTACAACGTCTTGTCGTTGGACATTCGTAAGGCATTTGACACGGTCAGCCATAATTTATTTCAGTTAGGAGGGGATTGGAGCGGCTAAACGTTAATGAAGGACTGATTATATACAATACATAATGAACAGTCTGACAACTTCCACAACGACAATCAAAGTTGGTCGTGCAGATACGCGAAAGATAACAATCAGGCGAGTGGTGAAACAAGGTGATCCTCTCAGCCCCTGGTTGTTTAACGCTGTTCTCGACGAGCTTATAGAGGAACTGAACGCGATTCAGCAAACGGTGGAAGTTTGTCTGAGGATGACGGACATCCTTCTGTACAACCTAAGATTTTTTGTGTTCATATTATCGCGTCTTTATGTTTTCTGCGGAACCGTCATCTAATTGACCAACTAAATAAAATTCTATTTCAGTACCTTTATCCGGGTCTGGAGGCACAATACAACTGTCGTCCGCATCATCATCAAACTTATTATTGAAACCCACCATAGTTTTTCTGTTGATAACAGATCGTCTTCAAGTACGTCACGAATCTCAGCTGATTCCTGAAAGTAACACATCAAAATCAATGTGACATATTTGATAATTTAAGACTGAAGTTATGCCTGAGTTACATTCAATTTAATTTAGAAGTGGATTTGTCAAATTTCTGCTTGGCATACGGAAATCATTATGCCACCATCCACATTGAATTTCGCGTAAGCGTGATTTGACAACCTTGACGACTTCAACCTAAAATTTTGAACTGTCACCGAACTTCCAAAAAAAAAATTACTGTAAACGTGTAACATGCTTTTTTAGGAATCAGATGTTTTCTACGTCACATGGAATCGATCTGTTGACATTAAAAGGTCATCGGTTTTATATTTTCTTATTATTGGTGGTGGGCCTTCACCGGTAGATAACTTCCCTTTTTTCATCAGCCAAATTTTTTCGCAGCTCCTTTTTACGATTTTCGTAACAATTTTTCAACAAAACCTTGTACAATCATTTGGTACTTTTACGTGAAAAGTTTTTTGAGAGTTTTGAAAATTCGTCATTGTATAGATTTCGATGTGCTCTTTCTAAATATCAACTTTGCCTCCTCGTATCTTTGCCTCTCGCGCCGTGATATTCGAAGAATGGTACCCAAAAGCAGTTTTTTGACAAAATCTCTTTTCCCACTCATTGCACGATGAAAACAGGTATATACAAATTGGAACTATATGAAATCTCCTACAATTTATGTGGCAACTTTTTTTTCGTGGAATGGATAGTTTTGACATACGAGCGCCGCAAAGTTTTGTTCAACATGCGTTTTGGCCAAAAAATACAAGATAGTTGAAGTGCTTTCATTCACGTAGACGTTAACGTGGTGATTGACATCTGGGCAAGCGCACTTTGTTTTTTATCACGTTTGCGTTTACGGACATACGTAACCTTGCGTGTCTGCACGTATTGCACGTTATACGTAATCCGAAGTTTGCCCATCAAGTCTCCGATCTTGGATAATCTGTCAATGAATCAATTTTGGATATTACACGTCATATTTTTATTTGGCCTCAAAATGCAATAACCAAATTGTCACAAACATCACTTTTTTTCTACTTTTACAGGTCAAAAAACTATATGTCAACACAACAAATTGGGTTAAGTCAACTCGCTACGTTTCACGTACGTCAAATGCCACTCTTCAACTAGCTCTTGGATCATTACGTAGACGTGAACTTTATGCGTTAACGTATTACGTTAACGTCTACGTCTTGGCTTAACTTCAACTGTCTACATTTCCACACCACCTTGAGGTAGAGTGTGCGACGTTTCTTTTTTCAATCATGGTTTCCCAAGTGTACAGGGTTATTCATTATATTTTGACACCCATCTACAGCTCTTATTGCGAGTGATAGAAAAAAACTTTAAATACAAAAGTTTAGGTTATGGGGGTTATGTAGAAAACATGTAGCTTCGTTTTTAATGGAATGTTGATAGTTTATATGATTAAGTTAGTGTTGTGAATATTTGTTGTAGTTTAAAAAAATATATTTTTTAAATTCAAATAGTTTCAATGTGACTAAACCAAATGCCTACAAACCATATATATTTGAAATCAGATTAAAGAGATCTTTCATTTTAGTCAATAATATACAGGGTGTTCCATTTAAAAAAATATGACTTAATGAATTTTTTCTATGTTATGATTTCGATTTGTTGATTCCGCTATCACCAGACGATACTACGTGAAAAAAACCAAAACTTTTGTATTTAAAGTTTTTTTCTATCACTCGCAATAAGAGCTGTAGATGGGTGTCAAAATATAATGAATAACCCTGTACCTCGCATAATTCTAAAATGTATCGTATTTTCTTTCGTTTCGCTGTTCGTCCTTGACCAAGTGTTATGAATTCTTTGTCTTTAGTAACGATCAAAACATCACTGACCGAAATATTTTCCACATCATCTGCTATGGAATTGGAAGTTTCATCGCAATCCTCTTCGTTTTTGATTTCATCATACGTTTGCACGAAAATAGTCTCCCTTTCTTCTTCTTCATCGCTATCTTGCCATGGAAAAGGAAGAAAGGGAGACTATTTTCGAGCAAACGTATGATAAATGTTGGAATTGTGAGGTCCACTTGGGATACCTCAATTTAAAAAAACGCGTTGCACACCCTACCTCACGGTAGTGTGGGAGTTTGTTTTTTGGCCAAAACGCATGTTGAACTAAACTTTGCGGCGCACGTACGTCAAGACTATTCATTCTTTTTACGAATTGATGAAAGAGGATATACCGGAGCCACTATATTTTTGTTTTGATATGCAACAAGTCAAAGTCAAAGCCTTGCTGCAGTTCGTAACTGTTCATTAGTTTTCACCTGTTTTCGGAAATAAAGTTCTTTTTTGAAAAGTCTGCGAGTCGATCACGTTTATAATTCGCATACCTCTATTATATTTCATGTTGGGTTTCCAATTAAAACAGAATGTAGTATATCCATTTTGATAGAAAATGCCCACAACGTTTAAAGATTTTGATTTGATCACTGTATCCCAAACCCCATCCCTTTCCACCAATATCCTTGCTCGACCCATTGTAGATCCTTAGTATTCATTTTTGT
Source organism: Orchestes rusci (assembly GCA_958502075.1). NCBI lineage: Eukaryota > Metazoa > Arthropoda > Insecta > Coleoptera > Curculionidae > Orchestes > Orchestes rusci. Next base: position 16,330,543 of record OY293313.1, on the reverse strand, counting down.
GCGAAAGTGTTCACATCTGCAGTGTCTGTGTCAGCATTTTTCCGATGCTGAAACGTAAAAACGAGAAGCAGCGTACCAAACGCGCCAAGAAATCGAAACATAATGACAAATACAAGAAACTATTTAGAAAAATGTTGGAAAGAATGTCAAGCTCCTCAGATAGTAAGTAGAAATTATTATTTCCTAATACTTTTTTTTAGACGCTTTATCAGCCGTCACCATAAAACCTTTAGTTTTTAACAAATAAGCGGGGGGTACGCAGTAACTCGACTTTATGTGGGTTACATAAGTCAATATTCGTACTGCGACGTTATGTGGCACAGAATATTCGTACCTTTTGCCTTTTTTCAGCATCGCCATATGAGTCAAAGCAAATATTATCTGTGGCCATACCCTAAGACGCAAATTTGCCGGTCGAGCCAAATTCATTCGAGACGTTTATCGTTCGAGGATTTTTTGCTGTTTGTTATTGTTTGGCGATCGGAATCGGTGCGACATCGGTTTGCATTCTCTGTTCAGCTGCTGATATCGGACCTGTTGAGAATTTCTTGGTTTTTTCATATACATGGCTTTCAAACAACTAAACGAAACTAAATATGTTCTGATATAAATTGACGACTCATATTGTACAGGGTTTTTTTTTATGTATTGACACCCCCCTTAACTTTTTTGTTTAACGTTTCTGAAAAAAGTTTCTCAGATAAAAGTTTGGTGGTTTTCAGTAAATTTTTTGAAAAACTCTATTTCGCATATACAGGGTGCCTCAGAAAGTCTGAGCGTGGTCCAACTTTCTTATTTCAAATTAGAACCCTATTTTTTTATTCGATTTTTATATTCTCCTAAAAATTCTAAACAATTTTCGTGAAGCATACCCTATACCTAAATTTAACGTATAAACAGATATTGACCGCGGAAAGTATTTATGTAGCATACCTAAATTTGACGTATAAATAATTCGCAATGTTGCTTGGTTACCGTAATTGTTTAAATCTCTGACATATTCGTTGTCTGAGACGATAAAAATGTCTTACACAGATGAGGAAAAATGTGATATTCTTCGAATATTTTATCAAAATGACAAAAATGCATGTGCAGCAAGAAGGAAATATCGGCAACTCTTTCCAATGCGAGCGCTCCCAACGCGAACAACATTCAAAAATGTTGAACATGGGTTTAGGCAGCGAATGTCCTTAAAAAGAAAAAAAAGGCTAGCCGTTGTCGATCAAGAGGAAGAACTAAATATTTTATTATATTTTCAAGGTAGGTAAATAGAATGAAAGTAATTCAGAAGCAATTTTCGTTACAAAAGGGCACAAAATGAATAACGATCTTTATTTTTAGAGAATTCAAATGCAGCTTTGAAAGATGCATCAAACTTTTTCGATAAATCAATTATCCCCTAAAAAAACATGGTTACCATCCCTATAAAATAATGCCAGTGCAAAAATTAACTCAACAGCAAAAGGACAAAAGAATTATGTTTTGTCAAGAGATGTTGATATCAAAGGAAGAAGATCACAATTTTTTCATAAACAAATTATGGTCAGATGAATGCATTTTCAGAACTGCAGGAATTCATAATCGAAAAAGCGTGAGATTTTGGGCAACTCAAAACCCCCGAGCAACGAGGGAGACTAAGATCCAAGGTCGAAGTTCCTTAAATGTGTGGTGTGGAATCTTGGAGAATAAAATTATTGTGCCAATTTTTATTGACGGGCGCTTAAACGGCGGGAAATATTTGAATTCATTGACGAACGAGGTAGAAAATTATTTGGAAAACTTACCACTCCGTCAATACAATCAAATAATTTGGCATCAGGACGGAGCTCCACCACACAACGTTTTTCCGGTTGTGAATTATCTCAATGAGAAATACCAAACGTGGATTGGTCGCACTGGACCGATAAGATGGCCGCCAAATAGCCCGGATTTGATGCCACCTGACTCTTTTTGTGGGGTTTTCTGAAGAACACTATGAACACTAAAAAATGAAAACAACTATGAAATACCAACCGAAAATGTAGAAGTTTTAAGAAATCGGATTATTGAGGCCATTCAAGAGACCAATCAAAATAATGCTCACTTTATTGTTAATAGCATAAATAAAATCGAGCGAGATTATACGCAGTGCTTAGAAATGGACGGTGGACATATCGAACAGTTATAGTGTTGTGTTTAGTTTAATGAAATATGAGATTGTTTTTTTATATTTGCATGTTTTTTTGTTTCTATCCAATTTCTATGAAACGTCAACATTCAAAGGTCAATATCTTTTTATACGTCAAAATTAGGTATAGGGTATGCTACATAAGAAATGTTTAGAATTATCACGAGAATATAAAAATCGAATAAAAAAACAGGCTTCTAATTTGAAATAAGAAAGTTGGACCACGCCCAGACTTTCTGAGGCACCCTGTATATGCAAATTAGAGTTTTTTGGAAAATTGACTCAAAACCAATGAACTTACATCCAGGACACTTTTTTCAAAAACGTCAAATAAAAAAGATAAGGGGGGTGTCAATATATAAAAAAAAACCTGTAATACGAATAAATTGTAACGAAATGTCAAGGTACTTTTTTGCTCTTTGCAGGTGAGTCTGAGTCATCATTTTCAAGCGACTATGTAACGGAAGGGGAGCCTGTTGCGATGAATATAGACGCCGATGTCTTAACGGAAACCCTAGAAAATTCGTATCAAATTTTTTCGGACGTCTTGGGATTGGAACCGGAAAAAGAGGGAGCCTCAGGCCCGCCCTTAAATGAACAAATATGGTCGCGTTGGTCCTCCTATATCGCAAGCGTCGACAAGGAACAAATTAAAGATTTGTTTCAAAAATACCCTCCTCCAGCCAACGCGAAACTTCTCCAAGCCCCAAAAATAAACCCTGAAGTACAGGTTTTGTTGGCCACCGAACAAAGAAACACGGATAATTTTTCTGATTAAAATTCAGAATGATTTAGGGCGGGGGCTGTACATTGGACAAACCGGAAAGAAGTGAGGAAGCAAAAGCCTTGGCTGCTGCAGCAAAACTGGTTGCCGATGCTATGCATTGCCTAACTTCACATAGCAAGTTCAACGTGTCTTCAAAATTTTCTCCATCGGCAAGAAAGGTGGCAAAGGAGTGTTTGCCAGACAAATTTTTATTTGGATCCGACTTCAATGAGCGATGCAAGTCAGCAAAGGAGATCCAAAAAACCAGCATGGAAATATAGACCTTCCAGAAACCCTCAACTTCGTCAAAGCCTTTGAACTTCAAGCACCCGAACTACAAGAGCCGGAAAAGGGAGACATGGAACGGAAGGGGAGCCTGTTGCGATGAATATAGACGCCGATATCTTGACGGAAACCCTAGAAAATCCGTATCAAAATTTTCCAGACGTCTTAGGATTGGAACCGGAAGAAGAGGGAGCCTCAGGCCCGCCTTTAAATGAACAAATATGGTTAAAGATTTGTTTCAAAAATACCCTCCTCCAGCCAACGCGGAACTTCTCCAAGCCCCAAAAATAAACCCTGAAGTGCAGGTTTTGTTGGCCACCAAACAAAGAAACACGGATAATTTTCTGGTTAAAATTCAGAATGATTTAGGGCGGGGGCTTACTAGTACATTGGACAATTCAGAAAGAAGTGAGGAAGCAAAAGCCTTGGCTGATGCAGCAATACTGGTTGCCGATGCTATGCATTGCCTAACTTCGCATAGGAAGTTCAACGTGTCTTCAAAATTTTCTCCAACAGCAAGAAAGGTGGCAAAGGAGTGTTTGCCAGACAAATTTTTATTTGGATCCGCCTTCAATGAGCGATGCAAGTCAGCAAAGGAGATCCAAAAGACCAGCATGGAGATACAGACCTTCCAGAAACCCTCAACTTCGTCAAAGCCTTTAAACTTCAAGCGCCCGAACTACAAGAGCCGGAAAAGGGAGACATCGGAATATCCCAGCAACAAGCCACAACCGAACAGACGTCACCAAAGAACCCCCCAAGACCGGATTCGCAGACCAAGGAAATACTAGAGGAACCCGTTGAGGTAGGCCAATTAGGAGGTAGACTGCGTCTTTTCAGAGCACAATGGTCTAAACTGAACTGTAGTAAGTTCATTTTAAACTGCATCACCGGTTACAAGCTGCCCTTTTGCTCTAAACCAAAGGCTAAAAACACAGGTCAAACCAAAAGTTTTTCCTCGAGGGAAAAATGTGCAATAGAAAACATCATCAGAGAACTTGTCAATAAGGGAGCCATAAAACAATGCGACTCAGTAAAGGGAGAAATTTTGTCATTTTTCCTTAGGAAAAAACCGAACAGTTCCTTTAGATTCACTTTGAATTTGAAATACCTTAACCAATTTATAATTCCTCCGCATTTTAAACTGGAGGATTATAGAATGGTTCAAAATTTACTCCATGAAGGCTGTTATATGGCTTCACTTGATCTACAAGATGCATATTTCTTAATCCCTATTGCAAAATCTCATAGAAAATATTCACGATTCTGTTTCAATTGTGTGACGTATGAATTTACTTGTCTGTGCTTTGGATTAAATGTAGCACCATACATTTTCACAAAGGTTTTTAAACCTATAATACATCACCTGAGATGTCAAGGGATCTTGTTAATTATAAACCTAGATGATATTCTTATCCTTGGAAAAACATATGATGACTGTTTGAAAAACTTACGGTTAACAAAACAGTTACTATAGAAAACTTGGGGTTTCTTCTTTATACCGAAAAAAGCGAACTTATACCTTCACAGAAACGCAAATATTTGAGGTTTTGCTTTAATTCTCAAGAATTGTCAATGTCATTACCCGAAGATAAAGTCTCCAAGATACTAAAATTAATATCCAACTTACAAAAGAAAGAAACTTGCCGCATTCGCGAGTTTGCGCAAATGATAGGTACATTAGTATCTATCTGTCCAGCAATCACGTATGGCCACTTGCACATTTAAGCTTTTGAGAGACATAAATATTTGTGGTTAAAAAAGAGAGGGGGCATTTACAACAGGTCGATGCCTCTGCCACAAACCTTAAAATCCTAATTTAATTGGTGGACAAATACCCTAAAAAGTCACCCAAAAATGTCTTTTAAACCCGCGAAGTTTGCTCTAGAAATATTCACAGATGCATCGTTGACAGGCTGGGAAACCTTCTGCAATAACGAAAATATCCACGGGTTTTGGTCAAAGGAAGAATCAGAACATCATATAAATTATTTGGAACTTTCGGCAGCTTTTCACGGTTTGAAATCCTGTTCGGAAAATTTAAGTGACTGTCGAATTCGGCTCCGTTTAGATAACACCACTGCTATTTCATATCTTAATCGTATGGGCGGGATGAAATACAGATACTTGAATGTCATTACTTTGAAAATTTGGAAATGGTGTGAGGAAAGGAAAATTTGTTTGAAAGCATCCTACATAAATACTGTAGAAAATAAAGAAGCGGACGAAGAATCACGGTCATAAGCCATTGAAACAGAATACTGTCTAAACTTCAAAGCTTTCCAAAGAATAACTGACTTTTTTGGAACTCCGGAAGAAGATCTCTTTGCAACCAAACAAAACGCGAAATGTTCAAAATACGTTACATGGCATAAGGACCCTGATTCTTTTACAGTAGGCGCATTCACAATTTCATGGCAGGTCATGTATTTCTACGCCTTTCCACCATTCCCTTTGATACCTAGAGCTTTAAGCAAAATAATTGCAGAAAAAGCAACCGGATTAGTAGTGGTGCCTTATTGACCGTCACAGGCTTGGTATCCACTCTTTATACAACTGTCAATTTCAGAAATCATTTTTTTAAAACCATCAAAAACTCTTTTATTATCCCCTTCTAGAGAACCTCATCCAATGAACGCAACTCTAACCCTGACTGTTGGGAAGCTCTGCGGAGAGCGTTTCAATTGAGAAATGCCCCTGACTGTGCCATTTCGACTCTGGTAACGTCTTTAAGCAGCAGCACCAGAAGACAATATAACACAACATATAAAAAATGGTGGCAGTGGTGCAATGACCGCAGTGCTTCTCAATATGATCCTTCAATCCAGAATATCATGGAATTCCTACAGATCGAATTCGACAAGAGCGCTTCGTTCACAACCCTTAACACTCACAGATCAGCACTTGCGATACTTTTTTCTCTTTCTAATGATCAAAATGAATTATTCAAAAGATTTATTGATGTCGTGTTCAAGATTAAACCGGTCTTTCCTAAGTATCGATATACTTGGGATCCGCAGATTGTTCTTTTGTATCTGGAAAAGCAGGCTATTCATACCTTACCTTTGTCAGAATTTACCCTAAAATTAGTTACCCTTCTAGCCTTGACAACTGCGCAAAGGGTACAAACCTTGACGAAAATTCATATTAATAATATTGAATGTCACCCAAATGAAAAATTGTTATATCTTTTCCTGACGTTCTGAAAACTTCTGCTCCTAAGAAAAAACAGCCAGTTTTGTCTTTCGCCTTTTTTAGCGACAAACCTGAGCTTTGTGTAGCCACCACCGTACTACAATACCTCGAGGTTACTTTGCCTCACAGAACAGAGAAAAAACTACAACTATTATTAACATATAGAAAACCATTTAAACCTGCTACTTCACAGACACTGAGCAGGTGGATTAAGACGGATTCAAAAAATAGTTGTATTAATACTTATATTTTCAAAAGCCACTCCACTAGAGGGGCAACATTGACACAATTCGAGAGGCAGCAGGGTGGACACAAAAATCTCAAGTTTTTAATAAATTTTATAATAGACCAGTGGCTGGCCCTTTAAACTTAGCCGATGCAATTGTCAAATTAGAACCATAGATAGACATGTTAGTGGTTATTGTTATTGATTTGTTACTGAATTGATATTCACTTCAGGTAGTTACACACGTATTATACAAATATATACGTATTTATTATACATATCATACCTCTTTATGTATTTTTGGGAGAAAGATAATTAAATCTTATTATCATCATGGGTTTTTTTTCCCATGTTCATAAACCACTTTCGTTTAGATCGTTCGGTACTTCAAACATCTACATTGTGTTATAATTGGAAACCCGACATGAAATATAATTGATGGATTAAACGACTTACCTTGAGGAAGTTCAATCCAAATTATATGAATGTCGGGTTTCCAATATATAACGTCCCTCCCATCCCTCTGGAAGCCCAATTCTGGTAAACGATCTAAATTATACCAATGAATACTGAGGATCTACAATGGGTCGAGCAAGGATATTGGTGGAAAGGGGTGGGGTCCGGGATACAGTGATAAAATTAAAATCTTTAAACGTTGTGGGCATTTTCTATCAAAATGGATATACTACATTGTGTTATAATTCGAAACCCGACATTCATATAATTTGGATTGAACCTCCTTAAGGTAAGTCGTTTAATCCATGAATTATTGACGCTTTTTATGCAGATAAGCTTCAATGTTCTCACATGCGTGGATTTACAGTCATTAAATCTAGTGTTTTATATGTGGGCAGAAGATCTAGCTGGTTGGGGATCGACTGAAGAGTCATCAGCTCTCTTGGCCTATCTCAACTCTCTCAATTCAGATAACATTAAAGAACTTCGACTTTTTTTGTGATGGCTGCGGACGCCAAAAACAAAAATTTTCATGTAGTGCATATGTTGGCGTCAGATGGCGAATTCGGCCGGTGTCCGAAATAAACTGCTGGACACTCGAGCTTAAACATGCACATTTTTGGGTAAAATTCAAAGTCCAATATCTTTAACGCGAAAAAAATTATTTCAATGCGGTTCGCGGATTTTTGAAGCTAGTTCTGTCCGGATTGAGATGCATGAAATGGATCTCTCGTAGAAACAGAGAATCATGACATACAGGGTGATTCATGAAGTCATGCAAAAAAACAAAATTTTGTGAGTATGCCATTTCAGTAAGCATCGAATTCAGGCAATACAATATGGTTTGTTACTATGGTGATGTTGATATCTCCAGACATTTTTGTCAGTTTTTGAATTCAAGCTCGTAGTCATTAGATACGTTAACAAACATCAGGAAGGGGGACCAAATGTTTCAAATGCCGTAACTCTGTAATGAATTGATGGGTCTCTACGGAAATTGAGATGAAAATGATAATTTTTTTTTAACGATAATGCACCTACATTCATGGCTAGATAAATAGCACCGGCGTAGAAGTTGATAAAAAAGCCTTGAACAATTTTTTTTAAAAATCACCTGGACCCGTAAATTGACAAATGGATTCAAGTTGAATACATCAATACTTTTTTGATAACTGTTGATGTATAATATTTTTATCAAATTCTAGGCTAGCGCTATTGATCTGACCATCAGTGTTAGTACCTTATCGATTCAAAAAAAATTGTCTGTTCTATTTTTTTTTGTAATCAGTAGAAATAAGACTCCGAACACTGCAAAAATCGTACAAATCCGTCAATGCATCACAAAGTTATAGCATTTCAAACATTTTGTTTCCCCAATTTGATGTTTCTTAGCGTATGTAATGACAACGCGCTTGAATTCAAAAAATATCTGGAGATATTAACATTACCATAGTAACAGACCCGAAAACAGACCTTATTGTATCGCCTGAATTCAATGCTCACTAATATGGCATACTCAAATTTTGATTTTTCGCAAGACTTCATGAATCACCCTGTAAATCATGATTTTTTGTTTCTACGAAAGATCCATTCCATGCATCTCGATCCGGACAAAAACTTCAAAAATCCGCAAACCGCATTGAAATATCTCTATTCTCGTTGAAGATGTTGGACTTTGAATTTAACCCAAGAATGTGCATGTATATGTTCGAGAGTCCAGCAGTTGGGGTGAAAAAAATCCTCTTCAAAAGGATTGAGAAGTAACTCATTTTGAAGATTCTGTGTTCCTCATGATATCCTCTTGGTTTGGGAAAGTTGCGGGTGATTAGTTATTGAAAAAGAAAAATATTAAAAACATAAATTGACAAGCCGTCATTTCATGAGGAATGACAGCAGAGGCTAGGTGCATAGTTTTCGTTGGACCACTCTGTATTTTCATAGACGTCGGATAGGTAGCAACCCATTTTTCTGGTGACAATTTTGTTTGCTTTCTGATCATACCTTGATAATCATTTTTGACAGTGGTCAAAGTGATATTTGAAAGCTAAATTCCTTTTGATGGTATCTTGAGTGCAGAAGATGGACTCTTATGCTGCCAATGTGTTTTGTAATGATGAGCCAGATACCTATTTTACTGATATGGTGAGTGGTCTCACATAGTTACCTTACTTGATTTGATATTACGCGTTTTTAACTATTCAAGAGAAATCCTATTGTGTTTTCTATTCTGCAGCCACTTCTGACGAATTACGGTGAGAAATATCTTACCAGCGGTCTAAAGAGTTTGATTCTTGAGTTATCAAGAATTAGGTTGAAACGATCTGCCGCCGCCCCTTTTTCTGGGTGATGGAGATTGACGAATGACTCGCCATCAGTAGTCTGAAGAGTTTGACACTTGTTAAATGATCTGCTACAGCTCACTTTCCCTAGTTTGGTCTTTGTGATCTCGACCTATGAGTAGTTAATTATCATTCATAAGGCTATATCGACTTGCCACGGCCCTTTTTGAGGCGATCGCGTTAGAGAATTAACATTTAACGCGTAGGCGGGCATTGGCTTGACATATTTAGCGGTGAGTTGATTAAAACTAAATGAAGAAGAAAGCTATTGGTGCCAAGTTATATTGTCATGTGAATACGAACGGATCAAAGGAACATGGAGTAGATCAACCCACCCAAACGGATGACGCACAACCAGGCCATGCTTACTGTGTACTTTTCTGGTATAAATAGAAGCCCGATACGCTAATCAAATGGTTGGAAGAAACGTGATCTACTCCGATCTTCCTCCCCACGAGCAGTGCCAGTCGCAAGACAACAAGTCCTCTCGTATTCACTGAACACTTCTGCCCCCGTAGCGAGTCTACTGTTGGGACCCGAACTGGCCAAGGTCCAACATGTTCATCCCACTGTGTGTGCTGTAGGCTGTATTTGGGGAAACAATAGGTGTTGTTATGTGCTGCCCTAGTTTCACTCCCGACTGACGGCTACGTCCCTGGAGCACGATAGGTGAGGGTCTAGACGAAGGTCCAATCTTACGCCTATTGTGACATTTGGTGGATGCGCCGGGGCCTGGGGATGCCGTGGGGGACGCCCCATATTTTTGTTAACCTTTGGGATTATGTGTAGAATTATCACGGGCCAAAAGCGTTATCACTGCTTGTCCCATTTCTATTTATCAAAATTAACGTGGTATGTTACTTTTTCGATCTCCCCTGTAGCCGTTTGATTTACTGGCAACAGCGCACTGTTGAGAAGTCTTGTATGTCGCTGATGTCTGATGTCAGTTTTCATTTAACGCATCTTTCTTTTCGAACTCGACCTTGGTAGTGAACGGTTGGAAGACATTCACATCTCCATGTGTTAGATCCAGGGGTAGGAAATAAGTAACCCCAAGATAGTCTATTCAGGTAACTCGTTTTCCTTTCATTGAGTTGAGCATTTTTTCTTCAACGTTTGTACGCATTCAGGCCTAGGACCATGACTGATGTACCGGTACCACGTTAAGGGTGTTTTCTTCCCCTACCACGCTACCACGACCGTGATTGATCCACTCCACCCCAATTCCCTAATTGCCTGATCTGAGCATGGGGTTAATTATCAAGCATTGAGGAGTTGTTGACTACTTCGTGTGAAGCCTGAATAAAAAACCGGTCAAGGTATGTCGTATTTATTGAGTTGACATTCGTTTTTATATTGAAGTTGCACGTTTGACGAACGTTTCGAGTGAACTATGGGGTTGATTGTCGTTTATTTTTCAAGTCTCAATTGGGGTAAATATCAATCATGGACAAATCAGTTACTTTTCGTGACTCGAGCAAAATGTATTTATTTGTTTAATTGATTTTCATGTAAACGACTATGTTGCTTCTCAAGTCATGTTGAACTAGGTTCAGGTTGGGCTGGAATTTGACTAATAAATGGGTCAGTTAATCGTCAAATTTTTGGAAATTGACATATTGTGGGGTTGTTGATATTAAGCTGTGGATTTATTCAACTCTGGACATAATGCATAAATGTTCAATTTCTTGACAAAAAGCTGATTTTCGTCTTTTGAAATAATTGTGATACCGGCCTTACACTCTGGGCGAGGCATACCAAAACAGCCCAAATGGGAGAGTGTTTCTGGCGCTGTCGTCTTCACGTTTCGTACACAGAAATCCCAAACGAGACGTCCCGACGGCGTATTCCGAAAGCCGTACTCAATTCGTCCCCTACATGGTGAAGAAATATGGACGTATTTATCAACTCAAAATGTGAATGAAAACCGTACAAACATCGTCAACAAAAGGGGACGAAATGAGAACGCTTTTCATGTGAGATTTGCAGTGAATGCGTAAGTAAATCCGTACATGTTTGGGCAGAACAAACTGTTATTGCTTTGCTGAAGTTAACTATTAGGATCATATTATTATGAAATGTATCTATTTAATTATTAGGTATATTGATTATTATGAATTTATCTTATCAAGGTATGTAATTTTGTTATATGTGATATTCATTTATTGAAGAAAACAAGACGGTGCCTTAAATAAGTAAAAAATCAGAATACATTGTAACCACGTTTTATGTGGAAATTTTCGTGACTGATTTGTAATTGAAAAGAAGGTGGTGAGGAGCAGTCAAAACGTTTTATAGCAGATAATCATATCAGATCTCACAAAGTAAAAAAATGCTTGTCTTATAGATACCTAGTTAATGATTATCGATATAATATAAACAACAAAATCTGTGGCTATATTGTCTTTGAATTAAAATTTCAAATTTCACAGTTATTTTAAAATTACTGGTTACGTTAATTCATTGTTTTATTTCGGGCAGAATGTTGACAAACGAATCGTTTAGAAAATTCAAATCGAACACTATTGGAAACAAGTTTTTTCATAATCCAGTCAGTTTTTGTTGTGTCAGAAAATGTTTCAAGAATATTTCGCATTTTTCATCAAAACTTTCACCTCGCTCTGATTTACACTGTATTGTCACTTTGAATCGCTCACTGCTGTCTCCTTCATAGTGCAAGACACAAAATCCGACACTTTGGAATTTATAAAGGTTCCACGTTGTTCTTTATCCATTATTATTTCAAACAATACGAAATTCAAATATATTTTTGGTTAGGTACGTAAAGCTACACTCGTAGTTAAACAAATAATACCTAAGCCTAACAACAACAAGCAACAGATTTTGACCCTTCAAGTAGAAAAATAGAAGAGCCGAAATCGATACGGATTTACTAACGCATTCACTGGAAATCTAACAAAAAAAGCGTCTCCAATACGTCACCCTGTTTGACGATTTGGGTACGTTTTTCAAGTATATTTTGAGTTGATAAATGCGTCCTTATTCCGGCACCATGCAGGGGATGAATTGAGGACGGCTTTCGAAATACGCGTCCCGGCGAGACCTAGCGAGAGCTCTCCAATGTGACTGTAAAGCCGGTGTTGGTTCTTTAATGGTTCCACCACTTCAACTGAGATTCAACCAATACAAAGAAGAGATTTAAAGGTTGAAAATGCCCATTTTGTGGGACCCAGAAATAAAAAATGACAAGTTTTTGGTGTGATTTGGATTCAAACTCTGATAAGGATCATTTCATATTTTCAGTACAGAACTCATTTTATTACCACAAGAAAAAAAAATGTCAGTTTTTGACTGTGTCAATCAAAAAGAGTCACATCAAGCATTGCATCTCTTCACAATTCCTTATCAAAAATTATAAAATCATTCAATAAACAATCTGAAAAATCCTATGCTTGTAATGAATGCACACACATTTGGTCCATTATTAAGTCGGATTTGTGAAGCCAGAAGCCAGAAGTCATAGAAGAATACAAAGGCAGCATCGAGCAACAAGTCAATCTGCATCAGCAGCACACGTTCTTGTATCCAGAGGCGATTGGAAGAGGTCGGCGATTAGTGCAAAGTAAAAGTGGATGTCAAATTGGAAAAATTGACAGAAATTTGACAATTAAGGTCAGTGAGTTCCATTCTCCATTTTCATTCCTTTCACTGCAGTTTTTCTTGTTTTATACTTTTCTACATTTGATTTTTGCCTCAAATTCATAACTAATCAAACTATTTTGCTTCATCGGGATCCTCGTTGGGATAAATATTTCTATTTTTCTTCTATTTGTCAAGAACCATGACAGATGCCAATGAACAAAATGAACTTAAAAATTACAAGGCAAAAGAACATCTTTCAAAGGTCTATTAACTCGCTTCAAAAATAATTTAGATGCCACTAAAGCAGATCAGCAGCCAGATTTAATTCAACTTGAATTTCATCCAAGTAAACTCGAACCTTTACTTGACAATTTCAATGAAATTTAATTTACGCAAATATCGAAATTTTGGACTTTGATACGTCCTATGAAGCTGTAAAGCCGATGTTGGTTCTTTAATGGTTCCACCACTTCAACTGAGATTCAACCAATACAAAGAAGAGATTTAAAGGTTGAAAACGCCCATTTTGTGGGACCCAGAAATAAAAAATGACAAGTTTTTGGTGTGATTTGGATTCAAACTCTGATAAGGATCATTTCATATTTTCAGTACAGAACTCATTTTATTACCACAAGAAAAAAAAATGTCAGTTTTTGACGGTGTCAATCAAAAAGAGTCACATCAAGCATTGCATCTCTTCACAATTCCTTATCAAAAATTATAAAATCATTCAATAAACAATCTGAAAAATCCTATGCTTGTAATGAATGCACACACATTTGGTCCATTATTAAGTCGGATTTGTGAAGCCAGAAGCCAGAAGTCATAGAAGAATACAAAGGCAGCATCGAGCAACAAGTCAATCTGCATCAGCAGCACACGTTCTTGTATCCAGAGGCGATTGGAAGAGGTCGGCGATTAGTGCAAAGTAAAAGTGGATGTCAAATTGGAAAAATTGACAGAAATTTGACAATTAAGGTCAGTGCGTTCCATTCTCCATTTTCATTCCTTTCACTGCAGTTTTTCTTGTTTTATACTTTTCTACATTTGATTTTTGCCTCAAATTCATAACTAATCAAACTATTTTGCTTCATCGGGATCCTCGTTGGGATAAATATTTCTATTTTTCTTCTATTTGTCAAGAACCATGACAGATGCCAATGAACAAAATGAACTTGAAAATTACAAGGCAAAAGAACATCTTTCAAAGGTCTATTAACTCGCTTCAAAAATAATTTAGATGCCACTAAAGCAGATCAGCAGCCAGATTTAATTCAACTTGAATTTTATCCAAGTAAACTCGAACCTTTACTTGACAATTTCAATGAAATTTAATTCACGCAAATATCGAAATTTTGGACTTTGATACGTCCTATGAAGCTCATGAACTAGTTCGTCAAGAATTCGAAGATTTTCATTTCAAAATCTTTCCAGAAGCAAAGACATTTATTTCCAGCAATTCGCAAAATATTCCTTCTTTATCAAACGCACATGCTGGGGCTGGTGAGTCAGCACGAACAAACGATAATAACTATTATGATAAAAATATCAAACTTCCTCCGATAACATTGGCTAGTTTTGATGGCAATTATAAGCAGTGGCTTTTCTTTAGAGATACGTTTAAGTTACTCATACACAAAGATGAATCCATTCCTACAATAAATAAGTTTCATTATTTGCGCCTTTCTTTAGAGGGTCAAGCAGCTCAGCTATTGACGTCATTGGAATGTTCAGCAAATAACTATCAAGTTGCTTGGGACTTGCTTGTGAAAAGGTATGAAAACAAGCAAGTCCTGATCAAAAATCATATGAAAGCGTTGTTTGAACTCGACTCAATTTCAAAAGAAAGTATTCTTGGTTCAAGTGGTCTTTTGGATGGAATGACTAGGCATCTGCGTGCTTTAGAAGTTTTGGGTCAACCAATGAATCATTGGGACTCGATAGTCATTCATTTGATATCTTTAAAGCTTGATTCTTTGACCAGAAGGGATTGGCAAACCGAGTATTCAAAGCAGGATAATGTAACGCTTAAAGTTTTCACTGATTTTCTCTATGAAAAATGTAAAGTTCTTGAAAGGATTCAATCCAGTCAAATCGTTTGTTGCTACTATCATAAAGATCAATTCAATTCAATTTATTTATTGGCATTTATTGGTTTGAATGTGCAAGCCAAAATCACTGAAGCTAAAAGGCTTAAACTATGTTTAAATTGCTTGCGCAAAAATCATACCACCGATCAGTGCCGTTCAATTCCTTGTAGGAAAAGCAAGAAACGACACAATTCGTTATTACATATTGACTTCTCTGTTCAAAACTCTAAAACAGATTATCAGCAACATATTGAAGCTAAAGACAATTCTACCTCCAAGGTAAATTGCAATTTTTCGAATTATGAGACCAATGAAAACTTTTTGGAAACTTTTGATACTCAAAAGCATAATCCAAATTCTCATTTTTCTTCACAGCACAGTTCAGGAAGCGTTCTACTGTCTACAATATTAGTGAATGTTTATGACAATGAAGGTTTAACTTATATGTGTAGGGCGTTTTTGGACAATGGTAGTGAATCAACTTTTATAACAGAAAATTTGTGTACGCAATTAAACATCCCTTTGCAGTCAACAAATCTATCTGTGACTGGTATTGGTCATACTCATACTAACGCAATGAAACGGTCAGCAGTGACTATAGAATCCAGGCAGACTAACTACAAAATGAATCTTAAATGTTTGGTTTTGCCAAAAATCACCAATAAAATGAGTACCTATTTTTTTTTTTGGTTGTTGATACATCTCACTTGAATATTCCTTCAAATTTGATTTTAGCTGACCCCTTGTTCAATGAGCCTGGTCCAATTGATATTTTAATCGGGGCTGATTATTTTTGGAACTTATCAAATGTTGGCCAGATAAGGCTAGGCACGCATTCTCCGACTATGCAAAAAACGTGTTTTGGCTGGATAATATCTGGAAAGGTTATTCCCCAACATTGAATCCCAGAAAATGTGTCATGCAATTTTTCTTGTCTTGAAACCTCAGAAAATCAAATGTTGAAATTCTGGAAATTAGAGGAAATTAGTCCTGCACCTATTCTTTCCCCTGATGAACTGATTTGTGAAGAATTATTTTCAAGGACGACAACCAGGCAACCTGATGGCCATTTTATTGTTGGTTTACCATTTAAGAAGCCTCCTGAGGTTCTTGGAGAATCTCTTGGAATTGCAACCACGCGTTTCTTATCACTTGAAAATAGAATGAATAGAAACCCTCAATTAAAAACTGAATATTCAAATTTCTCAACTGAATATGGAACCCGGGGACATATCACAAAGCTTTACTATATTGATAAGAAGCAACCCCATTATTACTTACGGCATCACTGCGTTATCAGAGAGGATAGCACCACCACCAAGTTACGAGTTGTATTAGATGCCTCCGCAAAAACCTCCAATAACATTTTTGTGAATGAGTGGGTCCTACAATTCAGGAAGATTTGTATTCCATAGTCTTGAGGGCCAGAAAACATAAAATAATATTAACTGCTGACATTGCTAAAATGTATAGGCAAATCATGATAAAGCCTGATCAAAGACCACTTCAACTAATTTAGTACAGGGCAATTAGATTATTCAAACTAAAAACCAAATATAAATCTGAGAATTTGTTTGAAGGTACATTATACAGTGAAATGAATGGGATTTAGAGATCCCTAATTCCTTATGATATAAATTTCCAATAAAAAAACATTATGAAAAATATGACTTCAAAAACTTGGCGAACTCTTAAAAAAAGATTTGAAACGGGCAACTGGTATTTGGAGGGCAACAATGTCCATGAAAAGTTTCCTTGATATGACCGCGCATTTTTAAAGAGAATCAATTGCTGTTAAAACAACTAGAATTATTTTAGGTCACATATTGATTGGCCACACTTTAACGCTCCATTTTCCTTTTTAAGTGTTGATGACAGACAGATTAATATTGAATTATATTTCATATTCTCGTTCAGTTTGGGAAGTTTTCCACGCGAATTACGATGCTGTAGTAGCCAATGGTTAAGTGTATGACTTGTTATTTGAAGAAAGAGCTTCTGAGATCGATCTGTTTAACGACATGGAAACCAGCGAAGTATACACGAGAAAATATATTCGCCTGCGCTATTGCTATGAAGAACTGACCAAATCAACCGATGTACAGCTCCATTGAGAACATTCGTCATCTCGGCGAGTCCTAGCGAGAGCTCTCCAATGTGACTGTAAAGCCAGTGTTGGTTCTTCAATGGTTCAACCATTTCAACTGAGATTCAACCAATACAAAGAAGAGATTAAAAGGTTGAGAACGCCCATTTTGTGGGACCCAGAAATGAAAAATGAGAAGTTTTGGTGTGATTTAGATTCAAACCCTGATTAGGATCATCTAATATTTTCAGCACAGAACTCGTTTTATCATCACAAGAAAATGAAAAAAGGATGTCAGTTTTTGACTGTCAATTAAAAAAAGTCACATCAAGCATTGCATCTTTTCACAATTCCTTATTAAATATTATAAAATCATTCAATAAACAATCTGAAAAAATTCTATGTGTGTAATGAATGCATACATTTACATTTGGTCCATTATCGAGTCGGATTTGTGAAGCCATAAGCCAGAAGTCATAGAAGAATACAAAGGCAGCATCGAGCAAGGAGTCAATCTGCATCAGCAGCACACGTTCTTGTATCCAGAGGCGATTGGAGGATGACGGCGATTAGTGGATGTCAAATTGGAAAAAATGACAAAAATTTGACAATTAGGATCAGTGCGATTCATTCTCCATTTTCATTCCTTCCAGTGCAATTTTTCTTGTTTAATACTTATCTACGTTTTATTTTTGCCGCAAATTCAGATCTAATCAAACTATTTTGCTTCATTGGGATCCTCGTTGGGATCAATATGTCAAAATATAGGTTTATAAAATTACATTTCAATAATTCTTGTTTCAAGACAGGAAATTTCGTCATTCCAGAGTCAAGGTACCACTCCCCACCTCTTACGCTCCCGGGTAGGGAGAAATTATTTGAGGGTTTTATCCTTGATGATGCTAGGAAGAAGGTGCTACTAGAGGATGCTGCACATTATACTGCTGTAATGCAATTATCCATATTGGAGGATCTATCTGGACTGGAGATAATCGCAGCTGCTATCGCTGCAGAGATTTCAGCAGATTATGTGGCCTACTCACTTGGTTTGGTATCTCTGGACCAAGAGGACCATTGAATCTATCGTTCAGGAACCACTCTGAATCTGACCCTGATCAGAAAGATCCCTCTGTGTCACCTGGGGTTAGCTCTAGCATCTTCCGGATTGATGGGCCCTCGCCTCACTCCATCCAGATTTATGAAGGTCCTGGAGAGGAAGAGCCAAATTGGACTCATGGCACAATCTGCTAAACTTCCTCCACGCAATGGTCACGGCTGGACTGGTTGTGCAGCTGATAGCCTATAGCGGGTGTTATTGGGACCGTCATGACGATAGAAATCTAGTAACTCTGCTCCCAGTCCTCCTTAAGGGAATAGCAAGAGCAATAAGAGATTGGGATGGTGGGTCACCAGGACATCCCTATTGGTGGAGATGAAGGGAAGCCAATACAACTACTCTCGGCTCCTCCAATTTCTGAGAATATGGGCTCCGGTGCCATGGAAATTGCTGGACCTCATCACACATTTATCACCGACGAGAAAGATAGCCATGGTGAATCAGACTAGTAGACGAGTGAGATTGCTGCTAGTCACAGATAAGGAAATTCAGTGGCGGCTGGTCGGGGTAGGCTAGGTGGGCGCCATTTACCGCAGTAAATACCGAAATAAATTATTATTGTGAATTAAATAATTGAATCAAAATTAATCAAAAAGATTTCCATTTAAAAACAATGCTTATAATATTCTTCATTAATTCTACCTACCAGTGGTGGGAAACTCATTCCTAAACAACCACAAGAGGACAAAGTCCTAGCCGAAACCGACCGCTGGCGCATTCAAAATGGGCGACAGCGTCAGTTGCCGGTCCTTGTGGGCATGAGAAGGAGTGATCTCAAGAGTGGGGCAAGGGCGAATATATGAGAATATGAGACACTAAGGCGGCACGATTCCCGCCTATGGCGTCTTCGAGTGTATTCGGTGCCGTCGCGCGAAAACCATCAGTCATCCCACTCCATATGAAGCATAGGGATGAGACGAATGAAGCGTATAAATATATCGATAGTCGATACTCTTTTCACAGCTAGCGATTATGAATTAATTCATAAATACAGATTATCAAACTTTTTTAAAAACACTTTTGGCATAAAAAAGCTAGCCCGAGCATTATTCTATCTATACTCTGTCAGTTTATGCAAATGCAGTGATGACCGCAATAAATAGTCGTTATTGGGGATATCGGTTGCGATTATCCATCCTAGGCCAGGCCTTGAGCCCGAGAAAAACCAAACTAAATTAGACTGTATTGTTATCTTTATCAGGTGGTGTTTGTTTTGTGATTTTGGAACTAGCAAGATTTGAATAACGATTATTCATATAATCACAGATTATCAGATAAGTTTTAGAAATTAGTAAATTAGAATTTTTGTTTTGATATTTTCATTTTTTGGGACAGGATTTATCCACACATAGAGGTAGAGTTTGGTTTGTTTAGTAGTTGTCGTTTTTTCAGGATATTCATTTTTACGTAAGTTCTTTTTATTTTCAAAATGACTTTGTCAGCTCGTGACGTTATTTGTTCCTTATTGGAGGAACCGTTTTCTAGGCTTAAGGTTGGAGATCGAAATCAAATAATCGCTGTAGGTCGCCCTACACCCTCACTCGACATTTTGAAACCGGATAAAAAACAAGGGCAACATTTTTCTCGCACTTTTAACACCCAATGGTATAAAAGCCACGGATGGTTATGCGGTAGTTTCTATAAACAGAGCCTTTTTTGTTGGCCCTGTTTATTGCTCGCGAAAGGAAGGAATAACGTTTGGGTACTGCAAGGATATACAGATTTGAAAAATTTGTCTGCAAGTATTAAAAACATGACAGCTCTAAAGAACATCTGAGCAGTTACTTGACTTTAAAACGATTACAGACAAATTCTTCAACGATAAAAGACGCTCTTCAAATTCAAACCGCTCTTTCTTTAAAACTTTATGAAGAAGACGTTCGAAAAAATAGAAATTTGATGATTGAATTGGCATTTAGGGGACATAACGAGAAAAATGAATCTTCAAACGTTGGAAATTTTAAAGAATTTTTCAAGGTTCTGATTAAACGCGATGTGGAGATGCAAGAACATTTGAAAAAAATTGGTAACATATTTACGGGATTATCTAAAACTATTCAGAATGATTTAATTGTATGCATTTCCGAGCATCTTATGGAACACATTAACCGGGAAATCAAAGATTCTATTTTTTTGCGGTACAGGCGGATGATACAACCGATATAGTTGAAAAATCGCAGTGTGCAATTTCGGTTCGTTTTGTCAATGAATCGGGAAAAATTCAAGAAAGATTTTTAGGATTTTATGACGTGAGCCAAGATAGAACTGCTCTTGCAATGTCGGTTTTGCGTCCGTTTGACTATAAAGCCAAGTTAGTTGGTCAGTGTTACGATGGTGCGAGTGTCATGGCTGGTTCATTAAATGGCTTACAGATGAAAATCAAATCTGATGCACCAAACGCTTTATTTACACACTGCAGCGCTCAAAGATTAAATTCAGTTTGGCAAGACGGAACAAAAAGCATTAAAAGCTGTCGTATCTATTTTGCCAGCGCTACTTCATTACGGGGATTTTTTATTCAATCCGCGAAACGAACATTTGTTTTAGATTCGGTAATGGCTAGGAGAATTCCTTCCTCTGTGTTTTTACTGAAATTATTAACGATACGTCATCAGGAAAAAAGTCCATTTTTGGCGCAAGGGGCTACTTAAATTTTTTAGAAGATATTGAATTTTCATTTTTAACGTCTGCTTTCAAAAATATATTTGATATTACCGATTTATTATTTGACATTTTACAAAAAAAGTCTTTGGATATAACTTACTGCAAAAATCAAGTTTTTTCTGCCAGGGATCGCATAAAACTGCTGAGAGCTGAAGAGAAGTTTAACCCTTTCGGTCACTGCGTCGTCAATTGACGACGTACGAATTTCATTTCCTTTAATGGGGGTCTGATTCAATTTAGCCACAAAATCACGATGTAGTCAAACGATAACATCCCATTTGAACTGCATTAGCTGTATATTGCGCCATCTTTTAAAGATACGTTGAACTTGCAGGCGGATTCTGTAACAGCTGATCACAACCGCCATCGAACCGTCAAACGCACGGATAAATTTGTACTAATTGAAAGTTCTCCAAAGTGATATATTTTGCGGTGTGTGTGAAATTTGAAACTTTATAGGTGTTACTACAATAATACATAGTGAGTATGCCATAATATTCAGGCATGTTGCCAAGTTAGGTTTTTGAACTTTCTTGTCGTCATTTGATGACAGCATGTCTCACTGGCAATCAAATTCACATTTTCGCGCCTTTTTCTCTAGATCTGAATTTCAGCGAAATGATGAGAAATACGCCATTATCTTATGAGCAGTTAGTCGCTTATGTTGAAGATATGTCAAATATCGAATATCTAAGTGATGTAATGACCAGATTGCAAATAACGAAGACACAAATCGTAATTTTCTAGTTTTGCTTTTGTAGTGCATGTAGTTGTAATTTTAATGATTATTTAGATATGCTGGAGCAAAATGACATAAATAATGCGCTAGAAATTGAAGACATTGCAGAGATTACCGAGGATCTCAATGACGATCATTTCGAAGAAAGTAGCGATCAACCAGGAAATGTGGCTTCAGACAATCAAGTCTTGGAGCCAAAACTCAATATTCACGAATATATCACAAACCATGAAAGTTTTTGTTTATACAGTGTGTCTGCTTAAGTTGGCCACATATGGGAAACTTTTTTATTATTAATTTTAGGAAAAAAAGTTATTCTTTATAAAAAGTTCAGCATGTTCCAAAACCTAAAATGCAACCATCAGATATTAAATTTTTTCAGTCGTATACGAGGTTTGTCAAAAAATATGAATTTCACTCAAGAGTAAAATTTGACAATATCGAAAATTGTTATAAAGAAAAATAAACACTACCATTAAAATGATTGTTTTTTTCTTTTTTAAATTTATTAAATTTTATAAATAAATTAATATCAAACAGTAATCTCTTATTTTAATTATTGGACATTTAAATCAATGCATTAATTCAAATGAAAAAATGTAATATCTGATGGTTGCATTTTAGGTTTTGGAACATGCAGAACTTTTTATAAAGAATAACTTTTTTTCCTAAAATTAATAATAAAAAAGTTTCTCATATGTGGCCAACTTAAGCAGACACACTGTATATGTATCATTTCATTATATTTTATTTCTTTAGTTGTTTATTTTGATGCATTTCGGCTTTTCTTTTGTTAAATAAACTGATAATTATAACATTCGTTGGCAGTCATTTGTTCACAATGTCGTCAAATGATGACAACAAAAAACTACCCCCGTAAGCAAAAAAACCTCCATTTAACAACTCAGCTGTGTTTAAGGTATGGAAATATAACTACTTTTACTGATAAAATATTTAAAGATCGTTCAAAAAAAAATAGTGACTGAAAGGGTAACGAGAATTTTGAAAAAGCGGAGGGGAGAATAAATAAATCTGCGTGCTTACCACCTGCACAAAAACGAGCTAGAATATCTGATGCTATTCCAGATAACAAAAAAGCCTCATTGCGTATTTTATTTTATGAAATCTAAGATAACGTCGTAACGCAAATAGAGGTGCGATTTGCGGATTTGTCACAAATGACATTTTTTGCGTTAGCTGATTCGTCAAAATTTAAAAATTTTAATAATTTTTCCCCAAGATTTGGTAACTAGTTTGGTCGAGTTTTAAAAAGATGTTTTTGATAAACAAAGATTAATAAATGAGTTGTCTGTTATCTATCAGGATGAACAATTCGAAAAGTTGAATTTAGAATCAATTTTACAAAACCTGGTCAATTACGAACTTCGACAAATATTTTCTGAGGCCTATAAAATGTTTGTTTTGATTTCTACGATTCCCGTAACAAGCGTCGCTGTTGAGCGTCATTTCTCGTGCCTTAAACGTATCAAAACATACAGTCGTAACTCCATGAAAAATGAACGTTTGTCTTCACTGGCATTGTTAGCTATAGAAAAAGAATTGTTTCTTAAAATCCAGGCCAGTGAAAGTTTTGAAGCTGATATAATCCAGAAATTTTCGCTTATAAAGGATAGGAGAATAAATCTAATTTATAAAAAATAAATTCTTTTTTTTTTCTATGATAATATTAGTGTATGGTGAGGTTCAGGAAGGCTGTATGGGGAGGAGGAGGCCTTATTTTTACGCAATCAAGATACATTCTTTGTGATATTTAAAAATCAAAATAAAATGACCGCAATATTAATTATTAGTCAAAGTTTGGGCAGGGTTTCGAACAATGATTTGTCTGCTGCGCATTCTCCACTTACTGGAAATGAGGGAAAATTATTTATAAATGAGGAAAAATCACGAAAAATTCGCCTCCGGCGCTAAACTCTGCCAATCACATCCCTTCATCATTTAGTCACGCTACGCCACTGGATTCCGCCTACCCAAATATAGGCGGCACGAGTCGCCACTGAGGGAATTGCTGTGGAGCGGGGAAGAAGGAAACTAGTGGATCAGCCGGCTCTACCGGGCCTGGTCCCCTGCCTGCCACTAATCAGCCATTACCGTTGAATTACACCCCAACCGCCAGTCCTCCTTGGATAAAGTTCCTACACCAGGAAGTCCCTGATCATTCCGTAGAATTAGACTATATCCCACTCATGTTGCGGGAGCCTGTTTTGAAATGGGCCGAAATGGGTAAATCTGACTCGCCTGGCAAATTGGAATTATGGAATCTCATCAGAAACTCCCGTGATAGCTCTCATAATCACCTTGGCTGATGAGCAAGGGGTGGCCCTCTCTTTCTTCCTACATGCTTATCCGGATGCCGTTTTTCTCTACAACAACTAAGTAACACCGGACCATTTGCCTCATCCATGGCCGGGTTGTACTACCCCCCTGGTGCTACCTGTCCATGCAAGCTCACCAATCGCGTTTTGAACCTACCAGAAGCATGGACCTCATTCGGAGATCTTCAAGAGAAGTCCCCTTGGATCGAATTGGACACCCATGTGCAGCTTCACTCCAAGAGTGTTCCAGTAATCTCCGTGAATCTAGATCAGCCTATGCTGGTTTGTAGCAGAATAGCACAAAATTTGGCCAAGTGGGGCAGAGAGTGGAAGCCACGACAATTGTTTATCAAACTTGATGTGAGAGAGCTTGATCCCCCTGTACTCGATGTTCTGTCCATCCTAGCAGATATGTATGAGGAGGTCCACTGGATTAAACCAGCTGCCACGTGTCCACTATCCAAGGAAGTTTATCTAGTGTTGAGGGGCCTATCTGGTTTCTCCATGAATAGAGGACCATTATCCCTTATACAATTGGCAGAGCACTGGAGACCCAATCACTGGTTGGAGAACATGACACAATTAGGGGAGAATCTCTTTTGTGGTTTGGTCTCATCCCAGGGCTCCCGGTTTTGTCCTGGGTTCTTCACCAATGGTTACTTCCTGAACATTGCACGGCTGGGAGTGCTGATAGGTGTGGTGGAGGCCCCGTTCCTCCATATCATTGAGATGACCAGCCGACGGTATGTTCACCACCTACCCCTACCAAGATCTGATCAAATAGTCCTCGGGTCCTCCTCTACGCAGTCTAACTCAACCCTGCATGAATTGTCCTCCATTACCATAGGATTAGCAATTATGATAGAGGTCTTCTCATTCCATCTACCCGGTTGGACCCCAGGTGGAGTGGTTACTCTCAGAAAGGATCCCGAGAATTTGCTCAATGCTCTACAACACTGGGAACAGTTTGTTCACAATTCGTACTTTAAAATTGTTGAGGGACTTCTCCTCAATAAAACTTCTTTTTTAAATCGAAAAATGACTCTATTTTTCGTTTAACACGTGAACAAAATCTAAAATTATTGACAATGAACTTTTTGTTTTTTCGTTGCTAGTCCAAAAAACGAAGTCGCCATCTGCGTTGCTGTGGTGACTGTTTGCGTCGAGGAAATGGGATGGGGTGATAGGCATGAGATCATTTGGATCATTAGACATTGAAAAAAGAGGTCTAGAATTTAAGATACCTTCTACCTGAATGACCAAAGTATTCATCTCTTCAAAAGTGACATTACGGTTTATCAATATACGTTTTAAATGATGTTTTGCACTCTTTACGGTTGCCTCCCATAGCTCACCAAAATTAGGGGTATAGGGAGGAATAAAATTCCATTGAATGTTAAATTGAGTTGAAAAATCTGA
Organism: Orchestes rusci; assembly: GCA_958502075.1. NCBI lineage: Eukaryota > Metazoa > Arthropoda > Insecta > Coleoptera > Curculionidae > Orchestes > Orchestes rusci. Next base: position 16,305,055 of record OY293313.1, on the reverse strand, counting down.
TAACTGGTTTTGATTTGTGTGGAGAAAATGTCCTAGTTGTTTGAGTTGGTTACTTGCACCTAGAAATGTGCTTCCGTTGTCAGAATATATTTTGGATGGTATACCTCTCCGAGAAATGAACCTTCGGAGGCATGAAAAAAAAATGTTCTGTGGTAAGATCGGTAACAATTTCCAAATGCACAGCTTTAGTGCAAAAACAAACAAAAACAACCAAATAACACTTTACCAATGTAGACCCTCTACCTGGTTTATTCAGGATCAAGAATGGACCAGCATAATCAATACCGGTAGTCTGGAAGGGTGAAGTTGGTTTTATACGATTGTTTGGTAAACTAGACATAGGACAAGTGAATGGAATAGGTTTGAATTTTACACACGTTATACAATCCCTAACGGTTTTCTTTGCGAGATTACGACCTTTCATAGGCCAGTAAAGTTGCCTTATCGTTGACAAAAACAGTTGAGGACCTGCATGTAATAATCGTTAATTCTTGTTTTTGAAAATTAGTATTGTGAATGGATGGTTATGGGGTAGAAGTACTGGATGTTTGACATCATAAGACTGATATGTATTTTTCAATCTACCACCAACTCTAATGAGCCCTTGATCGTCTAGAAAAGGACAAAGAGAAGATAATGTATGGTTTTTATCCAAAACCTTGTGTCTTGTCAATAAATTTGACTCTTTTGAAAAACAATCGAATTGACACTTTTTAATCAAAAAATTGTTAGCGAAATTCAGTTCGGTAAGTGTAAGTGAACTTGTTTGAAGGTTTAATTTTTTTAATTTATTTCTTAAATTTTGTATAAATCTAATGCAAAATGCAGTAACTCGTCGAAGCTTATCTACATCAGAAAACATACTGGAGAAAAAATGATAATTGACTTCATTTGATTGCAGTATTATAGATTTCGTTCTCAACTCGGGAACGTCAGAAAACGGCATAGACAAATGGTCAGAATTTGGCCATTGTGAAACAGGACATTGCAAAAATTCGGGACCATTCCACCAAAATGTAGAATTAATCAATTTTCCCAAGGTCTGGTTTATTATTTTTAGTGTTGATATATTTCCGCGAATTGATATTTGACAATGATTGAATTTGGGACACTGTGTTGGAGACAGACACTTGTAATTTATTTGGTTCGATTTTTATCCAATTTAACGCAACTTGAGAATCGCTCCACATAAAAACTTTGATAGCGGATATATCAACCGAAAACAAAGTGGACAAAGATTATTTCACTAGTTTTGCCAATTGACATCCAAGTAAACATGCGTTTAGTTCCAACTTAGGAATAGTTAGACATTTTAATGGGGCAACCTTACTCTTTGCACATAATAAATGAACTGCGAAATTCTTGTCACTATCTTCACTTCTCAAATATACACATGATGCATATGCATCTTTAGATGCATCACAAAAACAGTGTACTTCTTTTAACGTGAAACCTTGAGGAACTGCATTCCTTGGTATATGAAGACTACTGAGAATTGATAATTCTTTGTGGAACTCTAGAAAACGCTTCTCCATTTCAACTGGTATTTTATCATCCCATGATACTCGACAAGACCATAAAAGTTGGATGATAATTTTTGCATTGATAATAATTGGACTTAATAATCCCATTGGATCATAAATCTGAGCAATGATGGATAAAATGTATCTTTTGGTTATGGAGAAGTTTTCCGAAAGAACGTTTTTGATTCCATATTTCAATTCATCCGAGTCTGTCAACCATTGAATACCCAAGGTTTTACAACATTCATTTTTTCCGAAATTCAATGTTGAATTGGGAATGTTTGATTGTTCAAAATTGGAAATAATATTAGAATCATAAGAGACCCATTTCCGTAAAATGAAATTGCCCGATTTTAAAATGCTGAAAATTTTTTGGCATCTTGTTGTCAACTCAGACAATTCGTTAGATCCTGTAAGGAGATCATCCACATAAAAATCTTTTTTTATTGTCTCACCAGCATTTGGGAAACTGGAACAGTTTTCATTAGCCAGCTTCTGTAAACATTTAATAGCTAGATAAGGAGCAGAACTTGTACCGTAAGATACTGTTCAATTGAAAAATAGAGAGATCATCATCAGGACTATCACGCCATACAATTTGCTGTAATGGTCGATGGTCTGCATGCATTAGAATGCATCTATACATTTTAGACACATCAGCTGAGACAACATAGACGTAAGTTCTGAAACGAAAAAGAATATTCAAAATATCATTTTGAACTTTTGGTCCAATTTATTGGAGATCGTTTAAAGACCATCCAGTGGAAGTTGAACAACTTTCATCAAACACAGTCCTCAATTTAGTCGTGATGTGATCTTCTTTGAGAATTCCATGATGAGGAAAAAAATACATTGGAGATGAATTAGATACTACATCTGCAATTCATGATACTACGACAAACAAGATATGCTTACTAGCCGAACGAGTTTCGAACTGAACTGCGCATCAAGCTATCCGGTGACCCAATTGGATAAAATAGCATTGGAAAGCATGGCTTATATTGCGATTTTGTTGAATTCTGATGATTATAGTTGCTTATTTATCCCAAAATGAATAATATGTATTTAGTTGGTTATCTATCTATCCAAAATTGATGATATAATCCACGCAAATCCCACTAGATTGGTTAAATAGTTTTTAAAAAAAGATCATATTTTCAATTTTGCCGTTACATTGAAAAAACATTTTTCTCAGTTGGTTTTCGACGTTAGAAAGGATATTTCAGGTGAAACTTTTTTATGTGCGGTGGGAGTGGAATTTCAAGGTCACGACATACTTGGTTCTTTGTGGTTTTGTGTGGTTCTTTGTGATTCTATGTTCTTTTCTTCCTTCTTTTGAGGTTTTATGTGTTTCTTTGAGAATCTATGAGGTTCTTTGTGATTTTAATTGGCTCCATGCATGTGGTTATTTTTTGGTTCAATGAGGTTTTTGTTGTACTATGTGGCTTCTTGTGGTTCTATGTGGTTCCATGTGGTTTTGTGGTTCTAAGAGGCTTTTTGCTATACTATGTGGTTCTAAGAGGTTTTGGCATGTGGTTTCTATGGTTTTTTGTGTTTCTACATGGTTCTATGTGGTTTTTGTGGTTCCATGTGGTTCTATGTGTTTTTTTGTGTTTCTATGTGGTTCTTGTGGTTCTATGTGTTTTTTAGTAGTTCCATGTGGTTTCTATGGTTTTTCGTGTTTCTACATGTTTCCATGTGGTTTTTCGGTTCGTTGAGTTTTTTTTGTGTTTCTATGTGGTTCTATGTGTTTTTTTGTGGTTCCATGTGGTTTTTCAGGTTCGTTGTGTTTTTTTTTGTGTTTATGTAGTTCATGTGGTTCTATGTGTTTTTTTGTGGTTCCATGTGGTTCTTGTGGTTCTATGTGTTCTTTTGTGGTTCCATGTGGTTTTCAGTGGTTCTATATGTGGTTTTTGTGGTTCCAAGCGGTTTTTCTGGTTCTATGTGGTTCCTTGTGGTTTTTTGTTTTTCTACATGATTCGATGTGGTTTTTGTGGTTATGAGAGATTTTTTTGTTATCCTATGTGGTTCCATGTGGTTTTTGTGGTTGTATGTGTTTTTTTTATTCTAATTTGATCTTGCTATTCAAGGTTAGCGGGTTTCTCTTCAGATATACCGGATATGCGATGCGCACATAGTGCTCACAAGTGTTGGCAGGTTTAGTGAAGGTATAGCATCTTCCTTGAGTTTTCATTTATTTTTGGGCCATTGCAAATGTCTCTCTTTGTCACAAAAGTGGTTTGAACAAATTCTAGCATATTCAACATTAAAACTGTCCTTTTGATAACACTTCTGTATCCATATCTTGCGAATATACTTGTATGTTGGAAACCGAAAGAAACGGTATTTCCACGGACGGTTTTCTTTATTTTTCTTATTGCTGCTTCTGCAGAACACCACGGCACAGTACACCATCATCAAATTATGCGAAATTCACGAAATAATAAGATATTATATCACACAAATATCAGAACAACAACATTCACATTGCAAACTGACAGAAGCTTGACAACATAACCTCACAAAGGTCACCCGACAAGATGCGCGTGAGCTTATCTGTTTGTCGTAGTATCATGTCTGCAATTACTTTAGACATGTGTCCCATAGACTCGTACTCATGAATAAATTCAGAATATAATTGTTTGAACTTGGGTTCAACAAATTTCTTCTCGAGAGATTTGAATCGTCGAGTGGCTATCTCTCTGGAACTTTGATAAGCAATCAGGAACTTGGACTTCCTCAATTTCCCAAAAATGTTTTAATTGCTCATCCTCTGGAACGTGACTTTTCACAAGGTGACAAACTGCTCTATCAACGTTGATGGGAGAATTTCCTGCTACAATATAACCGAAAGACGTATTTTGTAGGATAGGACGACCATCACCCAATTTAACTTTGCCTTCCTGAATCAAATCCCAAAAAATACTGGCACCTATCAGAAGATCAACTTTCTTTGGACGATAAAACTCTGGATCTGCCAATACGATTCGTTTGGGCACCTGAAGCTTTTTCATGTCAACAGGAAAATGGGGGAGGACATTTCTGATACTTGAAATTACATAACAAGAAATACTGCAGTTAAAATCAGTAGACTTGGAGAAGATCTTGATGTTGCATTTCTTCTCTAATGTGGAGCTTACCTTGTTTATACCTACAATTTCTTACTTGGCTGGACTACATGGCAACTTTAATTTGTTACAAAAATCTTTGGAAATTAAATTTGACTGTGCGCCACAGTCTAGTAAGGCACAACACGTATGCATGTTACCTTTTGAATCTTGAACTTGACATGAAATAGTAGGCAACAAAATATTGCTCGATTGGTCTATCATATTAGGAGCAACTAACAGATTCAAACTCGAGGATTCTTGTAATTGACTTGATTTCTCTAAATGCAATAGCGAATTATGTTTTAAATTTTTGTTTTTGCTTTTACAAATTTTGCACGAGCTACGAGAACATTTGTCAGCAGTATGACCAGTCAATAAACAATTTACACACAAATTGAGCTGATTGACTTTTTCCAATCTGTCTGGAATTTGTAAACACAAAAATTCTTGACACTTGTAAATTGAATGGTCTTTACTGCAAAAATTACATTTGAATTGTGACTGTTGTGCTACGAGATTGACATGAGATTGATTATTGTGTCTATTATTTCTGAAATTGGACTTATTCTGGGGAGTTGAGTTTGTGGATAAATCATGACTTTTTGAAAACGATTGTTCCAGTGATTGCAATAAATCAACCTTGTCTTTAAGAAAAGTGATAAATTCATCAAACGTCGGTAATTCTTCATGATAATCAAACTCTTTCCATTCTCTCAAAGTAATTTTGTGCAATTTATTGAATAACACATGAATAATTAGGGAATCAAACAGAATTTTTTCAGATAACTCAAGGCTTTGAATTGCATCGATATGCTTTGTAATTATGTCCAGATTATTATTGAATTGATGGAAATTCTCCTTGTACACTTGTGGAATTTTAAATAACACTTGGAAATGCGTATCTAATAGGAACTGTTTCTTGTCAAATCTTTGACAAAGAATCTGCCAACTTTCTTCGGAAGGTTTACTCACACCTTCCAAACCTTCAACTAATCTCGATGCATATCCTTCTAATGACGCTTTCAAAAATTGGAACTTTTGACTATCTGTCATACTTTTATTACTTGAAATAATAGAATCAAAATTCAATTTGAAATTTAACCAATGTTCAAAATTTCCCGAAAATGTAGGGAGTTTGAGTTTTGGCAAAAGAAAATTTTCAAAGGCGTTCATTTGAGAATTTGAATTTGGTAAATCGTTACTTGCTTGTTGAACAGATGTCGTGGTTTCAATTGTATTGGAAACTTTCATACTGATCAATTCCTTGTTTAAATAAGTCGATAAAAATGGTTGCGCCTCACAAAATCTATTCTGAAAACTTTCTCGCTCATCGTACTGAGCTTCTAGATCATTTTCTTCACACAAAGACTCAATTTTCATTTGAGTGACCTCAAAATCTTGTAATAGATTGGAATTTACTTTGAAGCGTGTGTCAACATCAACCAAACTGGCTTTTTCCTCTGGTGAAGATAACTTGATATTCGATATAAATTTTTCTAGAATCGCCAATTTATGCTTTATAGATCCTCTGTTGCGAATCAGAATTCTTAGATCAGATTCCATTCTCAAATTATTGAATATGATACTCAAATGAAAATGAGTTTAACTTGAAAAAACTAGACTTGAAATTGTAAACTTTGACTTGAAAAATGCCTAGGAAAATTGTGAAATAGGATACTTGCGATTTCCTATGACATTCGCTTGACCAAATAACTTTATATCTTCTGGAATACTGCTGGCAAATTCAATCGTAATCGTCTTCTTTACTCCAACTAGATGTTCGTTCAAAATTGCCTCCAATCTCCATGTGCAAATCACACTCGTTCGGCCACCATTTCTTCCACTCAAATTGAAGCTTGTTCTCGAAATTATCCGGGTTAAAGGACCAAGAAGATGTTCACAACTCGTACTTTAAAATTGTTGAGGGACTTCTCAATAAAACTTCTTTTTTAAATCAAAAAATGACTCTACTTTTCGTTTAACACGTGAACAAAATCTAAAATTATTGACAATGAACTTTGTTTTTTCGTTGCTAGTCCAAAAAACCTAGTCGCCATCTGCGTTGCTGTGGTGACTGTTTGCGTCGGCGTTGACTGTCCAATTTCAAAAGTGGGCGGTGTTGCCACGATCGAAATGTCAAGTCGTGGATTAAACACAGTTATCCAGCAGGCTGCCTCCTGGAGGAGGAGTTTAGGGATGGTTGGGTTATTCTTGTCCAGCCCACACATTGGGAACAGTGACCAGGATTTGGCAGTTCTCAAAAGCTGGTTTGCCCTTGTGGTGGATGCGCCAAATCTTACAATTCCCATATCAATTTTTCATGTTTTTTTATTATTTTATTGTGTATATTTTTATGTTTATGATTGTGATGGTTTTTTTGTTGGTTTAATGACACAGTATATCTAAACGATTGATTTTATATTTCTTTTTCTATCTTTCTCTGGTGTACGAAAGGCCGATGAACGGCGACGATCGGATAACTCGTAGTAAAGCTAAAGAAGTTAATACTGCGGCTAAAGCTAGTGATCCTAAAAATTCACCGAAAATCAACGTAGCTACATATTCTAAATTTAATCCAAGTCATCGTAGCACTAATATTGGTTCCGATAATCCGTTTCGCCCGAATACTACCTTGGGTCGAAGCCCGCCAAAAAACTCAAGATAAGACGAGTCATGCGTATCTTTCGATTTTCAAATAGATGAAATTGCGGAATATAAAAATAACACTGAAAATAACACAATTATACAAAATACACAAGACATCAAAACACCGTACGTACGAATTCACTTTCCTTTAGTAAAAATATAGAAAAATATATAGAGTCAAAAACACCTCATGAAAACACCAAAACACACACACGGAATTAACTTACAACTGGGACAACTCAGAAAATCAATTCAAACACCAAAATTCAGAGCTAAAAAAAAATATCGTATCAAATGAAAAATAATCTTGATATTACAAATATAAATAAAGTCATTAAAAACACAATGGATAACACTACTCTAGAAAACGCATTAGCCGAAGCGAAAAATCCGTCAATTCCGAAATATTATATTGCCAAGAAAGTTTCAGATGTTGATTATGAGATCCTGAAAGGCAGAACTAAGAATGCTCGAAAGGACGTTGTCCATGTTGGTAGAATTTTACCATATCACGACCCCTGGACTCCCGAGACAATTTCCAATAACATGGAATAATAATATTATGTATATAACGAAATAAAAAAAAAACTGCTTATACAGGGTGTTACTTAATGGTATGACATAATTTCAAGGGAAAGTTCCTGGATAAATTTTAAGTCGAAAAGGTCATATAAACTTGGGTCTTGAAATGCTTGGTTTTTAAGATACAGGGTGTTAAAGATTTATCTTATTTTCAGTTTTTAATACATTTTCCAAAGACGGTTTGAGATATTGAACTGATGCCACTGGATATTATGGTAAAGGAACACACTTTTTTTTATTATTTTTTTATTTGTATTTTATTTCATTTTATTTTATTGTATTTTTTTTTAAACCCAAGTTTATATGACCTTTTCGACTTGAAATGTATCCAGGAATTCCCCCTTAAAATTATGACATACCATTAAGTTACCCTGTATATGATAAAAATAATTTTATTGATGTCCGTCAGCATAAATTTATAAGTAGACGAGTGAGCAAGGAATATCTTATTCGGTAATTGGTGGTGAATTTTTACGCGCTAAGCAAATTTTAATTTATAGGAAATATATCTATTATCAAGATGAACGGAAAAATATGCGGAACATTATATTTTAATTCACGAGATTTAACCAAAGACAATATATCAATGATGACCATTTTTCTCACGAGTTTTCTAATACATTTTCAAGGATTAATATTATTTCGAGTCTCTCTTTAGGATATTACTCGTTACCATTTTAAATGTTGGAACCGACAATGCTGAAGACAATAATATAGAGATAAGCGCCGGAGTGTATTGGAAACCTCTCCCGGATACAAACATTTATGACGCAACAATTCCCATTACCTACCAAACTAGCTGGATCGAGAGAGAGGAGAATCAGACAACGACGCCGTTACCAGGAAAATGTCAAAACACAAACGGGCCTGAATGTATGATGATACATCATATGAGCGGCCTGGGCGTAGCGTTCGCCAAGGAATTTGAAATGCTCAACGACAATTGGAGTGCAGGATCCATGAGGCAGAAGAAAAAAGAGTCGTCGAAAAATAAGAGATCTCTAGACTTTATAGGGTTTGGACTAGCTTGGTGTTGCGGAGTAGCTACAATGGAGAAGCTCAGTCTGATCGACAGTTCAGAAAAGGATGTAAGACAAAAATTAGATTCAATATCAAGAGGCTTATCAGGGACAATTCGACAAATTACAGAGAATTTGGAACATACTGAAACATACTGAAACCCGTATGAAATACTTGGAGATAGGAGTTCAAGAAATCCAAAACAAAATCAGTACTTCACTAGACAAACAAGAAACAGTTATATTGACAACACTTTACAATGAATTTTTTAATTTGAAAAGAATCGTTTCACTTACTTGAGCACTAAGAAGGCAAGCTATAATAGATTCGTGCAAAAGCCGTAAAATTCCAGCAGACATTGTTCACCCACAAGTCCTGAAGAAAGATCTGGAAAATCTGCAGCAACAAATAGGAAGTTCAGGGCAAGGCTGGCCATCCATGTTTCTGAGTTATCAAAATATTTTGAACTACCCATTTGTGACGTTTCGTTCACGCAATCAAAATTATTCATTCACATCAAAATACCTGTTATTCAAGAAAACAAAGGCTAGAAGCTCTATGAATTGATAACGATTCCCTTTGCATGGTTCAATCAAACTTGCGTCATACCACACCAACCACTCTATATATAGCCGTATCAGAATCAATGAACAACGAACACGCACTAAGACAAATTTCTGGAACTGGGTTAGGTTAGGTTAGGTTAGTTTACGAAGGCGTATGCCCTGGTCCACAGTTTCCTGCTTCGCAGTGCTTTCACTCGGAGGCCAGATGGCCCATTGTGGTCCCTTGTTTTTGAGAAAGTGTGCCCTCGGTCTTGACCTGCTGCTTTTTTTTCTTAATCGTTCTGTGTTGCATGAATGCAAACCATACCAAAATAAGCTGTGCTTTATACCCAGATTTTCAGCAGATAACATCAAAGGACCAGAATGCGCCAAAAAGCTATATGAAGGCTCGACAGGACAAGAGCTATGCCAATATTGCGTTATGCATTGCCATTCCGTAACATCCATGATCATCTCAGAAATAGAAGAGCAAATCTACACTATTGCACATTCCAAAGAAGAGACGAGACAAATTTCTGGAACTGAGTTAGGTTAGGTAAGGTTACGAAGGCGTATGCCCTGGTCCACAGTTTCCTGCTTCACAATGCTTTCACTCGGAGGCCAGATGGCCCATTGTGGTCCCTTGTTTTTGAGGAGGTGTCCCCTCGGTCTTGACCTGCAAGCTTTTTTGTCTTAATCGTTCTGTGTTGCATGAATGCAAACCATACCAAAATAAGCTGTGCTTTATACCCAGATTCTCAGCAGATAACATCAAAGGACCAGAATGCGCCAAAAAGCTATATGAAGGCTCGACAGTACAAGAGCTAAGCCAATATTGCGTTATGCATTGCCATTCCGTAACATCCATGATCATCTCAGAAATAGAAGAGAAAATCTACACTATTGCACATCCCAAAGAAGAGACCATGGTTACGTGCAAAAACAACAACAAGATTAGATTAAACTCGAAGTTGTCATGCCATGGAGCTATAAAAATTCATCTTCCTTGTAGCTGCCATCTACATACATCGACTGAGATCATCATTCCGAAAAAAAATCCTTGCCCAGAATCTCCGTCGGCGGACTATGCCAAGGCCATCCTTATAATACCAGCAACCTTGTCTAATATACAGTCGTTTGTCCTAAATCCAAGTGTCTGTTATTTTTCTCCAACATACAAAAATATTTCCGAATGTCTTAATACGAATTGGACATTACATATACCCCATATGAATTTAACTTCAAGTGAGACCACAATTCAAAATATTGTGAAATCTATTGAAAGCGCATCTTCTAATGATTTGTCGTACAGTGATACTTATGGCCTTCATATTGACTCACTCTTTCTAGTCTCGAACGTTATTTTGTCAATTCTTGTCGCCTATCTCCTTTTCAATCGTAGCCGAGTCGCGGTTGCGACGCCCTTGTTCCAAGCGGCGTACAGTCAATCACCCAGCAACCAAACAAATAGTATCCACGACATATTTTTCATCCTAGTCTGTTTCACATTCACATTCTTCTTTCTCTATCTCATCTCATAATTCGCGTTAAACCATTTTATAAAACCAAAAATCAAAAAAAAACATGTAAACTCAAATCTTCAAAACAACCCGGAGCAATCGAATTATAGAGATTACTCTCAGCGAAATAATGAAACCACAAACGATACGTCAATGAATGATGAGCGGGACAAATCACCACAAGTGATACATTCTTCAAGATTTCGAGTTGAAATAATCAACAGTCAAAACCTCCTATCACTATCTCCCGGTAAAAAATCAAATGCAAGCATATAATGCATTGATAAAAACTGATAAACTTTTGAGTAAACTATGTATGCCCTAGTTACTTATTTAATTTATAAATGTAAAGAATGAAAATGTCATAAATAATACCCCTGGGAGCTCCTCTAGCGTGATTTTTACATTGTTATTTAAATCTGAATTGTAAGTAGCTATTTTTAATTAACAATTTTGGGATAAATATCATTGTAAATCGAATAGTATACACTCTGGAATCCTTATAAAAAGTAAAGATGCAGGGGTCATCTGAAGAAACGAAATGAATCGAAATACGAAAATAATTACTGAAATTGAAAGGTTTTAGTTAAACAATCGCTATGTTCAAGAGATTTTCCATTATAAAGACTTAATCAAAGACTTATCAAAGTAAAGCGATAAACTAAAAATTCATCTGTAGGTGGGAGATAGAGGGCATACAACTCGATAGGAAGGTCGACAAAATCCTACATAAATGAGAAGAATATATTATTTCCTTACTTTACTTTATTTTTTTTTTCTCTTGTCTTTTCTTCATTAACCCTTTCAGACGCAATGTCCATTACAATGGACATGATTTTTCACACAGCCAAATTACGCTTTCTAATTTATTTTCGATGTAGAAACTCTTTGTCCACTGAAATGGACCCATTTATCATCACATTTGTGGTGATTCAACCGGCCTCATGCGACGTTGCCAAGCGGTTATAGGGATTTTATCAACCGTCACTGATCGGTGGTTGGCAACAGAAAAAAAAAGGAAGATAACCTAGAACGGGAACGGGGCGGAAAAACATGCTTTCGGGAGATAGAACGGACTGGGGATACAAAATTTAGTGATTAATGCTCTGTTATCAATAAAGGACAATATATATCGTTGTTCCAGTGCTAGTGTTTTATATTTCATCAAATTACGAGCAATTTAGTAGAGAAGTGTCTTAATTATCGGGCAATTCCCTACATTTGGTGACCCCGACGTGATATTTGATGAGATAGGACTTGTTTTGACTATTAAAGACTGTGATTAGTGAGTGTGACAAGCATCAATCATCATGGAAGGCGATAGCGACCCCGACAATCACCACCAATGCCAACAGCAAGCTCAAGCTCAACAAGAGACCGACTTTATTACCTTTCCAGGCTGTCCAGGCAATCAAAATTTACCTCCTCCGGCACCTCAAGCACCTCAGGTTAGTGATGTCACTTCTATAAAACTACCCCCGTTCTGGAGAAACTCAGTTGCATTGTGGTTCGCTCAAATTGAGGCACAGTTTTTTAGTAGAAACATCAGGTCTGATAACACAAAGTATTACACTATTGTAGGTAGTTTGGAAACCTCTGTACTTGAGCATGTTTCCGACTTGATTATTTCTCCTCCTTCCACAAACAAATATGAAGCCCTCAAGGCACAGTTGATCGCGCGTTTCACAGATTCTGAGACAGCGCAAATTAGAGATCTTTTAGTTGGCCGCACTCTTGGTGACAAAAAGCCGTCACAACTCCTGCGTGAAATGAAAAGTCTCGGTAGAGACCGTGTTGACGACAGAATTCTCAAAACTTTGTGGATGGAACGACTGCCAGTTAGTATTACCACTATTTTGACTATAAGCGACGACCCATTGGATAAATTGGCGGAAATGGCTGACAAAATCATGGAGGCGCAAGGAAAAAGCTCTTCTAATTTGTGGGCCGTAACAAGTCAAGATCTACCTTCAACGGTTCCATTTTCGAGTTGCCAAGCAACACCCACAGCCGAAGCCACTACGGTAGATTTGCAGAGCGAGATTGTCCGACTTAGAAAAGCGATCGATTCGATGACTCTTCGACAACGCCAACGGGATAGGTCAAGGTCGCACTCCAAAAATCGTCCTGAAACCTTCTCAAGACAGCCAAATTCAAACGAGCAAGTTCCTGTTATGTGTTGGTACCATCGTAAATTTGGGAACAACGCCAGGAGGTGCATTACACCATGCGCATTCGTTGCTCCGGAAAACTAATTACATCACCGTTAATCTGCGCGGCGAATGGTGATGTAGATATTTCTTGCCGCCTTCACATCACCGACAAACTCACTGGACTACACTTTTTGATCGACACTGGTGCAGATGTTTCTGTTATACCTAGAAATAGAGCATTTTTACCATCATCATCCTGCGACATGAGACTTTTTGCTGCAAATGGTACACCAATCAACACGTATGGTAGCAGACTAATGCATGTAAACCTTGGACTTCGCCGTACTTTCAAATGGTTATTTTGTGTTGCAGACGTTGCTTCCCCAATAATTGGAGCCGATTTTCTCAGGCGATATGGACTGCTTGTGGACCTCAAAAATGGCAGACTCATTGACAGCAACACAGCACTTTTTGTCAATGGTATCATCCGACCCACAGTTGATGGCAGCATTACTACAGTAGCCACAAATACTCCATACTACCACCTGCTTCAACAATTTCATGACATTACCCATGCTCAATTCATTCACACGGATAAAAAACATGATGTATTACACATGATAGAAACAAGGGGGCAACCAATTTCTGAAAGACCTCGCCGACTGGCTCCGGATAAACTCAAGATCGCTAAAAATGAGTTTCAATACATGATGGAGCAGGGGATTTGTCGGCCGTCTTCCAGTCCATGGGCGAGCCCGTTACACATGGTCCCTAAGAAAACTGAAGGAGAGTGGAGGCCATGTGGGGACTACAGACGCCTTAACTCAATCACAGTTCCTGACAGCTATTCGGTACCCAATATTCAGCACTTTTCGTCACAACTACATGGCTGCACAGTATTTTCCAAACTGGACTTGGTCAGGGCCTACAATCAAATTCCTGTAGCAGAGGAGGATATTCAGAAGACGGCAGTAATCACTCCTTTCGGATTGTTTGAATTTACCGTCATGATGTATGGCATGCGTAATGCACCTCAAACTTTCCAGCGATTCATGGACACAGTTCTTCGTGGACTTAACTGCTTTTGCTATATCGACGACATCCTCGTAGCCTCGAAAAGTGTTGAAGAACATCAGGAACAGCTGAGACTGGTTTTCGAACGACTCAACTCATTCGGTGTTAGTTTGAACGTCGCAAAATGTGTGTTTGGAGTCCCCGAAATTGAGTACCTAGGGTACCTCATCAATAAAGACGGTGCCAAGCCACCTCTAGACCGCATCGAAGCAGCCCTCAATTATCATCGACCAGAAACAGTCAAACAACTTCGAAGATTCCTTGGTGTCTTGAATTTCTATCGGCGTTTCATCAAGGATGCAGCAAAACTTCAAGCTCCTTTAACCAAATTCCTCAGCGGTTCCAAGAAAAACGACAAGACTCCTATCCAGTGGACTTCAGACTCAGAGGAAGCATTTTACATGGTCAGAAAATGTCTTGCAGCAGCTACCTCACTTGCTCATCCCAAGGAAAATGCCCCAGTTGCTTTAATTACCGACGCTTCGGATACTGGAATCGGTGCAGTGTTGGAGCAGTTCGACAATGGTTCCTGGCAACCATTGGGTTTTTTCTCCAAAAAACTGAGTAACGCTGAAGTAAAATACAGCACCTATGATAGAGAGTTATTGGCTATTTATAAGGGGGTTAAATTTTTCAGACACTTGCTGGAGGGCCGACAGTTTTTCATCAAGACGGACCATAAACCTTTAACTTACGCATTTATGCAAAAGTCTGATAAGGCCACACCAAGACAGGCAAGACACCTAGATTTTATTGGTCAATTCACCACCGACATTGTCTACCTGCGAGGATGCGACAACACAACAGCGGATGCATTTTCCCGTGTCAATGCTATTGGCACACCCACGAAAATAAGCACCGACGAATTGTTGACTGAACAAAGCTCCGATGAAGAACTTCAACACCTGCTGAAATCCACAACAACAAGCCTCAAACTGCAGAGAATCGCCGTCGAAGATAGAGGATTCTTGTATTGCGACACTTCCTCTGGCGACATCAGACCATACATTCCGAAAACGCTTCGAAGAACAGTGTTTGACATGGTGCATTCCCTCTCTCACCCAAGTGGTCGTGCCACAAGCGAAATTATTCGGAAGAAGTTCATTTGGCCAAGCATGAAGAAAGACATCCTTTTGTGGGCAAAAACCTGCCTTGCCTGCCAACGAGCCAAGATTCATCGGCACACCAAGAGCGAGCCATACAAGTTCTCTGTGCCTGATAAACGCTTTCAAGAGGTTCATCTCGACATTGTGGGACCAATGAAACTTTCAAGAGGCTACAGTTACTGTTTGACCATGACTGATCGCTTTTCCAGATGGCCAGAAGCCATACCCCTGGTGGACCAGACTGCAGAGACTGTAGCAGACGCTTTTTACAACCATTGGATTTCCCGTTTTGGCTCTCCTCATGTTATCATCACCGATCAAGGTTCTCAGTTTGAGTCACGATTTTTTGCAGCCTTGACTCGACTGATTGGAGCAAAACGTTCCAGAACCACTGCTTACCACCCCCAAACGAATGGTCTTCCAGAGAGATGGCACAGATCCTTCAAAGCTTCGATAATGTGTTATCAAGACAGTGATCAATGGGTCGACTTCCTGTCAACTATCTTACTTGGATTAAGGACTACATACAAGGAGGATCTCAAATGTTCTGTGGCAGAGATGCTATATGGCACAACATTGAGAGTTCCCGGCGAGTTTTTCCTAGATGAAGATTTGCCCAGCAACCCAGACATTTTTGTTGAAAAATTTCGTGAGCACATGAGGCAACTTCGACCTACACCTACTGCTCATCATAATAAATCCAGTATTTTTGTTCACAGGGACCTGTACTCCTGCTCTCATGTGTTTATTCGAGTAGATGCAGTCCGAACCTCACTTACTAAGCCCTACGATGGACCATACCCAGTAGTAGAACGTATTTCAGATCGAGTTTTCACCATCAATGTTGACGGAAAATTCACCAATATTTCAACAGATAGATTGAAGCCAGCATATCTCCTCAACGATGAATTGGATGGAGTTCACCAAATCCACCACAATCGTTTTCAGTCAGCCCAGAATTCACCCCCGCCATCGTCGTCATCATGCACCATTCCAACAACTAGCGCGAGTCATCAATCTTCACGAAACCAACCATCAGAATGGATTCCAGCAACGATTCAGCGACCACCACAAGCAACTAGAACTTACCCTGGTAAGAGAGTTCATTTCGCTCCAAAATAACTTTGTCGCTGGAAGGGGAGTCCTGTGGTGATTCAACCGGCCTCATGCGACGTTGCCAAGCGGTTATAGGGATTTTATCAACCGTCACTGATCGGTGGTTGGCAACAGAAAAAAAAAGGAAGATAACCTAGAACGGGAAAGGGGCGGAAAAACATGCTTTCGGGAGATAGAACGGACTGGGGATACAAAATTTAGTGATTAATGCTCTGTTATCAATAAAGGACAATATATATCGTTGTTCCAGTGCTAGTGTTTTATATTTCATCAAATTACGAGCAATTTAGTAGAGAAGTGTCTTAATTATCGGGCAATTCCCTACACATTAGCGACCATTAGCGACATCTTTCGACATTTCAATGAGATTTTGCTGGATCATTTGAATATCGCGATCCCTTGTGTTTAGTCACTGACAAAACATGCTATCAAATTTGAGTGACAGGACACCAAATTTGACAAATATTTACTATTGATATTTGATAAGAGGTAAGTAAATGTGTTATTTTGAGATTTGCAATACATAAAAATTACCAAGACTTTCGAATGGCACTTAGGTACGATCGATTTTTTCAACGTCCATTGAGATGGACAAAGACTATTTAGGTCTAAAAATTATAATATGCATTTTTTTGGGGTTTAGTGCAAGATGACTTCAAAAAAAGCTCCTTTGACCGATGATCAATTGCTACAAATTTTGGAAAACGACGATTGGTCAGACATAGAGGCATTATCGGACGATGATGATGGCTGGGAGCCAGAAAATGATTACCAACTGCGGCCTGATTTGGAAGGTATGATTTTTACATTCTTTTTCTAACGATGCATAACGAGCAAAGCTAGTTACATAATATGGAAAATACATGTTTTTATTATTTTTTTTATCAAGAATGGGAAGGAGACGTGCAGAACGAAAATCACGTGGAATCGGAGTATGAAGAAAACATTCAAAACGAATCTGATGATCGAAATGAAGGTATTTTTTTATGAAACCTTTATAGATATTGGATGTATTTTTTTTATAGTTTTTACACATGGGGACTCTGAACCGGAGATTGATAAAGAGGTATTAGAGATGGAACCTGATAAAAATGGAGCATCAGACGAACCACTGGCCAAAAAGAAAAAAGTTGAAGCAACAACAGACTTTTACGTAAAGTATAATCCTACTCATAAAAAGAGTGTGAAATGGTTAAAAGATGCTATCTATGAGACACGCAACATAAAATGGGCCATGCCAGAAGAAAATGAAGTAATAGATCATCCAGAGCCCTATTCCTACTTCGAAAAATATATTCCCGATGATATTTTTGCAGACCTTGCTGATAAAACAAATCTTTATGCAAATCAACAACAGCTTTATCGGTTTTCTCCCACCGACCCTGCAGAGCTAAAGAAATTTTTCGGCATTCACATTATAATGGTAAATTTGAACTTTCCACGAATTAGAATTTGATAACTTTGAATTGGCCAACCGAGTATTCAAAGCAGGATAATGTAAGGCTTAAAGTTTTCACTGATTTTCTCTATGAAAAATGTAAAGTTCTTGAAAGTATTCAATCCAGTCAAATCGTTAAGAATAAAAGTGTCAAAAAACTTCCTGCAAATACTTATGCTCCAGTTTGTTACCACTGTAGTAAATATCATTCAATTTATAACTGCAAGGCATTTATTGGTTTGAATGTGCAAGTCAGAATCACTGAAGCTAAAAGGCTCAAATTATGTATAAATTGCTTGCGCAAAATCATATCACCGATCAGTGCCGTTCAATTCCTGGTAGAAAATGCAAGAAACGACACAATTCGTTATTACATATTGACTTCTCTGTTCAAAACTCTAGAACAGATTATCAGCAACAGATTAAAGCTAAAGACAATTCTACCTCCAAGGTAAATTGCAATTTTTCGAATTATGTGTCCAATGAAAACTTTCCGGAAACTTTATTTTATTTATAAACCGTCTACAATATCAGTGAATGTTTATGACAATGAAGGTTTAACTCATATGTGTAGGGCGTTATTGGACAATGGTAGTGAATCAACTTTTATTACAGAGAATTTGTGAACGAAATTAAACATCCCTTTGCAACAAATCTATCTGTAACTGGTATTGGTCATACTCATACCAAAGCATTAAAACGGTCAGCAGTGACTAGAAGCCAGGCAGACTAACTACAAAATGAATCTTAAATGTTTGGTTTTGCCAAAAATCACCAATAAAATACCCAGTTTGGTTGTTGATACATCTCACTTGAATATTCCTCCAAATTTGATTTTAGCTGACCCCTTGTTCAATGAGCCTGGTCCAATAGATATTTTAGTCGGGGCTGATTATTTTTGGAATTTATTAAACGTTGCCAGATAAGGCTAGGCACGCATTCTCCGACTATGCAAAAAACGTGTTTTGGCTGGATAATATCTGGAAAGGTTATTCCCCAACATCAAATCCCTGAAAATGTGTCATGCAATTTTTCTTCTCTTGAAACCTCCTCAGAAAATCGCATGTTAAAATTCTGCACCTATTCTTTCCCCTGATGAACTAATTTGTGAAGAATTATTTTCAAGGACGACAATCAGGCAACCTAATGGCCATTTTATTGTTGGTTTACCATTTAAGAAGCCTCCTGAGGTTCTTGGAGATTCTATTGGAATTTCAACTAAGCGTTTCTTATCACTAGAAAGGAAAATTGATAGAAACCCTCAATTTAAAACTGAATATTCAAATTTATTAACTGAATATGGAACCCGAGGACATATCGCTGTTCCGGTGAAACAACGACACAAATGTAATTTTTTCCAATTTTGACTTTATTGCAGAAATATATTCAAAAACACATATTCTTTCCGGAGAAACAAGGACGTAAATGTATTTCGAGAATTAGCCGCCAGATGGTAGTTGCGTCGTTATTGCTTAGCTGTCAAACCAAAGCAAACGAAGCACGAATACCGACGCAAACGTCAGTTCTTTTCTGAATTCCGTAACGTGAATATACTATTTCGGTGCAAGAAAAACGCAAGTGCAGTTTGTGTGTGTTTCTATAGAGTTTTTAGTGTATATCTTCGGTGGAAAAACGACGTAAGTGTACATTGTGTCGATATTTCTCCAGCTTTTCAAGTGTTTAGTACCATAATTGCACTTTGTGTCAGTATTTATCAGAATTTTTGGTTTTTGTTCTGACACAAGTGTATTTTGCGTTAATATTCTTCCCAAATATTATTTAAAAGGTACACAAAAATGTCGTTTTGTGTCTTGATTGCGTTTAACATTTTTTCCAAAAAGTTACACAAATAAAAATATTTACATTGCTATATTTTCTAATTGTTCCGTGCATTTAAACAACGCTAAATAATGATTATTTTTGTTTCAGACTATAGCTATTTAGCAGAAGGGCAATTATGAGTGAGAGAACAAAGAGAATTTTGCAACTTTCTAGTTTAAAAAGTGCAACTCAAGAGAGTGGGCAACAAATTGATGACGATAACATAGATGTGTTTCAACCGGTTCAAGGGCCATTACAGGAGGTTGAATCAAATTTGAATTTGAAAAAGGCTATTGCTATTACCGACAATAGTGAAAATACAAATGAAGACATGCCGTCTTGTTCTTATCAGTGTATTCCTAAAAAGTTAGAGCCACTGAAACTTAACATCAGAAGAAATTGTTTAGTCAATACATGCTATAAAGCAAGAAGAGGATCTGACAGTTTTTCGGACTTTTCGTCAGGATCTAACGACAATTATGCACCTTCTTCATCTGCATCGTCAAGTTCAGAAAGTTCTCAGGAAATAGAACTTCAGGAAAATACTGCTTTAGAAACCAGTAATCGACAAGAAATCACGGCTAGCTCTCCTATTCCAAAAATAGGAAAAAAAAAGAGTAAGAAATGAGGATAATTGGTCAAAAAATAAAAAGAAGAAATTGAAAAACTCGGGGAAAAGTTATTATACAAAGTCTGGAAAAAGTATTGAGGCTCGAAAAATTAAAGCACCCTGTTCAGAAAAATGTGTTCAGAAATGTTCTACAAAAATTTCAGACGAGCAGAGGAAGAGAATTTTTGATGAATTCTGGGCTCTTGCATCATTTCAGCGACAACGTGATTTTCTTGGTTCGTGTGTAGAACAGTTGGTTTTAAAATATCGTAGAATATCATCCGCAGAACCAAGAAGACCAAATTCTGCTTTTTATTTTCATGTCAATGGTCAAAAAGTACGAGTTTGTAAAATATTTCTTATAAATACCCTTGGTATTGCCGAAAAAACTCTTAGGACGGTAATTCAAACAAAAGCAACTGGTACCGGAATTATTCCAGAAGACGGGAGAGGAAAGCATGGAAAACATGCAAAGGTGGATGAGGACTTGAAAAAATCTGTATCGGACCATATTAATTCAGTTCCCAGAATTGAAAGTCATTACGTTCGCAGCGACACTACCAGAGAATTTATAGACGGTGGCCTTTCAATCTCAGAGCTATACAGAAATTATGTAAAAGAAAGAGGTATTGCCAATAAACCAACTGCTAGCTTTGACATGTATTCACGAATTTTTAACAAAAATTTCAACATTGGTTTTTTTGTTCCAAAAAAAGACCAATGCGATTTATGTGAGTCCTACAAGAACGCCTCTGTAAAAAATAAAGAAAATATTGAAACTAAGTACAAACAACATCAGCTAGAAAAAGTACTTAGTCGAAAAGAATTAGATCGCGACAGCCAGAGAGCAAAAAGTCAAGAAATATTTCTTGCAGTTTATGATCTTCAGGCAGTTCTACCAGTGCCAATGGGTGATAGTTCTGCTTTTTTCTACAAGTCCCGATTGAACTGTTACAATTTCACAGTAAGTAAAAAAAAACATATTTTTTTTTTTTTGAGAAATTATCTTTAACTTTTTTTTTAGATTTCAGAAACAAAAAGGGATAAAACGTGCTGCTACTTCTGGCATGAGGGCCTCGGCCATAGAGGTGTGACGGAAATAGGCACATGCATTTTTAAGCATCTTCAAGAGCTAGCAAACGCTAACCCCGGTATCGAAGTGGTATTCTATTCTGATAATTGTGGGGGGCAACAGAAGAATAAGTGAGTACATGCTAATAAAATTAGTGATTTTGTATAACCTACATTCTGTCTGTTTAGGTACCTCGTTGGTATGTATTTGTATGCAGTAGAACACTTAGAAATAAAGTCAATAACTCACAAATACTTGGTAAGAGGTCATACGCAAAACAAAGGCGATTCAGTTCATAGTATCATTGAGAGATGTTTGAAAAGAGCCAAAAGATCTGGACCTATATACGTTCCTGAGCAAATTGTATCAATTATCCGAACTGCCAGAAAAACTGGAAATCCTTTTATAGTGAAGGAACTGAGTACTGATACTTTTTATGACTTGAAGGCATTGTATGAAGAAACTTCTCCAAACTTACTAAAAAATATCAATGGGGACGAATTCAAAATTAGCGAAGTAAGACTACTACGATTTGAGAAAGGAAGCACCTTTATAAATTACAAGACCAGTTACGAACAACAAGAGTGGAATTCCATAGATATTCAACCAAAAAAAAGACGTTCTACACAGGCAAAGAAAATCAAAGATGTCATTTTAAAACCTGCCTATAAAAATAAAATTGAAATAGCTGATAATAAGAAAAAGGATCTCAAAAACCTAGTTGAAAGTAACATAATCCCGCAATTTTATAAAAACTTTTTCGAAAATGTTTATGCTTGAGTTTGGCCTTAGAAGTATTTGTGAAGGTACGACCACGTTTGTATCTAACTGTTGCCAAAGAATGTATGTTTAAGTTTGTTTGTACTGTTATACGTTCGTACCTGATCTCAATGCACTAAAACGATTTTTTTTGAACATTTTGAAGTTTATTTTTAATTTAGACCTACCATAAGTTTGGTCACAAATGCTTTTAATTAATTTTAAGTCTGGGGAAATAAAGACGCAATTACAAAAACATGTAAATGGTTTGAACTGATTTTTTTTAAAATAAGTCTTCTTAAACAGTATACAAATTTATAACTACCCACCAAAATTAATTGAAAAAAATATATCGGTCGGTTGTTACGACACAATTTAAGATATAATTTTTAAACTTTTGTATCTCCTGTAAAATACAATTCTTAGCAGTTACGTCGTTGTTTTACCGGAACAGCGATATGACAAAGCTTGACTATATTGATATGAAGAAACCCCATTATTACTTACCGCATCACTGCGTTATCAGAGAGGATAGCACCACCACCAAGTTACGAGTTGTATTAGATGCCTCCGCAAAAACCTCCAATAATATGCTATTTCAATGTCACAGTTTAAAAACTCTTCGTAACAATAAAACGCTCTTGATACTAAAAATTGTTTGATTTTGGATTTTTACTTGTTATGTGGGGAATCTGTGATTTGAGTAGGCAGTTTGTTAAAGAATTTGATGCTCAAGTACCCCGGCCCTAGCAAGTCTATGGAAAGGTATGACCAGCTGATTCCTGGTGTTGTACCTGTGAAGATCACAATGTGACCTGAACAGATCCTTGGTTTTTCTGATATGGAGGAGGCCCTCAAGAATGTAAATACAAGGGAGGGAGGCACTATACTGAGAAAATCAAGTTTATCCGATAATAATCTAATCTTTGACAGAGTATTAAGGCATTCAAATCAAAACCTCAAAGCTCCAACCTATGATTTTTCACATTTGACGATAAATTAAACAATTGACGATGCTCCTCATCTTTTAATGCATGTAAGGAAATGGCTTATCTGGGTTAGGATCAAAAGATGGAACTATTATGATGATAAACCCGATTCAAGCTCCTATTGAGACCATTCGTTTTGACCTTGGCTTAGGCTCTTCACAAAATTTCAAAAAGATATGAGATCTATTGGCGGTTAATAATTTTTCCAGTAAGGTAATTCAAAATCTCAATAATAACTGTAAGTAGGTAGATATCATTATTATTATTATTATAATTCTTACATAGTAGTATGCAGGTATTATACAGATTTTTTCGGGAGAAAAGGGAAATATTTTGGGAACATATGTTCAGCGGGTGAAAATGAAAGAAATTAATTAATATTATATTTTCATCCGATTCATAACCGTCTCTGAAATAATCGGTTCTAAAGTTTTGACAAGCATGGTTGTCAGTTTGATTGATTCTGAGCATTTCGACTCGAAAAGAGAAAAGGTTCCATACGTAATGCCTTCCACATTCATCCATAGGGAGTAGTGAAACCCATCAATGCATCAATTACTCTCCAATCAAGCTCATCGTCAATAAACCTAACACCACAGGACCCGAGAAATAATAGTGGTGATTCGTATTTTTGTATATCAACCTCAAACGTATTGTTTTCTTGTTATACAGTGTGTCCAGAATAAAATGATGTACATGGGGATATTGGAAAACGTGAGAGATACGATGACGCTTATATGGAAAAAAAATTGCAAAAAGTTGTACAAATGCCCAAACATATTCCTACTTTGTTTTTTTTTTGAATCGGTACCGTGATGTAGAAACAGTGTGACAAAGGCAAAAGTCCATATTTGAAAATCCACAATATTTTGCTCAGCATAAAAGCTAACATTTTCAAATTCTCAGCAAGTGGTAAAAGGACACGACGATTTTAAAAACGGCATCAAAAAAATTGTAGGCCTACTATGTTGCATTCTACCAAAGTCAACTTTTGTTTTTCTTAAAGGAGCCATATTGAATTTTTCTATTTTCAAAATCCGCATTTAAAAAACATTTTGAAAATATGACTCCCATAAGAAGTTTTTAAGTGTTGGAATCATTATTGGAAAAGTTTATCAAGATCGAAGAACAAAACAAGCAAATAATTCTAAATAATACTTCCTCGACAGTTGTGACAACCTTGCCTTCCGACTTGCCCGTGGTGTTATCCCTTCAAAATCAAAATGACCTAAATAAATTGGAGAAGTATTTTCAGGATTGAGACCACATCAATAAAATAGTATGTTCAGCTGTTTGTACAAACTTAATCATGATAACCATATATTTTTTTGCAGTGTTCTTATTTGAGTTCGTTGGGATGTCGAGACTCAACCAGAGATAATCCGAAGAGATGTGAGAATTCATTGCAAAATTTGCCCACATTTTTTGTCTCTGTTTCGCAAATTTGCCAATAAACCTGTCCTTATTCCACATTTTGTTGATTGAAACCAGAGGGAGCTATATGTGCTTGGTCATGCGTTGCTAAGGTGAACTCTTTCTCCGTAGAACAGACAATAAAGTCTTTCTTTTATCTCTGTCGTCTACAATTGTACAAGAGAGACAATAAAACATATTTTTTTTGGAGTGACAACACTGTTCGGCCATGACATCTTGAAGGCGGAAATTGCGGATTAACAGAATTACTGCATTTTGGATTTTTTCGGTGTGTTGTTTACGTTCGATTCATTGTGTTTTTTGGTGAATTTTCGTTACAAGGCATTGACTCTTTGTGTATATTGTGAGTTAGTTTGTTACAATGAAAAAAAAATTATACCTATTTATGTTTATAATTTCGTGGGAGGCTTGAATATTTTCTTGAGAACTATAGGTGGCGGAGGATTTGGGGATTTATTGCCAGCCAGTCGTATAGAGAGGGCGGGGTAAAAGCTCTCTAACATAAAAAATTGATCTTCCTCAGACTATGATAAGCGCCATCCCATTTACCTAGTGCCCCAATCCCAAATCCTGAAACGGGAAAATCCTGCCAAGAAAATACCAAAGATTCACCCACAAATAGAATTTATTGACCACAAAAATATGTACAACACGTCTCAGGTACAAGCCGATAATTTCGGAATGTGACCAAATTATTCTTATCTAAAATATCTAAGTAGTGTCACCGAACGTAAACAGCAAACCAGCTCCACATGTGGTTAATTATCCAAAATTCGATTATAAACTAGCCTACTCCCTAGATCTAATTGATGATTCTACCCTTATTAATTAGTATCCAAGACCAGTGAATGTGATATGACCATTGTGTGACTGATTAGTGCATTTATTTCGAAGTTTAAGAGTGAACTCGGATTCTAACCTCCAACTCCGGTAAGTTGATAAAAATAGGGTGTTTGACCGATATATACGGCGTATAACTATCCCAATTATGTAGAACCGATCAAGAGATGATATTAATCGCACAGTACCTTGAAATGGTGATGGTGTTGCGGGTTTTCTGATCACGTTCTGACAATGGGGTAAGTTCGGTCTAAGGGCTCCCTTTCGTCTTAATTCCAACGGCGTTAATCATAGGGTTGGATAGAATTGCCAATACCAATCAATCAGGGGCTCTGGAGCCGAGGTACAGGTTCGCAGAAAAGACGATGTCGATAATAACGAGCTTACTACTTCAACTTGAAGTAAAAGCCTGAATGTAACTGGAACTATAACTTGAAGATTGAAGATGTAAGTTTGAAGCGTGAAGCTTGAAGGCCTGGAAAGATAACACGTCTAAGAATTCGCCCTTCACAACGAGGTAAGTGAAGAAATTCACATAATTACAAATAGATTCTCCAAAACAGAAATAAACCTTGAAATTGACTGAAATCTAGCTTTGAATAACTTTGAATAAGATTGAGGGGGTTAAAAGTATAAGAAATAACTCACCAAAAGATGTCATGTGGCCTTTTTGATCAATTTGCCAGAAAAATCTCCATGAACTCAAAATCCCCTTGTTTTAAAAATGCACTGCGGCACAGGTTCATCAACGAAAACCAAAACGGAAAAGGGATGACTGAAGATTTGGATTTTCCTTTTAAATTCGCACTCAGCGACTCAAGTGTGCTACAGCAACCACTTTCTTGGGAAGAAAAACTCACTAAGTCCAGCTAAATGAACCGATGACGGTCTCACCACACAAAGTCCCTAAAACTGGACCCTCTGACATTGACATTCAATTCGAGGCCGCTGATTGGTTCGTATATTGTTTATAAGGTCAATATTCTAAACAATTGGCAACAATTGAAGGTCACTAGATTTCAAGATAGGGGATTGGCAATAGATTGACGTTGACATGTTTTGATTAATAACCAAATAGGGGCAATTTATGAGGGCTCAACCAAAGAAGTCACCAGAGATGGGAGAATGAAATAACGAACGAAACCTAATTCCTGGACGGACCAAGAGGGATTGGCAATAATATCCTATAATGCTCCGGTAAGATCGACTCACTCTCTCTACCCTTATTTCATAAAATGGTAATGATACGATTAACCCGAGAAAAATTAGTGTCAATCATCACAAATGGTCATTATCAGCTTACTTTAACTAATTAACAAAATATCCTTAATCCTAATATTTTAATTTAGTCAATCCTGAATTTGGAAATCTCAAAGCTTAAAAAATAAACCGTAACAACACCTCCTCTTCCCGGAAAGAAGTTTTTCTTGGAAAAGGAAAACTTCGATAACGAAGGCGGAGCGACGATACCTTTTTTTTTTTTTTTTTAAAAAAAAAAAAACGAGTACAACCCAAGACATTCACCATTATACCACCCAGTTTTCTCAACCGTAACCGCAGAGTAATCCCCAAATATTTAACCCAATTTACCCAGTTATACCACCAAACAAAAAAAAAACAAACAACCCTTTTCAATACAGTGGAGCGATTGAGGATCGACTACCACCGAGCACTTAGTGGACTTTTACCACTACCAGTTCCCGGTACAAAGATATTCTTGCCAGAATATTCACTCAACCAACCAGTTTCGCGCCAAGTTGATTGAGGGAACATTACAGGCCGCCCTCTCTGTAGAGCAGGTTTTCCCAACCACTAGACCGTACCGGAAGGGTACTTACACAAAAAGGCTAGAAGGTGTCACCCCTAAAGAAGCGCCAAAACTGAAAATTGTAAGTGTTAATTGACCGATTACATATATTTGATTGGTAACTATTCCTCAGGTGGATGAGACTTCAAGTCCTTGGCATGCCAGACTCCTTGGATCCGTCCTGATGGGTCCGATAGTTCGTATGACCATGGAGAAAGAATTCTGGTGATGACAAATGGTCCAACAAATTTTGGAGCGAACTTTGATGTAAACTGTTTGGCCGCCTTGGAGAGTACGTAATTTTTGTGCCAGACACGTTGATCAAGCTGGAATCGTTCGTCTCTCTTCCGCAGATCGTATTTCTGGCGACTCTTATCGAATGCCAATTTGAGACGCTTACTGACATCACTGAAGACTTTCTTCAAATGCTCAGACCTTTGAACTCGGTCATACTCCGAATCGGTGACGGTATTGTGCTGTGGGACATCGTCAACCGCTGGAATGAAGGTAGGTTCCCGTCCAAACATGATAAAGTTTGGTGTTAAACCCGTTACCTCACTAGTCGAAGATCGTATGGCGCAAGCGGCTTTTCCCAAAAACTTGTCCCATGTTCGGTGATCACTCTCCACATATCCGGATATGATGGTCTTCATCACTCTGTGCGTCCTCTCAACTGGGTTTGCCTGTGGATGATAGTGAGCTGAGAACTGGATGTTTATCCCATAGCTCCTCATCACGTCCTGGAACTTCCTACTCTTGAATTGAGGTCCATTATCAGCAAGGATGGTTTCAGGTAAGCCATAAATGAGTATTACGTGATCCTCGAACCATTTCAGAATATTTCCAGAGGTCGCACTTCGGAGGGGATAGAACAGAACGTACTTGCTGAAGACGTCATACACCGATAGTACGTAGGAATATCCCGAGATTGATCGTGGCAGAGGTCCTACTATGTCGATGCTCAGTATCTGCCAAGGACGTACAGCGGTGGGTTGACGACTCAACATCAGTCCAGCAGATGGTTTTTGGAGAGGTTTGGTCTTCAGGCATGTATCACACCTGGAAATGTATTTTCCGACGTCATATTTCAGGGTGGGCCAGTAATATGTCTGGGATATTCTCGACACCGTCTTGAAGATGCCCAGATGTCCACAAGTAGGAGGATCATGATGCATGGAAATGATCTTCGAACGGTCATCCTTTGGAGGCACCAACAACCATGGATCTTCAGATTCCGCTAAGGCTGGATAAGGGGGTCTCGCACGTTTGTGAAGCTTACCGTTGATGACAGCCCACAGAGGATACTTGAGGGGCTCTTCTTCAACCTTCCTAACCATGCCAATGTACCACTTGTCAGATATCTGGTCGACATCAGTGGGATCTGCATTGGTTAGAGCATCAATGGCGGGCACAGTACGGGACAAAGCGTCTGGGACTACATTTTCCTTTCCCTTTCGATGGACTATCGAGAAATCATATTGCTGGAGCCGCACGGCCCATCGAGCTATTCTACCCACTGGATCCTTGATAGAATTGAGCCAAAGAAGACTGTAGTGGTCGGTGATGACAGTGAAATGAGTTCCCTCGATGTATGGGCGGAGTTTCTCTATAGCGAACAGGACAGCCAGGCACTCTTTCTCTGTCGTACTATACTTTCTTTCTGCCTTCGTTAGGGATCGACTGAGGTAACTGATCACGTGCTCATCTCCATCCTTCACTTGAGTTAGCACAGCGCCAAGGCCAAAATCAGACGCATCACACTGAATCGTAAACTGCTTCTCAAAATCCGGACACGAAAGGACAGGAGCTTTCACAAGGTAATCTTTAATTTTGTTGAAGGCCGCTTCACACTGTTCATCCCATTCAAATTTAGTGTTCTTCTTCGTGAGGGCTGTCAGAGGTGATATTACACTGGAGAAATTCGGAACAAAGCGCCTGTACCACGAAGCAAGTCCAACGATACGACGAACATCTGTCACATTCTTCGGAGAGGGAATCTGCACGATGGCTTCCACCTTCTCCGGATCCACCAGCAAACCATTGGCATTCACCACGTAGCCCAGATATTTAAGTTCGGATTTACAAAAGTTACACTTCTCCTTGTTTAATGTTAGGCCAGCTTTCAAAATCCTACTGATGACCTCTTGGAGAACTTGTAAATGTTCGGCGAAGGTTGGGGTACAGATAATCACGTCGTCCAGATAAACAAACACGTACTTTTCCAGATCCACTCCAATGACGTTATCGATCAGCCGCTGCCACACAGCAGGAGCATTTGTAAGACCAAACGGCATCCGTTTGAACTGGAATAGTCCACGAGAAGGTACGGTGAAAGCGGTGAGAGCTCTTGATTCCTCAGCGATGGGGATCTGCCAGTAGGCGGATTTAATGTCCAGTGTACTGAGAAAGCGAGCATCACGAAGCTTGTCCAAAGTGGCAGAAACATAGGGGATAGGATAGGCATCGGGAACAGTGACTCTGTTCAGGGCACGGTAGTCCACACAGAATCTCCACCCACCAGACTTTTTGCGAATCATCACAATAGGTGATGACCATGGAGATTCAGAAGGTTCGATGATGTCATCCCTTAGCATCTGTTCAAGCTCAGCATTCACCTCATTTTGGAGGGCTCTTGACAGAGGGTAGTAGCGTTGTTTAATGGGTGCTGCTTCGGTTTTGATGACAAGTTGAACCAGTTTTGTACATCCAAGCTTGGTACCCATTGTCAAAAAGCTCCTCTCCACAAGTGCATCAAGCTTGGACTTTTGTTCTTCCGTAAGTGATTGGACTGATTGGATTGCTGCTAGGTGACAAGCTGATAAATCTTCCAGGCTACTGCGAAAAGTCCACTCTTCCGCCAGGAGATCAGGCACGATACCCATCCGCTTCCAAAAGTCTATCCCTAGAATAAGGGAATGAGGTAATGATGGCACCACCAACACCTCCAGTACAACCACGCGCTGACGAAGTCTAAAGGGTAAATTTATTGTGCCAATGACATTGCAGGTGTCTCCGTTGGCTACAGTACAACTAGAAAATGAAGATCTTGACAGAGTGCACAGATGTTTGAGTACTCTCCATCCAGCCTCTCCCACTATGGTTCTTGATGCGCCACTGTCCAGTAGTCCCAAAAAGTTTTTACCGAAAACTTCAACACTCAGGTAAGGTCGCTGATCATCTCTCACGTGAGCCAAAACAAAGTTCAGAAGGGGGACGTAATCTTGAGTGGCCAATCTACGTTCTAGAGGGCAAGGTGCACGGCCTAGTGCCTTGCCAGTGTCCCGTTTTTTGGACAAGACTCACAATTTCGACTGGTCACATTCTTTTTGCCACAACGGTAGCAAAATAAAATTTTTGGCTTGTCGCAGGAGCGGAAGCGATGCCCAGTTCCATCGCAGTTCCAGCAGATCTGTGGCTTTTGTTGTACTACATCGACTGGATTTGGAAAATATGTAGATGGCGACGGTTCTGGTGAGTGACTAGTCTGAACAGGTGCAAGATTAATGGTTGATCTTCTATAGCCTAACTCGGGTTCCAACAGCTGTCTCACATTGGTCGGAGGGGGAACAAATCTTTGAATTCGAGATTCCGTCTCTTCCACGGATCTCGCCAAACGTAGGAGGTCTTGCAGATTATAAATTTCGTATGTAGCTAACCGACTTTGAAGGTATGGAAGTAAATTTCGACGAATCATAGCTAATTGTGTACTTTCAGATGGTTGATCAGCCAGTTTCCGGAAGAGGTTTTGCATTGCTACAACGTAATTTAAAACCCTTTCTTGAGCACCCTGGGTCCTTCTTCTAATTTCGTCCCAAAGGCCATACTCATAATCGTAAGGCTGGAAGGCTTGGCGAAGCTTAAAAATCAAATCGTCCCAATCAGCAAATGTTGTCGTCCGGAACCACAGCAACGCATCCCCAGACAATAGTTCGGGAGCTGACTTCAGAAGCTGATCTTTGGATACTCTTCTGGAGAGCCTCAACTCCTCTATCCTCTCCAAAAAGCTATTGACGCTCGACTGTCCGTTATAGGATATATTCCATCTGGTGACGTCATAATGAGAATATTGTGGTGGATGCGACTGGTGATGATATTGACTTCTTGGAACTGAGGTAGGTGAAAATCTCATGTCCGCCAGTCGATTCCCGAAGGCCGGTTCTTCCTGATGATAAGGATAAAACGACGAATTATTTTCAGGTTCGGTTTGTTGGAATCGAACCGAATAACTACCAGCTTGTCGACCATCCAGTCCATCAACATGTCTAGACCGCATACTCGGACGGGACCGCCACGGAAGAAAGTTGTCTTGTCTGTCCCAATTCATGTCATGAGAATTTGTTTGGTTTCCCATGGAAGACATGTGATCTGTCTGGATTGATTGTTCCGTGAATCTGGGTCGTGGACGCTCATAGCTATTTGATTGATCAGCAATTGCGGCTCTATTCAGGATGTTCGTCGATTCATCACGTTGGGTAGGTCTTTCCATAGATGGTACATCTTCATCCATTAATGATCTCGTTTGTCCTATTCCAGAGTCCATATTTCTGTCCAGGCGCGCGGAATTATTCGGCCAACAAGAATGGCTAACGTCCTCGGCATCCAGATTAATCAAATCATCGACGATTGAGTTGTTGTCAATATCCATGTCCATGTTATCCAATCAAAATATATGAATACAGTCAATGTAGGAAAAAAAATACGTTTTTATAAGCTGAACGCTCTTGTGCTATTGCAAAGCAACCCAACTCTTTCCAAAAAAAAAACAACAAAAAAAAAATGAACAAAAAGGTACCAAATCACTCGAAGAGCTTGCTTAAATACGTGATCTCCAAACACAGGCTGAGCAAAATAAAATTCAGAATTAAATAACAAAAACAAAAAATAATAAAAAATCAATAAATAAATACCACGACACAATAAAATACGCTTCTGTGTATTTCATACAGTACACAGTGAGGTTTTCCTATGATGCACCACACAATGGTCCTGGTCATAAAACGCAAAGGAGAGAAAAAAAAACTCTGAACAATACTACCCTTGACACGTTTGGGCGCCAATTTGTTACAATGAAAAAAAAATTATACCTATTTATGTTTATAATTTCGTGGGAGGCTTGAATATTTTCTTGAGAACTATAGGTGGCGGAGGATTTGGGGATTTATTGCCAGCCAGTCGTATAGAGAGGGCGGGGTAAAAGCTCTCTAACATAAAAAATTGATCTTCCTCAGACTATGATAAGCGCCATCCCATTTACCTAGTGCCCCAATCCCAAATCCTGAAACGGGAAAATCCTGCCAAGAAAATACCAAAGATTCACCCACAAATAGAATTTATTGACCACAAAAATATGTACAACACGTCTCAGGTACAAGCCGATAATTTCGGAATGTGACCAAATTATTCTTATCTAAAATATCTAAGTAGTGTCACCGAACGTAAACAGCAAACCAGCTCCACATGTGGTTAATTATCCAAAATTCGATTATAAACTAGCCTACTCCCTAGATCTAATTGATGATTCTACCCTTATTAATTAGTATCCAAGACCAGTGAATGTGATATGACCATTGTGTGACTGATTAGTGCATTTATTTCGAAGTTTAAGAGTGAACTCGGATTCTAACCTCCAACTCCGGTAAGTTGATAAAAATAGGGTGTTTGACCGATATATACGGCGTATAACTATCCCAATTATGTAGAACCGATCAAGAGATGATATTAATCGCACAGTACCTTGAAATGGTGATGGTGTTGCGGGTTTTCTGATCACGTTCTGACAATGGGGTAAGTTCGGTCTAAGGGCTCCCTTTCGTCTTAATTCCAACGGCGTTAATCATAGGGTTGGATAGAATTGCCAATACCAATCAATCAGGGGCTCTGGAGCCGAGGTACAGGTTCGCAGAAAAGACGATGTCGATAATAACGAGCTTACTACTTCAACTTGAAGTAAAAGCCTGAATGTAACTGGAACTATAACTTGAAGATTGAAGATGTAAGTTTGAAGCGTGAAGCTTGAAGGCCTGGAAAGATAACACGTCTAAGAATTCGCCCTTCACAACGAGGTAAGTGAAGAAATTCACATAATTACAAATAGATTCTCCAAAACAGAAATAAACCTTGAAATTGACTGAAATCTAGCTTTGAATAACTTTGAATAAGATTGAGGGGGTTAAAAGTATAAGAAATAACTCACCAAAAGATGTCATGTGGCCTTTTTGATCAATTTGCCAGAAAAATCTCCATGAACTCAAAATCCCCTTGTTTTAAAAATGCACTGCGGCACAGGTTCATCAACGAAAACCAAAACGGAAAAGGGATGACTGAAGATTTGGATTTTCCTTTTAAATTCGCACTCAGCGACTCAAGTGTGCTACAGCAACCACTTTCTTGGGAAGAAAAACTCACTAAGTCCAGCTAAATGAACCGATGACGGTCTCACCACACAAAGTCCCTAAAACTGGACCCTCTGACATTGACATTCAATTCGAGGCCGCTGATTGGTTCGTATATTGTTTATAAGGTCAATATTCTAAACAATTGGCAACAATTGAAGGTCACTAGATTTCAAGATAGGGGATTGGCAATAGATTGACGTTGACATGTTTTGATTAATAACCAAATAGGGGCAATTTATGAGGGCTCAACCAAAGAAGTCACCAGAGATGGGAGAATGAAATAACGAACGAAACCTAATTCCTGGACGGACCAAGAGGGATTGGCAATAATATCCTATAATGCTCCGGTAAGATCGACTCACTCTCTCTACCCTTATTTCATAAAATGGTAATGATACGATTAACCCGAGAAAAATTAGTGTCAATCATCACAAATGGTCATTATCAGCTTACTTTAACTAATTAACAAAATATCCTTAATCCTAATATTTTAATTTAGTCAATCCTGAATTTGGAAATCTCAAAGCTTAAAAAATAAACCGTAACAAGTTAGTGCTTATTTATAGACGTTATAAAGTAATAGTGAAAAAGATGGTCAAATGTGTATATTTATAACAATTCAACGATATTTTAGACGCTATGGGACCTTCAGTCAGCACTTACATTGTTTGCAGGGGTAGAGAGTACGAAGTCTCTTAAATGCACTGCTTTCCTTCAAACCCAGAAGAGTATGTTAATATTTTTGTTGAATATAAATCACTAGAAACTCTAATTATCAGTCGGGTGGACGTTCACAACCTTTCAAAAAACAAATGCGAATTTCGAATTTGATTTAAGTATGCCTCTAACATGTAGGGGGCGCTATCTGATGAATCTTGTAATGTGGACTGTACAGTATGGCCTGGTTCGACTGACATCTATCGTTGTAACACCACTAATGGTGTCAAAAAATCGATGTAAGGGAACAAATGTATTTATTTTATGTGATTACAAAGATATATTTGGATATTTTATGTAAAATTAAAATGCTTGTTGGGTTCTCTCACACACGTCAAGTCTTTTTATGAAGAAGAATGTCTTATGTCAATTTCAAATGTCAATCAATAAAAAATGTCATCATAAGGCCACAGGAAGCCCGCACTCACGCAATGTTGCCACGCGTTATCGTGAACTGAACATCGCGCTCACCTTGAAAGATTGCACTTTCAACCGCACAACACACCAAAAGTCTTTAGTCCTTAGTTCACACTAAGTGGCAATGACCATTTGCATGGAGGAAGACCCTCATCCTTGATCAACACCAAGTCGTTGACCTTGAGAGTAGCATAGTTACTGCGGCACTTCAACCGTTGCTGCAATTCGGATATGTATTCAAGGGACCAACTTGACCAAAAGTGTTGTTGAAGTTTCTGGAGGTGCTGGAAATGTGACAATCTGTTGTCCGGAATCTTGGTGACATCTGGATCAGCAACCGACATCATTGGACGGCCGATAAGAAAGTGGGACAGTGTCAAGGGTGTATAATCGGAAGGTTCACTTGAGAGCGGGAACAATGGACGTGAATTCAGAGCGACTTCAATTTGAACCAATAAAGTGTAAAATCTTTCAAAGGTCAATGATGCATTGTATGCAATGCGTTTGAAGTGAAATTTAGTAGCCTTAACGCCGGCTTCCCATAAACCACCAAAGTGTGGTGAATGGGACTATGAAGGACCAAGCAATGCCCTCGTTTTCAAAGGATTCAGTCAAATGGTCGGCATTCACCCGTAAAAACGTTCCCAGCTCGCTTAACCTCACCTGAGAAGGATTTCCACGGCGTGAAACAAATCGTCTTAACGATGCCAAGAAAGCTCCGGTCGTCAGGTCCGAAACTAATTCGAGATGAATCGCCTTCGTCGTGAAGCAAACAAATAAGCAAATATAAGCCTTGCTTTCTTGATAACCGCGACCTTGTCTATCTCGAATCAGAAATGGCCCAGCGTAGTCAATTCCAGTAGTAAAAAATGGCGGAGCTGGTGATCCGTTCTCTTGGCAAATTTCCCATTACTGGATTGATAATTTTTGGGTTAGCCCTAAAGCAATGGACGCAATCATGAAAAACCTTACGAGATAGATTATGACTTCCTATAGGCCAGAAACGATCTCGAATGTTTGCCAGGAGTAATTGAGGTTCTGCATGCAGTAAAAGGACATGCTCTCTTTGAAATAACAGTTTTGTTAAATGATGTTTAGATGATAGAACTATGGGCTGTTTTTTCTCAAATTTGAAATTTGAATTCTCAAGCCTTCCTCCCACTCTAAGAATTCCGTTCTAATCTATAAACGGGTTAAGTTTTGAAAGTTTACTCCCCTTATCAATAATTTCGGTTTTATTCAGAAGAATGATTTCAGTTTTAAATGAATCACGGTGAGAAGCTTTGACAAGATACAGAAATGAGTGTTTGATCTCGTTATGATAAAGGACCAGACATTCTTGAGAGTGAAGGCTTTAAACCATTTGCTTTGAATCGAAAACAATACGCTACTACACGCTGTAACCTGTTTAGATGCGCGTATTTATTAATGTCTATAAATGGCGTTGCAGTGTTGGTGGTATGCGCTTGAACAACTATTTTTTGTAATTCCGGTAAGTTATCTTCCACTGTTTGATGGTTAGGCCACATCGTTTTGTCAAGGTTTAGCCAGTGTGGACCACACCAGTATATTTTCAATGAAATAAGATCATTGGGGTTTACACCTCGTGATATGTGGTCCGCAGGATTATCAAGTGTCGGCACATGTCTCCATTCAGAAACCTCAGTGAGCTCTTGAATATTCATGACTCGATTACCAACAAAAATCTGTAACGAGCTTGGAGATAAATGCAACCATCCCAAGACAATGGTAGAGTCACATCAGTGTACCACCTTATCAATACGCATTTTCAACCTTATCCATCAAACGAGCAAGCAATAACGCAGCAGTAAGCTCTAGACGTGGAACGGTTTGTGTCTTCAAAGGCGTAACTTTGGATTTTGCGGAAATGAGTTTGATGAATGAGTTACCTTTATCATCTTGTGACTTCATGTAAACGCATGCGCCGTATGCATGAACGGACGCGTCAGAAAAACCGTGGAGTTCAATAATACGAACTGGGTCTTTGCAAGATACCTGTCTATCAAGCTTAAGTGTGTTTAAGCAAGTCAATTGGTCGCGAAAGCGTAACCATCTGGTATACAGGGTGTTTCCTAAAGATTGGTAAAAAATTCGTTGTGTGATTCCTGGGGTATTTTCATGAAAAAAAGTTCCTATAAACATTTGCCGAAAAATGCTTCCCAAGGGAGCTACGCCCCTTTAAATAGGGCACCCCGAAGACGGTTTTTCCTCAATATTTCCGAAACCTTACATACAAAAATCATGAAATTTGGTACATCATACAAACTTTTAATGCTGAATGAGAATTTGAGCTCAGAATTTCAAAATTTTAAACAGGGGCGTACCATACTGGCGGGGTTAAAGGTTAAAAGAATCCAATTTTTTAAATGGTATTTTTTTTCACATTCTGATTTTATAATATGATATCTGAAGGTTTTTAACGTAAAAAAGGTACTCTTAGTTCATGTCGATAGGGCTAGTAGTTTTAGAGAAAATCGCAATTTTCTACATCGATGCATCGTTTATTTACGTTGTTAACGTTACCTAATATGACGTTTGCAGAACGTAACTAACAAAGTCAGTTTCAACGTGCATTCTTTTTACTAGTAAAATTCTTCATTATGAATCGCTATACAAACGCCGAAATGACTGATATGCATTTCATGTATGGACTTGCTAATGGCAATGCTTTAGAGGCTAGGCGGTTGTACATTGAACGATATCCTAACCGTAATGTTCCTGACAGCAGAATCTTCCAGAGAATCCATCAACGACTTCATGAGACAGGTACATTGAAACAAAGAGGAGGAGCAGGAAGACCAGTGACAGCAAGAACGGTCGAAATCGAAGAAAATGTTCAACGCATGGTAGAGCAAGATCCAGGTACTTCCACTAGGAAAATTGCACAGGCGTTGCATATTAGTAGTAAGACTGTGTGGACAATTCTCAAAGACAATCTGTTGTATCCCTACCACATACAACGGGTTCAGGCACTTCTCCCTACTGATTTTCGTCCACGCATTGAATTTTGTCAATGGCTCTTGCATCTATTGGTTCAAATTCCTCAACTGCTGTCGTTGATTCTTTTTACGGATGAAGCGCATTTCTCAAGAAATGCAATTATGAATTTTCATAATAACCATGTATGGGCTGACGAAAATCCGCATGAGATACGTGATGATCGTTTTCAGCACCAGTTTTCTTTAAACGTATGGGTTGGAATTATTGGTGACTGGCTGATTGGACCAGTATTCCTACCAGGAAGACTCACCGGCGAGGTTTATCGACATTTCTTGGAAGAAACCCTACCCAATTTTCTTGAGGATGTACCATTGGCAACGCGACATGCGATGTGGTTTATGCACGACGGTGCACCACCGCATTTTAGTGTGGCTGCTCGTCAGTGGTTAACAGCAACATATGGAGATCGCTGGATTGGTCGGGGTGGACCTCACTTATGGCCTGCTCGATCTCCAGACTTAAACCCTCTGGATTATTTTCTATGGGGCCATTTAAAGGCATTAGTTTACGTTACACCAGTGGAAAATGTGGACGATTTAAGAAATCGTATAATTGCAGGGTGCAATACGATAAGAAATACCCCTGGCTTATGTGAAAGGGTTCGTCAGTCTATGAGAAGAAGATTAGATTCGTGTATTCTAGTAGGGGGTAATCATTTTCAGCAATTTTTGTAGATAATAAATAAATTAATGAGTATCAGATAATGAAATAGTTTGTATTATTTTTGTTTTTCGAAAAAGATTTTCGCCAGTAACGGCTTTCCAAAAAAATCATCAAATGACAAAATACATACTCTCTGTGTATTCTTCAAATTCAAATAATTAATCAGATACTTCACTAAGTGCTTAAGGGGGTAAATAAACGATGCATCGATGTAGAAAATTGCGATTTTCTCTAAAACTACTAGCCCTATCGACATGAACTAAGAGTACCTTTTTTACGTTAAAAACCTTCAGATATCATATTATAAAATCAGAATGTGAAAAAAAAATACCATTTAAAAAATTGGATTCTTTTAACCTTTAACCCCGCCAGTATGGTACGCCCCTGATCAAAATTTTGAAATTCTGAGCTCAAATTCTCATTCAGCATTAAAAGTTTGTATGATGTACCAAATTTCATGATTTTTGTATGTAAGGTTTCGGAAATATTGAGGAAAAACCGTCTTCGGGGTGCCCTATTTAAAGGGGCGTAGCTCCCTTAGGAAGCATTTTTCGGCAAATGTTTATAGGAACTTTTTTTCATGAAAATACCCCAGGAATCACACAACGAATTTTTTACCAATCTTAAGGAAACACCCTGTATAAATCTTGTGGTAAAGAGTTGTCCCTTCCTAACTTTTCAAGCCATATATCGCGTAAAATCATTTTGGCCAATATCACAGTACCACTAAGCAAACCCAAAGGGTCAAAAATCTGCGAAATATCAGATAAGACCGTACGTTTTGTAATCCGTGCATTGAAATGTATTCCGATTTTGTAAGAAAGGAAGTCACTTTGTCCATTCCAAAGTAATACTAAAGTTTTCGTGTTTTCATTTGCGCCCAAATCTGTGACATCGTTTTTATCCGGAGTTGCAATATGGCGTAAAATCTCGTCGTTATTTGATATCCACTTACGTAAATAAAATCCTGATTTTCTAAGAATGCTTGAAACATCGTTTGGAATTTTTGTATTTCTGATAAGACAGAATTTTTGTTTATTAAAGATTCGTACGTATCTCTAAACTCTAACCATTTGTCGAATTCGCCGTTGTTAGTCTTGATCTCAATCACTGGAAGTCTAACGCCACTAGTGCTGGTACCCGTGCCATTGTTTTGTGGAACTGAATGGAGAGATGCCGATCCGCCAGGAACAGAAGCTCCATCTAATAAACCATAGCTACCACCAACGCCGCCATTGGAATGTGTAAATGAAGTGTTTGGAATCAGAAACCTTTTAGACCTGGCAAGAACGCTAAAGAAAGCAGACTCAAATGTTTCACGCTCGTCATATTGCCTTTCAG
Organism: Orchestes rusci; assembly: GCA_958502075.1. Taxonomy (NCBI): domain Eukaryota; kingdom Metazoa; phylum Arthropoda; class Insecta; order Coleoptera; family Curculionidae; genus Orchestes; species Orchestes rusci. The sequence goes on along the minus strand of OY293313.1, from coordinate 16,265,336 downwards.
GCGATTCTTCAACAAGCGTCTCAATTTGCACTTGTATGTCCTCAAAATCGTCAATAATATTTTGAAGACGTTCTGAGCGTTGTTCTGCTTCCAGAAATAAGTTTTGATCATCAATATTGTAGTCAGGATAGTTTCTTTCGAGATTGGTTACAAAACTTTTCAAAATTTGTAAGTTTTGCCTTGACTGAATCCCTTTTTCGAATAAGTACGTCCATGTTATCAAAGAGATATGTAATAAGACACGTGAATAGTGAATGTAAATGAAAAACAAATGAAACGCTTTATCGATTTAATCTCGGCTCGCTCTAAATTGCATGTGATGTGCAAGGTATCAGGAAATGATTGGAAAGGACCCACCTGAATCCCGATGTCTTGATGTCTTCGTGAAAAGGGCAGGTACACTCCAACCATGAATTCCTGGGTGAAATATCCGGATTTAAGGACCAATGATGAATCTTGTAATGTGGACTGTATAGTATGGCCTGGTTCGGCTGACTTCTATCGTTGTAATACAACTAACGGTGTCAAAAAATCGATGTAAGAAAACAAATGTATTTATTTTATGTGATTACAAAGATATATTTGGATATTTTATGTAAAATTAAAATGCTTGTTGGGTTCTCTCACACACGTCAAGACGTCAAGTCTTTTTATGAAGAAGAATGTCTTATGTCAATTTCAAATGTCAATCATAAAAAAATGTCATCATTTGTCTACAAGAAGCCCGCACTCACGCAATGTTGCCACGCGTTATCGTGAACTAAACACTACCTGCACTTGTTTTTCAGGATGTGAACAGCCATAACTTTTTTGAACGTCTCTGCATTTCATTTTTAAGTAAGGAAATACATTTCTTTATAATTACGTGCAACCATTCTCGAGATATTTGGATTTGAAATAATGAATACATGTGATTATGAAATTATTGCGAAGCATCATGTTCCATTGACAGTGCCAAAAAATTGGGATGAGTTTGCTAGCTTGAAATTCTTCGTCACTGAGATACAGTGTGTGAAAGATTTTATTTTATTTAACTTTTCTCATTTGAAAAAAAAAATCTGAATATTATTTGAATGAGAGTTGTTAATAACATCACAAACTAGTCGACTTTCACCTTTTTTACTGAAAACATGAAGCAATCATACGAAATATGTAATGACTTTCAGCAGGTTACCTTCACCATAATTTCAAAATCACATGTATTGATTATTCCAAATCCAAATATTTCGAGAATGGTTGCACGTAGCGACTTCTAACAAGAATACATTTTCCTCGTAAAAATGATAAAGAAATCTTTTTTTTTAGTCAAGAATACAATACAAGTTCGTCCAAAAAAGTGAATGATATACATACATACAAACTGTTGTGACTGACTTTCTGGATGAATAGAAGAGATTTTTGGTTTTAACTGGATGGTGCTCCACCACATTGTGGAATTGTCATAGATCAGCAGCTGAACGACATGTTCGAAGACAGATGGATCAGGCGCCTAGGTCCGTGGAATTGGCCACCAAGATCTTCAGATCTGACACCACTAGATTTTTACCTTTGGGGAACAGTCAAAAATCGAGTTCACTCTACTCCCGTCAATTCAGTGGAAGAGCTAGGTCTAGAAGTCAATGGTGGTCATATTGAACATTTTTATATCTCGATATTTTTTTTTTTGTGATAAATTGGTTATTTGTTCTTTGATTAAGATGTTACTCACTTTCAAACATTTTTGTGTGTATTTGATATGTACCTACCAGCAACGTAGTGCGTTGTATTGAAACAAAGTTTTTGAATAAATTGATTGTTTTTGTACGCCGTGTTGAAAAACTGATTCGAACTAACAATACTTAAAAGTCATACTTATAGTATTTTTGTAAAACAATAATGCCAGTATGCTAATATTTTAAAGACTACGAACTTTGGGAAGATAAAACCTGTCACAAAGATACATCTATTTTCAATGCTTGATAAGACAAAATTTTGAAAAAAGTGGGTTTCCATTTGAGAAAAGTTACATTTAACGATTTTTCCAAATTCATTTTTAATGTTACTTTTTGGTCACCCTGTATGTATTTATTGTCGAAATAATAATGTAATCTATTAAAGTGGACCACCCTCTACAAGAAAAATATCCAGTATCAAATATTGAAGGCTGCTATGATTATGAAAATGACAATTTTTTTTTGGTCTGTTAATTTGGTTTCTGACCTAAAATTTAGAATATTTTAGAAACGGTTAGATAATATTCATAAAATTATCCTAAAATTTTTAATAGAATCCAAAAATCAAATAATATATAGGGTGTCCCATTTAAAATAAGCGTGTTGACACCTTTTCCGGTATAACCGGAAGTCGTGCAATCTCCGTGTCACCGAATATCCCCGTGAGACACCCTGTATATCTTTTTGATTAGATTTATCAAATGAAAAAGTGTTAACACGCTAATTCCACTACTTTTAAATGGCCTGCAAACAAAGAGGAAAAGTAGTTAGTACTTTGTTTTAGGCGAAAATATACGAAATATTAGAAACATTTTTTTCCACGAAATTTCGACATTCATTTGTTTTTTCTTGACACCGCATTATACAGATTTGGCAAAAGTTGGCCTTGTTTGCGGAATGATCTTGTACTCAGGGTGACAATAATAAGTAGTGCAATGAAGAAAGAATGGTGTGAAGAGTTTCCATATCTCACTGAAAATATTTTTGATGAGGATAGATGGATGATCTAGTTATTTTTATTATTTTTTTCATCTCAGATGATGTGATTGTCAACATGACTTCAACTGCTGCACACTCCGGCTTCGTCAGTCATAACGTCTGAATCTACCACCAGAAGACCTAGGAGTAAAATCACTTCAACTGTTTTGTAGACTCCCTCCACATCAGCCATAGCTTCTGGATCTACCAACCTCAAACCCAGGAGTAAAATATTCAAAAGTATTGGAATTACCACGAAAGATTTCACTCCCCGGAAGCAACATCTGGTAAAAATTATTCATAAAAAGGAGGACCATTTAATGAAAGTGAGGAAATCCTCATGGAACGCAGCAAGTGGAGGCAGATTGTAAAGTCAGCGAGGACCCAACCCGGGTTGTAGTGCTACAGAGAGAGAGAGAGGGAGGGAGAGAGAGAGAGAGAGAGAAATCCTTATGCAAGAGACGGCTTCTGGACATGAAGGCAATTTCAAAATCGAGTGACTCTTATGTGGTTCATCGCCTATTTGACAACAGCAGATTTCATGCTGAGACCTTGGAGACTAAACAGCTGGAACTGTGCATTTATAAGAGGAGCCCTAAGTGCTATTCGTTTTTGAGAAAGTTCTTTTCACTTTCTCATGAACGAATTTTGGATTTCAATATTTCGGAAGACGTGGACAGATGCTGTATTCTACTATTTGACGAAATGGATATACAACAAAATATCCAGTACGACTTGGGCTCTGACACGATTCTTGGTTATCAAGATTTTGGTCCTGGAATTGGAAACTCTGGACCCAGAAAATTTGCGTGAAAAGCGCTGGTTTTCATGCTTGGAAGCAAAACTATTTCACCAAGAATGTTTGTAACTCGAAAACATTACAACAATGCATATCTGAGGTTTTACATGCAGCTAAGCATTACGCAAACATGGATGTGGTGGGGACAGTATCTGACATGGGGGTTAATAATGTAAAGTGCTTGAAAGACTTGGGCGTAACCCAACGATTATACACTACCCAGGATAGCTCAGTTTGCCAAATCTGTCTGGCAAGGTCAAAGTCAAACTCGCTGTGACGTCACCACTGGTGCTGACAAAAAGAGCGCGTATGCTTTATCTTTTATATGGTATTCTCTTTATGCAAAATAAATTCCAAGCAAAATTTAGTTTTTGTACATTTAAACATATTGTCTTTATATTGATGAGAACGAAAACAAATAATTTCATATTTATAATAAAATAAACAAAATGAAAAAAAAAAAACTTGATACACCTAATTACTCCAAATGGCTTTTTTACAAGTATAGGTTAAAAAAAATATCTCAACAAAACTGCCAATTGATAAGGATGTAATATTCCAATACACAATAGAATGTAATTTGAAAGTATTGATTTATCAAATTTACAATTTAAATTTCTATGTGTAAAAAGTGCACGTCGACCAAAATATTTTTCTATAGGGGAATTGCAAATTTAGAAAGCTCGTTACCTGATTTCCACATACAAACATTTTTATTTGTAATTTTGAAGCTTTTAATATAGGTACTTACTCAATAACTCATGCTGTAAATCTCTTTGATAGTCATCAACTGTCAAATGGTCCGAGCAAACTGTCGAATAATCTATATTAAAATTGTCTTTTCTTCTGCAGCGATTCACCATGCACCCACTTTTTTTGTGATATAGAAGAGACTGAATCCTTGCCTTTTGGAAAAGAATGAAATATTATGCTTAAGCCTTGCTTTTTAAGAGCTAATTGATTTTTTTTGCACACAGCAACAGCACATTACATTCTGCCAGGCATAATGAACTAAAATAATGTTGACCACTGGAGTAAATTATTATTAAACAAGAAGCCTATTTGCTCAGAGAGTAGTGACCATTTCATTTACTTTCGTGTGAACAAAATGCTCCATCTTGTGGTTAATCGAATTATTGTTACACACCGTCAACTGTTAACACAACGGAACGAATAAAATATGTATTTTTATATCTTCGCCAACTCAAACTACTCGTAAAGAGTATCACTGTACATTCATGAATGAATTGGTTATTACTATTATTATAACATCAAAATTACTTGGAAAAACACAAACTATTGGACAAATTCACAACACAACACACACGATCAACGGCAAAATGAAAATTAACAAACCATTCAGCACCGGTGGTGACGTCACAGCCGTTCTCCGCTCGCTGCCAAACTGCCCAACGTACGTTAAATATAACTAAGCAATCCTCTGTAGTGTATAATCGTTGGGCGTAACCATCGAGAAGCCTTACTTTATGTTCGGGGGTCAAAGGATATACTCCATGTACGACCCTCCCCATTTACTCAAGTGCAAATATTCATTGTTCCGCAAGCACAACATTCTTCTCCCGTGTACCATTGGAAACAACGAAAACTCCGTGATGGAAGCCCGATTTGGAGATATCAGGAAGGCATACGAGATCGATAAGAATAATCCCTATATTTTCCGAACCACGCATCAAATTGAGGAAACCCAGATGAAACCTGTGATGAAATATGCCATGAAAGTGAATGTCACAGCGCAGATCCGGAGTCACACTACTGCAGCCTATTTGTACTCGCTAGTGAGTACAGGTAATTTCTTCGAGCTGTAGCTACGGCATCGTTTGTAAAACATATTGACACGATGTTCGATAGCTTCAACGGCAGAAAAACTTATGCTACCGAAGGTAAAGAGTTTAGGTGCGCAATAAGTGAACATTCTTCCCACCACCAGTATTGGATTGAGGCCAAGAACAATCTGAAAAGTTGGGCGTTCAAGAGGCTTACGAAAACTGGCGCATTAAAACAGTCAAAACCACCCTTCCAAATTGGATGGATGATTTCCTTGAAGGCCATTGAAGTAATTTGGAAAACAGTTTTGCCAAAAGGGATCTCATCATTAAATCAAGATCCACTCGAAAATTTGTTTGGCCCAACACGATATGGTTATGGTTGTAGCGACAATCCTACTGTTGAACAATTTATTGGAAGCCTCAAAACACAAATTTTAAAAGGTTTAACAAATCAAATATGCCCATCAACATCGAATTGCCAAGATGATAAAAGTAAATTACTTTCAAATTTGAAATCTTTCTTGGACGTTCCTGCAAAGCCAAACTGAATTGAATCAAGCAGCACAGCAGAAGCCTTCTCTTGAATGTGATTTGGAGGAATTGTCTGCAGAAGTGCACACGCAAATTCAGAAAAAAAAACAACATTTTATCAGTGGCATATGTCGCTGGTTTTATAATAAAATTTATATTAAGGAAATCTGATTTTGATTTATGCAAGTCACAGTTGACTTCAACAGAATTTGAGACCCATAACGTATTCATTTCCAACAAAGAATGGATTGATTGACGGAATTGTCCGATATACCCATCAGAAGCGTTCACGGTTTTAGTTGGAAGTGGATTAACAATATAAGAAACTTTCTCAGATACTTATGATTCACCTAGAGAAATGATATCCAGCGCAAAAGGGTATCTAAGAAAAAGGCTAAAATGTGAATGCCTCAACTACGAAACGCACTCTAACATTGTTATTCCACAGATCATCATTGCAATTTGCCGAAAAGGCATCCCTTGGTGGTGTAAAAGGGTAAGCGAGGAATCTAAAGAAAATAAAAAAGAAGAGAGATCGAAAAGACGGAAAAAGTTCAAGCACCGTTAAATGATCTGTTAGCTAGCTAGGGGCCCGGTAACGAAGAAAGTGAAACCGCAGTTATTAAAAATAGTTATTTACGTTACTAAGGCGGTAAATTACTTTTTAAATAACGAGTCAAGATGTTTATGGACGAGGCGACGAAGGAGCCGAGTCTAGAATATCTAGACGAGTAGTTGAATGACATTTAACGACTGTGTATCGTACATTGTTTTGTTTCATACTGTAATAACTATTTTTAATCGGTTTAAAGTGCTTTCTTCTCAAACCACACACTTAGGGTGGCAGTCCACCTCACATTCGTACCATGAGATGGCGCCAGCCTGACCATGTAACAACTTATGTTTGTCCTATCTGATATACCTTACCAACCGTTTATGTTAAGTGTAGATGTAGATGTAGATGTTTCAGTGGGTGGCTCACGCCAAAACCTGCTTAGGCCTCCTGGGCCCGTTGCAACCCACAATAGATAGAAGTGAGATTATTGAAGGCACGACGGTTTCGCGAAGCTCAGCAGGTCCCTCAAATGGATCCCTTTCAATTCCTGGAGTGTTGTGAGTTCAGCTCCCAAATGTTCCATCCTAATGCTACGAAGAGCCGGACATTCCGTTAGGATGTGGGGTACGGTATCTACGTCTTCAAGGCACCACCTACAGTCTGAATCTTCCCCGATCCCGATCCTATGGAGGTGACCCTTCAGGTTCATGTGACCAGTTAATAGACCAATCATTGTGCGGAGGTCTTTTCTGCTCATATTTAGGAGCTCTTTGGTTCTGCCCGTATCAGGTCCTGTTATCATTGCCTTGGCATGTAGCATACCAGGGGCATTGTTCCAGCATACAGTGGCCTTTTCGAGTAGAAGTTTCTTCGCCTCGCCCATTCCTATTGCTTTAGAGATGCCAATCATTGGTTCGGGTCCTATCCGCCTGTGCGATGAACCACTTTTGGCAAGTCTGTCAGCTTCAATGTTCCCCTTTATACCGCTATGGCCCGGGACCCAAATTAGCCTCACCTTGTTGTTATTTTCAATTATCTTATGCAGAACCTCTTTGCATTCTAGGACTGCTTTAGAGTCTACTGCCTTTCTCACAACAGCCTTTAATGCTGAAGTGCTATCTGAACAAATGTTGAAAGTTCTGTGATTTGTGCCGCTCTCAAGAATGTTATATGCACATTGTGTTATGGCGAAGATTTCGGCCTGTAGGATCGGAGCGTGAATCCCGAGCGAGAAGGTCATTTTATTGTCCCTCCCGCTCTTGCAGAATCCTGCTCCTGTGCCTCACTGATGTTTGGAGCCATCAGTAAACCACCACGACCCTTCTCGTGTTTGAACTGGTCTGTTCTGATCCGTCCAATCCTCTGGTCTAGGAATAATCAGCTCAGGCGAGCTACCAGCATAGAAGATTGGAGTCATGTAGTCGGAGTGCATTAGCAGCACTCCATCTTTTATCTGGGGTTCACTCATGATGACCGAGTGTCCCTTGTTCCTCAGCTTCAGATGTTCCAGACAGTAAAGACGGTATGCTGTTCTGAGTGCAACACTCTCTACAAACAAGTGCAGTGGGGGTAGCTCCAGGATTACCTCCAACGCTCTCGTTGGTGTGGTCCGTACTGCGCTTGTTATACTGATGCATCCCATCCTTTGAACCTTATCCAGTTGCCTTTGGATGTATGCTTTCTTAGTTGCGGGCCACCATACTATGGCTCCGTAGGTGATCAGAGGTCTGATAACCATAGAATAGATCCAGTAAACTATTCTGGGTTTCAGTCCCCATGTTGTCCCTATAGCTCTTTTGCATGCCCATAGAGAGCATATGGCTTTCCTAGAGCGTTCTTCGATGTGATCTTTCCAGGACAGTTTCTGGTCAAGAGTTACTCCTAGGTATTTGACCGTTTTCCTGTATTCCAGGACTCTTCCTGAGAGGGATATCTGCGGTTTGAGTCCTGATTTGTATTTCCTGGTGAAAAACAGGATTTCGATCTTTTCGGGGTTGATCCTAAGTCCTTCAAGGGAGCACCACTGTTCTATAATTCTCAGGGCTCGCATTGTGGGTGCTCTCAGCTCCTGAATGTGGCTACCCGTCGTTAGGATCACCAGATCATCAGCATAGGCCTGTGTATACAATCCCGAATCGATCGGCTGCTTCAGCAGGCTGTCCACCACAAGACTCCAAAGGAGAGGGGATAGGACTCCACCCTGGGGACAGCCTCTGGCAGCCATAGTTCTGACATTTTGTCCGTTTGATTCGGCAAATATCATCCTTTGTGATAGCATATTTGATATCCACTGGGTCAGTGTTCTTTCTGAGCCCCTTGCTTCTAATGCTCGACAGATCGATTCAAAGGAGGTATTGTCAAATGCGCCTTCGATGTCCACAAAAGCACCCAATGCTGATCTATTTCCGTCTAGCGCTCCTTCTACCTTGGTGATAAGGTGATGTAACGCCGTGTCCGTCGATAGACCTTGTCGATAGGCATATTGATTGTTATGCAGTGGCATGGATAACAGATGCGTTTCCTTGATGTATCTATCAACAAGTCTTTCTAGTGTCTTGAGTAAAAAGCTTGATAGACTAATCGGTCGGAAGGACTTGGGGTTGGTGTAGTCTGATTTCCCAGGTTTCGGGATAAATATCACCTTCAATATATAGAATATAGCCCATGGCAAGGCATGAACGAAAGAGCTTCACCAGGAATGCGGTTACACGATTTCTAGCTTTTTGTAGCAAGGCCGGAAAAACCCCATTCATCCCTGGAGCTTTGTACGAAGAGAAGGACTCGAAGCCCATTCTACCTTTTCATAGTCGACTATCCTCTTTGCAGTTTCAAAGTCGGGAGCTGTGCGGGCTCTTACCTGATGTGGGTGAACAAGTTGCAAAATGGACCAGATTTTGCATAAAAGCTGCGAAGAGCAAATCGGCGGAAAGGTATCAAAAGGAGTTTGAGGCTGTTTGCGAATGGCGCAAAATCTTCCGTGTAGATAAGACAGTGAACGAAAATATCGTGTTTGGCGCTAGCCAAACCGTGTTACCATGTTACCAATGCAATTTCACAGTCTTTGATGATGCAAAATGTCATTTTTGGAGTAGTCAAGTAATTTTTTTTACAGTCTCTGATGATGTAAAGTATCATTTACCGGACTGGTTTTGGGTCCGGTAAATGATACTTTGAGGTACAGTATGAAATAAAATGTTTTATGTTTTTATAATACGCTCGTTTACAATTTGCAATAGCGGCATTATTTCTTACGTCGACAATCGATAAAACGCTGAATGACGATTCGGTGCATCAGCTGTATGCAGGCACACATGTCAACATCAACAAGACGTATTTTATTCGGGTAACCCCCCGTCTGTCATTTCGATTTGGCAATTATAAGCTTGCATCCTGTCGATTTGTGAAACTTTGGTTTTTGTGCCTGTTTCTGTTTAGTGTTGACTGTTGATGTATTACTAAGACGTGCATTGTTTGTCTTTGGGTGCATATTACGTGCTTAAATATCAAGGAATAATAAAGGTGAGCCCAACACATGTATTCGTTTGAATATTATTATTTTTCCACATTTGGTGATAGATTTTCTGATAAATCAACTTTTTAGAGAGTAGCAGTGTGTTCTCTATCAAGAATGATTAATACTTATAAACATAAATCGGGAGCTCAAAAGCGCAAGGAACTGGAGGAGGCAAATGCTAGAAAGAAAAAGCTATCAAAAATTACTTCGTTTTTTACTTCAAAGGCTTCTATTACTAGTCAATGTAAGTCAAAGTAGTAAAATCAGTTTTTATTATAGTTTCTTGAATTCCAGCTGAAATCCACGAAGATCATCATCATCATCATCTTCAACCCATGCAAATCCACTGCTGGACATAGTCCCTCAGTCTTTTCCATCTGTCCCTATTTTGTGCGTCCTGCATCCAATTGCTACTAACACGTTTCAGGTCGTCAGTCCATCTGGTGGGTGGGCGGCCCCTACTGCGCAACGCTTCTTGCCTTGGTCTCCACTCGACAATACGTCTTGTCCATCGGTTGTCAGATAATCTGGCAACGTGCCCCGCCCAATTCCATTTTAATGCAGCAATTCTTTCTATAGCATCGATTGTCCCTGATCTATTTCGTCTTTCTTCATTTGGGATCCGGTCTCTAAGAGAGACACCCAACATCCGGCGCTCCATAGCTCTCTGGGTTACACGGATTTTGTCTACGACCTTTCTTGTGAGTGTCAATGTTTCCGCGCCATAAGTAAGAACAGGCAGCACACATTGATTGAAGGTTTTCCTTTTCAGGCATACGGGCAAGTCCGACTTAAATATATAATTTAATTTGCCAAATGCTCCCCAGGTTAATCCTATGCGACGGGGGAGCTCACAAGTTTGATTATCCCTGCCTAGTCTAATTTCGTGTCCTAAATATTTATATGACATAGTCTGCTCAATATCTTCTCCAGCGATAGACACATTACGGTTTAGAACCAGATTCGTCATTATTTGTGTCTTGGTCATGTTGATCTTCAGTCCGACCTCGATAGACGCCTGATAGAGCTTTTCCAACATTGCTGTTGCATCATCCATACGATCGGCTATGAGGATGATGTCGTCTGCAAATCTTAAATGACTAAGCTTCTCTCCATTTATGTTGATACCATGTTCGTACAGGTCTGCCCTCTTACAAGTATGTTCCAAAAGTGTCGTGAATAACTTTGGAGAGATGGTGTCTCCTTGCCGTACTCCTCGCTGTATAAAGAATTTGTTTGTTTCTTGTTCGGATAGTCTTACACTAGCCGTGGCGCTTTGGTAGATATGTTTGATTAAGTTTACGTAGCGAAAATCTTTCCGACACTCGGTCAACGCTATCAGCATTTTCTGTTGGTTTATGGTATCGAAGGCTTTCTCATAATCTACGAATATCAGCGCCAAGGGTTTGTTGTACTCTGCAGATTTCTCTATCAAATTCTTTATCACTAGTAGATGGTCGTTGGTACCATACCCCGATCTGAATCCAGCTTGTTCTTTTAGAGGTCATGACGAGACCATGAGTTCCAAAAATCCTGGCGTTTTTTTATCTGTTATAAAATTACTTTCCAAATATGATCCAGTTCTACAGAATTTATTGGAAAATAGGAAAAAGCATTCAATAACTTATCTAAGTCCTGCTATTCAAAACGAGATAATTGAAATATTAGGTAACGCCATAAAACAAAATATATTAAAAAAAATAAAACGTTCTCCTTTTTTTCGGTTATTATCGATACGACCCAAGATATTGCTAAGATAGACCAGTTAAGTTTTATTATAAGATATGTATCCACGGATTATATCGAAAACAAACCTTCGGAAATTGTGATCCATGAATCTTTTTTGGAGTTTGTTCCAGTAATAAGTCAAACTGGCTCTGCTTTGAGCACTACAATATTAGATATTGTACGGAAACATGAACTGCCCTTAGAAAGACTTCGTGGGCAAGGCTATGACGGCGCGGCAAATATGAGCGGCAGATACAATAGCGTTCAAGCCAAGATATTAAAAGTGTCGCCAAATGCCTTATATGTTCACTGCGCTGCGCATAACTTGAATTTAGTTCTAAACGACTCTGTTAAAAATGTCGAAGAAATCAGAAATTTTCACGACTTGGTTGAGAACGTCTATGTGTTTTTTGGCCAAAGTATTGAACGGTGGGAACTTTTGCAAAGTGTTACCAAGTGTAAAATTACTTTGAAAAGATTGACATCCACCCGATGGTCATCAAGACACGACGCATTAGAAGCTCTCCGTTTTATGTACGTGGATATATTTAAAACATTGTTAAACATCATTTTAACCTCTACAAATAGACCGGAAGTTACTGAAGCAAAATCTTTGAGAAAGCACCTGGAAAAATTTGAAACAGTTTTTTTAATTGTATTTCAAACTAGAGTTTTGAAAACTATTGATATTTTATCAAAACTCTTACAAAGAAAAGAAAAAGATATCGAAGCTGCGTCTAAAATATTTTCCAGAACCAATGAAACTATAAATCAAATGAGAAATGGTTTTGATTCTATTAAAAAGAAAGCTATAACTTTAGCAGAGCAGTGGGGCACTACTCCAGAGTTTGAAAGTAAAAGGATATCAAGACCAAAAATATTTTATGATGATACGAACAACCATTATCAAGTCCAAACGAGTGAAGATTGGTTTAAAATAAATATGATTTATAAAACGGTAGATATTATTAATACTCAATTAAAACATCGAAGTTCTGGGCTTCACAAAATCTACTCTTATTTTCGCGTGTTGTTCCCAACCGTTCTGCGAGATTCTTCTTTTTCCGACAATGATATTTACGAGATGGGTCAAGTCCTGCATCTTCAATATCCGGAAGATATTGCGGATACAATCTCAAGCCAACTGATTTCTTTTAAAGAATGCTTTAAAAATCAGTTGAGTGATTTAATCTCAATTTCGGATCTATTGGATTGTAATCAAAAATTGTTATTCTTCTTCTAATTTCAGTGAAATTGTTAGTAATATTTTTTTGGCCATTCCTGTTTCGGTTGCTTTAGCTGAACGGTCTTTCTCTAAATTAAAGCTGATAAAAACATATTATTTAAGGAACTGCATGGCTGAAAAAAGATTATCGGCTTTTGCAATTTTATCCATTGAAAACGAGGAAGCTCGGAAAGTTAACATTGCCAATATTATTACAAATTTCGCATATTCAAAAGCAAGAAAAAAAGATTCTATTACCTAGTTAAGCTTAAGTATGAATAAAGTATTATTTTTTTTTGCACATTGTTTTTGATTTGTGTTTCGACCCCCTCCCCCAAGCCAGACTTTTTTACTGGAGCAGCTGTGTGTTTATTCCATTTCATTGAATATATTGATATGCTAACATTAGATATAACAAGCAAAAGAAATTATAAAGATAAAGATTAACTTTTTTCGAAAAATCGAAAATAAAAATATTTTTAAAATGATGGAACCCTATTAGTAAGGGGGAAAAATTCCAAAAAAATTTCCCGCATTCTCATCCTAGGCCCAGCTGGGGCCCGGTAAAATTATCGCACACAGGCCCGTGACTCCGTTGTTACGCGACTGCTTACAATGTACCCACTCATACAGTCAAATTTGATCAAGTTGTATCAAGAATTTTAAAAATGATACGTATTATAATATCGGGGGCAATGATTGAACAGCTACGTTAACTTAACATATTATCCATTTCACTATCGGTTGCTATGTCAGCAAATGCAACATTCCCATTATCAGACAATCGATACGTTAAATTAACGTAAATGTCCAATGAACGCACCCATTATGATTGTTTATTATTGTAGAGAAGTACCAAGGATATGCAATAACTATGTGTGATGTCTATTATCAATATTATTCCAAGTATGTTAATCAGGATTCATTATTTTTAAATGCAAGGTGCCTCAAAATTGTGTACAGAGATTTTGAAGACACTATTAACCCGACAAAAAATCTAATATAATGTATAAACATATGTCCTCACTTGTTTTTATGGAAAATACAAGTATGTAGCTGTGGTTAATCGTTGTTGTTGGTAAAATACCAGGTCTACAAGTGTAATACAAGCAATCCTACAAGAAAGCGACATCATAATAGAGTAAACTTTCAGATATGATTCCTCTTGAAGTGGTCTGATTGTGAGTGCAAAAAAAAGCTGACAAGCTGTTTTTTTCTGGGTTGATGAAGAAACGTCCACCGATTGTAGGACCGAAAAGATCACACTCGTCTTGTCACTCTTGTGGGTTTTTTAGCAATAGGAGTGGTTTCATATTTTTTCTTCTCTATTGACCGGTTTTTTGCAGGATTGTTCGAAAACTGTCCCCTGAATCTCCAGACTCAAAATTACTCTTGTCACTTTTGTGGCGTTGAGGGTGGTTTTGTATTTAATTATTTTCATAATTTTCTAACGAAAAAAGATCATCATGTTTTGTTGAAGGTGCAGACATTGTAATGCTGACAAGTCTGTCTGTTACATAATCGACAGTTTGAAATCAAAAATAGTATCTTTGTTTTATTTAAATGACCGTTTTTTCAACTGTGCAAATGATTTTAAAAAGTGTTTATAAGGGAAAAATTGCGTATCGGCATAATAAGTTTTGTGAACTGCTATGAATAAGAAACCACCCTAATAGCAAAAAGAACCAAACCGCAAGGGTGGCGGTTGCGATCTTAATAGACCTCCTCTCAATAATCCTAAGAAGGTCAGCATTTTTTTTTTGTTACATAATAATATTTTTTATCGCACCAGAAGTGAAAGTGACAAATTTCCGCTTGCCAAACGGGAATCATAATATGCTACCATCTACATTGAAATTTGTGTTCAAAGTCACGCTTACACCAAATTCAATGTGGATGGCAGCATACGATTCCCGTTGGCAAGCGAAAATTTGTCACTTTTATTTCGAAGTAACATTGAATGTAACTTGGGCATTACCATTCTTTAACTTAGCAAATGGATTGAAGTTTTTAAAGGCACTACTTCTTTGATAACTGATACAGGTTCAAAGTTTTACCAAATTTTCAGGGTCCTATTTTATTATTGGCTTCTACTGTATGTTCACCGTGAAATCTTGATTCTCAATTTTGAAACACCCTGTATACGTGTAACGAAGTCAAAAAAAAAAATCTCTACGTTGTCGGAAAAATCTAATTCTTTTAACCGCTGTTTTTCTATTCAAAATTTGCCGTAAAAACCCGTCGCTTCAAACTTCGTTCACACGCCGCTTTCTCCACATTCTAATATTTTTTTACCGATATTTCACGACTGTTAAAATACATTTTATTTAGCTGCTATTTCTGAATTTTCACCGGGAGAATTTTTGGCTGATTTTTCCATTGTTATTATCGAGGTATTTTTATTAATTTTTGCTGATTGGAAAACCAGCCTAATGTTAAGTTTTCTTTTATTTATTTGATCGACTGGTTGGAAATTACTTTTGGGACCAATAGACTGATTACTTTATTTTCATTGACACCGTGTTTTTATTCGAAAGTTCAGTTGTCCATTTCCCTGTCCTCTACCCTCTACCACGTAAATACAGGGGGTGGCGCCCGACTTTTATTTAACATCAACAATTTTCCTCATCCCCGTCGGAAATCGAACACGGAAAATCTCGGGGAGCGTCACATACGTATATTGTATTTCTTTATAATTTTTTGTGTATACATGTATCGTTTCTTGTGTGGGGGTCTTAAGTGGGGGTTTTGAGTGGGGGTTGGGGTGGGGGTCTTGAGTGGGGGTGGGGGTCTTGAGTGGGGGTCTTAAGTGGGGAGTGGGGAGTGTGGAGTGGGGAATGACATTACATTCTATATACAAAAAAAGTTCATGATTCAAGCCTTGAATAAATTGAGTATTGTGGGTAAGTGTTATCATCGTCATCATCGTTGTGGTTTTCCCACCAACCACAACAGTTCTAAATTTAGCTCGAATGTGGTTTTCTTATCAAAAACAACAAGTCTCAGCCTGCGGTTTTCTTATCAACAGTAAACAGGATGTGGTTTTCACGTCACACTCTTATCAACACTTCTAAATTTAGCCTGAATGTGGTTTTCTTATCAGTAACAAGTCTCAGCCTGCGGTTTTCTTATTAACAGTAAACAGCATGTGGTTTTCACGTCACACACACACTCTTATCAACACTTCTAAATTTATCCCGAATGTGGTTTTCTTATCAGTAACAAGTCTCAGCCTGCGGTTTTCTTATCAACCAGTAAACAGGATGTGGTTTTCACGTCACACACTCTTATCAAACAGGTCAACAGTTCTAAATTTAGCTCGAATGTGATTTTCTAATCACCATTAGACAGGATGTGGTTTTCACGTCACACACACTCTTATCAACAGTTCTAAATTTAGCCTGAATGTGGTTTTCTTATCAATAACTGAGTGAAACACACACTCTTGTTCAACTGTATTTATTTCAAAATAGGAACAAATTTTTCAACATCTTCTAAATAGCCCTCGAGATCTAGACGCTTCATGGTCTGCAGGAAACTATGTAGGTCTGATGTATCCAGGAACAGATCGCAGGCGTCGGCAGCTTCTTCGTATTTTTCAGCAATCCTCCTACATTCCTCTTCGCTATGGAATCTCTCAAAACCATAGATAGCCTCGTGTTCAGCATCAAATTGCAAATTTTGGAATCGTTGTGACAAGCTTTCTACAGCGGAAACCAGATTATGCAATCGTCTAGTCCCAATACCGGTGTAAGCTAACCACATCTTGAGTGCTGAATGCGGAATGTCGAACCTTCTTTATAGTGGATCTAACCTCAGTCGGTGAACTGATAAGAAAACCGCAGACAGATGCTAATAATTGAATGTGGTGAGCCGGCGTCGGGTTGATTGTGAGTGTATAAATAGTCTTGCAGTGTCTAGTCGCCTCATCATTTACGATTGAGTTGTTGTTGTTGTTAGATGTTGAGTCCTACTACTGTTACAAACAATAATTATCACAACATGAAATTATTTGAAGAAATTGCATCCTTGAGCAGTTGCATTGTTGCAAAGTACCAAGAGGCATATCCCCTACTATGTACCGATGAGGATCAAAAGCGCTGGCTGCGGAATATGAATAAAAGCATCCGAGACTTCCAAAGGGCGATGGCTGCACCACTATCCATTGGATTAAGAAAAAGGTTGTTGGCCAATTTGGGCCATTTGAAAAGATTCCGGATGCTTATCAAGTCGAGATTTGAGGCACATGTGGGTGGAGGACACAAGCGCAGTAGTCGAGTCAAGTGGGAGGACCTGAAAACATCGTTTGACTCCCGCATAAGGACTGGGGTAATTATCAACCAAACACACTTGAATCTAGGGGATTTTTTTAGTGATTCATTTTTCCTATTCAAAGTAAGAATCAACAAAATTTTGAAAGAGTTCAGTGCCATAAAAGTGAATGCAACTTTTTGCGGTGGATTCGTTGTTAGCAAAGATAACGTTGAACACCTCGAATATAAATATTTTCCCACAAAAAATCAAACTTTGGACATGGGGACCAATTTGATTGAGTGGTTTGACAATTTTATCAGTAGGCCAATTTTACAAAAAATGGAGGATTTTCAAGAACGTGACAGTGGGTGGGCATTAAGAAGAATTATCAGTTTAGAGATTTGTATTAATAAACATAGCTTTGGGGTGGGTGCTTCATCCTACATTCCTCTGCCCAGACAAATTTCAAAGAAAAAGGCATGTGTTAACATTAAAAATGATGATAACGCATGCTTTTATTGGTGTATAGTCGCTGCTTTGTACCCCAGTAAAATCAATTCCGATAGAGTCAAATCATATCCACATTACACCCGCGTCCTTAATACAGAGGGTTTGGATTTTCCAATGACAGTCAACAAAATTGATAAATTCGAAAAATTAAATAATATAAGTGTAAATGTTTATATGTTGGAGATGACTCAAAATGAAAAGAATGAATTCTTTAGCGTTCTACCTTGTAGGTTAACAGGTGAAAAATTGGAAAAACACGTCAACCTACTCATCATTCAAAATAAATATTTTCCAAAAATTAATGATTTTGAGCCGTTACCCAACATTGAAAATGAGATTGAAATTTCATATCATTATTGCTTGATAAAAGATCTATCCAGGTTAGTGAGATCACAAATTAAAAAAGATGGGCATAAAATATTCATTTGCGATAGATGTTTGAACTATTTCCAGTCTCAGGAACGCTTGAGTGAACATTCAAGTGTGTGTGAAACAAAAAATGGCTCAAAAATTTCATTTCCCAAATATGATCATGTTTCCTTCAGAAATCATATTTATAAACAAAAAGCACCATTCATCATATATGGGGATTTCGAATCAATTTTGAAGAAAATTCCTGGTGAGTTGACACATTTAAAAACTGTCAATTTCCAAGAGCATATTCCATTCAGCATTGGATTTTTATTCAAGTGTTCCTATGACGACTCACTAACCTTTTACAACAGCTACCGCGGCGAAGATTGTTTAGATTGGTTTGGAGATCAACTGAAAAATATTGCGAGATTTGTTGAAGATAAGATGTCTAAAATTGTACCCATGTCGGAAGTGTTGGACAAGAGTATGGCCAAAGAGTGTCACATTTGTGAGAAACCTTTTGACACAGATCAGATTGTTGTTGATCATGATCATTTCACAGGAGATATTAGAGGTTTTGCCCACTCAAGTTGCAATTTAAATTTCAAAAAACAATTCATTGTCCCCATTGTATTCCACAATCTCTCAGGTTACGATTCCCATTTCATTCTAAAAGCCATAGGAAGGGTGGAAAAATTCAGTATTCTTCCACTCAATAAAGAAAAATACATTTCCTTCACCCAGTATGATGATGAAACTAGCATAAAATTTAGATATATCGATTCACTACGATTTTTAAATGCATCTTTGAGTTCATTAGCATCCACATTGAAATTGGAGGATTTGATAAATCTAAAGAGAGAATTTTCTTCATGTAATTCAAAACAATTTGAATTATTAACACGTAAGGGGGTTTTTTGTTATGATTATGTTGATAATATGACTAAATTGGAGAAAACAAGTTTACCACCCAAAGAAATGTTCTATTCAAAATTATATGATGAAAATATTAGTGATGAGGAATATTCACATGCCCAAAAAGTATGGGATGAATTCAATATTCAGGATTTAGGTCAATACAGCGATCTGTATTTTAAAACAGATGTTTTGTTGTTGAGTGATGTTTTTGAAAACTTTATAATCAATGCGCATGACATTTATGGTTTGGATCCAGCGTGGTATTACACTTTACCAGGTTATACTTGGGATTGTATGCTGAAATATACAAAATGTGAGCTGAGGCTGTTGAAAGACATTGATCAAATTATGTTTATTGAAAAGGGTTTGAGAGGGGGAATTTCAATGTGCTCAAATAGGTATGCTGAAGCAAATAATAAATACATGGCGGAATATGATGAATCCAAACCATCAAACTACCTACTCTACCTCGATGTGAATAGTCTTTATGGGTGGGCAATGATTCAACATCTACCATACGATGGATTCGAGTGGGTTGATCCCATTGATTTACAAAATTTCGATGTTACTTTAATCGCGGATGATGCTCCAGAGGGTTATATTTTGGAGGTGGATTTGGAATACCCTGAAACACTTCACGACTTGCACAGCGATTTTCCATTCTGCCCCGAACATATGGCCCCTCCAAAGTCCAAACTTCCAAAACTATTAACAACTCTTCACAACAAAACAAAATATGTTATTCATTACCGCAATTTGAAGCAAGCTGTGAGTAATGGTGTCAAAATTACGCAAATACATAGAATTTTGAAATTCAAGCAAAGTTCTTGGTTAAAGGCATACATCGAACTAAACACTCAACTTCGATCAAAAGCCACTAACGATTTCAGCAAAAATCTCTTCAAGTTAATGAATAATGCTGTATTTGGTAAAACAATGGAAAACATCGTATTGTGAAATTGGTTAATAAATGGGGGGGTCGATATGGTGCCAACAATCTGATTTCCAATGCAGCATTTCATAATTTAACAATTTTCGCCGAAGATCTGGTGGCTATAGAAATGAAGAAAACAAATCTCATTTTCAATAAACCACTTTACATTGGTATGTGTATTTTAGACATTTCAAAGATTGTAATGTATGATTTTCATTATAATTTCATGCTAAAAAAATCTTTTTCTAAAAAACCCAAGCTTCTGTATACGGACACGGACAGTTTCATTTACGATATTGAGTGCAATGATGTGTATGATGAGCTCATCAAAAAAGATCTTTCCAAATTCGACACCAGCGATTATCCCCCAGATAACGTTTATCAGATTCCATTAGTAAATAAAAAAGTTTTGGGGTTAATGAAGGATGAAGCAAATGGTAAAATTATGACACATTTTGTGGGGTTGAGGTCGAAAATGTATTCATATAAAATTCAAGGTGTTCAAAAATGTATGAAAAAAGCGAAAGGTGTAAAGTCTTGTATTGTCAAGAACAAAATTACTTTTGATGATTATGTAAAATGCTTCAAAGAAAATGTTGAAAAAATTGTTAACCAATGCACAATCCGCTCAGTAAAGCATTCCGTTTATAGCACTGAACAAACTAAATTAGCCCTAAATGCCCTAGATGATAAACGCTGTTTGATTGATAATAGTCACGACACCCTCCCATGGGGCCACTATAGTTTACAAGATATTGTTAATAATTGATGAAATAAAACATTTTTATGATCACATTTTTTTATTCATCCCAATTTTCATCATAAGGAACCGGCGGCGGCGGTCTCATAAAATTAGCGGCTCGCATGTCTGCAAATGAACAGCCATTTTCTCCTCTGTCGGAAAATAATGGTGCGGTCTGTTGGGACATTGGAGCCATGATGGATTCTGGGCTCGACATATGACACGATCGAGAACCAACAGTAACGTTGTGAGTGTCATCATGACTAGAACTATAACAATAACGGGAAATACTTCTGTGTTGAAAGCAGAATTCAATCCACCTATATTTTTGGATGAAAATAAAGAATATTTTTTGGGGTTGGCTGATTTTGAATCGTTTATGAGTATACCTATCATACATCCGGGTATCAATAAAATATATGTAGCGGATAAAGTTATCACAATTCCAGAAGGAACTTACAATTAAAAAGATATTGAAACATATATTAATTATGTAATTGATGACATTTTTGGAGAAAAAGTTGGGTTTAAGATGAAAGCAAACCCCAATACATCAAAATGTCAGCTTTATTGCACAAAGGAAATAGATTTCACACCAAATGACTCCATAGCGTAAATATTGGGTTTTAAGAAACGAAAAATTGCATCAAATGAATTATCTGAATCGGACGAAGTTGTTAATATATTTAAAGTTAATGCAATTTGTGTTGATTGCGACATTTGCATTAGATCATATAGTAATGGTCTACCCGTTCATATAATTCATCAGTTTTTTCCATCTGTTCCTCCGGGGTGTAAAATAGTGGAGTCACCATTACCAATACTTTATTTCCCCATCAGCGTCAAGACAATCAACAACATCACTGTTAAAATAGTAGATCAAGACGGTGATTTGATTAATTTCCGAAACGAGACCATAACAGTTCGATTACATCCTATTTCCCATACTTTGATGATGATACTTTTCGCTTACTTGCTCCAATTGTAGCTTTTCTGCAATGCTACAGACCCAATAATATAAGAAAATTTCAAAAATTGTGTTGGTGAACGAAAGCTTTCTTAGCAAAAAAAGAGAATCATCCAAATAAGTTTCCCTGTTTGTGTTAAAACAAGCAATGTTTTATTTCACAAGAATTTTATTCATCAATAACACATCGGACGCGTGTCTCTTTATCAGTCAACCACAACCTTGAACTTAGCGCTATAGTTGCTATATGTACTTTATAGATAAATTAAAACTATGAATTCATAGGAATTTTACTTACAATTTGTCTCGGTAACATTCTAAGTTGTTCATATAAAGATATCATGGGACACTCTTTTTGTAGGGAATTTTCAAATTCATTATATTCAAAAAGCGACTATCTTGAATGAAGTATAACAATCCATTCACATATCGAAAGACTGTAGTGAATAATGGTGGTATACCATTAAAATGTATTGATGTGTAGCCAAAGGACTCTGGCTGTAGAGTACACTCATCGAAATTTACAAAGTTATTATCATCATAAAAGAAGATGGTTTTTCCAGAATAGGTATTGACTGCTCCAAGTAACTTTCTACCATCCACAAATGGTTCAAATCTTTTTGTTATATTGATTCGGTCAATAAATCTAAATCTATCCTCGCTAAGTATATAAATAATCATTTATAACTACAGCTATCTGTCCCGATGGTCTTTTATACACAGCTGTTAGTTTTTCAAACGGTGGCAGGAATTTAAATAGCAGACGAATCGGTAGAGCTTTTGAGGTGAACATTTTTGATTTCAAACTCATTATCCACAATTTTTCCCTATAAAAAATATATAAATGTTGATTGTGTATAAGATATAACAATTGACTTGGATCGGCATCACAAATATCATAGATTTGAGAATTTTTTAGATTTGAAGCATTAATTTGAGTTATTACAGGAAGTTGGTTTATCGGTGGTTGTGGTGGTTGTGGTGGAGGACTTGTTAGAACTTGCTTTCTCACACCATATAAGTTTTGTATGCCTTTGATATCATCTTGATTCAGAGCAGTTTTTCCATACAATGGAAACATAAGTGAACTATTATCCAATGAATGACCTAAACCTAAGACGTGACCAATTTCATGTGCCAAACTTGATAAAAAGTTTAGCTGATTGTCGGGTATTTCTCCATCAAGTCCATAGTACCAATTTTCACTGGAATCCATATGAATTTCACGACAATGATTGTCTTGTGGTGGGAAAGCGTGTGCCAAAACTTTACCGGAACCATCAAATGGGAAGTCGCAATGACCACTCATACATCTTCGATTATTACTATGATTGAATGATGCAAATGAAATAATTATATCTGGATTTATGGCATTCCTCTCAAATGTCAAATTTGCATGTTCAGACCACATTGCAAATGCTCTCTCAATCACAGGATTTACATCTTGTGCGAGTGTTGTTCGACTGTAGTACCATTTCAAAACGTGTTTATTCCAAGCGTTTTTCAGTATAAATGACTCTGGATAATCACTCATACCACATCTCGGTCTGCTCATAAACTCTAATGTTTCATTATTTTCAGCACCATCAACCGGTAATGAGTAGTTCTCCTGAAATTGCACCAATGCATCTGTTTGTAATGCATTCTCCATAGGTGTATAATATCCATATCTCATCAGATACTCTGTAACATTCACTTCAGCTGTGGTGAGGTGAAAGCACATCAAAATCATTAGATGTTTCATTGTCGCCCGTTATCGCTAAACTGATTAAAATTCACAATTCAAACCCCTTTTATAAAGTTTTTTTATTCAAATGATGTTTTGATACAAATATGACAGGCGAGTTTATATGTACAATATGGATCCTCATCATCGATTCCAGAATCATTGTTAATTTTTATACTAATGGATATATTGTGGCGATATTTATCTAATTCACCCAACAGGTATTATTTTTTTAAATTCAGCTACTTTTCAATGTGAATCATCTTTATATGATTGAATTAAACAAAACCTGTCTTGTTGAAAACCACAAAGCAAACCGATCCTGAATTTATACCTGAAATTTTATAATCAGTGAACTAATACTGCAGGCTACATTTGTTCATTTTATTTTTATATAACCACAATTGCTTATGAGATGTTTTTGTTAATGTTTTGTGTTGTTTTGTTGTTTTCTTGTGTTCTTGTTTTCTTGTTGTCTTGTTTTCTTGTTTTCTTGTGTTCTTGTTTTCTCGTTTTCTTGTTTTCTTGTTTTCTTGTTTTCTTGTGTTCTTGTTTTCTTGTTTTCTTGTTTTCTTGTGTTCTTGTTTTCTTGTGTTCTTGTGTTCTTGTTTTCTTGTGTTCTTGTTTTCTTGTGTTCTTGTGTTCTTGTGTTCTTGTTTTCTTGTGTTCTTGTTTTCTTGTTTTCTTGAGTTCTTGTGTTCTTGTTTTCTTGTTTTCTTGTTTTCATGTTTTCATGTTTTCATGTTTTCTTGTTTTCTTGTGTTCTTGTGTTCTTGTGTTCTTGTGTTCTTGTTTTCTTGTTTTCTTGTGTTCTTGTTTTCATGTTTTCATGTTTTCTTGTTTTCTTGTTTTCTTGTGTTCTTGTTTTCTTGTTTTCTTGTGTTCTTGTTTTCTTGTTTTCTTGTGTTCTTGTTTTCTTGTTCTCTTGTTTTCTTGTGTTCTTGTGTTCTTGTGTTCTTGTTTTCTTGTGTTCTTGTTTTCTTGTTGTCTTGTTTTCTTGTTTTCTTGTTTTCTTGTTTTCTTGTTTTCTTGTGTTCTTGGGTTCTTGTGTTCTTGTGTTCTTGTTTTCTTGTTTTCTCGTGTTCTTGTTTTCATGTTTTCTTGTTTTCTTGTTTTCTTGCTGTTGTAGTTACTGAGACTTGTTATTGAGATAAGAAAACCACATTCATCCTAAATTTAGAACTGTTGATAAGAGGAGTGTGACGTTGATAAGGCTGTGGTTGGTGTGATAAGAAACCCACATCCTGTTTACTGTAAGTAAGTAAGTAATTCCTTTATTTAGCATAATAGCTACAATGTTTCATACATAATAATAATAACCTAAGTATAATATAAAAATAAACATTGAATAAAAATGAAGAACAACTGTTTGAAAAATACAAATCTAAAAAAAAAGATACAAAAAATAGGTGTATATGAACGTTACAATATCTAAAAATGAAGTATAATATGGTCTTTTAGTAAATTCTTAAATCTAGACAGGTTATCACAGTTTTTCAAAACAGTAGGTAGCTGTAGTCAGGTAACAATTTCCTCTTGATTTTAAAAATAAATATAAAGACATCAAACACAATTTTTTGTTTCACAGACAACATATTGAGAACATTCAGCATTATCACAATGGGTGTATATTTATCACATTTCAATATCAGTCTCATTGCTCTATTCTGGATTTTTTGTATGAAATCAGTCTTGTACTTAGGTAGGCCATACAATAATGTAGAACAGTACTGTAAATGCGGAGCTGCGATGGCATTATATAACAATAGTTTTGTATGGGTGGATAATTGTTTACCTACCCTAGTAATGAAGCCTACTTTTTTAGAATATTTTCTCATCACGAAATTACAATGAGCATGAAAGTTCAGATGCTGGTCAAGATTGACTCCTAAATACTTAATTTCAGCTTCGTGTTCTATTTTTACGTAGTTAATAAATACTCCTATATTATTCACATTTACTCTGCTGAGTTTTGACTTTTTCCCATAAACACAGAATTTAGTTTAACCCAGGTTGAGACTCAGCTTATTACTGCACAGCCAGTTGAAAAGTCTATCAAGTTCACTGTTCATTTCAGTTATTAGCATGTCCAAATCACTCCCAACAATGTACAACATTGTGTCATCTGCGAATTGCACTATTTTGCATTTTCCAGCCACATTCACCATGTCATTTATGTATAACAAAAATAATAGTGGTCCCAGTATAGTTCCCTGTGGGACACCAAAATTGACATACATTTTATCTGACAAACTATTGTTGAACTGTACACGTTGTTCTCTGTTTGACAAATATGACTTAAACCATAACAGAACAGTGCCCTTGATGCCTAAATGTTCTAGCTTATGCAATAAAATATCTCTATCAACAGTTTCGAAAGCTCTTTTGAAATCTAAAAAGACTGCCAACACAAATTTGCTTTCGTCGATAGCTTTGAGGAAATCATCACAAATATTTACAAGGACAGACTTACACGAATAGTTTTTACGAAAACCTGACTGACTAGAAACAATTATTTGGTTATCATCACAGTGTTTAATAAGTTGGTTTTTTACACATAACTCCAAAACTTTTTCATACGTGGGAACGGTATTTATAGGTCTGAACTCATCGTGCTGCTTAGTATTAGGAACTTTTGGTATGGGTGTAACGGTCGAAATTTTCCAGTTCTCCGGAAAAATGCCAGTTGATACTGTTGATAAAAACACCGCATTCAACCTGAATTTAGAAATGTTGATGAGAGTGTGACGTGAAAACCACATCCTGTCTACTGGTGATAAGAAAACCACATTTGAGCTAAATTTAGAAGCGTTGATACGAGTGTGTGACGTGAAAACCACATCCTGTTCACTGATGATAAGAAAACCGCATTCAGGCTAAATTTAGAAGTGTTGATAAGAGGAGTGTGACGTGAAAACCACATCCTGTTAACTGTTGATAAGAAAACCGCAGGCTGAGACTTGTTACTGATAAGAAAACCACATTCAGGCTAAATTTAGAAGTGTTGATAAGAGTGTGACGTGAAAACCACATCCTGTTTACTGTTGATAAGAAAACCGCAGGCTGAGACTTGTTGTTTTTGATAAGAAAACCACATTCGAGCTAAATTTAGAACTGTTGTGGTTGGTGGGAAAACCACAACGATGATGACGATGATAACACTTACCCACAATACTCAACTTATTCAAGGCTTGAATCATGAACTTTTTTTGTTTATAGAATGTAATGTCATTCCCCACTCCACACTCCCCACTCCCCACTTAAGACCCCCACTCAAGACCCCCACCCCCACTCAAGACCCCCACCCCAACCCCCACTCAAGACCCCCACCGAGGACCCTCACCCCAACCCCCACCAACCCCCACACAAGACGCCGACGACGGATGACGTCACATCTCGCGCATTCACCATTTCATAGCAAATTTGATCTAGAAGTGGGTTAGCCCTAACTACTCACGTTATAAAATAGTGCCAACATTATACATAGATTTAAAAATATATATATATATTTTTGGGTGTGTTTACTTTTGAAAATGATAATTTTTGTTTCAGAATTGCGAGTGTTTTATTCGTTCTCCTTTCAATAATCCCCGTCAATCGATACATTATAATAATAATTAAATAATAACATACCAATATTATTAATAATATTCATTATTTGCTGTTATTTTATCAGGAGATATATTTGATGAAATAATTTTTCATTTATTGGTATGCATTTATGGTGGGCCATAGTTCCGGTTCATTGATTTGTTATGCATTGAGGACGATGTTTTTTCCGGTTTGATTTTTTCATAATATTTAAGGTATGGTGTTATTTCCGGAGAGGTCATTATAGTCAACGCAATGGCTTGCAAGAAGAGATTTTCGTCAGTGAGTGATATGTTGGTGAACCACGAACAGAAGACTGTAAAGTTCAAGGAGGGATATGAGGAGTTGCTGACTTCAATTGTCTAGTGCATTGGGGCCGATGGAATCCCTCGATCTGGTTGATTGTCTGCTATTAAGGGTAAGGTTCTGGAAAGAGATTCCACTCTATCTAAATCTTTTCAGGTTCGAAGTTGCAAGTAGGTGGAAATGTTGCTTAAGAAACATGCCTATCTTCTTGAGCAGGTTCCTGAAATGGTAGTGGAGGCGTTTTCTTCTTCTTCCCCTCTAGAGGATGAAGAGGTAGCATCAATACTATCACCAGATGAAGGTCTCCAGCCGGAAGCAGACTTACATCACTGCTTCCAGGATGGTACTTTCTCAAGTGTTGGAACCATTGGCCAAGGGAAGAAGAAAAATATAAATGGATTATTATCAGGATGTGCAAATATGATTCATGACATTACCTTTTATAGATAGAAATTATCTTATTTTTATAAAGTATGATTAAAATTATGTTTTCTTTATGTATCACGATTATCTATAAGGTTTCTCATTGATTATGTATAAATACTGTTTTGTAGATATGCTCTGTAGTTTTGTGGCTCATTCATTATTTACCAGATTGAAAAGTGTTCTGTGTTGAGTGATTAAATAAAATTGGTACTACTAGTTTTGTTTTTCTGGAAATCCATTTCGTTTTAGACTGTTTATAAAAGAACTCATAGAGCCTGTATAAAAATTGTTCTGTGTTGGTTGACCGGATAAAAATTATTTTATTAGTTTTTTTTATATATTTTAACTAGCAACATAAATTTTAATCTGTTATTTTTCGAAAAAGATTTTTTTCACTCGATTTTTGGATTATTAATCCTGTTTATAGGGCATGTCATAGAGCCTGTATAAAATTTGTTCTGTGTTGGTTGGCTAGACAAAAACTATGTTAATTTAGTGGAAGTTTCTTTGTCCAAATAGTGTAAAGAAGGGGGTTTTCGTGGCGTATGGACAGAAAGAAAAATGGGAAAAGTTGGCACCAGGCGGGATTGGAACCCACGACCTTCGTCATACCAGGACTTTTTTTTTTTAAATAAAAAAATACCAGGACAACGCTCTACCAACTGAGCTACCAATGCCTATGAGCAAAGCCAGCCCAATGCAAACTATTCTCACTTCTAGGATGTAAGTTTAAAGGTTATGGTGAACAACCTTCGGCGGTTACAATCCATTGGAGGTGTTATATGGGGGTAGGAAGAATCACACACATGTTCGAGGTTATATAGGAGTCTTTTTCACCTTCAACCAAGATGCATCGTCGACATACAGTGTGTCCCAAATTCGTTTCTCTATACAGGGATCTTGGCTCTTATTATACCTACATCAAAGGTTAAATGGGGAAAGTTTTAGAGGAAACTTAGTGCATTCGATATTTGGTTCCAGATTTGCGATCGCTCAATTGGTTTTGGAAATATCGGCGAAAAACCGAAAATGGCGGATTTTGTTTTTTGCCAGTAAATCCGAAACGGCTAATTGGACAGCTATGAAAATGTGACATTATCGGGACACTTTCTTAAGACGAATAAAATGGTGTGTATAACATGTCTCAATTGCCTTTTGTTCTTCCGCAACCCGCCTCAACTTTCATTTTTCTTATGGCCGCCATATTGGATTTTTCGATTTTTGGAAAGAGTGTAAAATTTCCAGTCTAGTGATGTCCCACAAGTGCATAAAAGATTTAAGTATCATCAAAATATCACACTTCGTAGCTGGGACTCAATCTTTTCTAAGGAGGCCATGATTTATTTGTCGCAAAACATCATTAATAGGTACTGTATCAACCTAAGGTCACCTTATTTGGTGTGCAGCGAACGTGTTGAACTCATTGAATTTTCAATAGAACATGGACGTAAATAATGACTTCTCAACGAGTCTATGAGTGTATTGAATAAAAAGTCAGAAAAATCATTGTTTATTCAATCAACACTTAAGCTTTTGAATAACTTACAGGTAGATACAAATATATTGAAAATGAAAATACTGTTATTTGCATCGAGGCATTTTTGACAATTAGTAACTGTTTTTCGTACAACCCTCGCAAATATGTTTCTGTGGATATTTGTATATGTGTCAAAAACATTGTGTCTCAAGATTTCTATAGTCGCAGGAGGATCAAATTCAAAGACCTCATTCTTTGTATGACCCCAGAGATAAAAATCCAAGGGAGAAAGGTCGGGGGATCTAGGAGGCCAGGGTATTGTACCATTTAATGAAATGATCCTTTCCTCAAACTGCTTTATCAAGAAGTTCCTGACTTGAATGGTGTTGTGAGCCGGACATCCATCCTGTTGAAACCAGGTTCTTCTGAACTTATCTTCGGTTAGAGTAGCTTGTAATGCCGGCACAACCTGATTTCGAGAAAGCTCTAGGTATCTCTGTCCGTTTAGGCTGTAGTCAAATGAAAATGGTCCTATAAGTCGATTTTCTAAAATTATTGATTGATAGTTGCCCAATTGAGAAAGGTAAGTTGAATCAAATTACCAATGACCCCACACCAAACGTTAAACCCAAATCTGGTCTGTAGACGTCTCACCGCCACTTCGTGAGGGTTTTCCACAGCCCAATGATGAGTGTTCTGCTTATTAAAAACTCCAAATTCGCAAACCTACTTTTATCGGACCACAAGACATGAATTACAAAATCGGGATTGTCATTACACTTCCTTGTATACCACTCACAGAAGCGCATTCGTTTTGGAAAATCAGTTTCTTTAAGTCCTTGAACTACTGTGGGTCTGTATGGATGGCACTTATTCTTTTTTAGCACTCTCTGTACTGTTGATTTTGACACACCAATTTCTTGTTCCACAGTTTTTACCGATTTACTAGGGTCTTCGTTGACAGCTTGTAAAATGTTTCTGTTGCGATTTTCATTTTCAATGTTGTATCCGCTTCTATGTTGTTCGAAGCCCCCAAAGTTGATCAAATTAACAACCATTTTTCTGAATTGGGTTTTATGAGGCTGCCGTCGTTCGGGGTACATCTCCAAATACCTTGCTGAGGTAATGTCGGCATTTCTCTGTGACTGCAAGTACAGCGCTAACATATCCAACTTTTTTTCATTCGAATAGGGAACACCGGGCATTTTTAATAGGTTTCGACAATTTGTTTATCAGATTTATTATTTTAATGACAGAGAAGCGTACTACTATTTACGTAAACACAACTTTCATACTGCCAGCAAACACACTGACGTCAATTTCAGGTGATTCTTCGTCATTCGACGTCATCTTACCAAAATGGGACGTCATATTGACGTGACGTTATTTCCGTCGATTCGACATTTTTAAAAGAACGTCGTAACGACGTGATTAGTAAGTGATTAATAATGACCAGACACCGAGTCGATTAAGTATTAGACATAATTTACATATAACTACCTACGAACTTGAAAGTATCTTTGGAATATTTTTTGAAATTGGAAAATATCATCAGAGCCAATAAGATCACTAGTAATCATTATGCACCAATAAAAAAAAATCATTAAGAGTCTGCATTGAGAAACAAACTTTGCATAAGTAGGTATTTCGCCATTTTGCATTATTTGATAACGTGGAATTGAAGCTACGTTTCCTGATTCTGATTTCCGATACGGTTATTTCTGGTTTTTGTTCGATCTTATTCTTTTGCTTATCAAATTTTAGGTTCTGGATTTCGAATTTCGAATTAAAGTTGGGCATAAATATCCTTGTTCAGTGCAGTCAGTACTGTTATTATATTGTCTAGAGAAACGGTCTTCTATAAATCAGATAATTTCATAAGATTATGGGAGAATCTAGCTGTTGAAAGGCGCCAAAGGCGGAGAATTAGGAATGAGTCGTTGACAACACTGAACTTGAGTAGATTCAGATCGTACAAGACGACACGACACGAGCAACAACGAACGCACCGAAGACAATAAATTAACTGCAAGCCGGCCGGTCGGGCGCCATCATTCATCATTAATCTTCATCTATTCATTGTGATTGATGCGAGTTGCTTTCAAATTGTCCGTCTATTCTTGTATAGAATTAAGTGCGAAGTGCGTTTATAATAACTATTATGTATAAATGTGTGTGTAGTGTCTGTGACTGCTGATTTTGTGGAGAAAATAAAAGGTATTTGAACCCAAAACGTCAAAATAAACAAGATTCCTTTTTGCTAAATATCGGCCTCGCATGTTCTAGTAAAATATTAGGTACGTCAAGATACACTTTTTCGTCTAACAAAATGAGGGTATTTCACGTTCTCAAACCACCATGGCGATGGATTATTTTTCCGCAGTGTATTTTGTACTTTTTTGCTAGTCATTTCCCATCAATGGTGGGTGCCGGTCGCCATTTAATTTCCTTCTGGAATCCCGGATTCCCAATCCCGCGGCAATGTTGTCACTGTTATTTATTATTATCATGTTCCCCGGACATTCTTTTCTGACAGGATGTTTTTTAATTAGTTTTGGTCAGATTAGTTTGTATCTTCAATCACGTTAATAAATAAATAAAATAATAACTCTGGTTAGTGCACCGGTATGGTGAGGTTTGAGTTATGTGGTATACCGGGTTAGTTTCCCGAAGCGAGGCAGAGGCTAACTTTTTTCCAAATTATAGATTACTTCCAACATTATTTGAATGGATAACTCTGGTTATGTGTATCCATACCATACCTTAACGTTAGGCTGGATAAATTAATAAATAAACAAAAATTATTTTTCATTCAATTTTTGAGCTAAAAGGTCGAATAAAAAATCATTTGTACTTAGTGTTTTCCGTAAACTTTAGAATGTAAGGAAATGTAATTTTTACTCATTCAGGAATTTTCTAATCTTCCAAATAACACCTGGTTGCTAAACTAAAAAAAAAGTGAAAAATAACAATATTTGGTATTCATCGTTAATAGGTGTATTTAGATATCTGAAATTAGTTTTCAACTCTTAGTCTTAACAACTACTTTTCTTGACAATTTTCGATTTTTTAAAAAATAAGTCGTGTTCTTTACTCTTGAGCAAATTTCATATTTTTTGACATACATACCTCGTATACTACTGAGAAAAATGTAGATCTGATGGTTGCAGCTCAGGTTTTAAAGCATGCAGAACTTTTTATAAAGAATAACTTTTTGTTGTAAAATTGATAATAAAAAGTTCTCCATATGCTGCGAACTTAGACACTTCGTATATTTATATTGAGGATAAAATGAGCTAACACTCGTCCCATTAAAAAAAACTATGTGATCTCAATAATTTTGACACTTTATAACAGTTTTTTTTTTTACGTTTTAGGTCAAAACATATTTTACCGCTATCTAAAATTAAAATGAACACTCTACGTGTACCCTGTATACAGGGTGTTTCAAAAAGAAACGTAAACCTTTCAGGAGGTGATTCCTGGCATAAAAATAAGAAAAAAGTTCATATAAACATGGGTCCGGAAATGTCTCGTTCTCGAGATATGGCCATTTGAAGGGGGGATGAGAAAAAGGGTTTTTATTCTACCATAGCTACTGGAAAAATGCAATTGTATTGAAAATCTGCAAATTGTCATAAAATTTCATGGCAAAAATGATGCTGTGAAAGAAAATTTTGTACGTCGTTCACATAGAGTAGTTTTTTTTTAAGAGGGGTGTGTTTTTCACTCAAAAACAAGACATTTCCGGACCCATGTTAATATGAACATTTTTTCTTATTTTTATGCCAGGAATCACCTCCTGAAAGGTTTACGTTTCTTTTTGAAACACTCAGTATGTATTTATTTTAATTTGCAACAGTTTTAAACGGCTCTAAATCATTTAGTTTTTGAGCTAAAATATCGAATAAATAAAGGAGTCAGTGTTTTACGTAAAGTTTTATGTTGGTGAGTCATTTTTTCTCTAAACTGAAATGTCAAAATTATTTACATTTTAACAAGGGTGATATTACTCTCGTATTTACCCCTAAAACTCAACCCCGTTAATATTATTGAGTAATGGCTCATTTCGAAGGCTTTTAAATCGTGATTTGAATTTTATTTGAATCTTCGCAACCCTGAATTCTTCTGAAAAAAAAGAAAAACGACAAATTCGGCCGTACCTAATGTTTTACCAGTCTCACCGTGCAGCTAAAATTCATTGGTGTTCTAAATTTTAGGCCAACAATGGCTTTTGTAGGCATCGAATTTTTGGAAAAAAACGGAGAACCAAAGTTGGCCTTAGTGAACCAGAAGTGGCTCACTCCAAAAAAAGCTGAAGTTTTCTGGCCTCCTGTTAAAACCCAAGAACGCTTTAATAAAGCACTTCAAAAAAGTGAGGAACCCGACGAAACAAAATGGGAGCTATACAAGGTCACACGGTCTTTTTTTAATTGTGGTAAGTGGTAAGAGAAGGGCATTTTTTAAGGAGTTGAATAATTCAAAACATAATAGCTGAAGCATCCCATCTAGAGACTTTATTTTAGGATTTAGAAGAAAACTTAAAATACCTACAAAAGTTGAAGGTTCTTTTGTGTATTATCTTTTAGATATATCGGCAAAAACAAGTGCGCATCGCAAAGTGGAAAAAATTGATACATGTTTTTTTAATGGAACATGTACATTGTTAGCTAAAATGAAATATCTTTTTTTGTCTAATTGCAAATATTTATACATTGATAATATTTGATCAAACCGTTTTCGAGATATTTTAGCTCAAATCATGAATAAATTGTAATATTTTTTTGTTTCCATGGTTTTCTTGAAACTTTTTTGAAAAATATTTGCAATTTATTTATAATCTAAAATAAATTGTACATATTTTATCAAAAAAGCCATGGATACAATTATAAATACTTTACAATTTATTTATAATTTAAGCTGAAATATCTCGAGAACAGCTTGATCAAATATTATCAATATATGTAATATATGTACATGTTTATATATTTGGAATCAGGAAAAAAGATCTTTCATTGTAGCCAATGCCAATAGTATACAGGGTGTTCCATTTGAAAAAAAACATGTAGTTGCTATTTTTCCACTTTGCGACGCGCACTTGTTTTTGCCTATATGTCAAAAGATAATATACAAAATAACCCTCAACTTTTGTATTTAGAGTTTTCTTCTAAATCCTGAAAAAAAGTCTCTAGATGGGGTGCAAAATTTTGGAAAAGTCCCTGTACAGAGTGTTGCCACTGTTATTATTTTCATGTTCCCCTGACATTATTTTCCGACAGGATTTATTACTTTGTTTTGGTTAGATTACTTTCGATCTTATTCAATCACGTTAATAAGTAAACAAAAGAATACATCTGGTTAGTGCACCGGTATAGTGTGGTATGGGTCATTATATTATATAATAACCTCGATAAACACTTATACCCTATTATTTCGTACAATTAAACAAAAACCTTTAAAAAAATTACCGTCGTCCATCTAATTTAAAACCGAAGTTAATACATACCTAAAAATCGAGTTTTAAATTTACTATCATTTTTTTAAGATGACTTTGAACAAGCCACCAAAAAACTAAAATTGGCTGAGGTAACATCGGACATCCCCAGTGAGATCAATTCAGATGAGGAAAACTTTGCTGATATAGAGAGAGACAAAAAGAGAAGAAGAATTAGGCCTAAATTTTTTGGGTCAGACGATGACGAAGAAGGTTTAGTTAGACCTCCACGAATTAAAACTAAAATATACGGAGCAGGAAGAGGTGCGCAAATTATAATTCTTAGTAAGAGCCGAGATACAGGCATTATAATTACATTATATACAATTTAAACATTTATTGATAACCAAAAATTCTTAAGAAGATTTTAGAAGCTCTGCAACGAGTCGTCGTTCGACACCAAATATTGAGAGCTCAAATTTTATGCGGTCTGACATTCAGTCAACACCTCCAGCAACATCGGAACCCACCTACTCACGTCTCCCTGATTTGAGTTCCGCAGGAAGTACTTCAAGTGTTGTCGGAAATATAAATGGTTTGTTTGAAAATTAAATTATTTTTCCATGTGCTTAATAATTAAATTGTGTATTTATTTTTAGAGCATGAAAATCGAGATGAGTCTCTCCTTGGCATTTTGCTCTATGTAAGAGAACAAAACGACAAAATATTGTCAATGTTAGAAAATTTATCAAAACCAAACTGCACGTCAAACGTTGAACAAAAGTTGCCTTATTTGCCAGTTTCAACAAATGAACCATTACTTACAGTTGAGGAGTTTCTGCTTGAAGATGAAAACTTTAACAACTTGGTATGTGACTATACTTTTCTCCTCTAGGTTTTTCTTAAACAACAATGAGTGGCATGAATAAGGAAAATTAGATCCTCTAACACACACTTCGTCGTTTTTTATAAAGTCTACTAAGATTACTTCAATGAATTTAAAAAGCATTTGCTTTTTCTTTATTCATACCACCCAATATAATAGCAAGTGCTTTTTCATACCTCTGCATTTGCTCATATGTAAATTTTGGTTTTAGACAACATATTTCACAACACTAGGCGGAAAAGATCTATGTAGCAGAGTAAATGGAATACTGAGACGCTGCTTAACAAATGAAATCAGTACACGATATAGCTTTTATGGTAAAAGACAAGAAAAAAAAGCCTTTTGTGACCTGAAATTGAAAGAAGTCATAATCCGTGAGTTTATCAAAAATGCAAGTACAATTACCTATTTAAAGTTAAAATTTTAATATATTTAAGGTGCTGTCAAAGTTGGAAACCCTACAGGAACTGAAAGAGAGATAGAGGACCACATTAAAACATGGTTAAAACATGCCCCTCAAAGGTTGAAATTTGAGAAAAGGAAATAAGTACGAACTAAAGTCCAAAAATGAGTGCAAAGAAAAAAAAGTCCATTGTTTCAAAAAGGCAAATGTACAGACGTGTCCAGTTGTACAGGCTGAAAATAAAGAGTTTAAAAGTTACTAAAAATGTATCGGTGAGTGAGGTGCAGCCACAGAAAATGTTAAGTGATACTAGTAGTACATCTAGCATTAGTGATGATTCTAGATCCGTCGTCAATAATTTTCCTCTCAGTCTCTCTAGAGTTTTTTTAAATGATGAAATCTCGTGCAATGCTAATATTGCAAGACTTTCTTCTTATAAAAATTGTTCAAAGGTTGGATTAATTGAACGTCTCAGGAACTGGGCCACCTCTCCTGGAGTAACACAGACAAGTATTACAAATCTTCTACATATTCTTAACGAGTATCATCCCGACTTGCCATTAGATTGCAGAACATTGCTAAAAACTTCCAGAACTGTTTCAGTTACATCTTTAGAAACAGGTACATACTGTCATATTGGGCTATATGAGGGGATAACCAATATTCTGAAACAAGAAAATATGCCGCTTCCTCCAAATATAGAATTATGTTTTAATATCGACGGGTTACCATTATTTAACAGTTCTGTTAAACAACTTTGGCCAATATTGGGTCAGATCAAAAATATTAAGTCAAATCCATTTCCTGTTGGAATTTTTTATGGAAACTCAAAGCCAGTACCACTAAATTCTTATCTTGATCAGTTTATTGATGATTTAAATGATCTATTACAAAATGGTATAGAATTTAATAAAAAAAAACATACTGTTACCATACAAAGTTTTATATGCGATGCTCCTGCACGCGCATATATCAAATGTATTAAGTCACATTCCGGATATTCCAGTTGTGAAAAGTGTAGTATATATGGTGACTATATTGATGGAAGAATTGTTTTGGCAGGTCATGCACCTAAAAGGACTGACCAATCCTTTTTTGATCAGTTAGATGAGGATCATCATGCAGGAATATCACCTTTAACAAATTTACCAATGGGGCTAGTTACCCAATTTCCAATAGACTACATGCATAATATTTGCTTAGGTGTTATGAAAAGGTTTTACATTTTTGGCTGAGTTCTCCAGTTCGCTTTAAAGTAAGGTTATCAAATTTTAAAGTTCAAACAATATCTGAAAAGTTAGAGTCTTGTCGTCAATACATACCTTCAGAATTCAATAGAAAACCCCGTCCTTTGTCAGAGCTTAGTAGGTGGAAAGCATCAGAATTTAGAAGCTTTCTGTTGTATATTGGTCCACTTGTATTGAAAGATGTAGTTAATATTGCTGTATATGAAAATTTCCTTATACTTCACTGCGCCATTTCTATACTTATTTCCAAAACACATATTTCTATTTTGGGTTTGGATTTGGCTAGACAGCTGTTACATACTTTTATAAGTCATTGTGAATCTCTATATGGTCGATCGTTTTTAATCTACAATATACACATTCTATGTCACCTTCCTGATGACGTTGAAAAATTTGGTCCATTGGACAATTTTTCAGCTTTCCCATTTGAAAATTATTTGGGCCAGGTGAAAAATATTGTCAAATCAACAAGAAATCCTCTTACTGAAATCTACAATCGTTTATTAGAAAGGCAAAAATTTTCATTCATTCATCGCGAAAATGTCACTATTGTTGCCAAATGGCAACATAATTGTGGTCCTC
The DNA here is from genome assembly GCA_958502075.1 of Orchestes rusci. Classification (NCBI taxonomy): domain Eukaryota; kingdom Metazoa; phylum Arthropoda; class Insecta; order Coleoptera; family Curculionidae; genus Orchestes; species Orchestes rusci. The sequence goes on along the minus strand of OY293313.1, from coordinate 16,227,749 downwards.
TGCCAAAAGATTTTAGGGAATGGCAACAGTATAAAAAACTTTTATTCCATGAGATAACATTTTCAACAACATTTCACAGCAAGGCAAATTGTTATTTTCTTACTAAAAATAAGAAATATGTTGTTCAAATTGAAAATGTTCTCCAAAATTTCAAAAAAGAATATTTGATAATTGGTAGACGGTTTATCTCATATAAGTCTTTTTATACTTACCCCTTTGATTCTTCAGATTTAAATATATCATAAGTGTCAAATTTATCCGCAAATTATGAAGTTTGGCCCCTTAGTGAAATAGCTGCCAAATGTATTGTGTTACCTTTTATAAATATACCTGAAGACATGTTTGTATCAATGCCTATAGTACATTCTCTTACCTAGTTTGGGTTAACAAACCATAAAGTTTTTTTTCCTGACTAGATTTGTAATAAAATGGCTTCCCAATCTGATCATTTGGATTTTTTTGTAACTATATATAATAATTGATTCCCTTCACCGCTTGAGTAAAGATTCATCCATCTGCTTTAGTCGTTAATAGAATGTCTACATTTTTTTGAACAAAGGATTTGAAGTTTTCTCACTGTTGATTATAATTATTGCTTTTGTAATAATTTTTTATTATATGAGTTTGTTTTTTTTTATTTAAATTTGAAAGATGATTATTTTGTGACACTCTGTTTTCCTTGCAAATTAACATTTTAAATATTCTTTGGGAAATAATCTTCTATCATAAAATTTTGACAGATATACTCAAAACAGTATTTTAGATTAAGTGTCTGTTTATTACTTATTTGACGAACTTAGTCCATTTTGGTATGTTTCTTTGTCAACAATATGATACACAGATATCGTTATTTTTTTATTTCATATTGTAATAAGTAGGATATATTATATTACAATAATATTCTACTTTGTGTAAACTAGTTGGTTATTTTTTTGTTATCTTCAAAATCAGAAATATTGTTTCTGTTAGAAATTGTGTATTAGATTTTAATAAATGTTTAAGAATATTCCCGCTTTTGATTTGAAGTAGATACCTGATAAGACGATAAATTCAATTATTTTTTATTGCGATTAACCAAATAGCTAAAAAGCTTTGTAATCTAAACGACATATATGTTATTAATTGAATCTATATATTTTTTTCGAAAACTTGTTACAATTTTCGTTCCACTTTAAGGTATTTTGAATTTGTTTTGGAGTATCAAGGACCGCCTTTACCGTCAATTTCAAACACGATTCTAGTTGCGATTAACATATGTTTTACGACAAATTACCAGAATCTAAACATTAGCCGCTTTGTCTTACACATTATGTTTATGAGAGAAACAATCACCTCTAGAAAGTTCATTTTTAAATCAGAACAAATGATTTGTAACAAAATCTGGACTAAAATGCAGATTTTCCATTAAAATATCAAAAGTTCGTCACTTTCCTGTCTTACCGGAGGTGAAAATAACCATCCAGCGATTGCAATTGACAGTACACTCCAAAACAAATTTAAATAGGTACCAGAAGAAAAATTGTTAAGCTCGTGCGGTTTTTGAAAAACACGTACCTTATATGACGACTTATTGACGTCGATGTTACGTCACTTGTATGAGATCGATGTTACGTCACTTTTGTGACGTCGATATTACGTCAATTTTATGACGTCGATGTGACTTTTGCCCGTCATAATGACGTCAAACTTACGTGACTATGGGACGTCACTACGTCACAAATTCGACCTAATATCGACGTAATTATTACGTCAGTGTGTCACGCCATCTTTCGACAGAATTATTGAACGACATATCAGAACCTCCTAGGATTTTGCTTATAAACCAGTTTTTGGTCAATAAATCATGACCTCCTTAGAAAATTGAGTCCTAACTACGAAATGTGATATTCCGAAGATACTTGAATCTTTTATGCACTTGTGAGACATCACTAGACTGGAAATTTTACACTCTTTCCAAAAATCGAAAAATCCAATATGGCGGCCATAAGAAAAATGAAAGTTGAGGCGGGTTGCGGAAAAACAAAAGACGATTGAGACATGTCATACACACCATTTTATTCGTCTTAAAAAAGTGTCCAGATAATGTCACATTTTGATAGCTGTTCAATAAGCCGTTTCGGATTTACTGGCAAATAACAAAATCCGCCATTTTCGATTTTCGCCGATATTTCCAAAACCAATTTTCCGATCGCAAATCTGAAATCGAATGCACCAAGTTTCCTCTAAAACTTTCTCCATTTAACCTTTGGTGTAGGTATGATAGGAGCCAAGATCCCTGTATAGAGAAGCGAATCTGGGACACACTGTATAGCGACTCTAGCTGGTATCGGGGTTGACACCCTAACCATCGAAATTAAGCCAATAATGTAAATGTGAGGGAAGTTTCTTTGTCCAAATAGTGTAAAGAAGGGGGTTTTCGTGGCGTGGGGACAGAAAGGGAAATGAGAAAAGTTGGCACCAGGCGGGATTTGAACCCACAACCTTCGTCATACCAGGACAAGAACTATGTTGTCAGTTTTCTTTTTATACAGGTAAGAATTCCAGACAAAATATAAATGCTACCTCTTCCCATAATATTTTTCCGAAATTTGATTATTGACGGAGTTACAGGTTACAGGGTGTTGAAGTTTCTGTGCTACACTCTTTGCGACTTTTGACCAAATATTTTAATTATCTCATCCTTTTGACATAAAAAAGGGATACTGGGTACTTTAGTTTCGATAAATCTAACCGTTTTCAAGAAACAAAAGTAGTATACCTTTTCTATGTCAAAAGGTTGGGAGTTGGGAAAATGAAAATATTGACCCAAAAGTCGCATACAGTGTAGCACAACAAAGTTAGTACCATTCAAATCAATGTGGGGCCCTCAACAAAATACGACAAAACGGTGGGCAAATTTGAATTTCTCATCCCGATAAAGCCCAAGATACAAGATTTCGTCAAAACAGAAAGTTTAACACCTTGTTACTTTGTTAATAAGCAATTTTCGAATGTGATGGGAAAAAGTGGCATTTATTTTTGGTCTAGAGTCTCCCCTGAACTTTTTGCTCGTCATTTCCGGAGACCCTGTATATTCTTTCTAGCATCATAGATTTTTGTTTGTCAACTTTTCGAGAAAATTGTTTTAACTTGATAATTTGATGAATTATTTATAATACCGTAGCCGTGTTGCAGTATTGCCAAGATTCCAGAAGTAAAATCCCGGAAATAAAGTACTAGACAAGGTTGGTTTATTCTAGTTTATTCATCATAAACACTCGATTAATGGAAATGAACACCTTCTAGGTGATCAAATGTATCCCTACTCGACGACTATACTCTGTTTCTTAAGTTATATCGTTCCGTTTGCGTGAACACGAGAGGTTCTTTTGGTCAATTCAAACTTCCCGCCTCTGATGGTGGTTCTCGATAGTTCTGGGCAAGTTTTTCTACGGAAGTCTTTTTTTTGGTATTTCTCATCTGTAACCGTCCCGGCCTGAACAGAGCCATTTTATCTGTGTGCTGTGGAAGTGAATTATCTGTTCTGTTTCCAAGTTGTCACCTACGAAATATCAGACCTTTCTGGCCCGATTCGAGCACACTACTTTCAAGCCATAGTCATTGACGGAGGTAGCTGTACCACCGCATTCCAGTTACCCTAATTAAATTGGCCGTTTAAACAACCGACGTAAGCACCTTTTTCCTATTTGTGTTCCGAAGCTTATTCGATTTTCCTAGGGCTTTTTATGACAGAATATTTGCTAAACAATAATATGATGGGCTAGGCTGTGACAATCCCGCCATGCTCTGTCGCATGCCCATGTGAAGTTTCTGGCAATCATGGACCTCGCAACAGCTCGAGGATCCAAACGTCACCACCGCAACCCTAAATCCAAGACGTGGAAACATGTAGAGGAGACATGCCTAGTCCTCAAACACCGTACCTGCCGTCATTTCGCAGTAAGTGCCACTTGAAACCTGTCCACTCTCGCCTACTCGACGTCTACAACTATTATTCACAACGTTCTCACATTAACTTTCTGAAAGTCGCAATAATCTTACGTAATTATAAAAATATATATGTGGGTATAATCATGAGGGTGATTGTTCAAGTAATGCTCTTAAATGTTCTAATTGTGTTTTATCAAATGAAAAATATGGAATGAAACTTGATACGGCGCATATGGTATGGGACATAAACAAATGTGAAACTTATAAACGAGTGGAAGAAACACAAAAGAGAAAGTTTTTTAAATAGCAATTAGACAGTGATATTGTTTTTAATTCAAAAATTGTTTATTTTAACTGTCAGGGTTACATGAACAACAAGGACAATATATGTTTTTTAATTGATAAATGGAGGCCAAGAATGGTATTTTTAAGTGAAACTCATGTTTCCGTGGAAGTGACTGACTCGGAGTTGAATATTGACGGTTACCGGTTGGAACAGTGCGTGACAAACAATAAACGGACTGTGAGGTGTTATGGCTTTGTTCAGAAATGATGTTAAATACAAATTAAAAACAGTCAAGTGTTGTGACAATTATGTATGGCTCTTGTCCCTCAGTTTTACTTCCTTTGGTATAAACTATCTGTGTTCAGTACTTTATCATCCTCCACAGAAGGAAGACGCCAAATTCGTGGATTTTTTTTCGGAATATATGGATGAGGTGAGTGAATTTCAAGGCATTAATTACATATTTGGAGATTTCAACTTCGATCTGATGAAGAATTCCTTCTATGGGAAGAAAATCATCAATCTCATCTATTTGAATGGTTTCAATCAGATAGTTGAAACACCCACTAGAATTGTGAGCAAGAGTGCTACATTGATTGATTATATTATTACAAATGACAGAAATTCCAAACATCAAGTTCACTTAACACCCAAAATCAGCGACCATTCGATCTTGTCCGTTCTTATCAATGATAATGTAAGGGAGAACTTGGAAGTTACATTCAGAAGATCCCTCAAAAACTACAATCGTGATGACCTTCAAGAAACTTTGAAAGGAACTGCATGGTATAGCAATTCATCCGATGTCAACCTTCTAGCTGATTCCTTTATCAGTAGCTTATCGAACTATATTGATAAAATTTGTCCAGTTACAGAAATAACCATCAAACAAAAATATTTAAACAAAAAATGGATAAATAGTGAAATCAGACAATTAATGTATGAGAGGGATTGTTTATATAAGTCAGCTGTTTTTGAAAGTAATGATGATATCTGGGAGCAGTACAAAATAAAAAGAAATCATATTGTCAATTTGATCAGAACTGAGAAAGAAAAGTTTTACTATGAAACAATTGACGATAATAAATCCAATCCCAAAAAACTTTGGAAACATTTAAAAAGTCTTCTTCCAGATAAAAATCAAAAGGCTCCTGATGACATTCTTTTTGGGACAGACCTTATTATGGATGAAATTAAAATTGCCAACGAATTCAATACATATTTTATCGAAAGCATAAGAACAGTTGTTGCAAACATTCCTCAGCCAACCATCACGATTCCTCATAAAGTGTTTCCCATAAATATCGAATTTTGTCAATTTGATAAGTTAACGATGAGTGAGATGAAATCTATTTTGAAAGAAATGAAGAATGTTGGGGGAGGAGAGAATGGTATTTCCAAAAAGATCTTAAGTGATGCCGTTTATGTAATTGGTGATCGATTCCTAGACATTATAAATACCTCCCTGGAGACTGGCGTTTTTCCATCAGAATGGAAAGTTTCCACAATCATCCCTGTCCCGAAGGTTCCAAAGACCAACTTACATTCGGAGTTTAGACCAATAAATACTGTCCCTATTTATGAGAAACTTCTGGAAGAATGGGTAAAGGAACAACTACTCTTCCACTGTGATCAAAACCAAATTCTAGTCCAAAATCAGTCAGCTTTTCGTGTTAATCATTCGTGTGAGTAGGTTATTGTTAACATCTGTGATGACTTTTTAAAGTGTATTGATAAAGACAATCTAGTATTAGCTGTATTCCTGGATTTGAAAAGAGCCTTTGAGACTGTCGATAGGCACCTTCTTTTAAGAAAATTAGAAATATTAGGTATTAGACTTAAGGTTTTAAAATGGTTCGAGTCCTATTTATGTGATCGCAGACAAAAAGTAAAGTTCAAGGACAGCTTGTCGTCGTGCGCTGAAGTTGAATATGGTGTACCACAAGGAACGGTACTAGGTCCATTGTTGTTTTTGTTGTATATCAATGACATTGTGCATGTGCCAGATATTTGTAAAATAGTGTTATTTGCAGATGATACTATGATCTATGTCACCGGAAAAAATGTTATCGAGATGCAAACGGCTATAAACAGTGACCTCCATAATTTGTTCAACTGGCTGTGTGAGAACAAATTATGTTTAAACACCCAAAAATCAAAGTTTTGTGTCTTTGGAAAAAAGTCTTTGTTATCTCGGATAGATATGAGGAATATTAAGGTAACTATTGATAATGTAGATCTCTTATATGTAAATGAAATTCGATATTTGGGTGTAATATTGGATTCTAATTTGAATTTCCATTCCTATTCTGATTATGTAATGAGGAAGTTTTCGAAAAAGGTCGGCTTTATAGGGTTGGTGGGGGTTTGTCCCTTAATACAAAACTTCTGTTGTACAACACCATCGCTCTGCCACATCTGCAATATTGTTCCACACTTTTGTTCAACCTACCAGCCTACAAAATCGAGCAAATACAAAAAATTCAGAATCGTGCAATGAGGAGAATGTTGGAATGTGATAGGTATACACCGATAGATATCATGTTGAATGTGTTGGAAATGTTCTCTGTAAAACAAAAAATTATGTTTAACATATATGTATTTGTTTTCAAAATCAAACACAAACTGGTACCTGATTATGTATGTGATAAGATTAATCAATTTAGTGATGTACATGGTTATAGCACCAGGAACTGCGAGGATTTTATATTGTCTAATAAATGTAATACATCTCAAATGGCGAAATCCATACTTTTCAGAGGACTTTATGAATATAATAAATTGCCAAAGATTCTCAAGAACTGTGATAGAATAACTGAATTCAAGAGACTTATAAGACCGTATGTTTTGTCCCATTTTTAGTCAATTTTAATAATTTAGTTTATAAGTTTTATCTTTTTACAACAATTTTATTTATACTTATTTATTTGTCTTTATGTAATTATTGTGTTATCATTTCATTATTTCTTGATTCTGCTGCTGTCCATTTAATACTTACTTTGTAAACTTATTGTAAACTATATAGCGTTTGCTAAATAAACGGATTATTATTATTATAAATATTTTTTTTTTTTTTAAATTACCAAATTCGTTTAATCACTCACCTATTTGCTTCAATCATTCAGTATCGTATATTTGATCTACCGTTCATGAACAAATAGTCAATAATTCCGTACCTACTAGGGTTATGGAGATTCAACGGATTTAATTGCGTGGGGTTGCTTGTAGAAAATAGAAAAACACAGTTCAACGTTTGAATTTCAACAATCCGCAATCGCCATGCTGAGAAACTATTTGGCTCACGAACAGATCCGTATGACGAGTAAACTTTCATTGTTGTATATTATCATTTTAATTTATTTTATTATTTTTGGTCTGTAATATCCATATATTCTTTTGATTTAAATTATTTTGAAACCATACTGTAGAGATGGGCATTGATGCGAATTGTTTAGATTTAGTGCGCATATCATGGTTGGCCATCCCTGATTTAGATATTTACTTTTAACCTATATTTCCCCATTGTATATCATAGCCGTTGATTATAAATTGCATTTTGTACTGCCGTGATAATCAACAATTATTGTGATTAATGTGATTGATGTTTATCATAATTTTACATCATTATATCTTTTCCAAATTTGAACTCCGTGTGGAAGAGTGAACTTACCCTTATCTACCCTTCGGGGAAAACTTGATTAATTTTTATTTGGTTAAATCAATTGTTAAATGTGCACTTGCGATTTTCTTTCCCATCATCTACCCTAAGGAGACTGATATTGTGAAGCACCCAACCCGTCTTCACTGAGCTGGTCAAGTGTTTGGTTTCATTTTAACTTTAGGGGCAGAGAACCAAGCACACTAAACTTTCACCTTTCACTAAATTATCAAAAGATCCAAATCCCATCTGGATGCAGCCCCGGTCGTGATAGCCGTTTGCACTGATCGTAATATAAGTCCAGCTTTATTAAGCCGATTCCATTTTTTTAAGCGTTATTTAGTTTGTTGTACCGCACTGATTTTTTGACAGCCTTACTAAGCGGGACAAATGAAGTATTTTGTTCAATTTGACATGTTCAACCAACTTCACACGAGAAACTACAATTTGGCAGAATTGGTAAAGGTTATGAAATATTGTTTGTTCTGATCACAAAATGATGAAAAATTTGCACTTTAGTTAATATTCGATGGTATAGGCAGTTTATATAGAATACTCTTTGATCGCTCCATGCGGAACCTTTGAAAATCATGTTCCCAGAGCGATTTGCCTAGAATTCCTAAAATCAGAAACAAAAACCGGCCGAGAACAGGTTTTACGAGGGAGCTGGAAGCTGACATATCTGGTAGAAGAATTGTTGATATAGGACACTACTTATCCAAACAAATTTTGAATAATGAAAGGCATGAACCATTCGACTGCTCTCTAATAAACATGAAAGTTTTGAAAGAAAACAGAAATGGTTTAGCAACTGAATTTCTATTGAAATATGAAATGTGTTTGTTGGAGAGAACAATAACCTCAGAACCTACTGAATCTCGCAAAAATCTGGAGATGAACCCTTGTTTTCTTTTGCGGACTATATCTACAGGTGTAGGCTAAACCCAATTGAATAAAATTGCTAGTGCTATCAACATGTCATTGATGATTGATGTCGCCAAATACATTCAGCAGTCATCATGAAAAAGTTGCTTAGATAATAAGGGCATCAGCTTGGCTCACAATGAAAGATGCTGCAGATGAAGAACGATAGATTGCTCTAAAAAGGAATCAGACTGACGAAAATGGTATTCCCTGCATCACTGTGGTCACTGATGGTGCTTTGGCAAAATATGCTTACAATGTCAACTATGATTCTTCTTCTGGGGTGGTGAGTTAATCAGTTTTGATGATAGGGTAAACAGCCCAATTGTTGGCATTCAACCAATTATTGGCATCATCATTAGTTTTTATTGTTTTTCAATTTACCCGCCAGAATATTCTTCATAAATGCGCATGATTTGAAATCTGACATCCCAGCAGAATAACGGCTTGGCATCATTTGCATCTTCACCATTTAAACTTGCACGTGGATGTGGAAAATCTCTGATCATGGGTGAATGAAGTGTAAAAAGTGTGTTCAAGGTAAGTAGCATGCGTCAATATAAGCATTGTTTTCTTATTTGAGTACATTTTTATGCTATTGTGCAATTGTTTTTTGACATTATAAACGTTTTCTAAAGCTCATAAAAAAGTTAGGTTAGGTTTTCTGTTTCAATTTGATGAAGGTAGAGGGGTGCCAATAACTGGTATACAGTGTTGAAATTTTCTTATAATTGGCCCCTATGCCAACTATTGGTAGCTGTAAAATATTTTTGGGCCCAACTATCGACACCTCTTTTTTTTATTAGTTTGAGTTTAAATTTCCCAATTTATACTACCCAGGTGGGTATTTTTTGAAAAACTTTCGTATTATTACTTACGGCTAACAACCTAAACCATCTGTTTCAGATGCCGAAGAATAACCAATGAAATAAGAAAAAGAAACCAAAGACTTAAAGTGAAGATGCTATTCATAGAGCTCTCGATGAAATTAGAAATGGAGCAGCAAAAAAAACTGTTGCAAAAAAATACAATATCCCTAGAGCAACTCTGCAATTTAGATTAAGTTCAAAATTTTCTAAAGTAAGACATGGCCCTAAAACCCACCTAACAGACGAAAAAGAACATCAGTTGGTTGTATGGCTTTTGGAAAATCAACGCAAAGGTTTTCCCAAGAGAAAAATCGACCTTCAGTTATCAGTAAAGGAATTTATGGATGCTAATAAAAGACCTAACCCTTTTAAAGACAATATGCCAGGTTGGTATCTACCTTGTCTTTGTACTTGCTGCTTTTAGAATCCTATTCCTAATTAGTCATTTCGAAGACTGACCACTAGGTAGTATGCAAAACATTTGAAATTTTCAGGTGACCACTGACTCACAGAAGGGTGAGTTAATAGATTTCTTAGAAATAGCCAGAACACCCGAAAGAAAGGGAAAGAGAAATTCAGAAAAGGTGTCGTACGTATTGGTATCATCAGATTATAAAAAGCATCTGCAGGAGAAAGAGGATATAAAGATCCAAAAAGAAAGGAAGAAGGAAGAAAATAAATTAAAAAGAAAACTAAAAAGTGAAGAAAAGTTACTAGGAACACAACCTAAAAAAAAAATGAAGAAAAAAGGAGATGCGAATGCAGCAACTCTAAAGAAGTTAGAAAAAAATATCAATGACAACAAAAGTAAATGTCCACGAAAAAAATCGCAGCAGACAAGTAATCTTCCGAATTTAGAGATCGAAGACAAAGACAAAATGAAGCTGACAGGTTTACTACTGGAACACGATATAGCTATGGAACATATTTTTGAAGTTGAACCTAAAGGCTTATTTCAAAAAAGTCACTCCATTAGCCATGTAAGAGACTTGTTTGATACCTATGACCCAAATCTGGAAGGTTCCTCAAAAAAATCTTGTGAAAATATTGCCCCGAACGAAGAGACAATAAAAAACAACGTACTGATAAAAAAAGGTTTATGTTTTATTTGAACAGGGTGTCCCAACGATAGAGTAAAGTAGGTTTTATCATATAGGATATGAAAAATATCAATATCAATATGCGTCACAGGTTAGGGGTGTAAATAGCGCACATTCTGAAAATATTTGGAAACATACAGGGTGCGTCACAAAAGTATGGCACGAAAAAGTATGATTTTTTTGAATGGAACCCCCTGTATATTAATTGATATTTCAATTCTTTCTTCAATTTGGAACAAAAATTGTGATACAACTTATGTTCCTAAATTCAACCGTTATCGCGTTTTAAAAATGGCGTTTTTGCAACTTTGACATGCTATAAAACTCAAACTATTCAAGTTAGAGGAAAATGGTTTGCACCTTTCTATCTTAACTTTTCAAGAGCTCTTCTGTCATTTGGATAGAGGGTACCGTCAACTGTCAACTTTTTTCGGCACTTTTTGATATTTTTTCACAATAATGGATTTAATCTCCTTGAATAGCTCTTGAAAAGTTAAGATAAATATGTGCAATCCATTTTACTCTAACTTGAATAGTTTGAGTTTTATAGCATGTCAAAGTTGCAAAAATGCCATTTTTAAAACGCGATATCTCGATAACGGTTGAATTTAGGGACAAAATTGAAGAAAGAATTGAAATATCAATTAATATACAGGGGGTTCCATTTAAAAAAATTATACTTTTTCGAGCCAGACTTTTGTGACGCACCCTGTATGTTTCCAAATATTTTCAGAATGTGCGCTATTTACACCCCTAACCTGTGACGCATATTGATTTTGATATTTTTCATATCCTATATGATAAAACCTACTTTACTCCATCGTTGGGACACCCTGTACTTATAATATTACTTCAACAAATATTGGTATCAAATGTAACAACTGTAATAGAAATTTTCATTATAAATGTTTGCAGAAATACGATACTTATAAAGAGAATTTTCTTTGCAAAGCCTGTATCTCTACAACTCATTAGAATACTTCTCTAGAATATAAGTTATCCCATATGGTTCCATAAGGTCTCTCTCAAATGGATTTTATTCAACAATAATTAATTTGTGAACGGAAAGGACGCACTGCCTAGTTTGGATTTTTATTGTATTGATTTGTTTCACCCAGTATTATTATTTTGATGTGTTTGTGTTATATATTTGTTTTATTGGAGAAAGTTATTTATTTTTATATAAAAGTGACATTCATTAATAAAAAATACCATTATTTTGTGTTTGTAAAACCAATGATTTTTAATAAAATTCCTACGTTCGAAATTACTAGTTGCGTTATCTATGGTGCCAACAATTGGGAAATCTGGGGTGCTGATAATTAGGAATATGAGTGCCAATAATTGGGAAACGGACTGAATCTAACAGTTAATGATTTTTAATACATTTAGTCATATAATTGGCAAAAAATACAGGTGTAAGGAACTAAATCAGTGTATATCCTAGTCTGTTATACCATAAAACTAGTTATTTCATTAAAAAAATCATTTAATTTTCAATTAATTTGATGGCGATCCCTTAAAGTGCCAATAATTGGGCTGTTTACCCTGTTTATTATATGTCAACCTTTTTATTTGAACCTCAGAAAACAAGTGTATTATCAAGTTTCAGGCTTGTATCGTTGGGTACAATTCAGGAAAAATATTGTTTCTTGGAATCAGAAACAAATATTGTTCACTTTGCTCTTGGTATGACAATATGAAAAGAGAAATAACTGTATCATTGGGTACAATTCAGGAAAAATATTGTTTCTTGGAATCAGAAACAAATATTGTTCACTTTGCTCTTGGTATGACAATATGAAAAGAGAAAAAACTGAGCATAAATGCTTAAAAAACTGGAGTGGGTTTTCAACTTCCATGGAAACTGATATCATTGTGGAGGGCTTAATACAAGTATGGATATGTATAACATCAAATACAGCAGAATGATTGGAGACTCTTCAGTATCAGGAAAACTGTTGCATGTGAAACCGTATGGGAATCGTTTGGTGCAAAAGATTGAATGCTAAAACCATCTGCTAAAAAACTTTGCCAAAAAATAAATAGAGAAATTTAAGAAAGTACAATGTCGTAAACATATGTGAAATGAATATCTATATTTTTTATCATTTCAGATAAAGATCGGAGCCAATCAAATAATAGACCGGTACCTTTGACGTTGGGGAAAAAAATATTCGACAGAACTCAGAACTGCTATAGCCAAAGCTACAGAGCACAGAATCGCAGACAACAATGAAACCCATGGAAAGATAGAGCTTCTTAGACAAGATATTTCTAATGCTCGAGATCATGTTTTTGGTGAACATGCCAAATGTAAAGAGTTAAAATATTTTGAGTGTGAGCCTTGGGATAAGAAAGACTTAATATCAACAATGAAGGAGTGTGGACTCTACGATGACTTTCTGATAGCCCTAGGAACAACTGCTGTGAACAAAATCCCCAGAACGCCAGACCATATGTTAAATTGGATTCAATTAGTGAGAAGTACACTGATCTTGCTAAGGAGTATCCAATTTTTTCACGCGTTATGCCTACAGCATAACATGCAGATGCCAGTTTACTTGATAAAACAGTTATGTGCTCTAAGAACTTTAGCCTCTCATCTATGTGGATACCCAAGAACTTGACAGCCGATCTACCATCAATCATTCCATCACCCAACGGAATAATTTTGGACTTGAAGGAGACAAGTTTTGTTTCATCTATATTTAGTGCAAGATAATGTGCATCACACCATTGTTTTATTATCTTGGTGTCTCTGGAAACAGAGTAGCTTCTTAATTGGTGGAGTTAATATCGCGCCAAAGAAATGTTGTGTCATCCGCAAATAACGAAAACTGTCCTTCAATATCGATGTTCAAAATGTCAGTGATGTACAGGATGTACAACTAAGTGAGGTCGCCGGCCATATCTCCGTAAATCTTCATCCCACATTTTTGGAAAAAAAAAATATTATCAAAGTTGCCAAGAGAAATGGACAATTTGCATACATTTTCAAATGAGTTGAAATTTTATATACGTTTTCTAGACATTATTTGAAAGTCACTAGCGAAAAAATTTCTCCGAAATACCCAAAAATATACTAAATAAATGAAAAAGAAAACGCGAATTTCACTGCATGATCGCAAAAGAGGTGGGGCCATATCACCCTTCCGAGAGAGAGAGAGTCATCTCAGTTAATACGTCAGACGGCGATAGATAGTGTGTTCTGTGACGTAGTAGATGCTGATTGGCGCTCTTTAATCGGTGATTACTACATTATATGAGGGGTCGTAGGATGATTTTTTAAACATCAATGGCATCAGTACTTACTAATCCTTATATTTTTCATATTTTCAAAAAATGTGCAAATTGTCCATTGCTGAAAATATTTTCCATGTTCGTGCGATGTCCGCTAGGAGGCGTAATACAATAGTGAAATAGAAAATATAGGTTTTATTAAGAATATTGAACGGTGACCACCAGATAAATGATTTTATATTAAAGAAGGAGAAATTATGAACATTTTTCATATTAAACTTTTTTTTGTAATCTGTCAAATTAACGGTGGGGGAAGGGTCGAATGTTAATTTTTAAAATTGTTGATAACTTTTGATTGGCTTAACCGATTCCAATAAGCGTCGTTTTGAAGGATTATTGTTATGCTTTTTTATAGTGTAATAACACTACGAATTATTTTATTGCTAAACGGTAGAGGGCGCTTTCTGTTAAAATTCAGATGATTGGTTTACTTTGGAATTCGTGGTGTGTGGTGTGAAGTAGGGTTACTACGTTGTTGCCTTATTTTCTTCACGAGGACTCATATCGACACCTCATAGGCCAAAAGTCGTAACCCAAAAAATTGCTGAGAATGGGTTAATCCCAGAATTAGATCCCTAAATGAAAAATACATGAGTAGTTCAAAGGACGTAACCCACAACAATGCATAAAGATATAAAAACCTGAAAAATATGGATGCTGATTATTTGGAGTAAGCCATTTATGGTTATGTCAATAGATGTAACCATCAAACGTAACCCACTTGTAGGAGACAGTCCACATCGGCTATCTTGAGCTAAATGTCGTAAGCCACGCGGTTCAAGATAGTGTTGTATCAGATCAATCCCTTCATCAAAAACTCGATCATTTTTCAACCCTTGAAAATTCATAATCACCTGTCGATAAAAATCAGAGTTCTTCAGTCTCTTCCTAGATTTAAAAAAACCTTGAAAACCCAACTGGCAAATAAGGCATACTATAGCCTTGAGGATTTTTTTTCGGATATACTATAGTTTGCCCTGTCCTATTAATTGTCGTGTCTATTTTATACTTCTCAACGTTATTAGCGTTGTTAGTACTTGAATACCAAAATGTCCATATTTGTTATTTTTTTTCTGTGAATCTGAACATTTTTTTTACCTGTGCTTTGTCTATGAAACATGGTTTTTGACAATAAAGCTGATTTGATTTGATTGATCGTATATTCAGTTAAATTGGCATAGTCTTAAGACGCTGGTGTTCTATTCTGCATACATTATTTAGTGACCAAGCAGTACAAAATACAGCAAAACCAAGGATAAAGGTAAGTGAGAATTTTCTGAAATAAGCTGCATTCTCAGTAAACTCGCGAGCCAAAGAATATAAACAAAAAATGTGATTTTGTTTTGTTATTGTTTTGGATAGCACCAAACACCAAAGATTAAAGAGTGTGACACTGTGACTTTTTTCCTTCTTCTATCTATTGCTAAAGCAGTTTATCTTGTTTTAGAGCAAATTATGTCTCGATGTAAAAAAATGTTAGCTCTTGCTTCAGAAGAGATTACAACAACTAGGGATGAAAATGCACAATCTAAAATATCAAACCCTATTTTTTCAGTCAGTTCAGTAAAAAATAATGAGACACAAGAAACCAAAAGCAATGTTGCATGTAGCGTCAAAATTGGAGAAAATGTTGATAACAGTGACACAGATAAAACTTTCCATCTTTTAACCGCAGTACAACCAGTATATTGCATTACACCGGATCAAGAGTTAGCAGATATTTTGGTCAATAATTTTAGTCAAGATGAAGATTGCCCAACACAGGAAGAAGTTTGGTTCTGTAATTATTCTGATGCTCTTCTTGATTTAGTTTAATCAATCATCTAATTATCTCAGATATTGTTCCTTCCACGAGCACATTACCCGATGGAACCTGTGATTTATCGAAAGCTTATGAGAGTAACTCTTCTTCTGATAACCAAATACAATGTAGTCGTAATGGTACTCATGTTCCAAATGATCAAGAAACCCAAAGAGTGATTGATCATGAAGAGGAAACCATTAATAATCTAGAGAAGGAAGAGTTATCAAATGCTGCAGCTGAAACGTTCAGTCAAACCTTCAACATTGCAGACCCTCAGGAAGAAGATCAAATTGTGGGTGAAGCTGGTCTGAGAAAGAAATCATAAGGCAGTTTCAGATCTTATCAAAGAACTCCGCGCCTCTCTGGCAGACAATATACTCGGCGCAATAGAAAAGTAGTGGCAAAAAAGCAGATTAAAGTAAACTCATGTCTAAACAAAAAATGTCCGCATAGTTGTGCCACAGCATTTACAGAAGACGAAAGAAAGGCATTATTTAAAAGTTTCTACAGTTTTAAAGTTGAGGATGAGCAAAGATATTTTCTTTGAACATGCGTGAAGAGGATTCCAATAAAACGCCACTACGGGGCATCTGGTGAGTTAAGTCGCCGAAAATGTTCAAAAGCCTACTACTTTCCTCTAAATGGTGAACAACAATTTCTCTTGGCAACGCTTTGCATTTCACAAAAACGTTTATCGTATTTGGATGAAAACAGAACTGCGATAAATACTCCAAAGTCAGAAGGCCGCGGAAAGTTTGAACCAAAAAACAAAAATGTCGCTGATGAGTTGAAGGAATTTCTTAGCAGCTTACCGGCAGTTCCATCGCATTATTGCCGAGGCAAAACAACAAAACGTTACTTACCTCAAGACTTTAAAAACGTTGCTAATTTGTACAGAATTTATGTACAGAAAATTATAAAAGTTTCTTAACAGAAAAGTTCTTCCGGTCCTTTTTCAGAATTAAATATAATGTAGGATTTCACCTTCCTAAAAAAGACAAATGCTCGTTTTGTAAATCTCAAGGGCAACAAGAAGCCAATAACGTTGCTCTAAAACTACATCTTTCTGAAAAACAAAAGTCCTATGACGTTCACCTCAAGGAACAAAACCGTCCAAAACAGATCCAAATTTTATATGCACCAGTTTCGATTTACAAAAAGTTCTTAATACTCTTCATGGAGATAGTATGCTCCTGTATTATTCCCGAAAATACTCTTTCTACAATGAAACATTTCATGAATATGAATGAAATATGTACGATAATGACGATGTATCTCCAAATTGTTGATGCCCGAAACAGTGTAACACAATTAGCGCTGTTTTGTGATTCTTGCCCAGGGCAAAACAAAAACCGACAAATCTTAAGATGCATTGCCTGGTTTATTCGATCCAAATCAGTGAATATTCAATCAATCTCTATAACATTTCTACTGTCAGGTCATACGTATATGCCTGCTGACTCTGTTCATGCATCAATTGATACATCAATAAAAAAAAAGTTTGGGCTCCATCAGAATGGCCAACCATTATTCGTAATGCAAGGAATACAAAACCATATGAAGTGACGAAGCTATCATTTAACTGTTTCGAAGACTTCAAAGGATTGCAAAAAATAATTTTTCCAGACTGCCTCCGAAAAACTGACTCTGCCAAACAGCTTAAATTCAAAAAGCTGCGAAGAGTTACATTCGACAAGGAAAGTGACTTTTTAAAACTAAACTCTAGTTTTGATGATAACTAAGAATATGTGCGTTTAACATTACCAAAAAAGACTCAGCTTAGGCACTCCAAAAACGATAAAGGACCCACTCAGTTATACAAAAGTGAACTTTCAATTTCCAAAAAAAAATTCATGGATCTAGAGAATCTGGTTAAAAGAAGACTAATCTCAGATATGTACCATAACGAATATTTAAATCTGAAACCCAATTCTGAGGTGCCAGATGTTTTGCCAGAAACTGACGAGGAAGACGAGCTTAGTGAGGATGATGAGATACCTCTCAAGAAATTACAAAAGCACTTGCAAACTAAAACAAAAAAGTAAATTTGTAGAACATGATAATTAATTTTTCTGAAATTCTTTTTTTGTCTTTAACTGCTAAGATTAACCTGAGAACGTGTTTATGTATTGTATTTTTTTAAAATATTTGGTCTATTTCAATAAAATTTTCAAAAACAATGAGTTTTTTAATTAAAACGGCAAAATCTTCATTCAAGCCAAAAGATGTATCCAATCGGGTTACCTTCATTTGATATTATGACTATTTAAAACCCCACATTTTCTGCAGATATTGACGATTTGCTCAATTATTCAGTGTTTTCTTATTTAAATTTGCCTTAATAAATGATTCTCTAGTAAAAACACATCATATAATTCGGTTTAACCCATAGAGAAGTTGAAATTTGAAATGTATAAGGTTTTTTCGTCCTCCTTAAAAATTTACTTTTTGTGGCTCACGTCATTTGGCCAATGAGGTGTCGATATAATTACAATCAAACTTCATCACAGGTGAGTTCGTTTGATTCAGTAATTATTATTGTCGATAACTTATTATCAACAAGAACACGCCGGCTTGAGTGTATTTGGTGGCACTCTCACTGGCTAACGCTACTAAGTAGACTGCAGTATTATCAATTACTGACAGTCGAAAAGTTTAATAGTTAGCCAAAATTGATTGGTCCTGCTAGTTCAATATATAACTAGGTGATGTTCTCCATCATCAACTTAGTTAGAACTGCATTGGTCCTGGGGTTGGCGAAAAGGATATTACGGCCTACTTGCCGGGCAGTGGTTTGCCCCCCCACCAATACCAATACCAATACCAATATTATCAACAAGTTATCATCACAAACTAGCAACGTCGCAGCAAGTTTAAAAAAAAATTACCTATTCAAAATAAATGTTCAAAGCTGATTCTAACCCAATAATTACTTGAAGTATAAACTTGCGGAAGAAGAGTACGGACCTGTCCGGTTTATAACGTGTGTAAACAACACTCCGACATAAAACCCGAAATTACGGGCTGTGATGAGTTAGTAAGTGCACAAAGGGAGAAATTAGAGAAGATCAAAAACGCGGACAAACTGTGACATAATACCTCGCAGTAAGTCCACTTATAAACACTAAATTGAACAATCCATACTTCGCTAGGAGAATATACATAACCTCATTGAGATCGAAGCTGACCAAGGCAGGTTGTTGCTGGTAGGCAACACACAACACGGTACGGGCAAACACAGAGCCGGACTAAAAGAGATTTTACACTCATTACCAGCGGATACGAGTGATAAAATATATCTTTAAAAATGCCGCTAGGCAGCGGAACGGATACAGAAGAAGAGTACAAGAGAAAAACAGACCAGTTAGATGAAATGTACGCAAAAAAGAAGATATCCAGAAAAACATCACCTAAAAGCAACTTGGATAGAGGGAAAAGTGGAGAAGAAACCATGATCACGATGATGAGAGAACTCAAAACCCAGAACGGCGAAATGCTTAATGAAATAAAAGAAATGAGAAGAGAAGCGAGAGAAAACCAAAAACAAATAGCAGAACTAAAGGAGGACAACATAGAAATAAAGAAAGAAATGAAAAACTTACATGAAAAAATCGAAAAAATGGAAAGAGAAAGTAAAAGGAAAAACCTGATAATAACAGGAATAAAAATTGAGTCGACTGACGACAAGATGATAAAAGAAACGATTGAACATTTCTTGGATAATGAAGTCAAGGTCAAGGTAAAGCTACGGAATACTAAGAAAATAGGAGACAATGCCTTCGTAGTAGAGACAGAAAGTTTCTCTGAGAAATTGGACATACTAAAAAAAAAGAACAAGCTAAGAAACTATACAGAAAAAGTATACATAGATTCAGAACTTACACAAAAAGAACTTGAAATACAAAAAAAGATACGTGAAATAGAAAGGGAAGAAATAAGTAAAGGGAAGGAAGTCAAAGTAGGTTACAAGAAACTGATTGTTAACGGAAAAATACGAAAATGGGACGAAAAAGAAGAAATATTAGGAGGAGAGTTTAAGCACAGAAGAGCAAAAAACTAATGAATGCACCTAATAGACAAGTCAATACAAAGTATACGACCATGGCTGTGAAAACGAATACGAAAAGGGAACAAACAACGGAAGGACAGATAAACAAGACCAAAAGAAACAATATAAGAAAAATAGGAACATGGAATATTAGAAGTATAGCAGGCAAAGAAATAGAACTAGAAGAGGAATTCGAAAACATGAAATTGGAAATGCTAGCAATAACAGAGACAAAAAAGAAGGGACAAGGAGCGATAAAAATGGAAAAAGGCCATACACTTACAACCAGTGGAGTAGAAGAGAGAAAGAGAGCAGCAGCGGGAGTGGGATGCATTATACACAAGAGATTAGAAATGAACATACACTGCTGGGAAGCAATATCGGAGAGAATATTAAAAATAGAAATGAAAGATAAGAACACGAATACAAAAGAAACAATTATAGTAGTATATGGACCAAATGAAGATGACAAAACAGAGAACAAAGACAAATTTTGGGAAGAACTAACGATAACATTAGAAGAGGCAAAAGGAAGAATATTCATCTTGGGAGATTTCAACAGCAGGGTAGGAAAAAGAGATGAAACAAATAAGAACATAATTGGAATACACGGGGAAAGTACTCGAAATGGGAACGGTAAAAGAATGCTAGATTTCTGCAGAATACACGATCTGATGATAACCAACACATTTTTCGAACATAAAGACATAAACAAATACACAAGAGAAATGAAAAGCAGAGAAGAAAAATCGATAATTGATTACATCCTGGTGGAAAGCAAAACAAGAAAACTTGTGAATGACGCAAAAGCAAGAAGAGGACCTGATATAGGTAGTGACCACTATGTAGTGATAGCCAAAATAAAGGAAGAGAAGTCCGAAAAAATGCAAACAAAAGAAAGAGGAGAAGTTAAACAAATAAAACACAAATCCATAAAAACATATAAACTAAGAAATAAATAAAATAAAAATAATTTTGAATTCAATTAAAAAATGTGTCATTATTGCCAAGTTCAAGATTTTATATCTAGACTATCCTTTATCCAATTATTGAGGAATTTTCAAAAAGTACATAATTTGTGCCCCTCTTTCGAATAGAGCTAGCCATTTTTATCAAAAATCGCGCAGAGATTAACCAAAACTAACCCTTTTTAAAACGTGAAGAAGGGGCACTAAACAGTTTTTTGAAAAAAATCGCCAGGAAACGTAAACTCACAAATGGATTCAAGATTTTTTAAGCACAATCAATTCCTTGATAACTGATGCAGGATCAAAGTTTTGGTGAGGTTAGAGGTGTTGCGTTAATTTTTTGGAGCAGTGTACTTTGTAGTGATTTTTATTGTTTTTTTTTTTTTTCATTTAACTACAGGGTGTTTCAGAATAACATGCTAATAATAAAGGGGGTGATTCTTGGGCTCATTTTAAGAAAAAAAATTCATATGAACGTATGACCTAAACGCCTTAACTTTTCAGATACAGGGTGTCAAAGTTTTAAAAAATAGATACTTTTTTTACAATAACTTTGTCATTACTGTAGATATCTTTATGAAATTTGAGTCATGTATTTTAGGCATTAATACTCATTCTTTGATGCACCAACAATTTAATTATTCTGACCAGTGCCATCCATGCGGGTTTTGGTTTGCATATTTTTTGGGAAAAAAGTTAAGGCGTTTAGGACATACGTTCACATGAATGTTTTTTCTTAAAATGAGCCCAAGAATCACCCCCTTTATTATTAGCATGTTATTCTGAAACACCCTGTATAATGGAGCGCAATTCATGAACACTATTACTATTGAGAACGTATGTATACCAAATTTAGACACGTTACCCGAAATAAAATCAGACGCTATTACCTTACATGCAACGAATGAAACTAAACTAGAAAATGACATGCATACTGAGATATTGGACTTTTTTGGGCGATACTCGACTCTATACAAATTACGAAAGGTTGTTGCTTATATTTGTCGTTTCAAAAATCGAACTTTGAAAAAAGAGACTTCGACTTCACAATTGAAAAGTTTGACTGTTAAGGAATTGAATGAAGCATCGCTTCTTTTAATACGCTTAGCTCAACGACAGTCTTTCAAACAAGAAATCAGAGATCTTGAAAACTCAAAACCTCTCCATCATGATAGTGCAATTTTAAGTTTAAATCCGTTTTTAGATTCTGATAGAATTTTACGTGTAGGAGGAAGACTCACAAACTCGAATTTGGAATTTGATCAAAGACATCAAATTATTTTACCCTATAAACACAAATTAACCGACTTAATCATATTGGACGCTCATATGAGGCACCTTCACGCAGGAACCCAAAATCTACTTTCAATAATACGGTTACGATTTTGGCCAATTAAAGGAAAAAACGCTGTAAAAAGAGTAATCCAAACATGTATCGTTTGTTATCGCGTATGTCCAAAACCAGCCAAATTTCTGATGGGTAGTTTACCTAGATCGAGAGTTAAACCAAGTCGCCCTTTTTCAAATTGCGGAGTGGATTATGCCGGACCCATTTATGTCAAGGAAGGAAGATTACGTAGAAGTAAACTTCTTAAAGCCTACATCTGCTTATTTGTTTGCTTCTCTACTCACGCTGTTCATATTGAACTGGTTCATGACTTGACCACTGATGGATTATTGAACGCATTGAAAAGATTTTGCTCCAGGCGAGGCAAGCCAAGTGACATCTATTCAGACAATGGTTTGAATTTTGTGGGTGCAAAAAACTATTTTCGCGAATTATACAAGCTAATCAATGTAAAAAAACACAACGAAGCTGTATCGACTTTTTTGGCTAATGATCAGATTAACTGGCACTTTATACCGTCGCGCTCCGCTCATATGGGAGGTTTATGGGAAGCGGCGGTTAAGAGCATGAAATTTCACCTAAAGCGCGTGCTTGGAAATGCTTCTTTGGACTATACGAATATGTACACGTTATTAGTACAAATCGAGGCGTGTTTAAACTCCAGACCGTTAACATCTCTTTCCAATGACGTTAAAGACTACGATCCTCTCACCCCATCCCACTTCCTAATAGGCGAGTCTCTAGCTAGTTGCCCTGAGGCTCAATTTTTGGAATCCAAGACATCACGTTTGTCACTGTACCAACGACTTCAGCAGTTACATCAGCAGTTTTGGAGCCGCTGGTCCCGAGAGTACTTGAGCAATCTCCAAACCCGATCAAAATGGAAAGGGAGTCACGAGAACTTGCAGCTGGGATCCTTGGTTGTATTGATAGAAGAAAACCAACCACCACTACGATGGTCGATGGCACGCATCGTTGAACTTCATCCTGGTGCAGATCAAATAGTTCGAGTTGTCTCCGTGAAACTACCTAATGGACATGTGTGCAAAAGATCAGTTGCGAAGCTTTGTGTGCTACCTTTGGACAGTGAATGTGACTAATCAGTGTATATTATTTCTTTATGTTTAAGAATATGTATTTTGTTTATATTTTGAAAAGTGGACTTTTCAACGCGGCCGGCATGTTAGTATTTATAGACATTCTTGCAACTCTGCTTCTCCACCTGACATGACGTTCCATGAAGGCAGCGGTTAGAAGAAGCCCTGCGCACATAAGACAATTTTCGAATGATTGGTATTGATCTCGACACGCACGAGCACGAGTTCATCTGCTTTTATAGTAAATTACCTAAAATAAACGTTTTAAAAAAGCATTCTCTGTGAGTGTGAATACAACACGAATTCCCTTATCAAAGGGTGGTCCTTCGAACAAACTCGCATGAAACATATAATAATTATAATTTCTGTTCATAAGGCAATAAGACGTGTTAGGATTCAGTGCTCAGTTTCTTTTTCATAATGCCGAAGCAAAGAACTTTGAAAATTATTGAGATGTCAAAAGAAAATAGGGAGGAAGTTGAAAATGCTAAATTCAATGTACAGGGTTATTCATTATATTTTGACACCCATCTACAGCTCTTATTGCGAGTGATAGAAAAAAACTTTAAATACAAAAGTTTTGGTTTTTTTCACGTAGTATCTTCTGGTGATAGCGGAATCAACAAATCGAAATCATAACATAGAAGAAATTCATTAAGTCATATTTTTTTAAATGGAACACCCTGTATATTATTGACTAAAATGAAAGATCTCTTTAATCTGATTTCAAATATATATGGTTTGTAGGCATTTGGTTCAGTCACTTTGGAACTATTTGAGTTTATAATTTATTTTTCCACAATTAGAAATCATCATTCATTATAGTCTGTTACTCTGAATATAATCAAATTGCCTTGGAAACGTCATAATCATGACAACGAAATTCTTGTGTTATGTGTTGAAAATTATTCGAAAAATAATTCAAATGGGTTATTCGGCGGAAGAAAAAAGTCAAATAATACGCTTATTTTATTCAAATAATAACAGCGTTTCAATAGTTAGAAATAGATATCATGGAATATACCCGGGCAGAAGGATCCCTACCATAAACATGATCAAGAACATAATTAAGCATTTTGAAGAGCGCAATAGCGTTGAACGAAAGAAGAGAAAAGTCGACAGAAATTTAGATGAAGAACTTGATATTTTACTTCATTTTCAAGGTAATAAGAATTTTACAAACTTGTTAGAACGCCTATTTAACATTTTTAGAGAATCCTGAATATTCGATACCTGATGTGCAAAAGTTATCTGGAAAGTCATATGGCAAGATTCAGCGAACGCTAAAACGATACAAATATCATCCCTATAGATTTCTACCTGTGCAAAA
Source organism: Orchestes rusci (assembly GCA_958502075.1). Classification (NCBI taxonomy): domain Eukaryota; kingdom Metazoa; phylum Arthropoda; class Insecta; order Coleoptera; family Curculionidae; genus Orchestes; species Orchestes rusci. The sequence goes on along the minus strand of OY293313.1, from coordinate 16,203,084 downwards.
TCTAAACGACGAGCATAAAAGGCAGAGGCTTGAATATTGTGCTGATACTTGGAAGGTATCAAGAAGAAGGAGATTTTCTCAACAAAATAATATTCACCGATGAGGCGTCTTTCACAACGGCGGGGGTATTTAACCGGAAAAATAAGCATTGGTGGGGAACGGAAAATCCACACCAAATACAGGCAGTCAAGATACAGAGTCGAAAATCTATTAATGCGTGGTGTGGTATGTTGAATAATATGGTCATAGGACCCATTATATATGGAGGATCCCTTACTGGTGAGCGATATCTGAATTTTTTGGAGACAGAAATAGAACAACTATGGGCATCAAGATGGCGCCCCAGTCCACAATGTTTTACAAGTGACAAATTATCTAAATAATAGATACGCGCTCTGGATTGGGAGACATGGAACCATCCGATGGCCAGCAAATAGCCCGGATCTTAACCCCTGTGATATATTCTTATGGGGATACCTGAAAAACAAGGTGTATTATAATAGACCCGAAAGTTTACAAGTAATAAGACAAAGACTCAATAACGCAGTATTAGAATTGAACAGAGAAAATCCAAACTTTATCACCTCTTCTATAAATAATAAATTATTACATAATATTCGCAAGTGCTTAGAAAACAACGGGGGTTATGTAGAAAACATGTAGCTTCGTTTTTAATGGAATGTTGATAGTTTATATGATTAAGTTAGTGTTGTGAATATTTGTTGTAGTTTAAAAAAATATATTTTTTAAATTCAAATAGTTTCAAAGTGACTGAACCAAATGCCTACAAACCATATATATTTGAAATCAGATTAAAGAGATCTTTCATTTTAGTCAATAATATACAGGGTGTTCCATTTAAAACAATATGACTTAATGAATTTTTTCTATGTTATGATTTCGATTTGTTGATTCCGCTATCACCAGAAGATACTACGTGAAAAAAACCAAAACTTTTGTATTTAAAGTTTTTTTCTATCACTCGCAATAAGAGCTGTAGATGGGTGTCAAAATATAATGAATAACCCTGTACAAGCGGGTTAGATGATATAATGTTATAATTTGCATGTCTTTTGTCTTTTTATGCTGTATAATAATTATACAATTTGTTAGTCCATCTGTAAAATAAAAGATGTTTTTAGGATCATCCTCAGTATCTCTGGAATATAATGAGTATAATGATGTACGAAACCCAATAACTGAGAAAGAAACCATTCTTCACAATAATCCAGAAGATTTTCTAATACTCGAAGTAAAAAATAACGGTAATATTTTCGTTCAATTATGTAAGTGAAGTGTAAAGTGAATAATCATTGTCTCAGGTCAAAATGAAGAAACTCGTGAAATTATTACTATAGACAAACAAGAAAACACCACTCTCGAAATCATACCACAGAATGAGGACGAAAATTCAAATTACAATGGTATAGAAGAAAACATCCAAAACATGCAAGCACAAAGAAGCTATACAGAAAGCCTTGATATTTCAAGCACCGATATGAAGTCGATTTCGACCAGAACAGAAGGGGAGGGACAACACTTTGACAATAACAGTTTATCAGAAGACTATAAAACTGAAAGTGAATCTTCAATGTCAGGGGACGAGAATCTCGAATATGAAACTCATGTTACAGCAGATATGTATATTACTTCTTCAGATGATATCGAAAATCAGAAGACCGATAGAAGACCACGAAAGGGAAGAAAGCGAAAATATGAAGACCAAAGCAGAGCTGACAGAAAAAATAGGAAGAATGGGAATGAATCCTACTACAACTACAAAGGAAAGAAAATTGAGCCAAAAGAGTTTCTTGATTACGATTGTAAATGTACAATGAAATGTGGTCAAGATGTTTCTTTGGATATACGCAGACAAGAATTTGAAAGGTTTTGGTCTTTGAAATCTTATGACTGCCAAGTGAATTTCATCGCCGCTGGAGTACAGCAATTTCCTAAGAAGCGACTCTACGGAAGAAATACTGACCAAAGACAATTTTCGAGGAGGTATAGAATCCATGATAAAGTTGTATGTAGAGAAATGTACAGGGTTATTCATTATATTTTGACACAAAAACTTTAAATACAAAAGTTTTGGTTTTTTTCACGTATCTTCTGGTGATAGCGGAATCAACAAATCGAAATCATAACATAGAAAAAATTCATTAAGTCATATTTTTTTAAATGGAACACCCTGTATATTATTGACTAAAATGAAAGATCTCTTTAATCTGATTTCAAATATATATGGTTTGTAGGCATTTGGTTCAGTCACTTTGGAACTATTTGAGTTTATAATTTATTTTTCCACAATTAGAAATCATCATTCATTATAGTCTGTTACTCTGAATATAATCAAATTGCCTTGGAAACGTCGTAATCATGACAACGAAATTCTTGTGTTATGTGTTGAAAATTATTCGAAAAATAATTCAAATGGGTTATTCGGCGGAAGAAAAAAGTCAAATAATACGTTTATTTTATTCAAATAATAACAGCGTTTCAATAGTTAGAAATAGATATCATGGAATATACCCGGGCAGAAGGATCCCTACCATAAACACGATCAAGAACATAATTAAGCATTTTGAAGAGCGCAATAGCGTTGAACGAAAGAAGAGAAAAGTCGACAGAAATTTAGATGAAGAACTTGATATTTTACTTCATTTTCAAGGTAATAAGAATTTTACAAACTTGTTAGAACGCCTATTTGAGTCGTCTAGTTTCAAAAGCGGCCATCTCCAAAATATTCGAAAAATGAGATTGATACGTCATGAACATTGAAATTCTATCCCCCATCTAATAGTAAATTATATTTCGATACCCTTGTCCAATTAGATTACACACGTAGTCACACTATTTCGGCTGAGTCGAGCAAAGTTCAAAGTAGGCAAAAAAGAAAGAATCTTATCACCGTCCCGCTACCTGACCCTGCATTCGTCATTACACTGTTTTGCTTTGTCGAGCGAAGTTGTGTGCCGTGAATTTTGATAAATTTTGAATAAATATGCCGAAACGACAGTCAAATACGAGTGAAAGTGATAATGAAAGTTTAGCAAGAAAGAAGAAGAGACTTTTAATGGAGCTGGATCGTTTGAATAAGAAGGAGGCTAAGCTACGTTCTCCTTCACCTTTAAGTGAGTTTTTTCTGTCTATTTAAGGGTATTATCGTAAAACCCATATAAATAGTGCCTAGCTATAACCGTTAAAGCTAGATGATATTTCTTGGGTATAACCGTTAAACCCATTCGAGCCTTGTTATTGTGGGCTAGTTAATAATAGAGATTCGGAATAAGAAGATCAATTTTTCCAGGTGAGTCTTCCCTAAATTCCGATTTTTCCGAGGGGTCTTTGCTTGAATATAATGAGGAGAGTCAGGCGCCGCCTACTACGGTGCTTTTAGAGTTAAATCCCGAATCACGATCACTTCCAGAGGTGGATCCTGAAATTGCTTTGTTACTGGGCGATATTCCTTCAGGAAATGAGCTGGTATACGGGAAACCTGTCTTTCCAGCTTTGGCGGACCGGTGGGAGAAATATCTCACATTAGGCCTTTCTAAAGCTGATAAAGAGGAGATTGAGGGGAAATACCCCCCACCCAGTAATATTCCCTTGTTACGGGCTCCCCTTCTGAACCCCGAGTTGGAGTCTTCTATTCCGGATTTTAGCAAGAAGACCGATAAGTATATGGTGACTATGCAAAACCACTTAGGCACTGGCCTTTCAGCCTTAAGTGAGGTCATCAATAAAATATTGCAACCAGACGCCGATATTTCCGATATGAAAAAGGACATTTTGCCCCCCATGGTAGCTGCGGGAAAGATCCTTTGTGGAGCCTTCGCCATGTTGTCTACAAATCGCAAATACCATATCGAAGGGCATTTGAATCCCACTGTGAAGAAGCTGGTGAAGGAAAGTACTCCTGACGCATACTTATGCGGAAAGGCGTTTGCTGATAAGTATAAAGAAGTCAAAGCTCAGTGGCGCGCTGGGAGAGAGATGAAAAAGCTATCTTCAACGACGCCAAAGAAGAATCAACCTGGTTTTGGCGCATATCAACCCACTTCAGCAGCTAGCACATCCAAAACGGATGGTCCTTTAAACTTCCAGCGAGGGTACCACCCCAACAAGATGAAAGGGCGACAGTTTGCGAGCAGGGTGCACAGGGCACCAGAGAGGTCAGAGAAGCGCGGGGGGTACAACCACCGCAATGTACGCAATTAGCGGTGAGTACCAATGCGTACGGTGGCAGATTGAAGGAATTTTACGATGTCTGGCGTACATTTACAAAAGACAAACTTCTTTTGTCTTGGACAAGGGGTTATAAAATTCCATTCATTAGAATACCAGAGCAGAATACATTCTGTCCTCGGAATATAGCGCAATCTGATATAAAAAATTATTCAGCTGCAATTCTGGCTTTACTCCAAAAAGGCGTAATTAGTTTTTGTCTACTTTCTTCTTGGTTCCAAAAGCAGACAAATCTTATCGGTTTATCCTTAATCTTAAAAAACTGAATCAATGCCTTATTGCCCCTCATTTTAAATTGGATAACTATAAATCTGTTAAAGATTTGATTTCCAAAAATGTATTTATGGCGACTATTGATTTGAAAGACGCATATTATATGGTGCCGATATTTCAAGGCCACAGGCGTTACCTTCGGTTTGAATTTTTAGGGAGAATTTATGAGTTTAAGTGTCTACCCATGGGACTTTCGACTGCGCCGTTTATGTTCACAAAACTACTAAAACCAGTATTTAATTACTTTAGGCGAAAGGGCATCATATGTATTATTTATTTAGATGATATTTTAATAGTGGGGCGCACGAGGACAGAGGTACAGATTAATGTTGATTGTATGGTATCTATTTTTCAAGATTTGGGGTTTTTAATTAATCGAGAAAAATCACAATTGGACCCTTTACAATCATGTCGATATTTGGGGTTCACCTATAATAGTGTCACTATGACCATGTATCTACCGGCTGATAAAAAGCAGTCACTTTTACTAACGTTAATAAAATTTTCGACTCGGAAAACATGCACAATTCGAGAATTAGCGAAGATTATTGGTCAATTGATAGCTTCATGTCCAGCGGTACGATATGGTTGGCTCCATACAAAAATCTTAGAGCGACAAAAATATTTAGCCCTCCGAAAATTTTCTGGAAATTATGGTGAAGTAATATCTATCACAACACTCATCTGTGAGGAATTGCGGTGGTGGATATGTTCTATTGAACACTCCTTTAATTTCCTTACCTGTCAAAATTATGATTTTGAATTGTTTACTGACGCTTCAAAAACAGGGTGGGGAGCATCCTGTCGAAAGGAGACTACTCGAGGGTTTTGGAGTGAAAAAGAAAGTCAGTTTCATATTAATTACTTGGAATTATTAGCGATTTATTATGCATTACGTTGTTTTGCTTCAGATAAGAGTAACTGTAATATTTTGTTGAGAGTAGACAATAAAACTGCTATTTCCTTCATTAATAAAATGGGAGGGATTTTGTACCAAAATTTGAATAAACTGAGTATGGAAATATGGGCATGGTGCGAATGTCGAAATATTTTTTTGTATGCGTCATATATACCATCTAAAGAAAATACAATAGCTGATAAGGAATCAAGAGTCCGCCATGTAGAGTCGGAGTATTCTTTAAATAATACCATATACTCAGAGATTGTCTGCTCTTTTGGTGAACCTCATATAGATCTGTTTGCTTCAAGGTTAAATAAAAAATGCAATATTTACGTCTCTTGGTTTAAAGATCCTGGTGCAGTTTCATCAGATGCTTTCACTATGAGATGGGAAAAATCATTATTTTTTTACGCATTCCCTCCATTTCCTTTGATAGGGAGAGTTCTAAAAAAGGTTATTGAAGATAGATCCAAGGGCATTTTAGTAGTCCCTTACTGGCCGAATCATTCATGGTTTTCGTTATTTCTACGATTGTGTTGCCAAGAACCGTTAATTTTTGAGCCGTCCAAGGATTTGCTTTATTCACCTTTCAGAGAACCTCATCCATTTTGGAGGACCATCCGCCTAGCGGCATCGACATTATCCGGGGAGCTTTTCTAGGAAAGGGTATTCCTCCAGATGCTATACCAGTAATGATTAATTCTCTTAGTAATTCTACTTTACGCCAGTATTCTGCCACATATAAGAAATGGTGGCAATTTTGTAAAGCGCGGGAGCTTAATATCTACACCGTTAGTGTTGCTGATATAATATCCTTTTTAAATACTTTATTTGGGAAAAAGTTATCGTATGCTTGCCTTAATTCCCACAAGTCAGCACTAGCCTTGATATTGAATATTTCCAATGGAGACAACTTGCTGATTAAACGGTTTTTGAAGGGTGTGTTTCGCGATAGACCGAGTTTTCCTAAGTACTCAGCGACTTGGGACCCTTTCATTGTATTAGAACACATTAAACATTGGTATCCTTTAGAGACTCTTTCTTTGGAAAAGTTAACAAGGAAATTGGCAATGTTATTAGTATTAGCTTCAGGTCAACGAGTAAATACTCTTTCAAAAATAAATATCGAAAACATAATTCTCAACCCAGAAAGTGTGGAGATTTCTTTCACAGATATACTGAAGAGTTCAAGCCATGGTCGTGAACAGCCTGTGTTGAGATTTTCAGTGTTTAATGATCATTTAGACTTATGTGTTTGCACTACATTAAAGGCATATTTAGAAAAGACAATGCCTATAAGAAATACCGAAAAATATTTATTTTTGACCAATCGTAAACCCTTTCATAGGGCATCAACACAATCAATAAGTCGTTGGGTTAAAGAAGTGATGAAGGATAGTGGTTTGGATGTAACTCAATTTAAAACACATAGTACCAGACACGCTTCCACTTCTGCGGTCTTCCGTGCAGGTTTGAGTTTAGATGTTATAAAGGAAGCTGCAGGTTGGTCTAAAAAATCTCAAGTTTTTGCAAAATTTTATAATAGACCGCTTCAAGCTACAACGAATTTTGTAGAATTTCTAGTTTCTTAAGTACCTCGTTAGGTTTATACAAATGGTAATTATATTGGCAATAGGATACTATTATAACTTTTGTATAGAGTAATGACGTTTTTTGTATAAGACGACGTCAAGGGTTTTTTTTTGTATTACTTGTTATTAGTTGGAGTAAACAATTATTATTCTAGGCATTATTTGCAGTTTTTTTTTCTCTATCCCGTATCGTAAAAAAAAAAAAAAAAAAAAAAAAAAAAAAAAATAATAAAAATCCTTTTACTTTAAATAACTACGTGTGTAATCTAATTGGACAAGGGTATCGAAATATAATTTAAAGAACAAACGACTTACCTGTAGGAAGTTCGTTCTGTATTATATGAGATACCCTTGTCCAATTAGAGTCCCGCCCTGAACCCACCCTAGAGAAAGCATTTTTTTTTTTTTTCTTTTTTGCTCTCTACGTCAAATGCCGCAACAGTGTAATGACGAATGCAGGGTCAGGTAGCGGGACGGTGATAAGATTCTTTCTTTTTTGCCTACTTTGAACTTTGCTCGACTCAGCCGAAATAGTGTGACTACGTGTGTAATCTAATTGGACAAGGGTATCTCATATAATACAGAACGAACTTCCTACAGGTAAGTCGTTTGTTCTTTAAAATATTTTCCTTAGAAAACAGGCCATATCCAATAAAAATCATGCACTAAAATATTATGTTAGGTTCAATATCGGCCATCTCCTTTGAGCTTTTATATACAAAATCGGCCATCTCCCAAGAGCCAATCAGAAGCCGCGTTCGAAATAACGTGATCTGAAATTGGCGAATAGTGCGAGAACCTTTCTCACTATGTCAGTGGATTGTTTATTATTGCATCAGATCTTGGCAGATAAGCAAGTTTTTGATTAATTATCTAGCATTTTTGGCAAATCTGGATAATATTTTATGATCTTAATTGTGAATACTAATCATTGTTTAACATTATGGACGATAGTGCTGTGAATATAACCCCAGTTACACCCGATTGTGCCAGAAAGAGGTTAAGCAATCCAGCTAATTGGAAAAGGAATACATTAAAATGTACAAGGTAAGTTTTGGGGTTGAAAAGTAATAGCTTGCTATAGTTTTATTTACTTTCTATAGATATAGTTCCAAAGACCTCCCCCAATATCCAATCTGTGGACATAACACAAAAGCATACCAATGCAGATCATTGAAAATGCTAGATATATCGCAGTTCCACTCAGTTTTTTACGCTGTTAAAAACAAAATAAAACAGGATAATCTAATATTAAACTACACAAGTAGATTAATGACAAAACGCCATCGACCATCAACATCAACCCGATCTCAGAAATCATGTTCTATTAAATATTTTATCAGAAGTGCCGCTGATGGAAACAAGATTCCAGTGTGTAGGGAAGCTTTTCTAAACATTTTAAACATTAAAAAACACCGAGTGCAGGGAGTATTGAAGCGTTCTTTCCAAAATAGTGGCAGCGATAACTAAAAGCACAAAGGTGCTATGTCCACATTTTACGAAATTTGGACTATTGGCATCACTGTATTGCTTGTATGAACAGAGTCTAGACCGCAACAGTTCCAAGTCCAATTTATAAATAGAACCCGTAAAAATCTAGTACAATGAAAAAAGCTACGTCCGGGCAATTCTGTTTATCTGGTGCGCAGAGGTATTATGTCCATCAATGAATGACTCCGCGAGCTCAAATGAGCTAAGTCCAGATTTGTCTGGACATAGCACGTTTGAGCTCGCCTGGCATACGCTTGTTGATCCTTTGTTGACAAGCAGGTTTTTGGATTTTGTCATTATTCTGTTGAATTTAACTCACAAATTCCTTTATTTTGGCAACAATAAGTGATTAATAGTTTTTTGTTGAAGTTTTGAACAGTGTTGTGATTATTCCCAGGAAAAAACTCGGTAAGTTTATTTAATTTTTGTGGTCTAGCGTCGGTAAGGTTGGAGTACCGTATCTGTAGCCGCCGTTTCAAGATTTTTCCTCTTTCTTCCTTTAGTACTAGATCATCGAATAGAATATACTCTTTCGATTCAGCCGCTGGAAAAATTAGCGAGGTTACATAAAATTTTTCACTATTTGCAGGACGACATTCAAGGCTGTGTTTAACTTTAAATGACTTTCAAAAAATTGTGAAAAATAGGCAATTCTGATAATTTTTCAGCTTTTTGCATAACCGGAATATTGAGTGTTTCGTCTTTGCTAATCTAGTAAACGAACAAGCTCAAGCTATTTTCTAGTTATGAGTCGTAACCCAGAAGACTGGCTAAAATGGTATGATGAGATTGAAGAAGCAGATAATGATGATTTGCCGGTAGGAGATGTCTATGTTTGTGAAGTGGATGAAGATGGCACAGTGAAATGTATATCTGCAGTTTCTCAAACCGATAATGCTGTCGCCAATGGTGAGCTTTTGTTTAGGAGAATATCAATGTATTACGAAAATGTAACTATTGTTATGATAGGTGACCTGAACGGACTATCCACTTCAGTAACTGAACCTAATCCATGCGATGACCAAGTGGCTGAAATTCCTGATGATGAGACCATAACCAGTGCTCTTTCTAAAACCAGTTATGATGACGCTTATGGTGAGCTTATTACTTATGAAAGAACAATATTGTAATACTGATATGTAACTTTTATTATGATAGGTGATCTAGACAGACCATCTACGTCAACAATGGCAAAAAATACTGATATAGTCAAGGATTATCATCCCTATCATGACAGCGACTCAAGCGAATCGGATCCAGCAGTTTTATCACAAATTGAACCTGGCCCTTTCGATAACCAAGTGACGAGACGTCAACGTAAACGAAAAGGATTCGCTGAACCAAACCTTTGGAAAAAAAATGAACGAATATTGAAAAGGGCAGCTGGCCAAGCATATGTTGATAGAAAGGGCATCGAGCGACCTAAGAAACAATTGAAAATCATAGATTGTTCCTGCCGATTCTCCTGCAAAAACATTTCTAGTGCGCACCAACAAACCTTACTCGAGGAATATTGGAACTATGCCGAAGTGACCAGGCAAAAGGACCAGATTTGCTCCTTGGTTAAAGAAATGCCAGTAGCCAGGAAAAGAAAAAGGAAAGAGAATTCAGAAGTTGACAAGAATGTTAGCAGGGCATATTTCCTACCAGATGGAGAGGGAGAAAAACTTCGTGTCTGTCTTCCATTTTTTTGTGCAACTTTTGCAATATCTAAAAAAGTCATTAATGATGCATTATTATTCAAAAGTTTCAATGGGTCTTATCAAGGGAAAGACAAGAGGAAAGGAAAACCGGCCCATAATGCAACACCAAAAGCCAAAGTGCAGGTTGTTCGTCGATTTCTTAACGATTTCCCTAAAGTGCCTTCTCATTATTGTAGACAACGGAGTTCGCGGCTATACTTGGCACCTGACCTCTCTATCAGTAAATTGTTTGAACTATATAAAGAAAGAGAGGGTCCTGCAGCAGTTACGGAACATGTTTTCCGCAGGATTTTTAAAGAGTTTGAGCCACCTCTTGCCATATTTCAACCGAAAAAAGATCAGTGCTCAATTTGTAACGAGGCAGAACGTAAGAAGACAGTAGGGACCGACCAGAACTATAAACAACATAGGCAGAGAAAAGAGAACATTGCAATAATGAAGGACAAAGATAAGAAAGATGCAGAGAACTCCAAAACGATGATTTACGCTACCTTCGACTTACAAGCTGTGCTAACACTGCCTTTTGCTGGCGATGCTCAAATTTATTTTTCCAGAAAGCTTTCGCTTATGAACTTGACAGTTTATGATTCGAAACAGAATGGCGTTTGTTTCCTGTGGGATGAGACCGGTGGAAAAAAGGGAAGTTCCGAAATTGGTACGTGCCTATTGAAGTATATTCAAAATCTTCCAAGGGAAATTGAACACATTGTGCTTTATGCGGACACATGCGGTGGACAAAACCGGAATCAAAATGTATTTGCTGCTTTACTTTATGCAGTGAATACCTTTAGTTCATTGAACGTAATCGACCTGAAGTTCATGGAAAGCGGACATAGTTACTTGGAAGCGGACAGCATCCATGCAACGATTGAAAGAAGTAGAAAACACAAGAAACTGTATTTGCCAAGAGACTACAGGCTTTTGATTGAGATGAGTAGAAAGAAGCCATTTCCTTACGTGGTTTACGAAAATCGTTTTGACGATGTGTACGATCTTCAAGATTTGAGTTCCAAAGTTATCAGTAATAGAAAAAAGAACGCAATGGGAAACGATGTGAAGTGGCTTCAAGTCAAGTGGTTCAGATTCGTTAAAGAGAGTAACACAGTTGGCTACAAATACGATGTTACAGCAAATGAATTTGAATATATTAAATTCAATAACACCGACATTCAATGGAATTCAATTGGACTGACAAAAAAATATAAAAACGAGCTTCCAGTATCTATGGCCAAAAAACGAGACTTGATGAATCTCATTCGCAAAGGTATTATTCCTCAAGATTACTTTTCCTTTTTCAATAACTTACCTGCGGCTCGAGGAGTCAGAGACCAAGCAGTATGGAATTTGGACAATCAAGAAGAAAACTCTGACGACACTTCTTTGGATAAGGGATAATAGTTACAGCAATTTTTTTTTATATAAATAAGTAACAATTTTTGATTTACATGAGTTTTCGTTTTTTTATACAAGTTAGTGTATTTTGTTCAAATTTTGGTTTTTGTCACTAACAAAAATATATTTCGTTCTAAAATGAATGTTCTGTATTTTTATTCCAGAAATCTCAATTTACCATAAAAAATAATTGATAAAAAAGCCCTATGTCCGCTTTATGTATTGAATCATTCCTGCACATTAGTGCTATGTCCACAAATTTTGATAAATGTGATAAAATTTTCCTATTCTACGCGACTATGGACGAGTAACCTTTTTAAAACCCTTTCTTAAACATTGAAGTATGACTAGTGCTCGATAAACAAACAAAACATCGTACTAGCATTTTAGTATGCAAGATGCAAAACTTCTTTTGTGATTTACCACTTATCATGAAAGTTGGACTTAGCACATTTGTGCTTTTAGGTATCGATTTGGCCAAAGAAACAAGGGGAGGTGACCATAGGAGTGTTAATAGTACTTTAAAAAGGAAGTCTGTAATGAAGTTCATCGAAAGCTTCAAAGGTATGGAACCCCACTACTGCCGGTGCAAAACACAAAGGAGATTGTATTTACCTTCAGAGTTAAGCATTCGATCAATGTGGAAAATGTATCTCAAAGATGTAGCAGAAGATCTGAAGGTGAAACGAAGTTTTTTTAGAAATATTTTCAACACCAAGTACAATTTGGGTTTCGGAAGTCCCCGAGTCGATGTTTGTCCAAAATGTCTGGAGTTAACTGAAAAACTAAAAGTTGCAACAAGTCAAGAGAAACCTGAACTGATGACAACTAAAAGAATTCACATACTAAAAGCGAAAGCTTTTTTCAGTTTATTACAAGAAGAGAGAGAAGGCCTCCTTATAATGTCTTTTGATTGCCAAAAAAATATGACATTGCCCAAGGTTCCGGATCAGAGAGCTTATTTCAGTAGACAATGGAGTTTTTATAATTTTACCGTTGTCGTGGGCAATTCACACACTTCGTTAGACCAAACTAACGTACATATTTACTGTTGGAATGAGACAGAAAGACCAAAAGGATCCAATGAGATAGCTAGTGCAGTGTTTCATAGGCTATCCAACAGTAATCTGGAAAATATTGACACGGTAAGGCTTGTCGCTGATGGGTGTGGTGGCCAAAATGAAAACACCACACTAATGGGAATGGTGTCGAAATGGTTATTATCTGCACCTAAAAATGTGAAAGTTGTAGAAATAATTTTCCCCATTGTTGGCCACTCATACATACCACCCGACAGAGTCTTCGCAAATATTGAGAAGAAGTTCAAGAAAATGGAAGTTGTAACTTCACCAGATGAATACATCAATGTTCTGAAACAACATGGTACTGTATGGAGGATGGGAACTGATTTGGCAGTAAGTGATTGGAGAAGTGCTACGCAAGAGATTCTGAAACCACCAGGGCAATGGCATTTTAAATTTAACCCAAGTAAAAGATTTATTTTGAAGAGGACATTGAAACACAACATTACAATCCGTGGCGAGGAAGCTTATCGTTGTGATCTTGGGTGTGATAAACTGGTCACAAAAAGGGGAAAGATGATCAATAATTTAGTTCCACCTCCACTGACAATAGGAATGGCCCCAAATGCCAAAAAACTTGCTGATGTGTCAGCTCTTTTACTTGCCCATTTTGGAGAAAACTGGCGAAGTGTTGAATTTAAAATTTTATGTTAACATAGAACATTCGCTATCCACGAATATAGAGGAAGATCTGGTATGTGAAGAGATAGAAGAGAGGGAGACTGTAGTTTAGGTTTCACTTATTGTTAATGATGAGTTTGTAGTTTGGTTTCACTTGAATAAAAAATGTTGTTCTCGTATATAAATGTGTTTGTTTCAAAATTGGCCATCTCCAACTTGATAGTTTTCAAAACCGGCCATCTCCTGAAGTGACTTCCAAATCCGGCCATCTCCATTGTTTTAATAATCATTTTAAATCTAACGCACAAATCTTGATGTTTATTTAGTGAAATAACAAGTTATATTTATCCAACAAACTAATTTGTTAGACTTGATTACCGATAAATCCAGTAGTTTTACTTCAACAGTTTTTCACCTCTCACGCAAAATTTTATTGAACGGAGATGGCCACTTTTGAAATTAGACGACTCATTTAACATTTTTAGAGAATCCTGAATATTCGATACCTGATGTGCAAAAGTTATCTGGAAAGTCATATGGCAAGATTCAGCGAACGCTAAAACGATACAAATATCATCCCTATAGATTTCTACCTGTGCAAAATCTAAACGACGAGCATAAAAGGCAGAGGCTTGAATATTGTGCTGAGATACTTGGAAGGTATCAAGAAGAAGGAGATTTTCTCAACAAAATAATATTCACCGATGAGGCGTCTTTCACAACGGCGGGGGTATTTAACCGGAAAAATAAGCATTGGTGGGGAACGGAAAATCCACACCAAATACAGGCAGTCAAGATACAGGGTCGAAAATCTATTAATGTGTGGTGTGGTATGTTGAATAATATGGTCATAGGACCCATTATATATGGAGGATCCCTTACTGGTGAGCGATATCTGAATTTTTTGGAGACAGAAATAGAACAACTATTAGAAAATATCCCAGTTCAACGATATAATAATTTGATATGGCATCAAGATGGCGCCCCAGTCCACAATGTTTTACAAGTGACAAATTATCTAAATAATAGATACGCGCTCTGGATTGGGAGACATGGAACCATCCGATGGCCAGCAAATAGCCCGGATCTTAACCCCTGTGATATATTCTTATGGGGATACCTGAAAAACAAGGTGTATTATAATAGACCCGAAAGTTTACAAGTAATAAGACAAAGACTCAATAACGCAGTATTAGAATTGAACAGAGAAAATCCAAACTTTATCACCTCTTCTATAAATAATAAATTATTACATAATATTCGCAAGTGCTTAGAAAACAACGGGGGTTATGTAGAAAACATGTAGCTTCGTTTTTAATGGAATGTTGATAGTTTATATGATTAAGTTAGTGTTGTGAATATTTGTTGTAGTTTAAAAAAATATATTTTTTAAATTCAAATAGTTTCAAAGTGACTGAACCAAATGCCTACAAACCATATATATTTGAAATCAGATTAAAGAGATCTTTCATTTTAGTCAATAATATACAGGGTGTTCCATTTAAAACAATATGACTTAATGAATTTTTTCTATGTTATGATTTCGATTTGTTGATTCCGCTATCACCAGAAGATACTACGTGAAAAAAACCAAAACTTTTGTATTTAAAGTTTTTTTCTATCACTCGCAATAAGAGCTGTAGATGGGTGTCAAAATATAATGAATAACCCTGTACATAAAAACATTGGGAATAACTTCATTACGAGTGAATACAGCTCTTAGGAAATTCCGTGGTGTTGTACCTATAACTGATCAGAGAGACATAAAACAAGGGGGACGAAACAAAACAAGCGAGGAGAAAATTGAAGAGGTTGTGGATCATATCAATAGGGTTCCTAAGTATAAATCACACTACCGAAGGGAAGATACAGATGCCAAATTTTTGCCACCAGAGGTAACACTTCAAAAATTATATTACATGTACCGCCAAGAATATGAAAATCCTTTGAGCTTCGCGTCTTATAAAAAAGTTTTTTATGAACGTTTTAACCTGAAGTTTAAACAATTAAAAAAAAGATACTTGCAACATATGCGATCATTATAAGATTCAAAGAAATAATGAAAATGATCAAGAAAAGAAAAAAGAAATTGAGCAATTGCATAACAAGCATTTGGAAATGGCTGAAAATGCTCAAACTTTGAGACGGGGAGATTTTGAATTGACCAAAAATCAAGAACAATTTGAATGTCTGACATTCGATCTGGAAAAAACTTTACCATTACCACGAATCCCCACAAATATTGTATTCTATAAACGCCAACTATGGATATACAAGGCTGGAGTGCACAGTGGGAAAGAGGATAGGGGATATTGCTATATTTGGCCGGAAGGTGTTGCGGGAAGAGGTGCACAGGAAGTTGGATCCTGTCTACTTAAGCATCTAGAATCACTGTCTCCGAATGTTCATCATCTGATATTATGGAGTGACTCTTGCGGTGGTCAAAACCGAAATATAAATCTGACTCTTTTATTGAAATGCATTTTGCACAATTCACCAAATCTGGAAGACATCACGTTAAAGTTCTTATTCTCTGGGCACAGTTTCCTTCCCAACGATCCTGACTTTGCATATATAGAATCCAGTGGCGGCTACTCTTTGAGGCCACATGGCCGCGCGCCCCTCCTCGAAAGTACGAAGGAATAAAATCTTGATTGAAAATATTATTTATTTAATTATTCATTCATTTAATTTTTCGTATGGTCTCGAAGCATACTATCAGTGATAATAATAATATCATTATGCATCCGTTCTGATAAAGTTTATGAGTTTTCCGACTCATCCGACTGGACTATCATCGACATGGAAACGGCAAGGACGACGGCGCGGAACTCGTTCTTCAACCCGCTATTTAATGCAGTTTTAGGCGCAAACATTTTGCGGCCGAATGATTGTTTCGCCTATTCTGTGGTTATATTATGGGAGCGACAGTTTTGCTCATTCAAACTCGATTCTTATAGTTCTTTCGGATTTTTGTTGAGTACAAATACCTACTACAATTTGTGATAATGAATGCTGTCAGTAATGTAATCAAAAGCAATTTTTCCAATCTTTCTATGGAAGATAAAATAAAAATTAAAGAAATGGGCAGGCCGTTACCGGATTTGAACTTGAGTCAAGTTAGTGAAAGAAAGGCCCAGAACAGAAGTTTCACGCGTCATTTCTCGAGAGATATTTATTAAAAAAATAACTGGATTTGCGGGTGTGAATCAACCAATTTGTTGTATTGTTTTCCGTGTGTGTTGTTTTATAATGCGGCATCTGGAGTTGACCCTAGCTGGGCGTGAACTGGAGGGAAAGATTTGCACCATCTTCCTGAGAAAATTAGAAAACATGAATGTTCCCGACGACATATGAATTCCTGCACTGGATTTGCTTTATTAGGTGAAACTAATATTCTAACTCAGTTGAGTGCTGCTTATAGAGACAGTATCGTGGAGCATAATAATAAATTGAGAAAAAATCGACATATTCTAATGAGGATAATCAGCTGTGTCAAATTTTGTGGTGCTTTCGAATTAGCTCTTAGACGGGCACCATGAAGGGGAAGACTCGGAAAATCGTGGGGTATTCAGAGAGTTGGTCGATTTTACCGCAGAACTTGACGATACATTGAAAGGACACTTACAAAATTCGACAGTATTCAAGGGAACATCTAAAACCATTCAAAATGATATTTTAGAATGCATGCTACATGTTTGTAGAGAACACATTTCCCAACAAGTTGCGAAGGCTGATTTTTTATCTATTCAATGTGATGAAACCACAGATGTGTCCAATCAGTGTCAAATGGTGATAATTTTTAGATATTTTTGTGAAGGATCAATCCATGAACACTTTTGGGGATTTGTGTGTGCCAAGGACAAAACGGCGTCCGGTCTAACAACAATTATTGAGACGGAAATCGATCCTTTGATTTCAAAAACCCCTCAAAAATTGATTGCGCAAACTTATGATGTTGCGAATGTGATGAGTGGCTCTATCAATGGTGTGCAAGCACAAATAAAGCAAAAATATCCCAATGCGCATTTTATACATTGTTATGCCCATCAGTTAAATCTTATTATGCAGAAAGCAGCTTCACAAAATTCCAAAGTGCGCGTATTTTTCAATAACTTATCTGCCATTCCTGCGTTCTTTTCAAACTCCTCCAATCGATGTGAAATCCTGAAGGAGATTGTCAACAGGAAAATGCCAAAAGTAGCTGCTACTAGATGGAATTATAATATTCGCACTGTGAATACCGTTTATGAAAATCGGGAGAAATTAATAGAAGTTTTTGAAGAGATTGAAAGCAAATGCGAAAAAAATGTTACATCGAACGAAGCCTCTGGTTTAAGAAGAGCGTTAGAAGACCCTGATTTTAATTTTTGGCTTACTCTATTTCACAAAATTATGCCATATGTCGACATCCTTTACAATCAACTCCAATCCCGAAATAAAGACAGCGTTGTTTTGCAGCAAGACGTACACATTTTTGAAGAAAGTATAGCCAAAATCAGAAATGAAACTGATGACATCAAGCAAAATATTGAATCTCATTTTGGAACGGCTAAAAGACGAAGAACCGATGATAATTTGAGAAGTATCATAGCCAAGGAAGTATGCGACATAATCACAACACAAATGAAGGACCGGTTCACGTATCGAGGCCATTTACAGGCAGCTGCCTATTCAACAAAGACGCATACCACAAATACTCAAAAAACTTTCCTTTGGAAATTCTGGACACTGTAACAACATTTTATCCAATGTTAAATAAACAACGGTTAAAAACTGAACTGGAAGTTATGTACTCAAGATCAGATTTGAACAACATGGTTGGTGGAATGAACATTCTCTCGTTTATTTTGAGAAATAATCTTGATGAAACTTTTGCGGAACTGACAAAACTGCTAAACATAATTGTCACAACTCCGATGACAACAGCGGAACCAGAACGTAACTTCTCGACTCTCAAGCGAATTAAAACATTCTTACGAAGCACCATGCTAAATGATAGACTAAACGCCTTAGCTATGATGTCGATTAATAGAAGTTTAGTTCTAGAGATAAATAATTTCGACGAAAAAGTAATGGAAACATTTATTTCGAAGAAGGATCGCAGAGCAGACTTCAATTTCAAGAAGTGAGCCCATGCAATGAACTTTCATAAAAAGAATAATCAAAAATCTTTTATTTTTTAAATATATTCTAATTTAATTATTAATTATTTTTGTACTTTTTCACCAAAGAAATATATTTAATTTTGTTTGTTGCCACGCCGCAGTGTTGTTTTTTTGTATGTGGCCGAGAAAAAAAAAGAAAAAACGTTTCCTTATCTACACAGGTCAAATTGCGCCTAGGGTTGCCACCCGTCCTTTTCTGGGAAGGACAGTCCTTTTCTGAGGGCAAATGTCTTTTCTTCTTTTTTTAGCTAAAAATGTCCTTTTTGCGGGCTTTGCCGGCCAAAAGCCAGAACCGAGCAGTTCACTGGTAGGAATGATCGAACGTCGAGCGACCATTGACCGGTCGACCGAATGTTGAGTTGTCTGAATCGAAAATGCTTTAATGTCTCGACAGGGTATCCTCTAGACTAGTAAAGCTGTGTCAAGTCAAGACTGTCAAGTGAAGTGAAGTGTCAATGTTGTCTGCTGTCGAAATTCGAAAAAAACATAACGCTCGTGTGTTTGTTTGCAGTTTGCACTAGTTTGCAGAAAGTCTCGTTATTTCATGCTGTTTTCGCTTTACAAGCTTTATCAACTGAAAGTAGTGTAAAATGTATTTTTCGCCAATAGACAAAAGTTGTTTTCACACGACAACAAAACAACTGCTGTTAAGAGTTTTCATTTAAATTGGCACACCGCGTGAAGTCTCTTCCCGCGTTTCATTGGTCAGAAATTTACGAGGCAACGTGCTTTTTACAAATTTGTTTGTTGCAAGAAGATGTGGATGTCTTGTATCCGAGAAGTCGCTGGTGGATACTATAGAACGGAACTTCCCCTACCAGAAATGAGGGAAAATTATTTTTTAAAAATTAAATTTTTCGCCAGCGGCGCTTTGCCTGCGGCGCCTTCTGCGCCATTTTCATTATGTCCTTTTCTGAGCTATTGAGAAGGTGGCAACCCTAATTGCGCCCCCCCAACTTCGCAGCTCACGAGCCGCCACTGATAGAATCAGCGTTAAAACATCAACAGAGACTCTATACACCTTCAGAATACATGAATGTTATGAAGGAGTGCAAGAAGAAAAAACCTTTGATCGTCACTGAAATGACTTCAAAAGATTTCTATTCTATCAAGAGCATAGAAAAAAATAAATTGCAACAGGAAAATTACAACTAATGGAGCGAAAATCAGTTGGCTGAAAATTCGATCTATCCGAATGGAAAAAAACAATCCATATTTGCTGATAATTCAACAAAATGATTTTTATGCTCGCACAGAAAATATCGACTTGAAGAAGAAAGCTAATCGTAAAAACCCTAAAAACGATGATAGTGTTTTCACTGAACTTTGCCTTCTTTGGCCAAATGAAAAAAGCATATCAGAAGAAAAGCTAAAAAATCTACAGGAAATGATGCATCTCATTCCCTCAGACTGCCAAGAATTCTATACAAAAATACAGGGTGATGCTGGAATCGAAGAAGACGTCGATGGATACAATGTGAATGCTCTCGATTTTGTAACTGAAGATCAAAAATTCTAAAAATAAATGAACTGATTTTGTCACTCTATGCAGTTTTAATCAAATTTAGAAATGTCTTACTTTGCAGAAACCTACCAACCCACAAAATTTGATCAATTTTGAAAAAAACAATAACAAAAAGTTTTCTTTACATCAGAGTAACCAAAAAGCCCTTCATGTACTAGCCAATAATTCCAAATTTTTCAATATTAAATAAGATAATGTTAAATATATCTGTTAAACTTTTATAACGGTTTCCTCAAAATAACAACAATGATGTTTGGTAGGTTTCTGCATGCATAACTACGTCCAACTATACAAGCTATTATTGAATGTTAATCTTTTCCAATTTGATGGCCAAGAGTCGTTATGATTGGATGAAACACAAATGAATGTCTCTTTTATATTTAAATCAACTTGTATAAACAATGTATTGTTTAAAAAAGCATACAGGAACAATACTCCTGTTGGAAGACCTGCTGTCACCATCAGACTTTTTAAACTGATCAGTTATTGAATCTATCAAAAACTTTTATATACCATCCATCCACTTTTGCATATTATATTATGTACCATGATTCTTTACAATTTATATGAATTAACAACTGATTCTCGCAACATTTTAGATGCAGAATTTATTTCATCATCTTCATTATCCAACTTGTCATCCAATATCTTTATATCTTTATTTCCCCAAGCTAAAGTTCGAAAATGATCTGGAATTATATAACGTTTATCATCTTTGTAAGACAAAGCAACTTTGTTTTTTAATTGTGTAAATACATCATGCATTTTTGATGTAAAGACATTCATATTTCTAAATTTGATTGTGGAATTTACAACCACATCCCTATAATCTTCTTTGGTGATAGAATTTTGAATTACACATTTTTTCACACCTTTTGCCTTTTTTTCAGACATCTTCAAAGTCCACACAATAAGCTTTTGCACCAATCCCATAAAAACTCGTAATTGGTTTCCCAGCAAATTCATCTTTCATTTTTCCAACAATAGATACATTTTTGTACATTGTTTTCATTATAATTTGAAGTATCAAATCTATCTACATTTTCTTGCATATCCTTATAAAAATTATTATTTTTTATATATAAAATTAAACTATCTGTATCTGTGCATAACAAAATTGCATTGTCACCATATTTGGACTTTATGTAATCATAGTAGAAATCATAAATAACCGTTTTTGATAATTCCAAAACAGAAAAACCAACATATATCGGTTTATTGTATGTAATTTGTACTCGCTCCATTTGAATAGCAACAAAATTATCAGTAAAAGCTCGACAGTTTTTAAAATTTGGTTTTGAAATTAACGTTTCTGCACCTTGTTTTTTTCCAATATTTTCCCAATGTGTTATTAATTTCACATCTGTTCGTTTTTCAATATTTTCCATGCTTTTTCCATATATTGCATTATTATATAATTTGTAACAATCTTTTTCAAGTTTGTTTTTAGACTGATTTCTCATTGTGGTGTTTAAGTCAATATAAGGTTTAAGAAAAGAGGATTGTTTAAATTTCACAACTCTATGAATTTTTTGTAATTGAAGTCCATTTTCCAATGCTCTTTGAAGATTCTGATAATGAATGATTTATTTTTCCTTATCATTTAAATTGCAAATCATTTTTTTTTTTTTTTGAACCAGGTGCACACACATTCTCAGGTGAAAATGGAAGCTCATTATGTTTATAATATAAATTTTTACTGTATTTTATATCTACTTCAAAAACATAACCATATTCTGAATTGTGTGGAATATTTTTATAGTCAAGTGCATCAATTTCATCTCTTGTGAACCAAGAAAATTCACCGACAGGAAGGTATTGACTCATACTATGACCATACAAGTTTGTTGCATCTAAATACATTATATACGATTCCGGTAATGATGAATCAAAATTTGGAAGAAAAGGATTATCAGCCTCAGCTTTCCTAACACTGCAATGACAAACACCACCCCTCATACTGTTTTTGAAAAAATAAATCATATCAATATCGGTTAATAGCTC
Organism: Orchestes rusci; assembly: GCA_958502075.1. Lineage (NCBI taxonomy): Eukaryota > Metazoa > Arthropoda > Insecta > Coleoptera > Curculionidae > Orchestes > Orchestes rusci. The sequence goes on along the minus strand of OY293313.1, from coordinate 16,181,084 downwards.
CAATTTCACACCTGTTTTGCGTAGCATTGCATCCCAACTTAAACCTGGAGCAGTATAATATTGAGTTGGATCCAAATTGTAGATATCTAGAGAAACATTTCGAAATGCTTCAAAAAAATCAGTTAGTATTAGAACATCTGATAATAAGTACACTTTAGTATAATCCATCATATTTTGACAATTGAATAATTAGTTATAGTTTCTCTGATGGAAACTATGTTTTTAAAAAAACATTTATTTCCTTAAAATTATGGTTACAATATTTGTTGTGATTATATGATTAATAATTATTACGAATTAGCTCGAACTGAGCTCGAACTGCGTCCAGCAAGTAGTTTTGTACAATTGAAATGCTGAATCGCAAGGCTATGATGATTACGCTGAAACAAGCAAAATACATGAGGGATGATGATATAACTCCTCCCTTCGCAGACTCAACTACACAGAATGGGGTAGTTGAATGGTGCTCATCTGGATTGGGGCTGTTTCTTCATTGGCTGGAGCTTTTCGGTTCTTCATCAAGTCTAGAATTGTCCTTCTTCTTTTATGGATATAGAAGATAAGGGTTGTAATGAGTAATCCATAAATTAGGATGTCCCAGATGTTTGGTAGATGATTGATTGGGTCGAAGATCAATGATGGTTGATCGCTTCTAAGTTGGTTCCTTAATTTATGTAAGTCATCCAACTTGATTTCTTCAATTTGGGTACTCAAGTTTAATATTGGTAACGTCAATTCAGGGTTGGTCACATCAGGGAATAATATAGGTTGATTTTCACTGGCCATAATATTGGGGTTGATAATCACATTATCCTCATCAATTACGATTCTGCAGTCTATTGGTACTTTGGTTAAATAAGTACCGGATAGTTTCATGTGAGCTTCTTGATGTTTACAGTTCAGGGAAACAACTTTTTCTTCTGGAAGTACCAGAATCCATTGATTCGTAGAATCTAGCCGATTGATAATTGGTTTGGTGACGCTGATCTTGATTTGTTGGCAATTTGATGTTTCTTTAGTTCTTTCTAACAGCTGGACTGAACATGGGCTATTGGGATTGATTTCCTGAAGTTCAGTTTGATCACACAAAAAGTGGCTATTTTCAATTTTAGTACATTCATGTGAACGAAATGCAAAGTGCAAGTCATTTTTGATCAAATATTTATTTTTTGGAAGGATTGATTTAAATTGATATTGGCTTGCTTTAAAAACTGGTACTGAATAGAGGTGAAGATACCGAAAGTCATTTTGATGTGTTATTGGGACTCGTAAAAGGAAAGTTATTTTATTATTTAAAATAAAACTATCAACTTTTATAATCTTTTCATAGAGAAGTGTATTCTTCAATGAAACAATTATGGGCATTTTCTTGCTACCTACAGATTTTTGAATTCTTGTCAGCTCAAAATACAGATCTTCAGTCCTTATGATGCTTGGGTGAAGTATTCTCAACTTACTGAATGTTATGGCATTTTCAACATCTTGTAGTATTGAATCAATGATCTCATAAAGATTGATTATTTGATTCAGAGTATCTTTGATTAGATTTACATATTCTCTCTGAGTTTGGTTTCTAATTATGAGACCTATTTGATTAATTTTATTCTCAAGAATTTTTTCGTTGTGGCTAATTTTACTGATGGTCGAATTAAATTTTTCAATTAGTTTCAAGGAAACTGAATTTTCTTTCAAAATATTAGAGGCTAATTTCCTTTGATTACTTTGTAGGTCGTTGATTAGTTTTTCGAATCGTTCGCCATCGGCAGCATCGAGATTTCCGGTGATTGATTTAAAAATTGAACCGACACCGTTTATTAAACCTCTTTTAATTCTATTAGGATGAGGAACGATTTCTTTTATTTTTGTCTCTACTCTTTCCTGAGTCAACATTGCTATTTTAATATAGGGCTTGACCTCCACGTTATAATCGTCACTGTTATGTAGCATCTGGCTGATATTAAATATCCTAGTATGCAATTTATTGAGTTCAGTAATAATGGGATTAAGGTCATAATAGTGGAGTAAGGTGAATTGAAATTCTTCGAGTTTTGCTGAGCCTAATGTTAATGGTAATAGTCCGGGGTTGTCTATCAGTTTTTCTAAGTTGATTTGGTCCTCTTCGCATTTTCCAATGCAGATTATAATTAATCTGGAAAGGAAAATTCTTATTCAAAATCATATGTCTTCTTGAGAGGTCTTTTTAAGTTAGAAAGATGAATTTTTTCATGAATTTGAGTTTTTCCGGTTTTTCGTTCTGGGTCAATACTAATAAGTTTAGTTTCTTTACCAAATTTATCAGCATTTTTCTGTCTATGATGTTTTTTTGGAAATACCGATTGTTCGGGTTGAAAAATTTCAATGTCGTCTTTGTTCTTATTAGTTTTGTCTACAACTTTTTCTTTTGTATTAATTAGGCTTTTATTAATCTGTTCATACATTAATTTTGACTTTTCTTTATGAGCTGTTATATAGTCAGTCAAAAGAATTTGGTCTAAATTTAAATTGTAGGGGTCATTTTCAGTAATATGTCCGCGTACTATATCGATAGGTTTCATTTTAGTAGCACTATGTATTGAGTGATTATATGCCAGTATTGCATAAATCATTTTCTTACTAATCGGGGTATTTCTAAATTCTTGATCATTTAGAAGACGGATGTGTTCAGAAAGTGTTGAATGTAATCTTTCGACTACACCATTTGATTCTGGATGATGGGGAGAGCAAAAATGAATTTTGATTTTGTGCAAGGTTAGCAGTTCAGTAACTACTGAGTTTTTAAATTCTGTACCGTTATCTAACACAATTTGTTTGGGTATACCATGGTGTGAAAAATATGATAACAAGTTATCTACTATTTCTGTTGAAATCAGTGATATGCTTGCGCATATTTCGAGAAGCTGTCTATGATTGTTAAGAACTTGGTTTGTTCTAGGGTATACGTGTCAAGGTGTACAATTTCAAATGGTCTTACGGCAGTTGGTGTTGAGTTCATTGGAATTTTTACTGGGTTCCTTTCATACTTGCTACGTATACAGATTTCACAATCATTAATGTATGTTTGAATTGAATTTTTTAGTTCAGGCCAATAATATTTATTTTTTAAGCGCTGATAAGTTTCATCAATCCCGCGATGGTTTGTCTTACTTTCATGGTAATTTTGGATTAGGTCTTTGATGTCATTTTTATCCGTTACGTCAATTAATTTTTTAAGGCAACGTTTAAATTCGAGGGATGGCCATTTGAAATGAGTTCTTATAACTTCACAAAAGGGTTCGTACATATCGGGGTTTTCAAAATACAGATAATATTGTTTTCGGGGTATCACGAGTTCTTTGATGAAAGATAGGATATCATTAGTGAAATTACTTTCGGAAATTTGGACCGTAATTCTTCTTTTTCTTTCAAAAAGAATTTTGAATTTCGGTTTTGCTGGGGAATTGAAAACTTGTTGTAATATTATTTGATTTGCACCAAAATTAACAGCTGTTTCTATAATTGGTATTCCAACTATAGGATCTTGGGTTGCATTAGAATGAGCTGTTACATCATCTGGTTGATCAATGTCATTAGGTTCATCGGGTGGTACTGGATCATTTAATTGATCATCTAGTAAGTTAGGAGGATCTTCATCTGGTTGAGCTATCATGGATAATTGATCTATAGCGTCTTTATCAATAGTCGGTGTTTTATTGGTCGTTAAGGATTGATTGAAGTCTTCAATATATTTTTCGAGTTCAGATTTTTCTTGGGTTTCTTTTATGTGAAGCTCAATACGCGATAATGCATCAGCATTTGTATCAAGCTTGCCCTTTTTATATATGATTTTATAATCATATTCTTCCAGTTTTATACGCCAACGGAGTAGCTTGGAAGAAGGGTCTTTCAATGAGAAAAGCCATTGAAGGGGCTTGTGATCTGTTATAATGTTAAACTTTCTACCATACAAGTACGGTCGGAAGTACTTTGTCGCCCAGACAAGGCCTAAACATTCTTTTTCAATAGTAGAATAGTTACATTCACTATCATTTAGTGTACGGGATGCATATGCGACAGGGAGATCTTGACCTATAGGACCTTGTGATAATACGGCTCCTAGGGCCACATTACTTGCATCTGTTGTTAAATTAAAAGGTTTCGAAAAGTCAGGGTATTGAAGGATGGGTTCGTTGATCAGAAGACTTTTACACGTTTCAAAACAATTTACAAATTCGGAATTATGATCTATTTTTGCTCCTTTTTTCAAGCATTTTGTTAATGGTTTCGTAAGGTTGGCAAAATTGTGAATAAATCTACGGTAATAACCGAGAAGTCCAAGAAATCCTTTTAACTGTTTCGTTGTCTTTGGTATGGGAAAATTATTAATTGCAATAATTTTATCAGGGTTTGGTCTAATACCAGAGGGTGTTACGACATGTCCTAAATACGCAACTTCATGACGTAAGAATTCGCTCTTATCCAGTTGGATCTTGAAGTTAGAATTTTTCAATCGATTAAATACAGATCTTATACTTTCTAAATGTTCCTGTAGCGATGTAGAAAAGATGATTATATCATCAAGGTAAACTAAGCATTTTTAATTTTTTATACCACGGAGGATTGAGTCCATTACGCGTTGAAATGTAGCGGGGGCGTTCTTTAGCCCAAACGGCATACGAAGGTACTCATAATGACCGTTTTCTGTGTTGAAGGCTGTTTTAGGAATATCCGCTTCATTCATTTCAATTTGGTGGAATCCCGACGCCAAATCTAAAGTAGTAAAATATTGGCACTTGCCTAATTTATCTAGCAGATCGGAAATATTTGGCAAAGGGTATTTGTCATCAATTGATTTTCCATTTAATTTCCGGTAGTCAACGACTACTCGCCATTTTTGTTTGTTGGATGCATCTAACTTTTTAGGGACTACCCATATCGGGGATGACCATGGGGAGTTCGAGGGCCTAATTATTTTCTGATCAAGCATTTTTGAAATTTGATTATCAACTTCTTTTTTGTGTATTTGAGGATATCGATACGTCTTTGTATATATGGGAATTTCATCTGTTGTTCTGATGTGGTGTTTTATTTTGTTTGTAAATGTCAATGGTGAATGTTCATTATAGAATATTGATGAATATTCTCGACATAATTTGAGTATTTCTGTTCGTTCTTCTTGATTAAGATGATCGACTCGTAATTTTGAAAGGTCGAGGAGTTGTTCAGATTGATCTTCTATATGATTAAAGTCAATTTGTTCGATTGATTGTTGATCAAATTCTTCAACATTAATTGGTTCAGAGAAATCAAGAGTGATTTTTTGACAAGTATTATTACGAATAGTTGTTATCGCTTCTCCATTTTTTGCTATGGTTAAGCATTCAGGAATCTCACAATTATGGAGTTTTTGGTGTGGAATTATAATTTCACCATCTCTAATGGAAGTTTTGATTTTTATGATTTGTTCCATTCGAGGTTTAATTGTGATGCAATTCAGCTCGGTTTGAGTTTTATGAAATTGAAGTTTTATTTTTGAATAAGGGGTGATAAGATAACCTTTATCGAAATTGAGGTGGGCTTGAAGAATTTTCAAATTGTCAAGGCCTATGAGGCCATCAAAGATATTGTGGAATTTGAACAGGTAGAACTTTAAGTTCTGATCAGATGAAAGGTTAAATATCTTTGAAGCAGAGATTAATGAACTGAATTTATGAGCACTCTTCTGGAAGACTGAAAGTAATGTATGATAACTCGCTTGTGTTAGTCGTATTTAAAGAAATTATTGGAGGTTCAGGACTTATTACGTATTGTCGTCTTGGGTGTTGTCCTGTTGAAAATTTGAAGTATGAGGGGATTCAAGATATTGATCTTGGATAAAGTAAGGTTCATAATTTTCATATTGATTAGTAATAGGGTCATATTCCCTATTAGAATCTTGTTGTAAAAACAATTCAGAGTTTTGAAACAATTGTGGTTCATTTAAAGAGGAGGAGGAAAATGTCTCGGAAGTTGGGTCTAACTCAGTATTATAGACTTCTTCTATAATGGGACCATTTCTGGGTCGGAAATTGTTATTAAATCTAGGTTGATTATTATTAAGATTATTACTAAATCTTGAGTTATTGCTAGTACATACAGACATTGGTGTTGGTTTAGGCAAATTTTTATTTTGATTGAGCCTGAATACGTTTGTATTAGGTCTATGTTGTGGATTATTAGATGGATTTCCAAATACTTGTGCATTCGTGAAGAATCTCGGTTGCCTGTAATTAGGATTAGGTCTGTATTGAATAGGTTGTGAGGGGAAACTAGGATTAAAGCTATGATTATTATTAAAACCATTAAAATAAGGATTAAATTTAGGATTATTATTATTATTATTATATCTAGATTGTTGATTAAAATTATGGGATACCTTGTTGTTATTATGGTGATTATTATTATTATGTGGTTTATTTACAGAAAGATTCATATTATTTTGAAAATATCTTACGTTATTTTCCTGTAGAACAAGTTGAATAGCTTCAGCTAAATCAACCGGTCTCATACAACGAATTGTATTACCTAATGGTTCTTTTAAGCCAGCTAGATAGGTATTTAATGCCAGTTTTTGGTACATTGTTCTTTTAAGAAGAGCTGATGCTCCAACTTCATGATTATCTACGTAACTACAAAGGAGATTTAAAATTTCCAAAATTCTATCATAGAAATTCTGGGGGGATTCATTAGAGTTTTGTCTCATCATTACCAGATCTCTGTTTAAACAAGCTTCGTCACGTCTATCCGCAAAGTTTCTTGAAAGAGCTAATTTTAATTCTTCCCAAGTTGTTACATTTTGAACGTTTATGACTAATTTCGCGTTTCCTGATAATTTTCCTATCAGACAATTGATTAGATACACATTTTGAAAATTATTTACATTTTCAGCATCATAGAAAGTGTCAATCAATAGTTTGCATGTTGACAAGAATCTGTTCAATTCTGATGGATTTCCATCAAACTGAGGAACGCAATTTAGATACTCAGGTTTGAATTGTGCCGCCATAATTCTTTCTTGATTAGAATTAGGTATTTCTTCTATTTGTGAAGAATTTTTGAAAATCAATTCTTGAATATTTTTTATTGTTTGAAGATTTTCTGCAAGAGTTTTCTCATCGATTGGGATATTAAATCCAGTATTAGACGATTCACCAGTAGAATCGGAGTTCGAGCCAGTATCAATTTTTACTTTGTCAAATAATTCAGACAAATTATCAAAGTCATCGGACATAATATGAGCAACTTGCACTTTACTTACATGAAAGTGATTTCTTTCTTCATTTCCACTTATTTTCACTTAACACTAATTGTCACTATGTCTAAAGAATAGAGAGTAGTTCTCGATTTGGTAGAATGTCCAAACTATCCTTGTACTGTTCACGTGATGTGTTCAATCCGTTTCGAAGTTTTTCCGCCGATTTTTGAGCGAAAACGAGGGGTTGGAGCTGATCAATAAGTTCGATACTTATTGATTTTATCCGGTACCGACTGCGCCAGTTATAGTTTCTCTGATGGAAACTGTTTTTAAAAAAACATTTATTTCCTTAAAATTATGGTTACAATATTTGTTGTGATTATATGATTAATAATTATTACGAATTAGCTCGAACTGAGCTCGAACTGCGTCCAGCAAGTAGTTTTGTACAATTGAAATGCTGAATCGCAAGGCTATGATGATTACGCTGAAATAAGCAAAATACATGAGGGATGATGATATAACTAATTTCCAAATATTCTTTGCTCTTGCATAACCTTCAACACTGATAGGTTCATTCCTGAGGGTGTCATAAAAATCATCAACACTGGGGAGTTTGGTTTCGAATAATTTTTCCATCGAATAAGAATAAGGGCAAACACCCTTTTTTCGAATTTCATTAAATTGTGTCGTATTATTAAAATATTTTTTAATTTCAATGCATTGAGATGGTTCGAATTTTTCCAACGAATAATTTATACAAAGCGAAATGAATCAAGGAAGTTTTATATAAATATTTTTTTCTTTCTTATTTACAATTTTTCTATCAACTAAAATTGATTTGGAAAAGGAAATATACTTTTCTTTGGTTTGAGCGATACATTCAATTGCACTATTTTCATCACAAAGCATTTTGATATACATGTGAAGATCATAATTCAAGTTATGAAAAAATATTGGAATAAAGTTTGGGATTTGATATTTCAAATTACATGTATTTGCATGTGCAGCACCTCTAAACTTTCCTGTCAAATGACAATGATCTCTAGCTTTTACTTCTTCAGGTTTGAAAAATTCTTTACAGATGTGACAAATCACACTAGTTTCGAAAGCAAGCTCTTCTTCTATAGGTAAATTCGCTGGTATAATTTTTTTTAAGTAATCATTGTAAATTCTATGAACATGATTTTCTATACGTTTACAAAAATCTGCAGCTGCATCAATACCAAAATATGAATCTATTATGGATAAAGAATCATCATGAGAACATTTGATAAAGTATGCGAAAGCGTATGGTTCATGCTTAAAAGTATCTGTAGTATATGACTGTAGATTATTTTCAGGCTGATTATAATCCAAAGGTTTTAAGAAACATTCAAAGTCTGCATAGATAACAAATGGAATTTTCAACTGCTTTTGATAGTTTTCAAACTGAACAACATTTTCAGGAATATTTTTACCAAACTTATTAGTTTTTAACATTTTGCTAGGAAGTTTTGTTACTATATGATCACATCCATTTTTTTCATGTAAATCAAGTTTTGTTTGTGAGGTAAAACATATTAAACATCCATCACAAAAATATTTTGAAAAATGTGATTTGTTAATTTGAGTGAATAATAATCGTGACATATTTTTTATCCAACAATAATGACTATTTTTTCCATCAGTTATCAAAAGTAGGTTTACATGACTACTTCATATTTTGATATACCATTGTTGTACAGTTTCCAATCCATAAACATTGATTGAGATATCATTTTGACTTTCAAACTTTGAAATATCTTTTAACTTCACAGGAAATTCTATACTATCGAAATTGAAGTTATTAAAAAATTTATCATATGATGATGTTTTCTCAACATTATTGACAGCTGGAAATATTGCACTAATCACACTTCATACAAAACAATATTCATCACTATTTCGAACATTAATAATTGCTTTTTTGTTAGTTATTGTCTTGGGAAGTGGAATGTAAGAAGAAGCTCTGGTAACATTATACTTGCTAACGTTTACTTCCAAATGCATGATTTTTAACAACACCCAACCAGATCCATTTTCAGCAAATATTGAAACCTTTTCTTTTATTATTTCACAAAACTGCTCAAAAATTTTATTCAAATTACTCGATAAGACAATTACTATGTTTTGTGTATTAAATGATTTGATTTCTTCCATTTCCTTGGATTGAAGTAGGAATTTAGCGAATAATTCTAAATTTATTTTAAGAGAATTATTACTAATTAAGTCTAGATTGACCAAATTGATAAATTTCGGCTTTACATCATCAAAAAATTCATCTAATATTACAAAATTCTTGGTCGGAGACAACATATATGTTTTAATTCTGTTTTTAAATGCAGAATACACAATTTTCACATCTTTGAAATGTTTTTTCATTACCTCATCTTTATGTATTTTTGAACGTAAGTGTCCACTTAATTTCTTTACTTGGAACCACATATTACAATCATAACACCGTTTTAACAACAGCTTATTAATTTTGGAGGTGTTATCACTTTTGCACTTTTTTGAAGAAGTATACATCACTGATCTTTCACTTTTTCTCTTCGTTACCATGGAGACTGAATTCGATTGTTGACAACTAATTGAAGATTTTTTGTGTCGATACATATTTGTTTTGTGATTAAATGTTTTATCGCAGCTACTACAATTAAACATTTTCACAAAGCTTAAGAATTGATTGACAAAACCTGCTTTGTGCTAATCAACAATGTTACTGATCATAGAATACTGAGATAATAGTTCTATGATGATACTGAAGAGAGCGAAGAGATCTCACAACTGCTTTATTTTATTTAACTAGTTTTCAGATTGGTAAGCGTATATATTCGTATATAAGGATGGGTTAATGGTCATTGTAGAACAAATTTACAGTAGAACATGTGTGACGTCAGTGAAAATCCCAGTGCTGATGTTCAAGGTATTAAAGATGTATTAAACGATTTTCTACATTTCCAAAAAGAAGCAGATACTATCATGGATACAATGAGTCCATTGTATGTGTTCCCATCACCTTCATCATCCGAAACGGAATTTCAACCTGCTCAAACATTTTTGATTCCGTTCAACCAGCCTTCAGAATCATCATTGGAGGATGAAATACCAGAAGAAGCAGTGAATGCAGCCATGGACAAAGAAATGTGTATTGAAGAAATTGATCAATTATTCTCTCGAGTAAAATCAAAATTGAAGAAGCATGAAGAGGGGGTTCGTGACTGTCAAAAATTGTTAAATTTGTTAGAGGAAAGAAAGGTGATTGTATTAAAAGAGTATTTGTTAAAAACTAAACAAAGTAGTTTAGTGAGATTGATTTTTGAATAATACTTGTAATAACATTTTGAATTATTGATTACACTTTTATTTGATATAAAACTGAATAAATAGAAAGTATAATCACAAAATTTATTAATCAAAGCTGATCCTTCATGAGTATAAAATGCTTGTTCATTCTTCACCAAAGTGTATTACATCTAGATATTGCAAGAAGAAAGATCAGGGATTGATCAATCGATTGATCAATCGATCAAGAAAGGTTGAATAGAGGTAATCTCGGCATCAATCCATTAGATGCAGCTTGTAAAGAACACGACATAGCATATTCTGAAACTAGCGATTCACCTCAACGACACGTAGCTGATAGTATTTTGGAAAATAAAGCTTGGCAAAGAGTAAAAGCAAAGGATTCATCCATAGGTGAAAGAATTGCTGCAATAACAGTAACAGGGTTAATGAAAGAAAAACGTAAGCTTGGGATGGGAATTAAGCAAACTGATAGAAAGAAGAAGAAACGAATAATCTGAACATCTGAAAAGATTGGTGGATTTTTACCTTTATTGCTTCCAATTTTGGGTGCACTAGGAGCGTTGGGAGGTGGTGCAGCTGGTATAGCTAAAGCTGTTAATGACATTAAAGTATCAAAGGAACAGCTTGAAGAATTACATAGACACAATTAAGAGATGGAAAAGCTAACCAAGGGAGCTGGATTATTTATAAAACCATATAAAGGTGGTAAAATAAAGAGAAAAAAAAAATAAAAAAAAAGTCGAAATAAAACTGCTACAAATAGCTCTTTCTAATATAGATGGATAACGTTTATTTATAAGGAACCAAGCGCCAAAATTCAAAAATTGAGTTGGAGGTGACATCTCATAGCAGAAGCTCATTTGCTTTGCATAAAATTGTTTTCAATGAAACCCTTATCCAAACGCCATCTCTGAGGCGTTGAACCAAGCGGCATCGGTGAAACAGGTGTTTTCCGTTATTATAAAGTGATCCAAGCGACAATCCTTTTTATATTAATATTGAATGTCACTTGGTTCTCTTTATATCTACATGAAAATTCAAGCTTTCGTGTTTTGTGAAAGAATCACTAGAAATGAGTGCAAGATCAAAATTGATAGTGCTCAAGGCCCTTAGAGGAAACAATGAGGATGACATTTTTCCAGATTTTTTATCAAAAAAACGGAAGGTAAGCCGATGCAATAAAATAAATAATTCATAGGTTAGGATAGTCAGTTAATAGTATATTTCTATTTTTTCCATCCAATCAATGCATTAATGAGGTATTATTCTCTAAGTGTTCAACAAATATCTGCATTTGAATTAATAGTGATTGTATTTTTTAACACAATTTTAAATCGACATTCAATCTAAATAGAACCAACATCAACAATTGGTGGTTGGTTCCTTATATACAAATGCAAGTTTCTATGTACATGAAGCCCTAAAATTGGAAATTTGACCGATTTTAACGCTGTCTTTTTATGATGGCATTTGCTACGAATGTTGTATGTACACATAGCTTCATTTTAAGAGGTGGGATCGGTCACAACGGCTACTCCTTCAAGGTTTTTTTGGTGATACCAGATGCCCCAGAACGAGCGAGTACGATTATGCGTTGTCTATTTCGTGACATTTTTGATACTTTATAATTACTCCAAAATTACTCATTCTTGGATACTGCCGTTGTAGCTCTACCTAAATTGAAGATATAGGTACGTTTACAACGTCGAGTCCTAATATTTTTCCAGATTGCTCCTGATAACAACGAGGAAAATCAAGCTTCTGATGATCCAACACCACAGAAAATAAATGACGACATTTTGGTAAAGATACATAAAAACCTGTAATTATCCAGATTTTCAATATCCAAATATTTTTGCAGAATATGGCTTCTGTTAATAACAATCAGGAATTATTTCACATTCCTGCTGATTCTAGAAATTTGGTATTTATTCGAGAAGAAGAAAATGGAGAGATTTTGGTAAAAATACAACTTTCCCCATTTTAAGCACGATCTTTAATATCTAATATGATTGCAGAATACGAGTCCTGCTTATAACATGCTGCTTCCCATCCCTGATGATACCGGAAATTTGCTATCCCCACTAGAAGACGAAAATGTCGAAACTTTGGTAAATTACAACCATCTCCTCATAAAACAGATTTTTAATATCCAAATATTTTTGCAGAATACGGCTCCTGTTGGAAACATCCAGGACAGGTTCAACAAATGGAATGTGACGATTTTTTTCAATAGAAGATATTGAAAAAAAAAATCATTAATAGAAAGTAAAGTGTGGAAAACGAAAAAGTAAGCTGGCTAATGGTAAAAGTGATCAGGCTGATAAAAGATAAACCCTTCTCGATTTTTTTGAAGTACTCTCATACTGAAGAGGAGGACTTTCAAGAAGTGGATATTTAAAAAAAAACCAAAGGCAGAAAAAACAGCCTTCCAGGACTTGACGATTTCAAACCATTACATCGTAATGAAAAACCCATTTCTGACAAAAAAGCTGCCGACATTAAAAGTTTGTTGCGGTTTATTCCCACAGATGCAAGATATTTTTATAAAATCGATAAAATCCGGGAATTTTTGGATGACATTGATGGATTTGGCCAAAATTTAGACTTCGAAATAGAAGAGAATTGATTGAAATAAGTTTTGTTTGTGTTATTCAGAAAAAGGTTTTTCTTCAACCAAAAATCGCTTTTTTTATTTTTTGTACTAATTTAGAATAAAGTTTTTTTTGTGATAAAATAGCTTCTACGCGATGTATGAGGAAGGATACATTTATTTATTAATTTTGCAATACGGTTTACATTTTTGTACTTATTTGAGCTGTGATTTTTTGTAATAAAAAGCTTATTTGAATTTATCTAAAAAGAACCATCTATCATTACTCTTATTTTGAATCCTATAAAAAGAACCATCAACCTTTGGTGCTGTTTAGATAAATTAACCAGTCAAATAGTCCAATATACAGGTTGTCCCAGCAAGGGTGGCCACCGGCCATATCTCAGAAACTACTGGACCTAAAAGTTCAGGAAAAAAAAAATTATCACTAAAGTGGCCACGAGAAAATGCTGGGAAATATTTATAACTTCGAAATTTTTCCGCTAGGGGGCGCAATCAAAGCTTAAATATTAAAATTCGAAATTTCTCCGGAAATTCTAAGATTGAGGTATATCTTTATCAACATGGTTAGAAAACCTAGACAATTTCACGTCTTTTTGGTACAGGGCTCATTGGCGTACCGATCTTCCTGTGAGTAGGGGAAGGTAGTGAAAGTGTAATTGTTCAGGTGGCTGTAACTTATAAGCGACTTGTCCGATTTTGTTGCGTATAGGCTTGTTTGGAAGATAAATGTGAGTACTTTCGTACATCGTATCCAGTGATGCTTGATTGTCTCCAGAAAAGTTGCTAGAAGGGGTAACTTGAATTAAAAACAGTGTTTTTCATTTTACCGCAAAAATTTAAATGGTATGGTATAATTCTGATAAGAGCATCGAAAGGTACATTAAATTTACAAGAAAAAACCTTTGAAACGCAGGTGGATATCTTTTTTCGTTTTCGAGTTATTATCGAGAAAAGAGTTTTTGACACTCGAAAAGTTGTTTGTTGTGTAGTTCTATTGCAACCTGCTTTTTTTTTGGCTTCAATAATAATAACTAGTCCAAATTATGTAAAATTTATTGTTTTCATTTGTTATTTCAATAGAACAAAACTCATATTAAATGAAAAATATTTTGATGAGCATAAATCCCAATCTAATTATGTATTAAATATTGCAATGATGAGTTGAAAAAAAATCTAGGTAGCTGTGGAAAAACATCGGCGGGTTTTCATGGAGATAATTGAAACAGATATTGCAATCATAACAATCTCTTAATTATCATTTTAACATTCTCTGTTAAAATGTCTTACACCAATGCCGAGGCTTTTGATATGCTCGCCGTATATTTTCAATGTTTTGGAAATGCTCCGATTGCGGCACGTGAATACGCTGCAAGGTATCCTGAACAAAGGCACTACAGCAGAAAGGTATTTCGGCGAATGGCAATACGTTTAAGAACAACGGGAAGTGTACAGCTCAATCCAGTTCCAATCAGAAGACGTCCGGTGAGAAACCATGAAGACAATATTATAAACGTTCTCGCTTACGTGGAAGCTTCACCGCATTTGATCACAAGAGAAATTTCCCACCATCTAGGATTAAGTCGTTCTTCAGTGCTCCGAATTTGAAGAGACTTCAAACTTCGTCCATACCATCTTTCCTTACACCAAGCTCTATCAGAAGATGATTTCAACAGGCGACTAGACCATTGCTATTGGCTTCGAGAAATGTGCAACGAACATCCTCAATTCCTCTCCCAAATTTTATGGACCGATGAAGCCCGTTTCTCTAGTTCTGGAAATGTTAATTTGCATAACATGCACTTTTGGTCGCGGGAAAAACCACACTGGATGCGGAAAGTGGATCATCAAAACAGCTGGAGTGTAAACGTCTGGTGCGGAGTGTTAGGAAACAAAATTATTGGGCCGTATATTATTGATGGCCATTTAAATGGTGAATCATATTTAAACTTTTTAGAAAATGACTTGCAAATACTTTTAGAAGATGTTCCCATTGGTCTTAGGATGTCCATGTGGTACCAACATGACGGTTGCCCAGCTCATTATGCACGGAGAGTTCGTGATTTTTTAAACAACCGTTTTCCAGATCGCTGGATTGGAAGGGGCAGTTTGTTCCCATGGCCACCGAGATCCCCCGATTTAACTGTGTTGGACTATTACTTGTGGGGACGAATCAAGGACATCGTTTACAAAACTCGTCCCACCACAAGAGAAAATATGATTGAGCGGATTGAGAATGCTATACATTCCATTGCACCAATTGAAATAGAAACAGCTGTTTCTATTTGTAGGCACAGAATTGAGAAATGTATTTTACAAGATGGAGGACAATTCGAACATCTATAAAGTTAAATAAAACTACACAACAAACAACTTTTCGAGTGTCAAAAATTATTTTCTCGGCCATAACTCGAAAACGAGTTTGGTTTGGAGGTTTTTTCTTGTAAATTTAATCTTCATTTCGATTCTGTTATCAGAATTATACCGTACCATTTAAATTTTTGAGGTGAAACGAAAATAACAGTTTTTAATTCAAATTACGCCTTCTAGCAACTTTTCTGGAGACAATCACGCATCACTGGATACGATATACGAAAGTACTCACATTTATCTTCCAAACAAGCCTATACGCAACAAAATCGGACAAGTCGTTTATAAGTTACAGCCACTTGAACAATTACACTTTCACTACCTTCCCCTACTCACACGAAGATCGGTACGCCAATGAGCCCTGTACCAAAAAGACGTGAAATTGTCTAGGTTTTCTAACCATGTTGATAAAGATATACCTCAATCTGAGAATTTCCGGAGAAATTTCGAATTTTAATATTTAAGCTTTGATTGCGCCCCCTAGCGGAAAAATTTCGAAGTTATAAATATTTCCCAGCATTTTCTCGTGGCCACTTTAGTGATAATTTTTTTTTTCCTGAACTTTTAGGTCCAGTAGTTTCTGAGATATGGCCGGTGGCCACCCTTGCTGGGACACCCTGTATATAAAGAGATCCAACCACCAAATTTCAGAAAAAAATAGGCATAGTTGATTATGAAAAATATTTAAGAATATGAAAATCTCAAGTTAGCTATTATTGGTCTATCAAAAAATGGAAAGAGCACTGGAAAGTTTTGATCTGAAGATTTACAATAAAGTGACAAGGTTAAATGTATTTTTCTCAACATCAACAATTGGCGCTTGGATCCTTATCAATGAACGCTATCCAGATATAATAAAATTTGTTAAAGTGTTGAAAATTCCACATTTCAGAGGTGTTTTTATGCGAGATAATCTTCCTAAAAAATGTTTAATAAATGAGTGTGGTATATTAAATCTAGAGAGTATGAAAAATCGAGGAACACATTGGACTGCATATATCAAAAAAGAAAATAAAGTTTTATACTTTGATAGTTATGGAAACCTGAAACCTCCTATTGAACTTGTAACATATTTGAATACGTGCGGAAAAGTACAAATTTGGTATTCTTATGAAGCTATACAAAAATATAATACAAACAATTGTGGTCAATTGGCGATATCCTTCCTATATAATAATATGATCTAATTAAAAATATAATAGTATAAGAATTGACTGTGTCATGACTACAACAATTACAATAACAGGGAATAATTCTGTTTTATCGGCGGATTTTAATCCTCCAATATTTTTATATGATAATAAAGAATACTTTTTGGGGCTTGCAGACTTTGAAACATTTATGAGTATTCCTAACATACAACCAGGTCTTGATAAAATTTATATTGAAGATAAAGTCATAACAATCCCTGAAGAATCCTATGAATTGGCTGATATCGAAAAATATATAAAAAATGAAATTGGTGATATTTTTGAGGAAAAAGTTGAATTTATATTGAAAGCAAATACCAATACATTAAAGTGTCATCTTTATTGTACAAAAGACATTGATTTTACTCACAAGGATTCCATAGCCAAATTATTGGGTTTTAAAAATCAAAAGATAGCTTCCAATACTCTAAGTGTGTCGGATGAAGTTGTGAATATTTGTAAAGTAAATGCGATTTGTAGCGATTGTAACATTTGTGTTGGATCATACAACAATGGTCAACCTGTACATATTATTCATCAGTTTTTTCCATCTGTTCCTCCAGGGTATAAAATAGTGGAATCACCATTACCAATACTTTATTTCCCCATCAGCGTCAAAGCAATCAACAACATTATCGTTAAAATACTTGATCAAGACGGGGATTTGATTAATTTCCGAAACGAAACCATCACTATCCGATTACATTTTAAATATTAAAAAACATATAAGCATGGTAATTAAATATAATTATCATCCTCATTCAATACCTTATATAAAAGAGAATAATTCATCAAATCAAACTAGTTCAAAACAAAACTTTATCAAGTTAACATTGGAAAATCGTAGATTTCTACTCTCTCTAGGATTTAAACTATTGAAATAATGGATATACTGAATGTTAATGAAAAATTGTATATAGACAATTCAATCATAAGCTCTGAATTGAATTCATACCAACCATTCGTCTTTTCAAAATTTGAATACAACGATGAAATTCGAATACCTGTTCAAGAATTGGATATCTACACTTTACCTTCAGAAAGTCATCTTTATATTGAAGGTCGATTAGCAAATGATGAGGACGTCTACACAAAAAGATTGCGATTTATCAACAATGGGATTGCATATCTGTTCAGAGAAATCCGTTATGAACTCAATGGAGTTACTATAGATTCCGTGAGAAATGTCGGATTGGCTTCAACGTTGAAAGGATATCTCTCATATAACACTAATGAAAGTTTGAAGCTACAAAATGCTGGTTGGTTTCCAAACAGAGAAGATAAAATAAAAATATTAGTGGATGATTCAGGAAAATTTAACCTCTAAAATGTTAATGGGTTTTTTCGAAGACTATAAGAAAATTATTTTGAATATGAAGCAAGAATTAGTTTTGATCAGAGCAAGTAATGACTTGGATGCTGTGATATTTATTGGTGATGTTCAACCTCCAATAACTAAAGTGGAAAATCCGAAGATCAACTTAGATAAAATTTATTGGAAAATACCACATATTCAAGTCGATATACCGCAACAACTGAATTTAACAAACATTCTTGAAACAATTAAACATTTATTGATTGGATTTCGTAGTTGGGAGATTGTGGAATATTCTTCATTGCCTGAAGCAACTCGTACATGGCCTGTAAAAACCAGTAGCAAACTTGAAGCACCTCGTCATATAATTATTGGTTTTCAAGAGAATAGAAAAGGATTGGTTACAAAAGATATGAGTCAATTTGACAACATTGATTTAACAAATATCACAGTATTTTCAAATTCTGAAAGATATCCATACCATGATCTATAATTAAATTTCAAAGATAACAAATTTTCGGCACTTTACGAAATCTTTGCAAACTTTAAAAAATCCTACTACTAAAATGAACCAATTTTCAGCCCCATAGAATTTAAAAACAAATGTCCAATCACATACATTGATTGCTCCCATCAGAAAGAAACACTTCAAACTGGAACTGTTGTTATGAGAGTAGAATTCGAAACAAATTCCAACACAAAGAAAGATACATCAGTATACTGTCTTATTTTACATGATAAAGTATTTAGCTATAATCCATTAACCAAAATAGTGGAGCAGTTATAATGCGCATGCTTTCTGAAACTATATAAAAACTATCTCTATCTGAAAATGTGAATCAGTATGTCCTCAGAATTGGAGCTTCGTTTGTCAAATTATTTGAAAAGATTGGAAGAATTAAAAAGACTAATTCAACTTTATAGTGATAAAAAACAAATGATGAATAAATTTTCAAAACTAAAAATATGAATCAACTAGTTTTGGATATGCAAGGGTTTATGATTGAAAACAACAAGTTTATACCAAAAGAAATGGCAGCCTATGATGGAACTAAAATATGTCATTACATATTTAAACCTCCCTTTCCTATTAAATATTTATGTCCTGAACTATATAGACAAGCAAATTGGTTAATGAAGAATCATCATGGTATTTTGTGGAATGAAGGATTCACTCAAATGCATAAGTTTTCCGACATTGTGAAAAATATAACGCGGAATGTGGATCATGTTTATGTGAAAGGAAAAGAAAAAGCTCAGTATATTAGGAAATATTCACTCAAACCAGTAATAGAACTTGATGAGAATCCTGCTTTACCTATGAAAGAACCACATTGCTTTCACCATTCCTTGACACCATCAATGTGTGCACTTACTAATGTTTTTTATTTATACAAAAATTGTTTAATGACTGAATAAAACACAAAGATTTTTTTTATGATTTTATCTTTAATTTCAATTCAAATAGTTCTTTATATATATTTACAGTAATAAATTTCTCCACATCTCCCAAAAAAATCATCAGTTGCATTTTCTTAATTGTCTGAAGAAAGCTTCTTAGGTCTAATGTCTCCAAGTACAAATCACATGCTTCACCTGCTTTTCGGTATCGTTTTGACAGATTTTGACACTCTCCTTCAGAATACCATTTCCCCATCCCATAGTTAGCTTCATGTATAGGCATCAAACTCCAAATCTCTGAATGTTTTGAACAACTTTTCAACTTCAGAAATTATATGTTTTTTAAGTATATAGTATGACATGTTGAATGTATTGTGGTTGGATGAATCGATCATATTAACCTGTATCTATGAAAATAAATACAGAATTGGAAAATGTGGTGGGGATAACTTTTTATTCATTTTTTTTGCATGCAAATGTAAAATTGTTAGGTCGATTTTGCAGATTTTTTTATCAAAATGTGTTATTGAAACAGAATATTGATATGATTTATAAAAAAAATTACACTGATGTCACTATATGTATATATTCAATCATTTATTTTCAATGCAACTATTCACAAATGAAGTACAAGCATATTCTTCTACATCTTCTAAAATACAATCAGAATAAAAATTCATCAATTCCAATAAACAGCAAACATTAAAACTATTCGGATTATCAAACGGTGAAATAATATCATACATAGTTTTAATAATATCAATAGGTAGCAATGTTAGTCTATTTATTATACTATAGTAATATGTCGCAAAATCTTGATTTTTCAATAAATCAAAACGATATTTTATTAAATTAACTAAATTGATTAGTTCGGTGAAAGACTCTCCAGCCAGAAACAGTTCATTGCCTCCTTCTTGAGATATCTTGATGAGCTTCACACCATTGATGGCTTCGAAGTTATTCTTGTAGCCATCACCTTGAAACGGCTGCCAACCAGTCTTGTTTGAAAACAGATAACTCAACATAATGCCTTGAATTTTTAGAAAAGACACCCATTGATTCTCATTCATAATTATATGTTGATTACTTCTTGCTTGTCCCAGTTTAATCACAGTCTCATAATTTTTTTGTAAAGAGAAACCAAGACTGATCCATTTTGATTTAGACTTTGTTAAAAAGTATCTGGTCTCACTAATTAGAACACCATCCCTTTTGGAACTGTCAACTTGTACTGATGTATTCATGTTGTACTTTCACTGTTCACTCTCACTTCAACGATAAATCAATTGATCAACTCGAACACTGAGTATGTGATGGGGATTATATATATATACATGATCAGTTTTGGAAAATTGTGGGGTTGGTATTGAAGGGGGTCTCAATGATCTCTTTTTAAGCCAGAACGCCCGGATCACTAATAGTGGGGTGGGAATGGGGGGATCTCAATGATCTCTTTTTAAGCCAGAACGCCCGGAACACTAATAGTGGGGATGGGAATGGGAGGATCTCAATGATATCTTTTTAAGCCAGAAATCCTGAAAATATACTACTATTATGGTCACACGAAGGATATTTGCCTTAATCTGGCAAAGCAACAATCCGAAGCTGGTAAACAACAACATGCAAATAACAGCCCAAGGATCAGTTCGATCCCAGAAGACCCTACAAATGGTTCTAGAACAGTTTTCCGATGTTATGGCTGCAATACTCCTGGATACAGCAGAAGTAACTGTCCAAACTGTAAATCCACTCCTGAAGCTACTGCCGCCGCTTCCGCCGGATTCTTTGGTTCTTCCGTTTCTCCTGTAGGTGGACCATCTGCCAACCACAATGCCAGACCATTGTGCTTCGTGAACATAAGCAACCATCAAGGAATCTGTCACCTTGACTCAGGAGCCCAAGTCAGTATAGCAGGTGCAAGACTTTTGGAAATACTACTCAACGACGGTACTCCGTATACGGTCAAAGATCTGAACATGACATTAGCTGATGGTAAGACAACACAAGTAAGTGCATACCATTTTCATGTTCCAATCTCACTACAAAACAGAACTTTCTATACGACACTTATATCCGTTCATGATCATCTTAACAGCCGAACACTACTAGGCGCTGATTTTCTGAAACTTGCCAATATTGTTTTAAACATGTCCGATAATTCTTGGTCATACAGTGATGATCCCAATTCCAAATATGAATTCATATCTGACGTTAATGTTACTTTGCAAGACCCAGAACTCTGTATTAACTTAGTTGCCGTAATTCCCATTGCTTTAAGAAGTGACGAAGGAGAAGATATAAATGAACAACAAAGAGAAGATTTTAATCATTTATTGCAGTCCAATGAAGACCTTTTTCACCACAGTGAATTGCCAACTCCGTTTGCTGAACATTCCATATGTCTAACAGATGATATTCCAGTTTCCGTTCCACCATACCGAATGTCACAGCTTAAGAAAGAGCAACTACGAGTAGAATTGGATAAGCTACTTGCCAAAGGTGTCATTGAGGAATGCGAGTCTCCCTATGCTGCTCCTATAGTCCTGGTCCCAAAGAAGGATGGAGGCATTCGAGTTACCGTTGATTTTAGAAAACTCAATGCGAAAACACGTCCAGATAAGTATCCTCTTCCACGCATAGATGATACTCTGCATGCTGCAAGAAAGACAAGGTACATGACTACCTTGGACTTACGTTCCGGATACCATCAAGTCTCTGTTAAGCCCAGTGATCGAGACAAAACCGCTTTTATATGTCCTTTTGGAACCTTCCGATACACCAAGATGCCTTTTGGGTTGAGGAACGCACCCTCAACATTTCAACGATGTATCGACAAATTTCGTGGAGGTCTACAAGATATCAATATCCTTGCATACTTGGATGATTGGATCATTCTATCAGAATCCTTTGAAGATCATATGGACCATTTACAACAAGTATTTAACCGCTTGCGACTATTCAAATTACATTTGAAGCGCACGAAATGTAAATTTTTGTGCTCATCTGTTGAATACCTTGGTCATGTGATTACGCCCAATGGTATTGAACCTAATCCACACAAAGTGACTGCTATTTTCAAAATTCCACCACCTAGAAATGTCAAAGAATGATTGTCATTTTTGCAGACCTGTTCCTGGTACAGAAGATTCATTGAAAATTTCGCCAAAATATCTCAGCCGTTAACATCCCTAACAAAAAAGAAAGCTAAATGGAAATGGAGTGACGAACAAGCCGAAGCATTCGAGACCCTGAAAAAGTGCCTGACCTCCAGTCCTATTCTTCAACAAGCCAACCCATCGCAGCCTTATATCCTCAAAACTGACGCTTCATCCTACGCCATTGGTTTTCCTTCAGGGGAAGGGCCCTGAAGAAAGGCCAGTCGAGTATGCTAGCAGACTCCTCACATCTGCTGAGCGCATTTATACGACAACCGAGAGGGAAGCCCTGGCTGTTGTTTGGGCTGTAACAAATAAGTTCCGTGGCTATCTTGAATGTGCCCAAGTTTTCATCAAGAGTGATCACCAGCCTCTATAATGGTTGATGACCTCAAAATCTCCCACTGGACGATTAGCAAGATGGGCCCTTGCTCTTCAACCATATGACCTACAAATTGACTATACCCCCCAAATTGACTATATCATATACAGTGTGTCCAGAATAAAATGATGTTTATGGCACTATATGGGGATATTGGAAACTTTAAAAGATACGACGTTGCGTAAATGGAAGAAAAGCAGCGTATTTGTATGCCCAAAAATATTCCACCTTTGTTTTATTTTTAATCGATACCGTAATGTGGATACAGGGTGAAAAGGGAAAAGGCAAATTTTGAAGAAACCACACAATTTTGCTTATTATAAATGCTAGAACTTTCAAATTTTCAGGATATGGTTAAGAGGATACGACAATTCTAAAAACGACGTCAAAAAACTTTTAGGCCCACTATGTTGCGTCCAGCCAAAGTCAAGTCTGTTTTTTTTTATGAAAGTCATATTTTTGAAAATCATTTTCAATGCGGATTTTGAAAATGAAAAAATTCAATATGTCCCACATAAGAAAAACGACAGTTGACCTCGGCCGGAAGCAACATAGTGGGCCTACAATTTTTTCGACACAATTTTCAAAATCACCGTATCTTCTTACCCAGATCCAGAAATTTTCAATACCTCATCTTTTATAATAACCGAAATATTGTGCTATTTAAAAAATGGCCATTTTTCTTTTTCACCCTGTATCTCCATTACGGTATCGAATCAAAACAAACCAAAGTGAGATTATTCTTGGGCACGCAAATACGCAACTTTTCTTCCATTTAACCGATACTGTATCTCCTGTAGTTTCCGATATCCCCACGTACATCATTTTATTCTGGACACACTGTATAGTTTTAATAATATCAATAGGTAGCAATGTTAGTCTATTTATTATACTATAGTAATATGTCGCAAAATCTTGATTTTTCAATAAATCAAAACGATATTTTATTAAATTAACTAAATTGATTAGTTCGGTGAAAGACTCTCCAGCCAGAAACAGTTCATTGCCTCCTTCTTGAGATATCTTGATGAGCTTCACACCATTGATGGCTTCGAAGTTATTCTTGTAGCCATCACCTTGAAACGGCTGCCAACCAGTCTTGTTTGAAAACAGATAACTCAACATAATGCCTTGATTCTCATTCATAATTATATGTTGATTACTTCTTGCTTGTCCCAGTTTAATTACAGTCTCATAATTTTTTTGTAAAGAGAAACCAAGACTGATCCATTTTGATTTAGACTTTGTTAAAAAGTATCTGGTCTCACTAATTAGAACACCATCCCTTTTGGAACTGTCAACTTGTACTGATGTATTCATGTACTTTCACTGTTCACTTTCACTTCAACGATAAATCAATTGATCAACTCGAACACTGAGTATGTGATGGGGATCATATATATATACATCAGTTTTGGAAAATTGTGGGGTTGGTATTGAGGGGGGTCTCAATGATCTCTTTTTAAGCCAGAACGCCCGGATCACTAATAGTGGGGTGGGAATGGGGGGATCTCAATGATCTCTTTTTAAGCCAGAACGCCCGGAACACTAATAGTGGGGATGGGAATGGGAGGATCTAGAGATGACCCAGTATTCAAGCAGGGAGATAAAGTGCTTGTGGATACGCACGCTCTTAGTAAGGCCAGTCAATCATTCACATCTAAATTTGTTCATAGGAGAGATGGTCCGTACATTTTTGCCAGAATGGTGACCCCCACCACATATGAAAATTGTTCTCCTCAGAATCCGGAAAATATCTTGGGCAAATACCACGCATCGGCGCTTATTCCGTTCAAGTCTTCTTCAGTGGATGATCCTGAGTTAGTAAGACCACTTCGAAAACGAGGACGACCCATAACCAACCACGACCATGATAACCGTAACCCCGTTGAAGATGCTGGTAGTCCCACTGAAGATCTCGGTGAGCCTATGATGACCTAGTTCCAGAAGACCTATTGCATGTAAAGCCCAAGTGTTCCTGTTGTACCTAACCTCTTACTCCACTCACGGGACGTTTCGTGAAGTAAAGAGGGAGATTGTAACGCCTCTATATTAATGTAACCGTGGCAACACCGCTTGCTATAGAGATGACACTGATGACGGTGTGTAGCTCTTGAGCTTTAGATGATGTAAGAAGACGTCAAGTGCGCGAAAGCTTTCACGTTATAAATTGTTTTGTCCATGTATTTCGAGTTAAATAAATAGTTATAGTGCCAGTAAATCGAGTCCTTCACTGAAACAGTCCATCACCGAATTTTGAA
This sequence comes from Orchestes rusci, assembly GCA_958502075.1. Lineage (NCBI taxonomy): Eukaryota > Metazoa > Arthropoda > Insecta > Coleoptera > Curculionidae > Orchestes > Orchestes rusci. Next base: position 16,155,856 of record OY293313.1, on the reverse strand, counting down.
AGCTATTTTGTTCATAAACGAGGCGAGAACCGTTCACCTTCCTACAGTGTAAAATTATGATAAACATCAATCAAATTAATCACAATAAATGTTGATTATCACTGCAGTACAAAATGCAATTTATAATCAACGGCTATGATATACAATGGGGAAAATATAGTTTAAAATTAAATATATGAATCAGGGATGGCCAACCATGATATGCGCACTAAATCTAAACAATTCGCATCAATGCACATCTCTAAAGTATGGTTTCAAAATAGTTTAAATCAAAAGAATATATGGATATTACAGACCAAAAATAATATAATAAGGCCCGGTATCTTCACCTGAAGGTAAACGAAATTTATCCGTAAGATAACATTTATCCTCAAGGTAACGAAAGTTACGGTATCTTCAGCCTATAATAGAGTTATCTATTAGATAAATAGTCCCTATCTTCCGGATTGCTTATTTGTCAGACAGACTTCGGAATAACGTTTTGATCTGGCGGATAAGTTTGGGGATCATGCGCAATCTATTAAAATTGAAATGAAATTCATCGGTATTCATCATAACCTCACTTTTTGTAGTGTTATTTTTTATGTTTTTCATCCAAATTTTCAAGCGATTTTTTGTACTGTCACTTCCACAGCTTATCACCACATTCTTTTTGAATAATCACATATTTGGAGGGAGTAGGCTGTATTATATCTTGAATACAGGTATGTATTTGCAATTATTTGTGTCTGAAAGTCTCAATAGAAGTTTATGCCAAAATTTTACTTCACAAGTTTACTTAAATAGAGTAATAATTATTAATATCAATATTGCCATCATTACCTATTATTATTATTATTATTATTATTATTATAGGTAGTATTTTTATTCTTTTTTTAGAATGGAGAACGAGATGGAGAATGAATTACAGTTGGAAAAAATGGATTTATTCAATGATCCAGATGCGGAGCTCATAGATCTTGTTGAAAATATCAATCCATATAGAGAATATCACTTGAAGCCAAGAACTGATCATCTCAATCATTGGGATGACAAGGAGTTTTTCAACAGATTCCGATTCACAAAAGTAACAGTACTTTTGATACTTCAAACAATTGAGAATGACATTTCTAACAGAACTTTACGGTATGTACCATTATTATAACTATATCGTACATTATTGTGTCATTTGGACGTAAGTACCTACCCATATGCAAAATGGAACCAAACGAAAAAAAGTAGATTTTGAGGGAGAGGGAATTAGGTTTAAATTTTACATGGCAGAAATAATTCAATAGAGTAACAAGAAGTGACTTTCAACTTGAGGAGAAATATTTTTTTATGTGATACCTACTTATAATTCCTCTTCTCTTTTGAAGTATAGAAGCATACAGGGACTTTTTTTTTAAAGGGACAATTAGCCTTATATGAGAAAGTTATAAAACGATACGCTTATAAAAATTTACACACAAAGGCTTTCGACCATGAACTATTTTTAAAAAATAGTGACAGTGTTCTATCTCATCCGGTTATACCGGAAGTAGCTACCAACTTCCTTATTTCAAATGGCAACCCCCATTTTTTATTCCACATTTAGATTCCTCTTTGAAAATTAAATTCAGTTTATTTTGACGCTTTGTATTTCAGAGACTCTTGGTCGTAAAACAATGGAATTTTGGAAGTGCCTATAAGAAATGCTGGTCATTCAAATAATCTTGATCATTGTTCACAATAAGGTACAGGGTCTTGACAAATTATGAAAAAAAAAACACCAATTTTTCCAAAAAAACATGGGTTTTTGATGGAATACCCAGGAATACCACATTTTTTATTTTAGTACTTCAGATATTTTCTTTCAATTGACACTGCATTGTCCAATACCTAAAATTAGCAGTTTTTGAGTTACCTATTTAAATTTTAAAATAACTTTATTGAAAAAAATTTACCAACTTGGAAACTATCAATTTTAAATAGAGGATGATGTCATTTAGAGATCTTTTTGAATATCAAGGTCAGTTTATCAAAAAATATTTTTCACCGTTTTGGAAATATTTGCATTTTAAGACAAAATTTGACTGTCAAGGGGGGTATTTAGACGCTTTGTATCCCAGAGACTAATAGACGTAAAACAATGAAATTTTTGAAGTACCTATAAAAATCTGGTTATTTCAATAATCATTATAATTTTTCACAATAATCTACACAATCGAGTATTACAACTTGGGTTTTTCATAACGAATACATATTTCTTTTTTCAATTATTCAGATATTAATCCTAGACAAAATTTTCTTTCGATTGACATGACATTAGGAAAACAAAAAAACTATGGTTTTTCAAATTGAATGCCCCTTTATTTATTTCGGATATTATTATTGATTCTGGACAAAATTTTCTTTTGATTGGCATGGTCCTATAGACTAAAACACTGATAGTTATTTACTTTTTTTCAGTGATTTCAAAATATAAATAACTTGAAAACTATCAATTTTAGGTATAGGTCAATGCAGTGTCAATCGAAAAAAAAATTTGTCAAGAATTAATATCTGAAATACAAAATCGGGCATTCCAATTACAAAACCAGAGATTTTTGAAAAAAAAAAAAAGTGTTGTTTTTCATAATTTGTCAAGACCCTTATTGTAAACAATCATCAAGATTCTTTGAATAACCAACATTTTTAATAAAATGACATATTGTTTTACGACTGATACAAAGCGTCAAAATACCCCAACAGTCAGATTTTTTCATAAAATGCTAATATCTCCAAAACTGTCAAAGATGGCTATAGTTTTTATTCAATAAACTGAAGTTAATTTTCAAAAAGGAATCCAAGTGTGGAGTAGAAAATGGGGGCTCGCGATTTAAAATATGGAAGTTGGTAGCTACTTCCGGTAGGTATATCCGGAAGAGATAGAAAACTGTTACTATTTTAAAAAAGTAGTTCATAGTCGAGAACCTTTCTGTGTGAATTTTTATAAGCGTATCATCACTACTTTCCCATATAAGACTTATTGTCCCTTGAAAAAAAAAGACCCTGTATACAGGGTGTATTTGAAGTTGGGGTTTTCCTTTCAACATTGTACACAGTACACATTGCAAGAAAATAAGATAATCTTTCAAATAAAATTATGTCCGAAAATTCTTCATTTCCAAGATACAGGGTGTAAAAAGTTTTAAGAAAAAAATGCCTTTTTTGTCATAAATTTCCTAACACTCCAGATAATTCCACAAAATTAGGTACACTTCTTTTGATCATTGGCATTATTGGGCAAGATTGCAAATTCAAGTTTTTGAAAAAAATCTACCAGTGGCGTTCGAACCGGATTTGTATTGATTTTTTTAAAGAAAAAAAAATAGTACGCCACTGCTTTTCCTCAAAATCAATATTATTTTGGAAATACTCATTTACTTTGGAGTTGGTTTGGTCTACTGATATTTTATTGAACGACGAACGGATTTTGTTAAAAGAAATAAAAGCTAATTTGATGCATGTCAAAATCTTACATGGTGTGATTGATTTTTTTTTTTATTTTCGAGTTTTCGAAAAAATGTTATTTTAGTAATTTGCTTCTTTTATCAAGTCCTGTCTCATGTTGAAAGGAAATCCCCAACTTCAAATATATCCTGTTTATTGCTTGCTATTTGTTTGCAAAATATATATATATTCCGGGTTTAGATTTTGTATATCACAATTAATATAACTTAATCTAAAAAACAGCTTATAGCTGTACACCCGTTCCTCTCCTCCATACATCTCGGTTTAACGCGTCCATCTCATCCAGGTCTCTCTCTTCCATAGCTTTTCTCATACCTTCGTTCCATGAGCGTCGTGGTCTTCCTTTCTTTCTTCTACCGGGTGGTCTCCAACCATATATTTTTTTTGGCCATCTATGTTCTGGCATTCTAAGCATATGACCGAACCATTTGAGACCTTTTCTCTCTATTCTTTCAATTATTGTCTCTTTGGCGTCCATTGTTGTCCTGATGTACTCATTGGTTTTTTTTTCCAGGCGAGAAACTCCAGCACTTCTGCGAAGATAATCCATTTCCACTGCATTTGTAGTCCAGATTTCTGACCCATAACATAAAACCGATTCAACCATCACACGTCCGATGCGTTTTTTGTTTTTTATAGAAATGTTTTTGTCCCACCAGAGGGAATTTAACGCATCAACTACTTTTCGGCTCTGGTGTATTCTATGTCTGATCTCAGTCTCTCCTATGCCTGAAGTGTCTATGGTAGCCCCTAGATATTTAAACTTTTCAAGAAACGGACATTGAGAAATGCAACATGGAATACACAAGGTTTGCAAAATACCATTGATATTATATTCTGTTTCCGGTTGGTTTATGTAAAAATGCAGTTGATAACGCTAGTTTTATATTTACAACAAACTGTAAACACTTAAAGATAAGCGAATTTTGACGGTCAAGACAAAAAAATGTTTTAAGTTGAAATTGAACCATTTGGCATGCAAATGGTTCTACAATTTGATATGCAAGTATAATTATGCATTCTAAGCACATTTTTTCAATAAAACTTTTCAATATGTGTAAAAAGGCATCAACTCAAATTTCTATTTCCTGATTGTAGTTCAGAAAAAGTACTACCACTTACTGAAGTATGTAAACAATCAAGTTGATTTATCATAGTTTTACACGTTTCGAGGTGCCTGTGTGAAGCGTCTTCACTTTATTACGAATACAAATTATTTTAGGCTCTTTCGATGCACGATTATTTGATTGAATTATATGTTTCTCTTTTATAGGAACCCAGACCGCGCTGTCAGTCCATTGGGAAGATTATTATTAACACTCAGGTTTTTGGCCACTGGTGATTTTTATATAACAATGGGCGATTTCGCGGGAATTCATAAAACGACCGCAGGGAAAATAATCAAGCAAGTGATCCTGGCAATTTGCAATTTATTTAACGATAACGTTCGTTTACCCCTAACTGGAGTGGAACAACAAGCAAAAAGAACATTTTTCAATATTGCACGATTTCCCAGAGTAGTTGGTGCCATCGACTGTACTCATGTCAAAATACAGTCACCAGGGGGAAACAATGCAGAAATATATAGAAATCGTAAAGGATACTTTTCTATCAACTGTCAAGTTGTTTGTAATGCGAAAATGAAGATTATTAACTTGGTTTGTCGTTGGCCGGGATCTGCTAATGACAGCCACATATTTGGGAACTGTGCACTCAAAAATAGATTACAAAATGGAGAAATGGGAAATGGAGAACATTGAAATTGAAGACCATGATGTACAACCTGAAGAAAATGACGCAGATGAAGCTCGTCTACCATTCATAGATTTTTTTCAAAATCTTTTGAATGAAAGGAATCTATGATGACATTTTTGTTGTTTTATATGAGTTCTTATTAAAAAATAAATTACTTATCATTTTTCAATGTTGTGTTTTTATTTTAAATCAAATTGAAACAAGTTTCGCAGCGTCATACCTAAAGATCACAAATAATATTGGTGGAAACGTCGGGTAGATCAATAAAGAAGTTGAGACTATGAGTCCGAAAAATTGCATCAAACAAAAAACATAATCAATGATCAATAAGCAAGAAATTGGAGTACAGTTATATCATCGCCGTTATTACGAAGGGGCTCAACCCAATTGAAATATGAACAATTCAGGATAATAATATATCCAAAAATTTTTCATATTGGTGAATAAGAAAATCATTTGTTTGATAAAGACCAAGATTTTTTTTCAGAAATAATGTGAAAATCTATCTATCCTGACATGCAATGATTTTTGCACTTATCTTATTGTGGGATTTGCGTTTTGGTAACTAAAATACAAAGTTGATTCATGTATCTTTATTTGTTCAAAACATCCAGCTCTCTTTTTTTTATTTCAATTTGAATGTCTAATATCTTCATTTCTTTCTCATGCTTTTCTTGTGCTCTTTTTTCTTCCTCTTTTGCGGATGCCAACTGCTGTTGCAAAAGCTCTTCCCGGAGAGTTATTACATTACTCAACTTTGAATTGAGCGAGTCTTTCGTGGACCTCTTTGGTGTTAATACTGGATGCCTTTTTCTTTTAAGCTTCTCCGATGACCATGTCGTCCACACATCATTTTTGGATTCAACCGTAGATATCTTGCAATTCTCCTGGAAATATTAAAAAGAGATTATGTTATATCGACAGATATCATATGAATTGATGTCAGGACAGCATGGCTTGAATGAATAATTAATCGTCTCTCAAAACACGAAGTGGCGTAACAGACATATACATAACAAGCCAGAGAATGAATTCAAATATAATACATGGACATCATAAAGTTTATAGGGAAACAAATAATTTTTCTAATGGAACACCGCATTATATTTTTTCTACAAAATAAGAGGTTTTTTTCATTCTCTCCAAAACATAATGCTCATACAGCGTGTGCTCAAATTAAGTTAACAAATGGAAAACTCCTTTATTATCGATTTTAGCGGAAAAAAGTATTCTTCATAAAAACCTTTAATCTCAATTTTCAAGGAAAATTGTATGTAATCGAAAAAGTTGTTTGGAATCACATACTCAAATGATATACGAAATTTCATGATAAAATTTTGCTTTCTTTAACGTGTGTCCAAATTTAGTTAACAAATGGAAAACTCTTTTATTATCGTTTTTAGCAAAAAGAAGTATTCTTCAAAAAAAAACCTGATTCATCCAGAAATTATGTTTTTTTTACCTATGGGGAAGGTTAAAAAGTCCTTGGAATGTTGAAAAAGTGAAGTGGAATTTTAACATGAAATTTCGTATATCATTCGAGTATGTGATTCTGAACAAGTTTTTTAAATAGAATTTTCCTTAAAAATTGAGATTAGAGGTAGCTTATTCGTAGGTAATATTATTGTTTTTGCATTGTTTGTCTACCACTTGTATACAAATTAATTAATTTCTGGATGAATCAGGTCTTTTTTGCAAGCAAAAATTTTTATGAAAAATACTTTTTTTCGCTAAAATTTGAGCACACGCTGTATAATAATTACAACATAGAACTTTTTTTGACGAATAAACTTTGTGTAACTTTGTGTAAGTATGTAATATAGGTGAGTAGAAAAACGACAAACTTTAGAACTCAAACTTTAGAACGCAAAATTACCACTCAATCGGTTTATACTTTTTTATTTTAGGTTAGGTTGAAACACTAAAACGTTTTTCAAGTTTATACGCAATTTTTAGGTTCGTTAAACAATTGGATAAAGGACTTCAACATGCTCACGGGCAACAATAATGGTATCAACTTTCAATGGAATCTCATTCAAACCATACAAACCGTATTTAAAGGTTAAGTACAGTGAACAAGCTTGATTTCAAAATCTGGGGATGCAATACAAAATAACAACTGGTCGTATTATTGAATTAATTCAAAAATCAATGAGGTCAAGTTCAAATTTTAGCTAATTGAACGCTATGGCAACGTTTATCCCAATTGTTGAAGATTAGAGACTCGTTTGGCTGGTTGAAATGATCATTGGAAAGGGCTTGACTAACCTGATCTGCAGTAACTCGTGGATGTCGGAGCTGGTTTGAGCTTCCACTTTCACTTTTGGGCTGGCACATCGACTCATACGTATTTGTACGTTTTTATTCGGCTCGAACGATCATGTTTTGAGTATTTATGGATTTAAATTGAAAATTAATGACACAGCTATCGAAGTGAATGATGGCGTCTATTTCATTTTTTGACAACTCTGGGTTCCCAGTTCCCATAGTTCCCAACCTCTTATATCCCTACAACTTTTTATATATCGGGCACGAACTACCGTCCTTAGCCACACCCGTCACCAACGTCAAAATACCGGGGCGAGACCGAAAGTTATTTATCACTTAACACAGCGCAATATTGTCTTTTCAGAAGAAATGTTAAAAGCCGAATTGTACGGTTTAATAAAAATACATAAACCCAGATGCAAAACATATGAAATAGACAAAATGATGAGTGAAGCAGGTCATTCCATTTTAAGACTTCAACCTTATCACCCCGACTTAAATCCAATTGAGTTAGTATGAGCATCTTTGAAGCAGAAAAAATCGTGGATTTTGATTTTAAACGTGTAGAAGAATAGAATGCGATTTCCTACGAGCGTTTTTCGCTGAAAAAGAGGAGATTTCTGGATGTCGTTGTGGAGGATCTAATAATAAACTTGCATGAAAACAGTGAGAGTGATGATGCAGATTTTCTAGATAGTCCAAGTTCAGATTCGAAAAGTGAACTTTCAGACTGTATATTGATATTTTACCGCATAATTACTTATTTGTCATCAACATATATTAGCAAACAGGGGCGTGATTGTACACTAAGTATTCGAAAGCTCAGGAAATATACAAGTTTTGATGTCTCCTGGAAAATTTTGATCCGATGCCATTTTTTTGAAATATAGTCGAACATCGAAACAAAATGTATCATTCTATTTTCTTTTTTCAACTTCACAAGGGCGTATCTCGGAAACCAGTCAAAATTATTTGGTTTGATTTGACACAATTCGAAAGCTTAGGAAAAATGCAAGTTTTAATGTCTCCTGGAAAATTTTGATCCGATGCCATTTTTCTGAAATATATAGTCGATGGACATCGAAACATAAAATATATTTATATAAAGTTGTTCAGACTGTGTGCACGTAGGGAAGTAGATGAATAAATAAGGAGTCGGTGTATTTCGTGCAAAGGTATATTCAGTGTTAAGTTGGTTTTCTCGCTCTTTCAGAAAGCACTGATGATGGCCTAAGGCCGAAAGCCCTCTGCATCAGTGTTTATTTGGTTTTCTCGCTCTTTCAGGAAGCACTGATGATGGCCTAAGGCCGGAAGCACTCTGCATTTTATGAAATATACCTTTGCACGGAATACACCGACTCCTTATTTATTCATATAAAAATATATGATTTAATTTTCTTTTTTCAACATTACAAGAGCGTAACTCGAAAACCAATCAAAATTATTGGGTTTAATTTGACACAATTCGAAAGCTTAGGAAAAATGGAAGTTTCAATGTCTCCTGGAAAATTTTCATTCGATACCTTTTTCCCGAAATATGGTCGATTGAAAAGATCCAACATTTAATCTAGGATTTTATTTTTCTGTAAACATTGCGAGAGCATATCTCCGAAATGAGTAAAAATTTAGAGCATATTTTTACACTTTTCTTTTTTCTCAGTAAATAAGTACAACCACTGTTTACTTGGACTGTACCGTATAGATTCCATAAAATATCACTCGTCAACTGCGTCAAATTTTCCGCCGAATGCGTTCTCACTCTATCTTGTGCGCAACCGGCGAAATTCCCAAGTCTCTTCCTATACTTGTTCAGTTGTAAACACTCGCCAAAAGTATACCAAGTTGATATTGTAAATAAAACCACCTCGCTCAAGGTAAACTGCCTTTCACTGCTACTCTGGATAATATACCGTCTCCTTAAAGAATAGTAGTTAATATCAAAAGCTACACTAACTAAACAGAACAAAATAATCTTCATTGTTGAAATACCCATTGTCGAAGCTAATAACTACGGTGTGACTCATTTGTTTTCGGGCCTTTGAAGAAAACGACAAGGAAGTTAGCCTCAAACCAAACTAGAAGTGGGTTAGTTCCGATTCATTCGATGAAGAGACGCTCAAAATATGTAAAACAAATCATAATATAATGTTGAAAAATGTAGTTCACAGCAACGTTGAAAATGAACCCCTCTACAAAAGGCCCAAAAAAAAAATAAGTTGAGGAACCTTCGACACATGAAATTGACGAAAAACGCATTGATCAGGCTATACAGCAACTTATTGCTGATGATATGCGTGATGTTCCAGTTGAGTCTGATCAGGAATCCAAATCCAGATAATCATGTTGATCCTATTTGGGGACCAGAAACAGGCAATAACATGAAACCATTTGATTTCCGCGAGGCAAATCATGGAATTCGAGGAGAGCTTTATAACAGCTTTATGACAATCATAATAAACCTCTTCTGATTTTGGTTGAATATTTAAAAAAGAAAACACTATGGATGTCAAATTCGGAAACAAATACATTCGTTCTAAATGCAGGATTTTTGGCGTTGTCATTTCCACAGGAAATAATTAATGGTAACTTATTTCAAGACATATTATATCAATCACATCAACACCCAAATTTCAAGTCAAGACAAAATGATTCTTTTGTGCTGAAGACAAAGATAAGCCTACCAGCAACAACAAAGAAACCTTGACAAACGGTGCAGTGTAGTGCCAGACGGTTTCGACGTCATCATTAGAGGACGCGCTACTGCTCGCAATGATGATTGAGAAGAGGCTGTTTTGACACGTATCAGTACTGTGGGGGATTCACATGCGGATGATGCGATTTACCATGAAGACTACTACAGGAAGATCTCTTTGTTCAGACTAAATGCTGGACAAACGAAAGGCAGACCGTCGTTTCAAAAGCCATGGATTTTTACCAATATTACCAATGGTACAGATCACAGGCATCAAACCAGATGTGAGGACTGTGATAAGCAGGCTGGCTGATAAATATGAAGACCGAAAGCATAGTGTAAAAAGAACTTTTGTATGTTTTCGAAATGCTCGTGACCAAGAAGTGTGAATGATGCATGTTATATGGCTACAAGCTACAGTGATATCCATGATATTTGTTACAACAGCTGCTGCAATAATTCAAATGAGAGATATAAATTCGAAGGCTTACGATTTTTACGAGTGGACCTTCCAAGCGAAATTTTTCGAATAATGCAGAGATGTTACCTCCGACACGCTCACATTTCTTATGGACGTTCTTATACCACAAAAAACACCATAACATAAAGGGCAACGACTTAAAAGAGTATTATTGACGAGATACCTGAATCGCTGCCAATTTGCTTTAAATATGTTTGTATTTAACGTGACATAATATTTGAATTTAGCATCATGTGATAAGTGTTGAATATGTTGCAACATTGTTTTCAGACTGTTATACATCAGCTATTTTTGTATTGACATAAGACAGTTGACATAATGTTAATCATCGCTCTGTAGGTTCCTCTCAAGATCTAAGACGTATTGGATGTATATTTTTCTTTTCTCGTTATTCAAGTTTAATTAATAATAAAAGCTGTTTAACCAATCGGACTGCTATTTCCTACATAACCAATAACAGGTTATGGGCCCAGAAACGCACTAGACGTGAAATAAAGTCCGAAAGAAGAAACACGCCGATCAAGGTCAAGGTCATTGAACTAAGCGGGGTTGGAGATCAAGAAAATGAATTCAAAAGCCAAGTCCGTAATTATCCAGTGTATCACGGACAAGCATCTTGATATCGTCAAAGATTCGAAGACTGCTAAACTAATGATGAAGGCACTCGAAGATGTTTTCGAAAGAAAAAGTGTATTTACAAAGCTTACATTAAAGAAAAAGCTTTCAACACTTAAATGTACGACTGACAAACTGGAGGATCACTTTCAAAAGTTCGACAGCTTGATTAGGGAGCTGGAAAGTACAGGAAGCAAGTATGAAGAGTCAGACAAAGTATGTCACCTTCTTTTGAGCCTGAGTGAGGAGTATGATCCCGTAATAACCGCAATCGAAACGTTAAATGCAGAAATAACTATGGATTTTGTGAAAGCAAGCTTACTCGATGAAGAATTGAAGTTGAAGACCAAACATCAAAGAAATAATGACACAGGCAGCGAAGTAGCATTCAAAGGGTATACTAGTCAGTATGTATGCTATAAATGTGGCAAGCCAGGTCACAAAATAGCAGAATGCAGGGAAAACCAACCCAAAAGAGGAGCATTTCGAGGAAAAAGAGGCAACAGATTCCAAGGACATCGAGGCTTATTCAGAGGACAACATGGCCAAACAACCAGTGAGCAGGCGACAAAAGCTGATAATTCAATAGCTTTTAAAGCACTAAACTGTGCCAAGTTAGTGCCGAAGGAAGGATGGTTCATTCTTGATTCGGGAGTCACGGAGCATCTGGTCACAAGTGAATTGTAGGCGTTCATGACAAACATCAAAAACTTGGAGGAAGAGGTGAAGATTGGAACAGCAAAGACGGGACAAGTATTGACAGCAAATAGAAGGGGTGTATTAAATGGACAATGTCAAGGCAAAAAGATTAAAATAGAGGCTCTAATAGTTCAAGGTATGTCACACAATTTAGTATCAGTTTCAAAATTGTTAAATAAAGGTTTCAAAGTCACATTTGAAAATACAAAACATGCAAAAATAACCATGGAAGATTCGATATTTTATTGTAAATCACTTAGTAATCTGTTCATGCTAAAAATAGATTACAATTATGAAGAATTTTGTCACAATGTAGTTAATGTTGAAAACAATAATATATGGCATAGAAGACTAGGTCATTTAAACAGATTTGGATTGCAACAACTTGGTTTATCATGCGATAAAAATCCATGTAGTAGCTTTATTCAAGGTAAAAGTACTAGGAAACCATTTAAGCAATGTATAAAGAAAACGAGTCATATTGGGGAACTTATTCACACTGATATTTCTGGTCCAGTTGTAACACCTACGGTAGAAGGCTTTCGATACTTTCAAGTAATGATTGACGATTTTTCTCATTTTTTAATGGTAAAACTTCTAAAATCTAAAGATGAAGCGAGTAATAACATTATTGATTTCATTAAATTGATAAAAACACAACATGGATTCAAGACGCAAAGAATTAGGTGCGATAATGGTGGTGAATTTTCATCAAAATGTCTTCAAGATTTTTGCAAAAGCAAAGGAATTAAAATCGAGTACACCATTCCATATAGTCCGCAGCAAAACGGCAAATCGGAAAGAATGAATAGAACATTGATGGACAAAGTAAGGACCAAATTTTCAGACACTAATTTACCTAAACAATTATGGGGCGAAGCTATATTATGTTCGGCTTATGAAATTAATAGAAGATCTCCAACCATAACTAATAATGGTATAGCTCCTTCAGAGCTATGGTATGGTAAAAATGATTTATCCAAATTACGAGTTTTTGGAAGTTGTGCTTGGTCAGTTGTTTTACCCAGGAAAGATAAGCTTGAAAAGAGAGCAGAATTAAACGTTATGGTGGGATATAATGAAGTCGGATATCGTCTATGGAATATAGAAAATCAAAAAGTAATTTGTTCACGGGATGTGGTATTCGATGAACGTCAAATAAATTATGACATAATAAAGAGAAGCAGAAATGCATTGATTCCAGAAAATATAAATATACGGGAAAATAAAGGCCAAATATTTCAAATAAACGAAAAAGACGAAGGGATGGATGAAACTGATGGACAGATTGAAGAATGGAGAGAATATAATCACGGATGAAGAGGACTCAACCAGCGATGAAGAAGACGTACAAAGAACTAAGATATCAAGAAAAGGAAGAAAAATGAATCCACCTAAATATTTAAATGAATATGAAATTTATTCGGCATATTGTCTATTCACATCTCAAAATGATCCAATCAGCTCCAATGATGCTTTAAAGACCGATCTATGGAGGAAAGCTATAGAAAACGAATTGAACGCACACAGAAAATTGAAAACGTGGACAGAGACAAATTTACCTAATGGAAAGACAGCCATACAAACAAAATGGGTATTTCGTACTAAAGAGGAAGGTACAAAGAAAGCCAGAATTGTAGCGAAGAGATTCCAATTACAGGAGGAGAATCCTTTAGAGCCACTATATGCACCAGTAGCAAGGTTGTCTACAATTAGACTGCTAATTTCAATAGCATTGCAACGAAAATTGATAATACAACAACTGGATATTCCAACAGCGTTTTTAAATGGAAAATTGGAAAATGACATCTATATTTATCTACCAGAAGGTCTAAAAACGAAATCTGCTGTGCTGAAATTGAATCGAGCTTTATATGGACAGAAAGAATCACCAAAAGTGTGGAATGAAACTTTCAATAATTTTGCTCAGAGGAACAACTTCAAAAGATCAAGATATGATTGTTGTTTATATTGTGGGACAAATAATACATACAGTCTGTTCATGGCTTTCCTGCGGCTACGTCACAGTATTTGACGGTTGGCTGTATGTCGTAGATTGATCGCTCCACATGTGACATTTGTCAAATTGATCCGAAAGACCCTCGTCCAGTCGTACGTGATTTTTTTTTCAATGTGTAAGAGAGAGACGGAAAAGTATGATGTAACCGCAGAAAAGCCATGAACAGACAGTACATATTGATTTATGTTGACGATATATTATTAATAGGAAGTAAACAACATATTGAAAAAGTGATTTCATCATTAAAAGAAGAATTTAAAGCAAAAGATCTAGGAGAGATCAACAATTTTTTTGGGAATGAATATATCTAGACAAAAAGATGAATTTAAGATAAGTCAAGAACATTTTACAGAGAAACTTTTGGAAAATTTCAAAATGGAAGATTCAAACCCAAAATCAACACCAATGGAAAAGGGATTTCAATATAATCCAAACAGCGATATTATTGAAATTCCATATAGGCAATTGATAGGCGGATTAATGTACTTATCTACTATAACAAGACCAGATATATCTTTCTCAGTCTCTTATCTTCTTAGATTCTTAGATAAACCAACTCAGGAAACATGGAACGCAGGCAAAAGGATTCTTAGATATTTGAAAGGTTCAAAAAGTAAAGGATTAACCTTCAAATTATTTAAAGATGATAACCATAGTAATATTCTAAATGCATACTCGGAGTCGGATTGGGCTTCAGATAAAACCGACAGGAAAAGTGTCAGTGGTTGTATTATTTTACATGGAAGTAATCCAATTTCATGGTTCTCTAAAAAACAGGGATGTGTCGTTCTTTCCACCGCAGAGGCTGAATATGTAGCTGCAGGTCTATGTGCTCAAGATTTAATCAATTTAAAGGGAGTCATGAGTGATTTGAATTTGAACGTTGATGTGAAACTTTATTGTGATAACAAAAGTTCAATTTTAATGTCAAAAAGCAATGAAAATTCTAAAAGGGCAAAACATATAGACATAAAAGCGCATTACTTGAAAAATCTGGTAAATCAAAAAGAAATATCAATTGAATATGTTCCAAGTGACAAAAATTTGGCTGATATTCTAACAAAGCCACTGAGTAAGGATGTATTTTTGAAACATTGTGAAAATATGCAAGTTTTATAATTAGTACTTGGTAGAATAAGAATTTACCGTTTAGTGATATTCGAAGGACATTTTATTTCTTAGTGAGCATAATGTATATTCAGTCATTTGTGAACAAAAGTTTATATATTTTGTAAAGCGATTTTGATGTAGGACCTCAAATCGAGGAGGAGTGTTGAATATGTTGCAACATTGTATTCAGACTGTTATACATTAGCTATTTTTGTATTGACATAAGACAGTTGACATAATGTTAATCATCGCTCTGTAGGTTCCTCTCAAGATCTAAGACGTATTGGATGTATATTTTTTTTTTCTCGTTATTCAAGTTTAATTAATAATAAAAGCTGTTTAACCAATCGGACTGCTTTTTCTTACATAACCAATAACAATAAGTACATGTAAAAAACTGTTTTGGAATTTCGGGTAGAAAACATACGTTTGTTGTAAAATAGTATTCAATGTGTTGGCTAGGGCTATATGGAAGAATGAAACTCCAGTAGTACTTTCAAGTACTAGAAATTTCAAATGTAGTTCCTTTTTCCATAGCAAGTTAGAGTATAGCATTGAAAGTGTCTTATTTCTTTTTGCATGGTCAATTTATTCTACTTCTTTTTGTACGTAGCCTTGATATAGAAATATAGGTAATCATTGAAAAACCACATAATTCAATAATTATTATTAAACGCTCTACTACCAAGATACGTTCAATAAATAAGATATTAGACAAAAAAAAATACCTAGGGGATAGTTTTTGGTAGATGGAGGTCTTATTTTATCATTAAGTAGAGCTTGAAAGATCATTTCTTTGAGCACTTTCTTATTTCAAAGAACTTACTAAACGGTAGAAAATACACTTTACTACTACAAAAGTCATCAAATATCATACGTTCTTGATCAGATGTATTTTATTTCATAATGATGTAGATTTTGTCAAATTTCGGCATTTGGACTCATTTGGAAATTATGTTTCATCCAAACCGGGGTTGATTACCCGATCTAGACTACACACAACAACCAAAAAAGAAACAGAGGAAATGATTGGGAACTTTATATAATAACCAATTTTTGAGATTCTGGATAGTCAGCTTAACACTCACCGTGTTAACAAAATATATTGAGGGGGAAAAAATCTGTGATTTCAAAATAAAACAGCACCTTTCCCTGAGTTTTATTAAACAATCATCTTCAGGACATTCCAAAATACGTGGGTGATCTTTCACAATGATCAATATAACATGAAAAATTTCATAACTTCAATTCAGGTTCAGTACACTAAATAAATGTAAAAGAGTAAACTCAAAGTTCAAATAAAATTTTGTTCAATTTTTTAAGGTTTTCTAGTTTTTTTTAATACTCTGATTTGAAAACTCAAATTGAATCACCCTTTATATAACAGCTTGTTTGGTTGATCTGGAAAAGTCTTCAATGAAATCAGGTTCAGGGGATTGGAAGTTGATTCTTCTATGTTGATGCTCAATAATTCAGCTTGCATCTATTACGCCTCAGGTAATTAGGATTAGGAAGCCAATTAGAGCTATGGGTCCCTCTGCAGAGGCAGCACAGCAAGGGCGAGTCTCTCCACTTATTGCACAATAAGTAATGCAAAGGGTCGCTAAGGTAATGCTCGAGACAGACAGCACAAAAGTAGAAGGTAGTAGGTCTATTGAATCTTTTGGCCTCGGCTTATTTGATTTCTGGAAAAAAAAGGTTTTTATGAATAGATAACACAACAGGTTTCGAAAGATGATATAAAGTGTGTGCTTGAGTTCGCAGCATAATATGGAAAACTTTTTCAAGTATGTATTATGAATTTTACGAAAAAAAGTTATTCTTTATAAAATGTTTTACACGGTCTAAAATCTAAAATGCAACTATGTGTCAGTATGTGTCATGTGTTTTTCTCAGTCGTATTATAAGGGGGTTTCTCATAAAACATGATTTTCGCTCAAGAGTTAAGTACCTTTATTTGTAACAAGATCAAAAATTGTTATAAAGAAAAGTTGATCACAATAATTAAAAACAACGTTCAAATGTCCAACGATGAAAATGAGGTTTTGTTTAGATTAGTGACTTTCTCGGATGAAAGTTGAAAGATATTCCATTGAACACATCAGCCATTGTTAGATTAATAATTATTTTGATCCGACTATTTATTAAATAAACGAATAAAACAAAAGAAAATCCGAACTTGAAAAAAATGTGAACAAAATCAAAGCCAGGTGTGATTGGATTTTTGAACAGTCTGATTTTTATCAACTTTTCTAAGAAACAACTTATAAAGGTGAAAATTCGTGTTTTTTGAAAAACCTCTTATATGACTGACGCCTGGTACTTTCACATTCGACTAAGGCCCGGTCCCGGTACTTTCACATTCAAGTAGTCGGTTTTCATCGGTCTGAATAACCTACAAATAGGTCCCGCCATGGTAACGCTGCATTTATTATCTGACGGATAGTTATTTGACAGAATAATTTCATTTATTCGAATGTGAAAGTTCCTTAGTTATCCACAATAAAACTTGACAAGTACAATATTTTTCACCCACCGTTCGAGAGGTAAAAGTGAAGAAGCACTTGTTTAGTTTTACTTTAAATGCCTAGTATGAAAATACCTCGAACGCGCAAGGCTACGCCGTACTTATCAAATTTTACTTAAAAAGTGTGCGTTCAGGTTGTTGTTGTTTTGATGTGAAAAATTTGCATATTTTAGCGGTTTCTTTTGTTTTATTTTTGCGAGTGAGTTCGAGGATGAGCAACAGAACGAAATTATTGCTGAAGAAAGCTGTGTAACAGTATCAATAAGCCGAAATTGAAGAAACACACGTGAGTACAGTATTATAACCTCACTTTTGACTATCAATCAAGGGCAGAGAGACTAGCAGCGGTTCCCAATTTCAATTTCTGCATCCAGCAGTTCAAGAAAATTTATATTTAACTCTTGATTTAACTAGTGAGAGGACCGACAATTGATCAAAATAAATTAGCGATGATGATTTGATTATCGATCTCGCGCCGCCGGCGTGTTTTCTTGTTTGAATGGCGCTAGAACTTGAACCAGTGCCCGGACTTTTGAGAAATTGCCATTAGTTACAGATCCCTAATATTATATGGGTCAAAAAGCAATCATAATAATATTTTTCCACAGAATGATGTTACCGTTGCACCAACCTCTCAAGCAAATGTCCATGACGAAGCTCATTATTTGGCCAAAGATCCCGGCAATGATTATGTGGAACTTAAAAATGGGACTATAGAGGCAATTTTTTTTCTCACATTTTAAAACGTAGCTGTTGTCGCAGGTCGATTTCAATAAAATCGATAACTTTTCTCAACTCTAACTCATCTTCTTCCAATAACCAAACAAAAAAAGATGACATTCTGAAGCTTTGCCCGACTATGCCGTGAAGGCTTGATCCCTGAAGAAACTCACCAGTAGGTAAGGCGTCGCTTGAGCCAGGGAACTTTCATGTCCCTGTCTCAAGCTACGCCATGGAAGGTCATTGACCTTAATATATTTTTGGGGTTTTATTTGGGGTCACTGAATTATTTTTGGGGTTTTAATTTTAGGCTGTTCAATTATCATATTTTTATGATTTTTCATCAATTAATTATTTGGCTAATTATATTTGAACATAATCATGAATTATACAAATTTGGTGTCTCTCTCTCTTATGCGCTTTACCATACTCACCTTTTTGAAAATAAGTTCCGTCGTCTGGGCTCGATCCCTGAGCCTCTGGGTTACCAGTCGGATGCCTTAACCATTGCGCTATAGAAACGTTTAAATATTATGGGATATGTGAAGATCCAAACACACACACAGATGGAAACAGGTTTTTACTCTGTCTGCATTAGTACATGCTTGGTATGCGATCGCAGATGTTAAATTAAACGGTTTATTATTATTGCATGGTAATAAACTCTCGTAAATGACTGTATTTTGATTCATAGTTTGATATAAAGTACTACATTACCAAGAATCAATATCTACTTATCATACACTAGAAGTCTTTGAAGAAAACTACAATGTTGAGTATTAACTTTACCGGTGCTCTCCCTAGATGGACCCTCACATTCATTCATTCATTCGACGGTTTGAAAACCGTTCACCAGATGCTACCTCATTCAATACATGTGACGCCGATGCACACTTTATATGTTTAGCACTTAAAATCGTTTCTTGGTCAAAGTCAACACACGAGCGTTCGAGATTTATTAATAAGAAAACCAGTTCAGGTTCACAGAGCTTCTTACACAAGGTAGGTCATAGATGCAGTGTATAGTACGATTAATTAATGGCATTTATCACCGAATATCACCTGTTCATAGCTACTCGCGGACACCTGTTCAGAAAACAAATAAAAACTAACCCCAACAAATTGTCAATATGCAACATACCTATATTTATTTATTTTCAATCTATATGTCATACCATTTAGTTTTATTATGTTGGATCTGTATTGTTCCGTGTATTCTAATCTAGATTTCTAATAAAAAAAAAATATTATAATAATTCTATATTATATCTCACCGTTGGTTTCACACCCCATTGGGACCCTGAAGATTGAGAGGGCTGTTCAGGTGATCTTTCTCGCCTCTTGCAAAGAAAATTGAAAATTATTGCTAGTCTAGATTTCTAATAAAAAATATTATAATAATTCTATATTATATCTCACCGTTGGTTCCTCGTCCCATCCGCCCCATCCAGACTCACCCCAATGGGACCCAGAAGGGTGAGAGTGCTGATCAGGTGATCTTTCTCGCCTCTTGAAAAGAAAATTGAATATTATTACTAATTTTAAATTTATAATAAAAAATATTATATCTTACCGCTGGAATCTCGTCTTCATCGATGTCAAAATCAGAAAACACACCTCCAACCTGTACCTCTTTTTCCGCCGTACGGGTGGAGGTCCACCTAGACCCCCTACCGAATAGCACCACCTGTAAACTTATATGTTTATTTTCATTCTATAATTTGAATCATTACCTGACTCTCTCCTGATCCGAACCATTCCCAAGGGGTCTCATCCTCTGCAGTTGAAAACCACCCTCCAACCTGAGAAGAGGCATCCTGTAACTTTAAAATCAAATTACTCTCAATTTTCAAAATCTCGAAAATAAAAAATGTTTGAATTAGGACCATATTGTTTCCAAAAGTAAAATGCTAATGTATTAATATGTTTATGTTGAATCATCTTAGAAATATTGGTAAATGATCATAGGTATAATAATTTCTAGTATTCAAATGTATGATGGTAAAATATCTTACCCGTTTTCTCGAGACAATCTCCTCAGAGCTAACTTCACCCACTCCTGCCATTGCTTATCTGATGAAAACTCAGAATATAATGAATACGTGCATGTAGTATCATACATCTTTTATACAGAAATAATTTTAATAGTGGGGATATGATCATATTGATGCATCTGCCAAAAATGCAACATACAATGTAAGATTAACCCAATTAGGAAATTCTTCATACCACAATAATAATAAATGAAATATTTTTTCGTGTAATATGAATCCAAAATTCTTTAATTTATCATAATTAATAAATAGAATAATAAATAGAAAAATCCCTAAGTAAAATCTTATTTAGATTTTTAAAAATATCTTCTCACAATTTCTTGATCGTTGAGATATTAATCAAGAACTACATTTTTACGTATATAGGTATAATTTGGGGTAGCAGTCAGTACGACGTCATTCGCTGTAACTCGCCAATTTAGATCATACAATGTAAGGCCCAGTTAATAATACAATGTGGTAATATACAGAAATAATTTTAATAGTCGGGATATGATCATATTGATGCATCTGCCAAAAATGCAACATACAATGTAAGATTAACTCAATTAGGAAATTCTTCATACGACAATAATAATAAATGAAATATTTTTCGTGTAATATGATTCTGCATATTTTATTTCCCCAAAAATGTATCTCCAAAATTCTTTAATTTATCATAAATAATAAATAGAAAAATCTCTAAGTAAAATCTTATTTGGATTTTTTTTTTTTAAAAACATCTTCTCACAATTTCTTGATCGTTGAGATATTAAACAAGAACTACATTTTTACGTATATAGGGATAATTTGGGATAGCAGACAGTACGACGTCAATCGATGTAACTCGCCAATCTAGATCATACAATGTAAGGTCCAGTTAATAATACGATGTGGTAATCTCGAAAAATCTCTCATATCAATAAATAATAAATAAACATTTATTTCAAATAATATGAAGCCAATATTTTTATTTCCCCAAAAAATGTATTTCCTAAAAATCTCTAATTTATCATCAAAAATATAAAATCCATATTTTAAATTTTGTATTCAATTATCTGTAAAAAATATAAAAATTGCAATTTCAATAATACAATGTAGGGCCTAGTAATCTCGTTTCTACGTATAGGTATAATTAAAAATAGCAGGCAGACGACGGCAGTCTCTCTATCGTGCCAGTTTACACGATACAATGTAAGATCTCTTAATAAATATATTCAGAAAATCATCCATATTAATAAAATATTAAATAAAAATATTTCTTTCAAATAATATGAAGCTGTATATTTTTATTTACCAGAAATGTATTTTCCAAAAATCTTGGATTTATCATCGTCAACAAAAATATCAAAAATCTTATTTTAAATTTTTATTCAAAATATTTTCACACTTTTTCTCAACCGTGAAGATATTAAAACAAGAACTACATTTTCCTTGTATATGGTGTAATTTAAAATAGAAGGGACACGACGTCAGTTTTCCAACTTTGCCAACTTCTACAATGTAAGATCTGAAAATACATTTTATATTAAAGTATGCATTTTTATTATTATTGGTCAACATGGATTATTTTGAGAAGATCTCCCAAATCGTACATCAATTGACTGTATATGGAAGTAAAAATAAAACGTCATATATTAATAAAATCTTTAAAATGTATCATCAGCGATAATAAATAGCAATCCCATATTATTAATGTGATGTTTTCGATCATTCATATTTTATCTATACAGATAGATATTGTTTTTATTATTTGCATACCACGCAAGCGATTAACGAAGTTATTAATTATAAATCATTCCTAATATAAAATATAGCATTTTGAATCTGTACCAAAACACACGGAACATTCACGGGAATCCAGCCAGACTCGTGTATTTAATGGTTCAAATATGCCAAAAAAAAAAAAAAACGTCTTGGGTTATGACAAATCTTATTTAAGTTTCCCGATAATTTTATTTTAGGCAGTTTTAACCTGATACATCTAATGTATTCATCTACGAACATGTGTCCTTCGTTTGTGTTTTTTCTAGTTTTTTTCTTAAGACTTTATGCTTGTACGGAAGTGGGCGATATACATGATGGAAGCAGTGATGATGACAAGAAATTAGTGATTACTTTTTTACAAGAACATAACTACATGGGAAAATCCAATGATGGTGATAATGATATGGAGAATATTGAATTTGTGGAGGGCGGTTTGAAACGCTTTCAAGGAACCTACAACCTCCCCAGGGATGGAACTTTCAACAAAGAGACAGTTGTTTTCATAAAATCGTTTTGGTGCGGCACATTGGACAATTCGGAGACAGTCACATCTTTTGAGAGTAAATGGCTAAAGAATAATTTGAAATGGCGCCTTGGTGTTATTCGTGGTGTGGACTTTTTATCGTTTAAACAACAAGCGATTGAAGCATTCGAAAATTGGGAGAAGGTATCCAACCTGACATTTGCCTATTCAAATCAAGATGCAGATATTATTATCTCATTTGAACCCAAAATTCACAATTACACATGGTATACTGAAACCGTCCCATGTCAATCATTTCGAGATTATGTTATAGCACACTCGCTATATCCAAATACTTACCAGCAGCCTGTAGAAATTCATTTTAACCTGAATTTAAATCACACATTGGCAGACGGAAGGACCAAATCGTTATTACATGTTCTAACCCATGAAATAGGCCATGCTATAGGACTCCGTCACACCGATCTTATAGAGGATGTTATGTACCCCACAGCATTTAAACAAGGTCAGATTGGAACATTAAGCATTCGAGATATACAATCAGTCCAGAATTTGTACGGCAGAAGAATAAACTCGGCCCCAAAGCAGACTACTACGACGCAAACATCGAGACCATCAACTACTACTACTACTACAACCCCATCGCCTGTACTAGTACAACCTTGGAATAAGCAGACGCAGACAAGTAAACCTGTTCTATCACCAAAGGTAGCTAGAGATAATAATGTTACACCTATTAATCTATGCGATTTAAAAATCCCCGATGCTAGCTTTATCATACAAAATAAGCTTTATATTTTTTACCAAAAATATGCCTGGTTTCTTAATTTAAAAACCAATCAAATTGAAAAAGAATTTACTCTGATAACCGATTTTATGCACTTTCTCCCAAAAAATTTCAAAAAAATAGATGCGATATACCAGAGACCAAATTCGAATATATTTTTATTTTCGGAAAACTTTTTATATGAATTTAAATATGCAGAATGGAAATTAGTTAATAAACGATATCTTCCAGCTATAACACAATTTACACAAACTAGAAATATCACCGGAGCTTTTGTCTCGAATACGGGTAGAACTTTTTGGTTCTTCAATGGGATTATGTATTGGGAGATAGATGAATGTAATCTCAGCATGAAAACGACTGGTTTGATTGAAGAAAGATTTAAGGGTGTACCTGATAAAGTTAATTTTGTATTTAAACATGAGGATGGTTCTATAAATTTTGTTAAAAATAATTTTTATTATAAATATAATGAATTTAAGGATTTAGTGACAGACACTCAAGCAATGTCAATAAATGCTTTAGGAATTTCATGCCCTGGCTTTGGTTTTATACAAAAATTTAAAAAATATATGGATGAAATATTTTCGACAAACGTTATTTAATATGCTATATCACTAATGTAATATTTTATCTGATCTTTATAACTAACCAAGCCCAAATTATTGTTAATGATTAAGATTGTAAAATCAAGGTTTTGTAATTGATGTATTTCGATAATTGAATAAAAGAATTTATTTTTGCAATTTAATAATTGGATAAAAGAATTTATTTCTGAAATTTAATAACCGAAAGAGGGTTCATTTTTTTTTTATTCTCAGTTTCACTGCCGTATCATGAGTGCAGGTGAACAGCGCAAGTTATGTTCGCTTACAGAAAGTCGTTCTTATAAAGCCGCACCTCAGTCGCGGAATTATACTTGTATCGATTATTGTGATAACGTGGTGTGTGTGCAGGCTTGATTAAGGTAAGTATGATTTTAATATAAAACTCTGATTATGAATAATACATTCTTTATTGAAATCGATTTTATCTTCACGTTTTTACTTTCGGAAAATCATAGGACATTTTTAATAAAGGTGGTCTATTCTAATTTTAAAATATAGTGAGATACGTTTAAAATAATTTATAATTCTTGTGAATTCAATATTTATATTAAACATTTGATAAAAGATAACTAGTTTGAAGGTTTCTATGCACCAAACGATATTTTCAATGTATGAAACGATACGATAATTTAAAAACAAATATATGATAATTTTTAATTTATTTATTTAGTCTCAATACAATTAACAATATTTTTCATAATTTCTTGTCTACTTTCTCTTAATTTTTGTGGAGAGTTAATAAAATAAAAATTTGTAGATTTTGTTTTTTGAAAGTTCATAAAAATGGATAGCATCATAACTTCTTCATTATTGAGATCATTTAGGATTTCATGGTATGAAAACCTATCTACTTCTATTTCAGACGAAAGATTTTTCATCATTTTCAAAGTTGGATCGAAAATCTTATCCTCAAAAATATTCCAAAAATGAAATACTTCAACATTTTCCTCTTCTTCGTTATATACCAGAGTTCCATATTTCGGCTCGACTTCAACCCCAAATTTATTTGCAGCTTCCCAAAATATTAACGTCAAGGGTAGAC
Organism: Orchestes rusci; assembly: GCA_958502075.1. Lineage (NCBI taxonomy): Eukaryota > Metazoa > Arthropoda > Insecta > Coleoptera > Curculionidae > Orchestes > Orchestes rusci. Next base: position 16,130,774 of record OY293313.1, on the reverse strand, counting down.
ATGCTCCATAATATTTTTTTTTAACAAATTCTTTCTCAACCACCTCAAGAATGCGTTTTAATATTTGAAGATTAGTCATATCTGTTTGAGTCTTCATACTACAATGGAGTAATTACGAATGATTATACGCATATACATGAATAACTCGGGTAGGGTCGGAGAATACATCGTGAAAATAATTTGTGAAAAACTACAAATTCGTATCTGTGGCTTTCTGATAAAATAAATCCATAATATCGTATTTTGATTTTATTATTTCGAAAATCTATATAATTTTATTGACACATATATTTTTCTATTACTTTCAGAATCAAATTTCGATAAAACAATATCAACAAGGACTAGAACTTTGAGTAATTAAAAATACATTTATCTATCTATTTGTCTGTCTCTGTCTGTCTGTCTGTCTGTCTGTCTCTCTCTCTCTCTCTCTCTCTCTCTCTCTCTCTCCCCCTCTCTCTCCCTCTCTCTCTCCCTCTCTCTTTCTCTCTCTCTTTTCTCCCTCTCAAGTAGTATTTTCCTATTTAAGCACTTCAGATCTCGATTTCAGTTAGTGTTTGAAGATAATCTCAAAGTGAAACATGGAAAAATACATTATTGTGAAAGATTTTATCAAAAAAAACAAGAGGTTCAGCAGCGATGCTAGAACTGTGGAGTTCAATATTAAACCTGTGCCTCATGGGAAAGAACCATCAGGATGGATAAAAGATGCAATTTCGGAAATCATTATGAAATCAACCAAAGATTTGCATCCTAATGACTTGGTCGGTTTCACCTTTTGTTCAAAATCATTCGAAAAAGGGGAGGGTTGGTTTCGATTTCAAGAAGCCTCTAAAGTAACTTTTGATGAAGTTTGGGGTGTAATCACTGGGATTTTTCAATCAAACTCTTCTGGACTAGACACCGATACGTTTTGCTTAGGAGTTACTTCTGTGCGATTACCGAAAGGTGCGGGGAGAGGAAAACATTATAATACTTTTGGGGAAGAATGTAAACAAAGAAGAGGTTTAGTTTTTGTTAATAATCAAGATAACTTATGCCTTCCTAGAGCCCTGGCTATTGCGATAGCAAAAGTAACAAACGATCCTTGCTTTAAAAAAATAGGTCAAGGAATGAAACGTCAGAAAGAAAAGGCAATACAGTTGATGACTGATGCGAATGTAGTAATCCCTCAAGACGGAGCCGGTATACCTGAACTTCAAAAATTTCAAGATTTTCTCTCACCAGACTATAAAATAATAGTTTATCAATACAAGAGCAGGGGTAGAGACGTTATATTCGCTGGGTCTGGGGACGGAAAACGATTAAACCTTCTCTATCACAAGAACCACTACTGTGTTATTACATCATATACAGCTGCTTTTTCGTGTATTTATTTCTGTGAAGATTGTCGTGTGGGATACGATCACAAAAATAAACATAGATGTAGCAAAACATGCTTCGCTTGTCAACAATCACCACCTTGTCAAAACGAAATTAAAACCAAATGCCGAGACTGTCTTAGAACATTCAGAAGCCCGTCATGTTATGAAAACCATAAAAAACCAGGATCTTTAGAAAAGTCCATAATTTGTGCCGAAATTAAAAAATGCGCTACATGTCTGAAAACTACAAAATCTAATAGAAAACACACATGTGGAGAAGATTTTTGTAAAATCTGTCGAAAACATCAACCGAAGGGGCATTTGTGTCATATGCAGATTGATACCGGAAAACCGAAAACAAAAGATATTCTATACATTTTTTATGATTTGGAGACAATGCAGGATAAACAATTGGAAGACGGCAGTTTCGAACATGAGCCGAATCTATGTGTTTTCAATCAACGATGTGAAAAATGTATCCGAGAGACGGGTCTATATTTCTGTCAAACCTGTGGTTATAGAAGACAAATTTTTCATCAAGATGTAATTTCTAAATTCATGAACCATCTTTTGCAAATCAGAAAAAAATTCAGAGAAGTTATTGTTTTGGCACATAACGGTCAAGCTTTTGACCATCAATTTATTTTGAGCCATATACTCGCCAAAACCGACCTGACCCCCGAACTTATAATGCGAGGGACCAAAATTATTTTGATGCAGTTAGAGCATGTGAAGTTTTTGGATTCTCTAAATTATTTCCCTATGGCTCTAGCTGCACTACCCAAAGCTTTTGGATTGCCAGATAGATTCAAGAAGGGGTACTTCCCTCACTTGTTTAATAAGAAAGAAACCCAAAATTATGTAGGACCTCTCCCCGATGTTAAATATTATAACCCTGATGCAATGACAAAGGAAAACAGAAAAGAATTTTTGAAGTGGCATGAAGAGCATAAAGACCAGATTTTTGATTTTCATAAAGAGATCACTGAATATTGTGTGTCGGATGTTGAAATTTTAACTGAAGCCTGTCTAAAGTTCAGAGATCAATTGATAAACACTTCCAATGTCTGCCCCTTCACAGAAGCATGTACAATTGCATCAGCATGTAATAAAGTATTTAGGAGAAATTTCCTCAGACCGGGGACCATAGGAATCATACCTAAGAACGGGTATAGATTCAAAGATAATCAAAGCCCCTTAGCTCTTAAATGGCTCATATGGAAAGAAGAAAAGGAGGTTGGAAAAAGTATACATCATGCTGCTAAAGGACCCGAAACTGATATATTTGGCCAAAAAGTTGATGGTTATTGTGAAGAAACCAGACAAATCTTTGAATTTCATGGGTGTTACTGGCACGGATGTACCAAATGTTTCAAATATCAGAGAGATAAACCTTTACCAGACAATCCCGCTGAAACTTTGAATATTCGCTACGAGTCCACATTAGCAAAAACGGAGAGGTTGAGAGATCACGGATATGAAGTCATCGAGAAGTGGGAATGTGATTTCCGAAAAGATTTAGAAAAAAACCCCGAATTTGAAGTTTTTTTTAAAAATCATCCTATTCTTTCTCAAACCCCACTTAATCCTAGAGATGCTTTCTATGGGGGTCGTACTGGAAATTGCAAAACATATTATAAAGCATCAAAAGGAGAAAAAATTAAATACTTGGATGTATGTTCTCTTTACCCATGGGTTTGCAAATATGGAAAATTTCCTATAGGACACCCTGAAATATTTGTAGGAAATGACTGCAATCAGTTAAATTTACAAGAAACAAATGGAGTCATCAAAGCTAAAATTCTACCCCCACAAAATATCTACCATCCTGTTCTTCCTCAAAAGATGAACAATAAATTGATGTTTGTTCTTTGTCGAGAATGTGGAGAAAATATGAATTATGATGATTGTACTCACAATGATGAAGAACGTGCGTTAACCGGAACTTGGGTTATAGATGAAGTTTTAAAAGCACTTGAAAAAGGTTACACAATAATCAGTATATATGAAATTTGGAGGTATCAAGTTGAACAATATGACGAGGATCAAAAGATAGGAGGGCTTTTTGTAGAAATGATGTACAAATTCATAAAAATTAAGCAAGAGGCTTCAGGTTGGTCAGGCTGTTGTAGTTACTGAGGCTTGTTATCGATAAGAAAACAACATTCAACCTAAATTTAGAACTGTTGTGGTTTTGTCCATCGTCTTGCACACAACTGATCCGCCTGCCCCACTTGTACACTTTGGGTGACAAAACATTTTTTCTCACAACAGAAACGTGACATCTTGGGTGAAGAACTAGTCAGAACTAAATCACATCCCTCATCACCACATGACTCAACCCCACCTCCCACGTGATCCAAACCTTTTGATATTCCTTTAATTGTATTTTAGCTAATACTTTGAAAAAAAATGTGAAAAGTTTGAAACAAAAGTGTTATCTTCTTCTTCAACCGTTTATCAATCAATTACTACATTTTCAATAATTGGAAGTGTTGTTACTGCAGCAGTTGTATATTTAATCAGTGAAAATATGATATCAACAATAATATGTTAAATTTTTGTAATATTCTGTTTGCTATTATTTATGTGAATTTTTTTTTTTTTTAATGATGTTAATAAAAAGAAATACACATCTGTGACTCGTTATTTTTTTTTTTTTTTTATGAGATCGAAGGTAAGTGCATTCATACCACATCTACAAAGTTGCAAAATGATATCGTGTAAAAATAACATAAAATCCAATAATTGGCTTTCCAATTAAATATTCTGAGTGAATAATGATCAGGTTTTTACTGTATAAAGACAACTTTCTTTGGCCCTCTGCAAAAAAATAAAAAAAAAAAAAAAAAAAGCATCATCAAAGTACAGTTACAGTTACAGCAGCTGCATGCATTCTGACCCAAATGTACACGCACATTTTACCATTTAAAAACCGTTGGACATAGCGGTACTTCAACATACCTAAACAAGATATCGATATATTATCTCTTCTTATTCGACGTCGCAAAAAATTAACGGTGTGAACTTTGTTAATTAAGACTGAATCTGCTGCGTTAATCCAAACCATGAAATATAACATATTATAGGGGTATTAATAAAATATTTTGGATCGAATTTCTCAAATGTTCGATTCAATTATTATATAAATATGATTGCAAACCAAAGTTTATTTATACCTTTCCATCATGTTGATTGAAAAACAAGCTTTTTCTCTACCCATTGTGAATCATGATGAAAAAAAAAATTTACAAAACCAATTCAAAAACATGGCAATTTATTTAGTGGAGAATCGAAAAGGTGTTTAATAGTTGGAAGTTCAGGATCTGGAAAACTAATACAATGTTAACTTTACTCAAACATCTAAATGGAATAAGATTTAAAAATGTATACCTATATTCCAAATCATTACATCAACCAAAATATAAATATTTAAACAATTGTTGTCACCTATAAAAGAGATTGGATATTTCGAGTATGAGAGTGATGAAAATATTATTCCTCCTCATGCAATAGCACCAAATTCAGTCATTATATTTGATGATATTCCATGTGGAAACCAAACTATAATAAGAGACTATTTTATTTCCGGAAGACATAGAAACACAGACTGTTTTTTTTATATTTCAAGGGTATTCATCAATTCTGAAAAGACTTATACGTGAAAACACCAAATTCATCACGCTCAATAATTAATCGATTAAAAATTGTAGAAATATGATTCTCAGATGATTGAACAACCAGTTTATAGCATCTTTGCGTTTTATATCAAGAAGAACCAGGGACTGAATTGCGGTTCTCGCCCACAAAATGATCCAAAAATGATATGATGTCAGGTGAGATTCTATAGCGCAAATATATATAAACACGTTACGTGAATATTAATTTGTCATCTGCTACTCGTATACCATAACATGTAGAACGGGGATAATACAAATAAAGTAAACCTGTTCTCACATTGCAGCTTTCTTCAAAAGACTTGTAGATATTGATTCTTGGTAATGTAGTACTTTATATCAAACTATGAATCAAAAATACAACAATTACGAGAGTTTATTACCATGTAATAATAAGCCATTTAATTTAACATCTGCGTAGCATACCAAACATGTACTAATGCAAAACCTGTTCTCCTGTCTCCCATAATATTTAATCGACTGCATAACGCAGTGGTTAAGGCATCCGACTGGTAACCCAGAGGCTCAGGGATCGAGCCCAGACGACGGAACTTATTTTCAAAAAGGTGAGTATGGTAAAGCGCATAAGAGAGAGAGACACCAAATTTGTATAATTCATGATTATGTTCAAATATAATTAGCCAAATAATTAATTGATGAAAAATCATAAAAATATGATAATTGAACAGCCTAAAATTAAAACCCCAAAAATAATTCAGTGACCCCAAATAAAACCCCAAAAATATATTAAGGTCAATGACCTTCCATGGCGTAGCTTGAGACAGGGACATGAAAGTTCCCTGGCTCAAGCGACGCCTTACCTACTCTCACCATTGGTATGAGCAAAGTTTACTTATTACTATAAGTTGGATCACTCCACGCGGAACCTTTCAATTTAAGGAATCAAAGGCGGCTCGAAATAGTTGAAATTCCCCGGCACCGGCAAAAAAATATCTCGCTTTACGAGGGTCCAAACATACGCGGTGCTTTGTTTGAATACCGGGAGCATTTGAAATTATTCTAGATTTTGTGACTGTGACTGTAGTGGGTATTTGATATGCAAAAATAATATGTCAGACAGATTTAATTATAATAATATATTATTTTATTATATGTACATTATTATATTATGTTGTAAAACAGCAATTTTCGTATCACTTTTGTTCTGCTCTGCTGGTGTTGATTTGTTTATTTGCAAATTTTTTAATAAATCCGACTTCTTGTGAACAGTGAAATTAGAAAATCTGAGGAAAATTCCTTGCAAGAATGATCAAAAATTACATTTGAAAATGACTTCTTCAGTTTCTTGCCAATATTGTCTTGACCAGCCAGATCTTCAAATTTGCTTGTGAATATATTTTCCAATGCAACAATGTATTCACAAATGTCACAATAATTGAACAAAGGTTAGTCTAGCCCTAAAATTTTGAACTTGGACATGAAAATTTGGTCATTTTTGCCAAGTTCAAGATTTTATATCTAGACTATCCTTTGTTCAATTATTGTGAAATTTTCAAGAAGTGCATACTTTTTGCCCCTCTTTCGAATGGTGCTAGCTATTTTTATAAATTTACACACAAAAAAGTTTTATTTTAACCCTTTTTTTAAACGTGATAAAATGACATTAAACACGTTTTTAAAGAAATCGCCAGGACACGTAAACTGGCAAATGAATTGGAGTATCTGAATGCACGATTACTTCTTTGACAACTGATGCAGGATAGAAGTTTTATCAAATTTTAGGCCGTTTCTATTTATCTGGCCACCTCTGTATGTCAAAGCGAGTTATATCATAATCAAAACCAATGTCACTTAACCTTGATTGATTTTGCGTTATTCTGATGATTGTTGATCAGACTATTCGAAGTAGACATTCACGAGGATGATAACTAACATTGATGGCTGCGAATAAACATAACTCCACTTCTGTGATTTATATCAAAAGCTGCCGCTTTGTCAAGATGTATTTTTGTCAAAAACTGCCAAAGTCAAGAAGGTCAAAATATTATGACAATGAAAAATATCGTAAATCACTCAGAATTTATAGCCTTCAAATCAATAATCCCTGTTCCCGGATTATTTAGTTTTTTGAGAAATTGCACTGTGTGATGTTTGAAAAAATGAAACAAACCAATTTCAATTGCATAAAAATATGCGATAATTAAAACCTATTGACAATACCTATTTCACTTGATCGGGTCTACTAAACTTTAACTTAAATTATTATTATTAACTGCATTATTATCAACTGCACAATACACAATACACGTTTGAAATGTTCAAAATGTTCAAACTAACACAAGGCACAAGAATATAACTGAAAATGTTACACTGGTTACGAGACCACTCGGTACAATTGCATGAAATTAAGTGCAGCAAATTTGCAAAGCGACCGCGAGCCACCGTATAGATCTCAGGACATAAGCTCCGCCCTGGCAACAGACAAACCGTCTGACTGCGGGTCGACGTAAGGGGTAGGTAGAACTGGAATTTTTGTCGAGTGATTTAACTTAATATAGTATAGGTAAACTTTGGTATGAGTCTCTACCTACAACAGCAGCTGCTGATGTGGACCGTTTGCCAGAGCCTGATGCGGAAGAAGAGGACACAGCGGAATTCTGACTTTGTTCTTCGCGTTAGAATACTCAAAATAAAGGAGCCTTCATCGATCGAAAATTGTTTTTCATTCACTAAGTTTCCTTGATTTAGTAGTCGCCGAGAGGTAAAAGTGAACATCTTCTATTTTTTTGTTTGAAATGAAAAAGAAAACTAGGGAGTGTAATGAGACTCAACCGGAGAGCTCATCACCAACTATATGCGAAAAAATGAGAAACATTCTAAAGATACCTTGAGATCTAGACCGCATTGAGATTTGAAAATTCTCAAAACGACGATTATCTCACGACTTCATTTTGGTACTTGATGAGTTTTACCTTTAAAGTGACGATATATTACTGTAATAATAATTGATCTCAAAAATTAATATCAATAATTAATATAATATGACAAATGAATTAGAGTTTAAAAAACTGAAAAGCACGCTTCCGAACTAAAAAGTAAAAAATAGAACACAGTAAAGAAAACTAAAAAACACGCTTTTGAACTAAAAAGTGGAAAAAAAATAATTTAAGAATAAAATGATCAACGACATAATTTATGTCATTGTGATAAAAGCGTGGGGTGCTTTGTTACGCATTATTTATACACTAAATCTGCATATTGAATTAGAAATTTGTAAGAAATTATAACAATAGATATCAAAACACCCCACGCTTTTATCACAATGACATTAATTTTCTCGTTACTCATTTTCTTAAATTAAAAATATTTTTTCACTTTTCAAAAGCGTGTTTTTTTGTTTTTTGAACTATAATTTATTTATAAAGAGTGTCGACAATATTTGTTCACACGCCCCAGTTTCCATTTCAGTTTTTCTTGATGTGTATAACAAAATTAAATAATGATAATAGGTATTTCAGGAAGAATTGGGCAAAGATTGCACAGCACCCATATTTTGAAAAATAAATAACGTATATTGGGGGGGATGTAAAAAAAGAGTGATTTTGGAGATTTTTTTTCTCTTATTGAATAACTTGGCAATGTAGCATACGATCGACATGAAAATTTGTGATGAAATACACAATGACCAGGGGCTTCGTCTGCAATGTAAAAATAGAGGGTGTTTCATTCAAGAGATTTGTCATGTTTTGTAGTTCTCCTCTTTGTCACACCCTGTAGACTCAAAAATATTTCTGGGTTTTATAGCGGAGGTGAAACATTAAAAGTTTTATCCAGAAAATATTCCCATACGTCCAACGGTTAACAAACTATAAAGGGTGTAACAAAAGTCATGGATAAAAAATTCATATAAACACCTGTCCGATTCTTTCCTGGTTTCGAGGTAAACGTTTTTGTGCGACAGTGTAGACTATTTTTGATGAACAAAATATTGAAATAGTTGTCTCAAGAGATGTCACCTTATGTGTGAAGTACAATGGTTCCACTTGTTGAGGTTGAGTGAGACACGAATTACCTATTGCAGTTTTTTATCATATATTTTCTTAACTAATAGAAGCAAAATAACTTGCATAATGCAGTGAACGATTATCAAAAAAACTTATGTGGTATGTCTTTTCTGTACTGAAGTTTTATAATCAATATCACCGAACAAAAAATAATTATATATTATTATTATTATCCATCTATATGGTATTTTGTTTTTGTATACGGACTTACCAACTTTACCTATCTATTTGCGTTTTGAGTTGAGTTCAGATTCAGGAAATATCAAATCCTTATTTATTAATTTGTGTGATTTTATTTTCGCAAGAGATTATTTGTGTTGTGTTATATTTTGACTCTAAAAGGTCTTCACAAAATCCCACACATGTTGCTGAGGTCAAAAAAAGCTGATTTAACGCAACTCACCACAAACCGAAATGTCACCATTTCCGAGATACGGGGTGATCAAGTTTAAAATTAACAATTGAATTTTGTCATTATTTTGGACAGTTCTTGACATATCGCTTTGAAAATTGTTATGCAAGAGTTTTGTTATGTGTGAAAATCGATTATGTAGATCGTTTCACTGTGGCCGCTAGAGGGCACCCTACACTTCAGATTTTGTGGTTTAAAATGTCCATAACTATTTTCTCAGTATTTTTTTTTTTCAATATTTCATTGAATAATAAGATTCTCCAGACGATTTCAAGTAAATAAGGTACTCTTGTCAAAGTTCGCTCAAGTAAGCCGTTTTCGAGATATTTCCATTTAAAGAGTTCCATGCCACACCGGAAAATTCCTAATATTACCCTTCTTCACGCGAACTTTGGCAAAAGTACCTTATTTACTTGAAATCGTCTGGAGAATCTTTTTATTCAATGAAAGATTGAAAAAAATCACCGAGAAAATAGTTATGGACATTTTAAACCACAAAAGGTAAAGTGTAGGGCGCCCTCTAGCGGTCACAGTAAAACGGACTTCATAATCGAATTTCTCATACCACAAAACCCCCGTATGCCAAGTTTCAAAGCAATATGTGGAAAAGTGAAAAAATTCAATTGTTAAATTGTGAATTTTAAACTTGATCACCCCGTATCTCGGAAATGGTGACATTTCGGCTTATTTTGACTTCAGCAACATGTGGATTTTGTAAAGACCTTTTTAGAGACACCCTGTATAAGTTTTGTGTGATTTTTAGTTTAGTATTTGAATCATATTGGACATTGGATTGGTTTCTGTTATCAATGTCAACAAATGTTTTTTTTTTTCATGAAAAATAGTTGTATTTTTTATATAAGCGAATAGGTATTTTTATAAAGAATAACTTTTTGCCGAAAAATGATATTTTTGGTACATTTGCCCTCTTCGGGTAAACCATCGCTGGACATATACCTATTTTATTATGAGGCTGCGCTGAGAAAAAAAGGGAGAGCACAATGATTTTCCAACAACTAGATACAGCCCGATGTCTCTTTGTGTGTCACATGTTTATACATTGAGGGGAGAGAGGAATTCTTGCGAGTTTGCCAAACTGCAAATTTAATTAGTAGCTACCTTGTATTCAAGGTATTTTTATTCTAATTAAAAATACTCTATACTCTATGAGTGCATCTCCGGTAGTTACCAATTATATAATATGTACATTTTTAGATCACTAGTGATTATAAAACATTTTCAATAAGACCCATATTTTTCCATGAACCTTAGTTACTTAATATGTAGACACGATGCAACGAAATACATCTGGCAACACGACACAATTGCCTATTCGAGATCAACCAATCACAGCTGATTTTAACCAATCATAGCCTGTAGCTCCCTTGGAACACTGTTGTCGGCTTGTTCAAAATTCAATATTTTTGAAGACCGAACAGCTGATTTATGTGAACAAAACTTATCAATAATCAGCAAATTATAACTGTCCTATAACACCAACGATATTGAAACAAATAAAAAATCAAAACATATGCTCGTTAATACACTGGTCAATCCCTTCTGATAAAAAGTAAAAATTCTGAGTGCTTTTTATTTGCAACAAGGCAACGTTAAACGAACGTCGAACGAATTCAACGGACGAGATGTAAATAATAACATATTTATTATAGTGACAAACAATTTGCCCGGAATCTAGGGTGTACGCTATAGTTCTAGTGGGTTCTATGTTCTAAGGGAGAGCAACTCTCATTGAAATAAATTGTCTATGTTCAAATTATTTATAACAGACGAGGAGCTGCAATAGTGAAGTCCCTGTTTATTTTTGCGCAACCATAAAAGCACAGAATATTATTAATTTAGTATAGAAAAGACAAGACAACAAATATGTGATACCTACTTCAATATCTGTTTCATTTAATAGACCAGCATATTTTGTTTTTTTTTTCATCAGTTGGGTGCTGATGAACTATAAAAACAACGTAGGTACCCTTTGTAGAGCAGTTGGTGGTGAACCTCGGTTGAACTTATGAATTTTGCTTCTACACTCACCGACAATAAATTCGGGACAAGAATAATTTGCGTCAAATTGATATCCTCATTACTTTTTTATTTTCTGTCTGATTTTAGTGAAATTTGAACCAAAGTGTTGGAAAAATACCGATGGCTTGGTCATTATACGAGGAGAAACAGAAGCTACTTTTTTACACTCATCAGTCATTTTTCGAAAACAGAAATCAAGGGTAATATCTCAAGACAGAGCTAAACTTCATGCAAGTCTATAAGAATGTTTTCGTTCATTGATGATAAAATATGGAAAAACTGCAGTATTTTATTTTAACATCTGTATCTTCTCTAAAAAAGCGGATATTGACATGACCGAAAAAAAAACAATTTGCTACGAAAAGTTTGTACTTCACAACAGAACATAATAAAGATAAATTTTGCCGCTCAATTTTTCCACAGGGTGATGAAAACTTAAGGGTAAAAAAGTAGCTTCTGTTCCTCCCTGTATAGTGACCAAGCCATCGGTATTTTTCCAAAACCAAAATCAAGAGTTATATCTCAAGACATAGGGCTACACTTTGGTACAAATTCACTAAAATCGGACAACAAATAAAAAAGTTATAAGGATATCAATTCGTCTCAAATTATTCTTGTCCCGAATTTATTGTCGGTGTGTGTAGAAAAAATGTAATTTTTCTTAAAAGCTTCTGAACAAATCTACATAATATTCTTCCCACGTCATTTCATGAAGCTCTTCTCTCCAATTGTCGTTTATTCTAGTTTTTCATTGAGAGTGGAATTCAAATTTTGTATTGATCAAATTATAGAAAGCGGTCTGCATGAAAATGAACAAAAGCCGACAAAGGTGCGTTTGTTATTTCGGTGAAGGATAGTGTAATACAGATTGATTTTTGTAACTGATGGCTACCATAGTGTAGAGGAAATTCCTCGGGAAATTCACTAAACGCGTTAGTACGTTTAGTAAAGATATTCTATCCTTAAAAACAGACAAACATCTCACAAACAAAGCCTCACTGAGTTATGCAGTGTAGAGAAGTGCAAAAAATTGTGCACTAGTGGAGCAAACAAACACACCTATATCATCTGTACATTCTACATCAAGAATCTACACCTCTAAGGATCAGTATCTTATTCTAAAACACTCTGCTGATGATATATTTCGTCATTTTCGCAATACAAAATTTAGAATGGCTTTATTAAAATGATTCCGGTTATTTTCCTAAGGCGGAGTCGTGCCATGTTGCAGCCATTTGGCGGCCTCTAATTCACAAGTCCATGATGTTTAGAAATCACGCATCCGGGCAAATTTGCAAAAGCCAGATTTGTCTGGCGACTCCAACCAAACAGAGTTGGTTTGGGGTTAATCAAAAAGACTTTTGAAAACAACGAGGCATTTTAGAATGATTTAATCGTTAATTCTCAAGAAAATGAATTCCTATGGATTTAGAGGATTCGAGTTATGTGTGTGCGAGCATGAATGTGTCGCGAGTCGGGTCCAGGTTGGGAGTCGGGTCGGGGCTAGTGTTGTGAGTGGAAATATTTCCGGTGGAAATATTTCCGTCGGTAACGGAAGTATTGGAAATTTCCAAAGGGGGGTCGGAAATAATGGAAATATTGAATTCGTGTTTCCTTACGCATTTAGAAGATTTAGACCATTGAAATTACATAGATTGACTGAGAAAGTTGGTCAAAAACTCATCAATCAGACAAAAAAATTACTCCTATAAGTCTTATGCCGTATATTAAAAATTGCATAGGCTCTGGCAACTCAGCATTCGTGCTTGGGCTTGATGCAGACTGAATGCGAAACGCCAGATTTCTTCAAAAAAAACCTCAGAATACTCTTTCTTGTTTATACGGTGTGTCCACTCTGAAGTCGCCCACCCTGTATTAGGAATCGATGATTTTTTGTTTAAAACACACATTCTGATGGGATTTTATTAACCAATTAGAACGAAAATTAGAATTAGAACGTACAGGAAGACTCAATGAGCAGTATAAGTATTATATTGACAAAAAAAAATAACCAAAACAGTAATTTTTTTTTTTGAAAATAGAACAGGGAATTTTTTGGTCATTCTGATTGAGATTCCGTTGTCAGTTTTTTTCTAAAACGTCCTCTAATACGATTTTCTGAAATTTGACCCACTTTGAACCCTCATAAACACAAAAAAGTACGTCCCTGGAACTGATTTGGTATAATGTCCAAAAAGTGTTTGACGAGACCTAACAAAAAAAAAATGAAAATCGGTTAATAAACAAAAATGTTTCAGGGGTGGGACACTTCAGAGCGGACACCCTGTGTAACTTAATTTTTTTTTTATACGTTTGTATAATGTTTTGACTTTAATAAACATTCTTAAAAACAAACCCGACACTTGCTAATTTATATTTCCAATATTTCCATATATTTCCAAAATTTCCAAAAATATTTCCAGTAATATTTACAAATTTTATATTTCCGGAAATTTTACATCACGTCGGGGCTCGTAGATGAGTGAAGGGCTAAGAGCCTGGGCCGGTTCACACGTCTCCAGTGTTAAGTAAAATACAAGTCTTCAGTGGCTAGATTTTAGTTACTGGAATCATGTGAACTCTCGATTCAGTGATTAGTATCTATAGTTTGTTCATTGCTTTTCTGCGGTTACGTCATCCTCCTCTGTCTCTCTCGTACACATTTACAAAAATTTCACGTGGGTCTGGACGCTGGTCGTTCGGATCAATTTGACAAATGTCACGTCTAGAGCGATCATCTACGACATACTGGCAAACGTCAAATCGACGGCTTAATCTGCAAACGCGCTAACTCCACTTTTTGGCGAAAATGTTTTTTTTGAGAAATCGGCATTATGTTCAACTGTTTACCGTTCTACAAAACGATATCTCCTAATTTTAATCAAAAAGTGTTCGAAATTCCCGCACAAAAGCAAGCTAGCTCCATGCATAAACGTACCGCTCTGGAAAAAGCGCCATCTTCTCATCAGACAGTCATTTTGCATTCAAAAAATTTAATGCGTTGTTGTTTCGGTTGTGTCTCCAAACTTGCCTTGATTTTAGTTTTTTCTACTGTGATTTTATTGATTAAAACTGACCCAACTGAATAAAAGGTAAGTTACCTACTTTACTTTTAAGCAAAAATTAGGTTGATTTTTCAATTTCTTTCAGAATAGAGACGGTTTAAATCCATCAGGCCTGAAAGAATGAAAGGGGATCCAAAGGTGAGAATTTTTTGTTCATGCGTTCTTATTCATGCATTTTTTATAAGTGAATGATATCAGAGCCATACAGTATAATCCTAATGGCAGCGTGTTTTATAAACTCCGATTCGCAGAGGAATGGAAGCTACTTCCTCAACGTCGTAAACATCTTAAATCAAAGGAGTTCAATCAACTACATATTTTACATAAAAATAGATTGCCATTAACGGCTAGAAAATGTCAAGATGTCCAGGACTTGAAAAATACCATTCCTTCGGATTACCATGCATATTATGATAATTTACCACATAGGTGATTTTTTTTACTAAAGGTCATGTTTCACCTTTTCATAATATTTTTGTTGTTTAATTACCCTAATAAAAGGTTTTTTAGTGATGATTATTTTATTTCAATATACACAGAAAAGACGCCATCTCCATCAATAAAATGTATTAAATGGACGTGGCAATGAGGCTAACTCCCTTTAACACGCAAAAAAAAACGAATTGAATGACCCAACTTACTGTATTTCAATCTTTCTCAACAACTAAACATAGGGAGAAAAAGTTAACAATCAAAAACGAACTGCACATACTATTTTTGACAATTTATACAGTTTTATGTTGCTCCTGAAAAATTTGTGTAGATGGAGTTAGCGCGTTTGCAGATTAAGCCGTCGAAATACTATGCGTAACCGCAAAAAAGCATTGAAAAAGCTGTAGTAAACATCATAGAATAAAACACTGGAAGCAATTACTAAACTAAATACTCTACTAAACACTGGGTACGTATATACCGGCCTTCAGGCTAGTGATTTAGTCGAGTGGCGAGTCACTTCTCGCTACTCGTTCGAAAAAAAAAGTGTAAAATGGATTGACTCGACCAAATCCTTCATTACACTACTCGACTACATTTTTACACGTTTAGTTACTTGATAACCGCCACTTGACTAAATATAGACAATTTGCATACATTTTCAAATGACTTGAAATTTTATATACGTATTCTAAACAATATTTTAAAGTCGTCATCAGCGTTTTTTTTTTTCAAATATAAAAAAGGAAACGTAAATTCCACTGAATGATCGAAAACGGGGAGGAGCTAGATCACCCTCCCGAGAGAGAGAAAGTTATTACAATTAATACGACAGACGGAGATAAATAATTTATTCTGTGACGTAGTGGATGTTGATTGGCGCTCTTTAATCGGTGATTACTAGAGAGATAGAAAAGAATAGAGATCAAAGGTTAATGTTTTAAACATCGATAGCATCAGTACTTCCTGATCCTTATATTTTTCATACTTACAAAAAATGTGCAAATTGTCCATCACTGGCTTAGTGCGAATGAGGCTTAAGTGACTTTGAACATGAATATCGCAAGATCGGCTAATCCAAATACCAACATATATTATACAGGGTGTCCGTTTTAAGTGATACCATTCATTATTGCTATCTTCGAAACAGTAAGTACTACGAGGTCGGTTAAATGGAAGAAAAGTTGCAGTTTTTGATGCTCATTTGGAATCCATTCATTGTGTCTCGAAGTTATTTTTATTTTGCGACATACAGGGTAAATCGTGAAAATGACCAAAACCAATTTCATTCAATATTACAGAAACAATTCATTTTCGAGACAAAGTTCAAATTTTAAAAACAAAAAGTACACGAAGTCTGTTTTCAAGATTGGTGGCCCTTGCGGGGGTGGCAAGGGCCCCCAAAATTTTAAATGGCATGAGGGGTTGAGTGATAACTTATTTTGAAGGTATTTTTGTGTAGATTATAACCCCCGAGTTTTACACCGCTACTATCTTCACAGCCATTACAGGGGTTAATTAAAGTTACAAAAAAATGTTTGAAAACCATCGCAAGGCGTGCGCCACTCCACTCTCGTATGCCTTTTTCGTCGATATTTAGACCAAACTTTTCCAGGACAATGGATATTGGAAGAAAAGGAGCTATTGAGTGGCCTCCACGTTTTCCAGATTTGAGCCCGATAGATTTTTCTTATGGGGTTATTTGAAAACTAAAATTAATGCGATCCATTCAATATCTGTGGAAGACCTACAACAACGAATAGTTGATGAATTTCTTCAAATCACCCCACAAATTCTTCAAAATGTAGGTACATTTGTTGGTAACTTTAGATTGCCCCTGTAATGACTAGATAGATATTAGCAGTGTGAAACTTGGGGGTTATAGTCTACATAAAAATACCTTCAAAATAAGGTATCACTCGACCCCTCATGCCATTTAAAATTTTGGGGGCCCTTGTCACCCCCGCTAGGGCTTTGCCCTTCATGGGATGGAAATGCGACAAAAATGGTTCCCCCTTAATTCAAAAATCGACGGGTCCAAGGGTTTTTTCTTAAATGTCTCGGGGCACCCAAAATCAGCACTGTTTCGTTTTCAAATTGCCACCCTGTATATTAAGGTTAATCCGAGGGGTCAACAGGTGCCCACAAATATGTACACCATACCACAGTTCATACTCAATTCATAAGTCCTGTCGGTCCTGTTGGTCCTCTACAAGTCCTGTTGGTCCTGTACAAGTCCTGTTGGTCCTGTACAAGTCCTGTGAAAGTCCTGTGTATGTCCTGTTGGTCCTGTCTAAGTCCTGTTGTTCCTGTGTTAGTCCTGTAGATAAGTCCTGTTGGTCCTGTATAAGTCCTTTACAAGTATTTTCGGATCCTGTAGTACTGTAGAGTTTGGAAGTTTTTCATGTAAAAATAGTAGTTTCAGACAAATTTAGGGTTGTGTGGCATGACAGTCTTCAATAAGTCATGATGGATCATAAAAAAATACCATTTCTTATAAACTCTTGTATTTCTCAAAACTCACAACCGTCATAAAAAAACCAAGAAAACAAAATCATTTCTCAAAAAAAAACAATCAAGCAAAATTGATATTGCTTGGATGAAACATTTACAATAATCTACTCATAATAGCATTTAATTCACAAAAAACAAATAAACACACATTCTCAAAAAACATAAATAAGACAATAAATCAAATTAACAATGCTTTGAAGCTTTGAAGAAAGAAAATTCCTAATAATCTACTTATAACATTTCAGTCACTTCAACAGGTCCACAAAAAAATAAACTTCAACATTCTTCCGTCCTCTTTGCTCTTGGCTCAGGTAGTTTTCCCAAAATATCATTGATACCAACTTCGCATATATCATCCTCAATAAAGCTGAATGCTGTTTTCAAATTGTCTGCACTCATTTTTGACAGGTGTCATATATCAGTCGTAAATTGGCTCACCACCGAGCTCACGACCCTTCACTCTCAAACCAAAGCTGTTTTCACGCGGATAACATTTTTCAAACCAGGGTTCGAAATCTGTTGAACCTGGTTGGTTACTGACGTCATTAACTCAGGACGCGAGAATCCGATTGATTCAACAGTGACATGACTGCCATGCTTTCTTTTGTAACCGTCTTGAGCTGGGTCTTGAGACTGCGGCTCGAACTTTGGTGAACCTGGTTCGATCTGACGTCATGACTTGAACTTGAGAATGTACAGTATCGAAACTTATTGAACCGCTGTCAATCAGTTCCAGAGCAAGAAAACAGCTCTAGTTTGGTCCATCCAATGACAGCTATGTGTGTTATCTACGTCAAAAATTGCGGACACACCATGACAGTATTCGTTTATTTAAAATGATTTATCAAACGAACACTTTCATTTGCCTCTCTGTAATAAGGTCGGTATGCATGGTTTTTAGATCATCGAATAGATGAATGATGAATTTTACCCACTATAACTTCAAGTGTTCCATCCAATTACAAAAATATTTTGATTGAATACCAAATTATAACATTCTAAGTACGGTCCTGTCCAGTGTCATTGCCATTATTATGGAAAAAAACCACATACGCGCATAAGCAGCACCGAGAGCAGCACAGTCACAGTGCGCTGCGCTTTGTTTAGATTGTCCATTAATTTGTCGTTTCAGTGCGCACATGACCTGCACTCTACATTACATTTGACAGATAATGCATGCATTGAATGTCAAATCATTTTGAGTGCGGCTCGAGGGCGCACTACTTAAAACGGCAAATGGAATTCGCGAGGGAATTCGATATCAAATGCACATTTTACTCTAAATGTATCCCTGCCGTTGCTTCTCAAATTCAAAGCGCTGCTTTTTTACCAGAAAAAGTCAATTTCTACCTCCAAGTTTGAGCGCTTTGATTCAAATTGAAGCTAAGAAAGAAGACGCGAGTGCGAGAACGAAAACTCGGCTTCATGCATTAATTCAAGTAAAAATAATAGAATCACAGTACTCACCGTCATTTTTTTGCTTGGCACCTCGTACATCTGCATAATACTTAATATATGATGCACACTTCAAACTAGTGAACACCAAACAAAAAAATCAGTAATTGACCAAACCAAACAGGGACAGTCGAGTAGAAGCAGTCTGCTGCTGTGTGCTGTATTCTGTATTATTGTCTTGAAGTTATCCCCTCCACCTTTCAGCCTTGTAGGAATACTGTATAGTCCTATACAGGGTGTTTCAGAATAACATGCTAATAATAAAGGGGATGATTCTTGGGCTCATTTTAAGAAAAAAAATTCATATGAACGTATGTCCTAAACGCCTTGACTTTTTTCCCAAAAAATATGCAAACCAAAACCCGCATGGACGGCACTGGTCAGAATAATTAAATTGTTGGTGCATCAAAGAATGAGTATTAATGCCTAAAATACATGACTCAAATTTCATAAAGATATCTACAGTAATGACAAAGTTATTGTAAAAAAAGTATCTATTTTTTAAAACTTTGACACCCTGTATCTCAAAAGTTAAGGCGTTTAGGACATACGTTCATATGAATTTTTTTTCTTAAAATGAGCCCAAGAATCACCCCCTTTATTATTAGCATGTTATTCTGAAACACCCTGTATACAGGCTGTTTATTAATTGAATGCCGATACTTAAGGGTGATAATCCTTGGATGATTTTAAGACAAAAAGTTCATATGGAGATAGGTCCTCAAGAGCATAGATTTTAAGATACAGGGTGTTGAAATTTGAAAAAAAAATCTTTTTTTTATCATCACTTTGATACTATTCCAGATATCTTTTTGAAATTTGGTACACGTCTTCTATGCATCAAAATGCATGGGAATGTTAGAGAGGGCGCCACTGATTTAAAAATATTGGATGACACAGCAGGGTGTCAATGCAATCAAGTAGATTTTATTTTTTTGAGCAAAAACCATGCGCCGGACGGAAAAAAATCAAGAGAACAAATTGGCTCAGAAATAAATAGAGATTTTAAAAATAATTTTTATTTTGAAAGGAAGCAGTGACGTACAAGTTTTTTCTCCAAAAATAGTGAGTGCAAAGCCCGTACGGACGCCACTGGTAAAAATAATGAAATTGTTTGTACAGGGTGATTCATTTTCAGCGACAGGGTGCCAGTTCTCGTAAACTATTCATCGAAGAGACTTGCGGCAAAAAATGTTATTAGTAAAACGGCCAAGAGAAAAACCTGGAAAATATTTTCAAGTTTCTGAAATGGTCGCTAGGGGGCGTAACAACCAACACCAAGTAGAAAAATAGGATTTTTATGGAATTTTGTCCAATGAAAATATATCGATGAGCTCATTTTCGGATTTACTGACTATTTACCTACACTTTTTGTCAAAAACGTTTTTTTCTATCTATCATAATAAAGTGGTGGGGGAAGTTCCATTGTTTTACTAAACAAACGGAGATTTCTCCCGTTTCGCTTGACCGATTCAAACGAGCTGTACATCACAAAATGCATATTGAAGCCTAGAAGAAAAATCATTTATTTTTTAATATTTCAACACCCTGTATCTTGAAAATTAAGCTCTTGCGGACCTATTTCTAAGAACTTTTTGTCTTAAAATCATCCAAGGACCATCACCCTCAAGTATCGGCATTCAATTAATAAACACCCTGTATGTCCTGTATAGTACTGTATAGGTCCTGTTTAGTACTGTATAGGTCCTGTATAGTACTGTTTAGGTCCTGTATAGTACTGTATAGTATTATTGTGTACTGTCTAAGTCCTGTTGCGTGTCCTGTGGTACTGTACAGGTCCTGTAGAGTGATTTGTACACCTACTGTAGGGACCTGACAGCCCCTCGGGTTAATCCCGAAATCACGGAAACCCGGGATTTTGATTTCTATCCCCTGATCCCGAAAATTGAAAACCCTAGGTACATCCCCCCACCCCCCGGGTATATCGTTGGAAAGGGTATGATGAAAAAAATGATAAAAAATCCAGATCCGTATGTAATGAAATGAAGTTGATGATGGTTATTCGTATACACAATTTGAAGACATCATATTGTAGAATGGAAAAAATTATAAAACTTCCAAATTTAAATTGTGTCTCGAAAAGGAATAGTTACTGAAATATTCAGGTGAATTAATTTGGAACATTTTAACAATTTACCCTTTATTACACACGTAACTTTTCTCCCATTTAACTGATCTCGTAGCACTAACGGTTCCGGGGGAAGTGGTATCTGGTATCGCTTGAAACATTTGGAATAAAAAGAAAAACATTATAATCTTAGCCAAAATATACAGGGTGTTCCATTGAAAAAAAATACTTTATCATTTTTTTCAATGTTGTAAAGTCGATTTTTTATTCCCGCTATCACCAAAAGATACTACGTGTAAAAAACCTAAATTTTTGTATTTCAAGTTTTGCTTACCAGTCATAAGAGCTGTGTAGGTGGGGTCAAAAAAAAATTAATAACCCTGTACAGGGTGTTTCCGTATATTTCGTCTGCAGACTAAGTCGCTTATTATGCAAGATAGATAGGGACTTTAAATACAAAGTTGGTAGATATTAACATGAACCGCCACAAAAAAATATTTTTTTGTATACCGGGTGCACGAGAAAAGTGTGGCAGACACAACTTGCATGCTTTTAAATGGAACACCCTATATATTATTTTATAAGCAAATATACATTATTTTGCTGATCTCAAAAATATACAACATGTAGGCACTCCTTCCAGCTGTTTTCAAAATTTTGAGTTTTAAAGTTGGTTTTTTGGTATTGCCCAATTGTAGTATCTATGACTACAATAATTATATGGATGTTATTAATAGTGCGTTTAGCTGTTCAAGATGCTTGTGATTCTCTCAATGACCACCCTGAATATATTTTGAGTGCCTTGGCGAAGTTGGCTCATACAGAAAATGTGTTGTGAATAATGGCGGGCATATTCAATAGTTATTGCATCATATGATATCAATTTATTAATAATATAATGTATTCACTTGTTTTATTCGTTGTTTCAGATTATTGGAAGGATAAAAATTAGTTAATAATGTTCAAACAATTATTGTAGTCATAGATACTACCACTTGGCAATACCAAAAAACCAACTTTAAAACTCAAATATTATGAAAACGGCTGGAAGGAATGCCTTCATGTTGCATATTTTTGAGATCAGAAAATTATTGTCTATTTGATTATAGAATAATATATACAGGGTCGCTGATATGTAGGCAACAGTCGATTATTGGCTAAAGTATAAGAGCTACCAGAAAAAGTTTAACACAAAAGTTATAGGGTTTTTAGATATCCATTAACTGGTGATAATTTGAAGTATACAGGGTCGGTCATTAGGTCGTGGCACATCAAAGTTGATTTTTTTTAAATGGAAGCCCCTGTATTTTAATTGATATTTCAATTCTTTCTTCAATTTGGAACAAAAATTGTCATACAACTGTTTCTAGATTCAACCGTTATCGAGATATAATAGCGTCTTAAAAAAGGCATTTTTGCACCTTTGACATGCTATAAAACTCAAACTATTCAAGTTGGAGAAGAATGGTTTGCACTTTCCTATCTTAACTTTCCAAGAGCTATTCAAGGAGATTAAATTCATTCTTGTGTAAAAATGTCAAAATGTGTCAAAAAAAGTTGACAGTTGACGGTACCTTCCATTCAGATGGCAAAATAGCTCTTGAAAAGTTAAGATGGAAAAGTGCAGACCATTTTTCTCTAACTTGTATAGTTTGAGTTTTATAGCATGTCAAAGGTGCAAAAATGCTATTTTTAAGACGCGATATCTCGATAACGGTTGAATCTAGGGACATTAGTTGTATGACAATTTTTGTTCCAAATTGAAAAAAGAATTGAAATATCAATTAAAATACAGGGGCTTCCATTTAAAAAAATGCAACTTTGATGTGCCACGACTTCATGACCGATCCTGTTTACTTCAAATTATCACCAGTTAATGGATATCTAAAAACCCTATAACTTTTGTGTTCAACTTTTTCTGGTAACTCTTATACTTTAGCCAATAATCGACTGTTGCCATATATATCAGCGACCCTGTATAGTGTTCCATTAAAAAAATGCAAGTTGTGTCTGCCACACTTTTCTCGTGCACCCGGTATACAACAAAATATTTTTTTCTGGCGGTCCATGTTAATACCTACCAACTTTGTATTTAAAGTCCCTATCTATCTTGCATAATAAGCCACTGACTGTACGCCACTTACTTTTTGTGTCATTTTCAATTTTTTCTCAGGTTATTCAACTAAAAACGCAACTTTTTGCTCTCTTAAATTTGTATCGTATCTTGCGTAATTTTTGAGATAAACCACTTTATTGCATGTCTCTGGACTACACAAAAATAACAATATGATGCAAAGTAGGCTTTTTGCTTCGATCCATGGCAACCACATTATTTGTTTTCTTCATGACATTTGCCTACTGGGGCGAGTTCAGAAACGTCACACCCGGTGCGAGTGTGATCCAAATGTCAAACCCTAACCGTTCAGATATGGCAAGCCGTTTTGCTTTTTATTCAACCCTGCTCATAAAGTATCATTAAAACTGTTTGTTTGACACTTTATAAACACAGATGAATAAAAAGTAAAACGACTTGCCGTATCTGAAGGGTAAGTGTTTGACACTTGGATCACACTCACACCGGGTGTGACGTTTCTGAACTCGCCCCTGTATGAAAGTTTCCAATAATGTATTTAAGTAACTATTGTTTTTCAATTTATTCGTAATAAATTACGTTCTCTTCATAATGGCTGAGTTTACCAATCAAGAAATGGCTCAAATGCATTTTATGTACGGTTTAGCGGATGGAAATGCCCGAGATGCGAGACGTTTGTATGCAGAACGTTTTCCTAATAGATTAGAATTTTAATGGTGGGGTCTATTACAACTTCCTTAGAGATGAATTACCCGAATTGATGGAAGCAGTGCCATTAAGAACGCGATCTTTAATGTGGTTCATGCATGACGGCGCTCCCCCTCACTTTGCAATTTGTGTTCGAAATTATTTAGATCAGCAATATCCTGATCGTTGGATCGGCAGAGGAGGACCTCACCCATGGCCACCACGTTCACCGGATCTGAATCCATTAGATTTTTATTTTTGGGGACATCTTAAGCAACTTGTTTATAGCACTCCCATTCAATCCGAAGAAGACCTACGAATGCGTATTATTAATGGATTCAATACGATTTGCGCCAGTCCCGAAATTTTCCGTGTGGTGAGAGATAACTTAGCACGTCGTGTACATGGATGCTTACTGGCTCGTGGAGGACATTTTCAGCAGTTTATTTAACTTTTTTTTATTTATTTAGTGTTTTTGAATTCTCCATCAAAATGATTATAATTGATTGCTGTATTTGTTAGAAAATTCAACATCATTACTTTTACAATTACTTTTTGCGTCAAAACTCACTCAACTAGATTTAATTTTTGATCTCAAAAATCAGGCAAGATACGATAAAAATTCAAGAGATCAAAAAGTTGCGTTTTTAGTTGAATAACCCAAGAAAAAAATGAAAATGACACAAAAAGTCAGTGGCGTACATTTTTTTCCCAATAATATTGGTTGAAGTGCCGCTCGGGACGCCACTGTATTCGATAATTGTTATTTGTTCATGGCAAAATGAGCCCGTTTTCACTATAAATACCGTTACCAAACTTCAACAAAATCGAGTAAAAGATAAATTAATTAAAAATAAAAAACTAATCGAAAAAAAAAATTAAACACCCTGTATTTTGGAAACAAAGCGAAATTCGAAAAAAAAGTTATACCACATTTTCGTCTTAAAATTAAGCGAAGAATCACCCCTTTCATTTTGTCACAGAGGTTAGGAAACACCCTGTATACGGAAACACCCAAAAAAATGATGTACCTAGCTTATTGAGAATAACACTCGGAATAACATGAAGATTTCGAAAATCGCGAAATAAGGGAGGTTGATATTTGAAATTTTAGGGGTAGTGGGAGTGAGGGGGTTGAAACCCGAAGAACAACTGAACAGGTACCTCAAAAGTTGTCTCCCTTGAATCTACATTGACGTACTTATTTCATCAAATTTCCATACCATCATCTAATAATAATTAATACTGTTCGTTTAAAAACAATTAGGTATGATGTTAGGAACTTTAATTAAAAAAAAATGATTTAACCGAGGATGGTAGGTACCTACTTAGTAAGAATAACATGAAGATTTCAAAAATCGCGAAATAAGTGGGGGTTGCTATAAAAAAAATCAGGGTTAGTTACCCTGGGCGTGAGAAGGTTGTATCCAGAAAAATAACAGATAAGTACCTCAAAAGTTGTCCGCCTCGATATCTAAATAATTTTCATAAAATCATTGGTTTGGACACAATAATTAAAACCTGTTCGTTATAAAATTGACAGGGTTTTGAGAACATCGTTTTACCAAAATCTATTTTGAATCATCATACCATCAAAATTTGACACGCTTTTTTCCATTTCCAATCATCAAATTGAAAAGTTAATGGAGGTTCGTTTAGCTGTGAAAACTCTGTATATGATCCTGTCTACCTTTATTATACTAGCCCTTTTACGGTTTCATAGTACCTTGAGAATACAGAACACACAAAATAAAAAATAATCAAAATACAAGCTTACCGGTTCACCAGTTTACTTCAGAAAATCAAGGTATCACACTAGTCTGCATCGTTTATCACTTCCTCTCGAGAACAACAATCAAACTATCAATGATTTTTTGATAATAATTAGAGAAATTTCACAAATTTGATTTGAATTTGTTTCTTTCTATGCAACAGGATCAAAATCAAAATCAAATAACAATTATTGATTTGTTTGAAAGGTAGCAGATGCCAGATGGTAGAATTACAATATAGACGGCTCTGGTAGAATGGATCCTGACATTGCTGACAAGTGACAAATGTCACAGATTCAACAGTGGGCAACGTTGCCAAGTGAACGATTTGCAGATTTTATGAAATAGGAAACATTTTGGGCAATGCAGTACGGATGTCATTGATATTCAAATCAAATTAAGATTAAAATTTACCTACGGCGCGACGGCTAATAATTTAGTAATTGATTATTTTAACTTTTGGTCGACTCCGCCCACCCGTATGATGCAAAACTATTGTCATTAATTCGAAAATATGATTTAGGGTCCGTCTACATCAATAGGTCTGTCAACAAAATTTATTTTTTTATTGTAAATGGTAGATATAGGTGTAACATGAACCCCTATAAAGTCTTTTGAAAATAGTCAAATATTTTCTGCGTTATCCGCTGAACAAATTTGTAGATTTTTTACACAGAGTGAGTCTGAAAAAAAAATTCGCATTTTGTCATGGTGAATAGAGTATGGTGGGATAATTACTTTTTGTAAATGTCCGCAAACGTTTTGGTAAGAAAATAATAACAATAAGAATGATAATTTTGATTTTTTGTCTGTAAATTTTGTAACGTCTCAAGCGATTTCAATAATATTTTCAGAGTTTTGTTCTTTTTCAAGCTACAATTGATTTTCATTTTTCACGGAGAAAAATCGTTTTATAAAACTGTATTGTAGAAAATATATAGTTTGTGATATTATAATTTGTGTATGTTTTATGGTTCTATTATGATATCAATCATTATATTTTTTCAATAAAAGGAAAAATGACTTTGTATAATGAGCTTTACAACTCGTTATTTAAAAATATACTTACTTAAAATCTTCACGGCGTCGTTAATTATACAATATATTAAAACAAGCAATTTGTAATATTTTTTCTGTGAAATGTACTATCCCTTCATTTTCAATGTCATTTTATAGCTTTCTGATATTATATCATACAATACTCAAGTAATAACATTTCCATATTATGAGATTCAGATCATAAAGAAAATTATCACATATTGTAAATCTTACTATCCTTGGTTATACCCAAATATTATAAGGATCATACCATTTACGTCTAAGAAAAAACTGCATTCCAAAGTACCAAACCAGTCGGATTGTTTTTTCTTTGCTCTAGTCTGCATTTATATGTTATATGTTGAATAAGTCGCATCGGTTTGGTGGTCACTGTGGTCAGATTTCCGTCCCTATTACAATAATTACCCAAGCAACACACGATCCGATTTTATGGTTAAATATACGTGTATTCAACCATATTTTTGGAATTTTTTGGTTTTGGTATATTTCTTAAACGTATATGGTCAACGTATATTTATTGAGACGTGCAATACACGTTTATCATATACTATTCGGTTTGGAGCAAGATTGACAATTTTGACAATTTTCGTTAGAAATATCAAATACACTTCTCCAAGTGTTACTGTGTATTTGTCGGACTTTGAACAGCAACCAAAATGACTCGCGTACATAAATGTGAGGTCTGCATGTCTACAATCTATATGGTATACGATATACGTTTCATACACGTATAGCCCACCATGCAATACCTATGCATATATCCATATTGTAAAAATAAAGATTTAATAGATAAAAAAAAACGAAATACATACTGGCATCTACATATTAAGTAACATTATGTGTAGCATTAAATAAATGATATGCCTTTTCGAGAAAAATGTTGAGAAAATGAAGTATCCGAATGTATATACCTTATGTATATACCTAGGTACTTACTCACTAAATTATTATTTCATAAATATTACTTTTATTTATGTGGCAAACACGAGTTGCTGATTTTTTTTCGCATTGTTTGAGTGTGAAACTTTTTACGGTAAGTTTAAATTAACGTTGATTCATCGTATACAAAGTACATGCTAATGAATGTGTAGGATATCCAATATTTATACCTAAATATCGGTCTCGTTTTCCACAGCCAATCAGAATTTCGAGTTTCATGAGTTTTATCACGTGGTGCATCAAGCGGACGCGAGGCGATCGATTATTCAGTTTTAACACTTGTAGCGCCTCTTTGCCGGCTTCGTGATTTTTATGTTTTTTAGTGAAGATTTTGGACCATTTTGCTTATTACAAATTGCAAATAAGCATCACCACTTGATCGGATTAATTATTGTGGCTATAGGTAAGTATCACTGATCTCTAATAAGTATTCTATACACCAATAATACTTTTGGCGGCTTTTTTTCTGTAAATATTATTGTACTAGCCCATAGATTTCACCAATGTTGGGGTTGACCTCTCTGCTTATGCCATTTTATCCTACTAATCAGGCTATATCAATAACTTCTAAATATTAAAAAGTCGGGTATTCATATAATACATTATATTCTTCATTTTTCCAATGCACATTCGACTTGAAACTTGAAACATGCTAATAATAGTCGAATAACCAGTTCATTTTCGGATATATTTTTCCTTTTCATTTTCAAGCTGGGTTCATGAACAAGGTTGGTTGAGTTTTGGGTGTGATGTTTTCATATCTTTATGCTGATTTAGAGTTATTTAATTATCTTTTGATGGTACATGCTTGAATATGATTGAACCGAGGATTGAACTATCAAAATAACATGAATACGTAATCAATCATATTTATTGGAATTTTGAATATCCCAATTTTTTGTCCAATTTTCAATTGGCTCATTTTACGGCATGCCAATTAATATCTTACCTAATTTATGGGAACCTTTTACCTATGTATTCATCATTTCAAGAATATGGAAAAACTTGATATGTTTGAAACTACAATCACTTGAAATTGCATAGTTATGAAGATGGTGATTGTTTATATGTTCCTATTTTACTCAATAAGTAGATATTGGTCTCATAAAAAAGTTAAAAATGAGCAAATGTATTTTTTATGTGCTTTCAGCTTTTTTAAACACTGTATTTTATTTTTATTGATAGAGCTCTTTCTTCTCATTCCAAATAAATATACAGTGCGTTTTTTTTAAGACGGAACATAGGGATTCCCATGTCAAATTGTCAATCTCATGTTAGCGGTACTTCTATTCATAGAACACAGGTGAAACTTGCCGTAGATGAACTTTGGTTCTTCGAGATTATATTAGTTCATCAATCACGCCATCATAAAAGACTTAAAAAATGCTTAAATTTATCCAAAATTGATACTTTTAGCATGCCTTGTATATGACGGTGACAACTTATTTTCTGACGTGTCTAACTTCATTGTCAATTTTTTTAAATAAAAAAAATCTCTCTTTTATGACCGTTAAGGATACTGCTTGGTAGTGAATAGGGGACACTTTGAACAGTTTATCTGAGAAATAATGTTTGATTTTTATTATTGTATTATACTATTAGAAATAAATGTAATTACAATTTGACAATGAAGTTATTTATTGACAGTGGCATATATAAGGCTGATAGAAAAGTATTACTTTTCAATTAAAATAGATGCATTTTTTTAAATCTTTCTTCATTTAATTCTGAGCTAATTGTTGAAATAACATAATTTCTAGGCACCAAAGTTTATCCACGGCAAGTTTCAGCTGTGTACTTTTAACATGGGACTGAAAATATAACATGGGAATCCCTATGTTCCGTCTTGAAAACCGCACTGTATGTATATTATGTCGGTAGGTACCTACCGACCTACTTTGTTGAGATAATCTTGTTTTTTTTTATACCTAATTCTCCTGATAAATCTATGTCGGTTGTGAAAGTAACGGAGCCGGCGCTGGCGGCTCGTTATATAGCTTCAGGGGGGCGCAATTATATTTGGATATACAGGGTGTCCCTGAAATGACTGGACAACGCTTAAACACAAATTCCTTTACCAAAAATAAGGCAATTAAGTCAAACTTACCTATATCCAAAGTTGCTTCGTTAAGTCTATAGAGGTTGTGAAAGATTCAAAAGAATTTTGATCTTTCCTGAATTTTTCAAAAACGTGCAAATCGATTTTGATAATTTTTGGTACCTAGCCTTGAACCATGGAATTACGTTTTTTGTTTCTATAGCGACTGGTTGTAATTATCCGGAAGTTTTATATGTAAAGGAAAGGTGACGTCATATGTAGTTATTTCTTTGGATTTTTTTCGGCATTGACTTTTTGATAATTCAGATGTTGTTATCTAATGGTTGGCAATGTTTTGGGAAGTTTTTCTCTCTCCTGAGAAATTTGGCTGGGATAGGTGGTTGTGCCAGAAAAAAAATATTTTCAATCAGATACTTTATTAATTATTATAAACACCAGGTAAACAGTTGATATGAAAGTTATGTTAGAAAATAATGTTATGTTGAAAATAATGTGGCAGAAACCAGTTGGTCCCAGAGCCACCAGAGTGCGTATCGCTTCTCTTGAATTGCCAATAGACAGTCTCTGTATGACAGGTCATTTCCCTGTATTCAATGGTTTTCAAGATATTCGCATCCGAAACAAAATTGAGGATGTGAGAGTTAATCGATTTATTTTTTCAACTGTTCATGTAGGAGAAAAGTGTTTTATACCGATTGGAAAAATAGATTAGAGGGTGTTCATTCAATTAAACCATTGTATGTAAAAAAAAATCATGTTTTCGATTAATTTTTGCTTTGCATGCTTAGTACCTAAATCGGATTCTGAATGTCCACAAAAAATGCTGCTCTATGGAGTGAAATATAAACAATCACCAGGTAACTATGGGTCTAGTCTCTATTTTCTTCATTTCACGTTCTTATGCGCTAGTAGCAAAAATAACAAATTGATACAGGAATAGATTATTGTACAATAATTCTTCTTCCAGTTAAGATACGGTACGTCAGATGCATCATCCCCCTCATCCACAAAAATGTCAAAGAAAATAATTTGTAAACGTCATCTTCGACGAAAAATAGCCATTTCTGTCAAACAATCTATCCAAAGTATTAATCTTGAAACATCAATTATTTATGATTTCAATAATTCTGAAGGATGTAATTCAGAATTAAATTATTCTGAGGAACCATTGGTAGACTGTACAAATTATTGTAGTACCGGTAATAGCACGACAGACAATAAGGACGCCCTTTTAAATAAATATAATATAGAGACTCCTTATTTTCCACATCCAAACGAGTATATGGCACTTGAAACCAGCACACCAGATAAAATAACTCTTGCAGTTGATGTTCAGGATAACCTAAAAGAATATAACCAAAATGAGTTTGAACAAAATTCAAGGTTGTGGGCCTTACGTAATAGTGTTACACACCGTTGCATGAATGAGCTAATAGAGCTTATTAAGCCAAATTACCCTTTCTTGAAGAATGATGCTAGAACACTTCTTAAAACTCCCAGAAGAAGACTTAACACTACAAAATTGAACAATGGTGAACTGGTATATTTTGGAATTGAAAATAATTTAATCAATAAATTGACAGCAGAACCTGTAGAACACTGCATTGCGTTCAACGAGCTTCATTTATATACTAATATAGATGGAATACCTATTTATAATAGCAGTGCTGTTGAATTTTGGCCTATATTGATGAAATGTAAAAATTTGGAGAACAGTGAAGTGTTCGTTGTAGCAATTTTCTGCGGAGTAGGTAAATCCACCCCTTTAGAAGACTATTTGAAACCATTCATAGACGAGTGTCAAAAATTGATGGTTGAAGGTATCTCCCATAAAGGACAGGTGTACAAAATAAGACTAGATGCTTTTTGTTGCGATGCTCCTGCCAGAGCCTACCTCAAACGAGTTGTAGGTCATAATGGTATAGAAGGATGTGAAAGGTGCTTTATTAAAAGCATTTATTCCTCAGATGAAAAGAAAAGGTTTTATCCCGTTGATTTGAAGGCAAATGCAAGATCATGTGAGGATTTTTATAATAATGTATGTGGACCCCATATAAAAGGTCATTCGCCTCTGCTAGAACTTGGAATTAATCTAGTCTCCAACTTTGTACTAGATCCCATGCATCTTGTGTATCTAGGAGTCATGAGAAAGTTGATCAACTATTGGACGGAAGGCAAACGCCAATTTAAGCTATCAAATAGTGCTATAACAGATATAAATAATAGATTAGCATCGTTCAAGAAGCATATTCCATGTGAATTTGGGAGAAAAATTCGTACGTTTAAAGAAGTGAAACGATGGAAGGCTGTGGAATTCCGTTTTTTCTTGTTATATTGTGGAATCGTGTCATTACAAAACATTCTCAACTGTTCTAGGTATAAGCATTTCTTACTTTTACATGTTGCAATTTTCGTGTTATGTAGTGAAACTTTGAAAGATAAATACTTTAGTGTAGCTAAAACATGTCTTCAAAAGTTTGTGAGAAAATGTCCTGATCTTTATGATACATTTTTAGTGGTGTATAACATTCACTCTTTACTCCATATATGCGACGATGTGTCTTTGTATGGTCCGTTGGAAGACTTCAGTTGTTTTCAATTTGAAAGTTATCTAGGCAAAATGAAAAGAAGTATACGGGGGAAAAGTTTGCCACTTGCCCAAATATATAATCGAACCGTTGAATTTTCAAAAGTTATCAATAAAGCGCCAAAATGCGTTTCTAGGAAAGGTCCAATTCCATGTGGAGTTACAAATAAAAACTCAACCAACAATTTTTTTTGTAAGAAGCTAATTATTTCTTCAAAGTTGACAGTTTCCATCAGGCCACCAGACAATATTGTTCGAGTGCGACACAAAATCTTTATGATTCAACGGATTTTTATGGTCAATGGAACATATAAATGTACGGGACAATATTTTAAATATAAAGAAGATTTTTATAAATACCCCATTTTGTCATCAGCTCTAGGTATTTACTATGTGAGTGGGATAGGTACACATGATATCATTCTTGCAAATGACATATCATACAAATATGTTGCTTTTCCACATAAAAATTGATTCGCTGTTGTTCCAATTTCACATGAAATATAGATAAGACTGGTCAAAGCTTCTTTCAAACTTATTACCGAAATTTAAAAATCTTGTTAAACCCATTAAAAAAAAAAACAGTTTTCTACAATATTTGTACAGTTTACTTATGAGTAACAATAATCTTCCGCATTTTTTCCATGCCCAATCATCATTAATAATTTAATCAACACTTACAGTTACCATCAATATTCCATTTTTTCAAAAATGTTCGCTGTAGTCGAATTCGACAACAATAAAAAGGAATATTCAGTTATACCTTTAACATGGCTGTCGAATGACAAAAAGACTTGTTTCTGGCCAAAATATGTCAAATCTCATCACCAACTCCAAACAATGATAAAGGAAATAATTCCTCCTAGAGCTGCATGGAATTATTATGGAATAAAAAAAATTCAGAACACAACAGGTAATGTTAGTTCGATATATTTTTTCAGTTGTTAATTTATATTTTTTAGATACGTTTGATGCAGCCAACTCTGCACTGTTGCTTTTACTGGAAGAAAGCAGCAGTAATACAAACGACGATGAACCACAGGCAGTCCAAAAAAGAGCTGAAATGAGCTTTCGGATAATGTAAACACAGAAACTGTTGAAGATAATATGAATGACAGAAAAAATAATAAGAAACTCCTTATTTCTGCTAGTAACTCATCAGATTCTGATGAATTGATAGAATCTCCCAAGAAAAAGAAAAGAGCAAAAAACATTGAAATATCCGCCACTTACAGCAGTGAGCAGAGCGAGGACGAAATTGATGACAAGTGAGTATGAAGGATACAAAAAACTGTTAATTTACTTCGAAAAGAATAATCGTTGTGTCGATGCTGGGACACACTTTCTGCAACGAGCCCATTTGACGGCCGAGTGTCGGAGGTGTTCTCATTTAACCCAATGCTCAAAATACTCGGAACTTGCTGGATCTAAATCCGCAACGAGCACGTTCCGTGTTTTTTTAGCATTGGACCAAATGAGAGCTTCAAATGAATGTTTTATGTTTGCCAGGCAAAAAATGGATTATTGATAAACTATAAGCCAAAATTTAAAAATACTTACAAATCGGCTTAAGTACGCTTGTTCGTAGCAATAACTACTTTGGTCATCATGAAGATGTTGTTTTAAATATTGCAGTGGGCCATTTTCGTTATTAAAATCCGGAAGTCACAGTCCATCTACATCATTTGATGGGCAACAAGCAAGACAAAAGTAGGTTTCAGACTTTATACTTAATGTTCTATTTAAAATTTTATTGTTTCAGAGAACGTTATTCCTCTGAAGGTCCTAGTACTCCAACATCAAGTTTGAGGCCATGTTTTAGTCAGCAAGCAAGACAAAAGTAGGTTTCAGTTATATTTTTGTTTATATATATTTTTTATTTTAATGTACCATTTAAACTTCCATTGTTTTAGTGCACGTAATTCAACAGCAGTGGGTTGGAAATCTGCGAGTCCTAGTATTCCAACATCAAGTTCAAACCAGCAGGCAAGACAAAAGTAGGTTCCAATTTTATTTTTATATACCCAATTTACTTTTAAAAATGTCATTGTTTCAGTTCAACAGTTGTTCCAGTGGGCTGGAATTCAAATCAATCAAATCAATGGCAGCAAGTTGTTGTGCAGGATCTAGAGAGATTAAAAGCGGTTCAGGACCAACAGTCGACCCTTTTATCCCAAATTTGGCAAGTATTGCAAGTCAAAAATGTTCAAGCACTTCAGCGTCCCCCCGATTTGCCCTATTTACCTCTCAAAAGGTCCAGGGATTTCAGACAATTTGAAGCATGGCTGGAAATTGAACAAAATTCTATTTATATGGTACATATTTATTAATTCATCACAAATTGATTTCTTATCTCAACACCCCTTTCAGCGGACTCGCTTGGCTAGTATTGGAGGAGCAACAGTACGATCAACAGTCATGAATATGATGAAATTTTTGATGTCCAACCGATTAGGAATGGCATTCAACTGGACTGGTAGTGCTCCGAAATCGGAGAACCACCTCAGAAAGTCTGCTTTTAAAGAAACAAACATGTATACAATAATAAATGGTGAGTGTTAGGTACTGTAAAATATGTTTTCCTATTAATTTCTTTTCTTCCCTATTTATGTCTTTCATTATACTCTGATGTTATACAGTATACAGTGTAATTCTTCAATACCCCCCCCCCTAAATTTAAAATCGTTTTATGTACAAGAACGAAGTTTGGATCTGCAATATATGAGCACATTCCACATTTCTCGAGTGTAATTAGTTTTAGTAGTTTTAGTCTTTGACCATTTGTATTTTTATAGTACTAATCCTTTTTTTTATCTCTTTTTGCTTTACCGATAAAATGTCTCTATTTTTCATGGTTATAGAGCATATTTGATTTGAATTGTTTTGATTTCAACACAGTAGTGAAGTGATTAAAGAATAATTACACTGTATAATAAAACAGCAGCAAGATATTTTTTTATTTGCTGATTTTTAATTTATTTTCCAAACTTTAGTGTAAGAAAACAAAACATTATTTCCAGAGGCTACAAAAATATCTTTCAACTCAAGGGAAAACAATGGAATGCTGGTGAGATGACGGACAGAACAATCGGGCAGGCATGCCAGGACTGGTTGAAACAGTCCAAACACAGATTTGAAAAGGCAATGACAAACACGTGAACTGTTCAAAAATCTAGTATATTATTTTTGGAATAGTTATCCTATACTTATTTTTACTATTCTTCATTAGTTCCTAGGTGTTGTGATGAGTGGACCATTGATTTGTTTCATGTTTTTAAGTTTTAATATACAGGGTGTAAATTAGGTACTTTGTAAGAACTTCAAAGCATGAACCTCTGACTTTTTTAGACAAAAAGTTCATATGAACATGGGTCCACAACGGCTTGGTTTTTTTTTTCTTTTTTTTTCTAAAAACCAAGTTAATATTTGAGTTTCTCGTCATCATCATCCCCAGTATTTCAAATTTCGTCCAATTGCCATGTTACTGAACAAAAATATAACCAAATAAAATAGTTTTTTTAGAACGTACCTCAGAAACCAAGCCGTTGTGAACCCATCTTCATTTGAACTGCTTGTGTCAAAATTAGTCAAAGATTAACCCTTTAAAATGTTAACAAGTACTTAATCTACACCCTGTATAGTTTTTACGATTGAAGTTATTTTGACCTTTATGTTTTGTTTCTAACTACTACGGTATATCGAGAAATATATTATATAGTATATATAGTATATTGAGAAATATATCATGTAAATAAGTATATTCACTTTTTTATTAAACAGTCCTCATCAGCAATAATCGCTAAGTATATCAAAAAATATTGTAATGTAACATTTTGTACATTCCTCAGTTAACGTGTGTCGTCGATTTTTTTTATACATTTTTATAGTGCTTCTTTTGTGAAGAAAAGGTATATAGTTTTTTTTTTAATTCAAGGTAAAGATGGATACAATTCGAAATAGGTAGGTACCAAAATCTTTTTACCCAAAATTAATTGGAAAAAACATATGTTTCAAGTTGTTTGAACGTGACGTTTTAATGTCTCACGTTCTATAACCCAATATTTCATTCATTGTTGGCAATTTTTGTGCAGCGTGATACAATGAGTACGTATAGGGTGATTCACTATATTTTGACCCCCCTCTAACTAATCTCATACAAGGTGTACGGAATAAGTTTGATAAAAAAATGTTTTGGTTTATATTTTTTTTTTCAAATTTGGTAATTTCATTTATATAGTGCCCCAAAATCTGTCCACAGCACCCAACTTTGAAATTTCGAATAGGGCACCCTGTATTTTATTTTATTTCTGAATTCTAGGTCAAATCTGTGAAAGATAGATCCATCTTATCTTTGGCCGCTATCGAGAAAGAAATTGTTAAATTTTAAACAAAACTCAGGGTACCCATTTGAAATTTTAAAGTTGGATGCTCTGGACAACTTTTGGGACACCATGTATAAATGGCACTATCAAATAATTTGAAAAATTTAGTATAAACCAAAAAAAAGTTTGCAATAAACTTTATTTGGTCCATACACCTTGTATAAAATAAGTTAGAGGGTGGGTCAATATATAGTGAATCACCCTGTACATAAAACCATTATTCAACAATTTTCATGAACGTTGATTATACGAATATCGTAGCTAATATTTCAACGTTACCTTGATAGCAAGCATATACGTGTCGTATCAACATTTATGAAACGTTTTTCATACACGTATAATACACGATTTTGGTTTCATCAGAAATAGTCGTACATGGTGTACGTATATTAAACTTGATTCATAAACGTTTAAAGTTTGGATATCATACCCAATAATTAAACGTGTACTGGGCGGACATTTTATTGTTTATTTGACGTTGATTTTCAACTATAAATATACGCCTGGTATAAACGAAACATCAACGTTTAATCACTATTATGTGTTGCTCGGGTAGTTTGCTGTGTTATTGCTGTGATATGGAAAGTGCTCAGGAAAGTGTGAAAAATATCTTGGAAAAATTTGACCTCTCAAAACTAGTGGAAGCATTTGAATGTAAGTATTATAAATCCAATTTAAACATTCAAATTCAAGCTTTCTACCGACGATGTAAAAAACACTGATGGGGCGACGGGATTATGCCTCAATACTCAATATTATTATTATAATCTATACATTTATAATATACTATGAATTAACAAATAAATGACGGCTAAGGAGTATAGTTGAATTAATGCTAGGAAAATATACAGGGTGTTTCCTAAAGATTGGTAAAAAATTCGTTGTGTGATTCCTGGGGTATTTTCATGAAAAAAAGTTCCTATAAACATTTGCCGAAAAATGCTTCCTAAGGGAGCTACGCCCCTTTAAATAGGGCACCCCGAAGACGGTTTTTCCTCAATATTTCCGAAACCTTACATACAAAAATCATGAAATTTGGTACATCATACAAACTTTTAATGCTGAATGAGAATTTGAGCTCAGAATTTCAAAATTTTAATCAGGGGCGTACCATACTGGCGGGGTTAAAGGTTAAAAGAATCCAATTTTTTAAATGGTATGGTACGCCAGTATGGTACGCCCCTGATTAAAATTTTGAAATTCTGAGCTCAAATTCTCATTCAGCATTAAAAGTTTGTATGATGTACCAAATTTCATGATTTTTGTATGTAAGGTTTCGGAAATATTGAGGAAAAACCGTCTTCGGGGTGCCCTATTTAAAGGGGCGTAGCTCCCTTAGGAAGCATTTTTCGGCAAATGTTTATAGGAACTTTTTTTCATGAAAATACCCCAGGAATCACACAACGAATTTTTTACCAATCTTTAGGAAACACCCTGTATATTTGTTGGACTCTCTTGGATGAATATCGGGATTGGTTGATAGCAAAACATTTTTTACGTGATCATTTTGACGAGTATTTTTTTTTATTTAACATCGCCATCGGCTGCTTGAATTTGAATTACTTATGCATAAGCGGGGTCATATAACACGGTACACCTAAAATTAGAGAAAATGTTTTTTTTAATAATTGCGGAATTTTCAGAATAAAGGAAAAAAAACGCTTCTCAAATTTAAAATGGCAAATCGGTGGTTTTATGGCAAAAGGCGCCATGTCGACCTTTTGGTCAAATCTTGTTTATGTTATTTGTAATAAGGCAATAAGTTCTATGTGTCCTGAAAACCATATGGCTCTACTTGCCTCAAATATAATATAATTTTGCCATAAAAATGGTAATAATTATTTTTAGTCGTTCTTCTAATGGTGAAAGATTCTATAATCTTGATAGAACTTTTTGACATTTCAATTACATCTATTAATATTGAATATGGCAGAAGATGTTATATGGCTAGATAACTCTTTTTGACACAAAATATCGTGACAAGAAGATCATGGTAAGGGCTTGACAAAAGGCTCTGTATCAGTTAAAACTTTTTGGTTTTGAATTTGACCTCAAATTTATGTTTATTTTATTTTTTCTGAGGAAGAAAAACGTTGTACACGTACCTAGTGGTTGTGATAATTGTGAATGTACCTACTTACTTTAAAAATGAAAATGAGCACATACTCATCGAGAACCCGGAAACTATTATCCAGTTGTCTCAATGTGGATAGTACATCGAACGAAGAATAAGAATGTGATCAACAAGATCAGGAAAATGATATGGGCATATTATTATATAAATTGATGTGTCTCGTCAAATTTTCATACAATCATGTGTTTGGAGACAATTAAAACCTGTTCGTTTTAAAATTGACACCCTGTATGTGAGAACATCGTTTTGACAAAATCTATTTTGAACCATCAAAATTTGGCACGATTTTCCCTTCTCCAAACATCAAATTGGAAAGTTAATGGGGGTTCGTTTAGCTGTGAACACTCTGGATATGATCCTGTCTACGTATATTATACCACTAGCCCTTCTACGGTTTCGTAGTACCTTGAGAATACACAAAATAATCAAGATATAAGCTTACCGTTTCACTAGTACCTACGCTTCAGAAAATCAAGGTGTCACACTAGTCTGCATCGTTTATCATTTCCTCTCGAGAACAACAATCAAACTATCAATGATTTTTTGAGAAATTTGATTTGAATTTGTTTCTGTTTCTATGAATGTGTGTTGCCACCAACCAGAAATTAATAGTCAGATAGCACGCAAGTTTACATCAAGTCTTGATTTTGAATTGCATTTGTAAAGTTGCAAAGCAATCCTCCATCAAGCTAGATAAAAGTTTGAACAGCAAGGCAATATTTCTCAATTAAGATACAAGCTTGCATCAAACTAGAGCCGTCTCTGTTCAAACGCGACGTGACGTTCCCACACACGTGATCAGTGTTCGGTAGAAATCGTGTCTAGCCGGCCGACCCGAGACTCCGAGAAGGATGAAGGAGTGCGTGGAGGCTTGCGCCATTTCGTGTATTGACGCCATATTCCATTGCATTTTCTGTGTTTGTGGGTGAGAAAGTTTACAGAAGCAAAGAGTCCAAAGATTAAGATTATCATTATTAGAAAACATAAGTATCTAGTGAAAGTATAATGGCTTTATAGAAATAAGGAAGCTTTTGTTACCGGAATAATTTAGAAATTACTTTAGTGGGTAGTCTTTTGTTAAGTGACGCCGTGTTATAGCCACTTCTGTTTGTAATTATATTTTAATACCGGGATTTTCGCCAATTTTGATGATTTTTTATATATTATAGGGGTTTTTGGGGTCCCAATTACGAATCTGGAATCAAATTTATTGGGCAATGTTTCGCCTTTGAGTTATTCCAAATTTTTAACCTCACTCACTTCTCTAATTTGTATTTCTAAGAATTTTTCGAGGAATTTTTCATATTTTACGGATTTTTCAATTAATTTCTTTGCATGGATAAATTACCCAATAACATTAAAGCTCAACTGGATTACCTATAAACTAGTGTAAGTGCCAGGCATCATGCACCGAAACCGACTTCATTCAAGTAGTGCCGGTTTACTTAGAGGCCTGTTCAGTGTTCGCAGTGACCATTTTAGTGAGGAACGGGGGGTATCAAACTACAAGAAAATAGCGCCATTGAGAACTTGGGAAGTATTTTAGAATTTTAGAAACATTATACCTATTAGTAAATTAGTAGGTACTACTAGTACTACATCACATTGCTTTTACTTAGGTATATTTCTTGAAATATTTTCATACTTTCAATGGATAAGCCTTAAATGGGAAAGTACTGATGATACGCCGAGTCATACGCTTATAGAAATTTACACACAAAGGTTCTCGACCATGAAATACTTTTTTAATTTAGTGACAGTTTTCTATCTCTTCCGTTTTTCTTTCATTTTATCATTTATTACAGTGTATTTATGAAAAATTAAAAAAAAAACACTGCCTCTTTTCACATAGTTAAATTTTTATTTTAATTTTTTATTAAATTTTGTTCTACACAGTGGCACAAAATGTTGGATGGAGGTGGGAAATTATGAAAAATTACCCTGCTGGTAAATGACACTGTATTGAATTTTTTTGATAGATACCTATGTCCCGTAAAGAGTTCATGAGTATGACACGGCAGGGTAAAAGAAAACGACTACAAAAGCTTTTGAATGTACAACAGATTGAGGAACCACAAGAATATCATCTTTCTGAACATTCATCAAATGAGGCAGAAGATGAGCTAACGTCGCCTGCATCTCCTTGCATACTTCCTCCACTTCTTCCATCACCGCATCAATTATCCCCTAATCCTCGTTATAATCTTGAGCAAACTCCTTCTGTCAAACCTACAAATTTATGGGAATCATTTGATAGTTTTTTTGAGGATAATTCAAGTAGTGATGAATGGGATTTCGATGATAATAGAGATGAAAACAAAGTGAAAAAAAAAATTGTAGATTGGGCTATGACTTTCAAAATA
The DNA here is from genome assembly GCA_958502075.1 of Orchestes rusci. Taxonomy (NCBI): domain Eukaryota; kingdom Metazoa; phylum Arthropoda; class Insecta; order Coleoptera; family Curculionidae; genus Orchestes; species Orchestes rusci. The sequence goes on along the minus strand of OY293313.1, from coordinate 16,089,627 downwards.
AACCATTTGGCTTTAACAGCTCTCCTGTCCATTCTTAACACGCACAAATGTTTCACGTTTCCATCTGATGCTCGAACCCTTTTAAAAACACCAAAAACTGTAGTGACTCGTGAGGTTTTTCCAGGCCAATATTGCCATAAAGGGTTATCTACAAACTTAAATAAACTACTCACAAAATTTATACATGGTATAAATTTTATAATACTTCACATAAGTACAGATGGACTTCCACTATTTAAAAGTAGTGGTGGTGAATTTTGGCCTATTTTAGCCTCTATTAAAAACATTCCTGGCCTTGAAACCGTGGTTTTCCCTATAGGTGTATATTATGGAAAAGGTAAACCTTCAAAATGTTCTTCTTTCCTGAAAGATTTTGTGGCAGAAAGTGCTGATTTTATCAGAAATGGTTTTTTAATGGATGGAAAATTAATAGCAGTTAAAATAAAAGCTTTCATCTGTGATGCACCAGCGAAAGATTTTATCCTAGGCACAAAGGGACATACTGGATATTTCTCATGTACTAGATGTAAACAGAATGGAACTTGGTGTAACAACCGCATGACGTTTCCAAAGTGTGACAGCTTGTCAAGAACACATGAAGAATTTATTCAGCAAGAAGATGAGGAATACCATATGTCAAATACTCCTTTGATTGAAATTCCAGGTCTGGATTTTGTGCGTAGCTTTCCCCTTGATTATATGCATGTAGTCTGTCTTGGGGTTATGCGTACCCTACTATACACTTGGGTTTGTGGCCCGCCACATTCTTGTAAATTTCCCTCTTCTGTAATAGGAAACCTCTCTTCCTCCCTTATATCCCTTTCAGTGAATATTCCATTTGAGTTTAGCCGTAAGCCTCGAAGTTTAAGTGATATTAAGAGATGGAAAGCTACAGAATATCGCCAGTTCTTATTATACACAGGCCCTGTTATATTACATGATGCTTTAAATAATCTTGAAAATGGTCTTGAAATATATACACATTTTCTGAGTTTATCAATTTCTATGAGTGTTCTATTAAACCCAATTCTGTGCTTTCAATATAAAGATTATGCAAAGGACCTTCTTATTCACTTTGTTAAAACAACAAAATCTCTTTATGGCCCACATTATATCACTCACAATTTCCATGCTCTTACCCATATTGCAGATGATGTAACAACTTTTGGATCCCTTGATAACTGCAGTTCCTTTCAGTATGAGAATTTTCTTCAATTTTTTAAAAATCAAATAAGAAAGGGTGATAGACCCTTGCAGCAAATAATCAAAAGGCTAGGTGAAATGGCTGACTCTGATTTCTGGTTTAACAAAAACTCTGAGTATTCAACCGAACCCAGTGTTTCAGGACATCATGCATATGGTCCAGTTATTGAGGGATGTGATGCTTCAAAACAATTCAAAATTATCAAGTTTCCATCTTTCAAAATCAAAATTTTTCATCAAAATTCATATTGCTGTTTAAAAAATGGGAATATTGTGAATGTGAAGAATATAACTTACTCAACGACATTACAAAGCTTAGTTATTGTATGTCATATTTTTTTGAAAAAAGAAAATTTCTTTGAAGAACCGTTCATTAAAAGTTCAGATTTAGCAATTTTCATTGTAAGTGAACTCTCGGTACGGCTTGTTGGAGTGCCCATTTCTGAAATTGATTATAAAATTGTATTGCTACCCTTTCGCAACAAGTATGTAGCCTTACCACTTCTTCACTCATTTTGAATAATATGTCAATTCATCATTTTTGATTAATTTTTTGTAAAAGTTCCATGAGCTATTTTTATTTTATAAATGCATAAGAACAATGCTTGGGACCAGTTTTATAATATGTCAAATATTAATTTTTATTAATCCAGTTTATTATATATCATTAATTGTACAGCTCATCCAATCGCATCCTTATAAGTTTTCCTAACCCATCCTAACTTTGGGGTTATGGCAGTCATGGAGGAGGACACAACAAAATAATATGCTATCGTATTATTTGTGGACGAAGAAAACGCTCCAGGCATCATATTGACCTCTTGGATTTTTGATGAGGGGCGAAAATGTCATCCCACAGTGAAAACTAATGAAGCTCGAGATAATTTACTTAAGAAGAAATGTGAACCACTTCCTGATTGGACTCCCAATAATATCAAAACCTTAAATTTTTATGGTGAGCAATATATTTGGAATTTGATTTATCTGTAATTAAGGCCCTGCAGTGCATTAAAGTGCCGTCAATATAGATATGACGTATAATATTAGTCATATTTAAATGATTTCCAGACATTCAAAGCCTTCTCTAATTTTTTACTATTGTTTGTTTTCTTTTTTTTATCAATATTTTCGAAATGAATGTCAAGTACCTACTTCATTAAAAAAAATGGGAGTGGATTAGTTTTGCTGTCGATTTGGTTTCACATGTTTAATACGTCATATCATATTAACGGCCCCAGTACCATGCCAGTCGACGGGCTCTTAATTTCAGCCATTTTATTATCTTTTTTTATTTTTTTCAATTTCCAGAAACCTTTTATGAAGCCAGAGCATACTTAACGAAAGCAGAGGAGACGTCAAATTTAAGCAGTGACGAAGAAGAGGAAGACCAGATCAGGAAAAGGCGCATATCGCGCAAACGCTTTTTCCCTATAGAAGAAGACTCGACTGATGAATATGAACTTGAGCAAAATAAAATAGAGCTAAGGACTTCAAAGAAAAAAAAAAATGATTACCCATCACTTGTACCCAAGGAATCTACATCTACATCTGGCCACCGAGCGAATGTCACAGAGCCTCTAAATAATTATTTATTAGCAGAGAACCGAACGTCCACATCTAAATCGTTTTTGGATATCCCAGAAGGTACTACAAAAATTAAGTGATTTGATACGATACAATTACTAAACTGCCAATTTTCGTTAACAGGTTTTGAAACAAAGGAGCGCAAACCATCAGCTAAGCAGCCTACATCATTCAAATCCTCTTGCCATCCACCCACTTCAAAAGCTGTACAATCTTCTACACTTTCCTCAAGTCAATCCAATTCTCGAGGTGAATTTTTAGGCTCTTCAACACCCTCAAGATTAAATTATTCAGGTACTACATTATTCAAACATAAATAAGTACTAAGTACATACCCTACATTCATTTTTAGCAGTCAATTTTTCAAATTTATAAAATCATTCGATAAAAAATATTTTATTTAAATTTCACCAAATATTTTGGCAAAACAAAACATTATTTTAGAGCTGAAGGAGATGATTGCAAATGTATATACGGTAGTTCAGAGAGTGGAGGCCAAAGTGGATTCACTCCAAGGAGGTAGACTGGCAGAGCCTTTCGATGAAGAAGAACAAGCAATTTTATCAAATCTTCCTGTAAAACACCTCAAGGATTTTGAGGATGTAGAAGAAAAACTGAAGGGAAACACTTCATTTAAGCAGAAATTTGTAAGTCCTTTATACCTATTAATGTACAAGTTGTCTCTGAATGGGCTTACCCATATCACAATTATACAAAAATATAAATTTCTACTTCTTCTATCTTGCACCTTGTAGATTGTATATATTTTAAATTTTTAGGCCAAGAGAATAGCTTCTGTTGGTGGACGGTCAAGTCGCGGAATGATAAATAATATGTTGAAGGCCGTTCTCACAGACACAATTGCAGAAAAATTCAGCCTAACCGGGAAAGCGATTAATAATCGCGAGAAAAGAGCATTCGGTTCCACAGTTGTATTTAAAATTATATCCCGTGAGTGTTCTTTTTTCTTCTTTGTGGTTATTGATTCAAACGATCAACTACTTTATTCTTGTTTTTCTTTCAGTTGCTTGTAAAAAAAATTACAAAGAAGAGACAGATGCAAATATACGGGTGGCTGTGAGCGACTGGTTGAATCAGGCAAAAGTGCGGAAAACCAGAAGGTTCGTATGTATTTATTTGTGTCTTATACTATTTTTTCGCTTTCAATATGACAAGTTAGACAATTGTCAAAATTGACAAATGAATTGATTGGCTGGAAAAAACTGTTCCGAAACGGTTTTTGTGGGTGGTTAGAACAACCCTAATCTTAAACTGTAGCTCGAAATATGTATTTACAAACCGAAATTACAGAAAATATCTACAGATTCTTGAAAGACATCCAAAAATAAACTATTTTTAGAGCCTCACGGCAAGGCGAGGCTCTCAAGTCATTTATTAAAAAATGTTTTAAAAATTTTATCAGCGGACCGTTAATTTTTTTTAGTTCTTTTACCTTTCTTGATTCTTGTTTTTTTTTTAATTTTCCGATTCGCACATTTTTCTATCCCTTATGGTTCCCAAGATATCGATACATACTGTAGGGAAAATTTTTGGGAATGCCTATTTTTCAACTTTGATTTTCTCTTTCCAGAGAAAAGAATGATGCCCTAGAAACAATAGACATTGAGATCGAAGAGCCCCAAGCCCAAGAAAACTCAAGCATCATTTAACCTAAATCTCGCATCTACATGTAGTTTTTTTATTGAATAAAACAATATTGAATTAATTATTATTTTTTTAAATAATCAATAGAGTAAGAATCAACTAAGAAATATACACACACGTCAAGACGAAGTCTTCGTCTCTCTCAGGCTACATGAGGCCCTTATATAGCCTGAGAGAGGCGGAGACTTCGTCTTGATGTCATGTGTGTATATTTCTTGGTTTATTCTTACTCGACCATTACCTACTCCTACCCCTAACACAAGGTTTTTGCAAGTTTGGATCAAGGCTTCAATATTAACTTTATACAAGCCTACGTCAAGCTTTGTTCCTCAACCTCATGCAGACTAGTCTTGCAGGTCTTATACAAGCTTATTCTGCCAGCTTGTAACAGTGGTAACTAGGAAGTCTGAAGCAAGCTTGTATCAAGTTGTTGATGCAAGCCTTGCAGGCTTGCTCTTGAAAGCTTGATTCAAGTTTGTATCAAACAAGCTATGCTATCTGGATAGACTTCTGTCAAAATTGTGATAGATTCGTGAAAAGTGTAATAGAATTGACATTTTTCAATGCATTTCAATTTTTTTTTTAGGGAGAGTGGTCGTATTGACTTTTTTACAAGTCTTACGACTATCAAGTAAATTAATTTACTAGGTTGATCAGTAAATTTTAATTTTCGCGAAAATTCTCAGCTGTTGTTTCATATAAATATTTTGGCAACGTGGCATTTGGGGTTGCAAGTTGCAAGTGATATTAGCCTAGTTTACACCGACAACTTGGTCCGCGTACCAAGTACTAAATCCGAACTTTATCAGAACCAAATATTTGGTTCGAATGGTGTAAACAGCTGCGGACTAAGCTGGTCCGCTCTTGGTTCGGTATACGCCAACAGGTGTACCGAACTTTATTAGGTACAGATTTGGTGCGATCTCAATCAAAATTATGAGGTTATGTTGTCTATTGATGTGTTGTGATTTTGTTGGTTCTATTTCTAAGGCAATCTTAGCGTACTTACGTTGTGTTATAGTTTCGACTTGTTTTTGACTTTTGACGAATTGCGCGCGTACTCATTTAGTTCACGCGTTGCAATACGGTGTAAACGGGCGAGAAGCAAGCATTGGTCCTACCGAACTATCCCCACCCACTTGGTCCTATCGGACCGAACTAAACGAGTTACCGGTATAAACTAGGCTACTGATATCACATGATTGACATGAAACTGACGTTCATGATAAAGCGCCGTCCAATGGGACGTGTTTTTTTCGTATGAAACACATAGGAATTTATTTTATCATCATTTTAATCTTCAATTTGTCAAAAACGACTTCGTAAGCTCCATATTTTTTCTAAAAACTCCATTTAAAAATGTAATAGATTTTTAACGTTTGGTAATAGCGTAATAGCAAATGTTCGATTGTGATAGATCTATTACAATTGTAATAGGGGTGGCAACGCTATCATCGTATGAAACATCGATTGAAAGAATATTTGAAAGGTAGTTGTTAGAATGGATCCTGACTTTGCTGACAAGTGACGACTGTCACAGTGGGCAACGTTGCCAAGTGAACGATTTGCAGTTTTTATAAAATAGAAAACATTTTGGGTCATGCAGTACGGATGTCATTGATGTTCTAACCTAACTCGATTCTTCAATAGTAGATTTTTAAATGTCCATCGGTTCCTTCTGAGGTCTATTTGTGCTTGTAATTAATAATTTCCGTGATGCGTGACACTAGTGGGTCAAGATGATGAAAATGTATTTTGATTAGGGATAGAACGATACCGATATTGATATCGGTATATCGGCATATCGTCAGTTATTGCCGATTATCGGTATCGTATAGTATCGGCAAGATAATGGACAATTTGCACTTTTGGAAATATGAAAAATATAAGGATTGGTAAGTACTGATGCCATTGATGTTGAAAAAATCAACCTACGACCTCTAATAATGTAGTAATCACCTATTAAAGAGCGCCAATCAACATCCACCACGTCACAGAATACACTATCTATCTCCGTCTGACGTATTGACTGAAGTAACTCTATCTCTCTCGGGAGGGTAATATGGTCCCACCCCTTTTGCGATCATGCAGTGGAATTCGCGTCTTCTTTTTCATTTATTTAGTATAATTTTGGGTATTTCCAAAAAAGTTTTTGCGCTTTTCACTTTTTTCAGTGCATAAATGAGATACTTTATTGAACAAAATAAGAAATTTTTCCTAAAGGTATCATTTTTACTGAAAAAGTGAAACAAATTCTAACAAATTGAATGATATTATTTTTTTTTAGTTTTATTGGTCTATACTTATTCATAGCGGCAAGTTGTCAAATCCCACATTGTTCTGATACACGATGAAAAAAATGTTGATTTCTTATACAGGGTGAGTATGAAAAAAATGCGCATTTTGACATGGTGAATAGAGTATGGTGGGATAATTACTTTTTGTATATGTCCGCAAACGTTTCGTTGAGAAAATAATAATAATAATAATAATAATTTCGATTTTTTGACTGTAAATTCGAAACGTCTCAAGCGATTTTAATAAGATTTTCAGAGCTTTGTTCTTTTTCAAGTTAAAATTGTTTTTTCCATTTTTCTTACTGCTTGAAATAAGTGGATTTTTCTGCATTGCATTGATTTTTTTCTATGAATAATCAATGATAGATATATTGTACATCCACTTTCTATTGGTAAATGTGACTCGTTACTCATACCAGTGACTTTTTTTTCATTACTCAATAATTGTTTTCAACCAATGAAAAGATCTAATGTCATTACTACACGGTTTTAGAGCTAATCAGTGAATTCGACAAAATGTCAACCTTAAAATCCATCATTTTGAAACAGCCCATTCGACCGTCCATACTTGTTTTATAGTCATTATGTCAACAACCTAACCTCACTTCAAGTATTAAAGTTGTCAAGAAGTGCCGTTAAAATGAAATTAATTATTGCAAAATTCGCTTCAATTATTGAATAATCATAGAAAAAGTACAGTATTCTACTCGCGGGAAATGGCTATTACCCACTCAGATGATTACGCTACTCGCCTACGGCTCGCACACTTCATCCTCGTGAGTAATAGCCACCATTTTCCGCTCGTTAAATAATAGAGTATTATTTTTTATCTCTTTTACGTCGCATCGAAGAAGAAAAACTCAAGTTGACTTTTTTTTAAGCAAATGAATGGAAAATCGAAACATTATTTCTAATTTGTGGAAAATTATCTAAACATGTTTATTCACAAAAATTGATTATCTTTTATACCCAAGTAAAAAAATTTCGACTTCCGACTAAATTCAACCACTCCCAACGTTGTCATTGGTTTTTGTTTGCTGCCTTATGCCACCCAAACTTAGAGCAACGTAACCACAAGGTCGCTACAACGTTAGAACTGACCAGTTGCAGAATCTTACTCTTAACAACGTTGGCGGACGTCGGGAGTAGTCAGCACTTGAGACGTTGCCGAAGGTTGAGAATCGCGTGGTCGCCATTACGAATTTGAAAGGTCTGTTTAATGCACTACAGAAGAAACAACGTAGTACAACGTTGTTCGACGTTGTTACTAAATAGGGTAAACTACCCAATTGTTGGCACTCGCCCAGTTATTGGCACCTGTTACAAGTTATTTTCAAAATACCCAAATTTATTTAAAAATAAATAGGATCATCATACATGCGCATCCACCAGAATTGTAAGAAAAAAAAATATACACTTAGTAATGTTGAACGTATATTTTAATAGATAAATAAATTAACAAAGACGATCATGTACCATATGAATCCTCCTCAATCGGAACAAAACGTTTGCACCTGAAATATAATAGCGTATCTTAATATTATGTCACAAACAATATTTTCACTTACCTTATATAAGAAAGCTGTGATAGTCTGTAGTTCTTAATTTTAGGATAGTTCAATGTAATTAGTTTAGGGACAGCGCAATCTCATTCATGAAACCAGCCTCACTTGCATCTCTGAAAAATCGGGAATTCTTAGCCATTTTCTAACACTTTCAATATTTACATTTTTTTGTCCAAGTCCGCAATTTGTCAAAACGTTCACTGACAGTCAACTTTTAGCAATGTTGCTAACATTAGAAGTCCACTTATTCTTCGAGACCCGATCAACCAATCAGCTAGCTACGATTTGACGGTCAAGGTCAATTTTGCCAATTTTTAGTGACATTTCACTTTTCACATTTTGGTCCAATGGTTTTTGACACATTCACTTTTCCTAAAAACGGTGAAACGATAAAGTACTTACCGGAATTGCATTCTTGCAAATTTAGAGGAAATCTTCAATCGTCCCTTCAATTCAGTGATTTTGTTGGAAACAATCGATGCCCAGTGCATATTTAAGTCTGTTGGGATTTTGATAGTGAAGAATTTTTGTGTCGGATTACCGAGATCATCTCGAGCCAGATATCATCATTGGTGAGTCCCATTTTTTTGTCATAACATTCCAGTTTGTTGTGGTTTTATTTCGCTTATTTCGCCATTTTATCCAGTAATCTCTTTCCAGGCCCTTTCGTCAATTTTTCTTGATCACGTTCCTTATTTTTTTTACACGAGTTAGTACTTTCTGACTCACTCCAAGGGGCCATCTACTATCTACGGTGAGTCTCAGTCCTAATAATTATCAATCCATTTACCTACCTGTTAGGATAGCGCCCTTATTTAACTTTCCATTTCAGGCCCTATTTTGATACCTTTATTCGCTATTACTTGCTTGCCCACTACTTGTTCTCTGTCTGATTCCCTGTGCCCTTTGAGTCATCATTCACCAGTATTCACCCCCAGTTCAACCCCATTATCTTGGTGATACGTGAACGACGACGCACGTGAGCCACTAGACACATTCACCATCGGAATATTCCGATAAATCGACCCCCCGGACCAGAGTTAAATCCAAGCAAGTACAATAGCCCTATTAATAATAATTGTTCGCACTAAAATCCTGCACATCTGAACGTTCGTCGACATTATTTACCCATATTTTCTTGGCATTCCAGAGCAACTATATAGAATAAGTACCGCTCGTGAGGCTGCGTTCATAGTTTAATTATTCATATAATCTACGTACATAATTTAATCAATCCATAATCATAATTTGGATCAATAGAATTGCTGGTAAAGGAGTGTTGGTGTTCTTATTTTAGTTTCCTGTTTTGTTTACAGCCTGATTAACTTGCCACTTCTATACGGCCCTTAAAAGCAGGTGGCGCTCATCAATAATTTAATTAAATTGTATTTTCGATTAAACCCCCCTACTCTCCGGCGAGTTCAGCATCATCAGGGATTTTGGCCAGCAAGTTAATTCGCCACAGTTACTTTATTTTGAAGCTTTCTTACTTACTTTCAACGTTACAACCCTTATCGACTTTGACTTTGACGCACCTTTTTGAACTCCCTTATTTTATGATTTTTAATTTGTAACAAATTGGCGCCCAACGTGTAAGGGTGTTGTTGAGACTTATTTGTGATTAAAGTCAGTAGGAATTATCGAACGCAGTTTTGAAAGTTGTTTTGGTTTTGTTAACCGTTTGATTTTTTTTTTGCGGTTAAGCTTGTTTTGGAATGTCAAGTATGTAGGTACATTTGAGTGCAGGATTGAATTCTTATTTAGGACGGTCATATTGGAGAACAATTTATGATAATCTTGTGATATCGTATATTGTTACATAGTGTGCATTTATTTTATAGTTTACTATTTTGAATTTAGTATACGATATTGTGGTATATATTTGGTTTGCCATATTGTTTTTTTTTTTGGCATATTATTGAATACGCACGTATTATTTTAGTTTTAAGTTTTGAGATTGCGCTGATGGATCAATTTCCATTAGCTTGACTTAAGAATTTGAATCCAATTGCCTAGTTAAATTTGTTTTTTTTCTGCGCATTTTTTTTTAAGCGTTCGCTTTCGAGGTCTGCCTCTACCTCTTGTTTTTTTTTGTTTTTTTTGGTGGCGTCGGGTTGCATTCAGTATTATTACCTACCGAAAAATAATTAAAACTTATCGCATTATTGATTTCTTTTTCTCGCTCTTTTGTTCTTTTTTAAAATGGATATACCCGTATCATACGATCTCATCGAGCTTGATGAAGATTGCCGGTCATCAGGACCAGGACATTCTACTAGGAATGCTCTATTTGATAGTCGTGAACCAGAGAACTCACATACCATTGAAAACAATGAGAACATATCAAGAAATACAGTAGAGAATGCCCAAAGTATGGATCAGCCTATCGAGAACATCAATGATCGAATTTTTTCAAACCGGTCAATGCAGACTGAAACGGAACACCACCTACAATCAAATCCATTCACAAATCAAGCTTCATCGTTTGACTCTAACTTCAGATTTAGGCCTTTTTCTGGACAATTTATAAACGCCTCAACAACAAACCAATGCCCTTATCTGAACTTTCAGAGGAATCAAAATCAAACAAGAGATCCACTTTCTAATCATTCTTTACCAACGAATACACAACCTCCTAACCGTCCATCAGTGCATTTTAATCATGAATTACACCAAGAACTTGGAAATTCTATCCCTCAACAAGATCCGAATAGTATGGATTTGGCAAATCACTTCGCAAATATGCTATACTCCCCTATGAATAGAACGTTTCCAGGCTCAAATCAAAGACAAACACAAGCTACGTATGATATTAGTCGTTGGAATATATCATACAATGGACAAACTAGTGTGAACAACTTCCTAGAGCGCATAGAAGAAATCAGGAAATCCAGAGGAGTGACCAAAGATCAGCTCTTTCGTTGTACACCTGAATTATTCACTGGAGATGCTCTTCTATGGTACAGAACATGTGATTTCACCGATTGGGACGATCTTGTCTATAAGATACGTCAAGCCTTTCAACCCTACGATTACGAATTCAGCCTATGGGACGAAATACGGAAACGCACTCAAGGCGCCCAAGAAAAAGTTTTGACATACGTAGTGGCCATGCAAAACTTATTTAAGAAACTGCCAAATATCCCTCCTGAAAATACCAGCTTGAACATCGTTCGCCGTAACCTGCTTCCCTATATACAGAGCCGCCTAGCAACTCATGAGATCACAAACCTTCAACAGCTCATCCAATTAGCCAGAGCCATTGAGGAGACAGAAATTCGCGTTCAACGATTTGCACCTCCACCTACCAATCCCCGCCAACTTTTGGAACCTGAACTAGGATACCGTAAACCATCCTCCACAGTAGCACTCATCGACTGGGAAACCACCGACATCCCATCAGAAACATCGACTATAAACGAGGTCCAAAATATTGATCCAGTCAATGTCAATAAGAGCCCTCAACATTGCTGGAATTGTGAGGAAAATGGTCATAGATTTCGGGAGTGTCGTAAACCCAAAACCATATTTTGTTATCGTTGTGGAAGGAAGAATACTACTAGCAGATCTTGCGAATCGTGTTCAAAAAACGCCAGTTCGGCAAGGCATTAGGCCGTGAACCTTGCTTGATAGAGAAATCAAATTCGGCCAATGGAGCTTCATCATCTGGACCTATTGCTACTGCCGCCGTATTGGACTACGTTCTAGCTCATATCAAAGATGACAGACGACCCTATCTGATTGTTGATATTTATGGACGAAAAATGTATGGATTGCTGGATAGCGGAGCGTCACGGACGATAGTGGGATCATCAGGATGGGAAATCCTGAAATCATCAAGTGATTTATGCAAGACTTCAGTTCCTCAGTGCACAGTAGCCAATGGACAGACCTGTGACGTCATAGGTACAGTAATATTGCCTATGAGACTGCGAAACAAAATAATTGTTTTGGAGACTCTCGTGGTGCCATCTCTACCACATGGACTAATTTTGGGTATTGATTTTTGGAAAAAAATGGGTATTATTCCAGACTTGCTATCTGACGAGTGGTCATTTCAAGAAAAATCTCACTTTCTTGTAGAAGATATCCATTCCATTCAATCAGCAGAAACTTTGACTACTGAACAGAAACTCGAGTTAAACCGGCTAATCGATGAAATTTTCATGACTATGGATAAAAGATTGGGATGTACAAACGCAGTTGAATTGGTTATCAGAACAGAGTCGCCGCCCATCAAGCAGAGATACTACCCTCTCTCCCATGCTCTTCAAAAAGAAGTTAATATTGAGTTAGAGCAAATGCTCGCTGATGATATTGTGGAGCCATCAATCTCGCCCTGGTCTTCGCCGATAGTCATGATACGGAAAAAATCAGGTGGATGGAGATTTTGTATTGATTATCGGGCACTAAATAAAGTTACTGTTCCTGATGCCTACCCGATCCCATTTGTATCATCTACTCTAGACAAGCTAAGGGACGCGAAATATATAAGCACATTGGATATAAAATCCGCATATTGGCAGATACCAGTTGCAAAGGAGTCAAGACCACTCACTGCTTTCACTGTGCCAACGAGGGGACTTTTTCAATTTAAACGAATGCCCTTCGGACTAACTAATGCTCCGGCAGTCTGGCAGCGTTTCATTGACTCTGTTGTGGGGATAGACTTGGAGAAAAATGTTTTCGTCTACCTGGACGATGTAATTATATGTACCGCCACTTTCGAACAGCACTTGCAGGTATTACGGGAGGTTATCAGTCGTATCTCAAAAGCTGGACTTACTTTGAATAGGGAAAAATGCATCTTCTGTAAATCAGAATTGAAGTATCTCGGCTACATTGTCAACTCGTCAGGTTTACTAGTGGACCCAGAAAAAGTAGATGCCATTCTTCGTATTCCAACCCCAAGAAATGTGACGTTAGGAGAGTCGTCGGATTAGCCTCGTGGTATAGACGATTTGTACCTAATTTTTCAACTCTGATGGCACCTCTGACAGCGCTGACTAGGAAGAATACTAAATTTTATTGGAATGAAGACTGTGAAACCGCTCTCAATAAAGTCAAAGAACATCTCATTCGAGCACCTGTCCTAACATGTCCCAACTTCGAAAAGCCCTTCGTGATCCAATGTGATGCCTCGGATTATGGCCTTGGAGCTATTCTCTCTCAAACTTTGGACGGAGAGGAACGCGTAGTCTGCTACCTAAGTCGCTCTTTGAACAAAAACGAGCGTAAATACAGTACTACTGAAAAGGAGTGTTTGGCTGTGCTCTTTGCAATAGAAAAGTTGCGACCCTATATCGAAGGTACACACTTCATAGTCATCACAGATCATTATAGTTTGAAGTGGCTCAACTCCATCAAGGATCCCGTTGGTCGTATTGCAAGATGGGCAGTCAGACTACAACAATATGACTTTGATATTGTACACCGAAAAGGAAAGGAGAATGTAGTTCCCGATGCTTTGTCTAGATTTGTTCCCTTATTAGATGCTCTTCAGTGCGACTTGGATCCAGCAGATAATACGAAGCAAACGTCAGATAAATGGTACCTGAGAATGATTGCGAGAATCCAGGCCAATCCCAGCAAATATCCCCTGTGGCGCGTCGAAGCCCAAAAGCTATATAAACGAGCTAAATGCCCATATCCCATTCTGGCTGATTCTACTGATCCATGGAGCCTGGTTGTGCCGAAAGAGGATAGAACTGAAATAATAAAATCTCATCATGATCCACCTACCTGTGGACACTTGGGTATTTTCAAGACAGTCAGTAGAATATCGCACCACTATTACTGGCCCACCTTGAAGTATGATGTTGCCAAATATATTTCAAGATGCAATATATGCTTAAAGACGAAATCTCCTACAAAAGCACCGGCTGGACGGATGCTCAGCCAACAACCAGCAGCATCACGCCCTTGGCAGATTCTGAGTATAGACATTGTTGGACCATTGCCTAAGTCGTCGTCTGGGTATTCGTATGTTTTATCCATTTATGATGTATTTTGTAAATATCCGCTTTTTTATCCTCTCCGCACGGCGACCACAAAAAACATTCTGAAATGGCTTGAAGACCATGCACTACTCATCTATGGTATCCCCGAATCCATCATAGCTGACAACGGACCGCAATTTCGAAGCAAACCTTTTCAAGAGACTATGAAAGGTTATGGTATTAAAATCCGCTACACGGCAAACTATCACCCACAGGCCAATCCCGTCGAGCGAGTGCACAGAGTTCTCAAGACAATAATTTCTGGATATGTTGGAGATGACCACAAGAATTGGGATAAAATTTTACCAAAGGCTGGCTGTGCCATTAGATCGGCAACTCATGAAGTAACCGGACTAACTCCCAACTTCATTATGTACGGACGTGAACTTACCTTCTTACCTTCTGATGGAAACTCTCAGCCTTCGACCAAACCATATGATCCGAAAGAACGTTCAGAGGAACTAAAAAGAGTCTTTGTTAATGTTCACAATAGACTAAAACTGGCCTACGATAAGAGTCGGCATAAGTACAACATGCGAAGAAGGGATGAAAAGTTCAATCTGGATCAACAAGTCTGGCACAAGAATTATGTTCTTTCTAGCTCTGCCAAACAGTTTACAGCCAAATTTGCACCTAAGTATATCGGCCCATTCATTATCAACAAAATAGTTTCACCCTGGTCATATGAATTGATCGATTCGACAGGAAAACCTCAGGGTAAATGGCACGCTAAGGACCTCAAGTCTCATCCACCTGACAGCTAAATTACGAGTAAGTGTATGTCCATCTTAATAAGGAAACAGAGGGCGAACAAGAATTTTTAAAAAAAAAGGAAGGGAAAATAAAGATCGGAAAAGAAATTCATTTTTAATTTACCAGAACTTATTTGTAATTATTTTTTTTTTGCTATTGTTCAAATCAACTACGTTATCAAAGTTTTGGAAAAACTTCTATTGAGGAAGGAGAGGTGTTGTTACAAGTTATTTTCAAAATACCCAAATTTATTTAAAAATAAATAGGATCATCATACATGCGCATCCACCAGAATTGTGAGAAAAAAAAATACACTTAGTAATGTTGAACGTATATTTTAATAGATAAATAAATTAACAAAGACGATCATGTACCATATGAATCCTCCTCAATCGGAACAAAACGTTTGCACCTGAAATATAATAGCGTATCTTAATATTATGTCACAAACAATATTTTCACTTACCTTATATAAGAAAGCTGTGATAGTCTGTAGTTCTTAATTTTAGGATAGTTCAATGTAATTAGTTTAGGGACAGCGCAATTTGTCAAAACGTTCACTGACAGTCAACTTTTAGCAATGTTGCTAACATTAGAAGTCCACTTATTCTTCGAGACCCGATCAACCAATCAGCTAGCTACGATTTGACGGTCAAGGTCAATTTTGCCAATTTTTAGTGACATTTCACTTTTCACATTTTGGTCCAATGGTTTTTGACACATTCACTTTTCCTAAAAACGGTGAAACGATAAAGTACTTACCGGAATTGCATTCTTGCAAATTTAGAGGAAATCTTCAATCGTCCCTTCAATTCAGTGATTTTGTTGGAAACAATCGATGCCCAGTGCATATTTAAGTCTGTTGGGATTTTGATAGTGAAGAATTTTTGTGTCGGATTACCGAGATCATCTCGAGCCAGATATCATCATTGGTGAGTCCCATTTTTTTGTCATAACATTCCAGTTTGTTGTGGTTTTATTTCGCCATTTTATCCAGTAATCTCTTTCCAGGCCCTTTCGTCAATTTTTCTTGATCACGTTCCTTATTTTTTTTACACGAGTTAGTACTTTCTGACTCACTCCAAGGGGCCATCTACTATCTACGGTGAGTCTCAGTCCTAATAATTATCAATCCATTTACCTACCTGTTAGGATAGCGCCCTTATTTAACTTTCCATTTCAGGCCCTATTTTGATACCTTTATTCGCTATTACTTGCTTGCCCACTACTTGTTCTCTGTCTGATTCCCTGTGCCCTTTGAGTCATCATTCACCAGTATTCACCCCCAGTTCAACCCCATTATCTTGGTGATACGTGAACGACGACGCACGTGAGCCACTAGACACATTCACCATCGGAATATTCCGATAAATCGACCCCCCGGACCAGAGTTAAATCCAAGCAAGTACAATAGCCCTATTAATAATAATTGTTCGCACTAAAATCCTGCACATCTGAACGTTCGTCGACATTATTTACCCATATTTTCTTGGCATTCCAGAGCAACTATATAGAATAAGTACCGCTCGTGAGGCTGCGTTCATAGTTTAATTATTCATATAATCTACGTACATAATTTAATCAATCCATAATCATAATTTGGATCAATAGAATTGCTGGTAAAGGAGTGTTGGTGTTCTTATTTTAGTGTCCTGTTTTGTTTACAGCCTGATTAACTTGCCACTTCTATACGGCCCTTAAAAGCAGGTGGCGCTCATCAATAATTTAATTAAATTGTATTTTCGATTAAACCCCCCTACTCTCCGGCGAGTTCAGCATCATCAGGGATTTTGGCCAGCAAGTTAATTCGCCACAGTTACTTTATTTTGAAGCTTTCTTACTTACTTTCAACGTTACAACCCTTATCGACTTTGACTTTGACGCACCTTTTTGAACTCCCTTATTTTATGATTATTAATTTGTAACACACCTTCGTAGTTTTTTGTCAATACCTTCTTTGTTAAGTTCTTTTCGGAGTTCTTGATACATTTTTAGAAAATTGGCAACATACGCTGCGCCGAAAACTTACTTCGCGACTTCGCGCCAGTGTTGCCAACTCAGTAGAATTTCCATTAGTTTTAATGGTTTTGAGAGTCGCCTAGTGGATTCATTTTTCAAAAACCACTAAATGGAAAATCTAGTGGAATAAACCTGATCTAGTGGTTTTTTTAGTAGATTAAGACCATTACTCCAAAATACAGACTTTACCCGACATTTCTTGATTAAAAACATGGAATCATCTCCTCAGGGTGACGTCACGCTATACAAATAAGCCTTGTATCAGAACGGGCAACGGGCACACTGAGAACAAGCACGCCCGCCCGACGTGGACGTAATACGTAATATTTTATGCCTGGTTTACATTGAATTTCACTTCGAAGTGGAACTGTCACATTTTCGCTTGCCAAATGGGAATCTTATGATACCATCTACATTATATTTGGCATAAGCGTGACTCTGAATACAAATTCGATGTGGTGCTAACATATGATTCCCGTTTGCCAAGCGGAAATTTGACAGTTTCTCTTCGGAATGAAATTCACTGTCACTGTAGGTGTAAACCTTTCGTCATACGTTATACGTTACGTATATTTATATTTATATAATTATTTTCATCCGCTGATCCGCTGCTTGTACTTGCTCATAACAGTCATATCATAAAACTGAGAAAACCTTCTTATATTTTGTGTATAAGTTGTATGTGTATGTGTAATAGAGAACAGTTTTGTTGGAGCTTGAGATCACAGACACAGGCCACAGTTTTGGATTTACTCACATAAATTTCGCCTAATGGTACAACCCGGGAATAAAATCATCGAAGGTAATGAAAGTTTCACATTATCATTAACAATCTACACATTTGATTAATCTATTTTCTCAGATGGCAAGCAAAATATACGTACAAAAATTTAGAGATGTTTGGCTAAAGGATCCTGAATTGAAAGAATAGTTGACGGTTATTGAATCAACAGAAGGCCGAGTTGCAAAATGTAAAGCGTGTGGAAATATTTTGAAAAATAGATATGCTGATCTGAAGAATCATTCAATCTCAATTAAGCACAAAAAAAAATCCAAAATTATTTTTGGAACATCATAAACCAAAATCTCTTTCAAATCCATCGAAGAAGAGCTGGACCAAAAACGAGCAGAAGCTCGAATATCCTTGTACATAGCTTGTCATTCATCAATAAATCCAATAGATCACTTGAGTATAGTTTGCAAGAAATCTTTCAAAGGTCACACAGCTGATGATGCTCTCCAGATGCATCGAACCAAGTGCACTAATGTTATTAAAAATGTTATGGCCCCACATTTTTTAAACAATTTGTGAAATGATATTGCGGAATCTCCCTTCAGCTTATTGTTGGATGAATCAACAGATATAACAGTTAAAAAATATTTGGGAATTATAATAATTTATCACAGTAAGACGCTGAATAAAATCGTAGAGACATTTCTTGACATGCCGGAACTGACCAAGGCGGATGCTGAAGGAATTGTTCTAGTGATTAAACAGACACTACAAAAGCATAAACTCAAATTGGACAAACTGAAAAAAATTGGAACAGATAACGCAGCTGTCATGGTTGGTATCAATAATGGTGTTTATAATAAACTGAAAGAAGATGTACCAAATTTAGTCTTGATAAGGTGAGTTAATTCAATTCTATTGTTGAGAGAAATGTCGCTAAAACTATCCCAATTTCGAGTATCTATTCACTTAAAAGTTCCGTTTGGATATTTTTGAACTCATTAATATATTTTGCGACATGAAATATATTCAACAAAATACGTTTGACCTTCAAAAACATTTGCCAAACTTGGAGTTCAATATTTGAGGTGTTCTGAACATTTTAACAAAAACTTTTCTTCATAAATCGAGGAATTAAACTTTAACAGTAATTGTAAAGCCTGAATAAGTTGCAAGTATAAATTCTCCTTTCATTTCATTTTATTTCATTCCGTTATTTTTTTTTACAGTTTTTTGAATTGCATTGAGATGACTATAATTTCTTGTAGATGCATCTGCCATTCACTACAACTGGCTGTTAGTACCGCTGCAGTAAACCATTTGCCCAGGTGCATTGACTACTTGGTCAAAGAAACTTCTGACTGGTTTGCAAGATCTTCCATGAGGCAAGAGGAGTACAGAATGGTTTTTAAACCATTAATGATGGCCATGATCCAAAAAAATTGGTTCAAGCATGTCAGACTCGTTGGCTGTCTATCGAGTCTGCAGTCTCCAGGATAGTGGATCAATGGCTTGAGCTAAAAACATTTTTTGGAATGGTGAAAAATAAGGAAAGGTGCTACACAGCTGAAACCCTTTTTTCGATCTAAAGCGACGACCAAAACTATGCATTTCTGTGCCTTCTTAAAAATATTTTGGGTGAGGTCCAGAGAGTAAACAAGCTTTTTGAATCAAAAAATGCAGATCCAACAAAGCTTCTAAATGAACTCTTGAATTTGATAGATATTTTGGTTAGCAAAGTTAAGACACCTCATGCGAAATTAGATGTTTTGAAAGATAAAGTGGAAAATTACATCGATCGGAATTGCTATCTTGGATATTGTTTTGAAAGTACCTTATCGAAAATGCGCCAGAGCAATTCAATTTCTCTAGAAGATGAGTCAACACTTAGACGTAGGTGTATAAGTTTCATTGTTTCATTGATTAATGAAATTAAGCAAAGACTGCCAAGAAACATTGAGATTTTGAAAGATATTTCAAATATTAGTGTTTCTACAGCACTTAACCATAATAAAGCATCCCTCATTCCATTATTAAAGCATTTCTCAAAGACTGACAATGAGATTGAACTTGTTGAATATCAATGGAAAAAAATTCATTTATTGAAATGGAACGAAACTAACAACACAAAGCAATTTTGGTATGAAGTTGCCAGTTTCAAAGATGCAAACAGTGACAATCCATTCAGCAATTTAGTTTATTTTGCTTTGGACCTTTTAGTGTTGCCGCATTCTAACGCGGAAGTCGAGCGTCTCTTCAGCCAATTGAATCTTATTAAGACTAAAATGAGGAATCAATTAAATCAAGAAACACTGATGTCACTCATTTATATTAGATGTGGACTCAAGCGTGTTGAACAGTGCTGTGATACCTTCGTCATACCTGACGAAGTAGTTAAAAAAATCAAAACTAGAGAGACTTATCAAACCCACGAATTGGTACCTGATTTTGTGGATATATCTGTATCTGACATACTAATATGAATTTTATGTGATAGTTTGCAACATGCCAAGTTTTTTCACTACCTACCTGTAAAGTTTGAAGCTTTTTGTGATAAACATGTTGAGTTCTTTTTTAAATAGTTTTAAGTTTGCTATTTTTATAACGAGGTAGATTTCCTTTTTTTTGTGATAATCATGTTGAGTTCTTGTTTGATATAGTTTTAAGTTTGTTTTTCCTATAACGATATAAAGTTCCTTTTTTTGTGATAAGTATGTTGAGTTCGTTTTTATATAGGTATGTTTGAAACTTGCTATTCAGCTGTTCCTATTTCCTATAAACGATTTGGAATCCTTTTTTTTGTGATAAATTTTTTTGTATACTTTCAAGTTTGCTATTGCTACGTATAACGATGTAGAGTTCCTTTTGTTGTGAGAAAGATGTTGCGTTCTTTTGTATCTATGATATATTATTATATTATACTGATCCACATTTATTAATTTGTTTTACTTGCAGTTATAAATGCGAATACTATCACGTTATCATACATAGCAATGAGTAAGACCAGGTAAGACATATGCGTGCAAACAAAATGAATGACTGATTTAGTATCAGTCTATGTGACCAATACAGAAACAACCTAACACCCAACACCAACTCAATAGACCATTTTCAAACAGCTGATTTTGACGTTACCTGGAGGGCAAGCACAGGTTTTATTCATATGAGTTCATGGTCACGATTTATCGATTTTTAGAGTTTTTGTTGGATTTTTTTGATTTTAAGTGAGAAGTACCGAGAATCATCATGAAAGTCAAAGAAAACAACATTTGTCATAACCATAACATAATTTTGATTTGTTTGACCTTCATCCACCATGGCAACGCCCGCCATGACGTCATCTGAAAATGGTCTATAGTAGCTTCAGGGCGGGGCGCGTTCACGACACACGACAGGGCGCGCTCGGACGCACTATCAAACGTCAGTTGAATCGTCTGTTTAATTCGAAAAACAAAAAAAAAAATAAAACTTCGAAATATTGGTAAAAATCTAGTAGATTTTCTACTAGACCAAAATTTTTGGATTTTTATTATGTTTCTAGTGGAATGTCTTGAGTCGTAGTTGGCAACACTGCTTCGCGCCATTTTCTACTCAGTACGGCTTTGACTGTTGCAAGTGAAAGTGCTCATGTCTATCAGAAATGGCTGCATTCTGTCGAATGTTCATCCTGTCGAAAAGATCGTGTACGATCGGAGTACGATCGTCTGGGAGCGGACGTGTGACCACGATTCAAATTGTCGACTCCGGAAAAAGACGACATGTTCCGTTAGCGTGGTGGGGGAGAGCTCGAGCGTCAAAACAACAGCTGTTGGGCGCTGGGAGATTGCATACTGGCGGGAGCGCAAATGCGAGCTCTGTTGCCAAGCAGCCAAGCCGTTGTTATCAAACACGTTCGGCTGTTAGTAGTAGGGTATGCTAGATAGCTAGCCGTGGATAATAATGATTATAAATTAGATTATAAAGAGAAAGAAAACACAATTAAATTATTTCTGATTGCTCCAGCACATAACAAAATCGTTATAATACTTTGTTTTTTTTACAAGTTTCCTCTTATTGCTTTGTGGATGATCAAAGCATGATTACGACGATGTATATTTTCAACATGTCTGAAAAAAATTAGAGTTGTGACTGATGATGGGTGTATCATATTAAAGGAATCCAAGTAATTCAATGAGTTTATTTTGAAATACATAATATGAAGATACCGGATAGGGTTGCAAATACAGGTTCAAAAATGAGGTGATTTCAAAATAGGTATTTTGATAAAAATGGTGGTTCCTTTTAATCTTTCTATACAAGGTGTGTAAAAAATAGTGTGGAAAACTCCGGGATTGATATTTTTATAGTATTGATAAAAATAAGAAGATAGGTTCTTATAAACATAAGTATGTCCTACAAATATTTGATTTTTATTTTTTTTAATAAATACATATATACATATTATTTTTTATGTAAAAGTCAATGAATATTAGCAAAGATGGTAATTTCATTGAAAGGGGGTAGTTTTTCCAAGGGTTTTATTACTTTCATTAGTCTCCGGAGTTTTGTACAGTTTTTTTTCACACCCTGAATGAGTATAAATTACATAAAGGAAAAGGTAGAGTGTGTATAGTCGTTGGAGGGCGGTTCTGTGTTAAAAGTGACCTCATTGTTTTTAGTGGCAGTGTCGGAATGACTACACTCTATCACAACCAAAAGTCACCAAAAGTAAAACAAACTACACGTGATAAGACATAGAGAAACGATTGAGCCTTTAGCACATGTTATGGTTTATCCCACGTGACCTTTCAATCGTTTCCTTTGTCTGATCACGTGAGGTTTGTCTACATTGGGGACCACTGAGTTATGATTATGGAGGACTATAACTAGGAGACGAATCGACATAGGACTACTAATACATTGTATATCTAATAATAACTATATGGAAAGCAATTCTACACGCTTGATGTCAAGATGAGATAGAAGATCCCGTTATTCTGTATATTTTTCGCATAAGTCTATCCTTTTCTATCGCCTGGGGACAGTCCTCCATAGTTATAATCCATAAATCAATAGTGACTTGTGAGTTATGGATTATAACACACTAGTGGGTTATTTTCGACACTTCTCACATAGCCAAATAACATTAAAATGATGTCAATCTGATGTCATGCCCAAAAACTTCCATTTGGGAAATGACGTTATACTGATGACATCAGAAAAACGATTAATCTGTATAGCAGATGACATTAGTTCTCAAAACGTTATTGTATATGATGTTTCTGATATATCTTTATAATAATATATAATCATGACCTATTTTCAACTTGATTGCAACATAATATGCTTATAAAAACGTCAGTAATGACGATATTAGGTGAATAAATGTTTTTTGAATTTTGAATTTGAATTTGAATATTTTTATTTGCATATATCTGACGATTTTTTGTCTCGAAAGTAACTTGACGATTACCTGTTTCCTGTTTCTAATATTGTAACAATCAAAATTTATGTATTGATCCGACAATAGTTCCAAAGCCATAGCCAAAAGAGATAGGTATACCAATATAAATAAAGGGGTACCTACTGATCAATGTAAAAAAACAAAATCACCGAACTCAGTTATAGATTTCTGATATTATATGTATCAAGTTGAAAAAATACGACTCTGTTTTATTCTAGTTTCAAAGTTGCCCTTTGTCTATATTCGTGCTTATCTTGGTCTTGGTTATGAATAGACCTATTAACCTTGCCTGAATAAGTACTACTTCTAATGTGAGGGATTCAAAAATGAAAAACTGCATTACAAAACAAACTATACAGGGTGTTTCAGAATAACATGCTAATAATAAAGGGGGTGATTCTTGGGCTCATTTTAAGAAAAAAAATTCATATGAACGTATATGTCCTAGACGCCTTAACTTTTGAGATACAGGGTGTCAAAGTTTTAAAAAATAGATACTTTTTTTACAATAACTTTGTCATTACTGTAGATATCTTTATGAAATTTGAGTCATGTATTTTAGGCATTAATACTCATTCTTTGATGCACCAACAATTTAATTATTCAAACCAGTGCCGTCCATGCGGGTTTTGGTTTGCATATTTTTTGGGAAAAAAGTTAAGGCGTTTAGGACATACGTTCATATGAATTTTTTTTCTTAAAATGAGCCCAAGAATCACCCCCTTTATTATTAGCATGTTATTCTGAAACACCCTGTATTGTAGCAAGTTTCGCTATAGAGCACACTTGTCCAGTTTTGATTTATTTATTCAAGCCACTAAAGCACAATCACAACCACAAATATCTATGTTCTTCACAATCAGAGCTTATTTATGTTTCGCGATCAAAATCTGAGCTGCTTAACTAAAATGACGGATCTCATTATATACCCTCGCCAGGATTGAAAGAACATTCCCGTGATTCGTAGAACAGCGCAGAACGTTCGACGCCATCTAGCCTCGCTAGAATTTACCTGAAGCCAATCGATTCCAAACGATTCTACACTTAAACGTTCGTCGCCTTCACCATGCACTGAACAATGTTTCGTCACAATATTTCTTTATTCAAAACACAAAAATAGAATACATAATATAGACTATATCGGGCCGAAGTAGAGCATGCAACAGCCTAATATTAGATAAAAGCTCTGATTCTGCATGACTTATGAAAGAAGTCATGGTGCATTCAAAAACTTCAATCCATTTGTGTTTTTGTAAAAAAATTGTTTAGCGTCCTTTTATCACGTCTATAAAAAGTTAAAAATGAGTTTGGTTAATCTCCATCGAACGAAGAAAACGGTTAATGTGACATGCGCAAAACTCAAGAATACACTTCACGTTAGAAATATTATTGTGCATACAATAAAAAGCGGGTATACGAATCACTATTTGGTTTTGGTAGCTTCAAGTGTACATTCTGGAAATATAACTAAAATTTTCATGTCGTGAATTTTTGTTTCATTTCAACTATGTCAAAACAGTTTTGTACCTGAAAAGACAAAATCCAAACAAATTATCAATCAATTTTTGAATTTTTTGCTGCTTCGCCCTGAGATTCGTAGTTTTTGTATTGCATAATAAGAACCAATTTTTATGCGATTCTCATCATGTGACGAGACCTCTCAACATATTTTTAAAATAGATAGACGCGCATAAAATGAATGTTCCTTGCCCCTGTGGGCAAGAAACATCCATCTCTCATAATCAGTCACCCCCCAACCATTTTCATTCCCATTGGGTTATGTTATTTTTCCCGAAAGTAGTTAATTCTCTTGTGCTCTCAGTTGCAATTATAATATGATGAAGCCTAAGAAATGTTATTGAGCAATCCACCCTAAAAACTTTCAATGCAATTTAGTGGCGTTTTGGTAAACGACGGTGGTGGTGGACGATGTTCGAAGCTCAGTAGTCAGATTAGCAATTTTTTGACAATTACATCAAATCACTCTCAAAACATCCCAGTAAAAATTTTGCAACAAACAGAAGTGTATTTTTTTTTTTAATTTGATTGATTGATATGATTTACAAGATTTTTTTGGGTATTTCGCCACACATCAAATAACAATCAAACTAGTGTTTATTACAGTGACTCGATAAACTATCGAGTCACTGTAGTGTTTATAAACCCGATCTTCTATATTACCTGACAAAATTATAGTAAATAATAAAACCTATCAATATCAAACGTTTCGGAAACGAATCTGCTTCCGTCGTCAGTGAAACCTAAAAAAAAGAATAATAAAATTCAAATTCAAGTTCGTTTTTGTGTGATTTTTCAGTAAAATTGTTTTTTTGTGTTGATGACACAAAATGTCACTTTTACTGACAAATTTGTGTCATAAACACAAAAAAAACCATTATACTGAAAAATCACACAAAAACGAACTTGAATTTGAATTAATTATTCTTTTTTTAGGTTTCACCTCGGGTTTCACTGACGACGGAAGCAGATTTGTTTCCGAAACGTTCGATATTGATAGGTTTTATTATTTACTAATAGATTTTTTTTCAGGTAAAATAGAAGGTCTGGTTTATAAACACTAGTTTGATTGTTGTTTGATAGGGTGTGGCGAAATACCCAGAAAAATCTTGTAAATCATGGATGCGCCACGAAACTACAGAGCATATCTGATTGATATGAGTACACCAAAGCCTAATCTACAGACTGCATTGAAAACACACTACTTATTACCATTTTATATGATATGTCTTATTATAATATCTTAAAATTATCACGTTTTATGGTACCTAAATAAATTAACACGTGAAATTGGAAAGGTCTTTCTGAGATTGATTGCAGTAATTGCTCAGTCCTGCTCACTTTTCGTGAGTTTTCAATCATGGAAAACACGAACTGAAACACTCGGGACTAGAGGACTCTGAAATAAATATATACCTAGATATTTTGTTATATTTTTTGCCAGATGTGCACATTCATGTTAAGGGGGACGATATTATACCTAAATTTGCAATTTAATTTACATAAAAAGCAAAATCGCCTAGTACGTATATACCTACAAAGTTTTCTGTAACTCATCAGGTATATATTTTTTTCCTAGGTGATGGAACCAATACAAAATTATATACCTAGTATTGCACGTCGCTTTATTTGCACGTCTAAAAAGAATCAGAACTCACAACATGGAAAATAATCCACAAATCCAATGCCACAAAACAAAATATTCGTGTGATCTACTCCATCCATCCATTTACATTCTCCATTCGACAAAATCCCCATTCGACAATATACCCATTGTCGAAACTTCCGAACCCGAACGAACGACCGTTCGTCGACAGTCGACAGGATGGACATTCGACAAAATGGACATTCGACAGGATGAACATTCGACAGTTTGAGGTGGTCCCGTCTATCACAGGTGAGAATTTAACGGTTTTCGTAAGAAATCGATAGTTTTTATCTCGATGGTTTTGATCTTAGGGTGTTATTTTTTGAGGTTTTTGTGGTTTTCATGATATTTGATGATATCTACGATTGAAAATTTAACAACGTGATGTGGTTTTGTCGATTTTTGAGGGTTATTTCATGAGTGCCAGTAACTAGCAAGAAATAACCTACAATATTCAGTAATTGGCACACATGCCAATAACTGGAGTTTGCGAAATCTTCGTGTTTTTAGTAATTGGCATGTTCTGTTTCAGAAGTAAGCATTATGCCCAAAGTTGAGAAAAGTTGCAAATATACTAAAAACTACACCGAAGAATCGGTTCAAAATGCCTTGCAAGAAATTAAAAATGGGATGCCGAAAAAAGAGGCCGCCTCAAAGTATAATATACCCCGTGCTACCCTGCAATTTAGACTTAGTGATAAGTTCTCGAAAACGCAACATGGGCCGAAAGCATACCTGTCAAACGAAGAGGAGGATACATTAGTATCTTGGGTTACAGATTGCTATAAAAAGGGGGTTTCCTAAAAGAAAAGAAGACATACAACTATCCGTGAAAGCCTTTTTAGATAAAAATCCTCGGGAAACACCTTTCAAAAATAATCTACCTGGGGAAAACTGGTATAAATGTTTCTTACAAAGACATCCAATATTAACAAGCAGGGTCTCAGAGCCAGTTACCAAAGCTAGCGGTAATGTTTCAGCCAATAACATTAAAAAGTGGTTTGGACAAATTGAAGACTATTTGAAAGAAAAAAAATTGTTTTACATCTTAGATGATCCAACACGCGTCTTTAACGGCGATGAAACTTGTTTCGCATTGTGCCCTTAGGAGAGTAAGGTCATCGCTCCCAAAGGTGCCAGAAATGTGTACCAGATTGAACATGGACCATCGAAGACTAATATTACTGTTATGTTTACTTTCTCCGCGTCTGGTAACATAACCCCACCCATGCGCCCCAAGTAGCACACATTTATTGCGCCAATATTGGAACAATATTGAAGATATATTGGCCCAAAAACATTTACTGATATTGGCCCAGTAAAAAATGTTGACATTGTGCAATATTGCTACAATAACAAATAGTAATATTACTGCGATATAGATTAACCGATGTTGGCTCTATATTTGACTATCAACATTGTTCTAACACAGTAATGCTGATATTCTTCCAATGTTATCCATATATCATTGGACCAATAATTTGTTTTCTTATGTTGGCACAATATTCTATTTACTGTGTTTGCTTATACATCATGCAATGAAAGTATAAATTCAAAGAAAAATAAACATTTAGTATATACAACAATCAATGGACAATGAAACGTTTAAAATAATTCAGGAACAAAATAAGTAAACCAGTCTTCTACACGCATTGAATGGATAATCATTGTCTGGTCATGACAATCTAATCTACGAAGCTGCAAGTTTGTCTGCCCTGAAAAAAGAATTAGATGCTTAGTAAATTTAAAAAAAAATTGCTATTATTTTTAGGCATGGAGGTTTCTTAAAAATTCAAAATGTATAATAAAACAATCAAGTATTCAAATTTGGTACAAACTTAGGTAGTTCGGGTTAGTTTGAATTTCGCGAATTCGTCAAGTACCTACCTGCCCCATACACAAAATCAACAATTATGGTAATTCGGGGTTACTTCGAAGATATATAGGTATGATATTGTTTCTAGTTAAGAAAGCTACTTTATTTCATGATACTTAGAGGCATATATTTTTAAAATCCCTGGTATTTACTTCCACTCATTTATCTTCAAATCTCTTGTGGGGCTCTTTGAAAAGCTTTTGACACATTTAGTACCTAAATCCATTAACAAAAAAAAACTTTCGTTATAAATGAAAACTCAACTCACCCAAACCAACCCCCTCAACCATCTTTTACTTTTTCCCAACTTTCAAAGGTTATTGTGATTTGAAAAAAAAAGTGGGGGCAGGAAAAAGTAGCTTTTGACCTGAATCAATTACCTATGTGTGAAAACCTTGTCGCCATTGGGCTTTTGGTACTTATTGATTGATTAAATATTACCCATGCATTACTTTCAAGATATATATTGTATGTATGAACGAAAATAAGAAGTTTGGTGATAGTGAGAGTACCTACTACCTACTTACCAGTGCAAAAACTTCGATTATAAAAGTTTGAATCCATAGCACAGCACCTTGAGGGAAACTATATAGTTGTCTTTGGAACTTTAAAAAATCTTATTTGGACCACAAAACCAAGAATAACTCTTTGACAAAACTGTAAAACATGTTTTTTTTTATCCAAGTGTAAAACACGGAAATAGGAAGCCGAAGAAGCAAACATATTTATGTACAAATGCATGCATAACAAACAAAACAAGGGAGGTTATGATGTGTGACGTTCGCGTATACGTGGCCGCGTGGCGCCACTTCTCTAGACCGGTGTTGCCAGAGCTAGAAATATGATCGAGTGATTGGATATCTCCAGTAATCAGATATTTTAAACAACTTTATTTGATCGAGTTAACTCATACTAAAAATGTGCAGTATGAAAAAAATTAGGGATTTAATTCTAAAGCGATATGCTGATATGGTTTCTTCTTATAAGTCTTATGAAAGTAGTCAAAAGAGAAGGCTCAATGGAGGATAATATGAGGAGTTGACAACAACGCCAATTATCATGCATCAGGATATTAGGAATAAACTAAATATATGAAAGAATCAGGATATAAAACATTGACAAAATATGGGACAAAGCTTTTAAAACGGATTATGTGGAAATATTATATTGACCATGTTGTAAAGTATCTTCTATAAAAAGTAAATTGTCGCCTACAATTTTCCATGTGTACTCGGTGGAACAAGTTTTCGTTTAACTCCCCACATAGGTATTCAAAATTAATTCCTATCGGTATTATAGGCAACACAGTTTCTTGATAGAAGTCTATTACAGAACCAATCAATAGTCAATGCGTGTAACAGTAGGTATGGAATACCTACCTACATATTTTTGGAAATACTAGCTGGTCCAAAAAAATATGGGATTGTGCACTGTTTGACTGTTAGGCACCTACCTACGTATACTTAGGTACTTGAAAAACATTAAAATATTCCTATGTCCAATCTCAAAGGCAAAACAACATGTTGACGAGCTAGTTCCCATACGAGTGTTACGCGAATGATATAGATACAGCTTCGTAATGTGTAAATGGGATTTTGTTCATACTTACTCATCATTAAAAAGAGCGATGAAAAAATATTTCCAAACGATATTGCTTCCTAATAGGAACTTCAACGCAATTGCCAAATAAAACGAAACAATATTGTTGTTATATTGTATTCTTCAGTAAATCAATCATTGGAAAATGGGGGATGTTCCGATATTGGTCCAATATTATTTATTCATGAATTTATAATATTGGTAGAACAATATAAAGATAATATTGCTGTGACATTGTCTTTTCATATTGGTGCGATCTAAACATTCAATATTGTGCCAATATCAAGAAAAAAATGTACTTTTATAGCCAATATTAGCCAATATAGATAATCCTTGATATTGTCTATATCTAATAAGTCAACATTGGGTTTATATTGTCCGACAATATTGTATTTGCCAATATATTCACAACATTGGATTAATATTGGCAATTGGTTGTGATAACAATGACAATGAATCAATATAGGGCCAAGATAAAATCAGTATTTGGCCAAGATTCTGTGCTACATGGGTGGTGATTTATCCTTACAAGCGGTTGCCACAAACTATTGCGGAAAGCGTTCCCAAGGGATGGGGTATAGGAGTTTCCGAAAATGGATGGATGAAGGCCGAACTCTTTTATGAATATGTATCTAATGTGTTATATCCAAGTTTAGTGAAACAAAATATCACGTTTCCGGTACTTCTTTTTGTGGATGGTCACAAAACGCATCAAACATTGGAATTAAGTGAACTTTGCACCAAGCTTCAAATAGTTCTAATTTCTTTATACCCCAACACAACAAGGATTTTGCAGCCGGCAGATGTCTCTAGTTTCAAGCCATTGAAAACTTCATGGAAAAAAGCAGTAGCGAATTGGCGTCGTCAAAATCCTTTAATAGCTCTCACCAAAGCCCATCCTTCAAGAAGCTTTATGTTGCTTGGGTATTGATACCGTCAAAAATGGCTTTAGGGCCTGAGGACTTTGTCCTTGGGATAAAAATGCCATTGACTATACTAAATGCCTTGGAAAGCAAAACAATTAAGATGAAAATCTAGTTTCGATTACGACATTCAATGAGAATGAGAGTATCTTAACGGATGAGGATTTTGTTAATATTTGTGAACCAGAGACATTAGTTGAGGTTAATCAAGACCAAATAAATATGAACAATACAGAAAAGTATCTCACTGCGTTACAAAAAATTGCAAGAAAACTAACCATGACTTAAATAACGTAAAATTTGATCAGCCAATAAATGTTAGCAGCTCGGACATACAAACTGAAGAGGACAATCTATCGTTCGTTGATGTTCAGGATATTTCCGCCAAAGAATCTAATTTGCTTCAGGAAAAAGACTGTACTGAATTGTCCATCGAAGAAATACCAATAATAATTGTTAATGACAGTATTAATACTTCAGATTGTAGTGACACAAATATTGAAGTATATTCTAAACCTCGACTGAACAAAACACAAAATGAAGAAAATTTAAATTCTAGCGGATCAGGCATCTCTTCGTGTGCAAGTACCAGTTTTAGTAATTGTCTTCTTTGGCCCAAAACACCAGAAAGGAAAAGAAAAAAACAAGGAGAAAAAAATTCTTTTGTTTTAACTGCAAGTGGATGGAAAAAAATTCATGATGACAAAGAAAAAGCAAAACTCGAACTTGAAAAAAAGAAACAAATGAATAAAGCTAAGAGGGAGGAGAATAAACTAAAAAAATTGAACATAGTAAAGAAAAAACTAAAGGTGGTACACCTAAATTATCATTAGCTAGAATCACTGATAATAAATGCAATAAGGAACAAATAAAAAAATCATCAAAAATAAAAATTCTTCAAAACACATGATTAACCTTACCTTATGATCCTCCTCTAAGGGAAACGGAAATCTTCAGCTCAAAACAAGACTCAGAAAAAGAAAATAATAAGGTAGGAGGTGAAATTGTGAAGGATGACGGAGAGGCAAATCTACCAGAAGATAAAAACATTGGACTTGTAAACGATAATATTGACTTGGATACACCTCTAAAAGTAAACGACAATATCGACTTAAATACCCCTCTAAAAGTGAAGGCATTAAAAAGAAAGATATCTTTTGATTTTATGCCTAAGTTCAGGTACAAATAATTCGTTTTCTGGATGTAACTCATCTCCACCCGAAAATAATAAATTTGTTAACAAGGGTTCATGTTATTTGTGTACATTCAATATAACCTTGCTCAAACATGGAATTCAATGTCAAAATTGTTCAAGATTATTTCATGCTTCTTGTCTTAGGAAAGATAACATATTTAAAGAGTTTTTTGTTTGTGATTCGTGCCTAAAATAATATTTTGTATTTTTTGTTCCTAATATTAGAGTTATCAGACTGATTCAGTTACCTACCTAAGCTTTGATAAGTAGATACCAATGTGTTCAAATATTTGTGTTACCTATCTAAAAGGTTCTTCCTACTTTGTTTGTAGTTGTGTTTGTGTAGGTATGTAATAATTTGTCATTTACCATATTTAGGTAGGTAGTTTACGTTTATGTACCTATTTGAAGCTACCCTTTATAATGAGGAGCATTTGTTTTTTGATGTTTAACCCATTAGTGCATAATGATCGTTTTATCGAACGTGATCATTTTAGTCGGTAAAACAGAAATCTTCGTCAGCTTGTCATTTTTAATGACTTTGACGTGTTTATAAAAGCTAAAAAGAGTTGTTTAACGGTGCAAATGCATTATAACTGAAGATTTATAAGTGCATTTTATTTTATAAAACGTGATGGATCCCAATCTATACAATAAACGACACGGAGGGTAAGTTTTTGTCTATTTTCACGTACAATTTCATTAGTAACTTTATTTGTTTTTGGTGAATATTATACATTTAGAAGTACATAAAAGATTTGTAACAGAAAAAATAAAATTTTTGTTTTTACAAAGCACCAAAAGTAGGTTTACATTCAGCTTTCGTTTTATCGAACGTTATGCTTTCCGTACCAAAATTTTATAAAAAACCGTTATGTTTTACGTTTACGTTATGCACAAAAAAATGCTCTCCTTGTAATCTTGTTATCTATTATAACTTTTATTTTCCAGTCTCTCTCTCTCGGAATTGATTGATTGCCTTGAAGAAAATGATGTCACAGGAGGTGATATATACGTTACTCCCCCTCAAGACGGCGAAGATACTGATGTTGACACTGATTTATCAGATGACGAACACTTTGGAAACATTTCTCATTTGGGTCCTGCAATGTTAAGAGTAGAGAGTGAGTTTGTTCCTGAACCTGCTAAAGAAGAAGCTGACGAATATGAGTCGGATGATGATATTCCGCTTGCGACTTTATTCCCCAATGCAATTGCAAACTCGTTAGAAAATAGTGAATCCTCAACATCAAAGAAAAGTAAAATGGATGTTTCCGGGAATATTTGGACCCATCAAAAACCTGACTTTCCAATAAATAAAGATTGCACGAGGAAAAATCCACCCAACGAAGCTTATGGAAAAACTACTCCATTGGAGTTTTTTTACTTGTTTTTCAATGAGGAGCTACTAACCAACTTAGAACAACAAACACATTTATACGCACAACAAAAAAATGTAAATTTGAATATGACCAGAAGTGAACTAAATGTTGTGTTTGGAGGTTTATTACTTTCTGGGTACGGTAAGTACCCCAATAAACGTATGTACTGGTCAAACGACAATGACGTGCCAAAACTACTATCAGAAAGTATGCGACTAAACCGGTTTGAGATGATTCTTCGGCACATACATTTGAATGATAATGCTAAAATAGACAAAGAAAATAAATTATACAAACTGCAGCCGCTCATCGATAAACTAAATGAAAATTTTAAAAAATATGGTGGTCTTGATGAAAATTTGAGTATCGACGAGAGCATGATTCCTTATTACGGGAAGCACTTTGCAAAGCAGTACATAAAAGGTAAACCGATTCGATTTGGTTTTAAAAATTGGGCGTTGTGCACAAGCAATGGATATTTAGTAAGTTTTGAAATATACACCGGTAAAAATAAGACGCTCCAAAAAACACCAGAGGAGTTTGGCTTGGGAGGAAGCGTGGTTTTGAACCTTACAACGTTAGCTGAAATCCCGCCCAATAGTGGATACAAATTGTTTATGGATAACTACTTCACTTCTCTAAAACTTCTAAACCACTTATCCATATTGGGATATTGTGCGACAGGAACTGTGAGGGATAATAGATTAGCAGATTGCCCCCTAAGAAATCAACAAAAAAAAATGGCAAAACAAAAGCGTGGTGCACATACATTTTCAAGTACTGAGAAAGTTATAGTGTTTCAATGGAAGGACAATAAAGTTGTTACTGCAGCATCAAATTTTGATTCCAGTGAAATAGGAACAACTAAACGTTATTGCAGAGAAACCAAATCCAAAATTTCAATACCTCAGCCAAAAATATTTGACAGGTACAACAAGGGAATGGGAGGCGTCGACAAATTGGATGGGATGGTTGCTGTATATAGGACCCGAATGAGGCAAAGAAAATGGTGGTGGCCCATATTTTCGTATCTATTCGACGTATCTGTTGTCAATGCTTGGCTGCTGTTTCGAAAAATCCATCCCTCTCACGAAGCGTCTGGTGCTTTATTGAAATTCAGAAGATACTTAGCAATAACTCTTTTAAAAAGCTATGGACAGAAATCCAATAAAGGAAAAGTGACACCATCTCCGAGCTATGATGTAAGATTTGACAAAACAAATCATTTGCCAGAATACTCTGAAAATGAAAGAAGATGTGCCCATTGTGGGAAGAATGCTAAATTTATATGCATCAAATGTCAAAGGGCATTACATCCAAAGTTTTGTTTTTTGAAATTCCATACTCAATAATTTTTCGTTTAACAAATGTTTGTATACTTTCTATGCATGACGTTCGTTAAAACGAACATACTGTAACTTTTTTGTTGAAATAAAAAATAAAAAAAGTTATAAACAAAATGTGTTTAAACATACCCCAACATACCAATTTTAAAACAATAATAATACATTTTTAACTTTTACAACCTTATGCACTAATGGGTTAAAATAAATTTTGTGCCTTACTCTTAGTAAAGCGGAATGACAAAAAATATTATTTCTAACCCTTACATTTCAAGCAATCTGTGGCAACGCAAAAATGGATTGTACCTGAATGTTTTTCCAGTACCATCAATTCTATTTTTAGTACCTTCCTGGGTAGGTAATATGTAGCTAGGCTAGGTACCTACATACCTAGGTACCTGCCTATGCTCCTGAATAACTGCGTGGCAATTGTTAAAATATGAGCCAATGACTGGGTGCCAATGATTGAGAGAAGGGTCAATGACTGGGTGCCAATGATTCAGGGTTGGGCCAATGACTGGGTGCTTATTATACTAAGATTTGGTGCTAATAACTAGAAAACTGACTTCACAGGATTTTTGCTTCATTTTCACGGTAATTATTTATCAAAATGTGAAAAAAAATATATCTAATTAAAATATACAAGTTTAACAATCGAGTTTACCATGGCAAGAATTCCATTTTGAGACAAATTTAAAGTCAAATATTTTCTTAAAGTGCCAATTATTGGGTGTTTTACCCTACGTGTATAAGTGTGTATGAACTACAACGTTGTACAACGTTTTAACAAGCGACTTGGAGCAACCATGAAGATATTGACCATCTGCAACGTTGGACAACGTCTACTGAGCGACTCCAAATAAGTAACATCAGCAGAGATAACCTCAAAATAAGTATATTTAGTAAATATTATTTATCGATGTAATAAAAGAATTGCTCAAATCAAAATGTACAGAAAAAAAAATTATAAATATTCAACCACATTTTACCGGAAACTTAAGAACATGTTACATGTTTTATAAAAATCTACTTGATTCAACTGTAGCTCCAGTTTGTCGACCTTTTCGATTGTTGTCAGGGGAAACAAATGTATATCAGCTTCATCAGCACATTCAACATTTCTTCGTTTGAAGTATTTTTCTGTGATATTGTCTATTTTTAAGTTTAATTCTGCAAGCTGTTTGTCAACATCGTCTTTGACTGGAAAAAATGCTCATCTGTACTGTTAATCAAACAAATTGTAACTTACATCCAATTAAAAACTGGTTTATCTTTTCAAATTCTTTCGCAAATTGTTGATTTGGTATGATCTCGATGTAATCTGTTGTTAGAACGTCGTCCTTATTGATGGGAATGCTGCGATCGTCTTTAGTGGTACACATGGCTGCATGTGGGGAAGCAACAACAGTAGTAGATTCATTTAGATATTTTGATTTATTGGTGTGTTCTTCGAAAAAATTTTCATAGTCAGTACAGACTTGCTGTCCCTTATTATTACGACTACGGGTCTCATCTTCAGCCTCATCTTCCGTCGAGTCTATAATCATACAAAATTTGTCTGCTTCTTCCGCTGCCTCTTTATAGGTTTTACATTTTCCTTTTACTACGCATGTAAACTTCTGCCATGTTAACTTGTTCGGGACACCATTGCAATCATTTTGGTTAGCTCTCACTTGTTTATTTGATGAGGTCCAGTACAGCACCCCATTTTTTTCCCAACCAGCAGGGACTGGTTCGACTTCTTGTCGATTTTTTATGTAAACGATTTTGAACATTTTTTTCTAGAAATCACCTCCGATGAACACAACACAACTTTTATATTTGATTTTATAGGGCACCAAGTCACCATGCAAGCACAAGAAAAACTTCACTTTGGTTTGGCCGTTGCCGTTTGGAGTTTGGCGGCATTCAGAAATGACAATAATGACATAAATATATATTTTTATCGGTTAGGACGAATAGCTGTCAACAAAAAAATGCCTTTATAACATTCAATTCCAGTTTGAAGTGGAAGGGACAGATTTCCGATTGCCAAACGGGACTCATATGCTACCATCCACATTGTATTTGATGTTAGCGTGACTTCGAACACAAATTCGATGTAGATGGTAACATATGATACCCGGTTTGCAAGCCAAAGTCTGTCACTTCCACTTCTTGAATGTCAACTTTTCAAAACAAAAACAGCTGGTTGCAGAGTATCTCCGGGCAAGGACAAGTGAGTCAGATCAATCTGTGCGGAGAATCAATGTTTCTTATAAGATTCTTGTTATTAAGACTGTATGAACCAAAATCTAAGCAAAAAACTGGCATTTAAACGTAGTAGATTTTATATAAGTGAAACCACGACTATTTTATTACAGTGATCGGATTTTTAACCATAACAAAAAAAAAAACGATCAAGAAGGACGTTTACAAGGATTAGTTCATGTATATGTCGCATATGTCAAAGGTCGCTTATAGTCAATTGATAGTTGCCGATAAGGCCCTTCAAAATTCTTTGGGATTTTAAAGGTTGGCGTCGAAAGGAGATGATAGAAATCGGAATGAACCGTTACTACTGCGCTTGTGCATGGAAACTGACGGGAATAGAGAGACGTTTTCTTTTGGATATGAATGAAGACGTATTCTTCTGGATATAAATGTATAGATTGTTGTTACAGGCCTCCACCTAAATATTTTGGCGGGAAAAGATTTCTTGCTTCTCATTGTTTTATTTATAATTCACGGGTTCACTTGATTTGAGTTTGATAACTGTCTATTTTCGTACCAGAATGAGGTGTGTGATCTGTGGAAAGTTATTCAAATTCAAAAGTTCTCTAAAAAGAAATTGGCAAAATATCAACAAGGACCAGCAATGCAGCACAAACTTAAATATTCGTATGAAAGAAGAATGTGGCGATTCTTTCAGATTTAATTCCGAGTTTGTTGAGGATTTACCAACACAACAACGTTACTTTCATATCGCACTTTCTCATCTTACTTTTCCAGAGCTATATTCTGTCTCTGTCTTTTGATTAGAAGGTGAGTACATTCAACTTTTTCCGACGCATTTTGAAATGTTTTGCAAGAATTAATTGTATGTTCTTGGATGACTCAGGAATTCAGGATCATTATGTGTATCACAAAATTGAAGAACTAATCGAAATATACATTAATATACTGGGGGTTGCATTCAAAAAAGTGCAACTTTCATGTTCCACGACTAAATGACCTACCCTGCACGTATCGTTGCATTTTCACTATAACTTATAGGCATGTATAAAAACCTCAAAGCTGTTGTATTAAACTTTGTTGGTACCTCTTAAATTTCACCCATTCGACCGTTTCCATCCATATCCGCGACCCAAGACATGAAGAAAAAGCTTATTTTTCTAATTTAAAAAATATACGGTTTGATATAAGTATTTATTTCTGATGAGCCCTTTAGGATCGAAGTTCCTATTATACTGAGATTTCAAAAGTAGATACATAATGCATGAAATATAATATATACTATTATTTTCTATACACTGCCTTGAAAAAAACAACCATGCACTATACAACACTTTTAAATGTATCAAAATATTAATTTCTATGTGCATTATCAAAGCTAAGTATTTCCTGAACGGCTGATCAGGATATACAGGGTGTTGGTGTTTGAAAAACATTGGGCAAAAATGAAAGGAGTAATTCCTGAAAACATTCTTAGAAAAAAAGTTCCAAAAAACATAGGTCCAAAAAAGCATCGTCTTTTTTCTTTCAAAAATTGATGTTATCTTCCCGCCCTCAACTCCACTGGACACAATATTTTTATCTAGTATAGGGTCAAAACTAGCCCCGCTTATAACTTACATAACAACGATGCCAAATTTTAAACAAGTCGGTCAATATTCAACTGAATTTAAAAAAAAAATGAATTAAAAAAAACTTTGTCACCCTGTATCATAGAAACGTTGCGTTTTAGGACCTATGTTTATTGAGATTTTTTTCTTGGAATGACCTCTCAGCCATCATATCATTTTTGCCCAATGATTTTTAAACACCCTGTATGTAGGTATTGTAACAAGTTTCGCTATAGAAAACACTGTTCAGCTTTAAATAATTTATTTTACAAGTCAGAACTCACTATTCACAAACAAAATCACAGCTTATTTATGTTTTACGATTTATATTTCACGACGTATTCAGAACTGAACTAACTCCTTGAAATGACGGATCTCATTATATACCCTCGCCAGGATTGAGAGAGCATTCCAGATATTTTTAGAAAAGCGAAGAACGTTCGACGCCATCTAGCCTAGCTAGAATGTACCAGAAGCCAATCGATTCCAAACAATTCTACACAATGTGGTGGCTTGCGGCGGCGCATTCACCATGTTTTGTCACATTGTCCCCTTCCTAAGGCAATTCGTCCCGAATTGCCTTCATGTCGGCATCGGCAACTGTCCCCAAACCGGCAGCCTGATGTCCTATGGAAGTAGCAGTCCACTGTCCTCTGGTTCGTCCTCCGGGAAGGATAGCAGCACACCAGGATGCCAATGCCGCTTTCTTTGAAGATTACCTCCAGCATG
Source organism: Orchestes rusci (assembly GCA_958502075.1). Classification (NCBI taxonomy): domain Eukaryota; kingdom Metazoa; phylum Arthropoda; class Insecta; order Coleoptera; family Curculionidae; genus Orchestes; species Orchestes rusci. Next base: position 16,050,329 of record OY293313.1, on the reverse strand, counting down.
CTCCGTACTACTCTCCAGTCCAGTTGGTCGTTCGTCATTTTCGGAATTGCCAGATGGGTCAGGTCCTGTGACAGCATCAAGTCACGAAGATGACTGAGGGCTTTCCAGACATCACTGTAGGTGGTCAGATGATGTGGAAGCTTCTTCGTCACAAGGTAGAACAGATGTCGTGTACTTTCCATGATTTCCAGTACCCTCCCCACCTTTGATTTTTGTCGTCGTAGATGTTCCAGTTGTCCAAATTTCCGCTTGAAAGCAGCAGCAAGACCACTCCTCATACCAAGGTCTTCAGTGACCCAGTGAGCCAACGAATATTCGGCCGGTGCTTTGAACAAATCCAGCTGCCTTTCTTGGACAACGCCATTCTGGACTTTCTGGCCATTGGAGTGTAGAGACATGAAAGTTTCCAATGACATGTATTTCTTGGGTAACCTGATCTGTCTCACTTCAGCGTCCTGATCGTCGTGGTTCCCAGCATACCGAGCTAAACGATTGAAGTGAACAACCCTTGGTTTTCCTCGTGGTGGCTTTCGAATCCTGTAGACGACGTCATTGATTCGCTCCAGAATCTCATACGGGCCCTCCCAAGAACTTTGCAGTTTTGGGGAGAATCCACGTCGCCTCTGTGGGTTGTGAAGCCAAACCAAATCCCCAACCTGGAACCCTCCTTCTTCGGCCTTCACGTCGTACGCTTCTTTCATCCTGTCGCTGGCACTTTGGATGTTTAGTCGGACCCGTTGATGGATATCGTCCATTTTTCTACGAAGATCACTTGCGTAGTCTTCCCCAGCGACATCCTCACCAGGTGGACAGCCAAACTTCAAATCGCAGGGCAGCCGGAGTTCACGACCCATGATGATCTTGGCAGGTGTTTCGCCCGTCGATTCATGAACTGCTGACCTGTACGCCATGAGGAATAGGGGGAGATGTTGATCCCAGTCTCTTTGATGGTCAGAGACAACTTTGACAAGTGTCGATTGATGGTTCGGTTCATTCACTCCACCATGCCATCCGATTGTGGGTGAAACGCCTTTGTCCTTGTCTTCTTGATCTTCAAGACATCGCAGACGTTCTGGAATAGCGTCGATTCGAAGTTCCTGCCCTGGTCCGAATGCAGCTCCAACGGGACACCGAAACGGCAAAACCATTCCTTAATCAAGACATCGGCAACGGTAGCTGCCTCCTGGTTTGGCAAGGCATACGCTTCAGCCCACTTGCTGAAGTAATCTATGGCGACCAAGATGTATTTATTTCCTTTGTCCGTTTCAGGGAACGGTCCAGCCACGTCGATTGCGATCCTTTCAAAGGGGCTTCCCACGTTGTATTGGCGCATAGGAGCTTTTGGCCGTTTCTGGGGTCCGTTACTTGCCACACATACGGCACATTTTCTGCACCATTCCTTCACATCGGCTTGACAGTTGACCCAGTAAAAACGTTTTCGCAGCTTTCCCAGCGTCTTGGTTACACCCAAATGTCCACCAGTGACGCCATCATGGACCTCTCTCATCACCTCTGCCTGTCTATTTCCAGGAACGACTAACTGCCTCCGATCTTCAGTGCCATCCAGATTCTTCACCAGCCTCTTCATGATGCCGTCATCAAGAACCATCGAGTCCCATTGATCCCAGTAGGACTTCACGGTGGTCGAGAACCGCGCGACTTCTTGCCAGGTTGGTCGTTGGCCTGCCTGTTTCCATCCGATGACAAGCTTCAGATCTGGATCTTTCTCCTGGTCCTCGCGAAGCGCCTTAGACTGCCAGGAATCATCCACCACAGTTGTCCTGCAAGTACTCGCCTCCTTTTCCCCGGCTCTTTGACAGTGCTTACATTGTTCTGGACAAGGTCTCCTGGATAGGGCATCAGCGTTGTTGTGGCTGGATCCAGCTCGATGTTCCGTGTCAAAGTTGAACTCTTGAAGTCTCTCAATCCAACGAGCAACTTGACCCTCCGGATTCTTGAACTGTAGAAGCCATTTGAGCGCGGCGTGGTCGGTTCTCAGCAGAAACTTTCTTCCGTAGAGGTACTTGTAGAAGTGCTCTACCCCTTTGACTACTGCCAGTAGTTCCCTTCTCGTGACGCAGTAGTCCCGTTCCGTCTTCGACAAGGTTTTGCTGAAATAGCCGATCACCCTTTCGTGTCCCTGCTGGATCTGGGACAGCACTGCACCAAGTCCTACATTACTGGCATCTGTATCCGGGATGAAGTTCCCCTCCGGTAGTGGGTAGCCTAGGATGGGCGCGGTGGCAAGTGCCCTTTTAAGCGTGTCAAAGGCCTCCTGACAATCTTCGTCCCAGTGAAAGCGTCTCTGTGCCTCTGTGAGCCTGTGAAGAGGCCGGGCGATGTTCGCAAATCCCTGGACATAACGCCGGTAGTACGTGCACAGACCCAAGAAACTTCTTAGCTCGTGGAGGTTCTTTGGTACTGGCCACTCCTTAACTGCCTCCACCTTTTGCTGGTCAACGGCTACACCCTCAGCCGACACGATATGACCCAGGTATTGTACTTTCCTCCGGAACAGTTGGCATTTCTTTGGACTCAGCTTCAAACCGGAACTTCTCAGTCTCTGGAATACCTCTTCCAAGTTCTTCAGATGGTCTTCAAATGATTTGCCAACCACAATTATGTCATCCAGGTATACCAGACATGTTGACCAGGATAGTCCTTTGAGCACAGTCTCCATCAGCCGCTCGAACGTAGCAGGTGCGTTGCATAAGCCGAATGGCATAACAGTGAACTGCCACAGCCCAGCTCCAACGCTGAAAGCAGTCTTCTCTCGATCTTCAGGGGCCATTTCTACCTGCCAATATCCGCTTTTGAGGTCCAGGGTTGAGAAGATCTTCGATCCGGCCATGGTATCCAAAGTGTCGTCAATCCGTGGTAGCGGGTAGCTGTCCTTCTTCGTCACGTTGTTCAGCTGACGATAGTCCACACAGAATCGAGTTGAACCGTCCTTCTTTTTAACCAGAACAACTGGCGATGACCACGGACTACTAGAAGGCTCGATGACACCGCCTTTCTCCATGTCCTTGATGATCTTGTCCACCTCCTCCTTCTTGGCCAAAGGTAGTCTTCTAGCTGTTTGGCGGATCGGTCGTGCTCCCTCTGTGTTGATGGTGTGCTCTTATCCAGATCTTTTGAAGAGGTGACAACTAACTTCTCCATCTCTCCGGTGAACTCAGAGATGGTTTGCTCAGTCTCACATACTTATCGCACCACAGAGGAAATTGACGAGCAGAGCCCCAAAACTGTGTCCCTTGCCAAACTTACAGAGTGATAGTTGACGTTCATCACTCTCACGGGCACAGTCTTTCCCACATGTACCAGGCTCTTTCCACATGCAACGCCTCGTCCTTCTTCAGAATCGTGTATTTTAGGCTCAAACATCACGATACTTCCTTCTTTCATCTTCCCTTCCAGGCGAGCCCACAAAATCATCTCGCTCCTCTCAGGAATTGAAGAATCCCCAGCCAGCAAAACACGAACTGTCTCTTCCTCTCTACCATGCATTATCACCTCTTCGTTGTTGGTTTTCAGTGTTCCATATTTGAAATCTAATTGGAAGCCTTGGGTGTTCATGATGTCCATTCCGATTATGATTTCTTCCTCAATATCGGCAACCAGCATTGGATGTTCGAAGCTGGTGCTTCCCAAAGTCACTGCTGCCTCCACTTCACCATGTATCCTAGCCAAGTCTCCTGTTGCTGTCCGTAGTCGCCACTTTGTTGGTTTAATCATTGTCGGTGTTGTGACAATGTCGGGCCTGATGATAGACTTTATCGCACCTGTATCCAGCAGCATGGTGCGTTTCTCTCCATTAACCCAGCCATCCACAAACACGCTGTTCAGTTTGTGTCCTAAAGAAGCAACTATGGCGGTTTTCCTTGGGGCATACTGGCTACAGGTCGACGATTGCCCCTTCGCATCGACCCTCTCTAGTTTTCCGACGTCGAAGAAGGTGCCCGTCTCTCCTTCTTGCATCGGCTACGAATGTGGCCAAGCTCTCCACAGTTCCAGCATCGCAGCTCCCTTCGCTTGGACGCCTCTATCTCTTTGACGACCCTCCTCACAGTTGCTTCGACGGTGTCTTCTTCCAGAGGATCCTTCTCCTCCACCCTTCGCACGCGTGCAGGAACCTTCACAGACTGCTTCGCCGCTTCGAATTCCAAGGCTTTGGCCAGTGCTTCAACCAGTCTATCGGGACGATGGAGTATCAGTGACTGCCGAATCTCCTGGTCTCGAAGTCCATCCAAGAAGGCCTGAACTGCAAGCCTCTCCATAACGTTCTCTGGCGTGGTTGGATAAGCCAGTCGTGCAAGGCGAGCAACATCCGCTTCAAACTTCTGCAAGGTCTCGTTGGTCTTCTGAATGCGATTTTTCGACTGAGAGTGGTAGACGTGCTCCAAGTGAGTTTGCCCATATCGCAGTTCCAGATGCTTGACTAGTACATCGTAGTCCTCCTGCTCCTGGGTGTTGAGCGTCTGCAGGATTTCTGTAGCTTCCCCACGAAGTGCCAGAGTCAATGCCAGGGCTTATTCCGGTCCAGTCCATCCATTTGCCCTTGCTGCTGCCTCGAACTGGCGATGGTAATTGTTCCAGGACAGTTTGCCATCAAACTGTCGGGCTTTCATGTGGATTCTGATGGTATCAGCTTCCATCTTGGCACTCGCACCGTGGTTCCCGAAAGTAACTTCCGGTTGTTGCATGATTACTGCCACTTGCCTTTTCATTTGCTCTATTTCTTCTTCCAGAGTCTTCACGGTATCTTCCAGCTGTTTCCCGATTTCTTCTGCAACCTGATCCTTCATAGCTCTAGAAGTTTCTTTGAGCTTCTCTTCCAATCTCTCTTCCATAGCTCTATAGGATTCTTTGAACTTTTCTTCCAAAGCTCTAGAAGATTCTTCCAACTTTTCCAATTTCCTCGAGTTCTCTTCCATGGCTCTGGAAGATTCTTCCAGCTTTTCTTCCATAGCTCTGGAGGATTCTTCAAATTTATCTTCCAATCTCTTGGACAATTTCTCAACTACCGCGTTGGGATCGGGAATTTCAAATTGGAACGTATCAGGATTCATGCCTTCTTCCATTAAAGCCTCACGAAGCCTTGTTGGTAGATCAGTTTTCTTACCGCTACTATCCAGGTCACGCTCCTCCAGCTCCCTCTTCAACTCGGCGACCTTCAATCCGGTTAAAAACACTAGTTTCGCAGCCATCACAGCGAATATTTATGTCCGTTTCTATAGCACACAATAAATCCCACTTTTGACACCAATGTAACAAGTTTCGCTATAGAAAACACTGTTAAGCTTTAAATAATTTATTTTACAAGTCAGAACTCACTATTCACAAACAAAATCACAGCTTATTTATGTTTTACGATTTATATTTCACGACGTATTCAGAACTGAACTAACTCCTTGAAATGACGGATCTCATTATATACCCTCGCCAGGATTGAGAGAACCTTCCAGATATTTTTAGAAAAGCGAAGAACGTTCGACGCCATCTAGCCTAGCTAGAATGTACCCGAAGCCAATCGATTCCAAACAATTCTACACATTGTGGTGGCTTGCGGCGGCGTATTTACCATGTTTTGTCACAGTATTATGAATCAGAATCAGAATCAGAATCAGAATCAGAATAAGCTTTATTATCAAAACACCAATGGTTTAACAGACAAAGCACAGTATAATATTCTAAAAATAAAATCACAAAAAACAAAAAGGAGACTAAAAGTACAATAAATAGAAAAAAATAAAGAAAAAAGTAATAAAATTTAACCTAAAACTATATATCATAATATTTAAAATAGGGCAATGATCACAATAAAAATACTACATTAAATGAAAAAATAAAATTTACTAGCCATAAAGTTTATCTTTATAAAATTCATCCAACGTATAAAAAGCTTTATTCAATAAAATATCACAAACAGAGTTCTTAAACTTAGGGAAACTAGATGTATATTGCACACTTTTTGGTAGGTGGTTAAACATTCTAATTGGCTCGTATATCACAGATCTTTTTGACATTTGGGAATTAGGGATAGGCAAATGCAACATATGTTGTTGACGAGTGGTATCTTGCACTTCCCTGAATGATAGTGTATTTCTGAAATCTGGAATATAAGCTCTTAGCGACTCTGTATGAATAATAATTATGTATGCCATAATTGGACAACTCATTATCTATCCACCACATTATAAAAATTTATCGTTGGAAGTTTCAGCTTCTATGTAGTACTAGATTGTTGAGTTCTATCAGTAAATCTAGAGTGTCATCAAGCATTTGAAGTTATATTTATATAACAAAATGCTCTTTTACCTGACAATAATAGTCGGCTAGGATTCGACTCTAAATAATAATAATTTTCGTTCAAATATACAATTCCAACTTATCAACAACTAGTAAATACTAGATTTATTACAAGATATAGGTTAATAATACGCAAAAAAACGCGTTGCATTCAGTTCCAATCACTTCTGATACCTATATTTTGAAACTAGATATTTTATCCTTAATGACACAGGACATCGCTTCAATTACGCGCGTAAAAGCGTTTAAAATTTGAATCACGACAAACTTCGCTAACCTGACGCGTGCGTATATAAGATCGGTTCATTTCGGTTTCTATCATCTCCTGGCATCGACGACTACGCCATTTCCGCCATTTTAATGTGTCATGTGTTGTGGATAGATTCAATAAATGTCAGAGAAAATAGAGAATCTTCACTGTTTCATCAAGCGAATACTTTTTGTGATATCGTCATGTGATATTCTTGATATTTTTCACTTTTTTACAAAGCAAATTTTCAAGAAAAAATTTAGGTTAACCAATTAAAACTATAATTTTGGAATGAAAATTAAAACATAAATGGATGACTCTGCATTATTTCGAAGTATCGAGGTCATATTTATCAATGAACTGGAGTGCGTTCATGGTTTTCAGTTACCAAAATGCCAGTACCGTAACTTTTATCAACTCTCACTTTCATAATATAGGTAGCCATATTTCTAGAAATTCAACCTGTCATTTTCCCATACCTCGTTCGAAACAGAACAATATTGGTTTCCTTTTCGTAGAAAATAGTTGCGGTTGCCAACGATCACCTTAATTTAAGATTTATATCCGTCTAAAGCATTGCGAGTAAGTTACGATAAACATCTATTGGTACACGTTGTGCGACGTCGCCAAGGTTTCCGAAGTTGCCCACTTCGGAAACCTTGGAGACGTCGTAGCAACCCAAAAATGATCCACCATTTTATTGAAAATATAGGTCGCTAGGACTACGGCACAACGTCGCTTGGCAACGTTGGGTCGCGTTTGGCGACGTCGTCATTACGTTTGACAACGTAATTTTGCTACTTGGGTAGTCGATTCACCAGGTCGAAATGCGCACGTTTTTCAGACTCACCCTGTAAAGGATTTGCAAAAATTCAAAAACCTGATTGTTTTTCAAGAGAAAACTATTTACCTTTAGTTTAATTTTTGAGCAAAATCGCGGTATTATTTTTGTTTGGACAGCGTTAGATGTTGAAATTTTGAAATGCGTACACGATCGATAATTTTTTCTTGAATAACACAGTCACATCAAAAAGTTTGAAAGAATGATTTTTGTCATACAAAAACAAAATTCCGTGCTTTCCCTAAAGGTGGTGAGAATGCATTTGAAAGTTTAAAATCAAACACCACAAAGTTCGAATGTTCACTAGAGATTAGAAAACCTAAAAATATCCAAGATTTGTTCAAATCCCCCAGCAAACAATTTTCAATCGGCTGTCTGTCGGCCGCGCGCCACTATGCCGCCACAATATCGTCTATGTGCACCCGCGGCATTGACTTTAAATACTATAGACTGGAGACTGGGCATCCCATTCATAAAATAAGTGCGAAAGAGACAACACTATGAGTGGAAAGAGATAAAACGAGGAATCCGAACCCATCAGGCAACACCGCATGAGAACATGTGATTCTTATAATACGTACGTCCGAACTCGATTTTCATCTGGAACAGCGGCGGCACATTTCGAGTTTCTACCGTTTTGTATGAAAAATATAAATGAATATTAATTTGGGTAGGTACCTTTGTCGTTATTGTTATATGACAGTATATCACATTTTTGACTTTCTGAATCAATAAAAATTGAAATTTTCATAACATTGAAAATTAAATCTGCTGTTCTTCCGACAATAATGAATTACGGTTCCGAATAAAATGACAACCAAAATACAAAATATTGCCGAAAGTTGGTGCACGTTCAATAATCTTAATATGAGGTGCTCTTAAAACGGCTGCAAGTTATACATACAAGAATACAAGGTAGTAAGGTAGATCAAAAAATATAAAAATTGTACAAGACCAAAGTACCACAATTTAGAAAGAATGCAGCAAAATGTCATGAAGTTCAGTTGTTCAGAATCAAAAGTTATGCAATAACAAAAATCTAGCGTCTTAAAAAAAAAAATGTTGTTCTGAGTTTCTAATATTGAACTATAAAATAGAAAATGAACCCTTAAAATGAGAGTTTTTCATATACCTACATATTATCATTACCTATACTGATGTTTTATGATGTTAAAAAGATTTTTTGCGAAATTTTGTCGTTGAAACAAACATATTAAGTTTGTGATTCCGAGTGATTCCCTAAAAAATCAAAAATTAGGTCATAGGATTTCAAAAGGTTACAATTTTTATACTCAGGTTTTTGTTGATGCTGATAGACTCAGATTCTTTTCGTGCGAAAATCATGGAGCTGAAGAAAGTTTTCAAATCAATTCAAATCAAATATGCTATATTAACATGAGAAATATAAACAATTTTTGGTACAACCGACACGTAAACTCTACTTTTCAATGCATGTAACGAACGAAAGATGATTTTGACTCAGCTAATATCTGCGCTCGCTTCGTTCGGGCTGATACTTATACCCTCGTCAGAATCATCTACTTTCCGTCCTAGATACAAAAATGTACTATTATCGGTAAAGCAAAATAAAATTGAAATGAATATAAGTACTATGAAAATACTAATGGTCAAAGATAAAAAACAAAGAACACAAACAAATGATTGTAATAATCATATATCTTTATTTGGCATGAGTTATAAAAATGACAGTGTATAAAATATATATTATAATACAATAATTTATGGGCATGTATAAAAAATAATTCAAGTATACTCAAGATGCATAAAATAATCAAATAATCTGAAGTAGTATGATGTAAAAAGTAGAAATGTTCAAAATAACATTTACAGGTGGAAATATAAACAGTATAGCAACACCACAGTTTGAAATGTTAACATACAATGACATCCCAGCAAACACATATCGTCGAAATAACATCGGCCGACGTTAACAACGATCGGCTTTCTGCGGCATCGGCCATGATTATCCGGGCCTTTGCCAATTATCAACAGGATTTTCGACAAACGGTTAAGTCGGCACGACTCTTAATCGAAACGTCTCAAAATGCCGATTGTCGGTTTGCGAACGCATCGCCGATATCGGCAGAGCAATGCATAAAACACTTGATATTTATTGACCAATGGGAACGGCTTTGTCAGATTGTGGAACAGCTTTCGCCTGCGCCGATCTCATCGGACCTTTAGTTGGCGTCCTACACAAAATTCAAAATTGCAGTTGCTTATTGCCCGTCAGTGTTGCCAACCCGTGGGAAATTTCCCAATTGCTGAGTATTTTTGAGCTAGATTTGGCAAATTGGGAAATTGGGAAGAATATTTTGTTTCAGTGAAAAATTGGAAAATTTTGTGATTAACAGATTACCAAAGGAAAATGAAAACGAAAATGTCATCATTCAAGAAATTATAACGGAATCGATACAAGCACATTCCTATATGCTGTCAAAGTCAGACGCAGACGAGCTGCTCACTTCATTTATATGTGCTGTGCCATGGCCATATGTATCTCTTCTTTCTTTGTCTGTCGCGTTAGTCGCGTATCATTATGCATTCATAGCACAATATCTGTCTGCCTCACGCTCTGTTCTGTTCTGTTGAACGAAATTAATCCGCCGGTCCGCCGGTAATGTGAATGTGATATAATTTAACTTGCGGCTTGTTTTTGTTTATATCTTGCAAAAGTTGATGGTTGATGTGAAATTTATAGTGTTGAAAACAAGACTTCAATAATAGATAATAGAAGATAAAAGTGTGAAATGAGTGATTCAAGCTCAAATAGTAGCTCAAAAGAGAGCCAAAATAAAAATGCTAGTAGGAAAAGAGTGAAAAGACGAACTCATTCGTCGGAATCGTCGGGCAAAAAATTTCAAGATTCATGGCTGGAATTACCAGAATATAAAGGCTGGCTGCAAAAAGGAAGCGATGCATATAAATGCAGGTAGGTACATTATAATTCAAGTTTACTTAGTATGGTTTCACTAGTAGTAACTATTATCTACTTCTAGTAGGTTTATTTCCACTGATAATGATAAAATACAAGTTTAAATTAATTTATTGTTATAGGTGTTCTGTTTGCGGAAAAGAATTTGCTGCTGGAACGTCAGAAATAAAAAAACATTCTGACGGGAAGAAACATCAGACAAAATTAAAATGTTTGAAAAACATTCCGTCAATAAGCGGTTTTATCAAAAAGGCCACGGATAATGATCATGACAATTTAGTTAAAAAAGCTGAAATAAAGCTGTCACTGTATTTTGCTGAGCATAATGTAGCTTTCTCAGCGATGGATCATTTGATCGACCACCTCAAGGAAATTATAGTCGACAGTAAAATTGTGAAAGACATGAAGTTAAAACGGACAAAATGTACCGAGATTATAAAAAATGTGAGTGCAGAATCAGAAACTCGGGAATTAGTGGAAATCTTGAGAGAAATTCCCTTTTCTATTATGATAGATGAGTCAACGGATATATCTGACCAAAAACATATGTGTTTGTTAGCCCGCTATGTTCATCCACGATCTGGAAATGTGGAAACCAAACTTTTAGAGCTTATCAAGGTAGATGCAAGGGATGGCCGAGCTGAACAGATTTACAGACATTTCAAGACTTGCTTGGAAAAATTCAATATCCCGAAAGAGAATATTATTGGGGTGGCTAGTGATGGAGCCAATGTTATGATAGGTGAGGAATACACAAGCATAAATTACTTAGACTAAAAATAAAATCCAAATTATTCACTACTGTTAGCTAATTTTGTTTCATTACAGGGGCACACAACAGCTTTTTCTCACACCTAAAGGCTGACATTCCCCATGTGGTTCTCATGAGATGTATCTGCCATAGTGCTGCTATAGTAGCAAGTAAAGCGTGCTCTAATCTACCCCGAACTGCAGAGGATCTCACCAGAGCAATCTACTCTTATGTATCTGGAGGTGCCAAACGATGCTCCATTTTGATGGAGATGCAGGATTTTTTTAATAACAACGAAAAAAGTAAGATACTAAAACTGGCAAATACCAGGTGGCTTTCAATGCACCAATGTATTGAAAGAATATTGAAGAATTGGGATGCACTGATACCTTATTTCAGGTTGTTTAATTTTTGGTTTCTTATATTTTCTGTCTGTTATTCAAAATAGTGGAAATTCGAGATTAAGTGAGCTAAAAAAGTTTAGGTCTTGGTTTTGTAGTTAAAAACACTACAAAACTGAAACTAGAGCTTGGAATAATTGGAATAACTATTTTGCTTTCTCTTTTTAGACTGGCTCTTGTTGAAGATGGTCTGAAACAAGCGGAATACATTCTACATAGCCTGGAAAGTCCAATTATAAAAGCTTATTTCTTGTTTCTAAAGTTTGCATCATTATACTTTAATCAATTTAATGCTCTTTTCCAAGGCAGAAGCATATTGGTACAAGATTTACATAAAAAATCTACGCAGCTGCTGAAACAAATTTGTCAATTTTTTTTAAAACCTGAAGTGTTTACCCAGGTGAATGAGGACATTATCAAACTTAATATACGAGACCCACATAATTTAGTTGCTAATGAAAAAGTCTATGTGGGTAGAGAATGTGAACAGGTACTCAAAACAGCTATATTACCTAAAGATATCTTTGATTTCAAAAATAATTGCTTGAGGTTCTACCTGACTGCAGCAGAGGAAATTCAGAAGAGGTTTTTTGAGAATGATGTAAGTCAACATTTGGAATTTTTAAAGCCAGAAATTGCTTTGGATATAGACTCCAGACATGAGCTATTATTCACTAATATAAATGCCTTAGGTCAAAGATTTTCCAATTTTGCAATAGACCTTTTTTCGCTAGAGCATGAATGGAGAAGTTTAGCAGTGTCATTATCGCCCCATGAAAAAGCTATGTTCAAATCTTTTAATATTGATAAAATGTGGTTTGAAATTTCAAAGTTGAAGAGTTTTGAAGAAAAAATCCAATTTCAAAATGTTGCAAAAGTAGCTACATTAATGCTATCCCTTCCTCACTCAAATGCTGAGTCCGAGAGAATTTTCTCGATTATAACTGATGTAAAAAATAGAAAAAGAAACAAAATAGGCCATACAGCTTTAAATGCAGTTTGTATAATAAGAAGCGCCCTCTCTGCTAAAAAAATGGACTGCGTACATTATTGTTTGACAAATGAACAAATCAAATTACATGAATATAAAATGTATTCCTTCAAATAGTTTTGAAACCATTATAGTCCTTGATACAGCGTACAAAAAAAAAGTTGAGTACCATCAAGCTGTAAGTTTGTGTATAGCTTATCTGTAGCGAGTAAAACAACTTCCCTTCGTGGAAAAACTTTGCCGTGGAAGGTTTTTCTTCGGCACATCGGTAAAGATTTCGATGTCATGATTTTAGGTTATGTGATGACCAGCAAAGCTGATACTTCCAGGAATGCTTAACCAGGTGTAGTTATGCGTCAGTATAACATTGTCCGACAAAAATATTAGTTATTTTCACTTTGTTCGACACCCTAAATATCTTCATTTTCAGAGAGAGCACGGTCGGCACGTCATAATTTCTTTCAACGTTGCAACCTTTCAAACAAAGCTTTTGATTTGGCGTTGGTTGGCCATCTTGAACCGTTTATTTTGGGTAATTTCAACAATTAACGCATACCTATCATTTGTTTACTGGCGTGGTACTGTGTTTGTGTTTGTATATTGAGGTAAGTTGATTTTTATCATGCAGGCTCTGCAGGTAGGTATGTAGATTGTAGCGTTGTTTGAATAAACTCGAACCACGATTGTAGATACAGGGTGGAATTCATTGTCGCCAATTATTTGAAATCTTCAATTTAGTAGAGGTAATCGTCGATTTAATTGAGGTTTTTTTTTATGTCATGGAAATAGGGTTATCCCGTTTGAAAATTACATAAAGTAAAATACTATTTCACCTACCTATTTCAATAAAAGTACCTATACAATATTTCAAATAAAATTCACAATTGATAAATTTCAAAATTTCGACAGAAAATGTCATAATTTTCACTAAAATGTGTTGCTATTCGCGAAAGCGTCGCATGCGACCGTCCCGCTGCTTATTTTAAATAGATCCGTCCATCCTTGTTTGGAGTCTGTTTCAAAGTTAAGGATGACAAAAAAGAGAAATGTGTTCTTGTTACATGCAACTCGATAAGAAAAACATGAAAATTAAATAATGTTTATTCCATGTAAGATAGTTAATTATGTACCGAGTTATGTATGTACCTGAGTAATCAATAATTAATTTTTATTCCAATTTGTATAATAGCATAAGGGTCTGTTCGTAGAACAATATCAAATCGGTCAGCGCCTTATCTATTGGTCAAAATACTCAAAATAATCAGAAATAAACAATTTTCTTGATTTGTTCATGTTAAGAATTATATTTCAAATCTGAAATTTTTACATTGATTTAAAACTGTCATGTTTTGGCGAGGGTTTTGTCTTTTGGGGCTTGAATTTTTATTTGTATAAATAGTAGGTACCAGATGGTAGTAATTGAACATTTTCATTTTGTATCTCCTTCTACACTGCACTTCCTTTCACAAGGGAGTATGTCATAGTGGAATTTCCTGAAGTGGAAGAAGATGGAAGTATCCCCATGGCTGTTGTGTCAAGGACATGGATCTTCAGCCAAGAGAAAAATCTTTTTTGTTTTTGGCCCCACTATATAAAATCTCAATGAGAGAAAACTCTATTGTAAACCATACAAAGCTGGATCAAGAAAGATGTACAACATGTCCAGTCAGGATAAAATATTCTTCAGGTAAGCTTTATGAGCATTTAACTATTTCAGAGAAATATTTGGGCTTGCAGTAAAGTTTTCAACTAGTACTTGTTTATACTTATTGAGATAATAATCAGCTCAAATTTTCTTGTTTGGTTTAAGAATAAAAATTCTTCATAGTCATCTGTGCTTTTATCACCTACTATAAAAATGATTGTTAAATGTCTCAACTTTTCATAATTTACTGCTACCATCACTGTCACTGGTCACTGCCACTTCCAGACTCTAAAAGCCACATTGAATAAAAAAAAAATGAAAACTATCGGACTTCATCGATGAAACCTTGCGTATTCTTATGAAGTTTACTTTATTTTGACGTGCAACAGTTTTTGTTTGGGATCACTCAGAAATAGTTTATCCGCTTTCTTTCTAAAATATGCGGTGGTGTCTACTGTTTAGCTTTTTATAAACCTCTCAAAATTGCTTTGGACAGTGTTGCATTCTGACATATCATGTATTTATGGGCTTTTAGCTTTAGCTCTACTCTTAGTAATTACATACACATGATATCTTTTGTCTCCAAATCAATAAACAATGTATTTATGTACCTACACATTATTTATTTTTTCAGCGGATTATGGAAAAATGTCAAGAAAATTAAAAATAATGGAGGAGCAACAAGAGTCGCAAGATAGTGATCTGACTGACCTTGATTTGAATAGGTCAAAAGAATCCAACGGAACAGATTTTTATAAGTATTCATCTGACTCAAGCCCTGAATGCATACCGAAACCCCCACCCTAAAAATGGACAAACAAACAGCAGAACCATTACCATTAGCCTCATGGCCTATGAATAATTCAAGCCTCCTTCCAGTTCCACCGATCATCAGAACAGATAAAAGCCATTCTTTTTTTCAAAAAAAATCAGCTGCTCCCACACTGGATGAAACAATGAGGCCTGACCTTCCATCTAATGGTTGTGCCCAATGTAAATCCAATGAAGGTAATAAAGAAATCATTATCCCTGAGTGTATTGTTTCGTGAACATGAAAAAATATCTCTGTTTTCAGCTATTTTGAAAGATCTGGTCTTAGCAATGGAGAAGATGAAACTGGATATCAAATATCTGATTCATCTTCATCAGGAAAAAGAAGCGCAGCTAACAAGCGATTACGAGGAACTCTTTCGTCAGACTGTGAGTTTTAATCAGAAACTAAGTAGGTACCAGAATAATAGTAAGCATTTCTTTGTTATTTCAGTGCGTTAAACTTGGGTTACTTGGTGGAAAGGATGGAGGAGCAACCACCAGAAAAATATTAAGTTAATTAATAAGCCACGACTTGGCTTTAAAATTAAATTGGACAGGGGCAATCATAAAAATGGATTAGAAGAGAAAACAAATATTCTCAAACTTATTGTTGGTAAGTAAAGTATAATTTTTATGTTTGTCTAGATTGTCAATTTTTCATTTCTCAAAGGCTCAACTAAACCAGATAACTTATGAGTAAGAACCTAACAGTTTTTCTTTGTTATTACAGCTGCCGTACGTAGAAATCCAAATTCTAAAACTAGCACGATTGAAGAGATAGAGATGTTCATCAAATCTTGGCTACGGAATGCTGGGGATAGATCTGGGGGAAGAAAAGATAGAAAGGAAAAGATTTAGATTATGTTGAATGTTTCAATAATTTTTTTGGTGTTTATGAATCCTTCTTGAGTGTACTAAACAAGTGTGTATTTCATATTAATTTTCAAGAGAGATATGCCATTTTCATTTTGAAAGCTTTAATTTGGAAATTAAGAAGAGTTATTATATTTATGTTATAATTTGTGTTGGCTGTGGAATGATGTATGTTTTATTAAGTATGTTTAAGAAAAAAGGTTTATTTTTATATTATTGCCAAGTATATCTAAATATTTGTTGTGTTGTGTCTTTTGAAAGCAAGATTCTTGATAATGAGGTCAGATAAGTAGCACATGCCTGAAATTTGATGTATCTCTGATCCTGTATCGGTGATCAAGAAAGTAATGGTGCATTTGAGAACTTCGATCCATTTGTCAGTTTACATGTCCTGGCGATTTTTTTGTATAAAAACCTATAGGGTACTTTTGTCACGTTTAGAAAAAAGCTCAAACACTTTTTTTTTCTGTGTAGCTTTAGATGAAAATGACTAGCACCATTCGAAAGAGGGGCAAAATTTATGTACTTCCTGTAAACTTCAGAATAAAGCTGAATTTTATCTATGAAATTTTAAACTTGGCAGAAATGAACGATTTTTCATAATTTCTTAAAAAACAGTCAAGAATCAGTCATTTTTGTCAAGTTTTAAATTTCATAGCCCAAAAATTTGATTCTCAACCTTTTTTAAACGTGACAAAAAGGCTTCAACTCGACAAATGGATTGAAGTTCTCAAATGCCATTCCATCCATGATCACTGATGCAGGATGAAAGTTTCATCAAATTTTAGGCATGTGCTATATTTATCTGACGAAAGACATTTTGAATGTTTTTGTAACTAACCATGAGTGTACTTTTTTTACTTCAAATATGTTGAATGAAAACCTCGTTTATTTACATATTTGTGTTTTAATTTTGATCAAAACAAAAAAAAAGAAATCCTTTTAGACGATCTTTCATTAATGGCTCAACGCCAAAATTACTCAGGCTATAGCTTGTTCATTCCCATTTTCATAAGTGTATCGCAAGCAAAACGTCATCATAAATTGATAGAAAATACGCTTCGCCATTCAATAATAGTCCTAACGCCGATGCTTACGCCTGGCATCAACGCGGAGCGGATAGGTCTTCAGAGCTGCGGCTTGGCGGTCGGCCGGGGGGACATATACGGTCCGGCAGCATCGGCCGATGTAAAAACCGCGCGTCTGTGTTTGCTGGGATGTTCCCTGAGCAGTCTTTTAAATACATTCAAGTTGGACATTCAGTGGTTCCATAATTATCAGAACCTGTATCGGAGCTGTAAAAGGGATAATCAAAAGTTAAGATCATTTTTTTCTGATTATTTGTCTCTACCTTTTACCAGGAAGATCTTGTCCCATACTTTTTAAGGGTAGACATTTAGATCCTTCATGGATCAACGAATCAGAACTGAAAACGGTTGATTGAATGAGATTTTTATTACTACTGATCAGTGGCGGCTACTCTTTGAGGCCGCATGGCCGCGCGCCCCTCCTCGAAAGTACGAAGGAATAAAATCTTGATTAAAAATATTATTTATTTAAATATTTATTCATTTAATTTTTCGTATGGTCTCGAAGCATACTATCAGTGATAATAATAATATCATTATGTATCCGTCCTGATAAAGTTTATGAGTTTTCCAACTCATCCGACTGGACTATCATTGGCCGCATGTGAAAATAGGCCCCCGTCGCCATGGAAACGGGAAAGACGACTGCGCGGAACTCATTCTTCAACCAGCTTTTTAATGCAGTTTTAGGCGCAAACATTTTGCGGCCGAATGATTGTTTCGCCTATTCTGTGGTTATATTATGAGAGCGACAGTTTAGCTCATTCAAACTCGATTCTTATAGTTCTTTCGGATTTTTGCTGAGTACAAATACCTACTACAATTTGTGATAATGAATGCTGTCAGTAATGTAATCAAAAGCAATTTTTCCAATCTTTCTTTGGAAGATAAAATAAAAATTAAAGAAATGGGCAGGCCGTTACCGGATTTGAACTTGAGTCAAGTTAGTGAAAGAAAGGCCCAGAACAGAAGTTTCACGCGTCATTTCTCGAGAGATATTTATAAAAAAAATAACTGGATTTGCGGGTGTGAATCAACCAATTTGTTGTATTGTTTTCCGTGTGTGTTGTTTTATAATGTGGCATCTGGAGTTGACCCTAGCTGGGCGAGAACTGGAGTGAAAGATTTGCACCATCTTCCTGAGAAAATTAGAAAACATGAATGTTCCCGAGGACATATGAATTCCTGCACTGGATTTGCTTTATTAGGTGAAACTAATATTCTAACTCAGTTGAGTGCTGCTTATAGAGACAGTATCGTGGAGCATAATAATAAAGTGAGAAAAAATCGACATATTCTAATGAGGATAATCAGCTGTGTCAAATTTTGTGGTGCTTTCGAATTAGCTCTTAGAGGGCACCATGAAGGGGAAGACTCGGAAAATCGTGGGGTATTCAGAGAGTTGGTCGATTTCACCGCAGAACTTGACGATACATTGAAAGGACACTTACAAAATTCGACAGTATTCAAGGGAACATCTAAAACCATTCAAAATGATATTTTAGAATGCATGCTACATGTTTGTAGAGAACACATTTCCCAACAAGTTGCGAAGGCTGATTTTTTATCTATTCAATGTGATGAAACCACAGATGTGTCCAATCAGTGTCAAATGGTGATAATTTTTAGATATTTTTGTGAAGGATCAATCCATGAACACTTTTGGGGATTTGTGTGTGCCAAGGACAAAACGGCGTCCGGTGTAACAACAATTATTGAGACGGAAATCGATCCTTTGATTTCAAAAACCCCTCAAAAATTGATTGCGCAAACTTATGATGGTGCGAATGTGATGAGTGGCTCTATGAATGGTGTGCAAGCACAAATAAAGCAAAAATATCCCAATGCGCATTTTATACATTGTTATGCCCATCAGTTAAATCTTATTATGCAGAAAGCAGCTTCACAAAATTCCAAAGTGCGCGTATTTTTCAATAACTTATCTGCCATTCCTGCGTTCTTTTCAAACTCCTCCAATCGATGTGAAATCCTGAAGGAGATTGTCAACAGGAAAATGCCAAAAGTAGCTGCTACCAGATGGAATTATAATATTCGCACTGTGAATACCGTTTATGAAAATCGGGAGAAATTGATAGAAGTTTTTGAAGAGATTGAAAGCAAATGCGAAAAAAATGTTACATCGAACGAAGCCTCTGGTTTAAGAAGAGCGTTAGAAGACCCTGAATTTAATTTTTGGCTTACTCTATTTCACAAAATTATGCCACATGTCGACATCCTTTACAATCAACTCCAATCCCGAAATAAAGACAGCGTTGTTTTGCAGCAAGACGTACACATTTTTGAAGAAAGTATAGCCAAAATCAGAAATGAAACTGATGACATCAAGCAAAATATTGAATCTCATTTTGGAACGGCTAAAAGACGAAGAACCGATGATAATTTGAGAAGTATCATAGCCAAGGAAGTATGCGACATAATCACAACACAAATGAAGGACCGGTTCACGTATCAAGGCCATTTACAGGCAGCTGAACTATTCAACAAAGACGCATACCACAAATACTCAAAAAACTTTCCTTTGGAAATTCTGGACACTGTAACAACATTTTATCCAATGTTAAATAAACAACGGTTAAAAACTGAACTGGAAGTTATGTACTCAAGATCAGATTTGAACAACATGGTTGGTGGAATGAACATTCTCTCGTTTATTTTAAGAAATAATCTTGATGAAACTTTTGCGGAACTGACAAAACTGCTAAACATAATTGTCACAACTCCGATGACAACAGCGGAACCAGAACGTAACTTCTCGACTCTCAAGCGAATTAAAACATTCTTACGAAGCACCATGCTAAATGATAGACTAAACGCCTTAGCTATGATGTCGATTAATAGAAGTTTAGTTCTAGAGATAAATAATTTCGACGAAAAAGTAATTGAAACATTCATTTCGAAGAAGGATCGCAGAGCAGACTTCAATTTCAAGAAGTGAGCCCATGCAATGAACTTTCATAAAAAGAATAATCAAAAAACTTTTTTTTTTAAATCAGAATATCTATTATTTTTGTAATACTTTTTCACCAAAGAAATATATTTAATTTTGTTTGTTGCCACGCCGCAGTGTTGTTTTTTTGTATGTGACCGAGAAAAAAAATGAAAAAACGTTTCCTTATCTACACAGGTCAAATTGCGCCTAGGGTTGCGGGCTTTGCCGGCCAAAAGCCAAAACCGAGCAGTTCACTGGTAGGAATGATCGAACGTCGAGCGACCATTGACCGACCGGTCGACCGAATGTTGAGTTGTCTGAATCGAAAATGCTTTAATGTCTCGACAGGGTATCCTCAAGTATGGAGGACTGTAACTAGGAGAGTAATCGAAATGCATAAAAGTGGTCCAGGTTTCAAATCGTAATTCAGGTTCAATTGTTACTCCCAGATGGCGAAGAGTCGTTAGTGATTTGATGTCAAACAAAAATGTCACCTAGGCAACATAATTGAAACAACGTTACGAATACTCTATCAGAATGCAACAAATTTTATAGCTAGGTTGCATCAAAACTCTCACTATTTGATGATAAAAGGTATCATAAATATATTATTTGTTATACATAATTCTGAAATTTCTAGAATTTTCATTTTTTTTTGTTTGATTGCATCAATTGATAGAGTAACTGAGTGACCTCATATCCTTCATTGACAACAGTCATCATTGAACAAACCATGGGCTTGAAACACGATGCTGCGACGATTCAGCCTCAATTTTTTGCCTTATAGAGAATGCACTGCATGTGGAATGTGGAGTGAAAATTTGGAAAAAATTAATGAAAATGTGATAAAAGTATCTTGACAAATTATTGACAAGCAATAAACGTTACCATGACAATGAATAAATAAAAGCCCTACTAGCAACAGCGCCCTCAAATGAACTAACGAAAAAGAGGGACAGACTTTCAGGGATATTCGTGTGTCGATTCGTCTCCTTGTTATAGTCCTCCATATCCTCAAGACTAGTCAAGCTGTGTCAAGTCAAGACTGTCAAGTGAAGTGAAGTGTCAATGTTGTCTGCTGTCGAAATTCGAAAAAAACATAACGCTCGTGTGTTTGTTTGCAGTTTGCACTAGATTGCAGAAAGTCTCGTTATTTCATGCTGTTTTCGCTTTACAAGCTTTATCAACTGAAAGTAGTGCAAAATGTATTTTTCGCCAATAGACAAAAGTTGTTTTCACACGACAACAAAACAATTGCTGTTAAGAGTTTTCATTTAAATTGGCACACCGCGTGAAGTCTCTTCCCGCGTTTCATTGGTCAGAAATTTACGAGGCAACGTGCTTTTTACAAATTTGTTTGTTGCAAGAAGATGTGGATGTCCGGTATCCGAGAAGTCGCTGGTGTATACTATAGAACGGAACTTCCCCTACCAGAAATGAGGGAAAATTAATTATAAAGGAGGGGAAATACAACCACTAAATTTTCATTATGTCCTTTTCTGAGCTATTGAGAAGGTGGCAACCCTAATTGCGCCCCCCCAACTTCGCAGCTCACGAGCCGCCACTGCTACTGATTGGATATCTACCTTTTGCCTGGAGAACAATGTTCTGCAGCTTCTAGCGGTTGACACTCAGACGATTCATCTTTCAAAAAATCGGCGGTGTGACGTCTTCCGTGTGTGGGGGGTGGGGGGTGGGGGTCTTCAGTGGGGGTCTTTAGTGGTGGTGGGAGTGGGGGTCTTGAGTGGGGGGCCGCTAGGTGGTGCCACGAGATGTGGTGACGTCATCCTTCGGCTGTGGGATGAGTGGGGGTTGGGGTGGGGGTCTTCGGTTTGTGTCTTGAGTGGGGGTCTTCGGTTTATGTCTTGAGTGGGGGTCTTTAGTGGGGGTGGGGGTCTTGAGTGGGGGTCTTCGGTGGGGAGTGGGGGTCCTCAGTAGGTTGCGGTGGTGGGGGGCAGGCGGATCAGTTGTGTTCGAGACGATGGACAAAACAGATGCAGAAAAAATTGCAGAATTCTGTAGACGATTGGAACAGCTAAGGAATGACATTACATTCTATGAACAAAACAAGTTCATGATTCAAGCATTGAAGAAATTGAATATTGCGGGTAAGTGTTATCATCGTTCAGTTCTAAATTTAGCTCGAATGCGCGGTTTTCTTATCAGTAACAACGAGTCTCAGCCCGCGGTTTTCTTATCACCATTAGACAGGATGTGGTTTTCCAACCAACCACAACAGTTCTAAATTTAGCTCGAATGCGGTTTTCTTATGAGTAACAACGAGTCTCAGCCTGCGGTTTTCTTATCAACAGTAAACAGGATGTGGTTTTCACGTCACACTCTTATCAGCAGTTCTAAATTTAGCTCGAATGTGGTTTTCTTATCAATAACAAGTCTCAGCCTGTGGTTTTCTTATCACCAATAGACAGGATGTGGTTTTCACGTCACACACTCTTATAAATAGCAAGTCTCAGAAACTATAGTTTGATATTTATCCATGTAAAATTATCTCATTTCAATTTTATTTATTTTTTCAGAACCAATCCATCAGTACGAAAATTCAATGCAAATAATTGTGGACAATTGTCAATCGAATTTCTATATAATAATATGACATGATCGAGAACCATCAGTAACGTTGAGAGTGTCATCATGACTAGAACTATAACAATAACGGGAAATACTTCTGTGTTGAAAGCAGAATTCAATCCACCTATATTTTTGGATGAAAATAAAGAATATTTTTTGGGGTTGGCTGATTTTGAATCGTTTATGAGTATACCTAACATACAACCGGGTAGCAATAAAATATATGTAGCGGATAAAGTTATCACAATTCCAGAAGGAACTTACGATTTAAAAGATATTGAAACATATATTAATTCTGTAATTGATGACATTTTTGGAGAAAAAGTGGGTTTAAGATGAAAGCAAACCCCAATACATTAAAATGTCAGCTTTATTGCACAAAGGAAATAGATTTCACACCAAGTGACTCCATAGCGAAAATATTGGGTTTTAAGAAACGAAAAATTGCATCAAATGAATTTTCTGAATCGGATGAAGTTGTTAATATATTTAAAGTTAATGCAATTTGTGTTGATTGCGACATTTGCATTGGATCATATAGTAATGGTCTACCCGTTCATATAAATCATCAGTTTTTTCCTTCTGTTCCTCCAGGGTATAAAATAGTGGAATCACCATTACCAATACTTTATTTCCCCATCAGCGTCAAGACAATCAACAACATCACTGTTAAAATAGTAGATCAAGACGGTGATTTGATTAATTTCCGAAACGAGACCATAACAGTTCGATTACATCTTAAACATTAGAAAATATTATGGTTATTAAATACAACTATCGCTATTTCAAACAATCGCCATATAAAAGGGAGAAGCTGTCTATAGAAACCAGTCCAAGACGAAACTCCAACCAGTTAACATCACAAGAAACCAGCCCAAGACGAGACTCCAACAAGTTAACATCACAAAATCACCAATTTCTTATATCTCTGGGGTTAAAAGTATTGAAATAATGGATATATTAAACGTTGATGAAAAATTATATGTAGATAATTCAATAATAAGCTCTGAGCTTCATTCATATCAACCGTTTGTCTCTTCAAAATTTGAATACAATGATGAAATTCGCATACCTGTTCAAGAACTTGATATATACACACTACCTTCAGGGAGTCATCTTTACATTGAAGGTACCTTGACCAACAATAAGGGTGCCTATTCTAAAAAATTACAATTTGTCAACAATGGTATAGCTTATTTGTTTCGAGAAATTCGCTATGAACTTAATGGAGTTACTATAGATTCCGTAAGAAATGTTGGTTTAGCTTCAACCTTGAAGGGTTATCTTTCATATAATACAAATGAAAGTCTAAAGCTGCAAAATGCTGGATGGTTTCCAAATGGAGATGAAAAGGAAAACATTTTAGTTGATGATAAAGGAAAATTTAATGTATCTATACCTTTGAAAATGTTGATGGGATTTTTTGAAGACTATAAAAAAATAATCTTGAATATGAAACAAGAACTGGTTTTGATCCGAGCCAGCGATGATGTTGATGCAGTTTTATATGTTGAAGATATGCAAAATCCATCACCCGAAGCGGAAAATCCAAAAGTTACATTTGACAAGATCTATTGGAAAGTACCTCATATTCAAGTTGATATACCACAACAACTAGCTTCAACACAAATTCTTGAAACAAATAAAGATCTGTTACTTGGATTTCGTAGTTGGGAAATTGTTGAATATTCCTCGCTACCTGAAGCGACCCGTCATACTTGGCCTGTTAAAACAAGTAGTAAACTTGAAGCACCTCGTCATATAATAATTGGTTTTCAAGAAAATAGAAAAGGACACATCATGAAAGATGCTAGTCAATTCGATAATATAAATCTCTCAAATATTAGAGTATTTTTGAATTCTGAAAGATATCCATATCATGATTTGTATTTGAATTTCAATGATAACAAGTTTTCAGCTCTCTATGAAATGTTTGCAAACTTTAAAAATTCCTACTATGATATACCAAACGAACCAATTTTCAACCCTCAAAACTTTAAAAATAAGTGTCCAATCGCACATATTGATTGTTCCCACCAGAAAGAAACACTTCAAACAGGTACTGTTGTTTTGAGAGTTGAATTCGAGACAAATAATAATACAAAAAAGGATACATCAGTATATTGTCTGATTTTACATGATAAATTATTTAGCTACAATCCTTTAACAAAAATAGTCAAGCAATTGTAATACGCATGTTCTCAAATAATTATATAAACCATTTTATTTCTCTAAATGATGTTCAGTATGTCTCGAGAATTGAAGCTCTGCTTATCTTACCATTTAAAGAGATCGAAAGAATTGAAAAACAAATTCAAGATTATAGTGGTGAAAAGCAGATGATGGTGGAATTCTCACAATTGAAAATATGAAACTACTCGTTTTGGATGTACAAGGATTTATAATTGAAAACAAAAAATTTATTCCCAAAGAACTGGCTGCCTATGATGGAGAAAAAATATGTCATTATATATTTAGATGTCCCTTTTCTATGGAACACTTGCCTCCAGAACTGCGTAAACAAGCAAACTGGTTGATGAAAAATCATCATTGTATTTCATGGAATGAAGGATTTACGCAATCACATAAGTTTTCCGACATTGTGAAAAACATAACAAGAAACGTGGATCATGTGTACGTGAAAGGAAAAGAAAAGGCGCAATACATTAGGAAATATTCATCGAAGCCCGTTATCGAACTTGATGACAAACCACCTTTATCGTTGGAAAAACCACATTGTCTATACCATTTATCATCACATTTTTTATTTTATTTCAAACACCTTTTTATAAATATTTACAGGTAGGTATTCACAAATTTTCAACCCTCAAAAATAAGTGTCCAATCACAGTGATTGTTCTCATCACAAAGAAACACTTCAAGCAGGATATACTGTTTTGTTTTGAGAGTTGAATTCGAAACAAATAATAATACAAGAAGGATTCATCAGTATATTGTCTGATTTTTACATGATAAATTATAAAGCTATAATCCTTTGACAAGAATAGTCAAGCAGTTGTAATTCGCATGTTCTCAAATAATTATATAAACCATCTATTTCTCTAAATGATGTTCAGTATGTCTCCAGAATTGAAGCTTCGCTTATCTAACCATTTAGTATGAGAATTTTATGGTGACTTACAAATAAAAGGTTCTGTATTGATTGAAAATAAAACAGTTCAATAATGAATACTATCAAAGAAGATGTGGTGAGTGAGCTACACAAACCAGCCAGAAGATTTTTTAAAAGAAGAGCAGTAATTGTAAAGGGGATCAATGATCTTTTTCAAGCAGATTTAGTTGAAATGCAACCATATTCAAAAATAAACAAAGGATATAGATATATTCTGGTTATAATTAATGTGTTTTCAAAATTTGTTTGGGCAATTCCTGTCAAAACAAAGACTGCTAAAGATGTAACCACAGCCATGAAATTAATTTTAAACAGTGTAAAAACACCCCCTAAAAATCTGCAGACTGATCAGGGAAAGGAATTCTATAATACAGAGTTCCAAGATTTGATGAAAAAATTCAACATCAATCACTACTCAACATTTTCCAATATGAAAGCTAGCATCGTAGAGAGGGTGAACAGAACATTGAAAAACAGAATGTGGAAAAAATTCAGTTTGCAGGGAAACTATAAATGGTTAAAAATATTACCTGAGATAGTATCAGAATACAATAATACCAAACATTCTGTTATTGGAATGAAACCTATACAAGTATCTAAGGAACATGAGAAGCACCTACTATCAAAAGTTTATGGTCGCATAAAAACAGTGAATCCTTCCAAATATGAAAAGGGAGACTATGTGCGAATAAGTAAGTTTCGTGAGATGTTTTCAAAAGGGTATACACCTAACTGGTCAAATGAAATCTTTGTGATTAAAAAAATAAAAATCACAAATCCAACAACCTACATATTGGAGGATCATAGAGGTGAAGAGATACAGGGTGCATTTTATAAGGAAGAGTTGCAAAAAGTTAAACATCCTGACGTGTATTTGGTAGAAAAGATTCTAAGACGGAAGGGAAATAAAGTTTATGTTAAATGGTTGGGCATGAATAATTCACATAATTCATGGGTTATGAAAAATAATGTATTGTAATATCTTGTAATTCAATAAAAAACACTTGCTAGTAGATAATTCTCTTATTTCTATACAAATATACTCCTAGAATGGGTAGCATGATACAAAAAATGAATGCAAAGATTGATATAATAGCGAATTCTATATGATTTTTACATTCAAACGAATCAATACGTACATTCCAGTTTGTTGGTTTAAAATTTTCATCTACAAAATAAAGTCTTAACTCAAAAGCTAAATATGACAAATTTTTAATTGACTCATCAATTTTTAGCCAATCAATCCATTATTAACAATTAATTTTTCTCAGTTTGATGGTCAAGAGTCATTATGATTGGTTGATATGCAAATAAACGTTTTTTGTATATTTGAATCCACTTGTATATACAAGGTATTGTTAAAAAGGCGCTCAGAAACAATACTTTTGCTGGAAGTCCTGTTGTCATTGCTAATTTTTATACTAATGGATATATCGTGGCAATATTTATGTGTTCTAGTGTTCTTGTTTTCTTGTTGTCTTGTTTTCTTGTGTTCTTGTGTTCTTGTTTTCTTGTTTTCTTGTTGTCTTGTTTTCTTGTTTTCATGTTTTCTTGTGTTCTTGTTTTCTTGTTTTCTTGTGTTCTAGTGTTCTTGTTTTCTTGTTTTCTTGTGTTCTAGGGTTCTTGTTTTCATGTTTTCTTGTGTTCTTGTTTTCTTGTTTTCTTGTTTTCTTGTGTTCTTGTGTTCTTGTTTTCTTGTTTTCTTGTATTCTTGTTTTCTTGTTTTCATGTTTTCTTGTGTTCTTGTTTTCTTGTTTTCTTGTGTTCTAGTGTTCTTGTTTTCTTGTTTTCTTGTGTTCTAGTGTTCTTGTTTTCATGTTTTCTTGTGTTCTTGTTTTCTTGTTCTCTTGTGTTCTTGTGTTCTTGTTTTCTTGTTTTCTTGTTTTCTTGTGTTCTTGTTTTCTTGTTTTCATGTTTTCTTGTGTTCCTGTTCTCTTGTTTTCTTGTTTTCTTGTGTTCTAGTGTTCTTGTTTTCTTGTTTTCTTGTTTTCTTGTTTTCTTGTTGTCTTGTTTTCTTGTTTTCTTGTGTTCTTGTTTTCTTGTTTTCTTGTTTTCTTGTGTTCTTGTTTTCTTGTGTTCTTGTTTTCTTGTTTTCTTGTTTTCTTGTTTTCTTGTTTTCTTGTGTTCAAGTGTTCTTGTTTTCTTGTTTTCTTGTTTTCTTGTTGTCTTGTTTTCTTGTTTTCTTGTTTTCTTGTGTTCTTGTGTTCTTGTTGTCTTGTTTTCTTGTTTTCTTGTGTTCTTGTGTTCTTGTGTTCTTGTTTTCTTGTTTTCTTGTTTTCTTGTTTTCTTGTTGTCTTGTTTTCTTGTTTTCTTGTGTTCTAGTGTTCTTGTTTTCTTGTTTTCTTGTGTTCTTGTGTTCTTGTTTTCTTGTTTTCTTGTTTTCATGTTTTCTTCTGTTCTTGTTTTCTTGTTTTCTTGTTTTCTTGTTGTGCCCAATCACACACACAGTGATTGTTCTCATCACAAAGAAACACTTCAAGCAGGATATACTGCTTTGTTTTGAGAGTTGAATTCGAAACAAATAATAATACAAGAAGGATTCATCAGTATATTGTCTGATTTTTACATGATAAATTATTAAGCTATAATCCTTTGACAAAAATAGTCAAGCAGTTGTAATACACATGTTCTCAGAAAAGAAAATGACTAGATTGAAGGCTATTTGTGATTGACAGCTCCTTGATTTTGAAATCTTGTGCCAAATTGAAGCCCTGCATGTCTATTGCAATGATTGTTTCATACGAATACCAGGATTCATGGACTTTGTAATGAGTTCTCAAATAATTAACGAGTTTGATAGGTGGTCTCAAGTTTCCATAACCATCAAAATAAAACGCTTAATTTTCATTTATTATGTATGCAGTACAATGAGTTCCATGATTTTGTTAACTTTCTTGATTCAAAATACCACATTCCTTCACTTTAAATTTTTTTTTTTGGGGAGGTTGTCACACATAAATACACCTCTTTAATGTGATATATTCAATATTTTCACATATTTTAGTATATCGTTATTTGAAAGGGATCTCTGCGAAAATATTATTTGATTTTTTTTATGGTTTTTTTCTTGATAGTGCCTCCTTTGTAGGGTTTAATGTATAATCCACCACCCTGCTTGGAAAGTTTTTCCATTTCTTTATTGTGTCGATGTAATTCTTCGAGTTGCTCCTTTGATACTTTAATATCATTAACGGCCTTAGCTATTCCAGCTGCACCACCGCCTAAAGCTCCTAGTGCACCCAAAATTGGAAGTAATAATGGAAGAAATCCACCAATTTTTTTGGGGGGTTTGATAACTCGTGTTTTCTTTTTTCTTTCGGTTCTCTTGATCCCCATTCCAAGTTTCCGTTTACCTTTCATAATTCCACTTACTGTTAGAGCAGCAATTCTTTCTCCTACCGAGGAATCTTTTGCTCCAACTCTCTGCCAAGCTTTATCTGCTAGAGCTTTATCCGCTCGATGTCGTTGAGGTAAATCAGTTGTTTGTGAGTATGCGATATCGTGTTCTCGACACGCAGCATCCAATGGATTGATACCAGACTCTCCCCTATTCAATCTTTCTTCTAAATTTGTACCAGGACCACAAAATTGATAGCCAGGAATATGAAGCTCAACAGGTAGTCTATTAATCAGAGTGTTTATTAAACCTCGACCTTCCCTCTTGGAGTGTTTGGAGGAAGTGTACTTTCGTGAAGCGTGTACAATCATTTTATACCTATAGAGGTTTGTGTGTATCATTTAAATACTATTTTCAGTTTAAAAATTTGCAACACGATTGTCTATCGATTTCATGCTATCTGATCAATATGTCCATCTGATTAATGTATAAATACTTTTGCAAAAAACAATTCTGTTTATTGATATCTAGATTCCGGATAGAAAAACAATCGTTTTCCTTACCCATCACAAACCATGATGTGAAGGATTTTACGAAACCAATTCAAAAACATGGCGATTTATTTGGTGGGGAATCGAAAAGATGTCTCATTGTTGGACCATCTGGTTCAGGTAAAACCAACGTGATGTTGGCTTTACTTGAGCATCCAAATGGAATAAGATTTGCAAACGTGTACCTTTATTCCAAATCATTACAACAGCCAAAGTATGAATATTTAAGACAACTATTGGCACCCATGGAAGAGATTGGATATTTCGAGTATGAGAGCGATGAAAATATCATTCCTCCTCATGAAATAGCACCAGAATCGGTCATCATATTTGATGATATACCATGTGGAACACAAACTATAATAAGGGACTATTTCACACATTCGAGACATAAAAATACAGACTGCTTTTTTATTTTTCAAGGTTATTCATCAATTCAGAAAAGACTTATACGTGAGAACGCTAATTTGCTAATTTTATTCAAGCAGGATTCTATGAATTTGAATCATATATATAATGATCATTGTATGCTGGATATGTCATTTGAGCAATTGAAGCAACTCTGCGCACACTGTTGGAAAGAACCTTATAATTTTCTGGTTATTGATAAAGATTGTGAACTGAATTGCGGAAGATATAGGAAAAATTTTGATTCATTCATTCATATATCTATAAAATGGATAAGCGGTTGGCTGAGGAATTGATGAAGTCAAGAAAAGCTGTCAAGGATAAATATAATAGTCTAAAATTAGCTATGACCACTACACAATCACAACTAGAGCAAGCTTACAAACCAATAACTCAACCGCTACAACAACTCATTTCCAAAATAAATGAACCTTTCAACATAAAGGAAGAATTCAAAGAAGAAGAAGAAGAACCTGAAACTTCTATGTTTCACACAACACCATTAAAACCTAAACCAAGTTTTTCAAGATTATTTTATGAGACATCAACACCTACAAGACCTACAAGAACTGGTAGAACTCCTATTCTACCGATGGAAATACCATCATTTTTTGATACAAGCCTTGCATCTGTTAGCCAGTTACCATCTATACAAGAACCTAGTCAGTTACCTAATACTATACAAGAACGTAGTCAGTTACCAACTATACTAGAAACTAGTGTTATAGCTCAAACCAACCCCTTCGAAAGCTCGGAAAATCAAAATCTTTCAGATATATTGGAACAGTCAAGGCAATCGGTTCAAAATTTAATCGACACGCAACCATATGAAATATGGTTAAAAAGTTTTGATCCACTACCAAGAGATTATATTGATGCTAGTGTGAAGGATACTGAACATAATTTTGATCATCATTATGGAATAGTACATGACATAGATACTGATAAATTCTATTTGGGGACCACACTTAAATTTGTAGAAACTATTGGAAAAAATGTGAAAGTAGATGGAAAAATTTATGATGGTACAAAAGGATTGTACGAATTACTATTTAAAAAATATCCTAAAGACTATGAAGATGAGGATTTGGATAATTATATGGATATTTTAGCTAAAACCAATGCATATCGAAGAAATTATGATCCAAATGAACGTGTGCAGGAAAATGGATCATCAAAATATATAACTATAATAGGACCATACCTACAAAAACATGGCATAACAAAAACACGACACATCAAACCATTATATTCTCGTTTTTTAAAGAAACTAAAACCTCCAATAACTAGAATGCGAACGGGAAAGGGGTTGTGGAATATCAATAAAAACGATATAGATTATGTTTATTGGGATAATATCAACGAACTTGTTGATAGATTGAGACTAATAACAGCTTCCATGAGAGCTGGTCATACTGGTCATGATAATGAAATACTATCAATAATCGAAGAGTTACGTGAAGCTAAAGTAATTGCATAAATACATCCTCAAATACGTAAAACGAATCAATCCGAAAATGTCACTCAACAAGTTCGGTTCTCATTTATTCAAGAGAGATGCAACAGAAAACAATATCAAGTTATTTAATTTTTCTGAGGTTAATTTATCTTATGTAATGGTTTTACCATTTATTGGTCGCTATACACCAACAGAAAAAAATTTCGTGTTGATGCAAGATGGAAGAACTTCATACCGTTTCCCATTTGAAAAAGGAATCATTTTATTCGGTGAATATCCTAAAAAAGACGTTTCCATGTTGGTTAATGGAAAAGCAGGAAAGCTGGAAAATAGATCTATTAAGAAAGGTGATTTGATAGCGTTTAGACGTGAAACGGATAGTGAAATAACAGAATTTTATGGCGAATTACAAATAAAATGCCCCGTAGTGATTGAAAATAAAACAGTTCAATAATGAGTACTATCAATGAAGATGTGGTGGATGAGCTACCTACACAAACCAACAAACAGATTTAGATGAAATGTAGCCATATTCAACAATAAAAAAGGATATTATACCTAGATATATTTTAGTTATGAAAAAACCACATTTTCTATACCATTTATCATCACCTGCAATGTGTGCACTTACTAATGTTTATAATTTGTATAAAACATGTTTATTGATTGAATAAATCACATTTTTGATTACATTTTTTATTTTATTTCAAACACCTTTTTATAAATATTTACAGGTACGTATTCACAAATTTTCAACCCTCAAAAATAAGTGTCCAATCACAGTGATTGTTCTCATCACAAGGAAACACTCCAAGCAGGATATACTGTTTTGTTTTGAGAGTTGAATTCGAAACAAATAATAATACAAGAAGGATTCATCAGTATATTGTCTGATTTTTACATGATAAATTATTAAGCTATAATCCTTTGACAAAAATAGTCAAGCAGTTGTAATACAACCAACAACAACTCAATCGTAAATGATGGGGCACCTAGAAACCGCAAGACTATTCATACAATCAACGCGACGTCGGTCGGCTCACCACATTCAATTATTGGCATCTGTCTGCGGTTTTCTATCAGTTCACCGACTTCGGTTAGATCCACTATAAAGAAGGTTCGACATTCCGCATTTAGCACTCAAAGATGTGGTTAGCTTACACCGGTATCGGGACTAGACGATTACATAATCTGGTTTCCGCTGTAGAAAGCTTGTCACAACGATTCCGAAATTTGCAATTTGATGCTGAACACGAGGCTATCTATGGTTTTGAGAGATTCCATAGCGAGGAGGAATGTAGGAGGATTGCTGAAAAATACGAAGAAGCTGCTGACGCCTACGATCTGTTCCTGGATACATCAGACCTGCATAGTTTCCTGCAGACCATGAAGCGTCTAGATTTCGAGGGCTATTTAGAAGATGTTGAAAAATTTGTTCTTATTTTGAAATAAATACAGTTGAACAAGAGTGTGTGTTTTACTCAGTTACTGTTAAGAAAACCGCGCATTCGAGCTAAATTTAGAACTGTTGATAAGAGGAGTGTGACGTGAAAACCACAACGATGATAACACTCACCCACAATATTCAATTTCTTCAAGGCTTGAATCATGAACTTTTTTGTTCATAAAATGTAATGTCATTCCCCACTCCCCACCGAAGACCCTCACTCAAGACCCCCTCAAGACCCCCATTCAAGACCCACCCCCCACCAACGGATGACGTCACACCGCCCCACCCCAACCCCCACCCCCCACTCAAGACCCCCACCCCCACCAACGGATGACGTCACACCGCCCCACCCTTGAGCCTTTACTAAATTATTTTTAACTGCTGCCTTATTATCCGATATTGGGTTTTCAGTTAATATTTGAGGTTTAATAAAGTCCAACCGATTCCTTAATGACCTACCAAAAAATGCTTGAGCTGGACTTAACCCACTAGAACAATGCATTGAATTTCTATATGTTAACAAGAATCTACATAAGCTGGTATTAATATCTTTGCTATCTTTTTCTTTAAGCAAAAAATGTTTAACAGTCTTGATCGTATTCTCAGCAGCACCATTACAGTGAGGGGAAAAAGGCGGTGATGTAATATGCTCAATGCCATTGACCTTACAAAAATTTTCAAATTCACTCGAAACAAGAGATGGCCCATTGTCAGAAACCAATTGTTTTGGCAATCCAAATCTCGCAAATACATTTCTTAGGACTTTGATTGTAGCCGAAGAAGTTATTGAAGACATTTGAAATACCTCAATCCACTTAGAAAAAGCATCCAATATGATTAGGAAAAATGCATTCTTTTTAGATTCAAAAAAATCAATATGAATGCGGGTCCAAACATCATCAGGAATCGCCCAACCTAGCAATGGACCTTTTGGCGGATTGGGTTTCAACTTCTGGCATTTTTGACATTTTTTACAAATTTCCTCAATATCTGAATTTAACATTGGCCACCAAAAATAACCCCTCGACATGTTTTTCATTTTTACCACACCTAAATGAGCATTGTGAAGCTCTGCCAGAAAATAATTTTGTATCGTTTTTGGAATAACAACCCTGTCACCCCAAAGCAGCACATTATCCGCTATATTTAATTCGTATCTTTTACAAAAATAAGGGTTAATTGCATCAGTCCTCTTATTAGGCCACTTGTCCAATAAAACATACTGCATAATTTGAGATAACAAGGGATCCTTTTTTGATTCTTCCGCAATCATCTTAACATCAATCGGAATCTCTGATTCCCTAATAACGTGATTTAAGCTAACCTGAGAATACTCTTTTTCATTTTCTTCCATTTTTACCGGAAGTCGACTTAAAAAATCAGCTATATTCTCTTTCGTATTTACGTACTTGATATTAAAATTAAACCCATTCAAAAAATGTGCAAATCTTTGTAAGCGATTAGCGCCTAACACCGGAATGCCCTTTTTTGGTCCGAAAATAGCTAACAGAGCTTGGTTATCTGTGATGAGGTTAAATTTCTTGGCATATACATATTGTGAAAATTTTTTTACTCCCCACACGATAGCAGTTGCCTCTTTATGTAGCGCTGAATAACCTTGCTCGGCCTTTGACAACGTACGTGATGCGTAACAGATCGGTTTCTCAACTCCATTGGCGAAAACATGCGACAATACTGCCCCTAATCCATAATCAGAACTATCCACTGTTAAATTTATCTCCAGTTCGGGGTCAAAGTGAACGAGTACATTATCAGACATCAAAATCGATTTAATTTTTACAAAGGAATTTTTACATTCTTCAGTCCAACGCCAAACAGTGTTTTTACTTAATAGTTTATAAAGCGGATTTAAAATATCGGGAATGTTTTGAATAAATCTATTATAATAATTTACAGCTCCCAAAAATGATTCTAACTGTGTGACGTTGCATGGTTCAGGCATTTCCTGAATAGCTTGAAGTTTCTTTTCACATTTATGTAGTCCTTCCTTATCAATTATGAATCCCAAATAAGAAATTGAATCGGAGAAAAATAAACATTTATCTTTATCAACAGTGAGTCCAACTGACTTTGATGTATCCAACACACCCTTTAAATTCATTATATGCGAATTTCTATCTATTCCAGTCACCAAAATGTCATCAAGAAAAACTGTTACATGTGTCATTTTATCGAACATTTGTTCCATAATACGCTGGAACTGAGCCGGTCCACAGGATACGCCAAAAGGTAATCGGTTAAACTGAAATAACCCTTTATGAGTACTGATAACAGTAAATGGCTTAGCTGAATCGTGTAATAAGATTTGTTGATATGCTTGACTTAAATCAATTTTTGAAAATTGAACGCCTCCCTGTAATTTATAAAACAAATCATCCAATCTCGGAATCGGATATTTATCCGCAATTAAAAATGGATTAATTGTAACTTTATAATCACAACAGATTCGCACATTGCCGTCCTTTTTTACAATAGGTACAATTGGCGTTCCAAATTCCGAAAACTCTACAGGCGAAATAACATTACTTCGACATAGTTTGTCGAGCTCCTTTTCCACTTTATGTTTAAGAGCAAAAGGAAGGGGTCTTGGTTTAAAAAACTTTGGAACTGCATCTGACTTCAATTTAAATTTCAACTGCAGTCCTTTAAAAGCCCCTAATTCATTTGAAAATACAGACGGATAGTCATTTTTTAATTTGGTTGTGTAATCTACTTCAATTACTCTAATGTCTTTACCCTCACCAAACACCAAATTAAATGACCTGATAAAATTTCTTCCTAACAATGCTGGACCTTCCTCAGCTAAAACAAAAAATTCAATATCTCTGTTTTTCTTTTTAAATTCAACATTTAATTGCATTTTCCCTAATGGTTTGATTTTATGTCCGGAAAAATTGACCAATACTATGTTGGTTTCGCTCAACGGCACTCCCGAAAAATGCCATTTATATACAGGGTGTTCATGCTAATAATAAAGGGGGTGATTCTTGGGCTCATTTTAAGAAAAAAAAATCATATAAACGTATGTCCTAAACGCCTTAACTTTTGAGATACAGGGTGTCAAAGTTTTAAAAAATAGATACTTTTTTTACAATAACTTTGTCATTACTGTAGATATCTTTATGAAATTTGAGTCATGTATTTTAGGCATTAATACTCATTCTTTGATGCACCAACAATTTAATTATTCTGACCAGTGCCGTCCATGCGGGTTTTGGTTTGCATATTTTTTGGGAAAAAAGTTAAGGCGTTTAGGACATACGTTCATATGAATTTTTTTTCTTAAAATGAGCCCAAGAATCACCCCCTTTATTATTAGCATGTTATTCTGAAACACCCTGTATAGATTGTGGTTCTACTGAGACTGCGGCGCCCGAATCCAGCTCAAATTTAATTTTAACATTTTCAACAAGTATTTCTAAGGATATTGGTACATCCAATTCTGTTTGAATTGTATACACAGGGTACAATTCCGAATCGCTACTGTCCTCAACTACTTCCAAAACATTTACTGTTTTATTATTATTACACATTGCCATTAAATGTCCTTGACGATGACATGAATTACATATATACTCTTTGTAAGGGCATTGATTGGCTGCATGATTTTTCCCACATCGGAAACACTTACCGCTAAAACCACTATTTCTAAACCTGCTATTGTTGTTTCTGACAGCTGTAGCGTTATCGCCAAATTGTCCCCCTCCTGGCCCCTGTCTCGAACTTGGTAACGTCCGACCAAAAAAAGTGGACGTGCCAGCTCCCCTGTTGCCATTGTTGCCGTGAAATCCGGATCTTGACTGATACTGGATCGGGGTCCCTCTGCCTTTTGTGATTTTAAAAACGTCCGCGGAAGGTTCCGGCTCCCTTTTAATTACCAAGGGTAGTGAAGATGCCTCTCTAATGCCTGATTCTGTTGCTTCATGAAGACACGCAGCCTCTACTGCCACACCAAAACTAACCGACGCCTTGAGAGAATACAGGTTATTTTTTATCCTGCCTTCATTGTAATGGTTAATGAAAATATCTGTCAGCTTAGTGTCTAAACTAGCCCCAAATTGACATTTGCTACACAGCCCTTTGAGACGTGTAGACCACTGTTGTGCCGTTTCTTTTTCTTCCTTGTACGCCGCGTAGAACTTTCCTCTTTCCACCCACACTACATTTTTTTCTTCGAAATAAGTCGTCAAATGTTTTGTCAAATAATCAAAACTCGTGTCTACAACAACATATTGTTTTTAGCCTTGTGGAATACGATATACAGGATCCTGAGGTGAAGAACAGGATTTGTCTCCAAGCACCGTCAGGTGAAACGGATTTACTAAAACTACTGGCAGTGTGTGATGCCCGAAATATCACTGAAGCAAAAGTGTCAGCTAGACATTATCGTGAGCACCGGGAAGGATCAAGAAAACGTCACCACAACTCTCCACCTCATTATTTTCGTGGCCAAGAATCGTCATTTGTTTTTCCCGGAAAGTGTCGAAAATGCAATCAATATGGACACATTCAAGCTAGCTGTAAGAGTAAACAATGGATTCAAAATACTTTTAATCCACAAGACAGACCCTCTACTTCTGGAGTCAAACCAACTCAGATGAATCCCACAATTAATTTCTGCAACTATTGTAAGAAGCAAGGCCATACCGAGGAAAAATGTTATCGTAAACAAGGTAACACTGAATGTCACTGAACGAGTTATGCTGACTTAGAAATCTCGTTTCATCAAGACATTTCCAAGTGCGACAATAAAGCACGCTGAAAAAGCATTATCAATTCCATATTTGGTTGACACAGCCACTGATGTATCAATTCTTCATGAGAAAGTTGTCAAAACATTGCATTTATTTAGATATTCAGCCAGCTGATTCCCAATATTTAGCAGGAATGGGAAATAGTATCATACGTCCTATTGGAAAATGTAGTACGGTTATGGTGACTCCAAACATGACACTGGAAATTGATTTCATCGTTGTACCAGATGGATCTATTCCTGGCGGTGATATTGATGCAGTGGTTGGAGTTGATGTTCTACAAAGACCCGGAATCAAAGTTGAGGTTCAGCAAATGGGGTCAATATGGTTCACGATGTATTGCATACTCGTATTATGAGTTTACGTAGCCTGAACATTGATGATATAAATTTGTCAGGATTGGACGAGTCGTTAGCTGTGGCTGTGAAAGAATTGGTGGAAAATGCATGGGAAAATACGCCCCCTGCTGTTACTACGGGAAAACTGCAACAAGGAGAAGGACGGCTAGTACATTCAGTACGTAACCGTCAGTTGATATTATTTTCCATTTCACAATAACAGTTAGTACCATGAGTACGGGGGTGGTTGTTGAATTGAGTTGCAATGACAGTTAGTACCATGTGTACGGAGCTGGTTGTTGAATTGAGTTGCAATGACAGTTAGTACCATGAGTACGGAGCTGGTTGTTGAATTGAGTTGCAATAAAAGTTAGTATCATGAGTACGGTGCTGGTTGTTGAGTTGAGTTGCAATAACAGTTAGTACTTCTAGTACGGAGCTCGTTGTCGAATTGAGTTGCAATAACAGTTAGTACCATGAGAACGGAGCTGGTTGTTGAATTGAGTTGCAATAACAGTTAGTACTTCTAGTACGGAGCTGGTATTTGAATTGAGTTGCTATAACAGTTAGTACCATGAGTACGGAGCTGGTTGTTGAATTGAGTTGCAATAGCAGTTAGTACTTCAAGTACGGAGCTGGTATTTGAATTGAGTTTCAATAATAGTTGGTACCTTGCGAGTACGGAGCTGGTAGCTAAGGAGAAGTACTTAACAGTTAGTACATTTAGTACGGAGCTGGTAAAGGCAGTTAGTACCCTCAGTACGGAGCTGTTAGATAGATGTGTATTTTGTGATGTGAATAGTTGATTGTTTTTTTTTTCAGATAAGACATCTTTTGCATTGGTGCGAGGACGCCCCTAGGTCAGGAAGGCCGTGTAAGCTTTGATATACACCTATATGCACCGTAGAAATCTAATCCGGATAAAGTCTTTATCGCGATTATATTCCAATTTTTTGATGCACCGCAGCGCTTAAGCCTGAATCGGTCGCTTAACTCTGATCGCCCCATTTTCTAGGCTTAATCGAAGAATTTCAACGAATTCTAACCTAGTCTTTCATTTGTTTATGTTTTTCCTACAGATTTTGAGGTTTTGCGACTAAAGACAAAACTATGAGAGTGAAATCAACGGAGGATCCTATTTAGATTTTTTGGAGTAGGATTCTTTTCCAATTCCAATAGATAGTCAATGGGTACGATACAAAATAGATCTCAATATCAAGCAATATTTATTGCTCCACAATACACTCATAATAATGCGAATTGCTCAATAGAATATTGAATTGAATAGGTATAACCTATTTTTGTAGGTAGGTACAATAAAAAAACAGTGTACCTATCACACTCTGATATCTACCGCATATTTTACCTATGATTTTTTATCGTTCAATCGATCGACTCAATTTGGATTGTTGTTGAAAGTAGGTACATACCTATCTATATCCTGTAGAGGTATCTAATGGCTACTTATCTCAAAGTTTTGTCTAATTCAATTCAAAATTTTAAGTTTATGGGTAAACCCAGACTCATAAAAAAATAGACTTGTTGATTCACTTTTTTTATTCAAGCTTTAGATACTTATCTCTACAAGATAAACTAAAATAAAAACATAAAGTTGTTCAGGCTGTGTGCACGTGGGGTAGTAGATGAAGAAAAAGGGAGACGGTGTATTCCGTGCAAAAGTATATTTTATAAATGCAGAGCGCTTTCGGCCTTAGGCCATCATCAGTGCTTCCTGAAAGAGCGAGAAACGAACTTAAAACTGAGATTGTATTTTGAGAAAATTGAGCATTATCATTAGAAGCAATAGAAGTGTAAAAAAGAAAATGAATTTAATCAAAACGAAAGTTTACCCACTCTTGTCAGGATCACAGGCGAACTAATCACATAAGACAGGCACATCGACGGTGTACAAACAGGTAAATTGTATAAAACTTCACAAAACCTTACACAAGTTACAAAAAACAAAGAAAAGGGGTAGATAGTGTCCCCGAAAATCAATTTTCCGAGCAACCACATCACTCTGTGCTCCTCTGCGTCTGACCTTACAAGGTTACAGATAAGAGATAAGGTGAAGCTTGTTGTTATTTTATTGATATGACAGTCTAAAGGCGGCCGATTTAAAAATAATTAGGGGGAGGGGAAGGGCAAGGGTTTCAATAGAAAGAAAGTGGGAAAGCGGAAAAGCATTGGGATTTAATGGAGAAGTCATCTGTGTAGTGGAAAAAAAGATCTGTTCACATTCACTTTTGTGTTTAAGCACAAATCGTTATCAGTCAACTCTCTGTTAATCTCTAAATCTTCCATGAAGTCTAAGCGATTGAAATTTTTTGAAGAAATATTGTGGATAATCCTGGAATTTCGCTGAGGGCTAAAATTGTGATTCCAAGACTTTAAGTGATCACCGAAAATTGACGTGGTTCTTGTAAGGTGTTCTTGGATACGTGTTCTGAGGGGTCTACAAGTGCGTCCAATGTAAGTGGCATTGCAAGTGTCGCAATTGAGTTTGTAAATGCCGCTTTTGGATAATTTATCAATTTTGTCCTTGGAATTAGTCTGGTTCATGGACAGGTTATTTTTAGTTTTAACGGAGATTTTAAGATTCATGACTGTTTGGCGGAAACAACCTGATATCTTTTGATTGGTTTGTCTATCAAGAAAGGGGATTGCCACATACTTTTTAGGGGATGTAGATTGGGTGAGGAAATTTTCGGATCGTCGTATTTTAAATTTGGATGTATTAATCATAGTATCTATCATATTAGGATCATAGCCATTATTGTAAGCGATCTGTTTCAGAACCAGTTTTTCTTTTTGGAAATTGTAATTAGAAAGAGGCAATTTTAAAATTCTGTTGACGTAACAATGAAAAGCCGCCATCTTGTGTTGATATGGATGATTTGATTAACCATTAACTTCCTGGACCTTTCTATCACCAAGACTCCAAATTCTCTCGATTTTTCGATCTACAGAAAACCGACACAGACGGATCACACTATTTCCAACCTCTCAAATCATCCATATCAACACAAGATGGCGGCTTTTCATTGTTACGTCAACAGAATTTTAAAATTGCCTCTTTCTAATTACAATTTCCAAAAAGAAAAACTGGTTCTGAAACAGATCGCTTACAATAATGGCTATGATCCTAATATGATAGATACTATGATTAATAAATCCAAATTTAAAATACGACGATCCGAAAATTTCCTCACCCAATCTACATCCCCTAAAAAGTATGTGGCAATCCCCTTTCTTGATAGACAAACCAATCAAAAGATATCAGGTTGTTTCCGCCAATCAGTCATGAATCTTAAAATCTCCGTTAAAACTAAAAATAACCTGTCCATGAACCTGACTAATTCCAAGGACAAAATTGATAAATTATCCAAAAGCGGCATTCACAAACTCAATTGCGACACTTGCAATGTCACTTACATTGGACGCACTTGTAGACCCCTCAGAACACGTATCCAAGAACACCTTACAAGAACCACGTCAATTTTCGGTGATCACTTAAAGTCTTGGAATCACAATTTTAGCCCTCAGCGAAATTCCAGGATTATCCACAATATTTCTTCAAAAAATTTCAATCGCTTAGACTTCATGGAAGATTTAGAGATTAACAGAGAGTTGACTGATAACGATTTGTGCTTAAACACAAAAGTGAATTTGAACAGATCCTTTTTTCCACTACACAGACGACTTCTCCATTAAATCCCAATGCTTTTCCGCTTTCCCACTTTGTTTCTATTGAAACCCTTCCCCTTCCCCTCTCCCTAATTATTTTCAAATCGGCCGCCTTTTGACTGTCATATCAACAAAATAACAACAAGCTTCACCTTATCTCTTATCTGTAACCTTGTAAGGTCAGACGCAGAGGAGCACAGAGTGATGTGGTTGCTCGGAAAATTGATTTTCGGCAATGCAATACACACATCTACCCCTTTTCTTTGTTTTTTGTAACTTGTGTAAGATTTTGTGAAGTTTTATACAATTTACCTGTTTGTACACCGTCGATGTGCCTGTCTTATGTGATTAGTTCGCCTGTGATCCTGACAAGAGTGAGTAAACTTTCGTTTTAATTAAATTCATTTTCTTTTTTACACTTCTATTGCTTCTAATGACAATGCTCAATTTTCTCAAAATACAATCTCAGTTTTTAGTTCGTTTCTCGCTCTTTCAGAAAGCACTGATGATGGCCTAAGGCCAAAAGCGCTCTGCATTTATAAAATATACTTTTGCACGGAATACACCGTCTCCCTTTTTCTTCATCTACTACCCCACGTGCACACAGTCTGAACAACTTTATATCACTACTGCAGTATGGCAGAAATGACTGAGAAGTACAGGAAATATCACTGAAGAGGGCCACCACACAAGTTGACATTTGGTTTCTCAACAATTGCATCAAGAAACAGGTGACACCAAATTTTGCAAAAGTTAAGACCTCCAAGAACGTTTCTTACAAACACAAGTTAGCTCTAGAAGAAAAAATCATCAAGTCTCACATTTGTAAGCACTACGCAAAATTAGATTCTTTGAATTGTGAACTCAAATTTATATACGATAGGTTTTTGTGCAATCTTGCAGACGAGCAACTACACGCTTTACTCAACGATATTTCAGATGAAGTCTTCACCCAAAAAAGTTTTAAATTTAACAGAGTCAAGCAAAAACT
This sequence comes from Orchestes rusci, assembly GCA_958502075.1. Taxonomy (NCBI): domain Eukaryota; kingdom Metazoa; phylum Arthropoda; class Insecta; order Coleoptera; family Curculionidae; genus Orchestes; species Orchestes rusci. The sequence continues at coordinate 16,007,743 of OY293313.1, read as the reverse complement.
TAACTTTCTTATTAACCAAAAAAATGCATCAAAAAGAAACAGATTGCAGGGTTCAAGAAAATATTCAGATTTTCAATTCTATGACAGAGTTAAAAAAAATTCCAAAACAGTGTTCGACGCGGATGAGCTAGATCTTCTTCGTTTAGGACTAAAACACTGTATTCAAATCCCCCACTCCGAGAATGATATCCTGGAATTTGCTATTGAACTTGATGTAATTATTGAACAATTAGCCATCGACTATAACATAAAAAAGTCACTTCGTAATGACATATATAACATCCTCTACTACACAAAAAAGAATATACCGAGATTTAATGCCTCTGTCTCATCTTTTTATATAAAAACCTTGAAAAGAATTAAACACAAGATTTTACAGGAAGATTTAATCGTCACAAAGGCTGACAAGGGAAACTGTTTGGTGATTCTTGACAAGATGGTGTACATATCTAAGGTTGAGACCTTCCTAATCAACAATGACTTTAAACCTTTACCTAACAATCCTCATAAGACCTTTATTAACAAAACTAACAGATTCTTAAAACATTTCAGTTCTTTTTTAGAGGAACACGGTGCTCCTAGAGTTCTTATCTCTAGTAATCCCACACTACCTCGCCTCTACGGACTACCCAAAACTCATAAAGAAGACGTTCCCATCAGACCAGTAGTCAGTTTTACCAACACCCCAGTCTCAAAACTCTCTTCTTTTACCCTTAACCTAATCAAGAACTCAACAGACTTTAAACCGAAATTCAGCATAAAAAACTCTTTGGATCTGGCAACTACCTTGAAAAGTCTTGCCTTACCACCTAATTTTCTTATGGTATCCTTTGATGTAACAAACCTCTTCACCACTGTCCCAAAATCGGAAACTGTAACAATCGTCGGCGATTTACTTAGATCCAAGAATGTTGCTGAGGATCAAATTGTTAATGTTTTATCCCTTCTAAATCATTGCCTTTCACAGAATTATTTTTCATTCAATAGCGAATACTATCAACAGCCCGACGGTCTCGCCATGGGCAGTTGCTTATCTCCTTTTCTGGCTGACTTGTTCATGGATTCTCTGGAAAACAGTTTCATTTGTTCGGGCAACAACCCCGAAATCTTGCACTGGTTCAGGTACGTTGATGATTGTCTTTGTTTTTTGAATTGTGATACACTAGGAGCAGAACAATTACTAAACAAACTCAACAATATCCATCCCAATATATCGTTCACTTTGGAGACAGAAATCAATGATTCCATTAACTTCCTGGACCTTTCTATCACCAAGACTCCAAATTCTCTCGATTTTTCGATCTACAGGAAACCGACACAGACGGATCACACTATTTCCAACCTCTCAAATCATCCATATCAACACAAGATGGCGGCTTTTCATTGTTACGTCAACAGAATTTTAAAATTGCCTCTTTCTAATTACAATTTCCAAAAAGAAAAACTGGTTCTGAAACAGATCGCTTACAATAATGGCTATGATCCTAATATGATAGATACTATGATTAATAAATCCAAATTTAAAATACGACGATCCGAAAATTTCCTCACCCAATCTACATCCCCTAAAAAGTATGTGGCAATCCCCTTTCTTGATAGACAAACCAATCAAAAGATATCAGGTTGTTTCCGCCAATCAGTCATGAATCTTAAAATCTCCGTTAAAACTAAAAATAACCTGTCCATGAACCTGACTAATTCCAAGGACAAAATTGATAAATTATCCAAAAGCGGCATTTACAAACTCAATTGCGACACTTGCAATGTCACTTACATTGGACGCACTTGTAGACCCCTCAGAACACGTATCCAAGAACACCTTACAAGAACCACGTCAATTTTCGGTGATCACTTAAAGTCTTGGAATCACAATTTTAGCCCTCAGCGAAATTCCAGGATTATCCACAATATTTCTTCAAAAAATTTCAATCGCTTAGACTTCATGGAAGATTTAGAGATTAACAGAGAGTTGACTGATAACGATTTGTACTTAAACACAAAAGTGAATTTGAACAGATCCTTTTTTCCACTACACAGACGACTTCTCCATTAAATCCCAATGCTTTTCCGATTTCCCACTTTCTTTCTATTGAAACCCTTCCCCTTCCCCTCCCCCTAATTATTTTCAAATCGGCCGCCTTTAGACTGTCATATCAACAAAATAACAACAAGCTTCACCTTATCTCTTATCTGTAACCTTGTAAGGTCAGACGCAGAGGAGCACAGAGTGATGTGGTTGCTCGGAAAATTGATTTTCGGGGACACTAACTACCCCTTTTCTTTGTTTTTTGTAACTTGTGTAAGATTTTGTGAAGTTTTATACAATTTACCTGTTTGTACACCGTCGATGTGCCTGTCTTATGTGATTAATTCGATTGTGATCCTGACAAGAGTGAGTAAACTTTCGTTTTAATTAAATTCATTTTCTTTTTTACACTTCTATTGCTTCTTATGATAATGCTCAATTTTCTCAAAATACAATCTCAGTTTTCAGTTCGTTTCTCGCTCTTTCAGAAAGCACTGATGATGGCCTAAGGCCGAAAGCGCTCTGCATTTATAAAATATACTTTTGCACGGAATACACCGTCTCCCTTTTTCTTCATCTAAAATAAAAACCTTTAAAACTGATGATCTCATCACTTTTAATTTGTTTTCCCAAATGAGATTTTTTCATTCAATTTTCTTGACTTCATCCAAGTCCCAATTTATAACAGAAATCCCAATAGGGGTCATTCCACATATACGGGACAATTCAAGTAACCAGGCAATATCAACCTTATTTCTGTATAAATCAGTCTCAAACTATATTTTTTATAATGTTTATAATGTTCTGTATGCTGGCCAATAGTTATTAACTTCAATAAAATATATTATCTATAATTTTTCCTTATATATATGCCTAAAATGTCAACTCCGAGGCTGTCACCAAGCCTATTTTGTTCTATAACAGTTTTACTGTATGTAAAACAATAACCCATACAATAACCAAAATATGACTTCTCAATGTACCAAAAGTAATTCAATCAACAGTTCCAGAATATTTTAAGTAAGTTTAAAAAAGTTTAAGAAAAGTGCATATTTCATTTTGCAACCCAAATTGGCAGTCAACTCCGAGGCAATACCTTAAAACGTTGAAATTACACTAGACATGTCCCCCCACTCTCTTAAGTCAAAGAATTCGAGGTTTTTTTTTCAGTTGCTCGAGATCCACTGAATAGTTCGCACGCTGTTTTATTGAATTGTGTGCAGTGAGTCGAGTTCTATCACAAAAGGTAAGCGTATGTTTTTGCTATGTCAACTCCAAATCTCAAATTTAACGCATTTTTGAAAGTTTTTTTAGTCGATCAAATATTAGTTTGATTATCGGTATGTTTTTTTGTAGAGATGAGGAATATTGCTATCTACTGTTTTTATATCATTTACAGCTTAAACGTCAACTCCGAGGCAATCAACTCCGAAGCCACATTATTAATTTTTGGAGTGTGATGACGCAAGTAGACTTTGTCCAGGAAAAAATCCATACCTGTTGTTAAAATATATGTATTAAACATTCGAATGAATTTTAATTCTCATTATTGAGAGATGTTTAAAAACTCCGGGAGACGACAGTCAACTCCGAAGCACATAATGATTTTTGAAATTCCAGTTCAAGCTATGCTTTTTTCGTGAATATAATTTATATTTATTTATTGACAATCGAAATTGAATCTTCTAATCCACTTTTAGTTCAGAAAATGTGCCTACCAATTCAATAGTGTTAACTCCGATGTCAACTCCGAAGCAATGTCATTTTTTTAAATGTAAAATTTTCAATAAATATTTGAGATTGATCGCGTCTAACCCTATATAAGGATGAATAACTACCAATACTACTAATCAAATATGTTTTTAAAACATTTCATATTTTTTTTTATTTTTTTCTGGTTTCTTTGAAATTGTCCCGTATATGTGGAATGACCCATAGAAGAAGGTTTGTGTTTTTATCAACTAGGTATATAAGAAATTATTTTAATTATTTTTGTTTTTCCTTTTCCTTGAGTCGTCAAACGATGCGTTTTCCAAAGTTTGTACATCGAGTTGTACATATTTGTAATAATTTCAAAGTAGATAATGAGTTTGAGAATTATACAATATTGTCAATTTATCAATGGGCATTCCTCGGGGCACTCCTTACAAAATCATTTAATCAACCACTTGTTTCTACTAAAATATATTTTTTTGTGTTGTAAAAAGTGATGTTTTTATTTATCATCAGGTGGATGGAATTGTTATTCTTGCTGTATTAGACTAGGTATACAGTATATAATAACCACTCACTTTCATGAAATCAAAGCCCAAGAAAAGAGGAAAAGCAAATATAGGTACGAATGGTTCAAGAATAAAAGTTGATACCTACACCAAATATTGAATTTACAAGAAAAACCTCTTGGCTAATGTTTGCTAAACGTCATATCAGGCTTGCGGATTTTACTGATCCATATAGTTGCTCATTTTTCATTAAAACTTGCAAGCAAATCTCAAAACAAATCTCGCAACATAAATTCCAAAATTGTTATTTATATATTTTTCTGGGTTATTTTGTGACGTTGTCAAAAGTATAACCAGGGATTAACGATCCTTGCAGCGAATTATTTGGTGCATATGTTACAGTAAATGTTAGAAATTCAGTGAAAGCTAGCGTTTTCTAGTTGATGCTAGCAATTACTTGATCCGTTAGGAAAAGTTAAATTTTGAAGAATATTGTACACTTTTACTAGTGAATGTTGGAGAAACTTTATCAAATCAACATTTACTGAAACCAGTTAGGAAAAGTACTTTTTAAAACTTATTTCCGCCATTTTACTAACCCAAGGTGCACGGGGCACTAAATGATGTCGCTCACGCGACATCAAAATTTTTGCCAAACCCAAACTAACCCAGACTTACCCCTACTGAGAATACTTAAGTATTTTCTATAATACGGTATCTGAACAATGTTCACATTGTACACTTGCGATTCATATAACTCTCGTATTTTCCCGAGCGTCTAATCTGTCGGCGAATTCCAACTCGGACCAAAAAGGATATTTATAATTACGATAATAATTTTCAGTGTAGCAGCTTTCACTAGAAAAGTTACGTGAATGCTAACAATTACTAGTAAAAGTATGATGAAGTCGATCGAATTCAACTTTCACTAGCTAAATGTTTCCAAATCAGGAAAAGCTCACTTTTCCTAGTAACAGTTAGCTTTTACTGATTACCAGGTTTTACTGTGACACATACAAAACACCGCTTAATCTAACTTTGAAAATTAATCGAGATTGGCTAAGCTCACGTACGGTGAATATAGCTGATAGATACCTAACGAGTGTTCAATAAAAAAAATACGATCAAGTCACCTCTGAATTTCTTTTTCTGTCATGAACGTAGGTCGTGGCTAGTTTGTATGGTTTGGCATCTTGGCATCTGTGACGGTTAGAAAGTGGATGTCATGTCATAATTGCGATGTTAGCCAGGACATACGTTTTTTAAAACAATTGCAATCCATAGGTGACTTGATCGTATTTTTTATTGAACACTTTTTACTACTGATTATGGTCTGCCACCACCACTGATGACAGCAGGTGGACAGTTGTGTGATTGTCTGATTCTTATGTCAAATTGTTTTCGAAAGAAAAGCTGTTGATAATTCTCGATTTGTGTATAATTTTATCTTAAATCCAACATCTGTCTTTATAAAATGGCAGGATAATAGGTATTCTTTATTTCAGATTGTATTTACCAACATTTATAAAATAAAACAAAAATAAACAGACAATTTGACAAAAATATGTATAGGTACCGAGGATTCATCATAAGATTCCTAAGGTACATCGTAGTTCAACTTTATTGATTTGTTTTTATTATTTAATGAACTCCCCTTTTCAATAAAGAAGGCTCTGCAAATCATGGCCGCCAAACACCAAAGAGGAAATGATCGCCTGAGCCTGAACTGAACTTCTCAAATGATGCTACACGGACTACGGAGTATACACAACACAAACTACGTATAATCCACAATTTAAACACACAAACCGAAATAAATGTATCGTTTCAAGTAAATGATCAATTTCCACTGGAAATGCGTTCCATGCAAAACGAAAACAATAACAAAGTGAACTGCTGGAAACTGTGAAAGAGGGCAGACACAGACAGCCAGAGGCAGGGCTGACAGAGCGGCAAATTCAAAATATTTTTAGTCATTTTTATGCCAGTTGCCGTATCTGTTAAGATTCACGGATCTCACAACTTTTTCGTAGACTAAATGATCGGCGCAGATATTACTTGCCGTATTAGGCAAGTAGGAGTAATACCGATGCCAGAAGCTGTAAGACGATGCCAACAATCGGCCGATAGTTTGCAGACGGAAGATGTTTGCTGGGCCCGGATGCATTTAAACATTCCTCACAGTCAACGGACGATTAGACAAAATAAATCAATTTCATTGGTTGATTCAAGTACAGCGCCAAACGCAGACCGGCTTCCGGCTTTTGCTGTGGCTGTGAATACCATGCCATTTTGCACTATTCAGTACATCGTACATCTTTTGATGCGGCATTGCGGAAATAATAATAATTACTATTATTGCGTAGCTTCGATTATCACTTACACAATAATTTGAATATAATCGGAAGATTTCATTTTATTTTAATAATTAACACATAAACTGCACATTGCAAAAAAATTATAATTTGCAAACTTAAGGATGAGAAACTTGATACTTAGTACAATTTTTCCGAGGTTGTTAGTACGTCTGTAAATAATTGTCTGCGGCAAACATGCAACAAGTTTTTGTATTATTTAGATCAGATGATCAGATGTTTTTTGGTTGTGTTTTCAATTGTAATTATCGGAATTATGAGCGTTTTCATGAGTGAAATAACCAGTGATTTACTACCTCGATCATTCAAAAATAAAATTGTGCCATCTGATGGTTCTAAACACACGACGATTATCACAAGAAGTAATATAAAAACGTTTGATGAAATAAACGAATGGGTGAGAGAATTTGGAAAAAGATCAGGAACCCACTGGAATGTTCGTGGTTCAAATCCTAATGGAATAAATATTATATGCTCGTAAGTTTGCCGTCTCATGATTGATGATTATTGAAGTGGATACTTTTATCTCTTAGGAAAAAAATTGTGTGCCATCATAGCTCATTTATGAAAGTAAAAAATAACAGCAATAAACGAGGTCTATCAAAAAATGCTGATTGTTGTGAATCTATTTTGGTCAAGATAAAGAAGAACACTAAAAATGTACGCTACAAGGATCTCTATGCAAGGGTGATAACAATTTTATTTCATTCATATAAAAATGTATTTAAATCCCAAATTTCAGGAGGGATTATTTGCATCTATGGCGATGAAAATTGAGCACAGCCACAGTTTGAGTACTGCTGAGACTTTACGGTTTCTGGTTTCTGATGACGCTGTAAAAAGCAAATTTCTTGAGTGCTTTAATGATGGGATGGGCATAGCTGCGTCTCATAAGCATCACCAAAGCAAATTAGAATTAATTTCCGAAGATTTCGAAAAAGATTTAGCAAATGGAATTGAAGGCCCACAACCTGTGTCGCCCACCCCTGCAACCCAGCCACCACCACGACGCAGAGGTGCCCCCACAGCCGGACAACTGCGCTGGATCGAATGGATCCGGGGTGTCCAGGACCTGGATGACCTGGAGGCTGCATACAGCAGAATTATTGAAGAGGTAAGGGACAAAATTAATCTAAACCAGAGACCCCATGCCCCGAGACCACCACGCCGCCCACCACCGCCTGGGCCCCTCAGATATGATGCTGGAGAGGCCTCGACAATCCAGAAGCTGTACAGGCTAAACCGGCCCAAAGCATACCGCCAAATAACACAAAATGGCGACGACTCATACTGCGACATTCCGGACCAGACGCTGTTGGAACACTTTACGGCCACGCACGCCAGGGTTGACCTGGAGGGCCCAGAACATGGGGTTCCGCTGCCGTCGGCTCAGCTCAGAAGAGGTGGAGGCGCGACTGAAGCGGGCCAAGAACACGTCACCAGGCCAGGATGGACTGAGATACCTCCACCTGAAGAGGTATGATCCCGGGTGCAGAATGACCAGTGCTCTTTTTAACAGGGTGCTGGAGCTGCGTAGGGTTCCCGCTGCCTGGAAGTCCTCTGTGACGGTCCTCATACACAAGAAGGGTGACAGTATGGACACATCCAATTGGCCCATCTCTCTCTGTGGCTGCGTCTACAAGCTTTTTGCCTCCTGCCTGGCACACAGGGCGTCACACCACCACCTCATCTCGCCTCAGCAAAAGGGGTTCGGCCAGTTCGAGGGATGCCTAGAGCACAATTTTGTGCTCCAAAGCCTGCTGGGCGAGTCAAGACGGAAGAACAAGACTCTGGTTGTGGCCTGGCTGGACATGCTGGGCACCCTGCAGACGATGGGCGTGGCGCCTGATCTGGTGGCCATCATCGGAGACCTGTATGATGGCTGTATGTCGACCATCCGGACGGTCAATGGTGAGACTCCCCCGTTCAATATCGGCGCTGGGGTGAGACAGGGCTGCCCACTGAGCCCCATTATTTTCAACCTGGCTTTGGAGCCGGTCTTGAGGGCGGCCATTGCGGCTGGCACAGGCGTGGGAGTCACCAGACCCCCATACTGGCATTCGCAGACGACCTGGTCCTGATGTCCAGGGAACCCGTGGACATGCAAAGCCTCCTGGATGTCGTTGGCGACACTGCGGGGAGATGCGGCCTGACTTTCAAGCCAACATAGTGTGCCTCCCTCCACCTCGACTGCAAGCACCGCCACCACTGCAGAGACACGCTCTTCCGGCTGCAGGGCGGACAGCTGCCGGCAATGGCCGAAGGTGAGACTTATCAACACTCAGGCATACCCACAGGCTACCAGGTCAGCCAGTCCCCGGAGGCCACGGTCGGGAGGATGTCAAACCAGCTGGAACGGGTCCACGCCTCCCTCCTGGCACCCTGGCAAAAGATGGATGTGGTGCGAACATTCATCATCCCACAGCTGTCATTCGTGCTACGTGGCTGCCATGTGCCCAAAACGTCAGTGAGGCAGTTGGTCAAGGCTATCACCAGGCACTGCAAGGCCTGATTGCACCTGCCGCGGCGAGCAAGCGCGGAGGTGGTATGGATGCATGGCAATAGGGGTGGTGCGGGAATCCCCCAACTGGCCGACCTGGTAGACATCGCCTCAGCTCAGTGAGGTGGTGGCCAGACGTATTGGTCGCCCTCCAACGGCGGATGACAGAGCTCGCTACCTCTCTGGTGACCTGAGGGGCGAGTTTGGTCGTGACGGACGTGACATTGCATCCCTCTGGACCAGAGCCAGAAACTCATCCAGATGCCTTGGGAGGAGGATGGCCCTGGAATGGTCGACTGAAGATGGGGTCCCCCGTGTTTCTGTTGGTCCACCGAGGCGTCACGCTGCCATGCGTGTGGGACTGGAGTCCGCCCTCAAGCAAGCCATTGGGGACACCTACCTGGCCAGACAGATTCTGTGACTGGCGCTTCATATGGAGGGCCAGACTTAATTGCCTGCCAGTCAATGGGGCCAGGCGATGGGGCGACGACGGCGATAAGCGTTGCAGAAGGTGTGGAGCTGAGTCGGAGACCCTCCCTCATGTCCTGAACCAGTGTCGGGTCCACTCTGCGGCCTGGCAGAGGCGGCATTCAAGACCGCTTGGTGAAGGCCATACCAGCGCACATGAGAGACGTGACGATCAACAGGATGTTGCCTGAGTCCCCAACCAATTTGAGGCCGGACGTCGTGATTCGGAAGGGTGATGCAATTATACTAATCGACATATGCATTCCCTTTGAATTCGGCCCAGAGGCATTCCAGCGTGCCGGACAAGCCAAGACTGACAAGTACGCTGCCCTTCAGGAGGAGCTGGAGGGGCGTGGCCACCAGGTCACTGTCTTTCCGTTCGTGGGGGGGGCATTGGGTTCCTGGGACCTCCACAGTGAGCGGGTGATTGGGGCCTGCGGAATCTCGGACCAATACGCGCGCCTGATGCGAAAGTTGATGTGCAGTGATGCCATCAGATGATGAAGGGACATTTATGTTGAGCATGTCACGGGAGTTAGGCAATACGTATGAGAAGAGGCTGTGAGCGTTATATTCGTCTTTTTTTTATCTTTTATACTTTTCTACTATTTGTACGTTATTATCTGTATTAGTCTTTTTTTACTATTTATCATTGTATTTTACTATCTACTATCTACTCATTTACTCTTATCTGTGATATTTCTACACCATCTATACTTACCAACTAGTTTAGTCACATCTGCAGGAGAAATTTTACCTAAGTAAATATCAAGAATACCACCAACTGTAAAAATTGTAAAAACATTTATTCAATGAATATTTCAATCTGTTCTTATCAGCTTAATATCTGAAAATGTTTTAAACAATGATAAAATAATGGGTTAGTTTATATCAATAGGTAAAGCTTTGTCCTTAGATACTAAATTGTTATTATAGAGTATAGCGATACCTCACCTCCATTTTTGTTCAACGCTGTTGTATGGTTTGCTTGACTATTTGAGTGTTAGAGTAAACTGTTTTGAAGACCTACATTCCTACAACACCAGGAACTGTCTTGATTTTGCATTGATTGACAAGTGTAACACAGATGAAATGCTTAATTCCCTACTATATAAAGGACTACTGGAATTTAACTCCCTACCAAATGTGATCAAGAATTGTGATAATTTTAGGCATTTTAAGGAACTAGTGAGAGCGCATGTATTCATCTGATTTTATTTTTTACACATATTTGTATACATTTTTGTCTGTATGATTTGTTTATATTCACTGTTAACTTTATAGCTTCTATGCTTAATAAAGGATATTATTATTATTATAATTATTATTATTATTAAAATTCTAGGCAGATTTGATGTATGATGTCCTATACCCAAGTATAAGCGTTTTTGAAACATGTATTTGAGTTTTTATGTGAAAAATTACGTTTGTAGGAACCTATTCAAATGTACATTTTTGCTATAAGAAAGCCTTTATTATTTAAATTCTATTGGATTTCTTGTTGAAATGGACCTACGTACTTTAAAAGATTTTTCACCATATTTTGATAACTAACTAGGTCAAAATGATATCAAGAAAACTGCCAAAAATATATTTTTTCAATGAAAACCCCCAATTTTTATCATTTTATGATATTGAGCATTGTAAATAAAGGTGGGTTTGTAAAAGATGGTCAATTCCAAAAATTCTTATTTTTATTTAATTTATTTTTTTAATTTTTGAAATGGACAATCTTTTACAAACTCATCTTTATGATGAAAGTTCACTTTCATTTTTGATCTCATTTTTGGGCCACTCTGTAATAATAGTTATCAAGATATTGTGAAAAATCGTTTAAAGTAGGTCCCTTACAACAAGAAATCCAATACGAATTGAACAACGAAGGCTTTTCTATACGAAGGAGACTACAAACGTCATTTTTGACATGAATACTCGGATATTTCAAACAGGCTCATACTGAGGTATCACAAATGTAATAATATATTGGGTGTTCCATTTGAAACATGCGAGTTGATACCTTCTTCCGGTATAACCGGAAGTCGCGCAACGACACTATTATTTTATTTTATTTTCAGAATCTCAATCGCTTTATTTCCGAGATATTCTAATGGGCCACTTTTTTGGCGCACCCTATACAGTGTGCCACAGATTCCAGTGCATGCATGAGGATCTCAGTTATTACAAGAGATACAGGGTCGATTAAATGGATGCAAAGTTGCTAATTTTTATGCTCAACAAAATGCCATTTTGAAATTTGAAAAATTCCGACTACTTCCGAAGATATTCTAATAAAACCAAAATTTCGCAAAAACGTGTTTACAATTTCCTGCGTTTGTTCGAGAAGACATTAAAAATAAATTACACTTTGTCATTGCCACTTTTTCTCCTCTACAAGATGGTGGTATCAAATTGAAACCCTGACGTTTCGTCTTCGAGCTGTCATCATCAACTTTATTTTTTTAAATACGGACCTGGATTTTTTACTTTATTTTTAGTTATCTTTTGACTTCTTTGAGGCATTGAGGTGATTAGATGAGGGTGTAGAGTAATGGGTTGCCTTAGCAGCCTAAATATTTTCAATTATTATTCACCTATTATTGTTATTTTTAATATTTTCTTCGCAGAAAGTGATTCGGTTTTTTATATGTAATTTTTTAATTTTCCATGTCATTTGTAGATTAAATTTAATTTTATTAAATGTATCGTTATTGAATGTTATTTTGATTTTGGTTCAGTCAATTTAGTCAATTAGTTTTGTTTAGGTAACGTGTCGAATAAAGATGGATTTATGGACCAAAGTATGTGTTAGCGATTAGGGAGACAAGGGTTGCCTAACTAATTTTCTCTGGTATTATTTTTTAGATGAGTATTTTTTTCGACGGTTGCGATACCTCAATGCCTCAAGGACGTCAAAAGATAACTAAAAATAAAGTACAAAATCCAGGTTCGTATTTAAAAAAATGAACTTGATGGTGGCCGCTCAAAGACGAAACGTCAGATTTTTATTTTGATACCGCCATATTGTAGAGGAGAAAAAGTGGCAATGTGGCAATTCATTTAGAAATATCTCTTCAAATAAACTCAGGAAATAACGATAACGCTTTTCCGAAATCTCGATTTTTTCCGATTATCTTCGGAAGTAGAGGGAATTTTTGAATTTTCAAAATGACATTTTGTTGAGCATAAGAATGCGCAACTTTGCATCCATTGAGACGACCCTGTATCTCTTATACTAACTGAGATCCCCATGCATGCACTCGAATCTGTGGCACCCTGCATATACCTACGTATCAAATTTTGTAGACGCAGCTTGAGTCGTTTTGAATATATTCACGAGTTAGAGTATACTTTTTTTTACTGAAGATGCATTCCGTTAAAAATAACAAAATACAATTTGTACGGCAGAGCCAAGAAAACTGGCAACAGTGCCGTATACCCAAAAACCCACGAGCACAAAATTTTCTAAACGCTGCTCAAGCAGTTTTGTAGATATTCAAGAGTTGCAATTCTTTTCACCAACCCTGGTATGCTAGGTATGTATTTCATAAAAACACCGATATCGTTGATTGAATAAGTTACAGGAAGATGCCTAACCATATGGGAAATAAAGTGACCGTTGAAAGTATTCCCCGTTAGGAGCCGCTAGTCTTGCCCATCTGTATTCCAAAACATTTGTGGGTCTTCTGCGGGCGAGCAAAGTAGACACACTCGTAATATAGTATTTTATTCACAATATGTACAAGTAATTAGCGAATTTGGGTCGGATAATAATTAATCGCGTGTCGATCGATTCGAAGCGGGAATCAGCTGGCGTCTTGTCGTCTGTCACTTCCCGTCAGTCTTGTCGCATCATCCAGCGGTGTTGCCAACCCATCTGGGGCGTGTGGCTACACGGGAATGCGCCACAGGGTTCCCCCTCAGTGAAGGACCCATCGGTCTCGAACGGTTCTGTTGGCAGACATTCAGCTGGAGTCGGTTAGCGTAGGAGTGCTCCTCCACTACTTGGTAGGATGCTGGGACATAGGCTGGCTTGAGTCTGTCCTTGGAAATTCGTTGAGGTACATTCTTCACGTCTACAGTCAGGAATTTCTCATGGCGGCCCAACACTTTGTAAGGGCCGGTATACGGGGGCGTTAACGGGGGTTTCACTTGATCAGCACGGATGAAAACATGTGTTGCTGATTGCAGGTCTGGATGAACGTAGGCGGTGCGGGCAGAGTGGTTACTCGTTGGTGAAGGTCGTAACGCTCCCATGGCTTCCCGTAGTCGTTGCACAAATCCATGTTTGTCAGGTGGTGCAGCACTGGGGGCAAGAAGTTGTCCAGGTAGACGAGGCGGTGTACCATACACTAGCTCGGAGGCAGTGCATGAAATGTCTCGCTTGAAGGTGTTTCGCAGACTCAGCATTACCAGGGGAAGGGCTTCGACCCATGATACCACATCAGCTGCGATAAGGGCGGCTTTCAAGGTACGGTGGAAGCGTTTTATACACCCATTCGACTGCGGATGGTAGGCTATGGTCTTGATATGTTGTACCCCTAACATTGCGTTGAGCTGACGAAACAACTGGCTCTCAAATTGTCTGCCTCGGACTGAGGTTGTCGTCGCTGGCACACCAAACCGGGATACCCATGCTTCCAAGATCTTCTGTGCTACTACGTCTGCTGTTACCTCGGAGATAGGTATAGCCTCAGGCCACCTTGAAAATCGGTCGATGATCGTAAGCAGGTAGCGGAAGTTGTGGCTGGGTGGGAGCGGTCCGACGATGTCGATGTGTATATGCTCAAATCGGCCATCAGGCATTTCCAGAGGTGCGATTGGTGTAACCGTGTGACGACCAACTTTGGCACGTTGACATTGGAGACACTCCCGGGACGCGTATTGGCATTCCTTACTACGCTACAGAGCATAGATGAGCTGTATCGCAGTAAAGTATGGCTGGGCTGGGCGCACAATTTGTTCAGCCATTGTTTACTACGATACAGACCAGATGCGCTGTATGGAAGAAAAGTTTGGTAGGGATGGATTTGTTCACTAAATCCATTAATTATTATCGTTCACTACGATATATAATGGACATTAATTACATACATATACAGGGCTTTTCACTTAAAACTCCGCACGTCAATATCTCGGAAACGAATAGGAATATTTGATTTCTGTAGAAAGTAGTCAATGTATGGGGTCGAGTAGTTATTTTTTACAGTTAAAAAAATTCGACACCTACCAAGAGTAAAGCGTCGCGACGCATCAAAAATATTAATCGATTGCAGGGACTTTGAATGTTTGAAATTACGCGCATGCTAAAGTACATGATATTTATAAACTTTTTTGTTATTTAGTCGAACTCATTTATTCTACTCAGTTTTGAGATATACAGTGTGTCCAATATAAGGATGTCTATCATGGGGATCTTGAAAACCGTGAGAGATACAAGGTCGGTTAAATGGAGGCAAAGTTGCGTATTTTGATGCTTAACAAAATGCCGTTTTAAAAGCCGAGAAATTCCGACTACGTCCGAGATTATCCGAAAAAAACCGAAATTTTTCAAAATTATTTTCATTTTTTTCTGACCACATTTGAAGAGATATTTTGAAATGAATGGAACTTCTTCATTGCCACTTTTTGCCCTTCACAAGATAGCGTTATTAAATTGAAGAACCGACGTTTCGTCTATGAGCAGCCATCATCAACTTTGTTCTTTTAAATACGGTCCTGAATTTTTTATGACGGATTTTGAGAGCCTCTTATGTTCCTAAACCAACAATGTATCGCAATTATTCAAACAAATCATGTTGATGGATTTTTCCATAAGAATTCATGTTTTAGAGAGAGACAAAAAATACATTTTTAATAGGATTAAAAACAACCACCTCTTTTTTAATAAGTGCGATACCTCGTTGGTTTAGGATTTAATATTTTTTCGATGCGTCGCGACGCTTTACTCTTGGTAGGCGTCGAATTTTTTTAACTGTGAAAAATAACTACTCGACCCCATTCATTGACTACTTTTTACAGAAATCAAATATTCCTATTCGTTTCCGAAATATTAACGTGCGGAGTTTTAAGTAAAAAACCCTTTATAAGCATTTTTTTTATAAAGGTGAATTTAGAAATATCCTACTATTATTATATGTGACGATGTGTGAAATGGCTTCACGGAACCATTTTTAATTTCGCAAATTTGAACTGAACAAAGTTTCAACTTTTTTAATTTGAGTACACAGGGTGCTACTCAATGATAGGCCGTGATTCCAAAGACGCATTCCTGAACCAAGGATGCAAGTAGAAAAGGTCTTAAAGGTAAACATATTGTCATTGTGTCTCGAATATAGATATTATGGTTTTCGAGATACAGGTTTAGAAATAAATCGTAAAATTAGCAAAATCGGAAATTTCCCTCCTGCGGTTTTTGTGCAATAGGGGTGGTCCTTTTGAATTGTGCTACAGCATAATAATCATACTCAAATTGTACATGAGAAAACTCTTCATGACTTTACCTCATGATTTTTTTTTTGAATTTAATTATTTCCGGATTTAGCGGCCTGTATTTTATCCCCTAGTCCGATAGAGAATTCTTTCCTGATTTCAAATAGTTAGTTCAGTTTTCTATACATGGAATAACTATTGATTGGCTGGCTGGTCTCTACCAATCAACACCTTCTGTCCAATTTATTATCATTATTCCTTGTATGGAAAAACGTTAATATCTTTATAACCCTTAGAGATAACACCCCCAACACTTTTACATTTGAAATCAAGAAAAAATCCTCTATCTCTATCGAACTAAGGGATGAAATACAGGATGTCCCATTAAAAAAATGAAGAAGCTTGATTTTTTTTTTGACTTATGTTGCTCAATTATTGCTTTTTCTGATAGTTTAGAAAAAGTACTACATTTTGCTAATTTGAACCATTCCCTAGGGTTAATATTAACGAAGATTGCTATTGGCCAAACTATACGAGAACAACTTCTACAATCCACGTCTAATTATTATTATTTTGTTCTGGCAAATTTCAAAAGACCAACCTTTTTGCTCAAAAACCGCAACGGGTTAATTTTCGATTTTGCTAATTTTACACTCAGTAGGCAGTTGCTGACAAATTCTGTAAAAAAACAGCTTTCCCGTTTTTTTTTCACGTAAAAATCTTATTGGATTACTATTGTTTACCAAAATTTACAGCTTTACCACGTTACTTTTCCGTCACATGAAAATTTTACGAATGAGGATAGAGTCAACTTTATAAAAGCAATTCAAACTATCCCTGTATGCCGTAAAAATAAATTGTACTGGCAAAGAATATTCGACTGTCTTGGTAGAATATTCTTTGGTAATGGTTAGTATAGGATAGTTTTATTCTTACGCATAATGATAATGTAAGTGAGTATTTTAATTCGACGCTATTAAATTGAATCCGCATGTTATGGTGTGCTTCTAATAATCCTATACAGAATACAGGGTTTTATTCAATGATGAAACAAAGTTACAAAGACGCGTTCCTGAACCAATTTCAAGATGAACATGTGTCCTGAATAGTCTGGTTTTCAAGATACAATGTGTTTTTTAACCACATGAAAAATCATAGGGTGTCAAGGAGAGTCAAAAACATTATGTTAATAACAACAAATATAACAACGAGCAAAGTGGACTCGATTCACTAATCATAAATCCGATTCTTTTCTTAACCTGTATCTCGAAAACCAGAATATTTATATTCAAGACACAATGACATAATGACAATATGTTAACCAATGTTGACCTATAAGACCTTTTCTGCTTTTCTACTTGAATTTGGTTCTGCGTCTTTGGAATTACGGCCTCTCATTGACCAACACCCTGTGAAGACGCAGATTATTGTTGTTGAAACTTTGTTCAGTCAGACGCACACATCGTCTCATGAATAGGGTATAGTAGGATTTTTCTAGATTGACCTTTATAATACCTAGATAATTTTTGTATACATATGTATGTAATCAATTTTCTTTATATATCGTACATAGTGAACGATAATAATTATGAATTGAGTGAACAAATCCATTCCCACCATGATACTACGACAATAGTATCATGCATTCCCACCATATATGTACCTATTTCTTACATGCAGCGCATTTGGTCTGTATCGAAGTAAACAATGGCCGAACAAATTGTGCGCCCAGTCCAGCCATACTTTACTGCGATACAGCTCATGTATGCTCTGTAGCGTAGTAAGGAATGCCAATACGCTCCCGGGACCACTTCTTGACTTCACGGTTCATGTTACGCCATACGAATCGATCTGCAATCAATCGGAGAGTGGCCGCGTGTCCTGGATGGGACTGGTTGTGGAGCTTCAGAAACACCTTCTTTTTAAAGGCAGCCGGAACGTAAACTCGCACACGCCCATCTTGAACATCGCAGTATACAGGCCTCTGACCATCCGGCAAGACGATACATTGGAGGTTCAGGGAGCTGCCCGGATCTTGTAGAATCTGCTGCAGACCTTCGTCCGTGGTTTGAGCTTCTGCAAGCTGATCGTAGTCTTCTGTAATAGATGCCATGAGGACATCTATTTCGGGTCGGGAGAGGCAGTCGGCGACAATATTGTCTGCGCCCTTGACATGACGAATATCTGTCGAGAATTGGCCAATAAATTACAACTGGCGAATCTGCCGAGGGGATTGGCGGTCGTGGCGCTGCTGGAAGACGTATGTTAAGGGCTTGTGGTCGGTATAAATGGTGAACGGTCTGGCTTCCACGAAATGGCGGAAATGTTGGATGCCGCAAAATATGGCTAACAGTTCACGGTCGTAGGTACTGTAGTTTCGCTCGGTTCTGGACAGCTTACGGTAGAAGAAAGCGATGGGTTGCAAATGCTCACCAACAAGCTGCCGCAGCACACCACCAATCGCAGTATCGGAGGCGTCGACTGATATGCTCAACTGAGCGTTAGGCACTGGAAACAACAGGTCCGCACAGGTGGCGAGGAGTTCTTTAACCCTGGTGAAAGCACCTGATGCAGCTGGGGTCAAGTTGACTTCCTGTTGTTTCTTCTTCTGCTGTGATAGTGGGTCGGTTAACGGCATGAGTTCGGTTGCAGCGCCTGGAGGCCAACGCCGGCGCCGATAGAAGTTGATCATCCCCATGAAGCGACGCAGCTGTCGGTATGTGGTTGGTTGGGGAAAATCACGTATAGCCTTGACCTTGGATAGAAGAGGTAGTATGCCAACCGGTGAAACTGTAAAACCCAAGAAATTAGCTTCATGGATACGAAATTTAGACTTTTCCTGGTTGATCTGCAGTCCGTTGGCCTGGAGGATCTGGAGTACCGTTTTCAGATGTACCTCGTGTTCCGCCTTTGTCTCTGAGGCCACCAGGATGTCATCGTTGTAGACGTAGACGAAAGGACACTCTCGGAAAGTCTGGGCTGCGTATCGCAGTCCAAAGGGCATCATACGCAAGAACTCATACAGTCCTAAGGGCGTAATCACAGCAGTTTTTGGTACATCTTCGGGGCGGACGGGTATTTGGTAGAAAGCTTTCACCAGATCTATAGTAGAGAAGATCTTCTTACCATGTAACTGGTTCGCAAAGTCTTGTATGTGCGGCACGGGGTAGCGATCGGGCCTGGTGGCGGCATTGAGACGGCCAAAATCACCGCAGGCACGCCACTGGCCGTTGGTTTTCTGGACCATATGGAGTGGACTGGCCCATGGAGACTTTGATGGCTGAATTATGCCTGCCTGCATAAGGTCATTGAACTCGGTGCGTGCTGCCAGGAGACGGTCGGGCGGAAGCCTGCGTGGCTTTGAGAATACCGGAGAACCGTGAGTCTCGATAAAGTGCTGGACTTCGTCTGGCAAGACGATTGGACGATCATAAGGATGGGCGGTGGATAGACCCACTTCCAGGGCCCTGACTCTACGGGACACGCAGGTAATGGCGTTTGGTGCAATTGAACTCACGAGGCGTTTGTTCCGCATATCTACGGCGATGCCATGGTGTGTGAGGAAGTCAGCGCCTAGTATGGCGGTAGTGACATCTGCAACTATAAACGTCCATGTAACCGGTTGACCAAGGCCCAGCTTCAGCGTAAACTGCTTTTGACCATACGTTTTGATGCAGGATCCAGTAGCGGAGTACAGGCATATGGCAGTAGGTTGCGTGGCGGTACACACTTTTCGTGGCAGCACACTCAAATCAGCACCAGTGTCGATGAGAAATTGGAGTTGCAGGCTCTCATCTATGACGAATAGGCGACGTGTGGTGTGGGAGCCGACAGTTGTCGCAGCTACTGCGCCCCCTGATCGTTTTTTGCGAATGTGCATGGTGGTCTGCACTTTTTGGCTTGGGGCCCAAATCTCCTATGGTAGTAGCACTGGCCGTCAGGCGGGAGACTTTTGTTTGTTTGGGCCGGTTGCGATTGGGATTGCTCACTGTGGCCAACTTTTTTGAAAAGTGCACTCACTTGGTCACACAGCTCAGCTACAACTTTCTCCAGGGGCTTCTCCTCAATCGGCATGACTGGGCGGCTAGACGGACGAATGTATTTGTCCGCCTTTTTGGAAAACAAGAATCATACGCTAACATCTACAGTGGATCTGTGCTCAAAGTCATCCTTACGCCAAATTCAATGTAGATGGTATCATATGATTCCGATTTAACAAGCAGAAATTTGACAGTTCCACTTCGAAGTGAAATACAATGTAAACTATGTCACAGCCTGTTCTCAAAACATGATTGTTTAGATTGTAGCAGAGAACTTTTAAAAAAAGATGAAACTCTTGCAAGTTCCAATGAGTGTCTTATTCTTGCTCGAGATTATGGTACAACAGACACAATCAATTATTTAAAAAGACCTTCTGAAATTATGTGCAATGTAACAATATTCATGCTAAATGAATTTTGACAAAAACCAGATTGAATATGGTATCAAGACAAATATCAAGAATCAATTATTATTAAGTTTGGAAAAGAACAAAGTATGTTAATTGGTTAAACGCGTGTAAAATTCACAAGTTCTTTATTATTGATGTTTTAATCAAGATAAAATTATTTAGAGCGGTAAGATGATGAATTGATTATCTTGAAAAACGAAAAATAACCAAAACCACTAAACCCCATCGAAAAATAAATATTTTGTCGTCTTGAGTATGAAAATATTAGAAAAATGATCATTTTGTTATCTCATCTCTGTTATACAATAATTAATATTTTGTATTGTTTTGTGTTTTCTGTTATCAGTGATAGCGTAGAACTTATGTATATATTCTATATGAATTCCGCAAAGGCCTTTTATATACGCTTTACTAAAATTTTGGCACTAATTTATTTGTAATATACCTATGCTACTATATGAAAATTTGAACGTCCATATTTCTGTTTTTCATAATAATATTTTATTGATCCATCTTTAGTTCATCAAAATACAAAATAAAGATGTTTTATTTGTTTTTTTTACATCGGCCAGGATCAGCCCATCTCGAAATGTAAATCCCGAAAATATTCTTGTTCAAATACCCATCATAATTACAAGGTGAGTTATTAGTAATAGTTGACAATAATTTCAGAAGCTCGAAATAATTTTTTATTCATATACACACCGTTTCAAAAGTTGTTAGTTTAGAAGATACAGAGTAGGATATCAAAATTATTCTTTAAATCTCAATTTTTTTCCAAGTGAAATAGTATTTCGGTGTTTCGCGATAAAAATTGATGTGGAAGAATTTTTGATTCGAAAAGAAGGAAGATTACAATTTTTCATGTTTGGATTTACCATGCAAAATATTATAAAATTCCGTTTTTCTCGAAAATGGTTTGGTTTTGTAAAAAAAAATATCGAAGAACTCAAATTTACTATCAGTGTAGCATTTTGGAAATAATGCTACTGTTTTGTTTTGTCTTTTGCAACTTTTTGCTCTGCTTACCTTAGTTCAATCCAGTGAAATTAAATACAGCTCATTTATCATAAACCTTTCTTTAATCATATTAACTTTAAATACAATTGCCATGTAGTCACTAGTCACTAATCACTTTTCACATTGATCATAGGCATCTTGATTAACTTCTTTCTTCCTGTTTTTCGGCACTGGCTGCAAAGAAACCATACATTTAATCTTTTTGCTAAGTCGAAACTGAATCACATCACATAAATAATTATCCAATCTAGAATACCTACCTCATAGTTACGGCCGAGCATGGAACGAATGTCTCTTGATGTCTTCTGTGAATTGAGGGTCTAATTGACTAATTAACAGAACTTTTATGCTCGTTCATTACCATGTTGTTTTGGTTTCTAAAGTGAGGTTAGTGATTCAACTTGGCTGATCTCTACGTCTACATGTTGCCATATTTCCCTGGAGTTGTTCGGAGTAACAAGGTTGCAGAGCGGAAGGCATATTCTTTTCTTTGTTCCGCTTTAATATTCCCTGTTCTTAAGTTGGTACTTGGTCTCGTAGTTGACATTTGATTTCCATTTCCAAGAGGGGATATCAGTACGATTTGGTACGATCCTTCCCATTCTTTCTTTCCGAATCCGACCTCTGACGAGTAACCAGCTGGGTGTTATTGGCACCTGTTCTTGATCAGGAATAATGGCGGCGATGCTGCATATGCATTTTCAGGCCTGTTTGGTTTGTTATAATTAGGCCTTAAGGGCTATGGAGACCTTGTTGGGGGAGTCTTGGTGAGTTGGATTTCTTTGTAACCTTGGGATTTGTGCTGAACCATTGTTCTCCATTTCAGATACCTTTTTTGTGTGGTTTTTTTTACTTAAAGTCACGTTGTTGGATTAAAATAAGACCGACGCTATGTGGTCTCTATTTTCAACTATCTAATTTTAAGAAACTCTCTATGGCTCATAGAGGTAAGGTATTTAAAAATTAATTGGATTGAGTCTGAAAGTGCCATTTCACTTAACAGAGTTTTCCCGGGAAATATTATTCTCACGTTTCGTTGGATCTGTCACCATCATTCATCTGTGGCACCCTTGGAAATAAGCTTCATCAAGCACAGCTGGAATTTTGCCCACTTGATAGCTGAGTATGACTGACACCCCTACCTGTTGATGAGTACCAGTACAAGAGGTGTAACGATGCAGTGAGTTTATCCAACTTTAATTTTCATACATATTTGATTGATTTAATATTCTCAAAATTAATTATATTCTCGATTTATTTTAAACTACTGATTTATCGTTATGTACAACTGTAGGGCAAAGGCCTGACGATTAATTCTCGTTTACCCAACTTGGGTGTTTGCGGCTGAAGATTAATGAATTTTCCCCGGCGCTTTTAATTATTATTAATATTTCGAGGTATGCGTTTATTGCCTTACACTACAGTTTTTTTTTAACGTTTCAAATTGAGTATTTTGTATTCCCAAAGGTACTGTTTCAGCTTGATAACTCTTTCGTCAACTCATTAAGCTAATTTCTTCTTTCATACTTATCAACTTTTTTAATTTTTATTTTGAAATGTAACTAAATACCTAATTCTCGACTTAATTAGATCAAGATCTGGTCTATAAATATTATTAGTTCATAAGATAATCCAACGACACACTCATTTTTTTTGTAAACATTCAAGCCCTCCTCCAAAACTTGGTTTCCCAAATAAACGTTTTTGTTTAACATAAGTATTTTTAGTGGTTGATTTCCCCAAGCACAGTTTGAGAGTCTTTACAACATTTTGCATTTTCTTCATTAAGTCACAGTTAATGAAGTGGCGCCCTGATTTGTTTGGATTGCACGAAAGAACCCATGAACCCAGTTCTCCATTAATTGACTGCCGTAAGTATTAGCGGCCTTTGACAAAAAGGTGGCTATACAAATTTGGCGCCCAACGTGGGGCGAGAGAAATCTTCTGTGCATCTAAATAAACTGCTTCTGAATAAATTAAATTGCTTGGGTGGATCAATCAATGATACTAGATTTTTAAAAGAAAAATTATCACTCAGTCTAAGTCTTTTGAATTTTAAAATCTTGCAATTTTATCAATCTTTTTCACTTTTTATATTTTCTACTTTCAAATAATTAAAAATGGCAGAAACTTTCAGACCAAATCACCTTTTGGATTATGAATTAGAATATGAGTTGAAAATCAGGTCCTATGTCACTACTAGGTCCGTTGCGGATAAGAGAAAAATGCTCAGCACTTTATTGTCTAAAGAGTCCAGCTCCCAAGTCTCTCATATTAGTAGGTCGATAGTTGATCAATTGAGTTTTGATTCGGAAAAGGTTGAAATTGATAAAACTATCAAATCTATCTCTGATATTATTTCGGAATTTGAGGGTACTCCTCAAGACTCAACATTTATGAGAATGAAATCCCGACTATGTCACGTTTCCAATAGAATTCGTAGGTTGTCAGGACTTGAGGACGAAGCACTGTTATATCAACAGGAAGCTATGGCTAGTTGTTTAGCGTTAGAGGGTGATTTATTTGAAAAAGCCTCATCTAAAGAAGCTGATGCAGCTAATATGTCATGTTCCACTTCATTCCAGCGACCTATTATTCATGTCGCAGCAGCAGTTGTAAATTGTTCTGGGAATATTCCCGCTATAGGTGATTGGCAGGTGAAATTTAATGGGGATGGTAGAAACTTATATAACTTTTTGGAAAGAATCTCTGAATTGGCACAATCCAGAAAAGTAAAAGAGGAGGATTTATTTTTGTCTGCAGCTGAACTTTTTGTAGGGGACGCATTCATTTGGTACAAAAGTGTTAAGGGGTCTTTGGAAGACTGGCAATCTCTTGTTTCTCTCTTAAAGAAAGATTTTCTCCACTCGGATATAGAGGATGATTTGTGGGAGCAAATTAAGCACCGTAAGCAAAAGCGCTCGGAATCTGTAGCTGTCTTCATTGCTCACATGCAAAATCTTTTTTCACGCTTATCTAGTAGGCCTGCAGAATTCACCAAAGTCAAGAATATTGAGAGAAATCTTCTTCCTGAGTATATTACCCAGCTTGCTTTAGCCGATATCAACTCTGTAGAGGAGTTATCGAAACTTTGTCGAAAGCTTGAGGAGGCGTCATATTTACGTAATAAAGGTAACGTTACTAACATCACTGAACTTTGTGACTTAGAGATACGATCTTCGGAAAATCCAAACTCCCGTGAGCCATTCAATAATAATCCCTCTACCAGTCAAAATTCACAATCCCGTCCAAACTTTCAGGTGAAGAGAAATTCCAGGTATTCCAATCCGAGTAGGTTTCCTAATAATGGTTCTTCTTTTAATTCTCATTCCTCTCAAAGAAGTGGTAATTCCAGACCTACCCCTAAAGAAATCAAGTGTTGGAATTGCGATATGCCAAATCATTCTTTTCATGATTGCCGGCTAAAGAGAACTTTATTTTGTTTCAAGTGTGGTCACAAAGGAGTCAAGTCCACTTCCTGTCCCAAGTGTCGAAAAAACTGAACTCTGTGCAATTTCGAGGCAATTGCACCAAGTCTCTACAAAAGCCCTCAGCAATATATTTCAGTCCCTCTGATTGGAAACAATGGCTACAGGTTGTGTCTAATTTTTATAAAAAGTCTTTTACTGATGAACTATCACCTCTTTTCATCCAAAAACCCTGTGACAATCGTCCTTATATTTCCGTGAAATTATTTGATACTGACATTTCAGTTTTGTCGGATTCTGGGGCGACAGCTTCTGTAGTAGGTCGAAAGGGTCTTGATATTCTGCAGCGTTTTAATTTTAAAATCTACCCTGCTTCTCTGAAAAGTATAAGTACAGCTGATGGTACCCCTAAATCAGTGGATGGATTGGTAGATCTCCCAATCATTATTGACAATACTTGTCAGGTTGTTACCGCGTTAGTAGTGCCTTCATTACCTCACCATTTTATATTTGGGTGTGACTTTGCTCGTCAGTTTAAACTATCAGTGAATTTTTTGAATAATTCTTGGCAAGTTTCCAGTGGACCAATGAATTCTTCTATAGAGGTACTCAATGGTTTTGCCTTTTCTAATTTTTCAAGTTTATGCTCTTTAGATGACCTTCCAGAACTTCGTAGAAGTCAGGCTGAAAAACTCATTTCTTCTTTTGATCAGATTGATAGTAAAGACCGTATTGGCAGGACTGGTAAATTAACCCTTACAATAGATACCGGTGATGCTAGGCCTTTCCATAAACGTTCTTTTCCTATGTCACCCTACATGTTACAAATTCTCAATAAAGAGATCGATGAGATGTTGAGCTTAGGAGTCATAGAACCGTGTCAAAGCCCATGGTCTTCACCAGTACTTCTTGTCAAAAAATCGAATGGAGAGTTTAGATTGTGTTTTGATGGTCGAGCCCTAAATGAGGAGACCAAGTATGATTCTTATTGTCTTCCTAATATTGACAGAATTTTAACTTCCTTAAGAAATGCTAAATTTATATCTTCCATTGATTTACGAAAGGCTTTTTGGCAAATTCCCTTGGATGAATCTTCGAAAGATAAAACTTCCTTTGATATACCAGGTCGAGGTTCTTTCAGATTTCACGTCGTTCCATTTGGACTATGTAATGCTGCTCAGACCCAGCAAAGGCTAGTCGATGCTATCTTGGTCCCAAATATGAACCTTTTGTGTTCACATATCTTGACGATATTTTGATTTGCAGCCCTGATTTTGATCATCATGTAAAACTTCTTGATGAAGTAAGGAATAAATTGAAGGAGGCTAACTTGACAATCAATTTAAAAAAGTGTGAATTCTTCAAAACCACTTTAAAATTTGTAGGCTATAATGTTGGTTCAAACAGTCTCCGTACAGACCCTGATAAGGTTGCTGCAATGATCAATTATCCTTGTCCTAAAACCGCTACTGAAGTGAAAAGATTCATTGGTCTATGCTCCTGGTACAGACGTTTTATAAAAGACTTTTCCACTCTAGTGTCACCAATAAATGATTTACTGAAAGGCCGTAAGAAATCTCAATCTATAACTTGGACAGAGTCTGCCGAATCTTCTTTTCTTGATATTAAAAAGCTATAAAAAAGTGCCCCTATTTTATCGCAGCCTGATTTTTCTAAACCTTTTGTCATACAGTCTGATGCTAGTAACACTGGTCTTGGTGGTTGCCTCACTCAGGAATTTGATGGTGAGGAAAAGGTCATCGCTTATGCAAGCAGATCACTTTCAAAAACGGAAAGAAACTACTCTGTCATAGAACGGGAATGCCTGGCGGTTTTATTTTGTTTAGAAAGATTCAGAATGTGGATTGAGGGAGCTCCAAAATTCAAAGTTATTACTGATTGTTACTCACTTCTTTGGCTCAATAATTTGAAAAATCCTACTGGAAAGTTAGCTCGTTATGTTGTTCGTTTAAGACAACACCATTTTGATTTTGAACACCGTAAGGGTGTCGATAATGTTATTCCTGATGCCTTATCTCGAATTCACGGTGACGAAAGTACCCCTGGAAATTCTGGTCTACCTAATATCTCTCTTCTTAATCCATTTAATATTGATATCGATCGCATTGATAAGTGGTATGGTGATTTAAGAGAAAAAAATGTTGCCTCCCCAGACAGTTATCCTCAGTGGAAAGTAGAGTCAGAATTTATCTATAAATTTGTTCCACACACTCTTCCTCCAAATCAGAATCTCCCAGAATGAAAATTAGTAGTTCCTTCCCCACAATATGATGAAGTTATCAATCATTGTCACACTCCACCCACATCCGGACATTTTGGCTTTTACAAGACACTCAGCCGGATACAAGAATATTACTATTGGCCCAAAATGAGAAAATACGTTCTTAAATTCATCAAAGCCTGTTTAGTGTGTGGTGCTCAAAAGTCTCCCAATACTGCAAGAATGGGTCTTATGGGTAAAGAAAAAATCATAGATTCCCCTTTTCAATGTATTGCCATCGATTTTGTAGGTCCATTTCCCCGTTCAAAGCGAGGTTATAAGTGGCTTTTTGTCATAGAGGATTGGTTTTCTAAATATACCCTTTTGTATCCACTAAGAGATTCTAAGACACCTCAGGTTGAGAAGATATTGGAGAATAATGTTTTTCTGTGTTTTGGCTGCCCACAAATTCTGATCTGCGACAATGGCCCTCAGTTTATTTCAAAAAGTTTTAACAATCTCTGTAAGAAATATCATATTGAAGTCTGGCATAATGCGGTTTATTCTGCTCAATGTAACTTTGTGGAACGAAATAATCGAACTATAGGTACTGCTATCAGGAGTTATACTACTGATCATTCTGATTGGGACAAAGAGTTATCATCAATTCAATTTGCGATTAATTCATCTAAGAATGAAGTCACTCATTTTACCCCTTCCTATCTTGTTTATGGTAGGCATGTTCCCCTTTCTGGTACTTTCTATTCAGATCCTGATTTGAGGGATAATAAAGATTTGGAAATTACTCCAGGTGATAGGGATTCGTATGCTTCACATTTGAGCCATCTCAAAGATATTTTCGTAGGTGTAAGGAAGAGACTTCATGCCGCTTATGAAAGAAACTCTAAGTCTTACAATCTTAGGAAGAGAGATTTTTCGTTCAAGGTGGGTGACTATGTTTGGAGAAGAAACTACGTTTTGTCAAATGCTGCCAATCAATTTTCTGCGAAATTAGCCCCTAAGTATACGCTGTCAGTTGTTCATAGGAAATTGTCGAATCTAGTTTATGATTTAAAAAATGTTAATGGTTCAAAAGCTGGAAAATGGCATATAAAGGACCTCAAGGCTTATTCTGGTGTCGATGAGGATGCTTCCTGTGATGTGGAAGATTCTGAGTGATTTTGGTTTTTAATCAATGGTTCTTTTTTTGAACTATTTTATTTCTAGTTTATAGTTGGTACAATAAGGAATTTTGGTAATCTTATTGATAGATTAGTCCCTTCATAATATGGATCTAAATTTCCCTGCAACCCTTATTCAATTTCATACCGGTCCCTGAATTGAATAAAATTTCTGAATGTCCCTGAATTGAATAGAATTTCTAAATTTCCCTGAATTATGTAAATAATTTCCCTGTAGGATACAAGCTTTATGATTCCTTTTTTTTGTGATTTGACGGATTTCTAATTTTCTTGCTCAAGGCCCACACTTTTAAGTAACTTACCCAATTGTGACTGATACCCGATTTTGACTTCCCTAATTTGTCCCTTTCAAAAGGCGTATGATACACGTAGATATCAAATCCAAGTATTTTGAATTAGAATTCTTATCGTCAAATCATTACAAACTGCATGAATAGTTTAATAGTTGGTCTTATAGAATTTTTTTTTGTTTCTTTGAAAAATATACTATCGAGATAGTCTATTTTTTTATCTGGACGGGGGTAGTGTAGCATTTTGGAAATAATGCTACTGTTTTGTTTTGTCTTTTGCAACTTTTTGCTCTGCTTACCTTAGTTCAATCCAGTGAAATTAAATACAGCTCATTTATCATAAACCTTTCTTTAATCATATTAACTTTAAATACAATTGCCATGTAGTCACTAGTCACTAATCACTTTTCACATTGATCATAGGCATCTTAATTAACTTCTTTCTTCCTGTTTTTCGGCACTGGCTGCAAAGAAACCATACATTTAATCTTTTTGCTTAGTCGAAACTGAATCACATCACATAAATAATTATCCAATCTAGAATACCTACCTCATAGTTACGGCCGAGCATGGAACGAATGTCTCTTGATGTCTTCTGTGAATTGAGGGTCTAATTGACTAATTAACAGAACTTTTATGCTCGTTCATTACTATGTTGTTTTGGTTTCTAAAGTGAGGTTAGTGATTCCACTTGGCTGATCTCTACGTCTACATGTTGCCATATTTCCCTGGAGTTGTTCGGAGTAACAAGGTTGCAGAGCGGAAGGCATATTCTTTTCTTTGTTCCGCTTTGATATTCCCTGTTCTTAAGTTGGTACTTCGTCTCGTAGTTGACATTCGATTTCCATTTCCAAGAGGGGATATCAGTACGATTTGGTACGATCCTTCCCATTCTTTCTTTCCGAATCCGACCTCTGACGAGTAACCAGCTGGGTGTTATTGGCACCTGTTCTTGATCAGGAATAATGGCGGCGATGCTGCATATGCATTTTCAAGCCTGTTTGGTTTGTTATAATTAGGCCTTAAGGGCTATGGAGACCTTGTTGGGGGAGTCTTGGTGAGTTGGATTTCTTTGTAACCTTGGGATTTGTGCTGAACCATTGTTCTCCATTTCAGATACCTTTTTTGTGTGGTTTTTTTTACTTAAAGTCACGTTGTTGGATTAAAATAAGACCGACGCTATGTCGTCTCTATTTTCAACTATCTAATTTTAAGGAACTCTCTATGGCTCATAGAGGTAAGGTAT
The DNA here is from genome assembly GCA_958502075.1 of Orchestes rusci. Lineage (NCBI taxonomy): Eukaryota > Metazoa > Arthropoda > Insecta > Coleoptera > Curculionidae > Orchestes > Orchestes rusci. The sequence goes on along the minus strand of OY293313.1, from coordinate 15,977,866 downwards.
TTAAAAATTGATTGGATTGAGTCTGAAAGTGCCATTTCACTTAACAGAGTTTTCCCGGGAGATATTATTCTCACGTTTCGTTGGATCTGTCACCATCATACATCTGTGGCACCCTTGGAAATAAGCTACATCAAGCACAGCTGGAATTTTGCCCACTTGATAGCTGAGTATGACTGACACCCCTACCTGTTGTTTCATTGCTTGATGAGTACCAGTACAAGAGGTGTAACGATGCAGTGAGTTTATCCAACTTTAATTTTCATACATATTTGATTGATTTAATATTCTCAAAATTAATTATATTCTCGATTTATTTCTAACTACTGATTTATCGTTATGTACAACTGTAGGGCAAAGGCCTAACGATTAATTCTCGTTTACCCAACTTGGGTGTTTGCGGCTGAAGATTCATGAATTTTCCCCGGCGCTTTTAATTATTATTAATATTTCGAGGTATGCGTTTATTGCCTTACACTACAGTTTTTTTTTAACGTTTCAAATTGAGTATTTTGTATTCCTAAAGGTACTGTTTCAGCTTGATAACTCTTTCATCAACTCATTAAGCTAATTTCTTCTTTCATACTTATCAACTTTTCTAATTTTTATTTTGAAATGTAACTAAATACCTAATTCTCGACTTAATTGGATCAAGATCTCGTCTATAAATATTATTAGTTCATAAGATAATCCAACGACACACTCATTTTTTTTGTAAACATTCAAGCCCTCCTCCAAAACTTGGTTTCCCAAATAAACGTTTTTGTTTAACATAAGTATTTTTAGTGGTTGATTTCCCCAAGCACAGTTTGAGAGTCTTTGCATTTTCTTCATTAAGTCACAGTTAATGAAGTGGCGCCCTGATTTGTTTGGAATGCACGAAAGAACCCATGAACCCAGCTCTCCATTAATTGACTGCCGTAAGTATTAGTGGCCTTTGACAAAAAGGTGGCTATATCAGATTGGTAATAAATCGGCGCACAAAACTTATGTCAAATTGAAGGCACTAGAATACCGCAAGTTGCGCCCTCTACGATATGGACAAAAATAGTATCATATCCCCAAAAGTTGTATTTTCTTGAACTTTGGCCTAATTCCAAAATTACTGACCAAATTCCAAAATTCCGCTTTTATCATACATTAGGTACTTAATTCAAGAGCTTCATCGTTTGGTGTGCACTATACTGGTGAGTGTGATTTAGGAGCACATTTTGTTATGGTGAATAAGGTATCGTTAAGAAAATATATAGTGTTGTAATGTTTGGAAAATTTCGAGTTTTTGTATTTGATTCGAAATGCCAGAAGCGATTTTGTTGAAATTTTCAGAAAGTTTCTCCGAGGTTTTCAAGTATCTTTTTGTTTGAGTCTAACTTTTCCAGGAGCAAACCTAAAGCAACACTAATTCTTAATTTTGAAAAAAAAAGTTTTACGCCACTGAGAATTCACGAAGTGAAAATATTTTTTTTATTTTCCGTTCAATTTTCCAAAAAAGGTTCTTTTTTTTGGTGCATCGTTTTTGAAGTAAAAATAAAAATCATTGTGATGTTGCTAATTTCAGAAGAATTCACTAGTATTAAACCGTTGATTGAATACTTATTCAATCAACGATTAAACACTAAGAATAATGAGAAGTCAATCTTTTTCATAGTTGTTATGAAACGAGTTCACTTTTTTGCTTAAAAAGGAAGAAAACTCTGGAAATCTTGATAGCATGAGACGTTTCGAATCTACACACACAAAATCGAATTCTTCTATTATCATTATTATTTTTAACGAGACGTTTGTGGACATCATGATCACTTACAAAAAGTGATAACTCACCCTACTCGAATTACCCAAATTTCAGTCGATTCTGAAACTGTTTGCGAAATTAAAAAAAAATATATATATTCTCAAAAAGTGGTTTTAGAAAAACAACAGAACTTGCCTAAAAAAATAGATTCTCTGTTCTCTGCATTTGTTTGCGAACCGTTGCTTTTATCAAAAAAGAACGTTTATTACTGTGCATAGAAATGTTGTCTTCATCACGATAAAACCTATAATTTTGCGGATTCTCAGATCCACATTTTTTATGGGACTCGAAACATGTACAATATGTTTGGGTTTTTCTTTTTCAAAAATATTTTTATGAAGATTGGTGATATGGTTTCTCATAATTGTGTCATCGCCATCCAAAACAATTATTTAAAAAGACCTCTCTATACAGGGTATCCCAAAAATATACCGACAAATTAAAAGAGATGGTAGGGAAAATCAAAACAAATATTTTTTGTCCAGTACATACAGGGTGTAACAGAGTAAGTGTTACAACGTGAGACTGTAGATTCTTTATCAAAAAAGAAAAATATTTTTCCATAGAAAAAATTTTCCGCGGACTTTCGATTTCGATATACTACGCCACTGGTTAATTTTTTTAATCGATTTTTCAATAAAATAATCCTAACTAGTGAGTTTTGACACTGTACCAAATCTGATAAAAATATTCCAAGTGGTTTAGAAGTAGTTGAAGAAAAATCTTTTTTTTTTTCATAACTTTGACACCCTGTATATCGAAAACAAAAGCCCGCGGAAAATTTTCGTTGTGGAAAAATCTTTTTCTTTTTTGATAACGAATCTACAGTTTCACGTTGTAACACTTACTCTGTTACACCCTGTATATATTTCCGCAAATAACTCGTTTGGGCTCTAGAGCAAGAAAAAACGCTTTTTTGGTACTTTATTTTGCGCATTAATTAAATCGCTGCTTACTGTGCAGTCTTTTTCCCACCAGTTGTTTGTTTGTTGGTTCCAAACATTTTTGGTCGCAATTTTGTTTATTTTAACGATGCGAACACATTTTTTTATGATCAACATTTTTTTTTTTCATTTTCCTAATCATCATTTGCGAACATATGTTTACTGGACAAAATTTTTGTTTTGATGTCCCATAGGACCCCTTACAGTGGGGATATTTTTGGGACACCCTGTATGCTGTATGTAGTTTTTTTTTAAACAAGTTGTGATGATTATTTAATTGTCTCCTCAATACAAAACTATCTTTAATTTTGAATATTTCTAGTAGGTTTATGTAGAAGAGATTCGTAATATTTTTGGAAAAAAAAATCATTTCGGACAATTGAATTAAACGAAAGTTGGTCTCTATTGAATTTAACCGTTGATTGAATTTTAACACTATACACTACACTATACACAGGAAGACTCAATGAGCAGTATAAGTATCAAATTAACAGATTAACAAAAAAAAAAAAACCAAAACAGTAACATTTTTTTTTTAAATGTGAACAGGGAGGTTTTTGGTCATTCTGATTGAGATTCAGTTGTCAGTTTTTTCCTAAAAAATCCCCTTATACGATTTTCTGATATTTGACTCACTTTGAACCCTCATATTCACCCAAAAGTACGTCCCTGGAACTCTGGAACTGATTTGGTATAATGTTCAAAAAGTGTTTGACGAGACCTAACAAACGAAATAACAAAATGAAAATCGGTTGATAAACAAAAATGTTACAGGGGTTGACACTTCAGAGTGGACACCCTGTATAATCGATAAAAAACTTTCACGCGTTTTATCCGGGAAATCAAGCAATTCCGGAACCAAGTAAGTATTGAGCCTTCATTCTTCTCATCTATCTTAAAAAAAAATACACTCGTCTTGCGAGACTCTACAAAAATCATAAATAATTACCTCTTATAGTAGTCAGTGCATGTCCGCTCAGACTTAAGTACAAATTCATTTACTAGGTGTACCTGATGGGAACACGTGTTATAAAGAGATAAATTAAATCTAAATTAACTTAGGTATTCAACCATCATACAGATGTTATTTATCAAATGATAGATCATCTCTATCTCTTCCCCATATCAATTGAAGATTCACTCAATTTGACAACACTGCTTGTCGCCCAAACCGAATTTCTCATTTCAGTATTTAATGCATGCTCCCCGCAAGCCCCCACTTCTACCCGACATTTGACGGCTTACTAAAAATGCCGTCAAATTCTTGATGGCAGCACTAATCAGTCCATATATTCGTGGGCATCAGCTGTTGTTGACAAAGACGGAGGATGGTATTCGCATTTATTAAAGAAAGATAGGATAGGAACAGTTTTTGTCGCGAGCCACGAAAATTTACACAGACATTAGGTATCTTCATGTACTTATTCAATCAACGCCGATATTTTTCGCAGAAACTGATAGAAAAACAACAAATATACAAAGAACTTGGAAGTACACTAACATTTAATGAAAATCCATTTGCCTTAGTTATAATAACACTGATGTGAACTTAGCAACGAAAAGCCAGCAACGAATTTGACGAAAATTCCCGAACGACCAGTGGCGTCGGCTTCAATTTATTATTATCTCTGAATAACGACAGACAATTTGCTTTATTTCTAAGGCGACATAAAGTACCTATCGATGTATTTTTGGTATAATATTTCATTGACCCATCCCATTTATGGATGGATGTATTTTTTTTTTCGTTGCTGACATTCAAACCCTATTATCTCGGAACCAGAACCTACGATTTGCTTTATTTTTTGGGGCGATATAGAGTACCTATCGGGGTACTTTTAGTATAAATTTTATTGACTTGCAAGGCCCATTTATGGAGATATGATTTTTCAATCTTTTTCGTTGCTAACATTCAATCCCTATTATCTCGGAACTAGGACATAAGATTTGATTTATTTTTTGGGACGATATAGAGAACCTATCGATGTACTTTTGGTATAAATTTCATTGACTTGCAAGGCACAATAATGGAGATACAATTTTTCAATTTTTTTCGTTGCTAACATTCAATCCCTATTATCTCGGAACTAGGACATACGATTTGATTTATTTTTTGGGACGATATAGAGAACCTATCGATGTACTTTTGGTATAAATTTCATTGACTGTCAAGGCCCATTTATGGAGATACAGTTTTTCAATTTTTCTCGTTGGTAACATTCAATCCCTATTATCTTGGAACTAGGACATATGATTTGCTTTATTTTTTGGGACGATATAGAGTACCTATCGATGTAATTTTGGTATAAATTTCATTGACTTGCAAGGCACAATAATAAAAAATTGAAAGATTGTATCTCCATAACTGTATGTCCTAGTTCCGAGATAATAGGGATTGAATGTTAGCAACCAAAAAAAATTGAAAAATTGTATCTCCATAACTGGGCCTTGCAAGTAAATGAAATTCATGCCAAAAGTACATCGATGGGTACTTTATATTGCCTCAAAAAATTAAGCAAATCGTATGTCCTAGTTCCGAGATAATAGGGATTGAATGTTAGCAACGGAAAAAATTGTATCTCCATAACTGGGCCTTCCAAGTCAATGAAATTCATGCCAAAAGAACATGGATGGGTACTTAATATTGCCTCAAAAAATTAAGCAAATCGTATGTCCTAGTTCCGAGATAATAGGGATTGAATGTTAGCAACGAAAAAAATTAAAAAATTGTATCTCCATAACTGGGCCTTGCAAGTCAATGAAATTCATGCCAAAAGTACATCGATGGGTACTTTATATTGCGTCAAAAAATTAAGCAAATCGTATGTCCTAGTTCCGAGATAATAGGGATTGAATGTTAGCACCGGAAAAAATAATTGAAAAATTGTATCTCCATAACTGGGCCTTGCAAGTCATTGAAAAAAGTGTCCCGGATGTTAGTTCATTGGTTTTGAGTCAATTTTCCAAAAAACTCTAATTTGCATATACAGGGTGCCTCAGAAAGTCTGGGCGTGGTCCAACTTTCTTATTTCAAATTAGAACCCTGTTTTTTTATTCGATTTTTATATTCTCGTGATAATTCTAAACATTTCTTATGTAACATACCCTATACCTAATTTTGACGTATAAAAAGATATTGAAAAATATCATAGAAATTGGATAGAAACAAAAAAACATGCAAATATAAAAAAACAATATTTCATCAAACTAAACACAACACTATAACTGCTCGATATGTCCACCGTCCATTTCTAAGCACTTCGTATAATCTCGCTCGATTTTATTTATGCTATTAACAATAAAGTGAGCATTATTTTGATTGGTCTCTTGAATGGCCTCAATAATCCGATTTCTTAAAACTTCTACATTTTCGGTCGGTATTTCATAGATCTTGTTCTTCAGAAAACCCCACAAAAAAGAGTCAAGTGGCGTCAAATCCGGGCTATTTGGCGGCCATCTGATCGGTCCAGTGCGACCAATCCACGTTTGGTATTTCTCATTGAGATAATTCACAACCGGAAAAACGTTGTGTGGTGGAGCTCCGTCCTGATGTCAAATTATTTGATTGTATTGACGGAGTGGTAAGTTTTCCAAATAATTTTCTACCTCGTTCGTCAATAAATTCAAATATTTCTCGCCGTTTAAGCGCCCGTCAATAAAAATTGGCCCAATAATTTTATTCTCCAAGATTCCACACCACACATTTAAGGAACTTCGACCTTGGATCTTAGTCTCCCTCGTTGCTCGGGGGTTTTGAGTTGCTCAAAATCTCACGTTTTTTCGATTATGAATTCCTGCAGTTCTGAAAATGCATTCATCTGACCATAATATATTTTTGAAAAAATTGTGATCTTCCTTTGATATCAACATCTCTTGGCAAAACATAATTCTTTTGTCCTTTTGCTGTTGAGTTAATTTTTGCACTGGCATTATTTTATAGGGATGGTAACCATGTTTTTTTAGGGTATAATAGATTTTGCTAATTGATTTATCGAAAAAGTTTGATGCATCTTTCAAAGCTGCATTTGAATTCTCTAAAAATAAAGATCCTTATTTATTTTGAGCCCTTTTGTAACGAAAATTGCCTCTGAATTACTCTCATTCTATTTACCTACCTGGAAAATACAATAAAATATTTAGTTCTTCCTCCTGATCGACAACGGCTAGCCTTTTTTTTCTTTTTACGGACATTCGCTGCCTAAACCCACGTTCAACATTTTTGAATGTTGTTCGCGTTGGGAGCGCTCGCAATTGAAAGAGTTGCCGATATTCCCTTCTTGCTGCACATGCATTTTTGTCATTTTGATAAAATATTCGAAGAATATCACATTTTTCCTCATCTGTGTAAGGCATTTTTAACGTCTCAGACAACAAATATGTCAGAGATTTAAACAATTACGGTAACCAAGCAACATTGCGAATTATTTATACGTCAAATTTAGGTATGCTACATAAAAAACTTTCCGCGGTCAATATCTGTTTATACGTTAAATTAAGGTATAGGGTATGCTTTACGATCTTGAAAAAGAAGCTTGTGAATCATGTCGAACTTTCAAACATCAAACTTCATACTCAAAACTAACTTTTTGTCACTTACACATTTGTGCACTAGACCATTGATATCTCCAAAACGGTCAATGATGGCCATAGATATTGTTTCATAAACTGACCATTATTTTAAAAAAGAATCCAAATATGAAATAAAAAATGAGGGTTGCCATTTAAAATAAGGAAGTTGGTAACCATAGCTACTTAAAGTGATAGAAAATTGCAACAACATATTATTTGAGAAAAGTAGTTATGGCCGAGAATTTTGGTAGCGTCATCTTTTTGAGAAAAAGAAACGAGAAAAAACAGCGGCAGTGACAAAATATCATTTTTTTTTCGTATATTATCGAAGCGAACTTCGGAGATATTCAAGTAGTAGATTTTTTCAAATTCTAAAATGACATTTTGTTGAGCATAAAAAATGTGCAACTTTGCCATAATTTAACACATTGTGTGCCACGGCGTGATTGGGGAATTTGGCTCCAGGGCCAAACCACAGTTTTCTATTATTTGTGTGTATTTTATTCCAAAATAAAGGTGACTTGGCACTAAATGAAGCTCTAGATGACGAGGAAGACCAAAATCAGGATGAGGACGAAATTCCAGAGACAGCTGGATGGAGTGAATACGTCGGACGACAAAAGACATTTCAGTTTACTGGGCTAAGTGGACTGCAAAAAGAACTCGCCCCCAATATAAGTCCCCTTGATTCATTTTTTTTGCTAGTCAATGATGATGTCATAGATCTGATTCTTGAAGAGACAAATAGGTTCGCAATGCAAACGTTGGCATCAAAGGAACCAAAAAAAATTTCAAAAATCAAAAAATGGATTCCAACTAATCCACAAGAAATAAAGGAGTTCCTGGGGTTGACAATGTGGATGGGCCTCGAACGGTTGAGTGCTTTGCCAGATTATTGGGCATCTAAAGGAATCCATCGACTTGATATTTCCAGATCAGTAATGCCTCGCAATAGATATCAATTGCTCCTGAGCCGACTTCACTTCAACGACAATGAGAAAATTCAGAAAGGAGAACGCGTAGGAAAAATCAAGCCGTTGATCAGCATTCTACAACAAAAATTCCAGTCTTTGTTCTATCCAGATGAAGATATCGTCATCGATGAGACACTTGGCCCATGGAGAGTCCGCCTAATTTTTAGGCAGTGTATTCCGAACAAGGCCCATAAATACGGAATAAAGCTTTTCAAACTATGTTCTGTCGATGGTTACACTTGAGCACAAGAGGTGTATGCTGGAAAATCAGCAACTGGACAGCGCGAAGTAGGCTTGGCAGCAAACGTTTGCTTGAGACTGTGTGAGAAACTACTAAATCAAGGCCGGACACAGTATATAGATTATTTCTTTACAAGCTACGATCTGGCCAAGAAAATGCTTGAATAGATGACTCATGTAGTGGGAACTCTACGTGACAACAAAAAAAAGTTTCCAAAAGAAGTACTCGAGGCAAATCCAAAACAGGGAGAGATGGTATCTCGAGAAGACCAACATGGAATCGTTATCTTGAAGTGGAAAGACACACGGGATTTAAGATTGTTTTCCACAAAGCATGTGCCTGATGTGATGATTCCAGTAAGAAAAGTTAATCCGAAACTGATCAGCCAATACCAAGTACTTCCACCGCCGCTGAACCCCAAGCTTCCACCAGTAGAAGTGAGTCCCCTGAACTCCTTGACATCCTAGACCCTGAGAAAGGTCAAGATATTCCAAGTGCACTCGATGAAGAAGAAACTCCCACAGTACCAAAGAGAAAATGGATGTCACGGGTGAAATTTTCACTACGAGTTACTTTGGTTTTATTGGATCTTTTGTTCGTTTTAAGCAGTTGATTTTCATCCATATATTCATTGTTTACCTTTGATTCGAATTCCATTCTCAACCCTTGCCAATAAGTTCGGTCAGCCTGTTTTGTTCATGGATCATTCATTGCTCTCATCATTTTTCATCTTCAACAATCCATTTCCACCCAATTCAATTAATTCTGTTGATTAGTTGTTTATTTACGTTTTGCTGACAAATGACGAATGTCATTCAACATTCAACAGGTTATCCTTTCTGCGTGACAGTGTTGCCGGACATGGGATGATTTATTCGGTTTTGGGAATTCTTTTCTTTTGGCGAAATTATCGTTCTCGTACCCACAACAACTGCAATAAGACCCAGTAATGTCTTGTAATCGCTATTCTGTTTTTGGCGCCCAACGTGGGGCCCCTCAATCATTTAAGCTACCTGATTGATCGTTTTTTTTTGCCGAACTTGTGACTTTAACCCAAATACTTAGTAATTTTCATTCTTGACTTTGATTTTTTTTTTGTATTTGATTGCGGATATTTGATATCACTTACTGACTTTGAATACTCATTTATTTTATTGCTAGCGTATTCTGATAGTGACTTAAAAAAAAAAAAAAAACATTTTCTTTCACTTCACTTTTGTCACACGTATTTTTTTGCGTTATGGATTACAAAATGAATGTGCACTACCTTAAAAGGGAAATGCTTTTGCATGAATTCTTGATTCGAGGGATTCCCGTTGACGAAAATAGGACTGTCGAACAATTGAAAACTTTACTACGTCCCTTGTTGAGGTTAGAAAAGGTTGTCATTGACAGGTTACTGGTTTCAGCCAAAGAGGCTATTGATTCTCTTGCGGGTGACCGTAGTCCAAACCGAGTTCTTTCGATCCAGTCAAAGCTTGTACATCTTCTCAAACGAACAGATGATATCCCTGTCTCCATTTTAACTGACCAAGAACAGACAGACCGTGTCGAACTACTTGTGGACATATAAGCAGCTTTGGATTCGTTGGAAAATGTTTCTGGTTTAGACCCTTCTTTGGATGATCAACCCGAAGAAGAGGAATCTCCGGATGCTGGTGCAGGTTCTCCATTGCACAGCACTCGTATAAAGAGGACCATTTTTTTCCCCTGCTCCAGGTTGTTCAAAATCTCATAATGTTGAGAAGTGGAATTTGAAATTCACAGGTGCGGTAAAGCAACTGTCAGTCCATGGATTTCTGGAAAGGGCTGAAGAGCTTCGTAAGGCACGCAACGTCAGTGAGAAACAACTCTTCGATTCGGCTATAGACCTTTTTTCTGGCAAAGCTCTCGATTGGTATAGGGCAAGTGAGGACAGGTTTTCTACTTGGAAGGATCTTTCGGAATTATTGCGTAAGCATTTTGAACCCCCGGACTACCGTTCACGTCTTTTTAAGGAAATTTTGGATAGGACTCAGGATTTTTCTGAAAGTATTGTCGACTACCTTTCCTGTATGCATGCCTTGTTTAGAAGGTATGGCGAGTTGTCCCAAGAGGCTCAGTTGGATATACTTACTCGAAACTTGTGTCCCTTTTATTCTACCCAGTTGCCAGTCGTCACTACCTTGGAACAGCTCGAAGAGGAATGTCTGAAGCTTGAGACGAAAAAGTACCGTGCTGAGAGCTATGTCCCTCCCGCCAGGAAACGCAATCAGTTTGTTGAACCTGATTTTGCCTTTGTTTCTTTTGAAAATATGAGTTTGGACCGAGTTGATGAGACTCGCGGGAATAACCGTGTCAGCTGTTGGAACTGTCGAGAACCTGGACATGTTAGCAGAAATTGTAACAGACCCAAGAGTAAATATTGTTATGGTTGTGGTGCCCTGATGTGGCGAAAGGTACTTGTCCTAGGAGTTCGGGAAACGGTGCACGGAGGAACCGTTAGGTCGTTCTTTTTCCCGTGAAACTACCATAACGACCAATTGGCGGGTGCTGGTGAAAAGTGGTATAAGTCGAAATTGGGCGAAAATGAGTTAAGTCGTGAAAGAGTTCCCAAAATTTATATCTCCCTATAGGGAAAACAGCGATAAGTCTAACGTAGAAAACGTTCTATCACATGGTGGCTCAAGATATAAGTAGCTTGAAGAAATTATTGTTTAGTGAAAAGGGGTATATTTAGTTTTGAATTTTCTTCTCAAGGCAGGGCTGATAAAATAAATTGTGAGAAGTGGAACAACTGTAGTTAAACCAAATCCGAAAATAATAATTCTTTGAGAATAATGATACAATTGAACATGTGTCTTTATTCCCCACACAATCATATAGAAAATAAAATATATGTACAGCTATTTCTCTTTCCACAATCAAAAAAGTCATTAATGTTTGGAGAAAACTGATATATGTTGACATATCGCTCTTTTCCCATAAATACATGTATTTACAATCTGTACAAATCAACATGTACCCTTATTCCCAAAAGAAATGTTTCGTCTCAGAATGAATAAGACGACTTATTCCATTTTTCCCTAAAAATATGCATATGAAGTATCTTCCCGCCAAATTGACTTGTTCCATGTGGATCATGTGTTAGTATATTACATTCAATGAATGTGGCTGTTTCGTCTCTGCTCGCAGTGATCGTTTTGAGTGAGTAAATCAAGAACAAAAGGAAAATATCGCCGGAAATAAAGACGTACATATTTCTTATCGTTTTCCAAGTTTTTTTTGTGAAATTTATAAGTGTATTCTTGTTATTTTTGGCGAAAACCATTTTAGAGGTTATGTCCTCCCAACGAAGCAAGCTAATTTTTAAGCTTGCTACTCAAGGAGACGAATACTCGGCTCGGAATGAGCATGAGCAGGCGCTAGGTAAGTTTTCACTTTGAATAATCTATACTTATAAAATAACATGTCCTGATTATTCACTGTCTGACTGACTCATAAACTATTGAAGCTGGAAACATGAATCTTTGTCAGAAGAGTACCTTCACCCACTAAGAAAAGATTTTTTTTTAAAAATTACACACCTAAGGGCGTGTAATAGGGGGTAAAAGTTTGCAAAGAAAAGAAGTTCATCATTTTTGCAAACAGAGGCATGAAACTTTGTTTTTTGGCTTTTGAATACAAATAAATTGACAAGTAGTGTTTGAGCTCGTTCAAATAATCACAACCTTATGGGGTGAAATAAGGGATATAAGACTTCACTTATAAGTATGAAATAAATAAGATGCTAACTGAAGCGGGCGAGCCGCCCGCTGTGATTTTTTTTGGATGAAATTGGAACGTATGCCAAGCGATGCTAGCGGGCTAGGAGTCTAGGAGCCTACCTACTAGTATCTAATATTGCCTTTTTTTTTTGGAAAGTCACATGAAGTTTGCACAAGAGTTATTATTGGAATAAAAAGTTGGTAGGGGCTCGATATGCGTTAGGAAAGAGGTGTTGTTGACGTTTTTGTTCCTTTATTTTATAATCAAACGCTCCCAAGTGCTGGTCAAGTCGAGTGCTTGCACGGGTTCTCAACCTATTACTATTAATAATCATTATTCTTCTAGAAGGAAACAGTTCAGTAGGCAATATTCACCACATTTCGGCTCTTGAAGCAGCATCCATTTTCGAGGGAACACTTTCAAGTGTTCCCTCGAAAATGGATGCATCTGTTTCAACATCTTTTTTCGAGGTAATTCCTGAACTGGAGAGTCCTCTTGATATGGCACCTATTCCCGGGGCAATATCCACTTTAGACGTGACTTCAGAGACTAATGGTAAAATTGATCCACATAGCATTTTCTTCATATTTTGACTAATGTTTTCTAATTTTAAGAAACTGGTTTACTGAAAAATTATACTTTGAAAGCCATTTATGAAGCATCCACAAGTCTAGCCCGCGGTGATAATCAAGATGAACGTAGCTTCGCAGGTTCAAGCCCGGCACCGTCTCTCGACTGTGAACCAAATACACGCCAGGCATTAGAAGAGATCATTGATGAAGTATGTTATGAATCTGACCTCTATACAACAGAATTTCGAGAGAGTACCAAAAATCAGGATGATACAAATGCAAGAATGGAGTATATGTTGAACCCAGATCCAGTTGATGATAGCGACGCAGATCCTGATTACCAAGAGGAAGAGGTCTCGCCAAAGAAAAAGAGGAAAATGTCTCCATGTGAGAAGTCAGAAGGAAATGGTAAAAAACCAAACAGCAGTGAATCAATTGTCGGCCAAGAACATAATGATGACACATCTACTAAAAATAAAATACCGGGCAAAAAAATAGTTAAAAATGAAACTAGGAAGGTTCGTGAGGAAAGAAAGAGGAAGAGAAATCTTGGACTTCCATACACAACAAAAAAAGGCAAAGTTATCAAGGAACGATTATGTCAAGAACTTTCAGTATGCCGTTTAAAATGTGAAGAACGGATTGATGAAGAAAAACGAAATGAAATTTTCAAGGAATATTGGTCATTGGGAAATTTTAATAATCGTGTAACTTTTTTGTCTAGACTTATAATGACAGAAGAAAAGAAAACTGAAAGGAGAAAATCAATGGAAAAAAAATACAAAAGAGATTGGTTTCCCATAAGTATTATTTGCCCATAAATGGTTCACTGGTAACTGTTTGTCAAAGTTGTCTTTTGAAAACTTTGAATGAGACAAAAAGGTTTTTAACTAACGTTATTGCTAACAAACGTTCTTCGTCAACTGGAATGCCGCATGATGATTTGAGAGGTCTTGCTTCGCCAAGAAACAAAACGCCAGAAGAAGATGTTCAATTAGCTATAAGGACCATATTTTATCGATTCCAACCTACGAGAGTCACTACTGCAGATCTGATTCATCAAGACGCTATCTTCCACACCATTATACCTTGGCAAGAATGCATAAAGAATATCTGTACTGGATTCCCAAAGATAAAAAACCTCTCTCAAGGTTTAAATACGAGGAGATATTCCATTCTATGGGCATAAAAATTAAGCAGCCTCATAAAGATACGAGCGCAACCTGTGATAAGATTGGTATGATTCTTAAAACCGCAAAAGATGAAACTATAAGAGAAGAACAGCGACAGTAACTTGATGCTCATCAGAAGGACGCCTCAGATGCGTATGATGCCAAACGCATGGACAAAAGCACTGCTTTGGAAGACCATTCGAAGGTTGTTTATACTTTCGATTTACAACAGTGTTTGCCAACACCTGATCTTCAGACCTCAATTGCTTTTTACAAAAGGCAGTTGTACACTTTTAATTTGACTTTGCACAGATGTAATGACAATCAATCCTTCTGTTTTATGTGGCATGAAGGTGTGGCGGGACGGGGAGCAAATCAGATCGCTTCATGCTTGTATAAGCATCTTTCCTCACTTTCCCCCGAAGTCAAAGAGATCATTTTGTACTCCGATACATATTCGGGGCAAAACAAAAACTCATTTTTGCCGGCAATGTTTATGATGATTTTAAAAGAGAATCCAAATTTACGTTATATACACCACAGGTTTCTTGTACCTGGACATACACACATGGAGTGTGACTCCGACCATTCGGTTATAGAAAAGAAAAAGAAAAGACATCCATGTGCCATTGAACATCCACGGGATTGGATGAATCTAGTCAGATTATGCGGTAATAAGAAACCTTTTATTGTGACAGAAATGTTCCAAAAAGACTTTTTTGAATTTTCTCTATTGTACAAAACTGTCCTCCTCCAAAGGAAAAATAATATTTCTGAAGAGAAAGTTGTATGGAGGCAAATGAAATGGCTAAAACTATCTCAAAACCCAGGTATTCTTGAGTACAAAACAAGCCTGAAGGAAGATGAACCCTTTAAAAGTATTAATTTTCTAAGAAAGGGAAAAGCCTGGCCAAAATCAATAAAAATACCTTTATCATACAAGGGTTCAAATCCAATAACTGTTGAGAAAAAGACCAACCTCATAGAACTTTTGCCTTATATTTCTACAGATTTCCATAATTTTTATAAAAATTTGGTAACCAAAGAAGATGTTCGTAACAGATTGCCCGAGAGTGACAGCGAAAGCGAAATTGATGACGATCAGGACTGAATAAAAAAAGATAACACTTTTCTTTAGTTAACTTCTATTGTTCTTCTTGTTAACAAAGCTCAGAATAGTTGATTGTAACCATAAAACATATTTAATCATTCTTTAATACATCAAACAAGTTTTTTTTGTTATGTACACAAATAAAAAGCAAGATATGTTAATTTAAACCAAAGACTTATACCAAACATTTTTGTCATTAATAAAGTGTAAAATGATATAAGTTGCATTTTTTTTAAATTTTGGTTCAAATTGTGTAGAAAAATCAAAAAAATTGAATCCTAATGAAAGATGCCGAATGTAAACACACTTGCAAACGCAAAATCCAACATATTTTTCATGTGTTTTTACGTAGTAGGTGCGCGAACTATTCGATTTTGTTTTTTGCTTTTTTCTCGAAACTAGATTTTTGTACTTATCTCACTTTTCACCAGCACCCGCCAATTCTTCTCATTCTATGGATTTCACCAACAAAATTCTTCTCGACTACATTGTCTCTCATGCCCATGGTGACCAACGACCCTTTTTGCAGATCAACGTTTTAGGATATCCTATGTTGGGCTTACTAGATTCTGGTGCTAGTCGTACTTTCGTTGGATTACCCGGTTATGAGATTCTTCTCAGCCTGGGTCTGAAGTTGTGTGGACAGAAAACTTCCTGCACTGTTGCTAATGGACAGGTTTGCCATAGTATTGGTTACATACAGACTCCTATCACCCTGATTGACAAAACTTGTATCATCGATGTCATTGTCTTGCCGGAACTTTCTCATAATATCATTTTGGGTATTGACTTTTGGAAGTCGATGGGAATTATTCCAGATTTGAAGCAGGATGTATGGCATTTTTCGAGTAACCCTGACCCCGCATCTATTCTCACTGTCCAAAACCTTGATAATCTGTCTCCATCGGAAAGGAAGTCTTTGGATAAGCTTGTGAAGGAAAAAACTTCTTTGTTGGGTTCTGGTCTTGGCTGTTGCAGGACAGCTGAACATGAAATAATCCTCGAGTCTGGAACTACCCCCAGCAAGCAAAACGGTACTACCCTGTTTCTCCTTACAAGCAAAAGTTTATCGACGATGAGGTTGAGGAAATGTTGAGGTAAGGTGTGATTGAGAGATCTAAAAGCCCTTGGTCTAGTCCAGTTTGTCTTGCTCGCAAAAAGGACGGTTCGTATCGATTTTGCATTGACTTCAGAAAGCTCAACATTCACACCAAGAAAGACGCTTACCCTCTCCCATATATTCCATCAATCCTGGATAAATTGAGAAATGCTAAGTTTATTAGCTCGATCGATATAAAGTCTGCGTTTTGGCAAGTCAAATTGAGTGAAACTTCCAAGGAGTATATTGCGTTCACAGTTCACAGTTAGAGGTCTTTTCCAGTTTTGTAGGATGCCTTTCGGACTGTCTAATGCTCCAGCAACTTGGCAACGTATTGCGGATACTATTTTCGGCCCTGAATTTGAAAATCAGGTTATGGTTTATCTTGACGACATAATCATCATTACTGGTAGTTTTTCCGAACATTTACGTTTGTTGAGCATTGTGTTTGATCGTTTGCATGAGGCTGGTCTTATCGTATCGTTGGAAAAATGTCAGTTTTGTAAGCCTGAGTTGCGTTATCTTGGTTATGTGGTAGACTCCAACGGTTTGAGACCTGACCCCGAAAAGGTTGAGGCTATCGTCAACGTTCCGCCTCCCAAAAACATCAACGAAATTCGTCGCTTCATAGGTACTGCTTCTTGGTATAGGCGATTTGTGCCAAATTTTTCTACTTTATTGGCGCCTATTTTGAATTTGACTAAAAAGAACGTCAAGTGGAATTGGACCCCTGATTGTCAGAAATCGTTTAGTGCTCTCAAGGAATGTCTTGTTTCTGCTCCTGTTATGACTGCCCCTGACTTTGAAAAACCCTTTTGTCTTCAAACTGATGCTTAGAATTTTGGTCTAGGAAAAAGTAATTTGCTATCTTTCGAGGTCTTTATCGAAGCAGGAGATGAAGTTGTCTGTCACGGAGAAGGAGTGTCTAGCAGTCATTTGAAGTGTGGAAAAACTTCGACATTATTTGGATCATGTCCGTTTCACTGTGATAACTGATCACGCTTCCCTACTTTGGCTTCATTAGTTGAAGGATCCACAGGGTCGTCTCGCTCGTTGGCAACAATTGGATTTTGAGTTGATCCATCGTAAGGGAAAGGATCATGTTGTCCCTGATTTTCTGTCCAGATTGGTACCTGTTGATTCGGTCAATTTCATCGAACCATCATTTGATCCCCTTGGAACTACTGATAAGTGGTATTCTAGGATGCTGGAACAGATTGATGGTAATCCCCTGAAATTTCCGACGTGACGTGTTCAAAATGGTTATCTTTATAAGCACTTGAAGCCTGTTATCCCTGAGTTGTCTTCTTCGTCCGATAACTGGAAATTAGTTATCCCCAAAGAGTTGCGAAAACAGACCTTGCATCGTGGTCACGATATCCCTGCGGCTGGTCATGTAGGTATTTTCAAAACCTACGGGAAAATTCGTCAGAACTACTATTAGCCGAAGATGAAGTTGGATGTAGTCAGGTATATCAAGTCTTGTAACAGCTGCACACAGAACAAAGTCGAACAAAAACGTCCCGCTGGTTTGATGGATGATCGACCGGACATCAAGGAACCATTTCAGGCCATTAGTCTGGATTATGTATGTCCATTACCCCGTTCCAAAAAAGGTCATTCTTATATATTGGTAATTTCAGACTATTTCAGCAAGGCAGCGTTTCTCTATCCTTGTCGATCAGCCAAAGCGAAGTCTTTAGTTGAAATTGTGGAAAATTTCATTCTTCTTTTTGGTGCACCCATGTTTTTAACCTGCGATAATGGTGTGCAGATGAAATCGAAGGAATTTCAAAAATTATGTCAAAAGTATAACTCCCGGATCTTTTATACAGCCAGCTATAATCCCCGTGCTAACCCCACTGAACGCCATAATAGAGTGATCAAAACCATGTTGCGTACTTATGTGAACCAGGACAATCATAGGACTTGGGATGAACATCTCAGTGAGATTGGTTGTGCGATTCGAACTGCACCGAGTGAAACTACTGGTTCTTGTCCCTATTTAGTACTTTTCGGTAGAGAGCATCGTCTATTTGGTAGTGATCATTCTTCTAAACTGCCTAACCCTGATAACAACCTTGACTCATACATCAAAACTCGTCAGGATGGGTTTACCAAGCTTTATCAGCAAGTTCAGAAGAGAATTAGGACTACAAGAACTCAGAACGCTCATCGATACAACCTTCGTCGTCGACCTTTCAAACCAGGTGACAAAGTTTGGCGGAAAAACAAGAGTCTTTCGGATGCTGTCAACTACTACAGTGCTAAACTTGCCCCTGAGTACCTTGGTCCTTTCGTAGTGAAACGTGAGTGTGGTTCTTGGTCATATGAGCTTGAGGATGATTCTAGCAAGTCAAAGGGAATCTGGCATGTACAGGAGTTGAAGCTGTATCACGATCCCGTGTCTATCGATCCTGGAGTTGACAATGGAGATCCAACCATTCCCAGATTCTTTTTTTTTCTTCCTTCTACGCTCTACAGAGCGGGCGACTAGTAAGGTGTCTATTTTTCTAGCTATGCACGAAACTGGATAGGTAAATGGGTACTTGCTGGATAAGAATAGTTCTGTGCAGACACCTGGCTGTGGTAAAAGTCCACAAAGTGGGTAACGCGGTCGAAACCTTCAGTTCTTCTTCGTTGTTGGACCTTCAGTCACATTTTTCTCATTTTCATTAACTTTTCTTTAAAATTTTCAATAACATTTTTTAAAATTTCCAGTAACTTCTCATTTTCAGTAACTTTTTCTCCAATTTTCAGTAACTTTTTCTCCAATTTTCAGTAACTTTCTTCTTCCCTTTTGTGATTTTCAGACAGTTAAACAGTTTTCTTGGTTTACCTTGTACCTTGATTTACCTTGTATCTTACCTTACCTTGATTTTGTGTTTTCTTTTTTTTTCCTTTGGATTGTCTGACTGTCTGATATCACATTATTTTCATATTTTTCTCACTTCTCTTTACTTTTTCGTAAGTTGGATCTTCCTATATCTATATTTTACCGATTTTGACTTCTAACCAAGGCGGTCATTTTCCCGATTATGACTTTTTGGTTTATGACGGTTATTCCGTCGTGTTTTCTTGCACTTTTTGGTACTTTTTGAACCATTTTCGCTCGGCGGAAACGGGAGGATGGGCGTTGGGGGGCTATTGCTGGGGTGGTACTCCTAGTGGTGTGGGTTAGGGGTATTGAACCGTTTGAAGCTCCTCCACGACGTGGACTCCACGAGGCATAGCTACTGCGTTCCATGTCAGCCCCGTTTATCCGGTTATTCCCGATTTTGTCTTCCCTCTTTTACGAGGCTATGGACCCTGTTTGGGGTGTTGTGCAGAATACCTATACTCCGGGTGCTGGATGAGGTAGGAGCCCTCTAAGTGCTGAATTCCAGAGGCCGTCAGCGCTGGTTTTCTTGCGGTGTGTCTCTTTGTTTAAATTTATTTTGTTATTCCACGTGGAACTTATTTAACCCGTCATTTTTCGAGGCCACCTGGTGTCTTCCTTTGTGAAGCACTCATTAGCGTAGTACGCTATAGTACAACCCGTGTAATGAGTTCGGTAAAACTCATTCCCTGTAGTTTGGTGAGTCTAAGGGGACAAAGGGGTGAGGGTTGGTATAGTTTTGTCCTATACTAGACCCCCTCAGTCTACTCACTCCTTGCCTGTTCGGATTTGTCAAGCACTGGGGTTTTTGCCTGGCCAGCTTTTGTAAGACCAGTACACGAGGTTTCCTCAGTCTCAGTGAGGTTACGCAATGCCGGTTAGGGATTCCACATGACACCGTCGGAATTTCACCCTGCAAAGGTTGGATCATGCAATTCTCTAGGTTTGGTGGGTCTGGATCGGTAAGGTCTGTTTTTTTTTGTGTGTTGTCCTTAGACTATATTCTTTCGCGATTTTGTTCGGTTTCTTTATCTATCATATCATCATATAGTTTTATTCTTTGGTAACACTTATGGGTTGGTGGCGCTCAGTTACTTATCGTCGGTCAATTCTTTTAGGAATTTTTCCTCCTATCGAAGGAGAGGGGGAGTTTGTCACGGGTGAAATTTTCACTACAAGTTAGTTTGGTTTTATGGGATCTCTTGTTCGTTTTAATCAGTTGATTTTCATTCATTTATTCATTGTTTACCTTTGATTCGAATTCCATTCTCATCCCTTGCCAATAAGTTCGGTCAGCCTGTTTTGTTCATGGATCATTCATTGCTCTCATCATTTTTCATCTTCAACAATCCATTTCCACCCAATTCAATTAATTCTGTTGATTAGATGTTTATTTACGTTTTGCTGACAAATGACGAATGTCATTCAACATTCAACAGGTTATCCTTTCTGCGTGACAGTGTTGCCGGACATGGGATGTTATATTCGGTTTTGGGAATTCTTTTCTTTTGGCGAAATTATCGTTCTCGTACCCACAACAACTGCAATAAGACCCAGTAATGCCTTGTAATCGCTATTCTGTTTTTTTTACGCTCAATCCGGTGTAGTTTTGTTGGCTTCTTGCAATTGTCTTTCTACGGTGTTCTACACCCGGGGGCAAACGAGCATAATGGTAACCTGTGTCAACTGACCTACCTTCACTTATGTCAATTTGTCACTGTCATGATTGTCATGGTCATCTGTCGAAGGCCATTCTGATATTGAATCTCTCACGTTCAAAGGGGCTAACAACTACAATCGGAAGAAATTCTGGTCATCTTTTGATGGATCTTGTTGTTAGACACCCTATTTTAACCCTGGAGTGTTTAGTTGTGTGGGATTAGTTTCCGTTTTGCCGTTACTCCAGAGTTGTGCCTTTTTGGGGATTTTTGACTGGAGGTGAGTCGGATTGCTCTTTTTGCATGTGACCATGCATGACTTGATGGCTATTTCTTGAGAATAGTTTGAATTGTTGGGTCAAATCATCGTAACATCGAGGTGGACTGACGTGCCTGCAGCCGGAACATCACTGCAGGAAATAACTTGAGAAAAAATCCTTATTCCTATAAGGTAAGCTCATTATACCCATTCGTCCATCATTTTTTTTTAATACCATAACATTCGACAACTAACCTCACTCAATGCCTGTTGTTTTTCAATTCTATTTTTAAAGTGATTGATTGATTGATTGATAAAATACTTTATTGTCATAAATGAACGTCATTTGTTGACAAAGCACTGTATACTATAGAATAAATTAAAAAATGGTACATAAAATATTAAAATACGGTTAAAATACATTTAAGAATAACATGCATATAAAATTGAACAATATAACGAAGACAAGTTTAGTATGAATAAAATCTAAAAAGTATCACAAAAATATTCTGATAAATTATAATAAGCCTTCACATACAATAACCTGCATAGAAGTGTCCTAAATCTTTTAACTGTTGTGCTACGAGTTATTCCTGAAGGCAGAGAATTGAAAATTCTACGTCCATCATAAATAATGGATTTTTTAATAAGGGATGATGACGGTCTGACCAGAAGGAGATTGCTTCCCTGACGAGTCGAATGATCATGAGAAGGACGAGGCAATCTACTCTGCACTTTGAAAATTATAGTTGCTACCTCCAAAATGAAAATGGACGTCAGGGTCAATATTTTATACCTCGTAAACAGGGGTTTGCACGATTCGCGAGGAGGCACACCATACAAGGAACGAACCGCCCGCTTCTGCAGGACAAACAAGGAATTCAATAAGCATTGACTAGCATTTCCCCAAAATGCAATTCCGTAGCGTAAGTGTGACTCCACCAAAGAGTGATACACACTTCTCGCCACTCCAGAGCCCAGCTCTCCCGCAGCAACACCAACAGCATAGCACCCAGATGCCACACGCCCACAGACCCTGGCAATATGCTGATCAAATTTTAAATCTCTGTCGACCATTACACCCAAGAACCTGGAACAGCTACTCTGAGCCAATGGACAAGAGTCAATAAGAGCCGCATCAACGGATCCCTTGAAGGAAATGAGGTGTGTTTTATCTACATTAAGAGTTAAAAGATTGGCATTGAACCAGTTTTTGATTAGAACCATGTCAGCTGTTATAACCTCCTCTAATTGAGCAGCATCTTTATGGCGCCAAACAATAGACGTATCATCAGCGAAGAGGGTGATAGTACCCCGGATTGGCAACCGCGGCAAATCATTTACATATAACAAAAATAAAAGTGGACCAAGAACAGAGCCCTGTGGGACTCCCCATCTCGTAATGGATAAATCAGATGTAGCTTGACCAACCACAACTCGCTGAAATCTCTCAGACAAAAAACTCCCGAACCAATCATTGGAAATACCCCTAAAGCCATACACATGTAATTTTTGTAAAAGAATCTGGTGATTAACACAATCAAAAGCTTTAGACAAGTCACAAAATACAGTTGCCACCTTCTCACCATCATTAATACCCAAGTAAACGGTCTCCAGTAAGTTGTAAATAGCATCAGTAGTTCCCGAAGCGGATTGATATGCATACTGATTTGGGTGTAAAATACTATTAGTTTTGAGAAAGGTCAGCATTCTTCTCTTCACAAGCTTCTCAATAAGTTTAGACAGGACTGACAGAAGTGAAATAGGCCGGAAATTATTGGGATCATCAAGGGCACCACCCTTGTGAATTGGAATAACCTTTGCTATCTTCAAACAAGAGGGAAACAGGCCAGAATTCCATGAATAGTTTATTGCCTCCGCCAAAGCAGAAACTGCGCTCCCAGGAAGCGACAACAAGATCCTTGCAGACAGTTCATCTTCACCAGAAGATCCACCATTGCCAATCTCAAGGAGACAATCCCGAATTTCAAGTTCGTCAGTTGGGATAAAAAAGAAAGTTCCAACTGCGTTGTGATGTTCCAAGTATATCAGAGGATCAGTATTTGCAAGTATACTCCTGGTTAAGGACTCAGCAATCGAACAATAAAAGTCATTCAAACAAGAAGGAGACACGGAAGGTACAGTAGATGCCCTGCTTTTCCCTCTAATCTCGTTAACTATGGACCAGCTCTCTCTTTGGAGATTACGGGAGTTGCTGAATCGTTCACTATAGTATTTCTCCTTTGCAATTCTTACCAGATGCCTATAATTTAAACGGTAACGGCGGAAATATGCATGGAAAGCGGGATTGGTAGTGAATCTTTTCATACTATGAAGACACCTCAAGTTTCTGGAAGACGTCCGCAGACCTTTAGTGATCCACAATTTTTTCTTTTTTGAATTAATCTTCTGGACCGGAAAGGCTTTACAGAAACAATGTCTGAGTAGGCAATGAAAAGAATTCAAGGGATGCAACGACGAAGTCACAGGAGAGGAGACATCATCGAACACTCTAAAAATCTCGAACCAATCAACGGAAGAACAAAGTTCACCAAATTTTTTATAGTTAGTGGTGCTAAAGAGGCGTCCCATCCTGCATTTTTGTCTGATGGGAAATTTGTTTAGGTACATACCTGCAGTTATCAATTCATGGTCCGAAATACCGGATGGTTCAACAAGACATTCGATCATCACGCCCAAGTTAGAGCAACAATAGTCAATAAGAGAAGCAGATCTTCCTGTAATTCTGGTGGGTAGATTAACATGCATTGTAATATCATATGATTGCAGTAACATTGATAATGCCAACCTAGAGTGGGAAGTCGAATCCAGAAAGTCAATGTTGAAATCTCCCACAATCATGATTCTTTCATTCCTTGGCAACCTTGAAAACAAACTCTCCAACCTGTCGACAAATTGAGAAGCGTCTGACGAAGGACTCCGATAAACACAAACAATACAAAGATTATAGTTACCCGATCTCACAACCGACAACTCAAAAGTAAATTCTTCATTCAAATCGTTGAACGTGTCAATCGCAGAGAACTGAAGTTTCTCAACAATATCCTCCCTCACCATAATCAAGGAACCCCCATGCCTAGCAACAGATCTGCAGAATGAGGAGAGAGGCACGTATTTGGGAACGTAAAAGACTTCAACGGGCCTCAGCCAATGCTCCGTCAGTCCAACTAGGGCAGGAAACTGATACGATTCCAAAAGCAAAAATAGATCATTAGTTTTGTTTCTTAGTGATTGAATGTTCAAATACAAAATGCTGAAAAAATATTCATTCTCATTAACCACCCTCGCAAAACCCAAGATATCTTCATTAGACTGCCGAGCTTGTTCGACCCCGAAAAAACTTAATCTGCTTAGAATTATTGCCAGCCGTATTCGCATCTGGCCCCCCTTCCAAGCAGGAAGAGAGACTCTGATCCGGAACTTGAAGAACAACACCCTTGGAACCAGAGGTCAAGTTCTGAGAAACATCGATAACCTCCACCGAACCCAAAGTATCACTATCCGATTCGCACGTAGAAACCCTCACGACTAAGTCAGAATCAACACTCGCTTCCAGACCCACATCATCCGTTACTGGCTCAATGAAAATCAAGTTTTTACCGGAAAATGTCTTCCGATTCTGAATCCTATCACACACCTCTTTGAAAGCCGTCGCCAGTTTAGAAGAATCAACATAATGAATGGTTCCAGGAATGCATGTATTTATTCTGTGAATGAATTCTTTGAGTTTATTATTGAATTTATCTACTCTCTGAAGTAACCTTGAGTTTAATTTAAGTTCGGGCACCGACAAAAATATAAAATTAGACTTAGGACAACTTCTTACAAAATTCAAAATATCCCGAAAACTAGGAAATTTGCCATTTAAAATATCATTATTTCCAGCATTTATTATGAAAAAATCATCCTCCTTCAATACCTCTCTCAGAGAAATATCCATCACCTTATTGAAGTGAGCGCCGGGCTTAATCGTCGACTGTATATCAAACTGTCCAGACAAACATGAGCTATGCAAAGACTTACTCAGCTTCCGTCCGGTTTCATCAGACAATATTCGTAGCTTATTCTTCCTAACAACATCCCGACCACCTGCATCGCGAAATAAAGTCTGGGCAGAACGATTATCCGCAAATGAGTCATCATCGTCCCATGGCTTCTTCAATTGCTCCCTCAGATCAGCCAGAGATTCCTCCAATTTCCTATTGACAATCTGCAACTCCTTCAGAGCTATCGCACTTTCCTTAGCCTCCAAGGACAGCTTCTCAACCTCCATTTTACTCGAAACACACTTAGTACAACTTTGCCCCGGTATAGCCGCCTTTCTGAGCTTTGAAAGTTCCTCCTGCATGATTTTTGTAGATCGTTTATACCCATCGACCTCCTTTTTATATTCTAGCTCAACATCCTCAGCGTCAATCCTGAAGACCTCCAATCTCCTCTGAAGCTTGGTCAGATAGCGGTCTTTATGATCCAGCTCAGTTCTTAATTGGTCCACTGTGGCCAAAGACGAAGATTGTTGGTTCTCATTTTTATCCAAATCTGTATGGCAAGCATCAGAACAGACGATCTTGTGTCTGTCAATTACTATCATTCCTCTATTCCTTTCATGGCAACTTTTGTGGAAAATGTTATGACACACAATACAAAAATAGTTTTTAGTCTCCTTGCATTTGTCGCAGCATTTGAACTTAGTCTCCATCATGCAAATGTCGAATTGTACTAGATTTCGTACAACACTTTATTAATCACAACCTTCAAGAACGGAATGATACGATAAGTCGATGCAAAATCCTTATCAGTGAAGGAATTCACAGAAAAAACTCCTACTGGGCCGGAATAGCTGCCATATAATTTGGCTAAACTAATTTTGTAATCAAAGGACAATTCACAGTCATAAACCATCACTATCACCACAGTGATCCCAATGAACACTATACATTGATATAAACACAACTTTTAATTCACACAACGTTAAATAATAAAGGGCAAATATTGCGGGCTCGACCAGAGCGGCGTGTTGAACTCAGCCGCTAGACTTTAAACATTGACAGTGACATATTTTCAAGTACTTTTCGTACTGTTTTCTCTCAAATTCAATTTTGGTTAATGAGTAAACTTTTTGTAATTAACCCACGAGTTATGGTCCCACTTTTTCCTTAACCATCATATTACTTGTCAACTCAGCTATTCAAGTTTATATAAGCTTCGCCTAATCAAAACTAGAGTTAGTCAGTTGAAATTTATTGTACTTTACGAATAATATTTTATGTCGGGTTTTAAGTTGTAATTTTGAGAAATAAAAGTTTTTTGAAACGTTCGCTCGTCTATCGACTTGTTAACTGGCGCAGTCGTGCAGATTTTTTTTTTGGAACCGAGACTTTTGAATCGACCGGAAAAGTGATCCTACAAACAGTTCATTCGGAGTGTCAGAGTGGGTTAAAAATCTGGATTATCCCAATCGTCCAGAACCTGTCATCTTCAAGTGATCGGAGATAAGTGCCATCATCGCCTTGTCTTGCAAGGACCAGCCAAGTTTGGGAAGACTACACTGCTGCCTGAACCCTGGGCCTTATAATGCTGAAAGCTATCTTCTTCATGTAAGTGTTAAGTTCAATTGAGTTAATGTCCGTCTTAGACGATATTATAAACAATTTATCGAATTTGAAACTACCTTCAACTGACTTCGCTTCTTCTCCTAATTCATTAGAAGTGCATTCTCAATCAAACAACATTTGTTTAAATTTAAATAATTCAACTGAGATTATGTCTCCTGCTCAATTCAAACCAGAGTACTTACATTGCGTCCCACAATTTGACGGAAATCCAAACGATCTCAATAGATATCTTGCGGTCTGTCAGTCTCTAATAGATTCTTTTTATAAAGTAAACGAGCCCGATAGTTTTCAGAATGTATTTATCGTCAATTCTATAATTGGAAAATTAACGGGAAATGCTAAACTAGTTTTAGGAACTATTCATGTTACCCCTTGGCAACAATTGAAATTCATTTTACGCAGACATTTTGCCGATCAGAGAGATGAGGCTTGCCTCAATAGAGATCTTGTCATGTTACGGCAACAAAATAATGAAAAACCAAGTCAATTCTACGATCGTATCTTGCACATTTTAAACCTCTTATGTTCATACGTCGACCTACACGAAGAAGACGATGCTTCTAAAGCCCTAAAAAGAAATCTATATAATAGCTTAGCCCTTAAAACTTTCATCTCCTGGTCTAAAAGAACCACTGGGCACGACAATACGATGTATGCGTCCCAGAGTTTTGCCTGAAGCATTACAGTTCGTGACAGATGAAAATAATGTACACTACTTCCAAAATACGTCTCAACCAAGTCATAGTAACCAAAGACAATTTAATAATAATAATACTAATTTTGTCAGACCTAATCATAATTTTAATCAACAAAGATCTTATTTCCCATCTCAACCAGTAGAGATAAGGCCTAACTTTGATAGACCTCCACAGAGATTTTTTAGCAACTCCCAAGTTTTTGGAAGACCAAATCAAAACGTCAATGTTTTTAGGCCGAATCAAAACAAACCTCTTCCAAAACCAGAACCAATGAGTATCACAACTCGAAATACCTCTAATTTACAAAGATTTAATAATAATAACAACAATAATACCCAAAACTTTTTCAAAAGAACTCAACCTTCAAATTTCATTTCTGAAGAATTGTATCATACTGAAACAAATGCTGACTAAGCAAATGAACCAAGTAATTCAGGGTATTCGGAACCATGTGAAATCGTTTACACTGACGATTCCCAAGGAATAAACTACGGTCAAGTTTCACAAAATTCTAATAACTTTGAAAGCGAAGATTTAGCTGACGTCGAAAATGAAAATTTTCAGGAAGCTTCGTTACTCACAAACGCAACCTAACACCAAAACTAATTTCTTACAACCATGTAAATACAAGTGAGCTCTTGTATATAAAATTTCCCGAAAATGGATTAAAATTCTTGATTGATAGTGGATCCACAAAATCATTTATCGATCCTGAATTAGCTAACAAATTCTATCCAAATACTATTTCTTACGACCCATTTATCGTTTCCACCATTTTCCAGCAATCCGCTCACAAATACAGTGCTCAAATACCCACATCAAAATTATTCAATTTGAACAAAAATAAGAGTCTAAAATTCCATCTTTTTAAATTTCATAACGTCTTCGACGGCCTAATAGGATTAGATAATTTAAAAGCACTTCAAGCAAACATAGACTACGACAAAGGCTACTTAGTCACGCCCAGTGCAAAAATTAAATTACAATTTCACAAAACCAATAATGAATTGAATAATCACTATTTCTCCTCGTACCAAACAAGTTGTAAAAATAAAAACGGACATTCAAAATGGCGAAATAATCTTACCCTACCTAAAAATTCACAATTGTGAAATTCCAAATAGTCTAACCATTGCAAAAAACGGATATTCTATAACAACAATAACGAATAATACTTCCCTGCCTGTAACTTTGGATATTTCGGAACCCTTTAAAGTTGAGAAATTCGAACGACAAGAAATTCAAAATTTCGAATTAAACAATTTTGACGATTCTTCCTTTCCAAATCGATTTGACCCCAATTTAATCAGAACAGATCATTTAAATCCAGAAGAAAAAACTAAAATCTTAAACTTATGTCAAGAGTTCAGCGATATCTTTTATAATGAGAACTCCCCTCTTACATTCACAAACGAAATTAAACATTCTATTAACACCTCGGACGAACAACCAATTTACACCAAAAGCTATCGATACCCTTTTATTCATAAAAAAGAAGTAGAAACCCAAATTCAGAAAATGTTAGATCAAAACATTATACGACCTAGAAACTCACCTTGGTCATCACCTATATGGGTAGTGCTCAAAAAGATCGATGCGTCCGGCAAACAAAAATTTAGAGTGGTAATAGATTTTAGGAAATTGAATGATAAAACTGTAGGTGACAAATACCCCCTACCAAACATTACAGACTCACTTGACAAACTCGGAAAATGTCAATATTTTTCGACAATCGATTTAGCGAGTGGATTCCACCAAATCGAAATGAACAAACGCGACACACCAAAAACTGCCTTCAGTACAGAACAAGGACATTTCGAATTTATCCGAATGCCTTTTGGACTCAAAAATGCTCCGGCAACATTCCAAAGGGTTATGGACAATATCTTACGCGGCATACAGAACGAAGAGTGCTTAGTTTATCTTGATGACATTATCGTTTTTTCTACATCATTACAAGAACATCTTGAAAGGCTAAGATCAGTTTTCCAAAGACTACGTAATTCAAACTTCAAAATTCAAATGGACAAAAGTGAATTTCTAAAACGCGAAGTGGCTTATTTAGGACATGTGGTAACACCCGATGGTGTTAGACCAAACCCAGATAAAATAATAACCATAAAAAATTATCCTATTCCTTCAACGACCAAACAAATCAAAGGATTCTTGGGATTGCTAGGATATTACAGAAAATTTATTCCGAATTTCGCCCAAATAACAAAGCCTATGACTAAATGTCTCAAAAAAGGTTCAAAATTAGAGCATAATCTGGAATTTGTCAATTGTTTCGAGAAATGTAAAAACCTCTTAACGAACGAACCAATCTTAAAATATCCCGATTTTTCCAAGACTTAATCTAACTTGTGACGCGAGCAATGTTGCCATTAGCGTCGTCTTATCGCAAGGTAAGATAGGTCAAGATCTTCCCGTAGCGTACGCATCTCGAACCCTAAATGATTCAGAAACCAAATATTCAACAATAGAGAAAGAATGCTTGTGCCTAGTGTGGGCGACGAAATACTTTCGCCCATATCTTTATGGAAGAAAGTTTAATATAATAACCGACCATAAACCATTACAATGGCTTTTTAATCTCAAAGATCCTTCTTCAAAATTAATGCGCAGGCGGATCAAACTAGACGAATACGACTACACAATCATTTACAAAAAAGGGAAGTTAAATACAAATGCTGACGCTTTGAGCCGCATCGAGATCCATACAAAAGAAACCCGCGAGATATCAGCATTAACTGAATACATGAACGATTTCAACAACTTCTTACAAAACGAACAAATCATCAACGAACCTGGACCTAACACAATAGACATAGACCAAATGTCGACTGTTGCAAACCCTGACCTCGACAATAACGTAGTAGAACCCGAAGTCCTTGACCATCATAATGATGACAACGGCGATACTGTCCATACGAACGACCAAGACCCTGTAGTAGGGGTACCAATTATAGAATCTGCAGTTAATTATGGAGCTAATCAAATAATTATATCTAAAGTACATCACTCTCCCGCTAAAACCAAAAAAAGTAATACTTTTTATGAAAAAACGCAGATTTATCGTTCAACTCTCAGACAATAATTTTGAAAATGACGTCACGTCATTTATAAAAGAATACGTTATCCCAGACAAATTTTACTCAATATATTTCGAAAATCCTAACCTGTATGAACCATTTTGCGAAATAGTTCAAAGAAACTTTAAATGGCCCTCGCTAAAATTCAAAAGATGTTTAATTAAACTTTTGGATATCGAAGATGAAAACGAAATTCAAAACATTATTCAAAATTACCATGAAGGAAAGACAAACCACCGCGGGATCGACGAAACAGAACAAAGAATAAAAACGAAATACTATTGGCCCAATTTAAGAGATTCCATACAGACCTTAATAAATGAATGCGAGACCTGCCAACGCAGCAAGTATGATGGGAAACCCATACGAATGGAAATGAATATTACACCAACTGCTACTTAACCGTTTTCCATAATTCATTTAGATACATACACTCTCGAAAAGTCCAAATTTCTTACAATCATAGATAGCTTTTCGAAATATGCTCAAGCGTACCCACTTTCTTCACTTTTAGCAACCGAAATATCAGACAATCTGATATCATTTTTTTCCCACCACGGTATCCCGGACACTATAGTTGTTGATAACGGAACGGAATTCAAGAATACCGTCGTAACTGAACTCCTTCAGCTCCACAAAATTAAAATACACTTCGTTTCTCCGAACCACCCTCAATCCAACGGTACTATCGAGCGTCTCCATTCAACATTAACTGAACATGTAAGACTTTTAAACAACCAGGGATTCCAGAAACAGTTAATCCAACAAAAAATTAA
Organism: Orchestes rusci; assembly: GCA_958502075.1. NCBI lineage: Eukaryota > Metazoa > Arthropoda > Insecta > Coleoptera > Curculionidae > Orchestes > Orchestes rusci. The sequence continues at coordinate 15,946,651 of OY293313.1, read as the reverse complement.
GTACGCTATATTGGCCTATAATCACACTATACACTCGGCGACAAAATTCAAACCAATCGACGTGATTAGCGGTCATCTGAGTCCTAATGATCCTTTCAACATCAACTTAGATCGATTACTTATCACTGACTACGTTTCGGACCACAAAGATAAAACCAAACTCCTATACGGAAAAATCAATGAGCAAATTAATAATCAAAAAGAAAAAATCATAGGTAAAATAAATGAAAATCGTGACAAACCAGACATTTTCAAACTTCAGCAAAAGGCGTTTGTTAAGAAAAATGTTAGACAAAAGTTGGGTGATACTTTTGACGCCCCAACAGAACTTACCACCGTCAGCCCAGAACGAAAAACCGTCGTTGCTACGACATCCCAAGCAAAAATTCATATGGACAACCTCAAAAGACCGATAAAGAATAAATATAGTTTCAATAATGAAAACGAAGATTAGATGATAATATTTGTTACTAATACGCGCCCGCTTACTAAACATAATATCATATCCTTTACCGCTTGAACCGTGCTTAACTTCAAGTATTATTTCAGCATCATCGTTTCCGCGCTAGGGAACCCAGAAATGATCACCTTGCGAAAAATCGAGGATAATCCTGGAATTATGCTAATTAAATTAGGAACTGCTAGAATAATAGATTATAGATATAGATAAATACATTATTACAACTTAAATCCAATAATCTTAGAAATTGATAAACTGAACTTGAAGTCAGCCAACCTTACTCGTTTTATAAACGCTCATAAGGAGTACTCTGAAGAGATGAGTAACTACATAAAACTCCTAGAATTAACGCAGAATAAGGTACGAGATAAGATAGATGAAATCTTACCTCGTCCCCACCGAACCAAAAGAGGCTTCATTAACGGATTAGGCTCTATGTTTAGAGCAGTCACTGGAAACTTGGATGCGACCGACGGAGAACATTACAATTATTTAATCAAAGAATTGCAAGAAAATCAAAGAAGCATACAGACAAGTATCTCTAAGCAAAATTCACTCTCTCTGACGGTTATCGAAAGATTTAACTCTACACTAAATCAAATAAATTACAACGAGAACTTAACCAAATCGCATCGATCGTTCAAAAACCCGTATATAGAGAAAACTCTATATTTATGAAGGACCTAATCAATCAAATTGTGAACGTTTATGAAGTCATAGATTCAATCTTACAGGATGTAGGAAATTCCCTCACATTTTCCAAACTAAAAATAATGCATCCTAGCATAATAAAGAATGAAGACTTTTATTCCGAACTAGTAAAATTGCAAGAAAAAGTAGGCGAAAAATCAATGCCATTTTCTGCCACCTTCGAAAACATTTTGCTATTTGAACAACTCACCAAATTAGAGGCTTCCACTCAGAATAATAAAATCACCTACATTTTACACATACCAATCATGCTCACAGAGATTTTTGAATATTTTCATTTATACTCTATACCAATATACAAGCAGAGTCGGTTTAAGGTAATCATACCGCGAAATAAATTTGTCTCAAAATCTCAATTGCACTATACACACTATTATGGGGAATGCCGAGAAATCATACTTGGAACCCACATATGCGAGAAAGGAAACCTCAAAGATATCACAGAAGACAGCCCTTGCGAAATAGGGCTCTTAAGCCCCGATCAAGACGCCACACACCTCAATTGCGAACAAATTGAAGTGAAACTCACCCAACCAATAACTAATCATCTCGATAAAACCGACAAATGGGTCATTGTCCTGCCTGCCAAAACAGTTGTCAAGCTAAACTGCAATGACCAAGAAGAAATCCAAAATCTTATGGGTACATATCTATGCCAACTACCCATCGGATGTCAACTAGCCGTAAACTCAGACTTACTGATGAACCAAAAGGATACATTTGTATCCAGTCACCAGCCAGTACTATTTCCTGACTTTATCGAACCATCTCCGTCATTACCAACCCTTAACCTGAGTCACCACCTTCATCAAATCAAATTAGACGGACTACATCATCTACATGAAGAGATTCTACAAAATGAACCACCACTAACATTCAGCAAAATCTCAGAAGCACCCAGCGTGTGGACAATCTTCCTCTACGTTTCCATAGTTGTTGGTGTTTCCATCCTGGGACTCAAGAAAACTAAATGTTGGAAGAAACAAACACCAAAAGGTCCAGAAGTCCCAGAAGAAATTCAACTTCCTCGTTTACGATAAAGTTGAATCTTGAGGAGGGAGGAGTTATGGTCCCACTTTTCCCTTAACCATCATATTACTTGTCAACTCAGCTATTTAAGTTTATATAAGCTTCGCCTAATCAAAACTAGAGTTAGTCAGTTGAAATTTATTGTACTTTACGAATAATATTTTATGTCGGGTTTTAAGTTTTTTAAAACGTTCGCTCGTTTATCGACTTGTTAACTCACGTTGTAACGCTTCACTATCAATATGTTATGCTGTTTCTATTCATAACCTACACAGTTGATATCAAATTTCCATCACAGTTTTAAGTGTTGACTGTGAAAATCATTTAGGAAAAAACTAGCTGTCAGCGTTGCAATGGTATTAATTATTATGATAATGTCATTTTCTTCATAATCTGGTGACTGTTATGGAATGTATTTTATTTATTTTGTATAAATAACAGTACTACAGGTAGTTATATCAGTCTTTACTCCTGTAGGGTTTTTTTTTATGTACGTGACATAATCAATCAACCACTGCAACAACAAGTGGTCGTCAGTTGCTGAAGTCAGCTGACAGTTTACAACATTTTTCGTCAACAACTGTACGTACTGGTTCGTGTAGCCGACTGCCCACCCTAGTTCATATTGAACTTATACCGCATGTGGTAACGTACAATTATTATTAGTACCAAGTTAACGATTATAGTTTTGATTTCATTGATAGTGATCACTTAGGGAACCTCAACGTATTAGGTAGTTCATTCAGCATATTGCTGATATTTTCGTTGATTTGCGCAATTGATTAAATTTTTTTTTCTTATAATAAACTTGTAATTAACCTCACTTATTTTGTTTTATTTGGGGTGAAGTCACAGCACAGGTGAACGCGAGTTTTTTTTGTTTCGTTTCTTTTGGAAAAGTGATGCTGAAATTTAGTTTCCAAGGACATCTTGGGGATTTCTGACTTGGTCCGTTACAAGGCAGTGGCGCTAACCCTCCCAGCTCTCCGGGTCTTTTGAGCTTGGGCATATTTGCACGCTCACTCAACAACTTCATTTCTGCTGAAGCTACTTTTGAGAACGACAGGTACTAAACCTTTATTTAAATTTCAATAACCAATAAAAGCGTGGCAAGGAAGTCACGCAAAGCTACAGAAAAGCCTATAGTAATTTTGGCCTATAATACAGGAAAAGCTGGTATTGATTCATCTGCCAGATGGCTTCATACGCCACAGCCTTACGGAAAGGCGTGAAGTGGTACAAAGAGCTTGGGATGGAACTTCTTTTAGGTGTTTCAGTCGTAAATGCCTGGGTTCTCTATAAGCGTGCCACCAAAAATACGAGCATTTCGAGATATATGAGCCGCAGACCTACTTGCTTCGCCAAAGATGTACATCGTGCTATAAAAACTTGGCCCAGGAAGTGGGTCGTGCAACACCAAAGTCTAGATCAAAACTGACATACAACTACAGTGGCAAGTGTCCTGGTCAACCGCAAACTTGTTTGACATGTTTAAATTAGTCACATTAGTATGATTTTTTGTTTGATTTTTTCTTGATGAGATTGATTCAATGTTGTGTTACCTTTTATTATATTTTGAGTGTATATTTCAGTTTGTTTTGAAAAAAAAACGCTTATTTAGAGAGGTTGTGATACCTTTTTTGTACTGAAATATAGTTTTCATCTTTTGTACTATAAAAAGTCTTCATGTTTCCAATTTCACTCAAACGAAGATTCACATGGTATTCCCCGGGGGCCACACTCTACATTTACCATTTAAAATGTACGGCAGCGTGATGCATTAATGAGAGACACGCATTGATACCGTATATTGTCTGTCTCTCATATATGAGAGACGAAGCATACTGGGAAATTGTAATGTCTCTCATATACAGGATGTCCCTTCTCAATTGAAAAAAACTTCGAGGGCTTATTTAGGAACCATAGACAAGCAGTTTGAGATTTGAGACTGATGTCCGGAAGTGCATGGTTCTCAAAATACAGGGTGTCAATTTTTTTTTCAAAAAACTTTTTTTTACCAATATCTCAAAGACACGTTGACCGATCTTCTTGAAATTTGCTGGTGATGTAAGCTTTGATAAGACGCTCAGTTTGCACTAATTAAATGATAATTATGACCCAGTGGCGCCCCGGGGGACAGTGTCACGAATAAAAATGACAAAAAAATGTACGCCACTAATATTTTTTGGAAATTTTATATATTTTTTTTAAAGCACAGTTAAAAATATAATTTTTTTGTCACTTGATATTTTTTCGTATCTCTCTACGTTTTCGAGAAATTTTTTTTATTAAAAACTTTATTAAACGGTTCATCATCTGAAAATCCGAAACAAAACAATGTTCTCATGGTAACACACATAAACATATCAAACTTAAGTGAAAGTGTCAGTTTATAAGTAATTAATAATTATCTTCAATTGTTACACTATTTGCAAAAATGAATCGTTTTGAATTAGCCGAGTTTGCAGATGCAACTCTTGTATGAGGATTGGGGAAGCGCGCGGTAATTCTTTGTTAGCACAACGGTTGTACGAGCAGCATTTCCCAAATCGTCAGTTGCCAAACCATGACAGATTGATCAAAATCTACGGCAGACCGGCTCATTCGTGGTGAGTATTGCAGAAATGGCAACTCTCTGTGTTTTTCTCTGGCACGTTTCTGTTTACAGCCAATCTAAGAGGCTTTGTTATATTTGCAGCCTATTCGAGAATTTGCAAGGCAGTGTCCGATCAGATATGCCGTTGGGGATGAAGCACGCATTCAGAATGAGCCCAACACTAGCACTCGTCTGATTGACGTATATTGATTGCGTCGCGACTTAATTGCAGCAAAAATACTGTCCATCGAGTATTGAAAAGCCACGATCTCCATCCATTTAAACTTCAAATGGTGCAGCATCTACTGCCTGGCAACGCTACTCGGCGGCTTGAGTTCTGCGAGAGGTTGCTCGGTCAAGCGGATGAAAATGCTGTTTTTTTAAGTTTAATCCTCACTAAGTTTTTTTGCAAGATGTTATGTCCCGACTGCTGAAAGATGTACCACTCCAGTTGCGTAGAGAGGCCTGGTTCCAACACGATGGTTGTCCAGCGCATTTTGCGCGCTCTATGATAGGTTACCTTCACCAAACCTACAACAACAGGTGGGTTGGTAGAGGGGGTCCCGTCCCTTGACCAGCAAGGTCGCTGCCCTGGACTTTTTTCTTTGGAGTGAAATGTGTTGTTGAATCAATCATAATCTATGTAACATCGAACAGTAGTCAACAGTAGCCAAAAAATGACATTGTCATTGAGTAATTTGTATGTCACAAAGTATAGAATGATCTCCATTTTGTTAAAATCTTGTGCCACCTAGGAGAGCATTTTCATGAAATGAACAACCTCCCTCGATGCGACCACCTCTAGCGAAGTTAACGATGTTCTGTGAAATGACATCAGATATTCTGGCATCTTCAACGCTTTGTGTCAATGATTTTATGAACCCTATTAATTCGAAATATGAATCCTCAAGATCGTCTTCCGGCGCCTCACCCGCTGGAACTGTCTGGGAAGGTTCTAAATTGAATTCGCGAATTCAAATTATGATAGATTTTTTCGTCTATAACTTGTGTGCCAATTTTATCCACATAATTTTTGTGTTTTGTGAGAGTGCCCTTAAGAGCCCCTCGTTGACGTTTTGAGGTTGACAAAAGAGCTTTGTCAGCATCTGACAATTCGGACGTCATTTTAAATTATTTCAATATTATGTATTATTATAGATACGATTACCTGATGAAAAGATATGAAATTATGCGTAACCGATTAATACAGTAATTATCTATGAAAGTATAATAAATAGTAACTGAATAGGACTCACAGGGAGCGATTATCTGCACAGATCCGCTGCAATTTTTCTGACTTGGAGCAATAGCGACTGGCGGGTCTCCTCTGTGTTTGTCGTCTGGTTTCCTACTATCTTCTGCTCAAATCCGGCTCATAACGACCATTATGTTCTTCTTTAGATCAGGAAATTCTCCAAATGATGGACAGTGGACTGTATATTGATAATTACTTTTTATTTTAAACTTTTTGTACAATTTTTGGAGAGAGCAGTCTTTTTTGATGTTCATCAAACGACAGTCACTTAGTTATAATTCATTTCTTTGATTCGATTGTGAATCGAATCACCGGTGCATTTGACATTATTGTCTCTGTTGCCAAATGTAAAAATAAATATAAATATTAACACAATAAAAAAAAAATACTGTCCAACACTCGACACAAAGTTTCTAAAGTCTCTTCTTGATTTGTCTGTAGGAAATTTTACTTACAAAAACAACCAAACGTATGTTGATGCTATGGAAAAATTTTCAATCTATCTTTTTTATTTTGGTGGCCAACTGCTTTATGAAACCCTATACGCCAACCTCAAAAATAGTTTACCATCAATATCAACGGCGCAGAAACACTCACCTTAACGATGACATCCGCGGAAAAACTCAAAGTAGCACAACGAAAAATGGAAAGATCAATGTTGGATTGAGCTTGAGAGACCCCGTCAGAAACCAGGACCTGTGGCGAAGAACCGGCGTGAAAGACATCGTCGCGCAAATAACCACTTTGAAGTGGAATTGGGCAGGACACGTGGCCAGCATGGTGTACAAAGAGGTTGTTGGAATGGAGGCCTCGCACCGATAAGCGAAACATAGGAAGACCACCTACACGTTGGACCGATGAAAATCGCGAATAATTGGATCCAGGCAGGCCAAGATAGAAAGGGGTGGAGGATCATGAGGGAGGCCTATGTCCAGCAGTGGACTATCTAAGGGCTGGTTGATGATGATGATTGATGATCAACAAAGGTATCTCGACGATAATAGGAGTAGAATAAAAGAAGGGGTGGGTTAATGGGAAGATGAAGTGCAATGCGAAATCAGAAAAGCTGGTTAGTTTTGTATTGCCATCAAGCGAAGGTTAACCGAAGCAAGGCCAATTCATTGCGAACGATGCACATATGACCGAAAATTATTTTAGAACCGAGAAAAAGGCGAATTATGCATATGTTATAATGGCTCAGACTTTGACTGTTGGTGCTCCGTCATATTTTTTATGCCTGTATGGAACAGATAACCAGTTTACAACCAGAGTTGTATTACAGCGATGGCAGTTGATAAGAAAAGATGCAAAAAAGTTCAATATAACTGTTGCCGGGTATTCCTCGGATGGAGATACACGTCTTGTGAGGTCAATGCGAATATCTACAAAGTACAAGTACAGTTTTTTACGCGTGTGGCGTTCCTGGATAAAAATGGGACAAGTCATAGATCCTTGAAGACAATTTTCTTTCAAATAACTCCTACCTGTCATTGAGCTAAACGCTCATGCACTCATTATACAGCTGAAAAAGGAAGCTTATCTTCAAAAATGTTCACAATACCTCATTTTAGCAGCCAGCCCTGTAAATCTCTGTTTAGAGCAGGTCGGTCCTTAACATCAACCAATTCTACTGTTTTCAACTTCAGTATAAACTACCTTCTTCAGAGAATTGATAGAATAAAAGCTGTCAATGATACAACAACGGATTTAGAAGGGACTATGCATTTCCACACGAAGAGAATAGGCTCAAAAGTAAATCCAATGTAACCAGTGTTCTCACAGAAAAAGAGATACATGAATTGAACATACAAAAAACTGATTAACGAGCTAAACACGTTTGTGTTGATCTGAAGAAATTTGGTATTTCTGGAAAACAAAGCGACTTGTAGATTTTTCTCCTTAATCATCTCCAAGTAGTGGTGAAGATAAAAATGAATTAAAAGAAAACATAACGGCCCCAGAACATGAATTGCCGAGCGATCACTGGCAGAAATACCAGATGAAATACAAATCGAGGAGAATCAATCCAAAGATTATACGAACAGCACAAACGGCGTAGAAAAGGTTTTAGCGTTAGTTTTCGATTCTGTTTTTGATGAAAATTGTAATATTGACGTTGACAATTCCCAACAATTTTCTCAACCCGAATGCGCCAAAGAAATGTTGCTGAGAGATTATTCTGATCGCATTGAAGTAGAATGTTTATCAGAAAAATCTCCTATGTGAAAATTGATCTGAAAGAGAAAACAATCATAATATGAAAATCATCTTATTGTTGGCTCCTGGACGAGTCAAATGGCAAAGTTAGTACCGAAAGGCTTCGCAGATTCATTCATTCATTCCAGCAAGAACGTGAAATCTTCTGTTCAAAATAGAACAATTAGAAACCTCAATGTCTCGACCAATAAAGAAACCCAAAAAAAGCGAAAAAGAAGATATGATTCCAGCGATGAAGAGGAATAGGAAGACGGTGAAGAAAAATATACCAGCGAAACCGGGACCTCCGATGAGTTTGAGGAAGACGATTCGTCTGATGATATTATCTGTGAAAAAAGTAATATGCAGATTGAAGATAATTGTGAATATTATAAGTAATCGAGCGATATTATGCGATTATTACGACATAAATTGGTATTTCCGTCGACTCATAGGGGCATAGGTGAGCATAACTCAGATTCCTTCAAAATCAAGTTTTTAAAATCAGATTTCGAAACATTTGTTTGGCCCAAGAATGACGATATACAAGATGTATCGAAAAAGTGGCCCAGTCAATTTGGTTGGCACAGAGCCATTTCAATAGGCCCCTTGCACGTATTTTTTTTATTGCATCAAAATGATCAATTAGACTTGAAAAGTATCCCTACAAATTTTTTTTTGCATACGAATAATATTGACGTCGCAATAAATAACTAAAGTTCAAAGTGGCCAAATACCCGCGAAAACGGCGAGTGACGCTATCGGCCTAGGTTGCGTTCCGATTATAGAGTGGAAGGTTTTTTCATCAGCGGATTGCTGACGTTTGGCGTGTCGTCCAGGGCCGGATTTTTCTCTGTACAGTTTTTGTTCATTATGTTTCTCTTGGAAACTGGTTATTATTATTGGTATGTGTTTTGTGGTTTGTGTATGATTTTGAGTCGAGTTTCATAATTGTTTATCATTATTGTATCGTGCCAGATTGTATGAAAATACAACAAATTTCACTCCTAGAAAAACCTACCAAACGAAGATAAACAAATAGAAAGCTGGTTATTAGCCATAGAACGCCAGCCTTTTTTAGAGAAATGAGAGGAAAAAATGTATATTCACGTTGGCTACCAGTGCTATATCGAAGCTTCTGCCCTAGTGTACTATGTGGATCACCGGTGCACAAAGCGAGTAGTTCATTCTTGGATCAAATGTATCACATGTGATATCATGCACCAGAATGTTTAACGGGTTTTCAAATTGTCTGGTATATAAAAGCAGGCAAATAGAATACGGCAGTGGTATATAAATACACCAACTAATTTGTATGTTGAATGGTCACCCGTGATACATATTGGTTAAGTTATACGTGCTTATTTAAGCTAAAGTCGAATTTCCTGTCTAAAAGTATTTATTTTCATTGCATTTTGAAGAAAGAAAATACCTTACAGTTTAAAATAAAAATACCTTACAGTTTAAAAAAGAAAATAACTTAAAAAAATAAATAATTCATGAGTAGTAAGATGAGATTTGTGATAAATTTAAATTAATGTCTTCCTTGGAAACATTCCAGACATAACGCGGGTGAATTTGGACATTCGTTGCAGATAGTGGAAACCAGTTTAGCCTTCTTCGCTGCTACCCTTCGATGATTAATGAAGTTCATACTCTATGTCATAGCACCCAATACAACGTTTTCTCTTTTTTCGATAATCTTTGGTTTTTTCGTGTTTGTTACTTTTTTTTTCAGTATCTATAATATCCCCAAGCAAGCCTTTAACAAGTGCTTCTCTAAAATCTACTATTTGGATTTTTGTTTCGTTTGATAGCTGATATAAGATAAGAGCATTAACAACGGACGTACCAAATAAATATTATTCAAATGCCACCTTATGGTACCATCTTATGGATCGGCGAAGAGTAGTAAAATAAGAAGACATTTGATCCGACAAGTCAATACCCATTTTAAACCTATTATAATATACAATCGCTTCTGGCTTATAAATAATCTCCCCTTTGCGATTTTTTCTGTTTGTGTTGACCATGTTTAGTGTATGTCTCGTACTAATAAACCTAACCGCTCTTTTGTCTTTCCAGTTGCCGACAACTCTGCCATTACTTTCTTTTCCCTTGATATCACCTTTTTTCATTTTCTTTTCATCTGAAATTTCCTTTGGTACCCCCTTTACAAATTTTCTCAATGTACCAACGCTATGCGTTTTTCTTTCCAATAGTATATCTGCCAGTTCGAGGTTGTTATAGTAGTTGTCCGCTACTAGAGTACGTCCGCTATCAAGATAATCCTCCATTAAATTTAAAACAACTGTGTTGCTGCTACGTCCTGCAGTTGCCGTATTACTCTTCCCTTTATAAATTTCTGTTTCGTAGGTATATCCACTTTCGTCACATAGCTTGAAGACTTTAACTCCATATTTTGACGCTTTCCCTGGAATATACTGCCTAAACAGTAACCGACCTCTAAATAGCACCATTGATTCATCAATGGATACAACCTCTGCCGGCACTTTCAGTTGTTTAAAATTCTTAGTCAAAGCGTCTATAAGAGGTTTGATTTTGTACAAGCGATCTTCCTAATTTGCCGTATCATTATCAGCAAAATGGAGAAACCTCAACAAATCTTGGAATCTATTTCTTGGCATCACATGTCGAACAAAACAATGACGATAAAGAAACTTACGTGACCAGTAATCTGATATTTTTGGCAATTTGGATAGTCCTATATACAACAATATAGCAAAAAACCTTTCCATCTCTTCAGCAGAAACATCTTTCCATTTTTTTCTGTATTTTCTGGCATTCTTATTGGTTTCCAAAAAATCAACAACATCTGCATTCACAATGAGTCTAAAAATATCCATAGGTCTTAGGTCAGCTGGGACATTTATTTTACTTGAATCGATAAAAACAAACTGCTTCAGAGACGTTCCATCCACCTCATTCCACGAAGTTGTTGTGGGTTGATCGATATCTTCATCGTCATCAATAATTTCGGATCCGGCCTCAGACTCCGTTTCTGATTCAGAGTAAGGCTCGTATTCTGATTCAGAAGGAGGGAATGGCTCCTCGTCATCACTTTCAAAGCATGGGTAACCACGAGGATTTTGACTTGCCTCTCCAGTACTTTCTTCAGCCTTTTCGTTGTTCTCCTGCACTACCCTTTTATTCTTAATGCTTTGAAGATTTAAACCTAGAAAAAATAACATGCTTTACAATCTGTTTCATGCAGATAATCTCAAAATTCGTTACTTCTTGGTGGGTGTCCACTACTGTCGCTGTCTTCAGACTCCTGGTCCTGATCTACATTGAAATTGTCATTGCGTTCCACGCTTTCTTCTAGAAGCAAAAATTACTTATAACTAACCTATTTTATACTAGAATAGCCTATTTTATTTTTCATTGTCTTAGTGCAACTACATTTTTACCTTCAGAATTCAGCTCATTATACCATTGAAGTAATTTCGCTTCTTCTTGTGGATCCATATTTCACCATATAAACACACTTGTACCACAAAATAATCCAAAAAACTGAAGAAGCAACTTGCAAGCACGTGTAATATAATGTTAAAGGTCACGTGTGAACCATGTGAATCACCGGTGATCAGATGACAAACAACTTGAACACGCCCCCAATAACGTATTTGAAGTGCACAGCGACATCTGTTTTGTCGATTCTTTACTTTTATCTCAGGATCTTGCCCGGTCCGTAGCGGAACCTGTATGGAATCCATGTTGGTATACAAGCAATTACATTTCGTGTATCACCGGCGACTCATATGGTAGCCAACGTGTTAAACCATGATTTTGTAATAATTGAAATCAATTGAATAATAAGAAAATTAATTCAATTTGTTAATGCGATCTTTTTTTTTCGTTTTATCTTGTCTTTGCATCTATTTTTGAAGCGAAACTTCTTTTGCGGCGTTCTGATATTTTGTTGGCAATGGGGAGTGAACTGCAAAAAATGTAACGATGTAACGGTTACGCTTTCAGATTTCGTTAAAGAGAGCATAGTTTTGTTATTTTTCAAAGGATTTTGTTCAAATTAGGTATGTAGGTTCTAGTTTCGAATTTGATCTAGAAATTAAAAAAAAAATAACTTTGTGAGGTTATGTTTACATAGTTTTGCTATTTTCCGAAGGATCTTGTTTATATTGGGTATGTAGGTTCTATTTGGGATTTGATCAAAAAATTTTCACAAAAATTACATAGTCAGGTTATGTTTGCATAGTTTTGTTATTTTCCAAAGGACTTTGTTCAAATTAGGTATGAGGGCTCTATTTGGGATTGGATCAAAAAATTTAAATGAAAATAACTTGGTGAGGTTATGTTTACATAGTTTTGTTATTTTCCAAGGGATTTTAATCAAATTTGGTATGTAGGTTCTATTTGGGATCTGATTAAGAAATAAAAAAAAATACATAGGTAGTTAGGTTATGTTCGCACCGTTTTGTTATTTTCCAAAAGATTTTGTTCAAATTAGGTATGTAGATTCTATTTGGAATTTGATCAAAAAATTTGAAAGAGAATTGAATAGTGAGGAAAGAAGTTTTACTTCTGCCACGTGTACGATGCTGCACATTATTTTTTCCATTTTGTATTCAGAATTTAGATTCTTCAACTATTTATGTGTGAATGAGTTGAAACTGTGAATTTTATATAATAAAATACCCTGCTCTTGAGTCTGTTTTTATTTGAAATAAAGAAACTCTTTATTTTTCTTCTTTTCATAAAAAAATGAAACTTACCTTTATTTTGAAGCGGTCGTCAAAATCGAAATGAGAAAATTTGATGTGCGTGATTCACACATTATTGGTTACAAATAATGGACAATCTTCATTTTATTCATTTGAAAAAATTGATATTGGGTGTAAAATTCAGTCAGGTCAATAAAAAAAAATTCACATATTTTTCTCCATTAAAGGTATTATTATGCCTCAATTATTCATATTTTTCCAGATATCGGCGTTTCAAGTGATAACTGATAACAATGCAACATTCTCATTTGTCACTACTGGTTGAAAAATGCAGACCGTTCTCATATATTGGGGATTGAAATGTTGTTCAACTTTAATTGAAACGAAAATTATATATATTCATGTGAACAGTACTTCGTGTCCTTGATGATTCAACTAACAAAACAAAATATTTTAGCGCGTTCTGCATTTCTCAACACAGTAGTGACAGCTGAGAATGTCAAAACGTCAATTGAGATGTCATTTTGGAAAATAATACTGGCCTAAAATTGAAAAATTGGAACGAAACAGCGACCTCAAACTTTCAGGGTGTAATGAGGATGTAAAGTCCTTTAAAATGAGGTATCACTTGACTCCCCTTTCCATTTAAAAAAAAAAGACGGTTAGGTAAATAACTTTTTTGAATCCCTTTATATCATTGGTTCCGATATCAAAATAAAAACTTGCCAGGTAGCCCTACAACATATTCTTTGGTTCTTCGCTTCGATAAAACATTAGATTTGACGAGCCAGACAGGTTTGTTCCATGTATAGGTTCCTTTTAGTTGAAAATGTGTTTTGACTATGATTAATAACAAAATCAAACCACGAAACTAAGATATTTTATATGATGATTCTGGATTCCGATGAGATACAAGACTGAAAAATTGAAATATCAAAATAGACAAACAACCTCCTCCACTCACCTTAACAATCCTATACCATATTGATAAAATTGAAATCTCAATCCTATGCCATCCAAACCGACACTACAAACAGAGAAACGGCAACATTGTGGCCCAACCTCGATTAAAATCCGTCCCTGCGTAGACATGACATTTAACCTACAAATGTTATGTGGGCTGTCACTTACACGCAACTTTTTTGAATTTCAATACATTTTCGTGATTTTTCAGTGTAGTTTCGTCTCTGTCAATCCTCTTGTCTAAACAGTATCATGAGAAAATTATTATCGATAATGTCTGAAGGGTTTGTAAAGGCAAAATTGAAGAATCGCCTTTGATGAATTTATTGATGTGGTGATTTTTTGGCAAAAATGATTTCTTTACATGTGCTCAACATTGGAGAGTTGAAGCTAAAAGGTTAGTAGGATAACAATATAAGAAAGATCATGATACACAAACCATTTAAACCAATAAAATACTCACTTATTCACGCCAGCTGATAACTGTAGACAACGGATCCAAGTCCGGTTTGACGTCACCGGCTTAGGACCAATAGCATAGTGTTCCCGTGTCACGTGAAATTTAAAGGTCCCGAGTGAAGTTTAATTTAACAATTTTACAGTAATTCGAAGATTTTATTAGGAAAAAATATTGGAAAAGGATATCTCTTACATTTTAGAAGGTTTTTAAAAGGTTTTCAGGTGGAAATTGAAACACATGCAAGGGGCCTATTAAAGCGACATGATCGACGCCGCTACACTCCCAGATAATAATATTATTTAAAGGTTGGGTATGTCACCAATTTGAATTCATAATTCTTTTTTATTCAGTATCACTACAGGTTTGTGAGATAACTTTTTATTATTGTATTGTAGTTATTATATTTTTGTAGCATAATTCGACGATTCAATCAAATTAAAAATCGGAAAAAAGGTGTCGTTCAGACATTTTTTCGTATTCAACAAGACAAAAAAGTTATTTGCGAATACTGTCATGAAATTGATAATCATGTAAAGGTGGACAAAATGGAAAAACACATATTAGGTTGTTTCAAATGCCCTAAAGATCTGAAAAAAGTGTTTTGTGATACTGATGCTTCAGGGAAAGTTCAAAAATCAAAGATTGTGGTGACCAAAACGGATAATGACATTGAAGAAGTTATTGAAATCACGGACCTAAAAAGTGATACCTCAGCCTCAACCTCAACGATCTCACTGAGCAGACCAGAATCTTGCAATTCAATCAATAACGCAAAACAGCTTAAGTCGATGTTCAACTTTGTTGATACCATGAGCCAGAGACAAAATGTGAGTTACTATTCACTGTTATTATTACTTGGTTCGATAGGTAGAAGGCAGTATACACATCAATGAAATTTGTTTCACTGGAAATTGCTCATAGACAAGAACGATAAACATTGGTACACTTCTAGTTATATTATGATGACGAGTCCGTAAAACAATATTATGGCTAAATAAACAATTAGGAGGTGAACAATAATACTGTGCGGTGTTAAACATCAAACAAGGAACAAGATTGCTCACGTTTTGCAGGCAAAACGCGCGCTCGTCTTGATTCCGCCCGGCCTGTAGTGTGGAGTTATTTTTGATTAAAATATCAAACAAGGAGATTGGAGTTGTTAACGTTACCGCAACCAAAACGTGTGACGGATGGCGTAGCCCAAGAAATTAATCGTATTTCGACTTTGTAGTTACCACCCCAGTACCATGGTTTGTTGGTTTCCTGATAACTGGCGAAAACAGGCATGATGCTGAATATTTATCATAGCAAGTAGAAAAAATCCTGGAAAAATACGGCTTGGATTTTTTTTGTAGTGATAGGGAAAAATGCAACATGAGAGCAGCATTCCGATTGCTACAAAATACATATAATCACATTCTGCCACTGGGTTGACTAGCTCACTTACTACAATTACTTTGTAATGATAAACTCAATTGTGATTCTGTAAAATCATTTATGAGCCAGGTAACAGATACTGTGCAAACATTCAAAAACTGCCATATTCTTCATGCACTGTTTAAGAAAATTGGAAATGAAAAAATGTTAACATCTCATTGAAACTACCTGGGAAAACACGTTGGGAAAGTAGTTTGCAGAGTATTTACTCAACCAAATTTGTTTTACAAACAGTATCTGTGAGTGAAGAAAATTCCATTACTTCACAGTTAAAAAATAAATTGCTTGATGATGCAGTTTTCTGGTTGCGCGTCGAAAAAATGATAATGATTATAAAGCCAATTGTTGACTTGTTGACTAAATTTTTAATGTAATGAATCATCAATTCATATTGTTTATACTAAAATCGATGAGCTGGAGAAGTATACGTTTTGCCTAAGGAAAGTTGGAGATCTAAAGGAATTTGCTATTGGAAAAATTCATCTTGCTGCCCATTATGAGATCCAACAAATCAAGGTTGTTATCAAAGCCCTGATGAAATGATAAATGCTGTTGAATTCAAATGTAACATCGTTACTTCTATGAATTCACCACTAGGTCAAGTGAAAGCTGGATTATCAGACTTTAGGGATAAACAAAGAATATGGACTAGAAATTTCATATGAGAAGGAATAACAAGTCCTCTTGTATGGTGGAGAGGACTACGTGGAACAAATTCCATTGCTGAGATGTCCATCAGAATTCAAAGTGCTCCCGTAACCTGCGCAGCTACTGAAAGAATTTCCAGTACTTTTAACTGGATTCATTCAAATAAACGAAATAGACTCACTACGGAAAGCCAAAAGGGCAGCTTGAATAACGTATTCATCTCATAACTGGAAATTATAAAATGAAGTTTGTAACGGAACGAATGAACAGGAAACACAAAACCCTAGTGCCTCTCCTGACAATCCGACCCGACTACGGAGCCACCTGGTGGAAATTGCCTGATTGAGAGAGACTCATTTTATAATTCGATATTCATGTCAGCCATCACGAAAATAAATTAGTTTTGTAAATTATCTGGATTTCATGGTTTTCGATTCGACGAGAACCCCCAAAAACTTGGTGGGATACCTCTCATACAAATTGGCGCTCAACTAGTGGCCGTCGAAAGGACAAAATTGACAAAATTCGCAGTTTTTCAAGTGTTGTCATTTAAATTTGAATGATAAATAAAAGCAGTCTTACAATCTCTTGGAAAATCCATTCAAGTGGAAAATTCCTCCAAATTTTTCACCTGCGGCGCTCATGCAGTCTCAATCCGGGCTTGTGGCCCATCTGTCCGGACCCCGTGCAAGAAAATTGGACATTTTAAGGAGGATTGTCGTAAATTGAAATCTACCGAGTTTGCGAATCATGTTAAAGGTCGGTTGTGCAAGACTAGCTCAAGGATGGTTCAACGTTGAACTAGGTTCAAAAACATAGTATACTCTGTGCATGTTTGAACCGAGTTCAACGTTCAACCATCCTTCAGCTATAATGGTCTTGTACAACTGGCCCTCAACAAGACAAGATCTGAAGAAAAACTGATTTGAATTTACTAATTTACATATCAGCCATGTTTTGAGCAT
This sequence comes from Orchestes rusci, assembly GCA_958502075.1. Taxonomy (NCBI): domain Eukaryota; kingdom Metazoa; phylum Arthropoda; class Insecta; order Coleoptera; family Curculionidae; genus Orchestes; species Orchestes rusci. The sequence continues at coordinate 15,929,228 of OY293313.1, read as the reverse complement.
CAGAGATCAAGCATTCGTCGTGATAGTGAAATGCTCGTTATGTTTGCATAGCTATGAGAGGCAGATCGCGATCAACGACAACCCAACGAAGATTCATGCAGGCACTCACAGTCCCCTATTGTTACGTAGAGATTATCAACTTATTCAGTGGAGTCCCCACATCTCCTCGCTTGATCTTTGCAGTACGACGTTACTGTGCAAGGGGATCGTGAGTATCTGAAGGGATTTTTCCACTTGGGCAAATATGAGCATGAGCTACATTTTTCTGGCAGTTATTTACTTTAATATTATTGTCGGGTCAAAATTATTCTTCATTTTATGTAATTATTATGATATTCAATATTATAAAGTGATCATCACATCAGTAGAGGTCGTAGGTTGATTTCTTAAAGATCAATGGCATCAGTACTTACTAATCCTGATATTTATCATATTTCCAGAAAATGTGCAGATTGTTCATTGTTGTTAGAAGATAGGGTTAATAGAGCCATTCCTACAGAACTACTGTCCGTTCCAGAACATGTTTTGTACGTACCAGATAATAATTATTACTTTCGAGAAAATCCACATGTAACCTATCATTTTGTAGCTGAAGCCAATGTAGCATGTCATTGAGTCAACACAATGCATGTTTCTGAAGTAATTTCACGTGAAGATGAAGGTTGTTCGCTGCAGGAAGAGAAAAGAGCTAATTTTTATAATACTATGATAATATGATATGATAATGATGGTAATAATTTTATTGAAACCAACTTATATGCAGGCCCGGTTGTACAAGACCAGCTCAACGAGGGTTGAACGTTGATCTTGTCTTGTTAAAGGTCGGTTGTGCAAGACTAGCTCAAGGATGGTTCAACGTTGAACTAGGTTCAAAAACATAGTATACTCTGTGCATGTTTGAACCGAGTTCAACGTTCAACCATCCTTCAGCTATAATGGTCTTGTACAACTGGCCCTCAACAAGACAAGATCTGAAGAAAAACTGATTTGAATTTACTAATTTACATATCAGCCATGTTTTGAGCATCAGAGATCAAGCATTCGTCGTGATAGTGAAATGCTCGTTATGTTTGCATAGCTATGAGAGGCAAATCGCGATCAACGACAACCCAACGAAGATTCATGCAGGCACTCACAGTCCCCTATTGTCACGTAGAGATTATCAACTTATTCAGTGGAGTCCCCACATCTCCTCGCTTGATCTTTGCAGTACGACGTTACTGTGCAAGGGGATCATGAGTATCTGAAGGGTTTTTTCCACTTGGGCAAATATGAGCATGAGCTACATTTTTCTGGCAGTTATTTACTTTAATATTATTGTCGAGTTAAAATTCTTCTTCATTTTATGTGATTATTATGATATTCAATATCATAAAGTGATATTAATCATCTTATTTTATCACCGTTTATGTCTCCTTGTTCACTAGTAACTAGCAGTCTTTCATTAATAATGTTGGGGACTTATATTGAATCCCCAACTTGAAGTTGTTTAGACCCAATTTGAAGTTGAAAAGGTTTAGTAGATGAAATTGTACTAAGGTATGGAGATCCTTGTAGGGTCATAAGCGATAATGGCGTGCAGTTTGTTGGAGCAGTTATGCAACAGATGGCCTACTGTCTGGACTTCAGGCAATGCCTTACCTTCGTCTATCATCCTGAGAGTAATCCAGTCGAAGGGAAAAATAGGGATATGAAAACCCAACTAGCTATATACCACAATGGATCATACAGCTTGGATGGAGAAACTACCCGCTATCAGGTTCTTCATCAGCACCGCAAAATGTGCATCAAATGGTTTCACTCCTGTCTATCTTACTTTTGGTCGCAAATCAAGAACCTCAGACGATGTCAATCGTGACATGCGATCTGTTGTACAGGGTGTCCCATTTTGGGTACTTTTACGGGGTATCTCCGTTATTCTTATAGATAGAGAAGTGCGGTTTTCGCGACAGTGTGCTACTTTTTCGTGAAACTAAAGATGCCGTTAACAAAATTTTCATAGCCCTTTTAGTTGTTAAGATACAGGGCTAAACTGAAAATGTTGCATTTTAAGGTACCCCTCGTATCTAAACTATCAGATAAGTTATGGAAAATGTGAAAACTGTTTCTTTTATAACTTTTTCCGTAGAACTCGATTCTGCCTTCGGAATCAGTATACAGGGTTAGGTCAAAAAGTTATCGGACTCAACTTAATTTTTTTAAATGGAACACCCTGTTTATTTATAGTCCATAAGATTAGTCTTTTCTTTACCTTTTCAAAAATATATAAAAGTATGCACTTTTAAAAAAAAAAAAATTTTTAGCCTATAACTTTTTGACCTGACCCTGTATACAAATTCCGAAGGCAAAATCGAAAGTTGTATACTTTTCCCGTGGAACTCGATTCTGCCTTCGGAATTTGTATACAGGGTCAGGTAAAAAAGTTATAGGCTACATTTTTTTTTTTTTAAGTGCATACTCTTATATATTTTTGAAAAGGTAAAGAAAAGACAAATCTTATGGACTATAAATATACAGGGTGTTCCATTTAAAAAAATAAAGTTGGGTCCGATAACTTTTTGACCTGACCCTGTATACTAATTCCGAAGGCAGAATCGAGTTCTACGGGAAAAGTTATATAAGAAACAGTTTTCACATTTTCCATAACTTATCTGATATTTTATATACGAGGGGTACCTTAAAATGCAACATTTTCAGTTTAGCCCTGTATCTTGATTACGAAAAGGGCTATGAAAATTTTGTTAACGGCATCTTCAGTTTCACGAAAAAGTAGCACACTGTCGCGAAAACCGCAACTTTCTATCTATAAGAATAACGGAGATACCCCGCAAAAGTACCCAAAATGGGACACCCTGTGAAAGGCGATAATTTCGCGTCCCAGATCACGCCGTATTCATTGACCCTTAGTCAAGTTCTTCGTGATGCCCGTGAATGATGTGAGGTGCAACAGGACAAACGAAATTTGCACAAGGACAAACAGAGACGATAGGTAAATTTTGACGTCGGAGATAAGGTTCTGGTGAACACTCATCTATTAAGCAAAGCAAGTGACCAGTTTACATCTATGTTCGCCCCAAGACGAGATGGACCTTACGTTATAAAAGAGAAAGTGACTCCAACCATCTACATCATCTGGAAATGCGTAATTGTCTCGACACTGTTTCATCCCGACAGTAAGTTTCTCGACAGTATTGCTTCCCGACAGTAAAATGTCCCGAGAGCAGTTCTTCCCGACAGTTTACTATCCCGACAGTAATTGATCCCAACAGTTATTTTCCCGACACTAGTTTTTCCCGACCAGATATGGAACGCAGCTGAAAATAAAATATTGACAGCCACCTTGCCGCTTGTGATTCTTTTTTCGTATTCTATCGTATAAAAAATTGAAATCATGATTCTCATTAAAAAAAGAAAATGGGCAGACTTCAGAATATACCTATTTTGTAATTTTTATATATTTGATATAATTACTTGAAAAAGGTCGCGCAAGGGTGTAGGGACAGTAAGGGAACTTATTCCGAATAAAGGCCGGCAACTCAGAATACACTGGACTTGACTGGACTGTCATATTTTTATTTTCGTCTAAAGCATCAGAAAAAAAGAGTAAATCAGATCCCAGAAAAATAGGCGCTGTTGTTCACCAATTCACTCTAAGGATCGTCACTTTTGTTCTGTTCTCGATTTTTGACGAGCGATTAGGAAGGTTAGGTTGGTTATGATTGTGGATCGTTGATTTCAATTGTTTTTATTTTCGTATAAGTTGTGTTTCGGCATGGGAGGATTTCAAACTTTGAAAGCATTAGGTACTTACTCAAATTTTATAAATGTCTGTGATGGACAGCAAAGACCTATCTGTCGAGACATAATGTAAGTGGTTGATTTCATATTTTTAGGGTAATTGGTATTACCAGAGCCGTCTATATTGTAATACAAGCCATGAAGTAATGACGTGCAACGTCGCAATTTGGACCACCGTTGACGTTAATCGGTGGTCGAGATTTTGCATTGATTGAAGGTGTTTTCTTCAGGTTACTTCGAGTTTCGCTAGCGAAATTGTCCATTTAAGCGCAACAATAACAACAACATAATACATATCCTAACCTAACAACAGTTTTATGATTTTTTGGGAAAAAATATTGATTCTAAACAATAAAACATCAAGACCGCCAGATAGGTAGATGGTTACAGATTTTGAGATGTGATTTCCTCAGTTTCTGGAGGACAGGAGTTGATAATTACTATTATTAAAACAGAGAAACCAAAAAGCACCATCTCCGTCACGCACCAAAATGTTTCTCCAAAGTCCTAAACGAAACAGCACTCGTTTTCTATGATTTTTCCACTTAACATAGAAGCTGGTGCATATGTATGAGGAATTCAGGATAAGGCATTAATTTAATTCATCCATTTTCCCTATAGGGCTGTTTTTCTCGCCGATAGCGTAAAGCGCATGCGTTATAACCAGGGCAAGTGACAAGCAGTATAACGTTCACGACCGTGCTTCTATCCTGGTCTTGCTGAAAGTAGAACAAGGATAGAGCATAAAGTCTGTTCTGCAATAATGTGAACGCGAAAGTGATGTCAAAACAAAAATATGATATTTGCTTGAACAGAAATGGCGCTTCTTGACCTATAGTTAAAATTCACTTACTCAAGTTTTATTTATGTATTGTTGGATCAACAAATAGGTATGTTACTCTTCATGAAACTCGATTAAAACTCATTCAAACTTGGCACTGACACTGACAGCAATTTGGCGGTTATAAATGTTGTCACATGTGTCATCACCCAGCCACAAGTTGCCCTGATCTAAGCGCATGCGCAGCCCGAGAAAAATAACTCTATTTAAATATGTATTTTTTTTTCTTCAGTACCCAACCACTTACCTAAATCTTGAATTTTTAGAACGCAGAAACCACATTTTTTCACTGACCTTCTTTCTCATTCTCAAAATACAATTTCAAGTTGAATGAGGGGAATGTTTTGTGGTTAAATAAAAGCACTGAAACTGAAAGCAGTTTTGAAACGTTGAATGCCTGGGAGCCTAGGTTACATTCAATTTCATTTCGAAGTGGAACTATCAAATTTCCGCTTGGCAAACGGGAATCATATGCTACCATCTACATATGATTCCCGTAGCATATGATTCCCGTTCAAAACTCACCTAAAGAAAGCACCTTCAATCAATGCAAAATCTCGACCACCGTTTAACGTCAACAGTGGGCCAAAACTGCGACGTTGCAATTGTTGACTTCATGGCTTGTATTACAATATAGACGGCTCTGGTATTACCTATGTTACCTATGGCTCTGGTATGTACCTATGTATAAAGTTATACGCACCATAGTGAAAGTAAACTACACCACAGCTATTTTAGATAAGTTAATTTTATTTCAGAGAAATACAATAATTGATGCTTCTCGAAATTCAATTCGCCAATCTGAAAAACATTTGAAGCTTTCTGAGATACATTTGGGAAAGGTGAAGTAGGTGTACTCGCCGAAACTCCTTTGACCTTTTTCAGCAACTTTCTGTTAGACTGCTTTTACACGGTGCGGAAGCGGTACGATATGTCGCGAGCGGTTTGTCGTCGCGATATATGGCGGATGTTTGCCGCGTAACCATCGAGGTTACCATAGCGCGCTATTCCAAAGTTGTCAGATTGATCTCTATAGCGGTATGGAAAGATTGCTTGTACTTCTTTTATCCTTACTCTATTTGAGAAAAAAAAGTCCGAGAAAAAGCAGTCACAAGTCAGGTATTTGGATGAGTCTACTCCATATACACAGCTCAAATTAAAAAATGTCGTTAGAAGGATGTGGGAAGAAATAAAAATAATTTTTCCGGAATATTCAGGTAAAATATTCAACCAAAAATAATTAAAATGATCACAGAAGCCTTGTGTACTCATTTTGGAGGCGGTTTTCGTGATAATACGCTTTGAGCAGGGCGACTGTTTCATGGCCATATTTTTAACGGTTTTGGATAACGCTCCTAGCGAATAATAGATTCTTTCAGCGGCACGTGCTTTCCGTGGCCGTCGTTTCAAGAGTATGTGGACTCATCCCGAAACTCATCCAGACTTCTAAAAAAAATGTTTGAGCAATAAGTTTTCGACGTGCCGAGACACTCAATAGCAGGAATCATTATTTTATTCATTTCAAGCTAAGCACAGATATAATTGCATTATGACGTTACTGATTTTATAAGGAATATCTAATAAGATAGTGTGTAGAAAAGTTTATTCCTCTCTTGAAAAAATTTGTTGGGATAAGTGATTATGCTAGAAAAAAATAAATCACTAATAAAATATCTGTGTGGCTAATTTACATTTTTTTTCTGGCACAAACACTCATCTTACAAAAATTTTTCAATACATCAAACTTCCAGATAAAAATATCTGAATTATCAAAAAGTCAATGCCAAAACAAATCAAAAGAAATAACTACATATGACGTCACCTTTGTAACGCTTCCGGGTAATTACAAATGGTCGCTATAGAAACAAAAAAACATTTCATGGTCCAAGACTAGGTACCAAAAACTATAAAAATCGATTTGCACGTTTTTGAAATATGTAGCGAAAACCATTTATTTTTTTTTACTTTTTGACGGTCTCTGTGGACTCAACGGAGCACTTTTGGATATTGGTAAGTTTGCCTAGATCGCCTTATTTTCAGTTAAGGAATTTGTGGTTAGGCGTTGTACAGGGTGTTTGTTTATATTTCACTCAATAGATGTCTCAGTTGTTATTCGGTCTTACGAAGAAGTTCAAATTAGCAAATTTGCAGTATTTTTCATGGAGATTCAGAATCCGATACTAAGGAATGCAAGAATGCATGGAGAACATAAAAAAATTACACAAAATGCTATTTTTGAATGGGAAACCCTGTTTATTTTTGGCCCAGCGGCGGTTTTCGAGCAAAATATTAGGGAGATATCATTTGAGATGTCTTAAAAGGCGGCGCAGGCGAAAAATGTTTTGATGCGTATCCGCCATTTAATCAAACTGTTTGTTTGTATTTGTAATTGCTGCTGGTTCAATTATTGTGCCGTAAATAGGGGGCAAATATACTCGTTTTAAATTGTTTTTAAGCGGACTGTATTTCATGAATTGATGTATGTTACAGGCAAATTATAAATGGTGACAACTACTGTCATATTGAACTGGTGTCGCGGTGTCGCCTCGCAGGGCGAACTATGTTAAGTTTGAACACAAACCTCGTAATTTTCGGCAACTAAAAATGAATACATTGAAACTCTTAGCTTTAGCTTTCAAAGTGTTTTGGTTGATTTTGTTCCTAATATGGCTGTTATGTTTTCCGTCCCAAAGAAATAAGGATAATATAAATTTGTTTTTTGTGTGGGGGGGGGGGGACAAAAATTATTGTGATTATGTCCAGGGAAAATATTGGGCCACGAAGGCCTTTCTCCCGGAGACCGCCACTGATGGTCTATTTAAAATCTGCAGGCCAAGAATCCTTTTTTTATTTCCAGGCATCAGAAAGTAGCCGGTGTGTATTCGTGGCCAGGCGGCGGAGTCTCTCATGAAAGTGGCACGCCGAAAAGTACAGCCGGACATTCCTCACAGTTTCGAGGATGTAGTCAGGACCTTGCGGGAGCCTCAGTATCAAGGGCGCTTCTTGATTATTGGGGATCCTTATTTCAAAACTTTGTTTGTTGGGAACGATGGAACCAACAACTTGGTTTTCTCCCCACTCCCAACCATAGACTTGGTATCGGGTGGCGCGACAACCATGGCAATGGATGCAACGTTCCGGGTGGTGCCAGCTACCCCAACTTCTTATCAACTTTCCACGATGCATATTTAGAAACAGACGCATGTGAGTATGACTTGTTTTTAATTATTACTCAATATGAACATTGGCGAACGGTTCCTACTTTACTTGAACATATTGTGTTTTGTTGGTTCATGAGTTGAAAACATGAATCATACGTTATTCGTTTCTAGATGATTCCAGTCTTGTATGTTTTGATGGAGCGGAAAACTCATGAGGCATACGGAGTGATTTTGAGATTCTTTGAGTAGAATATTGCTCCTACCTTTATGCCAGTGGAAGTCATAACGGACGACGAAGTGGCCCTTCAAAATGCCATGCGACAAGTCTATGATGACTGTCGTATTTTCGGCTGTTGGTTCCATTTTAACCTGGTAAAATTTCATCAAATGATGCCATCCTTCTAACCTAGTAACATTTATAGATCAAAGTTTGTTTTTCTTCGTTAATCTCACTTGAATGAACGTATATGTTGACTTCTTGATATAATTATTAAAATAATTATATTACCATTTTCAACGTTCCCATAATTAATTCTTTTTAATAAAATATTAATTTTGTCAATGTTTATCCTTTTTCAAAAGAAATAGCTCCTATACAGTCAATAGTCAATGGTTCTTATTCTGAAGTGATAGGTAAGCTCTATTACTTTCATAGCTTTATTGTTTATACCAGCTCTTGAATTGGGACTTCCTCAGGAATTTTAGGTTGAGATGTTCATAAATATGTAAGTTCTAAATTGCATACACTACGCTCGCTTGATAGGAAAAACTTGTGGTTCTCATTTTTCATAAAAAAAAAACTCAAAGGCAGTTTAAGATATTGGGTTATATCTGGCGTAGGTCATTTCAAATTATTATACTTTTCTCTATTTATTTTTTTTTTCATGGGCGTATGAATCCTGATAACGTGAAACGTGATAACATTTTATCGATAATGACGGAACTTAGTCCTTTTATCAATATATCGGCTGTTGATTTAGATTCTGACTTCGGTATTTTTTTTTTTCATATTAGGTGTGTTTGTTGTGCTCCACTAGTGCACACTTTTCTACACTACAACACCCAGTGTGGTTTTGTTTGTGAAATGTTTGTCTGTCTTTCAGGATAGAATATCTTTACTAAACGTACTAACGCGTCTGGTGATTTTCCTTCACACTGGTAGCCATTAGTTACAAAATCAATCCGCATCACACTATACTACACCCAAAAAACAAACACATCTATTATCAATAGAAATTTTTATCATTTCATAGGCTATCATGAAAAAAGCCACTAGATTAGGGCATGAGAGGCTCATAAGAGAAGACCATAGGCCACTAAGTTATTAAAAATGATAATGGCTCTTTCCCTTTTGCCCTCTCAAAAAATCCGGGAAGGGTTTGGAATAATACGAAACCGACACAATATGCAGCATTTGGGAATGCACAATCTGCTGCAGTTTGTAGAACGGTATGAATAGTTTGTCCATTTTCTATGGATAGAAAACTTGATGTTTCGCATAGGATTGAAACTAAAAGTTACTCACATCACATACAGGGTGTCCTGGATTTTATTATTCATGAAATGTAACAGCTTCACACGCTTTTAAACAAACATCCTTTTTTTATTATGCATCTTGTAAATGAGGTTAACGATGAATAGCTGGCATCAGCTAAACTTCGCCCATTAAGAATGCATGGATGTCAAACATTGCAATGTATTTCAGTTTTGTTTAATTTTGTTCCAATTCTCAATAAAGATGATTAATTATTATTATTATTATTCTCATTGGTTGGTCTCACATTTTCTATGTGGTAAAAGGTAATGAGGGCTTTCGCAAAAGTCACACCTTGTTGACTATTTCACGATTTTTCTTACTATCCGACATGTTTCTAGGATCACTGATTTTTGCATGTCCGTTATTAGTTGTAGTGGTATATTGTATTTCTTGAATCCTGCTATTATCCGTGACGTTTTTTCTTGAAAGTCTGTCTAGTGTTTGTACGTCTGTTATGGTCCACTGTATGACTCCGAATGAGTACGTTAATATCGGTATTGCCCAAGTATTTATGGCTTTGATTTTATTTTTTGCATTAAGTTGTGTATGAATGACTTTTCTTAATCTGTTCTTGTATTTGTTTTCTATGGTCCCTTTCATTTCTTTCGTTTTATGTGTGAGTGTTTCATTCACCCCTAAGTATTTGTTTGTTTCGTTGTTAGGTGGTTTAGGAAATGATATGTTGTTAATAAGAAACTCTATGTTGTTCGTTTTTGTTGTTTTGCCTTTTTTCACTATAATTGATGCGCATTTATCTAGTACGAAGTTCATTCTCTCTTTAGAGAACGTGGCAGTAGTTTCTAATAGCGAGGATAGTTGATTTTCGTCCGGGGAATATAACTTTTTATTATTATTATTATTATTATTTTGAATCGATACCGTAATGTAGATGCAGGGTGAAAAATGTATGGGATATTTTTATAAAACCACAATTTCTTGCTTATTATAAAAGCTAGAACTTTCAAATTTTCAGGACATGGGTAAGTTCAATACGGCCCTCATAAGAAAAACAAGAGTTGACCTCGGCCGGGCGCAACATAGTGGGCCTACAATTTTTTTGACGCCGTTTTCAGAATCGTCGTATCCTCTGACCTTTATCCTGAAAATTTGAAAAACCCTAACCTTTATAATAAGCAAAATATTTTCGTTTTTCAAAAATTGACATTTTCCTTTTCCACCCTATATCTGCATGTCGGTATCGATTCAAAATACAAGAAAGGTAGAATATTTTTGGGCATACAAATATGCGACTTTTCTTCCATTCAAGCGACGTCGTATCTCTCAGCGTTTCCGGAATCCCCATGTAGTTACTTTTATCTGGGACACCCTGTATATGTATTACATTTTGAAAACTGCTGTCAACGTTTCTAATAAAATTTTGATTATAATCATGTTACTTTCAGTTATTGGCTAACTACTGTTGGAGTGGATACTGTGAGCGTGTTTGATACGCAGTACAGGACCAACAACCACGTGGAAAGATTCCACAACGAGTTGGATTGCATTGTGGGGCAAACTCATCCCAACATGTGGGCATTTATGTGTAAGATTCCATAATAGTGTCAAAATGTCATTATTTGGTCTTGAATTTTCATGAGATCATCTATGCCCTAGTGTGACACCAGTATCAAACTTCAAACTGTGTCAGCATATTTAATATTTTTCATTTTCACTTATTTATCAAAATGATGAAAATCTCGTATTTTTCAACATATTTTATAATAATATGTTAAAAAAATGCATGACCAGATGGCATCAGGTATAACTTTTTGAAGTATAGTTCTTACTTGACCATTATTTCCGCTAAAAAGTGGCCAGATGCTAGATGGCTTGGTCTCGGACTTTGTACCGCTGGCGCTGGTATAGCCAATGAAGTGACTGAGCTGCTTATACTTTTAAAGACAGCGATTTATATTTTCAGATAAAATCATCCTCATCCAGTTGCGCAGGCATGGCGACGCTGTGCAGCTGAACAACGGCTTGGCCGCTGCTAAAGGAAGGGCTCATGTCAATATTAGAAATAATCGGAATATCCGTAAGCAACAAAGAGACCTTACCGAGGAAGTATTACAGTGCAGATTTTCTTGGAACGGCTGAGCCACTCAGTGGACAGCCTGCACTTCCGTAAGTACTAATTATGAAAAAACAAACAAATTACGTATCTTATAGAGGAACGTATTGGAACGACAACTCAGACAACTGATTCCATGTAGTTAGAAAATAGAAAATACGTATAGTGATTTTTTTTATGTTGAAGATGCAGAGGAAGAAGGTACACATTTTTATAATAATTAGATCTTTTTTGATGTACAAAAGCCTAACACACAGAAATATCTACCTAGCAACAACACTTATTATTAAATGAATTTAATTTTTGAAACTTGAAAGCGATCAAATGCCTTCAAAATAATTGTTAGTTTAAAGTCTGCGTTTGGATTTTGTTGTGATAATCTTCTCTTCGTGTTCTCCATCTTTAAAGTGGATGATGTGAAAGAGAACAACATATTCACCATTTGCCAAATTTGACATAAAAAAAGCACTGTAGACTGTCGAATGTTATGATAGTTGTTAAAATAGTCTCCATGTTCACTTTTCACGGAAATTCTCAATGTAGGCAGAACCAACTTTCACATGAATTCTTCTATTTCAGCTGAAGGAAACAATCCCTTAGACGATCTTTAAGATATAGGTAAGTTATAATTGAAATTAAAATTGAATTATAGTGAACTGTCTACATTACGATAGGCTAATTGCGATCGATCATTTTGCTCTTCATGTTTGTTGTAAGTAAATTATTGTAGCAAGAACCACCTTTTACATTTTTTTCTCAAATGACGAAACAAACCCTCTTCATCCAGAACGTTTGATGGATGCAGGTAGGTTTGTAATTGGAATCAAATTTGAAATATAGTGTTCTGTCCACGTTAAGGTGGGCGTATCGCAATGTTATTCTCCTATACCTGACATGGACCCACTAGATGTCACAAATCGGGAGAACAACACAACTTTGAGACGCGATCATGTTATGTACATGATGTACAATGATGTTCTATTCCAATGAAGTAAGATGAATCCGCTAGATTCAATTTGAAGAGTTTTCTGGACAATCAAAAATGACCTATTTTTGGATGTATCGAAACGGTCACATAAATCGCTGTTTTCTCGGCTATTTCTTCATTTTTCATCACAAAAATAACTTATTCGATGCACAAGGATTTGCTCATCAATATAACATTGCGTTTTTAATCAACAAACAATCCGTTCTTGAGTGGTGTGACTTTTTGTGAAAAATTTTGGGATTTTTCCAAGTTTACAGTAGACAAAGAAAAAAGATGGGGCCTATTGCCTAGGATAACAGAGATGGAAAGGAATCATCTTTGGGTAGGACAGGTAGGAACCACGAATTGGCATTTTTCTGGGGTTCAGCTTTTTACTCATAGATGCGGCGAGTGATGATTTGGAGAAAACTGTAATTTGAACGTATTCATAGATTCCTGTATTACCTATGTTTGTATTGTATATTTTGTATCTGCAGAACATGGGTTTGCTTGGGATCTGGTTTTCGAGACAGATGAATGGGCGCCCAAGAGAAATGATATTTGTTTTTGTCTTCGCAATTCACATACCTCATGGGTTTGATAAAAATAGTGATGTGAAATTATTATCTATTGATTGGGTATTTGGTACCTGGACTTTGTTTGAGTTAGTGATGCCATACATTGGCGAAACACATATCTTCATTTGAATTAAATTGATGCGTTGATTGAATAACTTTTTATTCAATCAACGATTGAAGCTTGGATAGATTTGTTTTTCACTTATTTAATTTATAAGGGAAAATGGACGAGCAGTCAAGGGCACATAAGGGCAATAATTGGAAATAGAAATAGATAATAGTACACTGAGGAAAACGCGTTAACTAGATGCGTTAGTTGAATTTTTTTAGTAGTCGTGACAAGAAAAATAGTTATCACAATCGCCCTCCTTCTGTTGTTACAGACATTTTGATTTAGTTACACCTTGCAAGGTACTGCAACTAACCATTTTAGTTCCGAACACTACACATTTTTGTGAAGACACAGCTAACTAATATTTTGGTTGTGGCAATATGTTTATTTCACTAAGTGAGCGGGTTAGATAAAAAATAACCAAAATTCTACTCAAAATTTAGTTGTGGCAACCTGGTTCTGACAGCTAATGATGCTTAGTTAGTCCTTCGATCACTTTCGAGTCAATATCCAACCAATAGAATCTAGCGTTCTCGGACCGAAGTCAGCCGAACCCAGTAAACTCCGTATGTCGTATGTATTCCAGTTTCCCATCATTCTTGAACAATACTTCTACCGGACACCTCCGCGTTTTGCTGTCAATAGTTTTTGTCCTTCGTTGTCGCCGTTGATTAAATCAACGGCATTTATGTATTGAATGTTAGCTGAGTGGAGAGCGTTTCGAGATGGACACAAGTGAAATCAGTGCCAATAATAATCTCAATTAATTGGAGATATACAAAGTGTTTCCTAATTGTGTACAATGAATTCAAGGGAGTCTTCCTGATCTAGTTCCATAAAAAAAAGTCCCTATAAATATAATATGAGACCGGAGGTGCATTCTTTTCAAGTCACCTACGGGTTGCTTTTTTTTTGAAAAACCGTTTTTTTTCACGAGTGTTTCAGATATCCTTGAACCGATTTATTTGAAATATTGCAGTCTTCAAAACGCCGATTTAAAAAAAAGTTCAACACCCTGTATTTTGAAAACAATGCATCTCCGGACTCATGTTTAAATGGTCTTTTTTTCATAAAATTAGCTCAGCAATTCGCCCTCAAATTTAATGTACGCAATTAGAAAACATCATGAAGATTACTATCCAAAGTAGCCATTACAACTAATTAGTATTAGTTAAGTCAATACAAAATCATGGTTACAGTAACTCAAAATAATGATCATAAGAACTAATCTAGCTAATTGAGTCAGCTAAATCCAATAGTTGTGGTACCTGACCTTCAAGATTTCCATTATTAATTATAGTTGTTGCAACTATTGTTATTAGTTCTGATAATTAAAAAAATATGGCTGACACAACCGCATTTGAGCTATAGTTTTTCATCAGCCAACCAAAGTTAGTTGATATAACTATGTCCTAACTAATTTGAATTTGCTGGAATAACTAATTTTCAAACCTGTCCTCTATGCTATCCACACTCTTTAGCTGCTATTACTAATTTTTTAGTTATGGCGACCTTTTATTTTTCTCGGTGTACCTACTCCAACCTTTCACTAATAATCCGCGAATGTTGTGGTATTGTTGTGAGTTGTGATTGTGATGGAATAATATAAATAGTAGAAAATGTTCCTTTGGATGAGCCGTTGCACGAAACTGCCATAGAAAAATAGCAGCTATTTCCTAACCTCAAAAACCAGGTTCTGTGTTATTGTTATTGACAGTAAAGTTATTGACACTTTTTAAACCATGTCTTCGAGATATGCGTTAATTTTACAATTAGCTTTGAGAAAAGATATTGTAATCACTGCAGATAAACAATCCGGTACAACTAGAGGTTCTGCCGCTAACTGCATTTCGGGTGATGAACAGTTGTGTAATAAACTCATTCAAACCGAAGGTGAGCTTAACCAAGCATGCATTTCTTGTATTTCAATAATTTCTAATATCTTTAAGTCCTTGTCAAATTTCAAATAACTGGTCTGATTTGGACGATGAGCCCAAGTAATTTAGCTAAAACAACTATACCAAATATACCATAATACAAAATCTAAGCGATCCAGAAAGCCAGAAAGGGAAGAAACTAAAAATAAAAGATTACGAGGTTTACCTTACACTGGTTACACCCGTTCAAAAAGTGGAGAGATAAAACACAACATAAACCGAGAGGAAAGGAAACTCAAAATAAGATGTTCGCACGAAATTCCCCAGAAAAAACTAACAGAACGCTCCTATGTGGTTTGCTATCAGAAACGGATCGTAAAAAAATATTGGATTATTTCTGGAATTTCGGCGGTCGGATCGGCAATAAAAGATCATCTTAGCAGTGGATGTGCGTTCAAAGTACACTCAAAAACAATACAAACTGAACTTTAAGACTGTATATTAGGGGTCTGTCAAGATTGGATACTCCGACAAATTTTGATTTCCAAGTTTATTTCTATAATAGCAGACGATACCACAGGCATTTCCGGAAAAACACAGACTTGCCTTGTAGTAAGGTATGAATACAAAGTGAAAATGTTTGAAAGATTTTGGCTATTTGCCAATCCTAGTGGACAAGACGCTGATTCTATTCCACTCGTCATTATCGAAACTCTAGATTTAAAGGTAGAATCCAACATGGAAAAGGTTATTTCTCAAAGCTAAGAAAGAGCAGCTGTAATTTCTGGAAAAACTAATGGCACGGAAGCGAAAATAAGAATGCATACTCTATCCATTTTTACGCACATCAGCTAAATTTGATGTCGCAGAGTGCAGTAAGCAACAAGCCAGCGAAAGTATTTTTGCAAATTTGTCTGCTATTCCGTCTTTTTTTTTCAAATACCATCTTTATGTATAACTAGATGGAATTATCAATCCAGAGCTGGGTTTCAAAATCGACAAAAATTGATTGATTTTTTTGAGTAACTCCCAACGTCTATTGAAACTGTAATAAAAATCCAGTGGCTCCCTGCGACTCTTGAAAGCCTTTGACTTCAATTCTTGGTTGATTTTTTTCCAGCGTTTGATGCCACACAACGATATTTCATTTAATCATTTTCAGTCGCGTAATTCGTGATGTTCTTCAGTTAAGAAAAATGTAGACTCATTTCTGGGCATCGTCGAAAAAGTGCGAGGAGAAACAAACAACATTTTGAAAGAAGTTTCAGAGGATTCATCTGTGTCTTGCACAACGGGTAGAAGAAACGGATACTCTAAAATTCGTGATGCAATCCAAGTTTGTGATATTCTTTCTACTCAAGCAAAGGACATATTTGAAAACGCGGACTAAATATTGCAGAACTGTTAAATTGTGATAATTTTGAACTATTCGCAAAAAACTTTTCGGAATCCAAACTAATTTTGGCTGTGAAAAAAAATCACCATCCAATAAACGTCACCAGGTCCGTTAAACAAACTTTATTCCCGGATTATAATACACATGGATAATGTCGGTAATTCGGATAAAGTAATATTATAATTATTGAATATGCACAATCCGAAAGATAAAAATCTACTTTGCGATACCGATTTTTTTTTATATAACTTGTCAAAAACTTGACATCAATCATTAGCTGTCTTGTTCATCGGGTTTTTATTCCACCTGTATCGGAATTTTCTACATCCTCCCCGGCGACAGTGATTTCAAGGGGGTACAACAGTTGAATAGGCCTCCGTAGTATGGTTCTATTTGAAGTCACCACCTCACAAGCTCGTACCTTTCCATCTCTTCCCATGAAGGTTTTAGTAACCCTCACCATTTTCCAAATTAATCTTGGCAGGTTTTGATCGTGTAACAAAACAATATCTCAAACCTTAAGGCTTCCAGACTTCACATCTAAATTGGTATGAGCACTCCTCAATTGTTGAAGATAATTCGTCGACCATCGATTCCAGAACTTGCGAAGATTATCATTCCTAACTTGCCACTTCTTTAATATTTCCTCACGTTTAATATCAGGGTGGCTTAAATTCACGCCTAATCCACAAAGGTTTTCTCCGAGAATAAAATGTCCTGGAGTCAGAATTAGCAGGTCATCAGGGTAATCATGTAGGTATGTTAGAGGTCTGGAATTTATTTAAGCCTCCACTTTGGTTAGGGTTGCCTGTAATTCGTCCATATTTATCGTTTTTCTGCCCAGCGTTAACTTCAAAGCATCTTTCACTGATCTAACCAGTCTCTCCCAAAATCCACCCCACCATGCAGCACGTTCTACAACAAATCTCCATTCTATTCTTTGCTGATTTGCGAGTGATTGCACTTCGTTACTACACAATATTCTGGATAGTTGGGAAAACTCAAGGGCAGTTCTCTTGAACGTTTTGGCGTTATCAGAATAAACAACGTCTGGAACTCCTCTTCTCGAAATAAAACGACGTAAGGCTCTGATGCAACTTTCAGTAGACAAATCCGGCACGGCCTCTAGATGCAAAGCTCTTGTCACAGCACATGTGATAATCATTACATAAACCTTTTCGTGACTATCTAAAACAAATAGTGGTCCTGCAAAATCCACTCCAACTACTTTGAAAGGTGCTACTGCATCCAAACGACTTCTTGGCAATGGTGCAAACGGTTCATGCATCGCAGCTTCTTGCACTTCATACAATCTTTCAAAAGTGACTGTCTTGCTTGAATGATCCAGTACTTCTTTCTAATGTTCGTGATAGTCAAATTAACTCCTCCATGACATGTTATAATATGGTTCCTTAATATTATAAAATCAGTCACAATCGATCTTTTTGGCAGCAGGATCGGATGTTTTGTATCATATGGCATCTCCGACTCCTGAAGCCTTCCTCCAAGTCTCAATATACCGTTGTCATCCAGGAACGGATTTAATTTCAAAATATTTGAATGACTTTCGATTTCCTTTTTCTTATTTAGTAAGTTTACTTCTTCTTTAAAACTTCGATATTGAGTCTCTTTGATCCAGTAATGTTCAGCTTCCTTCATTTCCTGTGCCATTATATTCCCTTGGCACATCACCATCGAAGTTTTATCTAGATTCTTCAATTTATTTATAGCCCTAAACACATAGCATGGATCCTCAGAACTCGTTCAAAATAACTAAACCTTTCAATATTCATTATGGGTTTCTTCTCAAACTCCAGCGAGGACTCCACAGTAAGAACATGAGTTGGATCTATCTCCATGAAAACTCCATCCTGTGGCCAGTTATGTTTATCTTGGACTAGCCACTCTGGTCCGTGTTGCCACATTTTTGATTCCAGGAGAATTTTGACCTTAACTCCTCTGGATAACCAATCTGCTGGATTATCACTTCCAGGGCAATGTTTCCATTCTCCAACAGCAATATTTTGAATCTCGGTCACTTGATGACATACATAGGGCTTCCATTTCGTTGGTTTTCCCTTAATCCGATGAAGGGTTATTTTTGAATCAGTCCACAACACACAAGCATTAATCTCAATGTGTAAATTGCTAAGAATGAATTTTTGCAATCAAGCGGCACATACAGCACCTGTTAGCTCAAGTTTTGGCAACGTTAAGGTTTTGTCTCTCCTCTTATCAATCGGAGCCACTCTATTCTTAGACATCAGAATATTAGTAAATGTTTCATTATTTTCGATCACTCTCAGATACGCCACTGCTCCATAAGCTACAGGACTTGCATCGGAAAATACGTGTAGTTCCACATACAGAAGTTCATTTCATGAGGGTTCATACTCACGTCATCGATGACGTCATTACTTGAAAAAAAACGTATGTCGTAGCTAATTCATATAGTTTCAAGAGCGTTCAAATTTTGTATTGAAGCCGAACAAGTATGTTCCAAAACGCTCTCCAGAACACGTTCAGATTTGTTTTCCATTTAGATTTTGGATTCAGGCTGGTCATCCATTGGGAGCGTAGTCGCGTGTATATCCGCCATCCGGATGCGAGCGATCGTTAGACTAGGCAGCTTACAGCGTGCACTGCTTGTGACTCTACCATTAGACTCAACGCTATTCCAGTTCGCTTCTGTTTGTGCATTAAGAAAATCATGTAGAATGAAATTGCAAGATATGTGGTTTTTGAAAAATCCTCACATGGAGGGATTGCAAGCTCGAGAGAGTGAAAAAATACATTCATATAGAAGCCCAGTAGAAATATCATTATTAAAAAAAAAAAATGCTAAGGAGCTGATCTTTTTGGGAAAAACATTCGCCACAATTGTGTGTTTTTGCAAAGGGTTTTTTTCTATTTATAATAGTTCACAAAACGGACTTCTCTTAGTATACTAATAAGCAATCGTTGCTATATAGACACGTTCGAATAAAAAACTAAGAAAGCACCATTATCGCAAAAGCCCACAATAGTCGAGTTTTATTCTTATCAGTAGACGTCCCCCCATCACTGGATGAACATCAACCCACGAGAAATCGGCTAGTCAGCATTTTTTTTATTAAATATTAGGTAAACGAAATTTAATACATCACTTTGGTGGCCAAAAGTAGATTAACAACCTGAAACTTGATAACACTTTGATCCTGCAACAGTTATCAAAGATGTAATGGTGCATTAAAGAACTTGACTCCATTTGTCAGTTCACTAAACCAGCGATTCTTTTCGATTTTCATAGGGTACACAAATTTTCCCTTTCGGATGGTGCTAACCAATTTTTCCAGAACTTACACATTTTTTTGGTAACGTGAAAAAAGGGACCTAAACAGTATTTTGAATAAAATCGCCATGACCGATCAAATGACAGATTGTTTGAACCATTTTAATGCACCAATAATTTTTTGATAACTGAAGCAGGATGACTTTGTAAAGCTTATTAGCTTAATAAACGATTATCATATTATATAATATTATAATATCAAAGTTTTATAAAATTTTAGGCATGTGCTGTTTATCCGACGTGAGTGTATATTTTGATTCTACAGAGTGTATGTATTTTTCCAAGTTTTATGATAGTGTCAAAAAGAACAAAGCATCAGACTATTGTGTTTCTTGAAAATGCGGAGTAAAGGATTTTCCTTGTAATTTGCAAACCGCCTTAATAGCCGTTATTTTAAGTTATGCAAAAATGATAAATTATCAATAATTTTTTAAAACCTAACTCATGAAATAACGGCCATTTGAGGGGGAGTGAAAAATGAAAACATTTTTCAGATCAGTTATCAACTGCAATACATCACCTCCTGCCCAACCATAAGGTGATAAATAAGTCACATTCCTTACTATGAAAGAAGAAAATAATAAACGTAATTTTATTACAAACAAGTACCAGCGGAACATAGATGAGGAGACTGAAATCATGAACACGAACTGAATATAAACTAAAATGATGTCAAATTCTGCCTGCCCAAAATATTCATTCAATAACAATACTAGCCCTTCCATTCTTCACTCAACAACGCATGACTGCTCCAATAATCCATCTATCTTTCTGATCTCTGGACTGCAATTGACGAGGATGCCTTGAAGTCCTCATCAATTCTGATTCCATAAGAGCTGATCTTTTAAGAGTTGTAATTTCAATTCAAAGGGCATCAGATACTCTCTACAAGAGTCAGGATATTCTGTATTCTGTTCACATTCTGAATACCGACATGGTATTTTATACAACAAAACTGTGACATTGGAGAAGTTAACTGACATGTGTTTTGACAACAACATTGTTTTGATTAAATACTTGATCACATAACCAAATTTTAGGTTATTATTATTCTGAGATGATAGAAATCATCATCATCATTAATTCTGTTTCAGTCGATTTTTAAACCTCTCCATGAGTTAGAAAAGGAGGAGGTCATTGATTGTCAATGACGTGAGTATAAACCCTCGTGAAACGGACTATAGCTACTGTGCGTTTTCATTATAGTTTTCGGAAAACGAAACTTTGAAAGTTCACCAGTTCCTGAACCCATTTTATCCAAGTTTCCAATAACTCTTTATCGGATAAAATAGTATCCCAATCATACTTCTTTATCCAAAGTTGTTGTAAAAGTATTTTTGCTCGTATTACAAATGGGCTGCAGAACCCCAACGGATCAAACACCATGGAAACTATTTTCAAAATTATTCTCTTCGTTATTATTTGTCCTTGTCCCATATTCAGCACAGAACTTACGTCTATACTAATCTCGTCTGTCTGGGTGTACCAATTTATTCCCAGCATCTTAATGGCGCTTGCATGATTTTTTTCTGGCTTTCCTTCCTTAGATTTAACCATATTTTTTTTAATTCTTCGTTATTTGTCGACCATCTTCGTAAATTCATATTTGCCTTCAGCATCACTTCTTTTCCTTCTAAATAAATACGTCGCGCTTCATCTACTGAATCAACAGATACAATTAAATCATGAACATTGAAGGACCGTCGCATAATTGTGCAAATATCGTTTAAATGATCCGGTTGCTCCGTTAAATGTTTGGTTAATGTTGCCGCCATTATAAACGGGCTACTGGTCACTCCAAAGGTTACTCTTTTCATTCGGTACTTCACTTGGTTTGGCAAATTATGAACGTCATCAATGGGAAATTCATACCATAAGAAACTATGGGCGTCTCTATCGTTTTCATCCAATCCAATTTGGAAAAATGCCTTTTCAATATCTGCTGTAAGAGCGACACTACCGATCCTGAAGTTCATCAGTACTTTTAGCAATAACGGTACTAAATTTTCGCCAGAATCAAGTAAGTCATTTAGCGATGGCATACCGACTGCATGCGCGGATGCATCGAACACTACTCGGATCTTGGTTGTATTTTTGTCTTCCCTATACACCGGCCTGTGCGGCATATAATAGGTTTTATTGTTTGTTGCTGCAGGAGCTGCTAATTTGGCACAATCGTTGTGAAAATACTCACGCACCGCCTCATCATACTCTTGTAGTTTTCCTGTACGTGCAAGTTTCGACGTTAAACTTTTAACACGGGACAATGCACCGTTATAGTTCGAATCAATTATCACAACATTGTCTTTCCACGGCAACGATACCGAATATCTATCATTATTGAACGTAATACTCTTTTTCAGAAAATTACTGGTACTGTCTTTGATAACTACGTCACTACCATGAATTCCAATGGATTCTAGATCCCAAAATCTCCCAATATCAAATCCTGGGTCGTTAAATTCGCTATAAGGTATTTGCAATATTAACGTTAAGAGACAATCCGTAGCCTTTAGTTCGACCATGAATTGTCCAACCTAAACGGGTATTAATGGCCATTTGCGACTCTGTCAGCTTCGTTATTTCTCCTGTGACGAAAGCCCAATAAAAATCAGCACCAATAAGCATCGATATTCCTGGAACTAGATTGGCATTTACAGGGCATATATCAGCAAGTCTACGTTGAGAACTAGGTTTCTGAATATTTGGATTATTTTTCGTTGGCGAGGGTAATGAGTCGAGGTAAATTTCAGGAACTTCAATCGCACTAATCGTTATGAAATCATTGTCCTTGATACCCTTTAGCGTTTCACTGACACGTCTACATATACATGCAGGCATCAGTTCATTTTTTCCAAATGGCATGATTGACAGTTTGTGAGTACCAATTACAGGGATATTTAATTGTCCAGACAAACATTCTTTGATAAACGTTAACTGACTGCCACCGTCAAGAACCAATCGAACAAAGTACCGGGCTGTACTATTCTCCGTCATTACTATTTGTGCACATGCAGTCTGTAGATAAACACTATCTAGAGTACCATTAGCAAATGAATTCGTAGCACTACATCCACCTTCGCCGTTACGTTCGTTGCTTCGTCCCGATCCCGATACATTAGTTATCGCTTTGGTGTTCTTAGTTTTGATAAAGTCCGGATCACATATACTTGTAGCATGCTTACGTTTACATTTAGCACAACTGATGATTGATTTGCAACTACGATAGTTGTGATTTGGTTTTGTACACCTAAAACAACATGCACTGGATTTCAAAATGTTCTTTTTCTGAGCTTATTGGACTGAAGCATTGATCTCGCACTGACGCATTGATCTCGCACTGACGCAAAAAGTCCAGCAGCAGTACACGCGTTGCTTCCGTTAAATGACCTGGAACCTCGCCTTGAATGGCCAAACTTATCCATTGGTTTATTAGATTGCTTATCATTATTTGTCGTTCGATAAAATTTGTGCTTGTTCCACAGAATCAACTTCCAGCTTTATAAACGATAAATGTCGAGAAATTTGTAATTCATACGATAACTCTCCTCCAGCTTTACTACTACGACCTGACACTGAAGTCTGTTCACTACTCTCATCAATGGCTTGCCCATGAGCTTGTCCCTTGTTGAACTCTATTCGCATTGAAAAGGGCAAAACTTTCAAAATTATTGACTTCACCATCATGCCATAGCTTCTAGAATCAATTCCAAGAGTCTGAAGAGATTTAGTAATTTTTGTAGTAGTATTGTAAAGTTTTCTTAAGGATGAAATATCACTTCTGCTTTTGATGGAGCTAAATGATAGTAAACTTTGTATGTAGCTGTCAATTATTTTTTCTTTATTCCCATACTCGCCTACTAACACATCAATCGCGTTCTGATGATTATCTTTACCCGTGGCAATTCCCTGAATAGTTATAGCTGCATTACCGATTAAAAGAGACTTTAAATAGCTATACTTGATCGTCTTATTCAAAGAACTGTTGCTGTGGATAGCACTTTCAAACTTTTCCCAAAAGGCAGGCCATTCATGATTGTTACCATTAAATTTTGGTAAATCTAATTTGGGTAGTCTCACCGATACTTTGACTGGCATTTCCGACGTCACTGGCTGCTCTCTGACATCCATAAAGTTACCTGCTGTGGCTCCTAGAGGCAAAGCATCCTGTTGGATTCCCCCAGCCGAGACCTCAGCTATAAGTTGTTCCAGTTTCGCGATCATCACCACTGTCTTTTCGTCGTATTCCACTATTTTACTGCACTCAGCATCCATCTGATCATTTGATACAAAAGGAAATGTATCTTGATTCGCCTTTTTCATTTTTTTTTTAGCAGATTTCAGTTTAGCCACTTGTACGGCCGCTTCTTTCACGTTAAACACATCCATGGTTAATATTTCGTTAGCTTCGTTAACAACTTTCGTTACTTGTGCACGACACGCCTTTTTCAATGCCATTTCCATAATTCCAGACGATTTTTTTACGGGTTCTAGTTCGTTGTTCGATAGTCCGACCACAATCTATTACTCGTTACCCGACGTTAGCACCACTTGTATTCGTTAAAGCTCCTCTGGAACAAGTTTCCCTGGTTTCGGCACCAATAATAAAAAATCACCATCCAATAAACGTCACCGGGTCCGTTAAACAAACTTTATTCCCGGATTATAATACACATGGATAATGTCGGTAATTCGGATAAAGTAATATTATAATTATTGAATATGCACAATTCGAAAGATTAAAATCTACTTTGCGATACCGATTTTTTTTTCAACTAACTTGTCAAAAACTTGATATCAATCACTAGCTGTCTTGTTCATCGGGTTTTTATTCCACCTGTATCGGAATTTTCTACAGGCTGTAAAGCGTTATTCCTATTTTAGCCAAAATAAGCTTAAAACTGAACTTATGGTGTTATATGGAAGACCAGATATCAGAACATTTTGTAGTCTCTTATCACTTTTGAATTTCATATATGATAACGACTTGGAGGATTCATTCAATGATTTGATGACATTAGGTCTAATAATGGTTATAACACTCATATCCACTGCAGAAGCAGAACATTGTTTTTCGACTTTGCAGCGAATTAAAACTTTTTTGCGAAACACTATGTCACAAGAAAGACTCGCTTTCACCATATTATCGGTTGAAAAAGAGTTGATTCATTCTGATGACAGTTTCAGCACAAAAGTTATCGAAAAATGTATAAATAAAAAAAAAGGCGTATTGAGTTTGAAAATAGGTTCATTCAGGCTATGTTCAAATTTTTTGCTTTTTCAATGATAAAGTATATTCAAAATTAGAAATAAATAAGGTTTTTTCTGTTGTATTCGATACAAAGGTCCCAGTTCTATAATGCAGCACACAGCAATTAATTTTCACGAGCCGCCACTGTCTTCAGAAACGAAAGAGTTACAGCTGATTAAAATGTTATCAAAGATAATGAAACACCCTGTACATCTCAGTCAAGTCGCCGATGAAGACTTTATTTGCCATTACAATCCATGTTTAATTACCATTAAACATGCATTATTTTCTAAGTTTTATACATTTCCAATTTTTAATAATCTCATGATAGGTTATGAACCCACTCAAGTTCAATGTCAGATAGGTAGAACACTGATTAATCATCACGTTCCCGAACCATGGTCGGTCACTCGGTCATGATATGATTATTTTGCCGACGAAAGCACGAACGGAAGTGCATAGTAGAATTATGTTTACTACAATATTTGGATAACATCATTGTGTACTATAACAATTATTCATATATAAGCAAGTCGTGGGAAATAAAGAATGAGTATTCAACAACTACTCACACGTTGTTTTACTCAAGAAATGTACTGTGCCAAAGCCCACTTGGCCATAGCAGAGAGAGAGGCTGCTCTCTGGCAGTAAACTCTATATTTTCCGCTGCTCAACCGAACCGAGTTGCAAGTGTAATCTACGAGCTAAACCCAGCTTGTACATTGGTCCTTCGAGCAACCTGAAAACTGCAGCAACCCGCCTGCAGTCCAGCCAGTCCACAAGTCCACAGAGGCTCACTACAACAAGTTCACAGAGGCTCACTACAGCAGTCCACTAGTCCACAGAGGCTCACTACAAATCTACAAATAGCTTGTACAATCCATTTGAAAAAATCTTCATATCTTACATTAAAACTGTCATAATAAATAATACCATTCATATACGGTGCTTCTTTTTTACTCCAAGTACAATAACGACACAATATTTATCACAAATACAAATATCCAAGAACACTATGTAGAAAATCGCCATTCATGAGCTTACGGCTATAGGTTACATGCAGGAATGAACACTAACATGCACCTAGAACGGATGCATGGCGTATTAAAATACATACATTTGAAAGGCAAAAAAGGGAGAAGGCTCGAGCAATGGACAATTTGCATACATTTTCAAATGACTTGAAATTGTATATACGTATTCTAGACATTATTTGAAAGTCACCAGCGAAAAAGTTTTTCCGATATACCCAAAAATATACTAAAAAAATGAAAAAGAAGACGCGAATTTCACTGCATGATCGCAAAAGGGCCATATTACCCTCCCGAAAGAGAGAGAGTCATCTCAGTCAATACGTCAGACGGAGATAGATAGTGTATTCTGTGACGTATTGGATGTTGATTGGCGCTCTTTATTCGGTGATTACTACATTAATAGACATCGTAGATTGATTTTTCAAACATCAATGGCATCAGTACTCACTGATCCTTATATTTTTCATATTTTCAAGAAATGTGCGAATTGTCCATTACGAAACGCTCTTTAATCGGTGATTACTACATTATTAGAGGTCGTAGGTTGATTTTTCAAGCGTTAATGTCATCAGTACTTACTAATCCTTATATTTTTCATATTTCCAAAAAATGTGCAAATTGTCGATAGGAGCATTGATTTTTGATTGATTGAATTTTCCTCTTCTTGAGTCAAAGAAACTTCTGTTGTTGAAGGTATTTCTTCAATCCTCCAGAACTTTTCCATGTTAAAAAGATTCTTGTGAGAAAAAGTAATTTGACAACATCGCATCCTAGACAATATGTCCTTGACTTGGAATGTTGCCTGCGACAATCCGTTCAAATAGAGTTTTTTGAAGAACAGGAAAATTTCTGCCATGTTTGATTTGTCTTACACACAAAAAGACTGCGGAGCCCAGCAACATCCGACAAAATGTTGAATGAAGAATCTGCTAGCATTAACTCAGAAGGGATTGATAAATTCGAGATGTCAATTCTATTTTGGGAAATGTAATTGGTAATTGAGAGCAATACGAGAAAATTTGATTTTGTCTAGAAATTGGATTGTTGAGAAGCTTATGGTGTCATTGGTGTCCCATGCATCAATATTTTCTCCAAGCGACTTTAATGAGCGATAGTTCATTCATGAACACTCTTGACCCTGGATGAGATTCCTTTGTTGGACATCATAAATTGAGGATTTCCCGCAAATGCGAGTTCACGATCAGTTTATTGTTTTCATATCGCTTTTTGAGTAAGTCTCAAGCTGTTGTATAGTTCGATTTATTTATTAAGAAATCGTGACAGCTTTTTCGAATTTTTACAAAATCAATCAATGTCAATAAAACCACTTAATAATAATTAACAGGTAATGCCAAGTCTCGTATAATAGTCTGTTTGGCATGCACACTATAACAATCCCATAGCTGGTTACCCGTGAACGTCTAAGGTTTCATCGACCGCGAATCACCCTGTTTGCTGTGATCAGACCTTAAAACCCCAAATTCTTACACATATCAAAAGAATTTGATGATAAGAGATTATATTTTTGTTATTGGGCTCCAGGTAATATTTTAAATGACAGTTATTTTTTGAAAAAAAAACAATGTTATCGTCTCAAAACCGTTGATACTGGAACGAAGAGAACGCTCATTGGGTTAAAAATTGTTAAGATCAACATTCTCAGAGAGTGAATGTATGGTGTGGGATATTAGAAGAACGAATTACTGGTAATTTTTTCTTCAATGATACGTTACATGCTGAACGTGAAGTTATTTTCTTTTAAGGATAATTCTGGAATTTAGCAATGCATCCATTACCTCAAAAAAATCATGTCTTCATAGCCTTAATTTTTTTTTAAAACGTCATGATGAACATCACGATATGTGAGACATCGTGACCTAGCATGAATACATGGTTTTTATAAGCTTTTACAGGGTGTCCCCGAATGGTCTGTACAAAATTCTACCACTGATTCTCCACGACAAAAAAAACGATTCGACCTATCTTACCTCAGTACAAAAGTTTATGGTTACGAAGATACAGGGCGTCAAAGTTTGAATTTTATTTTCGGTTTATTTCATGAGAGAAACACCAACAAAAATATAGATCGCCAACGTTTTTTTTAATGTTGATGATACGTATATGGTACCTACAGGGTGTCAATTTGAAAACGACCAGCATTTAATTGTGTCCAAACCAATGATAGTATGAAAATTTGGCGAGACACTAGATACCTCAACAGTTGTCTCCCTCGATATCTACATTGGCAAATTTCGTCAAAATTCCATACTTTCATCAGTTCAAGGAATAATTTATTCTGTTCGTTTGAAAATTTTCGTGGGGTTAGGGACTTCAATTTTGAAAAAAAAGTGATGCAAATTGTCATGATCCATCATGAAAATTTCAAAAATCGGGGACTAGGTTGGGTTTCCTTTTGAAATTTTAGGGGTAGCTACCCTGTGCGTGAGAGGGTTGATTCCAGAAAAACAACAGATACCTCAAAAGTTGTACCCTCGATATCTGAATTGACGTGTCTCTCCAAATTTTCATACCAGGTATCATTGGTTTGGACACAATTAAATGCTGGTCCTTTTCAAATTGACCCTGTATATCCTATATGGGATAATAATAATATGTCTATTCTACTCCCAATTTTGTAAGTGTTTTTGTATTCATTAGCTAATTTCATGACGAAAGGTTGCACTTTTCAATACTAAAATCAAATTGTAATGACATAGGTATAATATCAACTGTCCCAGAATGGGAATTTGCATCCAAAGTTTATATTATTTTATTTCATAATTTCAGTGAGAACACATGATTCCAATGAATATGGAAGCTGCAGATGATTTATTGAAAAGATAAAAAAATCCTGACAATCAACAAATCACTGTTTTAGATGTTGGAAGAGCATACCAAATAAAGGAAAATCGGGAAACACTAATACCAATTGTCGAAAGTATAGTTTTTTTGGAAGGCAAAATCTCTCTCCAAGAGGACATCGTGATTATGGAAGGATCATTTCACAAATGTCTAGTGGATTCAATGAGGGAAATTTTCGTGAGCTCTCAGGTTTTCGGGCAAACTCTGGATACCAAACTTTAAAATCACACTTCGAAACAGCCTCATCAAATTCTTTGTATATCAGCAGTACTAAACAAAATGAACTGATAGATATTTGTGGTACAACATATTTTATAAGCCATAGAGAAGAAGTGTAAAGATCCAAATTCTACAGCATCATATTCGATGAGAACACCGACATAAGTCATAAACCGCAAATGACACTAGTGATAAGGTATCTCGGAAATAATAAGATTAAAGATTTTAAAGCGTTTTGAGATTGCTTTGATGAACTCGAATGCTCGATGGAAATGCCTTCAACAATTTCAGAGCCTCAGAAAAAAATTAACTGGAAAAGTGCTGGCTGAACTGATATTGAGCTTGCTAAAAAAGCATGGATTCGACCAAACTCATTGTATTGGGATAGGTACATATACATGCTCTGTGATCGAACAAAAAGGAGCCGTCGCGGAACTACAAAAGTATATGTTGTTTGAATCTTCTGGTTTCTAATTTCTAAGTGTGATAGTGTTCAAGATATACGAAACTTAGTAGGAATTATGAAAGAGACAATAACTTTTCTCAACGCCTCTGCCAAAAGATTTTCTGTCGTCCTGAAAACTGCTGACCAAGGCCTAATCAAACTTTGCACAACCAGATGGAGCGAGAGGTATGCTGCATGCTGCTGAGGTACAAAACCAACATACTGCAAATCGTTCACTTGAAAAAATATTGGTCATGATATTAATGAACGTTGATCATTTACTTCTTTTCATTGGTTCAATGATTTATTTAATTGTGTCAATGATATATTGTTGATAGACCAAAGCCCTCATTCATTAATATCATAAATACATGTCAATAAAGTGATGAAAGCTGGATACTTTGAATTGATGTGAAATATTCCTTAACAGAATCCATTGTTTCATCATAGTGAAGAACATTTAGATTTTTGATTCAATGAAAGCCATTCATAAGTTTCGTTTTATTAATGTAACCGTTCATCAATACAATGAACTACAATATGTTCATGGTATTGACGAAAGGTGTACTATCTGTTTAGTTTCATCGGCCTAGTAAAACCCATTGATCACTTTGCATCGTGAAAATGCGGTTTTTGAAATTGTAGTGATGAATCATTGTGATGAATTGAATCCATCAATAGTAAATGTAAATATGAGGGGAGGGTGGAGAATACCTCAACATTCAGGCCACCTCCAAGAGGAGCCTTCAAGAGTAGAGGTTGCTCTCCTGGACCGTCGTCGTCAAGCCTTAGCGATTCAGTTCAGGCGACAACGTTGCTCAAGCGCGGTCACCCTCATTAATCATCAACTTTTTGCCTGACAGAGTGGAAGTGCCTAATATTAATATCGGACAATGTTATACTGACGCATGACTACACCTAGTTGAGCATTCCTGGAAGTATCAGATTGGCTGGTCATCACATCACCTAAAATCATGACATCGAAATATTTTCCGAGTTGCCAGAGAAAAACTACTACGAAAAAAGTTTTTCCACGTAGAGAGGTTGTTTTGCTCGTCACGGATAAGCTATACACGAACTTACAGCTTGATGGTAATCAACTTTTTTTGTACGCTGTATCAAGGACTAAAACTCCATAACGCGACACCCAAAAGCTTTTTTATTATGTCATCATATTATGACCGTTTTGGCGGGCTTTCCCTAAAAAAGAACCTTACACATGTAGAGTTTTGAATCTTATTTCTAATATTCCAAGTATTACCGATAAAATAAAGAGGTAAGTTATAACATTTGTATTAGTCTTTCGGAAAAGAGAAAATCGGGTATCAAATAAGCTTAGTGAAAGGGTTGCGATAATTTATTTTGAATTTACAATTATAAAGATTTGAGAAACTATTCCTTTTAGAACTTGTATTGAATTCAAGGCTTGTACACAGGTACACATGTTCATTGTTTTTAATTTTGGGTAATGCCAGTTTTCAATTTGTTTACATTTTCTTCGTACCTTCGTAACCTTTTTTTGAAACAAAACATAAAATCTAGTCTTGGCAAGTTGATTTTTTGAAAATTGGCAAGGTTTAAATCAAGGCATAAAAAATACTTATTTGATCAATATAGTAATTTTCTTTTAGAACATATTTTTATGATTTTTTTTTTGAACAATGCGATAGATTATGTATTTATTTATTATAGAGGTCAGGGAACTCGGAAGGCTTTTCATTGGAAACACAAAAATGATTCCGATGAAGTGACTGAACTATCAGAAATATCAGAAGTTATACCAACAGAGGATTCGAACATAATTGATCTGATGTGAAAATTAACATCAAATTTTTTAATGAAAAAGCTTGCTGCGATTCAAGTAGTTTTGCATCAATGAAAACAAAATCTGACTCATATCGTCGGCTTGATCGGAAAAGGTCGTAAGTCCTTTTTTTCTGGAAAATGATCTTTTTGCGCCATCTTTTGGGTTATAATCATAGCTACCTGTTTAGAGAATATCGGATATCCAGGATAAAAATCATTGCGCAGAAACCTGTATTGAAATTTTGACGTAAGTCCGCCCTGCTCAAAATGTGTTAAGAAATTGTCGTAAGTCCGTCAGTTTAATGGCGTACGTGCATCGTACGTGATAATACTCGTCAAATTAGCTTTTTCTGTGAATGTTTTCTCAAAATTCGATCTGGAAAATGTCTAAATTACGTCAGGTAAGTTATTTCTGCCATTTTTTTTATTTTTCGGTGTGTTAGGGTTGGTCTCAATAAAAAAAACATTCTCCATGACGACGTGAAGTGGAGTTACGACATTTTCGTAATAAGAATTTTATGGAAAGTCGGCGTTCAGAAATTTTCTTCAATAGACGGAGATTCACAAATAATCATATAATTGAAAATCTTATGGAGACGATTGTATTAGAATGTTTTCATAATGTAGTTACATATTTTTCAGTATAATGGACAAGTTTATATTTAATCCAAAGCAAAAAATTCCACCTGTTTCTTCTCGCACCATGTTGATGATGCGCAAAGTTCAAGATTTACCTAAAATAGTTGCTAGCCCTTCAACAGTACAAAATGATAAAGATCCTGGTAATTTTGTCAACAATTGTGAGGATGCTTTGATTTTTGACATCCCAGAGGTAACCGATGGAATATTTTCAAGTGGAAAACATACTACCAAAAATGATGAGAGTACTTGGGCAACTGATGATTATGCAACCATAATTAATGATAATGACCTTGATATTGCTGATATTTTCAATGTTGGCGAATCATTAGTCCAAGAAAACTGTGGTCTGGAATGCTTGTTTCCAGTAATAAATAAAGGGGGGAAAATGCATCTTTTTCATTTAATAAGTACTTTTCTCAAAAGAGTTTTCTCAACTTTGCAGATAGCAATGAGTTGGATTATGATAAACCCTTGAAAATAAATCACCTGAAAAATTCAGAAACCGTTGTGCCTATATGCCCGTATGTTCTTGTCCCAGAGATGATTACTAAAGGTATCTTTTATTTTCTTTCTTTAGTTTTTGTAATTACTTTTTATTTTGCAGACAACTTTGAGACCGAGTATCATAAAGTCATATAAAATGAAGATAGCGTAAGGTCTCAATCATGCCATCAGGATTCAATGCATGCTACCATTGAGAGAAAGCTTCATAATAGAGTGGTTAACGTACCTGCCAATTATGTAGGAATATGCCTAAATGCACGTGAGAAACCAAGACCGTACGAAGTAAAATACTTGGATAACAAATATTTCAAAAAATATGATGGAATCAAATTTATATACTTCTTTGAGACCAGGGAGAAAACAAGGAGATCCTTTGGTCACAGATTTGCGAGCTATTCAATATTCCCCAAGTGGAGAGATCAGTTATAAACTACGACACCCTGACGAATATAAAAAGTTAGAATTTTGGCAGAGTCAAAAACGAATAATGCCAGTGGCTCTTTCCGATCTGCTGCCCCTATATACCAAGGCAATTCCTATAAAGAAGCAAAAATTGGATCACCTACAACAACTTGAAAGCAGTATTCCCAAGGACTATCACTCATTTTATGATAATCTTCCATTTCAACACTAATATTTATTTTTCAATATTGTTTTTTTTTGCAGTGAGTTACCTACATATTAGTATTCTTATCATTTTATATTGGTTTTTTGAATAAATAAATTGAGAAACTTCTTCAAAATAACAAATTCATAGTTTTAAAATGTATGAGAATACGTCGTAACTCCGTTCTGATATAAAAAAAATAGGAGAAAAAGTTGTAAGTCCATCAAAAAAATCCCGATTATTTGATTTTAAATTT
This sequence comes from Orchestes rusci, assembly GCA_958502075.1. NCBI lineage: Eukaryota > Metazoa > Arthropoda > Insecta > Coleoptera > Curculionidae > Orchestes > Orchestes rusci. Next base: position 15,895,933 of record OY293313.1, on the reverse strand, counting down.
TGTGTGTTTAAAATAATGCATAAGGTCATTTTAAATTCATCAAATGCAGTAAAAAATACTGAGTAACCAGTTGCAGGATGTACTAAGTTTTAAGTGTTTCCTGTAAAATTTTGTTTTTAGGACGATATTTGCCGATTAAGCCGACAATTTGTCTTTCACAATGTACCTCAGAACTAACTAGTCTCATTATACAGAGATGCTGCAGTTTGTCTGGCCACACGTTCGAGGGATGAAATCAACTTGGTGGCTTAAGAGTTTGCAGCTTGCCAAATAAACAAACCACCAGGTGTCCTTATCCTTGAGTATCTTTCCGAGGTAATCCACACAGCACTGACAATGCCGGAAGATGAAGTGATCGAACGAATGAACGACTTGAGAAAAAAAGGAAAAGTTGACCGATGTCAATCATTGGGCCAGAAGTATAATAAACAACAAGTAGCTAAGAAAGTTTGTTGTCATTGTCAAAAGTTCTTGTTATGAGCTTATTAAATTTTATCTTTGTTGAAGTAATCTTTTTGAAAATGGAGTGTAATCAGAAGCGTCGTTATAACAGCTTTTGTGTTATTCCTATTTGTCATGATTTAGCAAATAAGGGACCTAAGGATAATGCGGAACTTTTCGCGAAGTGGATTTGTGAAGTGCGGAACCCATTACTGCAGAATAAGACTTATGAACAAATCTAAAGATCTTATTTGATGTGTGATATCCAGAATCCTCCTGGTTTTGAAATATGGTAGATTTTAAACCAATTATTACAAAAAAATACTTTAATCGATATTTTTTTCAACTCTATCATAATTCTAGAATTATTTGTAGTTGTGGAAAAGTTATTTTGTGATGATTACTAAGATGATTCTTATTTAACCGATGTTGGAATTTCATCTTTGCCGCTCCGCCCGCTAATTCGTTTGAAGGTAATTGAAAAAAACAAAAAAATAATTTATTTTTGTGAAACCCAGTTGTCTTGGAAAATAATAACTCAAGAAGATAAAAATCATGTATATTTTAAATGGAACACTTCGAACGGATCGTACAGAGGAAATAGGTAGCGAAAATTAATATAGTTGGACATTCTAATTGATCTCAAAATGTTTGTTTAATTATTTGAAAACGAATGGAACAGTCGGCGGCAATAGGTTACTATTCTTACATTGGGTGAATAAGAATAACCATAGTGTTTACATTTTGAAATGAATATTCCAGATACTTCCATTCTTGTGGGTATTATCACCATGTCATAGTCAAAAAAAGTGAAAACGCCATAAAAAAGAACTTTCTCCAAACCATTCATCATTAAAATAGTGTTTAGAAAGTTTTGATTAAAAACGTATCTATTTCGAAATTTGGGTTGAATATAAATACATATTTTAAAACCAGGAACAGAAGCTCAAAAAATTATAAGCATTCGAAATTGCCGCAGAAATATAGCTGCGACAGAAACCTGCAGATGGCGCTTTATGCTGATGTAGATTTCTGTTTTACCATAGCCTGTCATGTGGTTATCCAAACAACCATTGAAGGGCGCCACTTGATATCGTCAAAACTCTCCAACAACCTTTATCATTGCAGTTTCCATTATATTGTAGGTGTTATGTGGTCGTAGCCACATTACACATTACAATGCCGGAAGATGAAGTGATCGAACGAATGAACGATTTGAGAAAAAAAGGAAAAGTTCAATGAGCCAGAAGTATAATAATAAACAACAAGTAGCGACAGATTCATATACCTATGAGTGGTCAAATGTGGTTCTGTCTCAATGACAGAAATTCACCTAATTTATACACTGCTAACATTATGAAATGTTAAGTGAAACTACACTGAAGCAGATTCCATGATTTCAATGATACTGAAACATAGGTGAATTACATATTATGCGGAGTTTCAAAGTGATGTAGCCACATTACAGAATTTGCCTGTTAAATAAATAAATAAATAAATATCGTCCTTATTGATGAGAATAAAAAGTGAGGAGAGGCGAGATTTAACCTAAGGTTACCCTCACACCTAACCTCTCTCACACTCACGAAACATTAACATAATGATTACCCACCTGCCAATTACAATTTATTAATCTAGCTTTATATTACACTAATAACTAAGCTACTAATAATACTATTTGGATAAGAGAAGGTGTCTATACGTTAATCTGACAGTATTGATGCTGGGGCAGCGCTTGATAGCCACAGGTAGTGAATTATAGATTTTTACAGCCATATATGTAAAACATCGTTGAAACAAAGCAGTTTAATGTTTTGGCATGGTTAAACTATCAAGATTCCTGACAATTCTGCTGTGTACTGCACTTCGAAACACAAGTTTATCTCTAAGATATTTTGGGACTGATGATTTTAACAGCTTCATTAAAAATACAACATCGTGCAACTGAACAGTACCAGAAATCTTCAACCAACCAAGATCTCTGATTGTTTGCGAAACATGGTCAAACTTCCGCAATTTATACACAAATCGGCAACAGACATTTTGCACATACAGGGTGTCCCAACGATAGAGTAAAGTAGGTTTTATCATATAGAATATGAATAATATCAATATCAATATGCGTCACAGGTTAGGGGTGTAAATAGCGCACATTCTGAAAATATTTGGAAACATACAGGGTGCGTCACAAAGGTATGGCACGAAAAAGTATGATTTTTTTTAATGGAACCCCCTGTATATTAATTGATATTTCAATTCTTTCTTCAATTTGGAACAAAAATTGCGATACAACTAATGTTCCTAAATTCAACCGTTATCGAGATATCGCGTTTTAAAAATGGAATTTTTGCAACTTTGACATGCTATAAAACTCAAACTATTCAAGTTAGAGAAAAATGGTTTGCACTTTCCTATCTTAACTTTTCAAGAGCTCTTCTGTGATTTGGATAGAAGGTAACGTCAACTGTCAACTTTTTTCGGTACATTTTGACATTTTTTCACAATAATGGATTTAATCTCCTTGAATAGCTCTTGAAAAGTTAAGATAGGAAAGTGCAAACCATTTTCCTCTAACTTGAATAGTTTGAGTTTTATAGCATGTCAAAGTTGCAAAAATGCCATTTTTAAAACGCGATATCTCGATAACGGTTGAATTTAGGAACATTAGTTGGAACACAATTTTTGTTCCAAATTGAAGAAAGAATTGAAATATCAATTAATATACAGGGGGTTCCTTTTAAAAAAATCATACTTTTTCGTGCCATACTTTTGTGACGCACCCTGTATGTTTCCAAATATTTTCAGAATGTGCGCTATTTACACCCCTAACCTGTGACGCATATTGATATTGATATTTTTTATATCCTATATGATAAAACCTACTTTACTCTATTGTTGGGACACCCTGTACTGAAGTCTATTTTTTCCAATCGAATCCAAACAAGGGTAATAAACAATATTACAGTAATTGAAAGATGACAATATTAACGATTCACACAGTTTTTTTCTTGTCCTAAAGTTAAGTATATAACGACTTGCGTACAACATTTTCATCTTAGCATAACTGTTTTGCAGAAGTTTTCTCAAATGTTCCCTGTATTGTTAACTCAATGCCTTTATGTCTATCAGAATAGATTTTTTAAAAGAATCGAGAGTATAAATGAAAAAGCTTGCTGCGATTCAAGTGGTTTTGCATCAATAAACACAAAATCTGACACATATGTCTTTCACAATGTACCTCAAAACTAACCAGTCTCATTATACAGAGATTCTGCAGTTTGTCTGGCCACACGTTTAAGGGATGAAATTAACTTGGTAGCTTAAGAGTTTGCAGCTTGCCAAATATACAAACCACCAGGTGTCCTTATTCTTGACCATCTTTCGGAGGTAATCCACACAGCACTGACAATGCCGGAAGATGAAGTGATCGAACGAATGAACGACTTGAGAAAAAAGGGAAAAGTTGACCGATGTCAATCATTGGGCCAGAAGTATAATAAACAACAAGTAGCGACAGCTTCACATACCTATGAGTGGTCAAATCTGGTTCTGTCTCAATGACAAAAATTCACCTCATCTTTACACTGCTAACATTATGAAATGTTGAGTAGAACTATACTGAAGCAGATTCCATGATTTCAATGATACTGATACATAGGTGAATTACATATTATGCGGAGTTTCAAAGTGATTACAGAATTTGCCTGTTAACGCAATGCCTTTACCTTGATGATTGTATTGTCAATGTCTATCAGAATAGATTTTTGTAAGAGATTGTAGCTTGATAAAGACGTGAACCAAACGTCAGAACGTCGCTGAAAAAATAAAACAGGTTTTCCATCAAACACTGTCCATTATTCCCGATAAAAGAGACTCATCAGTTATCGAAACTTTTGGACGCTATTTTGCAACTCAATAGAATCGAGAGTATAAATGAAAAAGCTTGCTGCGATTCAAGTAGTTTTGCATCATTGAAAACAAAATCTGACACATATGTCTTTCACAATGAACCTCAAAACTAACTAGTCACATTATACATGCTGCAGTTTGTCTGGCCACAAATTTGAGGGATGAAATTGACTTGGTGACTCAAGAGTTTGCAGCTTGCCAAATATACAAACCACCAGGTGTCCTTATCCTTGACCATCTTTTTTAGGTAATCCACACAGCAGTGACAATGCCGCAAGATGGAGTGATCGAACAAATGAACGACTTGAGAAAAAAGGGGAAAGTTGATCGATGTCAATCATTGGGCCAGAAGTATAATAAACAACAAGTAGCGACAGCTTCATATACCTATGAGCGGTCAAATCTGGTTCTGTCTCAATGACAGAAATTCACCTCATTTATACACTGCTAACATTATGAAATGTTGAGTAAAACTATACTGAAGCAGATTCCATGATCTCAATGATACTGATACATAGGTGAATTACATATTACGCGGAGTTTCAAAGTTATGTGTTATTCCTATTTGTCATGATTTAGCAAATAAGGGATCTAAGGATAATGCGGAACTTTTCGCGAAGTGGATTTGTGAAGTGCGGAATCCATTACTGCAGAATAAGACTTATGAACAAATCTAAAGATCTTATTTGATGTGTGATATCCAGAATCCTCCTGGTTTTGAAATATGGTAATTTTTAACCCAATCATAACAAAAAAATACTTTGATCGATATTTTTTTCAACTCTATCATAATTCTAGAATTATTTGTAGTTGTGGAAAAGTTGTTTTGTGATGATTACTAAGATGATTCTTATTTAACCGATGTTGGAATTTCATCTTTGCCGCTCCGCCCGCTAATTCGTTTGAAGGTAATTGAAAAAAACAAAAATATAATTTATTTTTGTGAAACCCAGTTGTCTTGGAAAATAATAACTCAAGAAGATAAAAATCATGTATATTTTAAATGGAACACTTCGAACGCATCGTACAGAGGAAATAGGTAGCGAAAATTGATATAGTTGGACATTCTAATTGATCTCAAAATGTTTGTTTAATTATTTGAAAACGAATGAAACAGTCGGCGTCAATAGGTTACTATTCTTACATTGGAAGAATAAGAATAACCATAGTGTATACATTTTGAAATGAATATTCCAGATACTTCCACTCTTGTGGGTATTATCACCATGTCATAGTCAAAAAAAGTGAAAACGCCATAAAAAAGAACTTTCTCCAAACCATTCATCATTAAAATAGTGTTTAGTAAGTTTTGATTAAAAACGTATCTATTTCGAAATTTGGGTTGAATATAAATACATATTTTAAAACCAGGAACAAAAGCTCAAAAAAATTATAAGCATTTGAAATTGCCGCAGAAATATAGCTGCGACAGAAACCTGCAGATGGCGCTTTATGCTGATGTAGATTTCTGTTTTACCATAGCCTGTCATGTGGTTATCCAAACAACCATTGAAGGGCGCCACTTGATAACGTCAAAGCTCTCCAACAACCTTTATCATTGCAGTTTCCATTATATTAGGTGTTAGGTGGTCGTAGCCACATTACAGAATTTGCATGTTAACGCAATACCTGTACCTTGATGATTGTATTGTCAATGTCTATCAGAATAGATTTTTGTGAAAGAATCGAGAGTATAAATGAAAAAGCTTGCTGCAATCCAAGTAGTTTTGCATCAATAAAAACAAAAATTGACACATATGTCTTTCACAATGTACCTCAAAAGTAACTAGTCTCATTATACAGACATGCTGCAGTTTGTCTGGCCACACGTTTAAGGAATGAAATTAACTTGGTGGCTCAAGAGTTTGTAGCTTGCCAAATATACAAAGCACCAGGTGTCCTTATCCTTGACCATCTTTCCGAGGTTATCCACACAGCACTGACAATGCCAGAAGATGAAGTGATCGAACGAATGAGCGATTTGAGAGAAAAGGGAAAAGTTGACCGATGTCAATCATTGGGCCAGAAGTATAATAAACAACAAGTAGCGACAGCTTCATATACCTATAAGTGGTCAAATCTGGTTCTGTTCCAATGACAGAAATTCACCTCATTTATACGCTGCTAACATTATGAAATGTTAAGTAAATCTATACTGAAGCAGATTTCAATGATTCCAATGATACTGATACATAGGTGAATTACTAATTATGCAGAATTTCAAAGTGATGTCGTAGCCACATTACAGAATTTGCCTGTTAACGCAATGCCTTTACCTTGATGATTGTAGTGTCAATGTCTATCAGAATAGATTTTTGTAAAAGAATCGAGAGTATTAATGAAAAAGCTTGCTGCGATTCGAGTAGTTTTGCATCAATAAAAACAAAATCTGACATATATGTCTTTCACAATGTACCTCAAAACTAACTAGTCTCATTATACAGAGATGCTGCAGTTTGTCTGGCCACACGTTTGAGGGATGAAATTTACTTGGTGGCTTAAGAATTTGCAGCTTGCCAAATATACAAACCACCAGGTGTCCTTATCCTTGACCATCTTTCCGAGGAAATCCACACAGCACTGACAATGTCGGGAGATGAAGTGATCGAACGAATGAACGACTTGAGAAAAAAGGGAAAAGTTGACCGATGTCAATCATTGGGCCAGAAGTATAATAAACCACAAGTAGCGACAGCTTCATATACCTATGAGTGGTCAAATCTGGTTCTGTCTCAATGACAAAAATTCACCTCATCTATACACTGCTAACATTATGAAATGTTGAGTAAAACTATACTGAAGCAGATTCCATGATTTCAATGATACTGATACATAGGTGAATTACATATTATGCGGAGTTTCAAAGTGATTACAGAATTTGCCCGTTAACGCAATGCCTTTACCTTGATGATTGTATTGTCAATGTTCAGAAAATAATAAGTTTAAAATAAATAAAATATAAGTTTTCCTTCATATTTTTGGAACGCTGCAAACCTGTCAAAATTCGATGACCAGTTGTCACATTTGGAAGAAGTCGATGAAAAAAAAAGGATGGTTGCTAGGAAAAAAATATAATAATATATAATTATGTAAATTTGTAAGAGCAATAGAGCCTCTCTTAAAACCCAGCGGTGTTTCACTAAAAAAAAATTGAATCTAAAGGTTTGATGTCCGTCCAGCGACATTAAATTGAAGAAGCTGAAGGCAAGCATACATAGTTTGGTCCTCGGTAGCCGGATAGAAGAATCGGAGTACAAAAGAAACACCGCCGAATGCAGATACAAGGTTGAATTAGCAGCCCGATATCATACCCTATACTCGAAGTCACGTACTTATCACGTCCAAGTCCATAACGCACTGGAAAGATTCTCGTTTCAGAAGCTGTCTTGATCGGAGGTAAAGGTAAAGCAAACCTTTTCTTGTTTTCATTTTTTTTTCGCATATCATTTTGATATCATTTCACGTACCTTCCACTTGTGTTAATCTCGATATTTCAATACACGTTATAGTTTTGTTTTTCTCGAATATTATCGATACATTTTAATCGCTATAAAACACTATTTGGGTTGTATCTATTTCGAAATTTGGGTTGAATATAAATACATATTTTAAAACCAGGAACAGAAGCTCAAAAAATTATAAGCATTCGAAATTGCCGCAGAAATATAGCTGCGACAGAAACCTGCAGATGGCGCTTTATGCTGATGTAGATTTCTGTTTTACCATAGCCTGTCATGTGGTTATCCAAACAACCATTGAAGGGCGCCACTTGATAACGTCAAAACTCTCCAACAACCTTTATCATTGCAGTTTCCATCATATTGTAGGTGTTATGTGGTCGTAGTCACATTACACATTACAATGCCGGAAGATGAAGTGATCGAACGAATGAACGATTTGAGAAAAAAAGGAAAAGTTGACCGATGTCAATCAATGAGCCAGAAGTATAATAAACAACAAGTAGCGACAGATTCATATACCTATGAGTGGTCAAATGTGGTTCTGTCTCAATGACAGAAATTCACCTAATTTATACACCGCTAACATTATGAAATGTTAAGTGAAACTACACTGAAGCAGATTCCATGATTTCAATGATACTGAAACATAGGTGAATTACATATTATGCGGAGTTTCAAAGTGATGTAGCCACATTACAGAATTTGCCTGTTGAATAAATAAATAAATAAATATCGTCTTTATTGATGAGAATAAAAAGTGAGGAGAGGCGAGATTTAACCTAAGGTTACCCTTACACCTAACCTCTCTCACACTCACGAAACATTAACATAATGATTACCTATATGCCAATTACAATTTATTAATCTAGCTTTATATTACACTAATAACTAAGCTACTAATAATACTATTTGGATAAGAGAAGGTGTCTATACGTTAATCTGACAGTATTGATGCTGGGGCAGCGCTTGATAGCCACAGGTAGTGAATTATAGATTTTTACAGCCATATATGTAAAACATCGTTGAAACAAAGCAGTTTAATGTTTTGGCATGGTTAAACTATCAAGATTCCTGACAATTCTGCTGTGTACTGCACTTCGAAACACAAGTTTATCTCTAAGATATTTTGGGACTGATGATTTTAACAGCTTCATTAAAAATACAACATAGTGCAACTGAACAGTACCAGAAATCTTCAACCAACCAAGATCTCTGATTGTTTGCGAAACATGGTCAAACTTCCGCAATTTATACACAAATCGGCAACAGACATTTTGCACATACTGAAGTCGATTTTTTCCAATCGAATCCAAACAAGGGTAATAAACAATATTACAGTAATTGAAAGATGACAATATTAACGATTCACACAGTTTTTTTCTTGTCCTAAAGTTAAGTATATAACGACTTGCGTACAACATTTTCATCTTAGCATAACTGTTTTGCAGAAGTTTTCTCAAATGTTCCCTGTATTGTTAACTCAATGCCTTTATGTCTATCAGAATAGATTTTTTAAAAGAATCGAGAGTATAAATGAAAAAGCTTGCTGCGATTCAAGTGGTTTTGCATCAATAAACACAAAATCTGACACATATGTCTTTCACAATGTACCTCAAAACTAACCAGTCTCATTATACAGAGATTCTGCAGTTTGTCTGGCCACACGTTTAAGGGATGAAATTAACTTGGTAGCTTAAGAGTTTGCAGCTTGCCAAATATACAAACTACCAGGTGTCCTTATTCTTGACCATCTTTCCGAGGTAATCCACACAGCACTGACAATGCCGGAAGATGAAGTGATCGAACGAATGAACGACTTGAGAAAAAAGGGAAAAGTTGACCGATGTCAATCATTGGGCCAGAAGTATAATAAACAACAAGTAGCGACAGCTTCACATACCTATGAGTGGTCAAATCTGGTTCTGTCTCAATGACAAAAATTCACCTCATCTTTACACTGCTAACATTATGAAATGTTGAGTAGAACTATACTGAAGCAGATTCCATGATTTCAATGATACTGATACATAGGTGAATTACATATTATGCGGAGTTTCAAAGTGATTACAGAATTTGCCTGTTAACGCAATGCCTTTACCTTGATGATTGTATTGTCAATGTCTATCAGAATAGATTTTTGTAAGAGATTGTAGCTTGATAAAGACGTGCACCAAACGTCAGAACGTCGCTGAAAAAATAAAACAGGTTTTCCATCAAACACTGTCCATTATTCCCGATAAAAGAGACTCATCAGTTATCGAAACTTTTGGACGCTATTTTGCAACTCAATAGAATCGAGAGTATAAATGAAAAAGCTTGCTGCGATTCAAGTAGTTTTGCATCAATGAAAACAAAATCTGACACATATGTCTTTCACAATGAACCTCAAAACTAACTAGTCACATTATACATGCTGCAGTTTGTCTGGCCACACATTTGAGGGGTGAAATTGACTTGGTGACTCAAGAGTTTGCAGCTTGCCAAATAAACAAACCACCAGGTGTCCTTATCCTTGACCATCTTTTTTAGGTAATCCACACAGCACTGACAATGCCGCAAGATGAAGTGATCGAACAAATGAACGACTTGAGAAAAAAGGGGAAAGTTGATCGATGTCAATCATTGGGCCAGAAGTATAATAAACAACAAGTAGCGACAGCTTCATATACCTATGAGCGGTCAAATCTGGTTCTGTCTCAATGACAGAAATTCACCTCATTTATACACTGCTAACATTATGAAATGTTGAGTAAAACTATACTGAAGCAGATTCCATGATTTCAATGATACTGATACATAGGTGAATTACATATTACGCGGAGTTTCAAAGTTATGTGTTATTCCTATTTGTCATGATTTAGCAAATAAGGGATCTAAGGATAATGCGGAACTTTTCGCGAAGTGGATTTGTGAAGTGCGGAATCCATTACTGCAGAATAAGACTTATGAACAAATCTTAAGATCTTATTTGATGTGTGATATCCAGAATCCTCCTGGTTTTGAAATATGGTAATTTTTAACCCAATCATAACAAAAAAATACTTTAATCGATATTTTTTTCAACTCTATCATAATTCTAGAATTATTTGTAGTTGTGGAAAAGTTGTTTTGTGATGATTACTAAGATGATTCTTATTTAACCGATGTTGGAATTTCATCTTTGCCGCTCCGCCCGCTAATTCGTTTGAAGGTAATTGAAAAAAACAAAAATATAATTTATTTTTGTGAAACCCAGTTGTCTTGGAAAATAATAACTCAAGAAGATAAAAATCATGTATATTTTAAATGGAACACTTCGAACGCATCGTACAGAGGAAATAGGTAGCGAAAATTGATATAGTTGGACATTCTAATTGATCTCAAAATGTTTGTTTAATTATTTGAAAACGAATGAAACAGTCGGCGGCAATAGGTTACTATTCTTACATTGGAAGAATTAGAATAACCATAGTGTATACATTTTGAAATGAATATTCCAGATACTTCCACTCTTGTGGGTATTATCACCATGTCATAGTCAAAAAAAGTGAAAACGCCATAAAAAAGAACTTTCTCCAAACCATTCATCATTAAAATAGTGTTTAGAAAGTTTTGATTGAAAACGTATCTATTTCGAAATTTGGGTTGAATATAAATACATATTTTAAAACCAGGAACAAAAGCTCAAAAAAATTATAAGCATTTGAAATTGCCGCAGAAATATAGCTGCGACAGAAACCTGCAGATGGCGCTTTATGCTGATGTAGATTTCTGTTTTACCATAGCCTGTCATGTGGTTATCCAAACAACCATTGAAGGGCGCCACTTGATAACGTCAAAACTCTCCAACAACCTTTATCATTGCAGTTTCCATTATATTAGGTGTTAGGTGGTCGTAGCCACATTACAGAATTTGCATGTTAACGCAATACCTGTGCCTTGATGATTGTATTGTCAATGTCTATCAGAATAGATTTTTGTGAAAGAATCGAGAGTATAAATGAAAAAGCTTGCTGCAATCCAAGTAGTTTTGCATCAATAAAAACAAAAATTGACACATATGTCTTTCACAATGTACCTCAAAACTAACTAGTCTCATTATACAGACATGCTGCAGTTTGTCTGGCCACACGTTTAAGGAATGAAATTAACTTGGTGGCTCAAGAGTTTGTAGCTTGCCAAATATACAAAGCACCAGGTGTCCTTATCCTTGACCATCTTTCCGAGGTTATCCACACAGCACTGACAATGCCAGAAGATGAAGTGATCGAACGAATGAGCGACTTGAGAGAAAAGGGAAAAGTTGACCGATGTCAATCATTGGGCCAGAAGTATAATAAACAACAAGTAGCGACAGCTTCATATACCTATAAGTGGTCAAATCTGGTTCTGTTCCAATGACAGAAATTCACCTCATTTATACGCTGCTAACATTATGAAATGTTAAGTAAAACTATACTGAAGCAGATTTCAATGATTCCAATGATACTGATACATAGGTGAATTACTAATTATGCAGAATTTCAAAGTGATGTCGTAGCCACATTACAGAATTTGCCTGTTAACGCAATGCCTTTACCTTGATGATTGTAGTGTCAATGTCTATCAGAATAGATTTTTGTAAAAGAATCGAGAGTATTAATGAAAAAGCTTGCTGTGATTCGAGTAGTTTTGCATCAATAAAAACAAAATCTGACATATATGTCTTTCACAATGTACCTCAAAACTAACTAGTCTCATTATACAGAGATGCTGCAGTTTGTCTGGCCACACGTTTGAGGGATGAAATTTACTTGGTGGCTTAAGAATTTGCAGCTTGCCAAATATACAAACCACCAGGTGTCCTTATCCTTGACCATCTTTCCGAGGAAATCCACACAGCACTGACAATGTCGGGAGATGAAGTGATCGAACGAATGAACGACTTGAGAAAAAAGGGAAAAGTTGACCGATGTCAATCATTGGGCCAGAAGTATAATAAACCACAAGTAGCGACAGCTTCATATACCTATGAGTGGTCAAATCTGGTTCTGTCTCAATGACAAAAATTCACCTCATCTATACACTGCTAACATTATGAAATGTTGAGTAAAACTATACTGAAGCAGATTCCATGATTTCAATGATACTGTTACATAGGTGAATTACATATTATGCGGAGTTTCAAAGTGATTACAGAATTTGCCTGTTAACGCAATTCCTTTACCTTGATGATTGTATTTTCAATGTTCAGAAAATAATAAGTTTAAAATAAATAAAATATAAGTTTTCCTTCATATTTTTGGAACGCTGCAAACCTGTCAAAATTCGATGACCAGTTGTCACATTTGGAAGAAGTCGATGAAAAAAAAAGGATGGTTGCTAGGAAAAAAATATAATAATATATAATTTTGTAAATTTGTAAGAGCAATAGAGCCTTTCTTAAAACCCAGCGGTGTTTCACTAAAAAAAAAATTGAATCTAAAGGTTTGATGTCCGTCCAGCGACATTAAATTAAAGAAGCTGAAGGCAAGCATACATAGTTTGGTCCTCGGTAGCCGGATAGAAGAATCGGAGTACAAAAGAAACACCGCCGAATGCAGATACAAGGTTGAATTAGCAGCCCGATATCATACCCTATACTCGAAGTCACGTACTTATCACGTCCAAGTCCATAACGCACTGGAAAGATTCTCGTTTCAGAAGCTGTTTTGATCGGAGGTAAAGGTAAAGCAAACCTTTTCTTATTTTCATTTTTTTTTCGCATATCATTTTGATATCATTTCACGTACCTTCCACTTGTGTTAATCTCGATATTTCAATACACGTTATAGTTTTGTTTTTCTCGAATATTATCGATACATTTTAATCGCTATAAAACACTATTTGGGTTGTATAATCTAATCAAAACACCCAAATATCTCGTACTCGCACATTTTGGTTAGGTATTTTGACAATTTACAAAAGTCAATATGACAGAACGATCAAATGAGGATAAAAGGTTAATAGCTTGTCGCGGTCAAATTAAAGCCGAACTCACACGGTTTCAAACTTATTTAGACAAGTATACTGCCGGAAAATACTCGCTCATAGAAATCGAAACTCGTTACAAAGCCACGAAAGATATTTTGTCAGAATTTAAAACTATACAGGGTGAGCTCGAGGATGTCATGCTGGCCGCAGGTATCTCAAATCAAGATCAAGCAAGCGCGGATCGCGAAGATTTTCAAAAAAAATATTTCAACGCTATTTCAACTGTGAAAGATATTATTTCCCATCTTTCACCACCAGCAAATTCCAATACTCAAATGTTTACTCTTGTTGGGGTACCGCCTTTACAAATGAATGCAAAATTACAACCCATAAAAATTCCCGAATTTTCAGGCCAATATTCTGAATGGCAAAGATTTAGAGACACATTTACAGCTTTGGTTGACAATAACAATACACTGCAAAATATTGAAAAATTCTATCATCTTCAATCTTGTTTGAAAGGTGAGGCCGCTCAAGTCATATAGACCGTCAGATAACGACAGATTTTGCTGACTGATTTTCTCGCTTTAGGGATTTTAACCACTGAAAAGTATGTCAGTGTTGAGCACAAAAAATGAAAATCTAGCGACCGCAAGTGTGCTAGGCATATGGAAAATTACCATTTTTTCTGCAAAAAAAAAAAGGTTTTTTTTTTCATTTTCTCGTTTATGGCATTTTAACACCTCAACAAATATAACTATGTAATAGTGAAAAAAAAAACCCATAAGGATTGGACGTGCTTAAAGGGTTGAAATAAGGGTGCCATCTTGTAAAAAAATACTTGGCTGCTAATGCATTTTCTCGCATATGGCAAACGACAGAATGAAATTTGATATCAAAAGGAACCCTAGAAAAATTTCCCATAAGCCGATCGGCTGTTGAAGTGAGTTTTCCGGACGGAAAATTTTGCGAAAATGTTTTTCGTCGTCCGGCAAACTTTCTCATTTATGGCATTCAAACAGTATGATTTTAATAATTGATAAACATCATACAAAAAATCCCATAAGCTTATAATGTGTTTATAAAAAAGCCATTGTGAAGTTGTAGGAAAATTTGTGTTTTTTTTTTCATTTTCTCGTTTATGGGAATTGGCATGTGAGAAGGGAAATTGGTTTCAAGACCAGAAATAAAAAGCCATAAGTCGGGAACATGATATCGACGTTTTATATAAATAAACATGTATATAGTGCGTGGTGACGACCAATTTCCTAACGTGTCTAACTCCATTGTCAATTTTTTTAACTAAAAAATTTCATTTTAAATTTTATAACCGTTTAGAATATTGTCAGTGAATAGGGAGCACTTCGAACAGTTCATCCAAGAAATAATGTTACATTTTTGTGATTGTATTAGGTATACATAATAAATGTAATTACAATTTGACAATGAAATTATTGGTTGACAGTGGCTTATACAAGGCATGTAAAAAACTATTATTTTCCAATTATTCATAAAAGATTTTTTTCAATTTTTATTCTCGAGTTATTTTGAACTAACTAGTGAATAATCTCTATGCACCAAAGTTCATCCACTGTAAGTTTCAGCTGTGTAATTTGACTAAAACTACTGCTAACATGGGATTGAAAATTTAACCCCATAAGCCATAAGGCGGAGGCATGATAATAATGTCAAATACAGGATACAGGAAGAACTTATTTGATTAAATATTTCTTTGAGAGTGACAATTATGTATCCAAAATTACCATGACCAGCAATGTTTTTTCGAGTCACAAAACGGAACTTTTAAATGCGTCTTTTTGTTATTTTAGGGACTTACGTATTAATAAAATTGTCTTACCGAATTATACTCAAGTCATCATGTCCTCGGATTAAACTTAGCAGTTTAATTTGATTGAACTCAAAAATCATAATCATATCATATCAGTCTTTTTCGTTGAATTGTCAGGTAACAGAATTTTTATTGAAATGTCAAGTTTAGTGCGACAAAAAATAGTTTTGGTGTTTTTGAAATATGTGAAAAAAAAATTGTTATGGACTTGAGTCGTATAAAATGTTGACCAAAGAATAATAATAAATAAAGGATTCATTCAATTTATTCAATTTCTACATCATACTTAAAAAAAAAAGATATTCTTGAAGGATAAAAATAATATGCTTTATTCGTGGAAACTCTCGCTAAATAATGATTCATCGTCTGAATCTTGATAGAATATAGAAATAGAATAATGTGTAGTAAACTCGTAATTAATGCTATTTTTACCAATACCAATAAGTGGCAATATTCGGTACTTATCAGCATTTCTTATTGACTAAGCTTTTTGAGGGGTTTTGGATTTCCATTCACAGAGTCGTTCTGTTGCTGTGATGTCCTAGACTTCAAAAAAAAATGAGCAGATTTTTTCATATTTCTCACAGCATCATTTTCAAATGATTGTATGTATTTATTTGAATAAAATGTCGATATCATGTTTCCGACTTATGGCTTTTTTTGTCCGATCTTGAAATCAGTTTTTTATCCCACATGAAATATTTATTTCAATCGAACAACGTTGCTTTTAAAAATTATTTATTGAACAAAAATTACAGAGTAAGTAACTTAACTGTTCAAAAGCAAAATACCGACTGACTTACAAAAATGAATTACAATAAAAGGCAAAGATTCTAACTGTATGAAATGTTATAGTCAGCGGTTTCCTTTATGGCGATTCTAAATTTAGCGCTGACATAATTCCTCCCCCATGAGATCCAACGTCGAGGGTTAACGAGGGAGTTGGACAATGGAGAAATTCATCTCAGCTTGGCTTGGATTGCTCGAACCATGAGTTCCATTAGGAAGGCATCGTGGCTGGCAAAATTTTCTGAGGCACCAGGTCGTAGCTGCAATGCTCGAGATGACATATACTAATATTGTCCATAGGCTTGGTGTGTAGGAAACTGGATCGGTAGACAAGACTGGTGTATTGTCAATAATTTGTGATTTTATTGACTGGAGGTCATCTAAGTCGGGGTCTTCTAGATGTAGACTGATCTTGTTGGTTGGTGGTTTCTGAACTGTAGCCTGCTCTAGGTCAGGAAACAACAGGGGTTGACTTGGACTTATTCTTTCTCTGGTATTGGTGATAGATTCGTCGGAAGTGGCGACTTGACAACTGATTGGTATGTCGATCAAGTAAGTACCCACGGGTACTCGCTGGACTTCATCTTGGGACTTGCATTTTAGTTTGAGTGTTTCGTTAGCTGGCAATATTCCAACCCATTGGTTTGATTCATCGAGTGGTCTGATCATGGTTTTGTTTCTTCGCAAGGGTTACTCAAGTGCGCGAAGTGCAATTCATTTTTCACAAGAAATTTATCTCGCGGTATGACTGACTGAAACTGACCCTCAAATGAAATTGGGATGGAGAAAAGATGATAATACTCAAATCTCTCTGCATATGTTATTGGAACATGTAGAATAAAAGTCAATTTTGTGTCTCGTATGTAGCTTTGAATCTTAATTAATTTTGTGATGAAAAACATGTTTTCGAAAGTTAACTCTATGGGAAACTGGTCTTTATTTACAATTGCTTGCAATTTTTCTAATTCCATGTACAAGTCTTTCATGCTAATTATACTAGGATGCATGAGTTGCATTCTCGCAAATGAAATAGAATTCTCAATGTCCTGTAAGATGGAATTTAATATCTCAAACATGTTGATGACTTGGTTTATGATATCTTTAATAAACCAAGCGTTCTCGCGCTGGGTTTGCTTTTCCGCGAACCATGAAATTTGTTCTATTCGTGATTCTAGTAATTTCTCGTTATGCTTTATTTGCTGAATAGTACCATTGAATTTTTCTATGAGAGCAACCGAAAGAGAATTTTGATTTTTTATCGTATTTGCGATATTTAATTGATTAGATTGGAGTTGTCGAATCAAATGATCGTATCGTTCTCCGTCTTCGTTGTCTAAATTTCCGGTTATACATTTGAAAACTGTTCCAAGTCCATTAATTAAACCTCTTTTGGCCTTAGATCTCGGGAGTATTTCCGTTAATTTCGTGTCAACTTTTTCTCTGATGAATTTGAGAATTTTCATATAATTTGATGTATCGAAGGAATAGTCGTTGTTATGTTTTATAAGTTGTTCTAGAGTCATTGATTGATTGTTGAGTTTGTAAATTTCTGTCGAAATGACAGTTAGATCATAGAAGTGAATGAGTTTATGAGTGTAACTTTCAACTTTGGCAGTTCCTAGTTTGACAGGAATGATTCCAGGATTATTGTCGAGTTTTCTTACGGTTATTTTGTCTTGGAGTCCGAGGGTTCCAGAAAATCTGAAAGTCGAAAATTTGGAGTTAGTCAAAAGTGTATGTTTTTTGTAGTGGGCGTCTTAAATTGTCCATGTGTACTTTAGGTTGGTCAGTAGTTGATAATGTTTCTCTAGTTTCGCTAACTGAAGAGATTTTTGTGGGTTTTTCAAATTTATTCGAGTTTTTCTGACGAGTATGTTTTTTGACATAAGTTTTTTCATTGGGCTTAAAGATAGAAGGGTCGTCACGCTGCTGATTTCGTTTTCCAATTACTTTCTGTTTAGCTTGTATCAGGCTCTCATTCAATTTTGAATATAATAATTTTGATTTTTCTCTATGTTCATTCACGTAATCGTTCAGCAAAATTTTGTTGATATCTAAATCGAATGGATCATCATTGGAGATGTGACCATTAATGACATCAATGGGCTTCATTTTAGTCGCGGAGTGTATGGAATGATTATATGCAAGGATAGCATAAAGCATTTTCATTTTTATTGGAGTTTTTAAATAGCCTTGTGTATTGAGTAAGCGAATATGTTCCGTGATGGTATTATGAAATCTTTCGATCTGACCATTTGACTGAGGATGATATGGTGAGATGAAATGGATTTTTATTTTATGAAGGCTTAGAAGCTCTGTCACAAGTGAGTTTTTGAATTCAGTACCGTTATCTATGATGATCTGGTTCGGTATGCCATGATGAGCAAAAAATTGGATTAAGTTATCTGCTATGTTAGTACCGGATGCTGAATTAAGAGGATAGGCTTGGGCATATTTCGAAAAACTGTCGATTATAGTTGTGAATTTGCATTGCTCAAATGTAAAAGTATCAAGGTGTAAGATTTCAAATGGTTTCGCCGCTGTAGGGGTGATGTTCATTTTCATGCGTACCGGGTTTCGTTCATATTTACTTTGCTGGCATATATCACACTCGTTTATGAATGTTTGAATAGCGTCTTTTGAATTTGGCCAATAATATTTTTGTTTTATTCTCTGATACGTTTCTTCGATCCCTCTATGGTTTGATTTTCCCTCATGGTAATTTTGGATAATTTCTTTAATGTTGCGTTTATCCGTGACATCAATGAATTTTTTCAAACATCTGCGAAATTTTATAGAAGGCCATTTGAAAAATTTTTGAACGGTTGCTGAAAATGGTTCGTACATGTCAGGGTTCTCGAAATAAATGTGATATTGAGTATTTGGAATGATGAAATTTTTTACAAAAGAAACGACGTCTTGCTCAAAGTTATTTTCTGAAATTTGAACTTTTATTCGTTTCTTCTTGCCAAATATGATACTCAATTTTGGAGTAGCTGGTGAATGTAAGACTGAACTTTATAATTAATTAATTATAATTTGATTTTCGGCAAAATTGATAGCACTGTCGGATATAGGGATACCTACAACTGGACTTTGCATATTTGAGTGTATGGTATTATTGTCGTCGTCGTCATCGTCATTAGGTGGATCAGCAGATCTTTGATCGTCTTGCAAAACTGACCCGGAGGATGTGTCGTCGACATGTGTGTCGTTTTCGGTTTGAACAATCATAGAGGCGTTATCCAATTGATCTGTTTCGTGTTGTTGGATTGAGTCTTGTACGTCCGTTATGAATTTGTCAATCGTTTCTGAGAAGTCAGTTGTTTCTTTCGTATTGATTTCTATACGTGAAAGCGCATCTGCGTTAGTATTCAATTTGCCTTTTTTGTAAAGAATGTTATAGTCATATTCTTCAAGTTTGATTTTCCAACGTAAAAGTTTTGAATTTGGGTCCTTTAATGAAAATAACCACTGGAGTGGTTTATGGTCAGTAATGATGTTGAATGTACGACCGAAAAGGTAAGGCCTAAAATATTTGGTTGCCCAAACGATTGCCAAAAGTTCTTTTTCAATTACTGAATAATTTTGTTCAGAATCATTAAGGGTTCTCGAAGCGTATGCAATAGGCAGGTCGCTGCCGATCGGCCCCTGTGAAAGAACCGCACCTATCGCGAAATTGCTAGCATCGGTTGTCAAATTGAATGTTTTGGAAAAATCAGGGTATTGGAGAATGGGGTCATTGATTAGTAAGTTTTTACACAATTCGAAACATTCAACGAACTCTGTGTTGTGTTCAATTTTAGCTCCTTTCTTCAAGCATTTAGTAAGCGGTTTTGTTAGTTTAGAAAAATTATTTATAAATCGTCGGTAATAGCCTAATAAACCTAGAAAGCCTTTAATTTGTTTTGTCGTTTTTGGAATTGGGTAATTTTTTATAACGTGAATTTTATCCGGGTTAGGTTTCACACCATCGGGAGTCACGATATGACCCAGGTAGGCTACTTCCTTTTTGAGAAATTCCGATTTGTCTAGTTGGATACGGAAGTTTGCTTCTCGAAGTCTGTTAAAAACGGCTCGCAATCTTTCAAGGTGTTCCTGCAGTGATGTGGAGTATACTATGATGTCGTCAAGGTATACTGCACATTTTTCGTTCTGCAACCCACGCAGGACATTGTCCATCACGCGTTGAAAGGTGGCTGGCGCGTTCTTAAGGCCAAATGGCATCCTAAGATATTCAAAGTGGCCTTGGTCAGTACTAAAAGCAGTTTTTTCTATGTCAGTGTCGTTCATCTCGATCTGGTGAAAACCGCTCGCCAGATCAAGGGTAGTAAAGTATTGGCACTTGCCAAGTTTGTCTAATAGTTCGTTTATGTTCGGTAAAGGGTATTTGTCGTCTATGGTTTTTTGGTTTAATCCTCTATAATCTACAACAACCCTCCATTTTTGCTGCCCTGAGGCATCTAATTTCTTTGGTACGACCCAAATTGGCGAAGACCACGGAGAGCTACTTGGTCGAATGATATTTTGTTGTAGCATTTGATCTATCTGTTTTTGAACTTCACCTCGATGTATAAAGGGGTAACGATATGATTTGGTGTATATAGGGATTTCGTCGCTTGTTCGTATGTAATGTTTAACTCTATTTGTGAATGTCAAGGGTGTATTCTCATTGTAAAATACGTCGGAGTATTGATCAATTAATCTAAGAAGTTGAGATTTTTCTTCATTATTTAAATGATTCGTTCGGATCTTAGAATAGTCTAGTTGATATTTTGTACCATCATCATCAAAATGATTTAAGCTGATTTCATTTAATTCCTTATGGCCGAACAACTCAACATGTATAGTTTGAGATAGGTCAAGGGTTACCGGATCAGATGTCTTATTCAACACTGTTGTCAAAGCGACATTATTTTTTGCAATTGAGAGACTTTCAGGGATTTCGCAATTTTTGATTTTCCTGTATGGTATAATTATGTCGCCATTTTCTATAGAAGATCTTATTTGGATTACCTGTTCACATCGCGGTGCAATAGTAATGGAATTTAAACTATTTCCAACCCTATGATAACATAATTTTATCTTGGTGAGTGGCGTGATGATATAATGGTTTTTAAAATCGATATTTGCTTCAAGTTCTTTCAACAAATCTAATCCAATAAGTCCGCTAAACAAATCGTGAAATTTGAATAAGTGAAATTTGAGTTTTTTATTGTAATGCAAATTGAATATTTTTGGTGCTGGAATATGAGCACTATATTGATGCTGAGATTTTTGAAAAACGCTTGACACAACAAAAGGATCATCTATGATTAAATTTGGAAAATATTTGAAAGCTATTTCAGGGTCCAGAAATGATCTTGTGGATCCTGAGTCAACCAGAACTTTGATTTTAAATTCGGGGAAAACTAGATATGCTAGTTCACTAGATTTTGAGCTGTTGAAGTTGAACGTGATGATTGGTGGATCCTCCGTTAAGTTTGATTTTCCTTTTGAGGAGTCACACAAAAATTTTGATCGGAGAATTCAAGAGAAGTAGCGGCTGTATCAGCAGTTTCGATTTGATGGTCGTTAGGTTCTTCGACTAAATACCTTTCTGTTTCTGCATCGTAGAAATACGCATACTGATCAGTAGAATAATTATTTTGATCAGCTGGCTGATTCTGATATTCCTTGTTATACAAGTCGTGCATAGTTTCTGTATTAAATAGCTCCTCTGAGATAAAGTTTCGGGGTTGGTTCGTCT
This sequence comes from Orchestes rusci, assembly GCA_958502075.1. Classification (NCBI taxonomy): domain Eukaryota; kingdom Metazoa; phylum Arthropoda; class Insecta; order Coleoptera; family Curculionidae; genus Orchestes; species Orchestes rusci. The sequence goes on along the minus strand of OY293313.1, from coordinate 15,873,804 downwards.
GAAAGTGGTTATAAGGACGAGAAAAGCGATTTTGATTTACAGGTGTTGTGTTTCTAGTGCTAACGCTCATTGGAGTCGGTGCATCTATTGGTTTATTTTGATTTGGTCTGAAGGCATTGAAATTCCGATTGTGGTTGGGACGTTGATTTCTGAACACTTGAGAATTCGTGAAAAATCTTTGAGGTCTTATAACAGGCGCAGGCATTTGAACAGGGCCTGTGGGGAAAGCATTATTGTAAGATCCGAAGTGAGGGTTTGGTCTGTAAGAGTTATAGTTTGTTGGTCTTTGCATTGTATGTTGTCTATTCAACGTTTTATTTTGTGGACCAGAAACTTGTACGATTTGATCTGAGAATTTAGAAGAAGAATTTTGGAAGTAATGGACATTGTCCTCTTGTAAGACCATTTGTAAAGATTCACTGAGTGTTTTGGGTTTCATGCATCTGATAGTTGTGCCAAGGGGTTCTTTTAAACCCGAAAGAAATGTTCTTAACGCTAAGTTTTGATATAAATCCCGTTTGAGCTCTTTATTAGTATTACCCACTTCGTGGATATCAATATACGCACACAATAAATTCAAAATGTTCAAAACCCTGTCATAAAATTGTTGTGGTTTTTCTTGAGGATTTTGTCTCATCATCACAAGATCGCGATTTAGACAGCTTTCGTCGCGTTGGTCCGCAAAATTGCGAGTCAAGGTATCTTTTAAATCTTGCCAAGTAGTAACATTTTGAATATTTACGACCACTTTCGCATTTCCATGTAGTTTAGAAATAAGGGAATTCAGCAAATAAATGTTCTTGAATTTATTTGGGTCGCTTGTATCATAAAATTCCGCAATTATGGAATCACAAACAGCAAGAAAACGATTTAAATCATTCGGATTTCCGTCAAAATCCGGAACACATTTGAGATATTCACCATGAAATTCTGAAGGCATTATAGATGAAGAGCTTGTAGGTACTTTAAATTGATTAGTTATCTTTGATATTATTAATGGATCGTAATCAAGAACTGGAGGTTCTGAAGTATTAATTTGAGAATTATCAAAAATTTGAGAGTCGGTTTCAGTATTAATATTCAAATTTTCGATTAAATCTCTTAACGAATTGACAATATCTTCGGAGGACATGAATTGCACAATCACTTACATGAGCAGAACAATCTTCATCAGTTTGAACATCTTCTATAAGGATTTCGATGACCAGATTAGCGATGTAGTCTTCTCCAGCCACGCACCCTTGCAGATCTGGACGATTTGGTTCCAGGTCTCTATGGTCTTGAAGAACGGTGATTTATTGGGTCTTCGATAGACTGCAACCAATGCACACTCGCAAGTCAACACCAACCACTAAGTCCGATAATTGGTAAATCGTTGAAACGAAAGTCAATCGAACGATTCGGTCGACTCCAATTATCCTACCGACTGCGCCAAATATTTATTTCAATCGAACAACGTTGCTTTTAAAAATTATTTATTGAACAAAAATTACAGAGTAAGTAACTTAACTGTTCAAAAGCAAAATACCGACTGACTTACAAAAATGAATTACAATAAAAGGCAAAGATTCTAACTGTATGAAATGTTATAGTCAGCGGTTTCCTTTATGGCGATTCTAAATTTAGCGCTGACATAATTCATGCCAATTCCCATAAACGAGAAAATTTGAAAAATTTTCTCTGACTTCCTGCAAGTTGAGTAGCTTCACAAACTATGATAAGCACGAGCTAGACTTATGGGTTTTTTAATAACAGAGTCTTAGATTGAGACATTTTTATTGCTTTTTATTTCGTTCACGAGAAAATCTGCCGGAGAAGGAAGAAAAAATTTGCAAAATTTTCCGCCCGAAAAATTTACCTCAACATCTAATCGGCTTATGGGAAATTTTTGTCGGGTTCCTTATGATATTAAAATCCATTCTTTCGATTGCCATAAGCGAGAAAATGCATCAGCAGACAAGTATTTTTTTACAAGTTGGCACCCTTATTTCAACCCTTTAAGCACGTCCAATCCTTATGGCTTTTTTTTTCCACCATTACATTGTAATATTTGTTGATGTGTTAAAATGCCATAAACGAAAAAATGAAAAAAAAAAACCTTTTTTTTTTTGCAGAAGAAATCTTAATTTTTCATATGCCTAGCACACTTGCGATCGCTAAATTTTCATTTTTTGTGCTCAACACTGACATACTTTTCAGTGGTTAAAATCCCTAAAGCGAGAAAATCAGTCAGCAAAATCTGTCGTTATCTGACGGTCTAATAGCATCGTTACCCCTCTCGGACGTTAATTACGTCACCGCTTTTAAATTATTAACAGAGAGATTCGATAACCAAAAGGCTATAATTAACGCTTATTTCAAAGAAATATTCGATTTTCCAAACGTACATAAAGAATCGCACTTCACATTACGCAATTTTCTCGATACATTTTTGAAAAATATACGTGCTTTGGAGAGCTTAGGCGAACCAATTGATAGTTCTAGTACTATTTTAATATATCTCTTAAACTCGAAGCTGGATTTTTCTACAAAACGCGAGTGAGAACAGTTCAGTAGAGATATCGCCAAACCCAAAATAGATGATTTTTCTAAATTCCTATCGCAAAGATGTCAGGTCTTGGAGGCTTTACATACAAAATCTACCCCAAGCCTAAGTTATCGTCAAAAACAAAGCTTTCAGTCGTTTGAACTATCAAGTCCCAATTGTCCTTCCTGTAACAATAAACATTTCATTTATTCATGTCCAAAATCGTTCTCAGTTGCATCTCGTTTTGAGGAAGTAAAACGATTATCACTTTGCACAAATTGCTTGCGAAAAGGACATAGAAATTCGGAGTGTAAGTCAACAGGTTGCAGGATTTGCAATGGGAGACATTCCACCCTTTTACATCAACCAGGAGCGTCTTTCTCAAAAAATGTAACACCGAATGAGGTTGGTTTTCAATCAAAATCCAATCCTCAAAGTCACGTTAATATCTCGCTAACTAATGAAGGTAATAATTCAATGAATCACGATAATACGATTAATGCTCTCAAAAATACCCAAAATGATTCCAACCCTAACCCAAATGAAATTCAAAACTGCACAGCGTTGTCACATCATTCTATGAAAAACTCAGAACTTTTTGTTCTGGTATCTACTGCGCTCATTCACGTTTGTGATGTGAACAATGTTCCATTTCCGTGCCGTGTTCTACTCGATAGTGGCTCACAGTCCAATTTTATTACTCGAGACATGGCCAGACGACTAAATTTAAAATCACGAAGAATAAATATTTCTGTTTCCGGAATAAATCAAATCAAGACAACAATAAATGAGCAAGTTGACATCATGTTTTCGTCCATTCATAGTTCATACAAGTCAAATATTTCTTGTTTAGTTATAGACAAAATTAGCGATCTTACTCCACAAAGATCTTTCGATATAGCAAACTTAAATATACCCCATCTTCCCCTCGCTGATCCCGATTTTAACGTCGCCTCAAGCATAGATATGCTTATCGGTTCTTCGATATTTTACAATTTACTTTCTGAAGGTCGTATCAAACTAGGCAACAAATTACCTGTATTACAAAACAGCGTTCTCGGCTGGATAGTAGCGGGTAACATACCTATAAACCAACGACTGTCAAAATGTTTCTTCGTGAATTCACATTCAAATGATGATGATCGTAATTTGAATGCTCAAATAGAAACATTTTGGAAAATCGAGGAAGTTCCCAAGAACCCAGAAAAATCATGGACAACAGAAGAACTCGAATGCGAACAACATTTCTTGAATACCTTTTCTAGAACTGAGCAGGGTAGGTTCATTCTGGAATTACCATTAAAGGGTAATTTTTCAAAACTTGGTGACTCCGAAAAACGAGCATTAAACCGATTGTACACGATAGAACAAAAACTGTCCAAGAATAGGGATTTAAAAGTTCATTATAATGAATTTATGCACGAATATGAAAATCTTGGTCATATGACACAAATTTCACGAGATCAAAAATCTTTAACTCCCATATATTATTTACCTTATCACAGTGTCATTAAACTAGATAGCGTTACAACAAAAGTCAGAGTTGTATTTGATGCTAGCGCCAAAAGTTCTTCAAATTTATCATTGAATGATGTTTTAATGGATGGTCCGACATTACAGAATGATCTTTTTTCTATTTTATTGAGATTTCGAAAACACAATGTAGTTTTTATTGGCGACTTGACAAAAATGTATCGTCAAATATTAATACATCCTGAACATCAGAACTTGCAAAGAATACTTTGGCGAGACAATCCTCAGGATGAAGTGAAATATTATAACTTGCAAACGTTAACTTATGGTGAAAACCAGCTTCATTTCTAGCCACACGATGTCTTAAACAAATCGCCATAGAAAATATTGATAAATACCCCACTGAATGTGATGTGATCAATAAAGATATGTACATGGATGATATCTTAACAGGTGCGTCGGATAGTGCTGTGCTATCCAAAATACGTGAAAATTTGACTAGTCTTTTGATAGAATATGGGTTTGAAATAAGGAAATTTCAATCCAATGATATCGATTTTCTAAATAAAATATCATCTGATTTGGATACGCAATATATGATCACGGATGACTCATCTACCAAAACTTTAGGTGTATGTTGGATTCCTTCTTTAGACTTATTTCGATATAAAGGTCAAGAGATAAATTTTGATCCTAGTAACGCCATCAAACGATCAATACTTCCTTTATCGCTAAAATATTCGATCCACTTTGTCTTTCAGGTCCTATTTTAGTTCGAGCTAAGCTTATCATGCAAAATTTGTGGCAACTTCAATTACAGTGGGATGAGCCCATTCCTGCGACAATCTACGCGCAATGGGTTCATTTTCAAAAGGATCTATCAGAAATTCAATCTTTACAAATACGTAGACCTATATTAGTAACTAACCCTCGTAATGTAAAAATTCTTGCTTTTTCAGATTCTAGTGAAAAATCTTATGGATGCGCAATATATTTACGCTCTATAGATGATCAAGGTCACATCGAATGTCATTTACTTTGTGCGAAATCCCGTGTTGCACCCTTAAAATCTATTTCTCTTCCGCGTTTAGAGCTCTGTGGAGGCCTATTGATATCTCGACTATTATCTAAATGTAAATCAATTCTAGATCTGTTCATTGATGACGTGTTTCTTTGGACAGATTCTACCATAGTTTTATCGTGGATAGCAGGTCAGCCTCGAATGTGGAAAACCTTTGTTAGTAACCGGGTGTCGGAAATTCAATCACTAACATTGGTTAAAGATTGGAATCACATAGCTTCTTCTCTTAACCCCGCAGATATTATTTCTCGTGGTTGTTCTCTACATGATTTAAAGTATTCAAATCTGTGGTGGAACGGGCCTGACTTTCTTCAAACATCTTTTGAGCATTGGCCAACTGATTGTAATATTTCTAATTTTGCGAAAAATGTCGATAGAGTTCCCGAATTTAAATCTCAAACATTTCTCAATTTCGATAATGAAACACTTGACATATTTGTAAAATATTCGGATCATAACAAATTAATTCGTGTGTTTGGTTTTTGCTTGAGATTCATTAATAATTTGAAATTGAGTAAAGAAAATAGAGTGTACTCTAAAGTTTTATCTCCTTCGGAAATAGATATAAGCATAGAGTCGCTTTCCAGAATAGTACAACGAACCGCATTTTCCGCTGATTTAAAATCACTTCAAAAATCTGGTTTTGTTAGTTCCAAAAGTAAATTGAAATCTTTATCACCTATTCTTGAAATGGTTTGATTCGAGTCGGCGGTAGACTCGAAAATGCGAATGTTTCTCACAACTCAGAACACCCAATCATTATCCCTCAATCACACCCATTCACACGTTTGATTATTAAAAACGAACATGAACGCAGTTTACATGCTGGTACACAAACTACTCTTTCCTTTGTAAGACAAACATTCTGGCCTTTGAGTGGTAAAAATTCTGTTAAAAATTACATACGAAAGTGTATATTGTGTTTCAAGTCAAAACCCAAAACTTCAATTGCTAAAATAGGTCAATTACCGGCTTTACGAGTAATTCCTTATTTCCCATTTTTCTCTTCTTCAGTTGATTTTGCTGGGCCATATGACTTGAAAGATGGAAAATTGAAAAATCGCAAAATTATAAAGGCATACATTTCCGTATTTGTCTGTATGTCTACGAAAGCTGTACACCTCGAACTTATTTCTGATCTGACTAGCGATGGTTTTTTGAATGTGCTTAAAAGATTCGTTTCTAGGCGAGGTTTATGTAAAGATTTATATTGCGATAATGCTGCAAACTTTGTAGGCGAAATAACGAGCTGTTAACTATCCAGAATTTGACAAATTCGGTAAACGTGAATAACTATTTTACTAATAATCAAATTAAATTTCATTTTATACCACCTCGATCCCCTTGGTGGACTTTGGGAGGCTGCAGTGAAGTCTACGGAACATCATTTGAGGCGCGTTTTGAATCAAAGACATTTAACGTATGAAGAATTTTATTCCATTTTAACACAAGTGGAAGCGGTTCTCAATTCTCGTCCTATCACTCCTTTATCCAATGATCCCTCCGATCTCGAAGCCCTGACTCCGGGACATTTATTCATTGGACGAGTAATGACTGCAGTTCCACAAAGGAATTTGATTGACTTGAAAGTCAATTATGTGAAGAGATATAACCTGACTCAACAAATAGTCCAGCATTTTTGGTCAAGGTGGATGAAGGAATATCTTCATTTATTGCAACAACGTACAAAATGGCAATCTGGAAATCCACAACTTGCTGATGGAACTATGGTTCTGATAAAGGAGGACAACTTACCACCCCTCTGTTGGCCACTGGGCAGGATCGTCGAGACACACCCTGGTTCGGATTCGATAGTGCGTGTCGTAAGTGTGTTAACGAAAGGTGGACTTTTTAAACGTGACGTTAGAGAGATATGTGTTCTCCCGATAAATGAAGACTCTTGAATGACTGTATAACCAGATAGTGACTGTTTCAAGTTTTTGGTTTCAATTTTTCTCCAAGACATTTGAATAGTATTCTGTTGAAAGCCGAATCTTTCAAGGGCGGCGGAATGTTCAGAAAATAATATAAATTTTCAAGTTTTCCTTCATATTTTCGGAACGCTGCAAACCTGTCATAATTCGATGACCAGTTGTCACATTTGGAAGAAGTCGATGAGAAAAAAAGGATGATTGCTAGGAAAAAAATATAATAATATATAATTTTGTAAATTTGTATAAGCAATAGAGCCTCTCTTAAAACCCAGCGGTGTTTCACTGAAAAAAAAATTAAATCTAAAGGTTTGATGTCCGTCCAGCGACATTAAATTAAAGAAGCTGACGGCAAGCATACAGTCAATGTCTATCAGAATAGATTTTTTAAAAAGATTGTAGCTTAATAAAGACGTGAACCAAACGTCAGAACGTCGCTGAAAAAATAAAAGAGGTTTTCCATCAAACACTGTCCATTATTCCTGATAAAAGAGACTCATCAGTTATCGAAACTTTTGGACGCTATTTTGCAACTCAATAGAATCGAGAGTATAAATGAAAAAGCTTGCTGCAATTCAAGTAGTTTTGCATCAATGAAAACAAAATCTGACACATATGTCTTTCACAATGAACCTCAAAACTAACTAGTCAAATTATACATGCTGCAGTTTGTCTGGCCACACATTTGAGGGATGAAATTGACTTGGTGACTCAAGAGTTTGCAGCTTGCCAAATATACAAACCAGCAGGTGTCCTTATCCTTGACCATCTTTTTGAGGTAATCCACACAGCACTGACAATGCCGCAAGATGAAGTGATCGAACGAATGAACGACTTGAGAAAAAAGGGGAAAGTTGATCGATGTCAATCATTGGGCCAGAAGTATAATAAACAACAAGTAGCGACAGCTTCATATACCTATGAGCTATGAGCGGTCAAATCTGGTTCTGTCTCAATGACAGAAATTCACCTCATTTATACACTGCTAACATTATGAAATGTTGAGTAAAACTATACTGAAGCAGATTCCATGATTTCAATGATACTGATACATAGGTGAATTAGATATTACGCGGAGTTTCAAAGTGATGTCGTAGCCACATCACAGAATTTGCATGTTAACGCAATGCCTCTACCTTGATGATTGTATTGTCAATGTCTATCAGAATAGATTTTTGTAAAAGAATCGAGAGTATAAATGAAAAAGCATGCTGCGATTAAAGTAGTTTTGCATCAATAAAAACAAAATCTGACACATATGTCTTTCCCAATGTACCTCAAAACTAACTAGTCTCATTATACAGAGATGCTGCAGTTTGTCTGGCCACACGTTTGAGGGATGAAATTAACTTGGTTGCTCAAGAGTTTGCAGCTTGCCAAATATACAAACCACCAGGTGTCCTTATCCTTGACCATCTTTCCAAGGTAATCCACACAGAACTGACAATGCCGGAAGATGAAGTGATCGAACGAATGAACGACTTGAGAAAAAAGGGAAAAGTTGACCGATGTCAATCATCGGGCCAGAAGTATAATAAACAACAAGTAGCGACAGATTCATATACCTATGAGTGGTCAAATATGGTTCTGTCTCAATGACAGAGATTCACCTCATTTATACACTGCTAACATTATGAAATGTTAAGTAAAACTATACTGAAGCAGATTCTATGATGTCCATGGGTGAATCACATATTATGTTTCAGTTTCAAAGTGATGTAGTCACATTAAAGAATTTGCCTGTTAACTCAATGCCTTAACCTTGATGATTGTATTGTCAATGTCTATCAGAATAGATTTTTGTAAAAGAATCGAGAGTATAAATGAAAAAGCTAGCTGCGATTCAAGTAGTTTTGCATCAATAAAAACAAAATCTGACACATGTGTCTTTCACAATGTACCTCAAAACTAACTAGTCTCATTATACAGACATGCTGCAGTTTGTCGGCCACACGTTTAAGGGATGAAATTAACTTGGTGGCTCAAGAGTTTGTAGCTTGCCAAATATACAAACCACCAGGTGTCCTTATCCTTGACCATCTTTCCGAGGTAATCCATACAGCACTGACAATGCCCGAAGATGAAGTGATCGGACGAATGAACGACATGAGAAAAAAGGGAAAAGTTGACCGATGTCAATCATTGGGTCAGAAGTATAATAAACAAAAAGTAGCGACAGCTTCATATACCTATGAGTGGTCAAATCTGGTTCTGTCTCAAAGACAGAAATCCACCTCATTTATACACTGCTAACATTCTGAAATGTTAAGTAAAACTATACTGAAGCAGATTCCATGATTTCAATGATACTGATACATAGGTGAATTACTTATTATGCAGAGTTTCAAAGTGATGTCGTAGCCACATTACAGAATTTGCCTGTTAACGCAATGCCTTTACCTTGATGATTGTATTGTCAGTGTCTATCAGAATAGATTTTTGTAAAAGAATCGAGAGTATAAATGAAAAAGCTTTCTGCGATTCAAGTAGTTTTGCATCAATAAAAATAAAATCTGACACATATGTCTTTCACAATGTACCTCAAAACTAACTAGTCTCATTATACAGAGATTATGGAGGACTATAACTAGGAGACGAATCAACATACGAAAATCCCTGAAAAAACGTCGCTCTTTTCAATTAGTTCATTGAGGGCGCTGTTATCGACAGTGAGGTCCCTTTTTGTTTATTGTTGTTGTCAACGGCGACCTATTTGTCAGTATAATTTTATTGTCTGATTACAAATTTGATAACTTTACGAAGATTTGAGCAGAAAAACGGTGACGATGTGTTCAAAGATAGATAGATCCTGTTTTGTGCCGGGTTGTGCCACTGGGTATCGAAATCGCAAAAAAATAAACTTTGTAAGTCTTTTCAAGGCTCCTTCTGAGGTTAGTGTGTGTTTTTTGTGTAAGTTTTGCAGGAAAAAAAGTGATATTTTACTAATTTGTAATGCTATTAATAAAAAATAATGAAGTATTTTGTATTGTTTTATCACTGATAAACGAACATTATATTCCATCTTATTTTTTGATATTTATACATAATTATCATTACATAGAACAATAAATTATAAAAGGAGTGTTTTTTTAGGATTCTGTTCTTTTGAAAGTTTTTGTTCACTGCATCTTTCAAAAGATGATTCTCCGGATTTACGGAACTGAACTACCTGATGGTTCCGTTAATAAAATTGAAAGAGGAGTCGCAGAGCTGAAAGATGGTGCAATTCCAACATTGTTACCTTCTCTTCCATCTTACTGGTCTGGAAATCAAAGTAATAATCGAGAACCATCACAAGAACGGAATATTGTTTTCAGTAAAAAGTTTAAAGGAAAACAAACTGCCTCCAATACATGCACCAGTACTGTTATTGAGAGTGAAATCGCTATTGAGGATCATGAAGGAGCAGTGGAACAAAATTCCGCAGAAATTTATGAGCAAGTCAATGTTCAACATGATGTTCTTGATGAAGTAACCAAAACTTTATTTAAATAGCTAAAAGAAAATTTTGGTATCGTTCGCACTCCAAATAAACAGTGGTCTAGCACATTTATTTCTGGTACCAGTGAAATACTTTTTGCTGAATGGGACGACAGCTATATCCCAAAAAGAAGAATTGTTATTGGTGGCGACATGTCATTCAAGGTACGTATACCCATTCAAATTGATTCATAGGTGGATGATTACTGATTGAAATAAATAATGGTTAATTAATTATTGTTTCGTTTAATTATTTTAGGTATTAGTAGGAACAAGTAGTGTCAGTCTTGAACGAAATAAGTTAAACAGTTTCAATGAACTTGAAAATGTTATGAAATGTGTTGCTAATATGCGTCTTGAACGAAATAAGTTAAACAGTTTCAATGAACTTGAAAATGTTATGAAATGTGTTGCTAATATGCGACTTTGTAGTGGGATGAAACACATAGGGTAAGTAGTTGATAATATTTACAGGATTTTTTTGGGTATTTCGCCACACCCTATCAAATAACAATCAAACTAGTGTTTATAAACCCGATCTTCTATATTACATGAAAAAAGTCTATTAGCAAATAATAAAACCTATCAATATCAAACGTTTCGGAAACGAATCTGCTTCCGTCGTCAGTGAAAACCTAAAAATGGAACAATCAACTCAAATTCTAAAAATATAGTTCGTTTTTTGTGAGATTTTGTATTGAAATTGACTTTTTCGTGTTGAGAATATGTTCCCAAGTGAGTTTAAAAATTTTGATTATTAAAAATGTTGGTATTTTTTTTGTGAGATTCAACATTGAAATACGTAGGTATTAAAATAATTAATAGGTACCCAATGATTATTTTGGGGACAATAATAATTATGACATTAATAATTTTCATCAGGATGTCATCCTATCCAAAAGACGTTGTCCAAAAATCTTCCGAGAATCAGGCGACAGCTGTTAGCTGTTTAAAAATTCACCGTTAAGTAGTATTTGGCGAGATATGATCGCCAAAAGAAAATGTTTTGTACCCTTGTTATGGCTCTAGTCCAGGAGCTGGCGTTAAAAATATGCAAGAGTTTTCCAAAGTTACTTTTTGGTAATGGAAAATAACGGTAGAGTCAGTCAGTCGGGACACCTGGCAATGGGAGTTTTTTTTTCTGGATATCTCCGGAAGAATCCAGATGAATGAATTTTTAAACTTTTAGTAATCTTTCCTTATAACCACTACATACAGCACTTTATCCAGCCCCAGCAGACGGACTGCTGCCGTAACGCTACCCGGAACGAGAGGCACTCAGCCACTCCCGTTTGAGTAATCAGAGTCGCCATTAGTTTTGTTGATGTTTTTTCGACTTTTTCACGTTTTGTCAAGTTAAGTTGGTGAATAAAAGGCATCTCGCGGTTCGTGGAGCCCGGTGTTTTATTTGACTGACAAACGTTGCGTTTTTGGGGGCTCACGCGTAGTATCGTGCAGCCCAGTGGACGAAAAGGACTTTCAGAGACTAAAAGTGGCGCCCAACTTAGTGGCCGAAAATTGGAAACCCCTGAGGATTGTTTTGTGCTATATTTATGGATATTGCGCTTGAAAAAGCAAATATTGTGAATTTGTAGTGACATAACCTCAATCTAGGGTGGGGTCAGTTCCCAGTGCTCCCGCGTTTTTCCAGTTGACAGTGACAGTACTGACAGTAGTTCATATGTGTCGAAAATCTAGCAACTTTTGTGTTGCTACATAACTGATTGTCAAATTTGACAAAGCACTGACTGCAGTCTGTCAATTTTTGACAATCTTGCAGCTTTGATTGTATGTACAATTTAAGAAGTAGACCAGGTGACCAAACGCCGAGATCAAGAGTGCATTACAATTTGCGATCAAGAAGACAAGTGAAAAACGAGATCGACGACATGCCAGGAGACGCTGATGATCAAGGAGCAGCAGCAGGGCTACCTCCTGCAAATATCACATTGACAGCCGAGCAATTTTCCCAATTGCTTCAAGGACTTCGAGTAGAACCTCAGAATGTACCTCAGCCTTCACAACAGGTAGGAAATTTTTCGAAATGCAATTCTCGTTTTTCCGGTAGTGACGCAGAAAGTATTCACGCATTTATCGATGATATAATCATATACAAGGACTGTGTCAATATTTCGGATGCCAATGCCCTGTTAGGATTGCCGATGTTGTGGGATGGGCCCGCTGCTACGTATTGGCAGGGTGCAAAAAGTGCAGTTAGGACGTGGGATGAAGCGCTGGAATCGTTACGCCGCGCGTACGGGGTAAATAAGCCACCTTATAGACTGTTTCGGGAACTTTTCGCGAATTAACAAAAAGACAAGGAACCAACCGATATTTTTATAATTAATGCGCGAGCGCTTCTGTCCAAGTTGCCAGAAAATCCACCATTGCCGGAACAGTATAAACTAGATATGATTTACGGACTTTTACATAAAAGATTGCGTCGGTTGTTACCACGGGATGACTTTGACAATTTTAATGAACTTGTCACGAAAGTTCGGTCAATCGAGGAGAATTTTATCAATTCTGAAACTCACGGTGAGGATAAAGATAAAGCAACAAATAATACATCGCGACATCGATGTGATTACTGCAAGAGTTATGGGCATGGAAAAAGTAGTTGCAGGAAATTGATTGCCTCTGAAAAAGCACGCGTTCAAAGGGAGAATACTCCTCAAAGAGATAGTTTAGCTTTTTCCAAACCTGGGGAAATTATTTGTTATGGTTGCCGTTTATCGGGACATATTAAATCAAATTGCCCGAATGCTAATACGAATTTCGAAATACATTCAAAGTCAAATCCGAATAATCGCAATGAAAACATTCAGAATATCGATGTTTTAGCAGCTGAAGTTCTGGATGAGTGTCAAAGACCTCTGATTAAGGTTGAAGTTTGCGGACTTGAGGGCTTAGTTCATGTCGATACAGGAGCGAAACGTAGCATTGCCGGTCGAAAGTTGTTCGACTATTTGAAGCGGAAAAATATTTGTGCAACAGCTGTTGTTTCAAACATTGCACTTGCTGATGGAGTGATACAACAGCGTGTGGCGTTGATCTATGAGGTAACTATAAATCTCGAACAAAAGAAAATTCCTGTCACGTTTCTGGCATTCCCCGATTTCACAAATAACAAAACTTTGTTAGGAATTGACTTTATTGTTGAAGCCAAAATGGTTTTGAATCCGTCAGCAGGAAAGTGGCATTTTTCAGAAAAACCGTTCGAGACATATTCATTTTATACAACGGGTGACGTGAGTTCCGAGGTCGGTGTGAACACAATAGACATTGAATTGCGTACTGATGAAGGTAAGATACTTCAAAAACCGGAGCGTGAACGGTTTAACACTTTATGACACAATTATTCTTCAGTGTTCGAACCGAATCAAGAAGCTACCCCTTTCGCACAACAGAGCATTCAACTAACGGACACAACACCGATTGCGGTTCCTGCATATCGTATGTCTCCGTTACGAAGAGAAGTTTTACGGACTGAGTTAGATCGAATGCTTGAAAGTGATATTATAGAAGAATGCGAGTCAGCGTACGCTGCGCCCGTCGTTCTCGTTACAAAACCAGACAATAGTTGGCGAGTTTGTATTGATTATCGGAAAATTAATGAGATAACCGTTCCTGATCGATACCCTCTTCCAAGGATCGATGATCTGTTACACGCAGCTAGCCCAATGTTATATATATCAACTATCGATCTTAAATCGGGATACTGGCAGGTGGAGGTTCGACCTGAGGATCGAGATAAAACCGCATTCATTACCCCCTTTGGCCTATTTTGATTTGTCCGGATGCCGTTTGGGCTACGTAATGCCCCTGCGACTTTTCAGCGGCTAATGGACCGATTTAAAGCGGGACTGAGTGATGTATTTATACTCGTTTACTTAGATGATATTATCATTTTGTCACCAACCTATGACAAACATGTTGACGACGTGAAAGCAGTATTTCAACGACTTGAAGTGTTCAAGTTAAATGCTAATCGGGACAAGTGTTCATTTTGTTGCAATCAAGTCAAATATCTTGGACATTTGATAACTGAGGATGGTCTAAAACCAGATCCACAAAAGATAGAGGCAATTGTGACACGTAAACCTCCCACGGATGTGAAAGAACTATTATCATTCCTACAAACATGCAATTGGTTTCGTCGTTTTGTTCCCAATTTTGCAGAAATAAGTAGACCCCTTTCCTAATTGTCAAGAAAGAATGTTGTATGGTCTTGGGGAAATAGACAACAGGAAGCCTTTGAAAAACTAAAATTGTTATTAACAAGTCCCCCTATTCTTCGACAAGCCGATTCATCACTTCCATACGTAATCAAAAGTGATGCCAGTGCATATGCCATCGGCGCATGTCTATTACAGGGAGAGGGACCGGATGAGCGACCGATCGAATATGTCAGCAGATTACTAACGAATGCAGAACGCAATTACAGTACGACTGAACGTGAAGCATTGGCCGTGGTCTTCGCGGTGCAAAAGTTTAGAGGGTATATCGAGGGAGTACCATCGCCGAGCGGACGCCTGGCCCGATCGGCGTTGTTGTTGCAGTCCTATGAGGTACAAATTGATTACATTGTTGGAAAATCAAATGCAGTTGCTGATACATTATCAAGACCAGTAACGTTTAAAGAAGATCTTTGTGAAATTGATAGCATTAGCATCACCTCACCCACTAAATCAGCACGAGAAACTAGGGATGAACTGTTTGGGGACCCGGAACTTTGTAAAATCATTGAAAGTTTTGAAACAAATGAAGACGACTATGCACATAAAAAGTGGATAGATAAAGGATTTTACCTTGCAAATGGTGTATTGTACCGATTTAATCCGAATTATGATCAAGAGGAGCCACAGTTGGTTGTACCAGCCTCCCAGGTACCGATCATATTGAAAGAGTGTCATGACTCACCCTTGGCAGGTCATTATGGGATCGACAAGACTTGTAAGAGAATTTCGCAAAATTATTTCTGGCCCACCTTGCACCGAGATGTTCGGAAATATGTCCTCAAGTGCGTAGACTGTCAACGGTATAAACCTGACCATATGAAGCCAGCAGGGTTGATACAAACCCCAGTAATGGCACAGAGATTTGAGATCATAGCTATGGACCTTGTGGGACCTTTCCCAGAAGCAGAGACCGGAGAAACTTGGATTCTCACCGTGGAAGACGTCGCAACTCGCTGGATTGAGCTGTTTGCTCTAGAACGCGCCACTGCGGATGCATGTGCCAGGTGTTTGATTGATGAAATCGTGCTTCGATATGGAACACCCAGAAAAGTCATAAGTAACAATGGGAGCCAGTTTGTTAGCGAGTTGATGCAGTGTGTGACTTGTTGCCTTGGGTTAAAACAAAGCTTAATCCCAGTTTACCATCCAGAATCCAACCCTATAGAGAGGCGACATAAGGATCTGAAAGTTCAACTATCCATCTTTGTCAAAAACTATCATCGTAAATGGAAAGAAGCTCTTCCATCGATCCGGTTTGCTATGAATAGTGTTCCACACGCCTCCACTGGTTATAGTCCGGCATACCTACCATTCGGACGTGAACTACGTTCGCCCGGTAGTGTTGAACGGGACTTTCGTGCGATCATCGAGAATGAGAACTTTGTCGCGGAAGTTACCCCCAACTTATTACTTATTGCGGATGTTCTAGATGAGACACGGGAACATTGTGAAGTCCGTCAAAGTGCAAATGAACGATACGTGAATTCAAAGCGACGTGATGTGTCACTTTTCAAAATTGGGAATACAGTACTCGTGAACACGCACGTCCTCAGTGATGCAAATCGCGGGTTTACAGCTAAGTTGGCCCCTCGGCGCGACGGGCCGTATAGAATTCTTGAACGTGTTTCCGCAACGACCTACACTGTAGCTTCATTAGAAGACCCTACTAGACCTATAGGAAAATACCATGTGTCTGCTCTACAACCCTATTTGGAAGATGGCCCGGAAGATATCTTGGATCCTCGCCCTGTGTTGCCGATCCGTAGACGAGAAAGACCAAGAAAATGTGTTCCCGAAGAAAAAGACAAGGATCCTTTCGGAACTGAAGATGCTGATGAGTCACCTGTTCCAGACGAATTGGTGGATGAAAGTTCCATTGAGGAAGAAGATTCTCCTCCGAGGAGAAGAACCAATCCACTCATCCAACGTGACAAGCGACAGCCATGCCCCCAGCAGCGGTGTAAGGCACCTTGTTGTAATTGATAATAAACTCTGTTGTTTTACAGTTGTCGCCCGAGGACGTTGGCGAAGACTACAAGGGGGGACTTTAGTTATCTTCCCTTATAACCACTACATACAGCACTTTATCCAGCCCCAATCAGACGGACTGCTGCCGTAACGCTACCCGGAACGAGAGGCACTTAGCCACTCCCGTTTGAGTAATCAGAGTCGCCATTAGTTTTGTTGATGTTTTTTCGACTTTTTCACGTTTTGTCAAGTTAAGTTGGTGAATAAAAGGCATCTCGCGGTTCGTGGAGCCCGGTGTTTTATTTGACTGACAAACGTTGCGTATTTGGGGGCTCACGCGTAATATCGTGCAGCCCAGTGGACGAAAAGGACTTTCAGACTAAAAACTGGGTTCTATTGAGTACCTACCAAAATGCTAAGTTTTGAACCTTAACTTTCAAATATCTTCAAAACCGCTCAAGCTTCGTTCACGATATTTGGTACATGGGGGCTTTTGGATATGCGAAATTGAATAGTGATGTCAGCACTGTTGCTAGATTTTCAATTTTTGCGGAACACGTGGTTGCAATTGAATGCCGAATTTATTTTTATCACAGTGAAATGAACATGTAAAATTTAGAAAAATCTCAATTTTTCATAATTTTATTTTAAGTGATTGTTGAGAAGCTGCAACACCACATTTTGTTGGTTTTGAAGATATTTTTCAAGAATTGCACTACTTTTCACTAAAATAGCTGTTATCATATCGTAGCAACTAGTAAAGATAGAATTTTGAAAATTTGAGATGTGACCAAATTTGACATGCCAATTCGACTGCAATGAAAATAAAGTGGGCATTCCATTAAAAATAACAAAGTTACAAAGTGTAGCACAGAACTCGAAAATCTGGCAATAGGGCCGATATCAATATCCAATTTCGTATACGCAAGAAACCCCATGTGCGAAATTTCGTAAACGTAGCTTGATCACTTTTGAAGACATTTAACCTAGGGTTTCACAATGTCTGGTCACCATGTGGTTATGAGTTAACCCTGAGTCAAAGATGATAAACTGTTTCACATTCGATAGTGAAGCTAACTATTGGAGTTAACTACAGGTTAAGTTGACCAGTGGAAAATTCACTGGTTAAGCACAAACCAAAGGAACATAACATCACTATTTTGACATTTGTCAGGTTTGTCTCCTGCTTTTTACACTTGTAGTTCACCTAAAATGGATTTATTTGACATCAACGCATTCAGCGATGATGAGGAAGATATACTACGCCGTCCCAGAATCAACAGACCCCGGACCAATTTTTTTGAAGAATATGATCAAAAAGATTTTTTTGATCGTTTTAGATTGACTCCCAGAATTGTCGAGACGATTACAGAAGAGATATCTGATCTTATCAAACACCCAACTGGCAGGTAGGTCCTAGATTATTTGATATGAATTCACTTCAATAACAACACAAACACAACTTGTTCGAAATACTTAACTAAATTCCCTTTTTTTACAGGAACGATTGTTGTCACCAAGTGATCAACTACTGCTAGCATTAAATTTCTATGCAAACGGGTCGTTTTAAAGAACAGCATCCGATCTATCTGGAGTCAGCAAATCTACATCGTGTAGGGTAATTCGGAGAGTGAGTGTTGCACTGGCATCTCTGAGTGCTCGTTATATAAAAATGCCAGAACATGAAGAGGCACAAGCCTTCTACAATATTGCGAAAATGCCGAGATGTATCGGAGCAATTGATGGGACACACATTAAAATACAATCACCGGGTGGAGACAATGCAGAGACATTTAGAAACCGGAAGCAATTTTTTTTACTTAACGTTCAAACTGTCGCTGATCCCTTTTTAAAAATAAGAAATATCGTAACAAGATGGCCCGGATCAAGTCACGATTCATATATATTTAGAAATTCTGTTTTGTTCCAAGAGTTCGAAAATGATGTTTATGGAGATTCCATAATATTAGGAGATAGTGCTTACCCTACCAAACCCTATTTAATAACCCCACTTCTTAATGTGCAAAATGAAGCCGAGGCTCTTTTCAACGAAGCTCAAATCAGAACTCGAAATGTTGTTGAGAGACAAATTGGAGTATGGAAGCGTCGTTTTCCAGCCCTCTCGATGGGATCAAGGGTATCATTAGATACAATTCAAGCCATAATAGTTGCTACGGCTGTCTTGCACAATATTGCTTGTGAGCAAAATGAGCATGAACCTGATGTTAATAAAGAACAGGAATGCTGCCAATGTACGTGCTAATAACAATATTACCAGAAGAAATTTAATTCATTATTTTGGCAACTTATAACTATTTGTTATGACTTGAGGTGTACATAAACTAAACTTTCATGTAAGTTATTATTTTATATTACATCTTATTATAACCAACTCTTTTGAAATATAAGTTCCACAAAATGAATATTAGTATCTTTTTTTTTATTAGTAGTCGAGATTTCAAGACGCTTTCATTATTTTACATATTTTACAAAGGGGAGGTAACTTAATGAAGTGACTTTTTAAGCAAGTGAAACAAATAATGGTGAAATTGAGAACATAAAATAAAAGTAGTACTTTAATAATATGATTGATAATAAACCTGAAACAGTTCAACATATCATTGATGTGCTAAAATTTTGCGTTGTTTCTTTTTTCATTTGATATTTTTTTTTATAATACTGATGTGATTATCGATAATGCAGAAGAAAGTTGGAATAATTCTACAATAATCATCATTATTATTATAGATTCGAACTTTTGAAGTTACAAAAATTCAAGAAAATGTTTGTGGCCCTCTCTTAACCTTCGTACGATTTAGATTTTATAATCTTATCTTGTCTTTTGAGTTGAATAAAACAAAAATATATGTTTGAAAAAGATATATTTGATATAGTAGTTCAATGCTTTAATAACAAAAATGAACATTCAAAAAAAAAAACATATTTTCCAAAGCTATCTGAATACTCCAAATATAACTGAGATGAGCATAATTTCAAACACCTCAAATCAATTTGGCACTGCCTCAAGTTTCTTGTTGGTCAAATCAATTTGTTTTCTTAATAGTTCCATTCTTAAGTGATGCTCTTCTAATAATTTCTCTTTTTGTAGCTTCACAAAATTAATTTTTTCTTCAATAAGTTCATTAGAAGGAGTCATAATTTTCTTTGTCTCTCTTGTTTTACAAATTTTATGAGTTGATGATCTTGATTTCAGTTTTTCCGAAACGGGTTGTTTTAAATCCTTACTTGTGTAGGATCTCCACTGCGGGTGTAACTGTGAAGCAGAAACTGTTACATCTTTAGAATTTTCCGAAATTGTACGATCTTCAACATTGTCTTCAACACTTGTGAAAATGTTTGACTCAACGTCTGGCATCTTTATTATTACACAGTCACTATCATATTCATTTGTCATTCCGGTTAATTGATCTCCAAGAATATCTTTGACTGCTACCTCCATTTCTGTTTCTGATGGAGGGTCATAAACCCCTCCACCAGTTTTTAGAATCTCCTTTCGTTCATCTGCCCATTTATTCTTGATTTTCTTCTTTATATTATTATATTTTTCTTTAAGATTTTTTAGAGTTCTGTAAGCATTTTTTCCACTGAAACTATTGAATTCTTTTTCGATGTTTTTCAAAGCATTTTCCTTTTCTTTCCATGACATTGTGTTGCTTTTTTTACATTCGATAACATTTTTGTATTTTTCTATAATATTTATTCTTCTTTTTCGTCATGCGAAAAATTAGCACATCTAGAATGTTTTCTTAAGGTTAAACTCGGGGTTGAAAAAGCTTCAGCTTCCATTTCCTTGTTTATATTCTGTAAAAATATAAAATAATTCGTTAAACAGTCTCGATGGCTTTCAATCTGCAATCATTTATCAATGATATCTTAACAAGAGTAAATGAGAATAGCACTAAGTTCATGACTGGATCACATTTTCGTGAAAAATTATTTATAACAATAGAGATTATCAAACCTGGAAAAACCTCTCAATAGTAAAAAGTGGCAAAATGTGTAAAGCACAAATGAGGCTGTCGCCACAGACAACTATTTTGTTCAAAGAAATCCAAACTGTACCTAATTATAACTTACCGTCAAAAAACAATCCACGAATCCAATCTAAACTGAAATTATTTGAATCGTTGTTTTGACATTTTTGTCAAATTCACCTGCAATTTGTGACAACGAAATCTTCAAAACTGAAAGTTATGCTCATATCCTATAAGGAATCGGAGCAAATAGTAGTTAATTGACCAACACATTTTTTCTCGCTGTGAAACGATCCATGCCCTAACCATTGGTTACTGTGAGCGCATTTGGTTAAGTCACCAAAAAGGTGACCAGACATTGTGAAACTGGGCGTAAGAGTTGCAGTTCTTTCTACTAACCCTGTTTATCAGAAATAATGATTTTCTTTTTTACAAATCGCATGTGATTGTCTTGTAATTTGTTATTATATTAGTGCATTTCCAGTGCATCTGAGTCATGTCGTGGAGTTGCTTCTGTAAGAAGACCAAGACAGATAGGAACACTTTCCGGCAAGTGTTCATTATGTAAAGTGCGTTAAACACATCAAGAGAAAATTGTTAAGCCGTACATAACTAAGCGCCACAAAAGGTTAAAAGGAGTTGTGCGTTCTGTTTGTCGTAAAAATTTGCGCTTGGGGCAAAAGGTAATAATTATTTATTTGCGCAGGCGACGACGTACTAATGCGTTCTTTGCAGATTATTAGGCTCCGACAACTTGTAGAGGATTGTAAACTGAAATGTGCTAATGTTACCACCGAAAGATTGGTAGCTGCCATAGCCAATTTAGCACAGTCACAGCAAGAAGCAGTAAGAACATGCTTTGCTGCGGCAAAAGTTTCAAATCCGAAAAAATCCAAAAGCTTTTGCCTCTTCTGTGTCCGAAACTTTGAATAAGTATGTTGCCAAAATGAATAGCTGCTACGGATTCCAGCAAGCAACGTTCGACCTTCTAAAGAAAAAAGCTTCATTCATGAAATCAGAAAAAAGAAGAGGTATGTAGTAGTATCCTAACACAATAGTTTTTTTTTAACAGTCTATTTTGCACTGATTGAGTCCAGGTTGAGATATGGGATCTGCTTTTGGGGACTTTGCAGTCGGTATCTTTTTGGTTCGATCTTTTTTATTCAGAAGAGGGCTGTCAGATATTTGTGTGGCTGTGGAGGTAGGGATTCTTGCCTATTTATCCTGGAAACGGCAACGCTAATACATAAAAACCGTCAAAAACTAAAACGTGACAAGGTATCATATTCAACGCGACAGAGACATAACTTACCTCTTCCCATTCCCCACTCATCCTTGGTAAAAAAGTCAGTGATCTATGAAAGTGTGAAAATTTATAATCACCTGCCAGATATTCTTAAGGCTCTGTCATCCCTAAGAGCTTTTAAAAAAAAGCTCCGGGTGATGCTGGCTGATAGGGCTTACTATGACCTGGAGGAGTATTACAGAGACGCTTTTTAGTTTAGTTTGCTATTGCTCTGATTACTGTGATTTGTTTCTTTTTCTTTCTTTCTACTGTTCTACTCGTTGTTTACAATATTAAATAATTTTGATCTGTATCATTGTATTCATAACAATTGATTGTAATTTTTTTTTTTTTTTTTTTAGTCTTCTTTTTTTTTTGTAATGTCCACATATTTATATTATAACTAGCTTTGTCAATAAGTTCATGACTTGGACAATAAAGCATATTTTGATTTGATTTGATTTGATTTGATATACTATGCTGATATTCCTTTTTTAGGTACCTTACTCATAGATGAGATGAAGCTAACCGAAGCAGTGACATTTAATAGGAAAACACTAGAAGTTGAGTTATTCACTAATCTTGGAAAATATACACCACTGCATCAAAAACACCAAAAAGGAGATCATGCCTTGGTAATGATGTTCCAGTCATTCCGAGGTTCATGGATCCAATCGTTGGCATGTTTCTTGAGCAAAGGATGTGCTTCTGCTACTGTGTTGCATCATTTCATAATTGAATGCGTAATTCTTCTAGTTAAAACGGGTCTTTCAATAGACGTCATTACAACTGATGGTGCGTCATGGAATAGATCTATGTGGAAAAAGTTTATCATATCGATGATGCTGACAGGCGTCTATGGTTTTCCTCAGATTTTCCACATTTGATCAAAAATTTCAGAAATCTTATAATCCAGAGATGTGAGACTTGGGTAAGTCTTCTTAAGGTAATTATAATTTTTTCAACCAAACCCATGTTTGCAACGTGGACACCGGACGGCATAGTTATATTAATGCATTGGGACAAGGTCGTTGATACGGAACAGTACACGAGTTTTTCTCTAAAAGTTTCTCCTAAAGTGTCCAATGATGACGTTCATCCAAAACATTATCAAAAAATGAACGTTGGAAGAGCTTATCGGGTGAGTTGAAAACTGCCTGGTATACGAAAAGGTAACGTTAGCTTCAGTTTTTTGGCGAAAAGACGGCCGCTGCAATGGAAATATATAAGTCGAGGACACCACAGGACAGGACCCTAAAGCCACAATCTAAAGAGGAACAGGTCTGTGCGAAATAATATTTAAAAGATTATGCTTTTTTGAATAACCATCATTTCAGTTTCTTGAAGACTATTTGCGCTATCTACAAAATTAGAGGTCATACGACTCATACGCAATGGCAAATAACATTTTCTTTTTATCGGATAGCACCTATTGTGGCTTAATTGTTACCATGAAAACTGCACTGGAAGTAGTGCAGTTTTTAAACGATAATTTTGAGTTTTGCTACTTAATGACCTCTTAACTAAGTCAAGATGCATTGGAGGTAAGATAAAGGAAAAAGTATAAATAGCTTTTTCTACTTATTTTCTTAATTTATTTTGAGCGTTTTTTTGGCATGATGAGAAATGCATGTGGATGCAATGACCATTCAGACTCAAAACTATTCATCCAAATGTTTCGATTGATCAGCTGCTATTCTTTGGTGAAACCACTCAAAGGTAGCAACGTTGCTGGTGCAGAGAAGATAAACAGCCTCTTGAAAGTAGAAGAACTAGTCGATTCGGAAGATAATGCAAAAAAACTCCAGAACCAACTTGATAGTCTCCTAGATGACGATAACGGTACATGGTTCGATAGTAGCAGCTGGCCTCTGACGGACCATGATTACAACGTTCAAAGAACATCTAATTTCGTTCTGTCGTATATGTCCGGATATGTTGCCAAAAAGGCGAGACGACTTTCAAATTGTCTTGAAACTTTAAACAGTGCAGAACCTCATGAAGATGATACGTCAATAACAATTTTGAACAAAGGTGGTTTAACCTATCCTTCAATACCTTTGAAACATTTGTTATCTACATTGGAATCAGCGATCCTGAATGCCATGTCAAAAAATCAAGTTCATCAAGGAACTTTGTTCGATGTCATAGCCGAGCTTGAACAAACAAACACTCCTTTAGTTGGATGTGAGGTGCACGAGCAATTTCTTACGAAAGCTATAATACGTTTCTACTTTTACATAGTAGAATGCATTTCATTTGTTAGAAGGCAAACCAAATTGATAAACACAAACGAGAAAAAACAAAATGCTTAAGAAAAGAAGCAAAAATGTGGGAGTACAATATACTTACTTTGCTGAACAAAAGTAGGTATATGGAATCTAGGCTACTCATAAGAGAGGAGTAATGATGAATTTAAGACTTTCAATCTCAGGACCGGAATGGACAGGATTTCAAGAAATTCCTACAATTCCATGTGAATAACTTGTGTAATAATAATAATAATTATCTTTTACACGCTCATTCTTCGTAAACTGATTTTGTCTTTTTTTAAAACATGGTAATTATATTCATTATTATACCATAATAATATCCATAAGCGTTTTAATAATTTTTACGTTTCCGTGTTTGGACTTAACACCTCCATTCATCAGCCACTTTTATCATTACCTATACTATATCATTATTTGTACCTATGATCGATTTATGATTATTATTGAAACTAATTTATGCTAACGCTGCTCAATACAGAAATGCTTCACTTCACTTCACGCACTGAATCATTTCTAATAGATATAAGTATAAGTGCAATTGATCAAATTCAATCAATTGTTATTGTTAATAAAGAGTGTACTGTAAAATATTGTTGTTTTATTGTAGCATAATATGCATCATTTTGTGAGATGATTTCAGAAGTTTTGTCTCACTAAGGTGTTTACTCCGATTGTATTTTTCCTTTATTGAGTCTGCAGTACAATAATATATCTAAAGTACGGTTCTCACGAAGCGATTTTAGTTGAACGATTTTTGATGATCGACAAAAATCGCGAGCGATTTGTGTTCTCAAAAGACGATTTTAGTAGAACGACTTTTGTTGATCAACAAAAATCGTGTTGAAACGATTATCGGACTGGAATGACATTGTCAAACTTGAAAATTGCTCTGAGCAAGGTTGTTCAAACTTGTCGCCCGAAATAAAAAATATCTTGATTCAGGAATTAAGAATAATGTTGTCAAAAGAAACTTTCAGAAAGAAACAGAGATTTTGGTTAAGAGGCTGGATTTCAAGAAGGGACCGATTAGGAACCTTACAGAGGCTTTCAAAAGAGTTATTGATTGAAGATGAGGCTGGATAAAAAAATCCTCTACGTAAAACTTCTTCTTTGGCATCCTTGTTTTTTATCGATGGTGTAATTCCACAGGCACTCTTGTTGCTGATAATGGTCTAGGAACTTGAGGGTCAAAAAATAACTCCATATAAAATGTTTTTTATAGGAAGTGATGTTTCCGTGCAATAATTTTAATTTTTCAACGGAACAAATTTTGATAACTCCAACTTCTGACAGGAGAGTGTCACGATGACAATTTTGAATTCGCTTGACGACGACCAGCCGATTCAAAGTTCAGAGCCTAGTCGTTCAACAAAAGTTGTTCAACTTCTATTGAAAGCATGTTCTCATTGAACGATTGTCAATAAATTCGACAGCGATTCTACGTTGACCATCAAAAATCGCCTAGTGAGAACGGGACAGAACGATTGTCATTCAATTCCAAAGTGATTTCAAGTTGACCGATAAAACTCGACTCGTGAGAACCAGGGTTTTAAGCCGTTTCAACAACGAAAACACAAATCGCTTGCTATTTTTGTTGTTCAACAAAAATCGTTCAACATAGATCGCCTTGTGAGAACCAGGCTTAACGGTTTCATATGAGCATCATTTGAAACGATCGTTCATGCATTTCAACTGTCTGCGCGTGTAAAAAAATATGGAATCTTTAAAATGCATGACCTCACTTGCGACACTTAGACATCTAGCGGTAACATTTAAAACCCGTATTACAATTTGAAAACTGGACCACTTTCAATGCATTGCGATTCGTCTCCTAGTTACAGTCCTCCATAACAGAGATGCTGCAGTTTGTCTGGCAACACTTTTGAGGGATGAAATTGTTAGGATAAGTTCAAAATTGATTATGTACTGCCCTCTATTGTTCGCTCACACCACTTCGTTCTCAATGTGCAGTGTTGCTACACGACATATGACATACTTCAATATATTGATTCTTTTCTCCTGAGTCCTGAGATCAGATAATGTCGGAGAGTTTTGTGGGGATTCCTCAAGAGTTGTGGAATAGCTCATCAAACAACAAATCCGTATACTCCAGAACAAAATGAGATGACAGAACGAATGAATCGTACTGTTGTGGAGAAGGCAAGGTGCTTTTTGTTTGCAGCAGGATTAAAAAAGAGGTTTTGGGCTGAAGCCGTTAATACAGCTATCTACCTGAAGATTAGGTGTATTGCAACTGGACTTGACTACAAGACGCCGTACGAGTTGTGGACCAACAAGAAGCCAGATATCAGCCACGTACGAATTTTTAGATAAAGCGATGGTGCACATTCCAAAAATTAAACGTCAAAAGTTTGACAAGAAGTCCCAAAAGATGATATTGGTTGGATTTGTGGACAACGTCAAGGGTTATAGACTGTATAATCCTGAGAAGAACAGTGTTATCTTGAGTCGAGATGTGATTGTGCTCGAGGAGCAAAATCAAGTCTTCGAGGAAACTACAGTTTCAGTGGGGGATCAGCAGTCAACATCAACTCACGATGACAATACCATGAGTAGCTCAAGTGCTGCAAGTGATGGTACTAGTGAAAAAGTTTTTCAAGAAAATCCATGGGATATTGATTATGTTCCAGACGGCGTTCTAGAACTGTCTGATTCTGCGGATGTGGATGACAATGAGTTGTGAGAAGATCTAACAGGCGGCCTGCAGTGAAGGAGTTTGATGACTTTATCACCTTCTTCACTTCACGAGTCACTTCATCTCCAAACTACACTGCAGAAGTATCGAAGTTTTGTCTGGACCAGATGGTACAAGCTGGCGAGAGGCTATGCAGGAAGAAATCAAGAGTCTGAAGGACAATGAAACATGGGAATTGGTTGAGCGTCCAGATGGTGGTCCAGTGGTTGAATGTGAGTGGGTTTTTAAGTTAAAGACTGACAGTGACAGTAAAAGGACTTTTCGAGCGCGATTGGTAGCTAAGGGATACACGCAGAAAGAGGGAATAGACTATTCAGAGACTTTTTCTCCCGTAGTCAAATACTCTACGTTGAGACAACTTATTGCTTTGAGTGTACAGTTAAATTTGGACATTACACATTTAGACATAAAAACAGCTTTTCTACATGGTGAGCTGAATGAAACGGTTTTCCTGAAGCAACCTGAATGTTTTGTACAATAGGGTGATGAAAAGAAAGTACTTAGACTTAAGCGTGCCTTATATGGTCTCAAACAATCATCACCTGTTTGGTATGAAAAGGTTGAGTCTTGTGTAAGTTAAATTATATCAAATCCAAATTTGAACCTTGTGTTTTTACAAAGTTGAAAAATGGTTCAATGACTGTTATTGCACTCTATGTAGATGACTTTTTTGTCTTTTCAAATGATAAAAATGGAAGTGTTCATTTGAAGGCTCACCTAGCTTCAAATTTTAAGCTTAAAGATTTAGGTGAAGCCAAACATATTCTAGGTATAAATATTTGTATGGACAAGACCAATAATGTTATAACTTTGGATCACACCGACTACATCGATTGTTTGTTGTAAAAGTTTAATATGAAGCAATGTAAAACTGCAGAAACTCTGATGGAGAGGAACTTAGGTTTAGTGAAGGGCAATGGCGATGAGTTATCAGTACCATAATTTATTATTTGAGTTAAAACAGTGCTGAAATCTTCAAAGGTAAGACTGGCATCGCTAATGACTCTTTAAATGAAATTTAACAGCTTTGACGCCTTGCTTCCCACAGTCTCCCAAAATTTGATGCTCTGGGCGGAATAAGATGCCATGTAATGCTTTCAGAAGCTGATGAAGAAGCTGATCTTTGAAGAAACTGGACAGAATTGAGTGAGCCCCTACAAATGTTGTCCCATTATCTGAATATAAATGCAGTGGTTTTCCACGTCTAGCAATAAATCTTTTTAGCAATCCCATAAAGGAGTGACTAGTCAAATCACTGACCATTTCTAAGTGTTCACACTTCTTAGTCACACAAATAAAAATGCAAATATAGCCTTTGTGAATTTTTGGATTTCTGGTCTTTCGATCCTTAATTGATATAGGACCAGCATAGTCTATGTCAGCATAATGAAAAACTGGATAGAATGTGTTGACCCTATAATCAGGAAGATCACCCATCAGATATGATAATGGGGTTGGATTCACCTTAAAACATGTTATACACTTTTTATAAGTAGTTCTGGCTAAACTGCGACCACGAATTGGCCAAAATCTTTGACGAAGTGAGTATAACAAGTGTTGAGGTCCACAGTGTAATAATTTTATATGTTCATGTCTAGATATGAGCTGAGTCAAATGATGTCTATGCTATGTAGAATAATAGGATGAATCTAATCTCTAGAAGTTTATTTCAAGTTATAATAGTCTTTAGAAAATGAATGTACTTGTGATATGCGAATTAGGACAGCTAAAGCATCGTCCATTTCTTGAGTTGGTAATTCTATCGAGGAATGTTCCGTTTTCAAACTTCGAAGAAATCGTAAACAATATCCAACTGTTCGCTGCAACTTCGTTAATCGTTCAAATTCAAATTCTGGCATTCCATTTGAAACCACATTATGATCTACTATCTTTTCATCGGGAATATCATCACAATTCATGAATAGAATTGAAATAACTGAAGTGAAATGAGAAAACACATTGATTGGGCCTTTCCACCTTAATTCAGAATTCATCAAGGTCTCAGTAGTACTACCCCTAGAAAGAATATCTACAGGATTAAGTTCTGCACAAATATGATACAATTGAGAAGAATCAGACATTGACTGTATTTGCGAAACCCTATTCGAAACAAAAGTTCTCCATCTTGTAGGACACCCTTTAATCCAGCACAGGGATATAGTCGAGTCTAACCAATAGAAATAATTATCAATATTCAAATTTGAAGAATGTATAACCTTATCAACCAACCGAGCAGTAACCACTGCGGCGCATAGTTCAAGTCGGGGCAACGTAATCCTCTTGATCGGTGCCACACGTGATTTGGAAACCAAATTCCTGGAATCTATATACTGGTGATCAGATGTGAAGCTAACTACGTAAATACACCCACCATAGGCTTTCTCAGATGCATCAGCAAAGGCATGGACCTGCAAATATTCCCAATTGTTGGACAGAACATATCGAGGAATGCTAAATAAATCCAAAAGCTGTATATTGTCAAAGAAACTTGACCATTTGTTTGATAAAGATGATGAGATGGACTGATCCCAGTCAACTTTTTCTTGCCAAAGCAATTGCATTATTATCTTTGTCACAACTACAATGGGGCCAAAGAGCCCTTAAGGGTCAAATCTTTGAGATATGGCTGATAGAGTAACTCTTTTGGTGATTGGTTGACCATCATGACATTTTTCTTTTATAGAATAGTGGATTGTGTCACTAGAAG
Source organism: Orchestes rusci (assembly GCA_958502075.1). NCBI lineage: Eukaryota > Metazoa > Arthropoda > Insecta > Coleoptera > Curculionidae > Orchestes > Orchestes rusci. Next base: position 15,844,127 of record OY293313.1, on the reverse strand, counting down.
AGTTCCAGAATATTCCCAATGTCCTATTTTGCGTTGCTCTTCCTTATCCAAATGAAGAATGTTTGAAGGTACGTTTTTATCAATCCAGTGCTAGCCATAAAATACGCTGTTACCTACGTTGATTTGGATCGATCGAGATTTGTATATATATTTTCGAAATGTCAGCATTCAAGACAATAGGAAAAGCACGAAATTGAACAATTATAGTCAAAAGATCATTCTGGACTGTTGGTCCAAGATCATTCTGGACTGTTGGTCCAACATACTGTACATCGTTCAAAGATAACCCCGAATCAGTTTGAGCTGAGGCATGAAAAACCACTCTCACTTCAGTAGTTAAACTGGACGCTTTGATCACTGCATGGTGTGGAAGATAATAGAACTGACCTTAATTAAGTGTCTCAAAAGAGAAGTCCAAAACCTAAGTCACGTGTCCAAAATCCTCGTATTCACTCAAGAATGAAACATATTCATTTTTCAAATTTTCATTCCGTTGCAGATGTTTGATCAACATATTTAGACGTTTGGTTGCCTGAAGTCTTGACTTATCCAGCTTCTGAAGATTTTCTTTGAAAGGAAACTTCAGAACAAAATGACCTTCAGCATCACGTGAATAGTTGTGTATACAATGTTCCTCACAAAATTCCTCTGATTCAGATAGAATCGCCGTATCAACCCGGTATCCTTCTTCCAACTCCCAAAATGTTTTAAGATTTTGATCAATTTTTTCATCCAGATCCAAGCAAGCCAAAACCCTATTATCACGTGATTGTACTGATTGACAAAAATATCCCCCAATAATCCAACCTAATTTGGTTTTCTGAAGGACAGGCATATTGGATTTTTTGATTTGATCCATGCGAAGAATTCTATAAAAAATATCGACATCCAAAAAAATATCTATCGCGCCAGAAAGATTGATCAGCAAGTCTTAGATTTTTCGGAAAATTTCATTTAGAAATATTGAAAGATGTAGATGGCAAGTTGTGAGTAATTCTGGGCAAAACCAAACAAGAGATGGATTCAGAAAAGTTATCCACACCAGACTGAAAGTGAACCATAACCTTGGATTTGGCAGTTCCAGACAAAGCCTCCCCACACCCAAAATCTCAAAACGTACAGGGATTTGATCCAAATTCTGTTTTGCCGTCAAAGATTCCGTTATTAAGTTGCTCTGAGACCCTGGATCCAATAATGCTCGCACCAAATGAAAGTTGCCATAGCAATCTCTGACTCGAATGGTTGCAGTAGGAAGAACCGATAAAGTCGACTGATTCAAAACATGACCAACAGTGGTTTGGTGTGATGGAAGTTCTATTTCACGCGAAGAGCAATCTTCATTCCCATTTGCCAAACGAGCTATTGTTGTCTCACGCGGCAAATCCTGAGTTGACAAACGGTGCTCATCAACGTGCAAGAGGGAATTATATCGATTTCCACAAATTCTACAACCAGATCAATCTGGGCCATTTTGAACATTATGTTCGAGGTTGAGACAGTTCCTAAAGGGTTTTATTTTATTCACTTCCGCAATTCTCTTATTGATATTCATTTTCTTGAAGGCAAAACACTTATAAATCGAGTGATCCTTCTTACAATGATAGCATGAGATTTTAGAATTCACAGATGTATGACATTTGATTTTCCCAATTTTTGGTTTTTCATCGTGTTTAACTGAGTCCCGTGTTTCCAAAAGTTCACATCTATTTTTTAAAAAATTGTTGTGCCGGATAATTGCTGAAGTGTGTCCTTTTCAATGGGATAAGACTCCCATTCGCGAAGAGTGAGTGGATCAAACTTTGTTGTTATCAAATAAATAATCAATATACCCCAGCTATCAGTGTCTTTGCCCAAGCTTTTAAAAGATCTCAAATTCTTATTGAATGTATCATATAACTTTCTCAAGTCTGAACAAGACTCTTTTAACAAACAAGGACATTCAAATAGATCTCTGATATTATTGAAAATTATCAATCGTTTATTTTCATATTGCTCTGACAGCAACGACCAGGCAACAGAAAAGTTATCATTTGTGAATTGAATATTTGCTACTAATTGTAGAGGTGCTCCAATTAAATATGATTCCAAATAGTAGAATTTTTCTACTTCACTCAAATTAGAATTATTATTGATCATGGCCTGGAATGAATCACTAAATTCTAGCCATGACTGATATGATCCATCAAATGGAGGTAATCTCAAATCAGGTACTTTAACTGATGGTCTTTGATAACCAATATTATTTGAAACATGAGAACCAGAGCCAGTCAAACTATTTCGACTATCAGCATCACTGCCACACAACTTATGACATACAGTTTTCATACTAGCAATCAAACTGAAAAATTGATTCTCAAAGTCCTCATGTGCCTTTCTTTCGGCCTCTTTAACCTCCTCAAATTGACTCAAAATGGGTTCAACCTTGTGAGGTCTCTCTTGAACTTGCCTCATCGGAGATCTCATCCAAGTTCAAGGAATCAATAAAAGCTCGAGATCTTGTGAGCTGCCCCTTAAAAAAATACCCTTTCATGTTTTAGTTTATTTAATGTAATTAAACGCCAATCAAACAAATCAAAACGCAGCAAAGTGATAAAACAAATAGATCAACCAATGACAGAATAATTATTCATCGGACTTACTTGAGCTTGACGAAAACTCCGGCTGGGAGTTTACTAGTTGACTTGCTGCTTGCTGCTAGCTGGACCCAGTCGATTTTAACCAACGCTTCGCAAAAATGTCTGACCTGCCGGTTCTGAGCCCCTCTGAATAATGTCGGAACAAAACACCAAGTTTCCAAATCTATCCGGTTCGATGGGACCAAAAGGTGGGCTCAAAGGATTTGTGGACTGTGTTTATTCTCGCTTATACTCAGCTTGTGATTTTTCAAAGGTTTATTGGTCAAAAATATGCAATTTTACAAGAGCTAATACCAATTAGACGTCACTTCATTCACAGAGTTGGTTGAGATTGTTTTTTATTGTTGCCGCATTTTAACAAGTTTTTTTTGATTTTACAAAACTTGGTACCACTAAAACAAGTCGTAATTGCCCATTTGGTATGTACAATAACCTTACTATTGATTTCGGTGTGGTTTCATTTGGTTCCAAATAAAAAAAAAAACAAAACTTTTTTACTCCACTACTTAAAAGAGTAGCAAAACATTGCCCCCAGGTTTGTAATAGAGGAGCCATCAAAAAAATGCGCCTGATGCATTTTTTGCTTATGCATGGCAATCGGCATAATGAATTATGTTATCATCAAGAACCCGACAAAAATGTCTCATAAGCCGGTCAACAAACATTCACCGGTCGGAAGATTTGTGAAGAGATTTTCGGTATGCCCATGTTCGGTAAAAAATCAATCAGCAAAATGTGTCATTACTGACGGTCTATAAATTGATGGGTCCTTCTTCCATGCTCAAAGCAAAGAAGTCATTAACCAAAAGCCCAAAGGCTAGGGGTTGCGAAAGACATGTATTTCTCTCCCACAGATCCATCCACAGACAAACAGACGTCAAAGAAGTCATTGTCAAGCTTCACTAGAAACTAAGAAGACAAAATCCTCACCGATTTTATTTTTCTTTCTCTTGCTCAACTCATCCCATACATTGGATGAAAGTCTCCGCCCAATTTCTTTTTATTTGGATGATTTTCTAGGGTCGAGAGACGCTAACATCTTATAAAAAAAGTTTCACTCATTTTGCCGAAAGTTGAATCAACTAAGCCAGCAAGCCGTAAAACACAACTGATTCTGAGATCCTGATTCGTAGTGGTGGAGGTGGTAAAGTAGTTAAACTTTTGTAAGTTCTCTTCAGAGTTTTTCACTTTGTTTCAGATTGAGATGCAGTGACATTTTTTCCAATAATATTGGCGACACGTGTTGCGATATTTTCCGATACCCGATTTTTCAATGTTGTTGAAACTTTTTTGTGATTTTCCTGAAATATGTTACTCAGAACTAATGTGTGCTCAGAACACCAGAACCTGCAAGTGTTACTGATGTCTTCCAACTTAGCCAGGGGTTTTTCAATACGAGAAGTAGATGTTTTCTCAATGTCCTATTCATTTCCACTTTTTTCGAAAGGTTCTGTGATTTATGAAAAACAATATCAGAAATGCCACATAAATATATGGAGTGATATAGATTATTTATGGTTTAATAAACTTTCGTACTCTGTGTTATGTTGAAAATTAGTCACGCGAGAAAGATTAGACATAAATTTTCAACTGACTCGTGAAACAAAACGCACGAGTGCCATACAATGTTTTATCCAACAAGTGGAAGAAATTCTTTTTTTAAGAAATTTTGAATTATTAAATATTGCAAAAAAGATCAGCCTCATCGTCGTGGATGGAAGTCTTCGACGGTAGCAGAAGGATACCTAAAAGAATCGCTGAATAACAAGAAACCAATTGCAGAGACAATATAAGGTTCCAATGAGTCGACGTCTTCCAGCACTATCAGCAGCTTTACCGATATGGGAGCGTCTGGTTCCAATGAACCAACCAAATTCACTTTTACTCCAAATTCTGATAGACCGTTCGCGTTTTCCTTAAATTACAATGTTAATGTCAATTCTGCTTGTGATAAATAGTAGACTACTTCAAATATGAACGTGAGATATAATCCATAAGTCACCAGTGAGCTTTGGATTATAGCTTACTAGTGTGTTATTTGTTAGTTTACTTGTCTGAAATGGCATCAATGATAATAACCATAACTATCAAGTGTTGGATAAAAGTTTTTTTTTCAAATTCCGCATTTTTACAAGTTTTTTCGATTTTACAAAACTTAGTACCACTAAAAAACTCGTGATTGCCCATTTCGTATGTACAATAACCTAACTATTGATTTGGGTGTGGTTTCATCTGGTTCTTAATCGAAAAAAAAACGAGACTTTTTTACTCCACTACTTATAAGAGTAGAAAAACAGTGCCATAATGTTTGTAATAAAGGCGCCATCATTAAGAACCCCACAAAAATGTCTCATACCGGCTCATAAGACATTTTTGTGGGGTTCTTAATGATATCAAAATTCATTATGCCGATTACCATGCATGAACAAAAAAATGCATCAGGCGCATTTTTTTCGATGGCGCCTTTATTACAAACATTATGGCACTGTTTTTCTGTTGAAAAACATTCACCATTCGGACAATTTGTGAAGAGATTTTTGGTATGCCTAGTACATGTCCGGTAGAAAATCAATCAGCAAAATGTGTCATTACTGACGGTCTATAAATTGATGGTTCCTTTTTCCATGCCCAAAGCAAAGTCATTGTCAAGCTTTACTAGAAATTGGGGAGACAAAATTCTTACCGATTTTATTTTTCTTTCGCTTGCTCAACTCATCCCATACATTGGATAAAAGTCTCCGCCCAATCCCCGCCCAAATCTTGAGCTTGACTGCGTTGATCCTGATTGACCGGTCTTTCCGATATAGGATCGGCCGACCCTCAATCTCCACAATAAAGTCTTTCATTTGGATGATTTCCTTGGGTCGAGAGACGCTAACATCTATTAAAAAAGTTCCACTCATTTTGTCGAAGGTTGAATCAACCAAGCAAGCAAGCCGTAAAAAACAACTGATTCTGAAATCCAGATTCGTAGTGGTGGAGGTGGAACTATCATGGAACAAAGTTTATATATTCGTAGCTTGTTTTCATAGTTTTCACTGGTACACCTACAAACTAACTTGAGCTTGGTTGGTTCGATATGATAGCTATGCTAAATGTAAATAAACAACTAAACCATAAAACTCAAATGGCAAGACCAAACAAAGATTGAAAAAATGACCTCCCTGCGTATCTAGAAATGTCACGATTCCCACTTTCCGAGGTGAAACATTCCATTAACGCCGCTCCGCTATACTCGAACGCAAGAAAAGTCACTTTACTCACACAAAAAGGCCAAACCCGAATGCATAAAGTGCACGGAGTAGAGGGAGTGTGATAGCGGAACCCACCTTAGATAGGAAAGGCTGGATCATATGAAACTTGAATTGATTCATAATAATCATAGGAAATTGTCTTTGTTTAAAATTATTCATTTTTTTTAATTGATTGGAATTTATTTTTACATTTACCAAGGAGGCCTGGGCATTATATTCACAGGCAATCTACTCCCATTTTTCTTGATTTATCTGGAGTTTTATTTGTCCACTGAAAGAAAACCCTCTCAGTGTGAGTATACGGTACGGTGTACTGAAGTACACAGGTGATACAAAGCAAAGATAGGGACTACAGCGACGCCAGTGACAGGGGGCACAACTAAAACCGTGGTTTGACAGCTTCCTTTCAAGAAAAAGTTCTAAGGGGGGATGTTTTGTGGTCTGAAGCAGTAGTAGAGAAGATGAGACGGAAAACAGTGAAATGCGCAGATTTGAATTACCATTATACAGACTTGACAGCCGTTATTTGAATTCAGGTCATCTGCCATTTTTTGACACCACGATGTAAATAGTTCAAAAATTTAAAAAGGTCAGTTAAAAGGCACACTCACAAGGATTCAGACGTTTTTTGAAGCTCTCAACCTCGAAAATATTGACGAAGTTAAAGTTGTTCAAATTAATGCTAGATTAGAAAAGATTCTATTTTTTTATAATGAATTTTGTAGAATGTCATCACGACATGGAATCACTCATAGATGTTGCCGACGTGCAAAAACATGATTCTGAATTGGCGAATTTTGAGGATGATTACTTGCAAATGTGATTATTTCGGAATTTGAACGAAAACCACAACAAAATGAGAAAAATGAAGATAGCGTGAGAGAACAAAGTAACCATTCGCATGGCAAGCAAGGTTATACTTTCTCTATTAAACTTACAGAAATAAGGTTACTCAAATTCTCTGGCTCCTATGATAAATGGTTGGAGTTTCTTTTCTCTCACGGAATGGTATCCTGGTTGATGGTCAGCACGCTTTTCGGGAGTCTCGGGGAACACACGATGCCATGTTCGACCTGTTCCAGAATGTATTTTTATCTTTAAACGACGGAGATATCACCACGGCATTCTTTTGTGACTTCTCCAAAGCGTTCTACTGTGTGAGCCATGGTTTACTGCTGGAGAAGCTGGAGAAGCTTGAGCGCCATGGTTTCAGGGGCAGGGCACATGAATGGTTTAGCTCTAACTTAAAAAATAGGCAGCAGATAGTCAGAACCACGGAGAGTACCTCTTCTCCGTTGTCCAATAATCATGGAGTACCACAAGGCTCTGTACTTGGACCTATCTTGTTCCTCTTATATATCAATGACTTGTTGATATACGTGGCCAGGACGCGTATGTTTGAGTTCGTGCGATAAATTTCGAAAGTGACGGTTCTATCACAAAAAATTTCGCATGCGATACTCTCCTCGTTCGATACCCTATGCCTGAAATAGATCGATATGTACTTTCACGGTTTCGAATGTTGTGAGCGATGTCGTAGCTTGAGTCATGAATTTAACCAATAGCTCAATGGGATTTTGACAGTGTCAGTTGACTTTTGTTAGCTGTTTTCTCAACGAGTGTATAAGTCCCTCGAATTTTGTTCATTTTACAATCATTTATCTCCGAATATGAGTAAAGAGAAGAAAAAACGTTCGGGGTATGTTTCCGAGGAGCAAAAAATGTTTCTCCTTGATGCAGGGCCGGTCTTATGTAGTGGTCGGTTTTCTCAAAGTTTTTCAAAAAAAGATGGCCAAAAGGAATGGTTGAATATTGCAACCACATTGAATGGAATTCCAGGCGGCAAGAAAACTTGGTCGCAATGGAGAAAGGTACGTTTTTCTTTTATTAATGATCAGAAATGTGCATGAATTGCATGATTATGGATGGGTCATGGTTTTAGACATAGCAAGACATGAAAAGCAAGGTGAAGACTAAGCAAGCCTCTATCAAGAGGCATGCTAATGGTACAGGTTCATCTAAAAAATTGAATCAGAATGAAGAGGACATTTTGGGTCTTATAAGCGATGTGGCAGTGGATGGACACTCCACAGCACGAGAATCGGATGTTTATTTTGTATGTTATTACTTTTTAACAACTAAATCTGACCTCAACTTTTTTGATATTGTAATGAGAATCCTGCCGTATGGAAGTAATTGAAATCTTAAACAACCTAGTTGCTTCTAGGATTCTGGAAATGCTGATAAATGGAGCACAGAACCTCTGTTAGTTCGATCACCCATGGTAAATGCAGTTCAGCTTCCAGATGATTATGAAATCATGGATCATGATAATCACGATACGAATAATGGTAATATGGAAGAAATGTGTAGGTATCAACTACTAAAACATACATTTTACGTAATCTAATTTGAATGTATTTTTTTTCTTAACAGTAGTAAAGGAATTGCCGCCAGCACCTGATATTCAACATAATATACAGGAAACAGGAAATATTGCACCCGAGGAAGCAAAAGTGGACATGCATGAACTTACTGAAACACCAACTAGTATATAAGCTTTTGATTGAAATTATATTTCATTTACTTACAAATTTGTTTATTTGTATTGTTTTTAGTCAAGAATAAGAAGCACACAGTTTCGACTGCAAGAAAGTTGCAGATGGCTGCATCTGCAGCAGAACTGCTTAGTGTAACAGCAAAAGAAAAATATGAAATGAAAAGGGCATATTATAAAAAAAAATTGGAAATCATGGAAAATGTAGAAAATAGAGGAAGACGCTAGGACAACAAAATGCTTGAAATGATGGGGAAAAAATTGATTAAAGAAGAAAGAATAGCTTGTGCTCTTGAAAAAATTAGTAAAAGCAAAAATTCTTAGTTTATAATTGAATTTGATTATTTAAATTACTAATAAACTTCTGTACTTTTCTCGTTTATTTAAGAGTAATAAGACTCTATTTAAAATTTCAAATACTTTAACCAGTAAATAAGGAAACTCATACAATATTTCTTATTTTTATAAGAAATACTTTTAGTTTGTGAAATAATTTTGGATAAGCCTTCTCCGCAATCTTAGACCTTCTTGCAGTTGAGGATTGAATCTTGCACCTATTCCTTCTTCCTGTCGCCTTTCTCCATCATCTATCATGATACCAAAATCAAGATGTTCATCGTCATCTTCTGGTTCAAGTTCGGGCATATTATATTCTCTACACATGTTATGAAGAACTACGCAAGCATTAATTATACGAGCAGCTTTTTCCGGATGGTAGTGTAGTACTCTATGTTTTAAAAGGCATCGAAATCTCATTTTAAGAAGACCATTGCATCTTTCGATAGTACATCGTGTGCGTTTATGGCTACAGTTATATTCTGCTTCTGGAGAATCTGGCAATGGTTCATTTTTCAAAGGAGTCAATAGCCATCGCCTTGATGGATATCCAGAGTCTCCTTGAAATAATGTTATAAACATTATAAAATTTGCAATGTAATATACTTGAATAATGATATCTTACCAAGTAAGAAAAACTGATTTGGTCTATTGCGATATATATTTTGCATCACCTCCTGCACATTTGAGTTGTTCCAAATAAACGCATCATTTGTACTGCCAGGATAAAGAGCATTTACATTACTAATTTTCATCTGAGAATCACATATCTATGAATAGAATAAGACTTTTTAATAACAGTATGATAATCTAATATAAAATACAAACCAACTGCACGTTTATGGAATGGTAGTTCTTCCGATTCACATATATATATTCATTATTATATAGGATCATTTTTAGGCGGGGCAACAATTATAAGATTGGTTGACTTACCTGGTGAGGAAGATCAATCTTAATAATTCGAGCATCGTAGTCCTTCTATGATAGGTATGGTAGGTATCATTTCTCCTACCCGCGCACGATCGATTCGAAAGAATGTGAAAAATAAACAACCAATATTTACGTCGCCTGTGTGTGTCATACTCGGACCATCCTTTCTCAGTTCATTTGTGACGCCAGTAATCGCGCTGAACTGGGTATTTAGGGTATGGGGGGCTCTATCATAGAAGGACTACGATGCTCGAATAATCAAGATTGATCTTCCTTACCAGGTAAGTCAACCAATCTTATAATTATTCTTCGCATCTACGTCCTTCTATGATAGGTATGGTAGATGTTTGAAGATAACAAAAAAAAACCTATTCAGTGCGATACCATTGGTGAAGAAAGATGAATATTTTTATAATAATAATTATGAACGTATATTTCCATTTTCTTATTAACATTGAGGATATAGCTATCTGTAATGTAATTACCCTAGTTGTATGGTACACGTGGTACATAACCTAATATATAACTTACCAACTAAGGCTTCCCTAAGCCAAAATCAACTCTATATAATATATGGTGCTACCACCGTAGCGATGTTTTCTCTTGTCGTTTTTTTTTATTTTATTTTTTTTTTTTAATTAAAGAGTGGACTGTATTTAAATGATTTATTCAGTTCGCTATTGACTTTGACCGGCGGCTGGTTGTTGAAATATTATATTCACATGTTTTTTCAAAAAATCCTGGTAACCGCCAAAAACACTTGAAATCATGGATAACTGTTCATATTGGTTTTGTCACCAACTTCTGCACCGTTCCTCATATACAATATAAAACACCTACTGAACATAACCGCCGGCCTTGGAAAACTTAAGTTTTCTAACAGGTTAAAATATTAATCTTCGTATGGATAAAAAAGCATACAAAATCATAAATAATATAGGCTTCATTACAACTAAGCCTTAACAATCAATGTCACTGAACGGCAAGACACATATTTTCTGCACCGCCCTTCTGAAAGTTCCATTGTGAGTACGTACACTAACCACACGCACCATTTGGTCTTTCCTGGATGCACTTCCACTACACGTCCCATCTTCCAGTATAGAGGCGGAGTATTATCTTCTACCAGCAACACCAATGTCCCTACCTGAATATTATCACAGGTTCTTGTCCATTTCTTACGTTGCTGTAGACTGGTAATATATTCCGATGAACATCGATTCCAAAATATCTGAACCATTTTTTGCATTTCATGAAATTGATCCAAACAGTTTGAAGATACATCAGTAACGTTCCGTTGAGAAACAGCATTCAGAGAATCTCCAATTAAGAAATGACCTGGCGTTAGGGCAGTGAAGTCTTTGGGATCCGTAGAAATTGGAGTCAAAGGGCGGGAGTTTAACACCGCCTCTACTTGAGCGAAGATTGTCGAAAGACCCTCAAATGTAAAAACAGAATTACCCACAATTCGGGTTAAATAAAATTTCGCTCGTTTTATAGCAGATTCCCATAATCCACCCTGGTGAGGTGATTTAGCAGGAATAAACAACCATTCAATTTGATTTTCAAGAAAAAAGTTGAACATTTCTGGATTCTGGGTTGCCTTACCCAACATATCGCGAATAACCTTCTTCAAAGCATTATCAGTACCAACAAAATTAGTAGCATTGTCGGAATAAATTTTATTGCAAAGGCCGCGTCTGGAGACAAATCTTTTTTAAACAGTTCAAAAAAGAATTTGTACTAAGATCTCCGACGAGTTTTATATGAACAGCCTTAGTACAAAAACAGACAAATAAACACATATATCCCTTCACAATAGCTCTGTTTCTTAATTTTCCATCCTTGATATTGAAAGGTCCCACGAAATCAATACCCACCACAGAAAAAGGTCGCTGTGGAGTTATTCGATCCTTGGGTAAATTACCCATTTTTTGACTTGAAAATATAGGTTTAATTCTGAAACATGTGATACACTTTGAAATTACATGCTTCACAGTATTCTTGCCATTAATCAGCCAAAAGTTTTGCCTCAAAGTGGCTAGTAATGCTTGCGTACCAGCATGGAGGTTCTTATGATGTCGGTCAAGAATAATAAAGGGTGGAGGTAATATTATGGGAAATCTTGACTCATACTCTAGACGTGAAGCTTTTATTCGACCTCCCACTCGCAATAAATTATTTTTTGAGTCAAAAAATGGATCCAACGATTTAATTGAGCTTCTTGATGGAATTTCTTTACCATTTTTTAGTGCAAAAATCTCATTTGAAAATTCTTGATTTTGCATTATACCTAAAAGTGTATTTAGAGCTAAATTATATTCATTTACCTTCAGCGGTCCCAACTCTCGATCAAATTTATACTTGATTCTACAATTTTTGATAAATCGTAAACATAAAGCAGATACCTTTATCAGTTTATGTAAAGAAGAATACCTTGTAAAAAGCGACATATTATGCTCATCATCAATATTAATTAATGATATTTTATTCTTTTTTCTTTCAGGTAAAAACTCTGCATTCTTGAATAAACTCTCAGGCCAATCTTTGGGTTTATAGATAAGCCAACTAGGCCCAAACCACCACAAATTCGATTTTTCCAATTCAATAGAATTAGCTCCTCTTGAAATTATATCAATATACTTATATATATATTTTTTTTTTTTTAATTTCCTGATTTTCACTATTAATAATACATCTAGCAAAATCTTCAGGATCTGTTGCTAATGGTAAATTGTAGAAATCATTGAAAACTCTTGATTTCTCGGTCCAGCCGGCTGTTTTCCTAATCAAATCAATGTCCAACCCTGATCTAAACGCTGCCGATGTCGTAGCATGACGAACGCTATGACTTTTGAAAATCGTAGTATCGATTCCACTTCTTCGCAAAATCTCTTTAACCCATCTGGATATACTTTGAGCTGAACGGCCTGAAAAGGCCTGTAGTCCTACGATATGATCGAGTCTTATTTAAATAATAGTCTAGAGTTGAAGCTATACAAAGTTCTGGTTTATCTCTAAAATAAGGAAAAACTAGGAATGGTTGTTTCCTTTTATTGCCAGAAGTCTTAATTCTATCTGGAATTCTGATTTCGATTCGGTCCTGCTTTTTGGTTATGTTGTCTACTGATATTTTTGAGAGGGTCTGAACTCTCTGACCTGACGTTAAGTGTAACAAGGTGGCGAGTTTTAACGTTAAATTTTTAATGGTAAGTGATTAATCCGGGAAAAGAGTGCTAATATAGCCCAACACTGGAGAGGGATCCCATGTTGATGAATATCTGGGTGCTGCTGGACGTTTATTGTAAAGACCTTTGAAAAACCGTTTTAATGTTGCCTCTTCTTCAGCGCTATAAGTAAATACTAATGAAAAGGCTGACCTATAACAATTAATTGAAGAATAGGATAGACCACTGTCAAACATGTCTGCTAAAAAACTGAGTAATGCGTTAAAGTTGTAACTAAACGGGTTCTGATTCCTAATAGAACAGAAAGTCCACCACTTTTTATAGCAATAGGAATATTGTTTTGAAGTTGCTTCTGAAAGTGAGGCCAAAATAATTGGAATGGTTTCTTCTGGAATTGATTTTTGTTTTAGCCATTCCCGGATAGCTTTCCCGCCACCAGGGAAATTTTGTTGAATAAGGGATGCTTCTCCCTAAAAGGAAAATAAATAAGGTCATTGCTTGGTAATAATGTTATAGGTTCGTCTATAAGCAAACTTTGGAAGACTGGATACCATGGCTGAGTAGGCCAGTCAGGTACTATGAGTATACCCGTTGCTCTGTCAATCTTAATTTTATTAAGTATCCTGATGATTAGAGAAAAGGGGGAAAATGCATAAAAATAATGGTCAGCCCAGTTAAGGGTGAATGCGTCTACCCGAAAACTATAAGGATCCGGACCCCATGAAACATACTTCTTACACTTAGCATTAATTCTCGATGCAAAAAGGTCAATTTCTGGCTGTCCAAAGCTGTTTATAATTTTAACAAAGACATTTTGGTTCAATTCAAACTCTATATTTGATTGTTTGTTACGCGATAATGAATCTGCCTTGATATTATCCTTGGTACTTATGTAGGAGGCGAAAACCTGTATATTTCTGGATTCACACCAATCCCATATAGTTCTAGCTAGACGGTCTAGTGCTGAGTATCGAGTGCTACCCATTCGATTGATACATGCGATGGCAGTAACATTGTCAATACGCAGCAAAATATTACAATCCGTTCTATGACTAGCGAAACATTTTAATGCATAAAAGGCAGCACATAATCCGAGCCAATTAATATTTAATGAATGTTGTTCATTGTCCCAAAAACCTCTTGCTTCCTGCTCAATGCACCAAGCCCCCCAACCTGTATTTGAGGCGTCTGAAAATATTTCTAGAACGTACGGTTTTGGAATGATTTGTTTCCCTGAAGACTCTATGTTTTGAACCCACCAGTCAATATCTTTAAACAAACTTCCTGGCACAGTCATATTTGAATTATAATTATTTTTACTACGGCTTAATGCCCCTATCTTAACTATCTCGAAGGGTTTCAAATGAAGCCAACTATAATTAATAGCTGGGCAGACTGAAACTAATTTCCCTACTAATAAAGCGAATTTTATAATTTTATAATTTGTCTTTTTCCTTAAATGTAGCAACATCCTTTTGATATTGTGTACCTTTTCTTCAGGTAATCCTATACGCATAGAGAGGGAATTGAAGGTATATCCTAAATATGTAATATTCCGTGTAGGATTTAAAACACTTTTTTCTGTGTTAAGAACAAAGCCCAAGTGGGTTAAAAGCTGTAAGGTAACTCCAATTGTTCTAGCGCAATCCGCAAAGGAATTACCAGACATTAAAATGTCATCAAGATAAATGACTAAGGTATACCCATCTTGCCTTAAACTTTTTATTACCGGCTTCAACAATTTTGTAAAAATAAACGGCGCCACATTCAATCCAAAGGGTAAACAAGTAAATTCATATATCTTCTTTTGGAAACAAAATCTTAAGTATTTTCTGTGTTCCTCTTTGATCGATAAGAGAAAATAGGCATCTTTCAAATCAATTTTTGCCATAAAACAATTAGGTGTGATTAATTTAAGGGCGCTTCGATAATCCTCTAATTTAAAATGAGGATTATTGACAAATCGGTTAAATTTCTTCAAATTAAGAATAAACCTATAATCCCCGTTATGTTTCTTTATCAAGAAATATGAAGATAAAAACTGATCCCTCTGATATGAACATTCGGATATAGCGCCTTTTTTGATTAATTTATTAATTTCCTGCTGATAAATAGGTAATTTGGCGGCTGTGATCATTATCTTTGGAGTTTTCCTTTGAACGGGCCTACCAGAAAGAGGTAGTTCTATCCCTGATATCCAATCAAGAATTTGTTTGCTATCAGAAAAATCACGCCATTGTCCCAAGAAAAGTTTCAGCCTGCCTGCAGTTTTATGGGTATTTACCATTATCTGCGGTATGATCTCGGAGGGTATCCCTTCTTCTCTGATATTTTCTTCCTGAATTGGGGTGTGTCCCCGGTTCGCCTGGTATATTGATCCCTCTGCCTCCTCTCTCTCTTTCTTGTCTTCCTTCATTTTGGACCGGTGAAAAGGTCGCCTGGAGTTTAAAGTTTGAGTACTAGAGGGGCCTGCCGATGGAGTGAAGTTAATTTTATTTGTCTTCTTAATTTCGGCCACTGTTTTCCTCATTTCCTTGTTGGCCTTAACTCTTGTAAGAAAGTCTGAACCAAATAAATAGTCATCCACAGGCGTCTTAATGGTAGCCGATCTACAATCTGGATCTAAAAATGGGTTGATCTCAAATCTTCTTTTTGATGAAACTGCCTGATGAACATTTGCGAATAATTGCCCTGCCTCGACTAACTTTTCTATTGCTTCATTTGTTAACACCAACTCGTCGTCAGGCTTCTTCAATTTCTCTGAGAGGATTGAACCCAAAATAGTCATTCCTGCCCCCAGTTGATCTTGTTAACCAGATAAAAAATTGTCATTCTTTAAGGCGTATGCAGGCAAAAGGGCTCGAACTTCTTCATTTATTTGTGGAGGGTTTAGTGCTTTACAATTTTCCGGCAATAAATACTTTGACAAAAGTTCCTTCCTTTTATCTGCTGATAAGCCTTCTCGGAGATAAACAGACCAGCGGGCCTCTAGTTCCTCGTGAATATTAGGACCAAACTTATTTTGCCGGTTGGGGTTTTCTCCGAACATCGAAAGAACCTGTTGATTATGCAGATTCAGTTGAGCCGACTGATCAATGACATTATCTGCGTCCACAGTCTCCGGAGCTGGATGAGATGCTGAGGGCTGTAACCTGGGTGATTCATGCTCGATGTCAGGTGAGCCTGAATCTGAATCTGACTCTGGAATAAGAGGGAAACCCTGCTAGAGTCAATATTGTTAAGATAAAAAATAATACATCAAAAATTTGTATAAGAATGTAGTCAAGGCAACCAACATTCTGTAGAACCATATTTTATCACAAGAATGTAGTCAAGACAACGTACATTCTGTGATTTGAGATGTGTGACAAGAAGGCAGTCAAAACAACGAACCCTCTGTATCAACAAGACTTATAATAATATGTAAGTGTAAACAGTGGGATAATAGGGCAGTCAAGGCGACGAACCATCTGTATAATATGTACCTAATTCAAATATGTGATAAGAAGTCAAGTCGACGAAACAGTCTATGATGTACATATTTAGAATATTATTTGATTTGAATGCAGTCAAGACGACGAACACTCGCTGTACATAATCAAAAAGGAACCAAAAACAAGCAAAATGTATAGTATGCCTATACGACCTCCTAAAAAGCAGATAAGATAAAAATAATGATTGTAAATACCTTCAATTGATTCTGATTCCGACGATGAATCATCACTTTC
This sequence comes from Orchestes rusci, assembly GCA_958502075.1. Lineage (NCBI taxonomy): Eukaryota > Metazoa > Arthropoda > Insecta > Coleoptera > Curculionidae > Orchestes > Orchestes rusci. The sequence goes on along the minus strand of OY293313.1, from coordinate 15,827,495 downwards.
ACTACTTGCCAACTTCTTCTCTAGTCTCTCAAGAATCCCTTTTAGGGATCTTAATTGTCGGGAATATTTCCTTTCCTTGCGTATTTTAGGCATGCCACTCGATAATTATTATCCACAAGCACTGAATTTTATCACTCTTTCAAACCAAACTAACTGCGCGGCACGAAAAAATGAACTGAGAAAGGATGGTCCGAGTATGACACACACAGGCGACGTAAATATTGGTTGTTTATTTTTCACATTCTTTCGAATCGATCGTGCGCGGGTAGGAGAAATGATACCTACCATACCTATCATAGAAGGACGTAGATGCGAAGAATAATTGCAACATGGGTGCAATCAATACACCCTACTACACCCGGAAAATTAAACATTCGATAAAACCTACAACCATATTCAAAATTAAACATTAAATGATACAAGTAAGATATTGTTAACTTACCCATCTCGATTTCTTTCAAGTTCCTCCATATTTCTTGGAAACCTAACAAATCTACCAAAAATATTTGGTTGATTCAAAGCATCAATCACTTCCTTAAGACACCTCGAAACAGATGACTGACTGAATGCAGTATGTATGTTGGAAGCTATGTCTAGTTGGTAGCTGCCACTTGCCAGGAACCGGAGAGTTAGTAAAACCTTTTTAAACATAAACTTTGTAGGCTATGTTTTATTCATAATCATATAGGCATCTATCATAATAGTAAATAAAGGTAACTTACTTTTGTCTCAATATCGATAGCTGACTATCTATTTCTTTCTTCTAAATAGGGCGAAACTAGTCGAATGACTTCACGAACGAACTCTTTTTTCAAACGAAAAATTCTAATAAATTGTCTATCTCCAAGTTCAAATGCATTGATACGAGGGTAGAAGGGCCTTCGCTGCTCTTCTACAGCATCAGCAGCATCGTCTACTACTTCCGCAATAGCTACCATTGCAATTTCATCAAAATTTGCCATTTTGTGTGAATGCAATTCTATCACTGTCATACTACCTAAGTTCCGGTGTAAACAATAATCAAACTGAGGTTAGAATATAAATCCGTTTCGGTCGATAATAGGTACCGAGCGATAGATATCCGCTCGTTGTTTTATGGTCGATAATTATCACCGGTGGTATTCGAACATATCAATTTTGGCATATCATTCGATAAAATAAACAGCAAGAGATCCTTAGAAACCAAATGGCAAATGATATGGTCAGGATCAAGGAATGGTGCGATTCAAACAGGATGTGCCTCAACTTCAACAAAACCAATCTGCTGAGCTTCAAGTGCTCCTGCGATCCTGGTAACATTGGCGGTCATAATCTTGAACAAAAAGCAGTGGTGGCATATTTGGGACCCTTCGTGGATGACCGCCCGTGTGGGGTTGCTAGTCCTCCATCGGGCGCCTCCCCAGGTGGCGGATGGGGGAACGCCACCCAGATATGGGTGGTACCGGGGAAATTAAATACCCGGGGCGGACCAAAACTAGCAAACTGCAGCGTCTGACTCAAAATGAGCAGCTGCAAGCAGCGTCTGACCAAGAGTGGGCGGCTGTCAATAACAAACTCGCCAACACGCAGGGCAAGCGAGGCGTTTTAATTGCCAAAACCTCCACAATAACCATGAAATGATGAATTTTAAAACAAACATACCCCAGGTGAGTAGAGGGCTATCCTCAAAATCTCACACTGACACGTCAGTCAGTCCTACGGATTCTGGGGAGGGCAAAAATTCGACCAGTTGAATTGAGGTATGTATGTTTGCGTCTGTATTCACTTGAAAAACCCCCAGGAATTTTATTCTTATACCTTTTTTAGATTATGAACTTGCCAATCGAGAAATCGAGAAAAAAATAGCTTACTGATGTTTACATTTTCAAAAGATGCAAGCAGAAACCCTATCCATAGTTCTGAAAAAGCCTCACATTCCACAGCTAACTTTAGCCCTAGCCTATCTGAGAATTTCAGCGATGTCAAAGACCAAGCTGAGCCTTTGGACAGTACGGATTCACAAAAACTTGAATGTAAGTTAGTAAGTTAGACACCTAGATCAAATACAAATAAAATAATGAAAGTTTCAAAAACAACAGACTTGCTGATTATGAGTATGTAGTAGGTATAACAACATAATAATAATAATAAACTTTGTTCAATCAATCAATCAGTCCATTGTTATTAACAGATAACAATTGTCCCCCAAGAATAATTTAACAATTTCAAATTCTCTAATAATTAAAGACCCAGGAGTTACCCTGTATGTTTTTATAAATAAAGATTACTTAGCTAATAAAAAACCAATTATAGCGAAATTAATTATTCAATCAATTACTTACTATAGAAACAAATCAGTTAACAATGTTTCTTGACTAGTATTTTGTTCAGTACTTTTAAATGATTCTTAGAAACACCCTATTGTGATTAATAATCACAAACAAATTACTCTTTACATTTTATTGAATCTTTTCTATGCGGGGTGACCGGTAAGTATATGGCATAATTTCGGTAGCGTATAGGGAAGGTCAAAATAACCCCAGTTCCTCATAAAACTTTTTTCACTATAGCGCCTCCTAACGGAGAAGGGGTACCCATCGATTTAATTTTTTAGCTCTAACTTTTGAACCGGCTTGCATAATTTGATGAAATTTTAGAATGTTTTGTAGGCCATGAAGAATCTTAGAACCTTGGTAAAGTCATCATTTTAAATTGTAAGAGGAACCAGGAACGGACTGGCCATCAAACCTTTTGGGCCCAAGTTTTGTACAGATGTCATTTTACACAGCTGAAAACTAAGGAGTGTCAATATATAAAAAACACCCTGTACAGGGTGTTCACGTTTATTTTGGGCATCAGCTGTCTCCGTTATTATTAACCCTAGAGAGTGGTTCAAATTAGCAAAGTTGTAGTATTTTTTATGAATTATCAGCATGTTTTATCAGAAAAACAATTGAGCATCAGAAGTCAAAAAAAGCAAGTCCCCTTCATTTTTTTTTAATCAGACATCGAGTGAGACACCCTGGGTTTTACTGTTTTATCGATAGAAATTTTTTTCCTTATTTCAAATATACAGGGTTATTCACGTTATTCGACACGAAACATTATGGCTAAAGTAACTAATTTAAAAGAAGTTTATTTTCTGTATGGATAGGGACCCTTTAAGGCTGCAATTTAAAAATATTTTCATGTTATACAGGGTGTCCCCAAAACACGAAACGTATCAAAGTTATATTTTTGTAAATGGAACCCCCTTCCCTGTATATTAATTGATATTTCAATTCTTCCATCAATTTGGAACAAAAATTGTGATACAACCAATGTTCCTAAGTTCAACCGTTATCGAGATATCACGTCTTAAAAATGACATTTTTGCACCCTTGACATGCTATAAAACTCAAACTATTCAAGTTAGAGAAAAATGGTTCGCACATTCTTATCTTGACTTTCCAAGAGCTATTCAAAGAGATTGAATCCATTCTTTTGGAAAAAAGTCAAATTGTGTCGAAATAAGTCGACAGTTGACGGTACCTTCTATTCAAATGACAGACTCTCTTGAAAATTCAAGATAGGAAAGTGCAAACAATTTTTTTCTAACATGAATAGTTTGAGTTTTATAGCATGTCAAAGGTGCAAAAATGCCATTTTTAAAAAGCGATATTTCGATAACGGTTGAGCTTAGGAACATTGGTTGTATCACAATGTTTGTTCAAAATTGGAGGAAGAATTGGAATATCAATTAATATACAGGGGGTTCCATTTAAAAAAATACAACTTTGATGCGTTTCGTGTCTTGGGGACACCCTGTATAACGTCAAAATATTTTAAAAATGTAGCCTTAAAGGGTCCCCACTCCCCATCCATCCAGAAGACAAAACTTTTAAAATCAGATACTTCAGCCATAATGTTTCGTGTCGAATAACGTGAATAACCCGGTATAAGGATAGGGTATTATCTTCAGCGGTTATAGAGATATTAATGTTTTCCTATACAGGTTGTCCGGAAAATACGTGTACAACGTTTGATGGAAGAATCCTGCTGTCAAAATATGTCGATTTAGGCCAAAACACCTATGTTTTAATCTAATAGTTTATTGCATTGGAAAGTTTTTCTCTCTTTTAAAAAAAATTTGCTGGGATAAGTGGTTCTGCCAGAAAGAAATTTTTCTTAATCAGGTACACAGACATTTTATCATTGATTTATTTTTTTCTAGTATAACTACTTATCCCAGCAATTTTTTTCAAAAGGGGAAAAACTTTCCTACACACTGGTTTATTAAATTAAAACATCGGAATCATCAGAAAGTCAATTCCAAAAAAAATCGGCGACGTCATAATAATGCAGATTTCTAATGGAATAGACATTCTGATAATCCAGACGTTTTCATCCAATAACACAGTGTATTAGAATGTTTACTCCTCTCTTGAAAAATTCTTTCGGAAAACCAATTTTTCTTTGAATCTTTGACGCCGTCTGTAGACTTACCGAAGAAATTTTGGATGAAGGTAACTTGGCCTGAATCGACCTATTTTGACGAGAATTCTGCCATCGAACGTTGGACACGTATTTTCCGGACATCCTGTATAAGGCATTTACTGGTCTCACTAACTGCGCTATTGGATTAAGTAGTAAGACCTCGAATTATCCTTTCTCCGTCTTCAAACTTCCGTTAGGACTCCAATATCTTGATTGTTTATCTTATAAAATTCTGTCCTTTACTATTTTGAAAGCTGAGGAATGACATGCAGGTTCACACAACTACAAATTTGTCCTACAGGATTATGAAACCAACTGAACAACTGAATATGGCAATCATGGCAATTTATCTTTTTATTGACGATGCACAATTTTTGGCCAGCGAGGAAAATTCTAAAGAACCTACTATTTTCTTTACTTTTGTTACAGACTCATCCCCTCAGTCCAATGAGGTATGGTCGTGTGAGGCCGCCCTATACCCTATCGCTTGTAGCGTCGATGAGGGCCCATCATGAAGACTTGAGTCACCCAAAAAAGAAAAAACATGTATTTTCTTACATAAGCAACGACCTGTTGAGTAAAAGAATAATATTTTCGGAGAAAGCATGTTACAATAAATGGGGAAGTCTTCTACGAAGCTACAAAGCCACAAAGGACAAAAAAAATACAACCGGGCAAGGGGTAACACGCTTTATGTTTTTTGATCAAATCGATGGAATCGTAGGCGATAAACCATCAAATGGCCTTTGGAAACAATATAGTGTCAAATGAACCAAATTAAACCAAAAACACTGAAAATCAGGACCAAAATTCCTACAAAGAGAAGTATAAAAAAAACGAAAAAGGACAATGACCGAAACAAAAGAATCTAATAAACAGAAGAGGCATGAAGAAAAAATGGAAATCGAAGAAAAAAAAATTGAAATAAAACAAAAAAAATACAACTTTTGCAAAAACTGTTGGATAAAATTTAATTTTGATGACATTATGTAGAGGGTGTCCCGTTATATTCATTGTCGAAATATTTTTTTTTTTCAAAATGATGATAATTTGGAAGTCTGATAATTAATGTTTCTTTATAATTGATTATGAGAATTGTTATTTCATTTTTTGTTGTATTTTTGTAGAATGTTTTTTTCGCATGTTATTTCGTTGCTACTCAGAATAATATATTTTTTTAATGAAAAAAGTCTTTTTTCGTTAATCAATTATTATTGTTTGATTGATTTTTGAATAATATATAATATGATAATATATATTGTAACAACCCCGCGATCTGCAACGCTGTCGGACGGGCGATACCACGTTGGTCAGCCAATAATCATGTCATGTATCAAGTATGTCATAATTGTCAAGAACAAGGCGACATTAGGCCTTGTTGAATTATGATAACCTATCTTTTGAACAGAGTTCCAAAGAGTTTTTTGTCTTGTTTTGTCGAATTGAATTGTCCGAAAATATACCGGTTCCAGCATATCCGAGCCGCAGTTATTTATTTTCCCCGTGCAACACCCCCCTCTATTAATTCTGTTACAAACTGGCGCCCAACGTGGGGCCACGGGAATTTAAATTTGTGTGATCCACGACGTGTTTGGAATGAATATGGTTGATACAGTTCGGCTTTTCGTGTGAGTTATCGACGTAAACCAAGACTTTGGACAATAATTGTGGACCTTAGTGGCTCGTTTTGTAAGTGAGGTTTCACTGAGAGACAGTCAGAGATTTTTGATGCAGTTTAGTGCGTGAGTGATCACCAAAAACTCGTCAAAATCAAGGAATTTTCTGTGCTACATCTACCTACATCAAGAATCAGTAACAATACGAACTATTCAACGAATAGGTAGAGTGTTTTTCATGAGACGTGTTCGAGGGGACAGTTATCATTGGTTTGAGTGGAAGCTGTCAAGCTGTAAGTAGTTTTTCCTGTTTTTTCTTGTGCTATTACTGCAAGGTCCTGGACACTCATACTACCTTTGCTCAAACAAAATGGCATCAGTCACGCTTGAAGACGATCAATTTCGCGAACTAATGGGCCGCCTCACCACGGCTAATGTACAGCCAGTTCAGAGTCCTCCTGTAACTCACAGTGGCAACTTTAGCAAGTTTAATTCGCGTTTTAACGGCTCAGCTGACGCAGACGTTAAAGCTTTTATTGACGCGATTGAAATTTTCAAAAGTTGCACGGACATTTCAGATGAAAATACTTTGAAAAGACTACCAATGCTCTTCGATGGTTTTGCCGGGACATGGTACCAGGGCGTAAAGTCTTCACTAACGACCTGGCAGGAAGCCATAGACTTACTGCGTTCAACTTTCGGGCCAGTTAAGCCTGCTTACCGAGTGTATCGTGAACTGTTCGCCCAAGAGCAAGATTTAAAAACTAAAACAGACATTTTCGTATGTAAAGCTCGTTCTATTCTAGCTCAGCCTCCCGGTACGCTCTCGGAAGAAATACAGTCAGATATGGTTTATGGACTAGTACACCGGAAAATCCGCGAGAAACTTCCACGTGATAAAGTATCGACATTTAGTGAATTTCTCACTCATGCTCGTTTGGCAGAGGAAACTTTCGACGTTTCGGGAGAACGTACAACCGCAAATGATTCAAGAGTCGGAGGCACTGCCAAAAAGCTGCGATGTTCCTTTTGTAAATACACTGGACACTCAGTGGACGATTGCCGTAAACTAGCCAGTAAAAATAAGACTTCTGAGAGACAATCTTCGCCTTTGGTTAAACATTTGGTAAGTTCTACTCCTGTAAAGACGCCAGAATTTTCAGCAACCTGTATGTTGTGTTACGGATGTGGTGCGCCGGGATACATTTAAAGCAACTGCCCGAATTGCAAGCCAAAGCCAACCAACGTGAATACGGTTAACGCGGAATTTCTTTTCAACTCTGTGGACGATAATAAAATGCAAGTCAGGCCCTTGGTACCCATAATTGGCAATGCTCATCGCGGGTTTGCATTTGTTGATACGGGTGCAAAATGCAGTGTCGCTGGCTCATCATTATCGCGCCTACTTTTGGAAGACTCGATCCCGTATACAATCGAACATCTACTCATGACTTTAGCAGATGGAGTTAAACGTAAGGTTGAAGCATTTATTTTCAAAGTTGATGTCACACTACAGAACAAAACTGTTCCCATCAAATTCATATCTGTACCTGAAAACGAGAACAGCCGCACACTTCTCGGCGTTGATTTGATCATGGCGGCTAACCTTGTTATTATTGTGCCACAAAATCAGTATAGCTTTGGTGAGGATCTTCAGTCATCGTTCTTCTTTGTCTCTGACGTTGATACCACTTATGAAATCAATAGTTTACAGTACGATCGCCTTGATCTTCGTGACGACGAAGCGCGAATGCTTAGCGAAGAGCAACGAAGCAGACTCAACTCACTCTTGTGTGAAAACTCTGAGATTTTCGTTCCTTCCAAAGATCCAACGCCCTACGCCGAGCACAGCATCGTACTATTGGATGACACTCCCATCGCTGTACCACCGTATAGGATGTCAGAGCCCAAAAAGGAGATTCTACGCAAAGAATTGGACAAGCTACTGGAGAATGACTACATAGAAGAGTGCGAGTCCCCTTATGCAGCGCCCGTCGTGCTGGTTCCAAAGAAAAATAATGAAGTTCGCCTTGTGGTAGACTACCGAGCTTTGAATGCCATCACAAGACCAGACAGATACCCGATCCCGAGGATTGACGATCTATTACATGCAGCCAAGCAAACTGGCCACATTACAACTCTGAACCTTAGAAGTGGATATCATCTGATCAATGTGAAGCCTTCAGACAAAGACAAAACTGCATTCGTCTGCCCTTTTGGCACTTTCCGCTACAAACGTATGCCGTTCGGATTGCAAAACGCTCCGAGTACGTTTCAACGGCTCATCGATGGATACAGGTCAGGAATACAGGACGTACTCATTCTAGCCTACTTGGATGACCTCATTATCATATCTTCGACGTTCGAGGACCATATAAAAGATCTTGGAAAAATATTCTCAAGGCTTGCCCAATACAAGTTAACCTTAAATCGGCCCAAGTGTTCATTCGCCTGTGAAGCAGTCCGATATTTGGGACACATCCTGTCCAGAGAGGGGATACGACCATGTGAAGAAAAAGTCGCAGCGATTATGAACTTAGCACCACCCGGTAACGTTAAGCAACTGTTAGGATCCATTCAGACCTGCTCATGGTTCCGTCGGTTTATAGAGAATTTCGCCGATGTGGCTAGGCCACTTACGAAATTAACCAAGAAAAACGTCAAATGGACTTGGGGTCCCGAACAAGTTGATGCATTCACTAGGCTCAAAACTATTTTATGTTCCGCTCCAATCCTAAGACAAGCAGACAGTACACTACCGTATATCCTCAGAACTGACGCAAGCAACGCTCTGGGAGCATGTCTACTCCAGGAAGAGGGACCAGACGAACGCCCAGTGGAATACGCATCCAGACTGTTGACACCTGCTGAACAAAACTATAATACGACTGAACGGGAAGCCCTCGCAGTGGTTTGTGCATTTAAAAAATTCCGAGGTTATCTAGAAGGATGTACTACGATTGTACAGAGTGATCACCAAGCCCTGAAGTGGCTCATGGCGCTGAAGTCCCCAAGCGGTAGGCTTGCTCGTTGGGCACTTGAACTCATGCCTTACGAAATCAGGATCGACTACATCGTTGGTGAGAAGAACGTCATAGCCGATACTCTGTCTCGTCCACCACGTGATGTGCCCGAAGATACCGCTGATGTCAACCTCGTCACGATAGACTTCCCTACTCTCAGTACCTTGGAAGTTCGAAACGAACAATTAGCTGATCCTGAAGTGGAGAAAATCATTCGAAGTTAAGAAGACTCCAAGGACCACAACATCCACTTCAAGAAATGGGCTGAACGTGGATACATATTAAATAACGGAATCTTGTATAGATATACAGATGGAGCCGAGGATGAACCCCAACTCGTGGTGGCTCGGACCAGAGTCCCACACGTACTCTCACAATACCATGACTCTGAGACTGCAGGCCATTATGGAAGTGAGAAAACGTACCAGCGGCTATGCTCGTTATTTCTGGCCTGGTATGAGAAGAGAGATCACTGCTTACATTGGCAAATGCTTGCAATGCCAAAAGTACAATGTTTCTCACCTCAAGCCTGCTGGATTGTTACAGACACCGACACAGAATCAAAGATTCGAAGTATTATCCATCGACTTATTCGGTCCTTTGCCAGCGACACCAGAAGGATTCACCTGGGTCTTCGCTATCGAAGATTCGGCTAGTAGATCGACGGAGTTATTTCCATTGAAGACAGCTACCGCCCAGGCATGTGCTACTTGTCTTCTGGATGAAGTTATCCTGCGCTATGGAGTACCACGCCGAGTAGTGAGCGACAACGGCACTCAATTTGTCAGCTCTTTTATGCAACATGTAGCCGAATGTCTGGGATATCATCAAAGTTTGATACCAGTCTACCATCCAGCTGCGAATCCCGTCGAACGGACGAACTTGGACCTCAAGACACAGCTAGCCATATTGACTGTAGAAGATCATACGGTTTTGTCATCCAAGCTGCCGGCCATACGTTTCGCGATCAATACCGCTCGCTGTAGTTCCACCGGCTACACTCCGGCTTATTTAACTTTCGGTTGCGAGTTGCGTTGTCCCGATGATGCCAATCGTGATTCTAGTGCTGTCGTACAAAACGCGAATTTCGTGCCGCAAATAACCCCTTACCTATCCAATATCAGTGACACTTTAAGAAAAGCACGCGAGTTACACGAACAATCACAAGATCGTCGAAACAAATACCATGATGAGAAGTGTCGCGATGTGACTTTTACGGTTGGTGACAAGGTACTAGTCGACACGCATGTACTAAGCAACGCCAGCAAAACTTTTACTTCAAAGTTCGAACCGCGACGCGACGGTCCCTACGTGATAATGAGAGCTGTCACCCCGACTACGTACGAGGTCGCTTTACCTAGTTCGCCAGAGACTGTGGTTGGTGAATATCATGTTTTAGCACTCTACCCATACCGCGCCTCTGAAAATGAGAAGCTACCTTTGCCAACAAGAATAATAAGAAAACGCGGTCGCCCCCGTAAGAAGACTGCTTCCCACTAACCATATTTTGTTGTGCCCCACACTCGAGACGATAGTGTGGTTCACAGGGGGAGATTGTAACAACCCCGCAATCTGCAACGCTGTCGGACGGGCGATACCCACATGTTGGCAACGTTGGTCGGCCAATAATCATGTCATGTATCAAGTATGTCATAATTGTCAAGAACAAGGCGACATTAGGCCTTGTTGAATTATGATAACCTATCTTTTGAACAGAGTTCCAGAGAGTTTTTTGTCTTGTTTTGTCGAATTGAATTGTCCGAAAATATACCCGCTCCAGCATATCCAAACCGCAGTTATTTATTTTCCCCGTGCAACACGCCCCTCTATCAATTCTGTTACAATATTATTTTATTTACATATATAACGTGTCCCAAAAAGCTGTATACTTATTGTGAACTTTTTTATTATCAAATTTACGAAAAAAAGTTATTCTCTATAAATGCTCTGCATAGACCTCGAATGCAATCATTAGATGACACATTTTATCAGTCATAAACGAGGTTTATCGAAGAACATGATTTTCGCTTTTAAGTAAAGTACCTTTATTTATGAGAATATTGTCAAGGATGGAATTTTCCGAAAAAATTATTCGCAAGAATAATATAAAAGTCGAATTCTTAATCAATATTGTCAAGTCAGCAATACCGGAATTGCAGTAATGTTTTACATTTCGCAATTCGAACACAGAATGTTGAATATTTCACAACAAAAGTAAAACAAATTAATGGTTGTGAAATTATGGATTTCCGGGATGAACTCAATTATTGATTTGTGCAAACTTGACAAGATTGAAGGGAACCAACCTCGAACAGAAATTGTTTCGAGGGAGGTAGTCGATCGTGGGTCATTAAAGAAATTAGTCGCGTCGAGAATTCGGGATCCTTGGTCCTTCCCCGGCTGGTGTTTGTGTGACATGATGTTTATTCTAATGTAAGTACATTTTGATTACATTGAAATAAAACTGTAATGAACGGCTAACTATATTTTATTTATAAACTTTTCTTCGTTAATAAATAAGTTCTTTGTGTTGTTAACAATGAGTTTATTTCCCAGTAACCTCTACGTCCCTAGTCGCACCCTTAATAAGTAGGGTCGTGACAATATTGTAATAAAGAAGAGATGACTGGAATTGAGAACTTCGTTTAAATATCCAATTACACCTATCTACGATGAAAGTCAGGTTTTGTTTATATTGGTGATTTTCTAAAATGAAAATTTAAAAAAAAAATCATAAATGTAATAAGGATAACATTTTCGCATAAAATTAATAATGAAAAAGTCTTCCATACAAATCAGACTGGAAAAATTGTGAAAAATAACAAAACCTGAGGTTGATCGTACGTCTGTTCATGGCTTTCCTGCGGTCACGTTACAGTATTTGACGTTTGACAGTATGTCGTAAATTGATCGCTTCACATGTAACCTTTGTCAAATTGATCCGAAAGGCCCTCGTCCAGACGAACGTGATTTTTTTCTCAATGTTTAAGAGAGAGACGGAAAAGTATGACATAACCGCAGTGTAATTGTATATTTGAACGTACTTCTCAATTGTTATCAACTTGTCTCCAAAACAATTTTCGAGTTTGTCATAAATAAAGGTACATTACTCTTGAGCGAAAATCATGTTTTTCGAGAATATACGAGTATATGACTGGTGAAATCCATCATCTGATAAGAGCATGCAGAGCTTTTTATAAAGAATAAGTTTTTTTTTGTAAAATTGATAATAAAAAAGTTTATCATATGTATATGTATAACTTTTTGGGGCACGCTGTAGGTTCAGTATAAAAAAGTACAGTACAGTTATAATATAATACAAAAAATATTTAACAAATCAAGTTGAAAACATTTCCTGGAACACGGCATTTCTGCGATTAACACAATTTTGACTTGAAGGCGTATTCATTGACGATTGAATATCACAACTTGAATCCTTTTCAGTACTATCTATGGATACTTCTGCGTCATCCTTTTCCTTTATGCATATATTATGAAATACACAGCAAGACATTATTATTTTCTTTCATGTCATGATGTCAAGGTCGTTGGCATGATGTAATCTCCTAAATCGCCCCTTCAAAAGACCAAAGGCATGTTCTATAACCATCCTTGTTGATGACAACCTGTAGTGGAACAGCCTTTCATTCTCTGTTAAATGTCCATTGTCTCTGTATGGTGGAACCAACCAATCTAATGCTGGGTACGCAGAATCCCCAATTAGAAAGTAAGTGCCAAAGTAATCTGGATTTTGGCCTCTATTAAACAGTCCGGATCTTCTCAAAACACGCGCATCTTGCAATGAGCCAGGGACCCTATGTTGTTCCAGTTCACTCGACTTCATATCGCATACGATTTTTGCATTTTATCGAATGATATGCCAAAATTGGTATGTTCGAATACCACCAGTGATAATTATCGACCATAAAACCACAATCTGGCGTGCGGTTTCTATTATCGATCGTGCGATAGTGATAGTGCATGAACCATTGCCAAAAATGACAATTTTGGTGATATTGCAACGGTGACTATTGCAGAATAGTAGACAATGCTGCTGATGCTATAGCAGAGCAGTGAAGGCACTTCTACCCTCATATCGATGCGTTTCAACTTGAAGATAGACAATGAACCAGAATTTTTCCCATAACAAAAGAGTTATGCCTGGTTTATACAACATATTCATTAGCATAAGCATAACTTCAGTCATAAGCACAGTGATAAATATAGGCGTAACTTTAAGGTGGTTTATACAACTTCATAAGCATAAGCGTTAAAAATTTGCTTGTCATTCAAAACTCATAGATAACATCAAATTAAAACTGACATCAGGAAATATTGAAATATTCACAAAAATGCACAAAACAGTCAACAGTTCAGAAACCAAAACCGAGCATGAACAACGTTCGAGAAAAGAAAGGCGCCAAAGAAAATCATTATAATACGTTTATAAAGACAGCACTATTTTTGACTCCCACCGTACACTGCTATTGTTATTGCATAACTTTAGACATAAAGATGAAAATTATCAACTTCCTTATCCTTATGCTTATCGTCATGTTTGTGAAAGGTTGTATAAACACGTTAATGAGAAACCATACGTTCAACTTTTGTGCTTATGCTTATGAATTTGTTTTATGAACCAGGCATTAGTTCATGAAGTGTGACTAGTTTCGCCCTATATAAAAGAAGGAAGTAGAGAGTCAGCTATTAATATTGAGACAGAAGGGAACTTTGACTTGGGGAAAACCGACCACTACATAACACCGGCCGGTCTTGTATCAACGTTGTTTTCTTTTGCTCCTCGGAAACATACCCCCGTGCATACCCCGAACGTTTCTTCTTCTCTTTATTCATAATTGATAATAGATTGTCATAAAAATTAACAAAGTTTGAGGTCTGTCTGTATAAATTATACACTAGCCATAAGATATCGAAATAAAAAAACAAAAACAGATAACAAAAATCAACTGACTGTCAAAATCCCTTTCAGCTATTGGTTAAATTCATGACTCAAGCTACGACATCGCTCATAACATTCGAAACCGTCAAAGTACATATCGATCTATTTCAGGCATAGAGTAGCGAACGAGGAGAGTATCGAAAGCAAAATTTTTTCGTGATAGAGGCATTACGTTCGAGATTTATCGCACGAACTCAAACATACGCGTCCAGGTTCTCCAGAACTAATATCTGTAAACAGCTTTGAATGATCACAGACTGCTTGAATGATCAAACTACGGTATCCTTTTCTGTTTACATAACTATCTTCATCTTCAGATGGTCTGTTGATCTTCACGTGTGATCCATCAATAGCTCCAATAATATTATTTATTTGATGTTTTTCCTTAAAATTATCAGAAATATATTTTTTTAATTCTTCATTCGGCCATACAATATACTCTTGTTTCAAGCTCAGGTGAAAAATCTAAAGCTCAAATGAGTACACGATGAGCAGAACCTATGTTCACTTCGAAACGATCGCATGTTTGTCTAAAAGTTTCAGTATTTCCTGAATACCAAACTGATAATAAAATCGATTTCTCACTGCTAATCGGTGATTCACCACATTCATGCCTGGCTTTATGTTTATGATTTTCAAATCGGCCTAAAAACAACAACCATTTATACTGATCACATTAACTCACCAATCAACATATACAAAGTTAGTTTGTTCATCCGAAAATGAATTTTAAATTTTGTATCATCATAGGATCTGACGATCGTTTCTACAAATCCTTCAACTTTTTGTATCTTCCGTCTTTGTTCATCATCTGATGATGAAGATTCAGAAGAAGTTTCTGCAGTTTGGAGGGAACCATCAAGTAGACAAATAAAAGCAGTAAGAAAAAACAACAATACATTTTTGATAAAATCTATTTTAAATCATCAAACTTCCATTTGAAACATTCTTTTCCCAAACATCAAATCAAAAGTTAAAGGCGGTGTCCATTTTTCTAACCCAAATTAATAGAAGCTATATTTTCAGGGTTTGTGAAAAAGCCCTAACCAACTTTTTTGATGGTTTTTAAATAGGCGCTAGATAACATGGCGTTCAATGGTCTGAGATATTAGGTAGGAATCTCAATATATATTAAAAAAAATTATAGAATACATTTTTTAGAATGAAAAAGCGTTTTCTTCGATTCCTGTAAAAAAGAACTTTTGTGGGTTAGGGCTTTTGCCTCTGAGCAGTCGATATGGTTTGAAGTATGATGCGTTTCTGTCTTAAGTTTTGTCATCCACCGGTGAAAGTTGTCTTACATGAATAGGCGGATTTTGGCGTTAACCAGGTTACGAACTTCTTAACTTTCCTTATTAAGTAGTTACTTTATACCATAAATGTTATTCGTAGTAGCCAGAACACTTTGGCGTTTGATCCCGAGCTGGTATCGATATAGTAACCAGTCACTTACCAAACCTGTAAGCACAAATGGTTAACGCCAAAATCCACCTAGGTACCTACCTAGAGCAGAATTAGTCAAGGAATTCATTGAAAATTGATGAATGAAAAAAATCAATTTCAAAAATTGACTTGAATGTTGAACCTACTTGTTGACACCACCGATGTGTATACAGGGTGTCCCATGACCTATCCCCCGTAGAGAAGCGGGTGATAATTTAAATGAAAATAAGAAGATTTGTATCATAAATGTGGTGGCACATGCTAGCCGTTGAAAAAATACAGGATGTTGAAGTTTTGATTTCATTTTTGTTTTTTATAAATAGTATTTGGACTAATGTCGATCTTTTGATGAAAGTGTACGTTTGAGGGTCTTTTGTCATGCAAAATTTGAATTTGATCTTAGTATGGCTCTAACTGGCAGAGGGCGGTATCTACACTCATTTTTATTATTATTAACAGCCGTAATGTTTTTGGACGTACATGTATTATATTTCTAAATAGAAAAACAGATTTCCTGGACATTTTTACGCAAAAAAACTATACTTGTTGAAAGTCGCTACGTGCAATCATTCTCAAGATATTCAGCTTTGAAATAATAAATACATGCGACTTTGGAAATATAGCGAAGGCAACCTGCTAGAAGTTATAAAATATTTCGTATGATTACTACATATTTCCAGCGAAAAGTTAAAATTCAACTAGTATGTGATGTATGTGAACAACAACTTCCATTCAAATATTAGTTATTAGAAAAAAAACAAAAAAAAAGAGAAAATACAGACTTCAACACCCTGTAGCTCTGTTACGGAGCATTCCCAGACATATGTTTATAGGAAGTTTTCTTCATAATATAGGTGCGTCCAAAAAAAATTACGGCCGTTGATAATGATTAAAATAAGTGTTAGTGATAATATAGCACCATCCGCCATTTAGAGCCATGATAAGATCAAATTCGAATTTCGCATGGCAAAAAACCCCCATTCATCAATTTTCATTAAAAGATCGACATTAGTTTAAATACTATTTAGAAAAAACAAAAATAAAATTGAAACTTCAACACCCTGCATCTTTTTAACGATTAGCACTTGCCAGCACATTTTTTATAGGTAAATCTTATTTTCGTGGAATGAGGATGGTTGAGTACACGTGAAGTAGTATAATAAAAGAAGAATTTTGTATAACGTGTATGTCGTAAAAATTTTTTTTAGCAAAGCGCTTTCGGCGAAACCACCTTTATCAGTGCCTTTCTACAAGAAACACAAAATATCAGAAATACAAAATTAAATGGTGTTAATTTACATAGTCAAAAGAACATAATGCTGAGCGACATGAAACATAAATCAATTAACTTCCACTTTTAAACAATCAAAATAAAAACAAATCATCGAAATCGAAGTAAGGTTATGAGGTTATGTCAAGTTTGGAACCGCTAACCGCAAGAATAGCTGCTACAATTTGACAACATCGTCGGGGGCTGAGATGAGAAGATCTTTGGGATTAATTATTCACATAGAGTTCAGTCTTCTGTGTAGGGGGAGGAATGCCCTGTTCAAATTCATTTGAGTGTTCAAGCAAAAGGCCTCGTTATTTTTCATTTCCTTGGAAATCTCCAAATCTTCCATAAAATCCAATCTCATGAAATTTTTCTTTCGAACATTCACGAGAATTGTAGAGTCCTTCTCCGGGTCAAATTTGCGTGGACGACTTCACGTGATCTCCAAAGGGTGACTTATTGGGATTTTTCAGATGTTCGTTGATCCTAGTTTCTAAGGTCCTGCAAGTTCGGCCAATATATGAAGTTTCACAATCCGGACACTTGAGTTTATAGACCCCACTTTTCTGCAATACACTTACCCTATCCTTCGAGTTAATAAGGGATGTGCCTAGGTTATTCGAGACCGAGTGCGAAATTTTTAGATTTGGGATCTTATCCATAAAGGCCTTGGAAATTTTCTTTGTAAGATTATTATCAATGAATGGGATTGATATGAACTTTTTTGTTATAGTTCGTTCTTGTACAACTGCCGATTGTTTCAACATTTTATTTTGGCACCTACCAATCTTCCTGTCAAAAAGAGAGGGATCATAGCCATTGTTGAGAGCTAGTTGCTTCAGTGTCTTCACTTCCAATTCGAAATTTTCACTTGATAAGGGGATCTTGAGTAGTCGGTGAATATGGGAATTGAAAGCTGCCATTTTATGTTGGTGTGGATGATTGGAAGAGTTGTGTATTGGATGGTCAGTTTGAGTGGGTTTTCTAAAAATTTTTATAGCTGAGATTGCTGTTGTTTCTTTGAATTGTGATATCTAGGAAATTCAGAGATTTATCCTTTTCTGGTTCTAGAGTGAATTTATCTGCAACCTTTTCACTTCGATCCCGAAACAGGAAACGTTGCCTCTTGTTCGCGAGCTGTTGGAAGAAACAAATTCAAGAATCAACCATAATTGACATCGCAACTATGCTAAATTTATGTTTGTCGCAAGACTTTTTCAGGTTCGATGGGAAATTCTATCAACAGACAGAAGGTCTGGCAATGGGTAGCTGCCTTTCACCCTTTCTGGCGGATCTTTTCATGCACAATTTTGAAACCAACTATATTACAAACCAAGATGAAGTGGTACATTACTTTAGATATGTTGATGATTGTTTGGTCATCATTAAAGAAGATTTGAACACTGCTGCGAATCTTCTGAATAAGCTCAACAACATCCACTCCAATATCAAATTCACTCTAGAACCAGAAAAGGATAAATCTCTGAATTTCCTAGATATCACAATTCAAAGAAACAACAGCAATCTCAGCTATAACATTTTTAGAAAACTCACTCAAACTGATCATCTAATACACAACTCTTCCAATCATCCACACCAACATAAAATGGCAGCTTTCAATTCCCATATTCACCGACTACTCAAGATCCCCTTATCAAGTGAAAATTTCGAATTGGAAGAAGACACTGAAGCAACTAGCTCTCAACAATGGCTATGATCCCTCTCTTGTTGACAGGAAGATTGGTAGGTGCCGAAATAAAATGTTGAAACAATCGGCAGTTGTACAAGAACGAACTATAACAAAAAAGTTCATATCAATCCCATTCATTGATAATAATCTTACAAAGAAAATTTCCAATGCCTTTATGGATAAGATCCCAAATCTAAAAATTTCGCACCCGGTCTCGAATAACCTAGGCACATCCCTTATTAACTCGAAGGATAGGGTGAGTGTATTGCAGAAAAGTGGGGTCTATAAACTCAAGTGTCCGGATTGTGAAACTTCATATATTGGCCGAACTTGCAGGACCTTAGAAACTAGGATCAACGAACATCTGAAAAATCCCAATAAGTCACCCTTTGGAGATCACGTGAAGTCGTTCAAACACAAGTTTGACCCGGAGAAGGACTCTACAATTCTCGTGAATGTTCAAAAGAAAAATTTCATGAGATTGGATTTTATGGAAGATTTGGAGATTTCCAAGGAAATGAAAAATAACGAGGCCTTTTGCTTGAACACTCAAATGAATTTGAACAGGGCATTCCTCCCCCTACACAGAAGACTGAACTCTATGTGAATAATTAATCCCAAAGATCTTCTCATCTCAGCCCCCGACGATGTTGTCAAATTGTAGCAGCTATTCTTGCGGTTAGCGGTTCCAAACTTGACATAACCTCATAACCTTACTTCGATTTCGATGATTTGTTTTTATTTTGATTGTTTAAAAGTGGAAGTTAATTGATTTATGTTTCATGTATCTATGGACCTGTTTGTGCAGTTCGCTCAGCATTATGTTCTTTTGACTATTTAAGTTAACACCATTTAATTTTGTATTCCTGATATTTTGTGTTTCTTGTAGAAAGGCACTGATGAAGGTGGTTTCACCGAAAGCGCTTTGCTAGAAAAATTTTTACGACATACACGTTATACAAAATTCTTCTTTTATTATAATCTTATTTTCATTTATATTATCACCATCACCTGCTGCTCTATGGCGGATAAGTTATGGGACACCCTGTATAAGTATGTTTCAAGTGAAGAATAATGATAGATTATTAGTTGCGTTTTCAAGCATTTTTTTAAAAAAAGGCAATAGGTAGGTACTTGATTTTTAAATCAGTTCCATATCATTTCAAAATTGACGACAATGATAAGAAGTCTAACAGTTTCAATTTCTAAACTTATTTGGAAGTATTATAGTAGGTACGTGGTTCAGTTCTGAGGATAGACAACCCGAAGGTGTTTATCTATATTTATATATTTCAAACAAATAGATTTTATTGAGCTAATTCCGAAGAAAAAAACAAGCAGAACCCCAATAACGTTGATAAAACACACACTTATAAATAATAATAATGATGTTTTGATGGATTTTTTATCGAAAAATATTTAATGATGTCAGGTCAAAATATGAATTTGATGGACAATAATGTGCCAAGGTGAAAAATGTGAGAGTTATTTCCGGAATGGGTACCTTTTACTTTGCTTATTGCTAATAATGAAAATACCGGAGAGATTTGAAATCAAGGCATTTTTTTTTCTTTTGTCTATGATGAATGCAAAATAAACCAACAATTATAGTGAACTGTGATTATTTTCAACAAATAGAAAAATAGGAAACAAGGAAACATAATATTTTATGTGATTATAATTATGTTGTTTTGTCTTACCTGCTTGATTCATTTTATATCTTTTTTGTCTGGATCTATGCTTAAATAATAATATGTAAAATTCAGACTAAACTAAATACGTAAACAGACACTCCAAATGACAATTGACAGCTTTGACGTCTGATGTATGTGGGTCTGCTCAACGTGTTCCAGGATCACTTTTGGGTTTCAAATACGATGTTAATCGGTGCTTGAGCTTGAAGCACTAGCTGGAAAGCGGCTCAGATTGCAAAGAGCAAATCATCCATTTTCTAGAAAACATGCAATTATATTGCATAACAAACATAATAGTCATTGATACAGCGTACGAAAAAAACTTGATCACCATCAAGCTGTAACCGTGACGAGTCTGACAACTTCTCTACGTAGAAAAACTTTGGGTGATATTTATAAAAAAAAACACCGTTACGTATAAATATTACCCCATAGTCGACTGAAGTTCACAAGTATCCAAATGAATAAATTATAGTGTAACGCTTTCAGCAAAATCAAATAATATCTGATTGAAACGTTCGTTAGTCAAAATTAATTTGAGTATATTATTGATTATTGATGAAAAATTACCAAACGATCTGATTCGCCAATTTCACGTGAATTAATCAATAATCGAAAGAACTGGCCTTTTTATGATCCAGCGGCGTTCAGTGTTCTCAGGAACCAACAAGGCTGCGTGTTTTGTCAGGGTGATGTGATCAAAGGCACGATGGCGGTCCTTTGCCAGCGACACCAGAAGGATTCACCTGGGTCTTCGCTATCGAAGATTCGGCTAGTAGATCGACGGAGTTATTTCCATTGAAGACAGCTACCGCCCAGGCATGTGCTACTTGTCTTCTGGATGAAGTTATCCTGCGCTATGGAGTACCACGCCGAGTAGTGAGCGACAACGGCACTCAATTTGTCAGCTCTTTTATGCAACATGTAGCCGAATGTCTGGGATATCATCAAAGTTTGATACCAGTCTACCATCCAGCTGCGAATCCCGTCGAACGGACGAACTTGGACCTCAAGACACAGCTAGCCATATTGACTGTAGAAGATCATACGGTTTTGTCATCCAAGCTGCCGGCCATACGTTTTGCGATCAATACCGCTCGCTGTAGTTCCACCGGCTACACTCCGGCTTATTTAACTTTCGGTTGCGAGTTGCGTTGTCCCGATGATGCCAATCGTGATTCTAGTGCTGTCGTACAAAACGCGAATTTCGTGCCGCAAATAACCCCTTACCTATCCAATATCAGTGACACTTTAAGAAAAGCACGCGAGTTACACGAACAATCACAAGATCGTCGAAACAAATACCATGATGAGAAGTGTCGCGATGTGACTTTTACGGTTGGTGACAAGGTACTAGTCGACACGCATGTACTAAGCAACGCCAGCAAAACTTTTACTTCAAAGTTCGAACCGCGACGCGACGGTCCCTACGTGATAATGAGAGCTGTCACCCCGACTACGTACGAGGTCGCTTTACCTAGTTCGCCAGAGACTGTGGTTGGTGAATATCATGTTTTAGCACTCTACCCATACCGCGCCTCTGAAAATGAGAAGCTACCTTTGCCAACAAGACTAATAAGAAAACGCGGTCGCCCCCGTAAGAAGACTGCTTCCCACTAACCATATTTTGTTGTGCCCCACACTCGAGACGATAGTGTGGTTCACAGGGGGAGATTGTAACAACCCCGCAATCTGCAACGCTGTCGGACGGGCGATACCCACATGTTGGCAACGTTGGTCGGCCAATAATCATGTCATGTATCAAGTATGTCATAATTGTCAAGAACAAGGCGACATTAGGCCTTGTTGAATTATGATAACCTATCTTTTGAACAGAGTTCCAGAGAGTTTTTTGTCTTGTTTTGTCGATTGAATTGTCCGAAAATATACCCGCTCCAGCATATCCAAACCGCAGTTATTTATTTTCCCCGTGCAACACGCCCCTCTATCAATTCTGTTACAATATTATTTTATTTACATATATAACGTGTCCCAAAAAGCTGTATACTTATTGTGAACTTTTTTATTATCAAATTTACGAAAAAAAGTTATTCTCTATAAATGCTCTGCATAGACCTCGAATGCAATCATTAGATGACACATTTTATCAGTCATAAACGAGGTTTATCGAAGAACATGATTTTCGCTTTTAAGTAAAGTACCTTTATTTATGAGAATATTGTAATAAAGAAGAGATGACTGGAATTGAGAACTTCGTTTAAATATCCAATTACACCTATCTACGATGAAAGTCAGGTTTTGTTTATATTGGTGATTTTCTAAAATGAAAATTTAAAAAAAAAATCATAAATGTAATAAGGATAACATTTTCGCATAAAATTAATAATGAAAAAGTCTTCCATACAAATCAGACTGGAAAAATTGTGAAAAATAACAAAACCTGAGGTTGATCGTACGTCTGTTCATGGCTTTCCTGCGGTCACGTTACAGTATTTGACGTTTGACAGTATGTCGTAAATTGATCGCTTCACATGTAACCTTTGTCAAATTGATCCGAAAGGCCCTCGTCCAGACGAACGTGATTTTTTTCTCAATGTTTAAGAGAGAGACGGAAAAGTATGACATAACCGCAGTGTAATTGTATATTTGAACGTACTTCTCAATTGTTATCAACTTGTCTCCAAAACAATTTTCGAGTTTGTCATAAATAAAGGTACATTACTCTTGAGCGAAAATCATGTTTTTCGAGAATATACGAGTATATGACTGGTGAAATCCATCATCTGATAAGAGCATGCAGAGCTTTTTATAAAGAATAAGTTTTTTTTTGTAAAATTGATAATAAAAAAGTTTATCATATGTATATGTATAACTTTTTGGGGCACGCTGTAGGTTCAGTATAAAAAAGTACAGTACAGTTATAATATAATACAAAAAATATTTAACAAATCAAGTTGAAAACATTTCCTGGAACACGGCATTTCTGCGATTAACACAATTTTGACTTGAAGGCGTATTCATTGACGATTGAATATCACAACTTGAATCCTTTTCAGTACTATCTATGGATACTTCTGCGTCATCCTTTTCCTTTATGCATATATTATGAAATACACAGCAAGACATTATTATTTTCTTTCATGTCATGATGTCAAGGTCGTTGGCATGATGTAATCTCCTAAATCGCCCCTTCAAAAGACCAAAGGCATGTTCTATAACCATCCTTGTTGATGACAACCTGTAGTGGAACAGCCTTTCATTCTCTGTTAAATGTCCATTGTCTCTGTATGGTGGAACCAACCAATCTAATGCTGGGTACGCAGAATCCCCAATTAGAAAGTAAGTGCCAAAGTAATCTGGATTTTGGCCTCTATTAAACAGTCCGGATCTTCTCAAAACACGCGCATCTTGCAATGAGCCAGGGACCCTATGTTGTTCCAGTTCACTCGACTTCATATCGCATACGATTTTTGCATTTTATCGAATGATATGCCAAAATTGGTATGTTCGAATACCACCAGTGATAATTATCGACCATAAAACCACAATCTGGCGTGCGGTTTCTATTATCGATCGTGCGATAGTGATAGTGCATGAACCATTGCCAAAAATGACAATTTTGGTGATATTGCAACGGTGACTATTGCAGAATAGTAGACAATGCTGCTGATGCTATAGCAGAGCAGTGAAGGCACTTCTACCCTCATATCGATGCGTTTCAACTTGAAGATAGACAATGAACCAGAATTTTTCCCATAACAAAAGAGTTATGCCTGGTTTATACAACATATTCATTAGCATAAGCATAACTTCAGTCATAAGCACAGTGATAAATATAGGCGTAACTTTAAGGTGGTTTATACAACTTCATAAGCATAAGCGTTAAAAATTTGCTTGTCATTCAAAACTCATACATAACATCAAATTAAAACTGACATCAGGAAATATTGAAATATTCACAAAAATGCACAAAACAGTCAACAGTTCAGAAACCAAAACCGAGCATGAACAACGTTCGAGAAAAGAAAGGCGCCAAAGAAAATCATTATAATACGTTTATAAAGACAGCACTATTTTTGACTCCCACCGTACACTGCTATTGTTATTGCATAACTTTAGACATAAAGATGAAAATTATCAACTTCCTTATCCTTATGCTTATCGTCATGTTTGTGAAAGGTTGTATAAACACGTTAATGAGAAACCATACGTTCAACTTTTGTGCTTATGCTTATGAATTTGTTTTATGAACCAGGCATTAGTTCATGAAGTGTGACTAGTTTCGCCCTATATAAAAGAAGGAAGTAGAGAGTCAGCTATTAATATTGAGACAGAAGGGAACTTTGACTTGGGGAAAACCGACCACTACATAACACCGGCCGGTCTTGTATCAACGTTGTTTTCTTTTGCTCCTCGGAAACATACCCCCGTGCATACCCCGAACGTTTCTTCTTCTCTTTATTCATAATTGATAATAGATTGTCATAAAAATTAACAAAGTTTGAGGTCTGTCTGTATAAATTATACACTAGCCATAAGATATCGAAATAAAAAAACAAAAACAGATAACAAAAATCAACTGACTGTCAAAATCCCTTTCAGCTATTGGTTAAATTCATGACTCAAGCTACGACATCGCTCATAACATTCGAAACCGTCAAAGTACATATCGATCTATTTCAGGCATAGAGTAGCGAACGAGGAGAGTATCGAAAGCAAAATTTTTTCGTGATAGAGGCATTACGTTCGAGATTTATCGCACGAACTCAAACATACGCGTCCAGGTTCTCCAGAACTAATATCTGTAAACAGCTTTGAATGATCACAGACTGCTTGAATGATCAAACTACGGTATCCTTTTCTGTTTACATAACTATCTTCATCTTCAGATGGTCTGTTGATCTTCACGTGTGATCCATCAATAGCTCCAATAATATTATTTATTTGATGTTTTTCCTTAAAATTATCAGAAATATATTTTTTTAATTCTTCATTCGGCCATACCATATACTCTTGTTTCAAGCTCAGGTGAAAAATCTAAAGCTCAAATGAGTACACGATGAGCAGAACCTATGTTCACTTCGAAACGATCGCATGTTTGTCTAAAAGTTTCAGTATTTCCTGAATACCAAACTGATAATAAAATCGATTTCTCACTGCTAATCGGTGATTCACCACATTCATGCCTGGCTTTATGTTTATGATTTTCAAATCGGCCTAAAAACAACAACCATTTATACTGATCACATTAACTCACCAATCAACATATACAAAGTTAGTTTGTTCATCCGAAAATGAATTTTAAATTTTGTATCATCATAGGATCTGACGATCGTTTCTACAAATCCTTCAACTTTTTGTATCTTCCGTCTTTGTTCATCATCTGATGATGAAGATTCAGAAGAAGTTTCTGCAGTTTGGAGGGAACCATCAAGTAGACAAATAAAAGCAGTAAGAAAAAACAACAATACATTTTTGATAAAATCTATTTTAAATCATCAAACTTCCATTTGAAACATTCTTTTCCCAAACATCAAATCAAAAGTTAAAGGCGGTGTCCATTTTTCTAACCCAAATTAATAGAAGCTATATTTTCAGGGTTTGTGAAAAAGCCCTAACCAACTTTTTTGATGGTTTTTAAATAGGCGCTAGATAACATGGCGTTCAATGGTCTGAGATATTAGGTAGGAATCTCAATATATATTAAAAAAAATTATAGAATACATTTTTTAGAATGAAAAAGCGTTTTCTTCGATTCCTGTAAAAAAGAACTTTTGTGGGTTAGGGCTTTTGCCTCTGAGCAGTCGATATGGTTTGAAGTATGATGCGTTTCTGTCTTAAGTTTTGTCATCCACCGGTGAAAGTTGTCTTACATGAATAGGCGGATTTTGGCGTTAACCAGGTTACGAACTTCTTAACTTTCCTTATTAAGTAGTTACTTTATACCATAAATGTTATTCGTAGTAGCCAGAACACTTTGGCGTTTGATAACAAGCTGGTATCGATATAGTAACCAGTCACTTACCAAACCTGTAAGCACAAATGGTTAACGCCAAAATCCACCTAGGTACCTACCTAGAGCAGAATTAGTCAAGGAATTCATTGAAAATTGATGAATGAAAAAAATCAATTTCAAAAATTGACTTGAATGTTGAACCTACTTGTTGACACCACCGATGTGTATACAGGGTGTCCCATGACCTATCCCCCGTAGAGAAGCGGGTGATAATTTAAATGAAAATAAGAAGATTTGTATCATAAATGTGGTGGCACATGCTAGCCGTTGAAAAAATACAGGATGTTGAAGTTTTGATTTCATTTTTGTTTTTTATAAATAGTATTTGGACTAATGTCGATCTTTTGATGAAAGTGTACGTTTGAGGGTCTTTTGTCATGCAAAATTTGAATTTGATCTTAGTATGGCTCTAACTGGCAGAGGGCGGTATCTACACTCATTTTTATTATTATTAACAGCCGTAATGTTTTTGGACGTACATGTATTATATTTCTAAATAGAAAAACAGATTTCCTGGACATTTTTACGCAAAAAAACTATACTTGTTGAAAGTCGCTACGTGCAATCATTCTCAAGATATTCAGCTTTGAAATAATAAATACATGCGACTTTGGAAATATAGCGAAGGCAACCTGCTAGAAGTTATAAAATATTTCGTATGATTACTACATATTTCCAGCGAAAAGTTAAAATTCAACTAGTATGTGATGTATGTGAACAACAACTTCCATTCAAATATTAGTTATTAGAAAAAAAACAAAAAAAAAGAGAAAATACAGACTTCAACACCCTGTAGCTCTGTTACGGAGCATTCCCAGACATATGTTTATAGGAAGTTTTCTTCATAATATAGGTGCGTCCAAAAAAAATTACGGCCGTTGATAATGATTAAAATAAGTGTTAGTGATAATATAGCACCATCCGCCATTTAGAGCCATGATAAGATCAAATTCGAATTTCGCATGGCAAAAAACCCCCATTCATCAATTTTCATTAAAAGATCGACATTAGTTTAAATACTATTTAGAAAAAACAAAAATAAAATTGAAACTTCAACACCCTGCATCTTTTTAACGATTAGCACTTGCCAGCACATTTTTTATAGGTAAATCTTATTTTCGTGGAATGAGGATGGTTGAGTACACGTGAAGTAGTATAATAAAAGAAGAATTTTGTATAACGTGTATGTCGTAAAAATTTTTTTTAGCAAAGCGCTTTCGGCGAAACCACCTTTATCAGTGCCTTTCTACAAGAAACACAAAATATCAGAAATACAAAATTAAATGGTGTTAATTTACATAGTCAAAAGAACATAATGCTGAGCGACATGAAACATAAATCAATTAACTTCCACTTTTAAACAATCAAAATAAAAACAAATCATCGAAATCGAAGTAAGGTTATGAGGTTATGTCAAGTTTGGAACCGCTAACCGCAAGAATAGCTGCTACAATTTGACAACATCGTCGGGGGCTGAGATGAGAAGATCTTTGGGATTAATTATTCACATAGAGTTCAGTCTTCTGTGTAGGGGGAGGAATGCCCTGTTCAAATTCATTTGAGTGTTCAAGCAAAAGGCCTCGTTATTTTTCATTTCCTTGGAAATCTCCAAATCTTCCATAAAATCCAATCTCATGAAATTTTTCTTTCGAACATTCACGAGAATTGTAGAGTCCTTCTCCGGGTCAAATTTGCGTGGACGACTTCACGTGATCTCCAAAGGGTGACTTATTGGGATTTTTCAGATGTTCGTTGATCCTAGTTTCTAAGGTCCTGCAAGTTCGGCCAATATATGAAGTTTCACAATCCGGACACTTGAGTTTATAGACCCCACTTTTCTGCAATACACTTACCCTATCCTTCGAGTTAATAAGGGATGTGCCTAGGTTATTCGAGACCGAGTGCGAAATTTTTAGATTTGGGATCTTATCCATAAAGGCCTTGGAAATTTTCTTTGTAAGATTATTATCAATGAATGGGATTGATATGAACTTTTTTGTTATAGTTCGTTCTTGTACAACTGCCGATTGTTTCAACATTTTATTTTGGCACCTACCAATCTTCCTGTCAAAAAGAGAGGGATCATAGCCATTGTTGAGAGCTAGTTGCTTCAGTGTCTTCACTTCCAATTCGAAATTTTCACTTGATAAGGGGATCTTGAGTAGTCGGTGAATATGGGAATTGAAAGCTGCCATTTTATGTTGGTGTGGATGATTGGAAGAGTTGTGTATTAGATGGTCAGTTTGAGTGGGTTTTCTAAAAATTTTTATAGCTGAGATTGCTGTTGTTTCTTTGAATTGTGATATCTAGGAAATTCAGAGATTTATCCTTTTCTGGTTCTAGAGTGAATTTATCTGCAACCTTTTCACTTCGATCCCGAAACAGGAAACGTTGCCTCTTGTTCGCGAGCTGTTGGAAGAAACAAATTCAAGAATCAACCATAATTGACATCGCAACTATGCTAAATTTATGTTTGTCGCAAGACTTTTTCAGGTTCGATGGGAAATTCTATCAACAGACAGAAGGTCTGGCAATGGGTAGCTGCCTTTCACCCTTTCTGGCGGATCTTTTCATGCACAATTTTGAAACCAACTATATTACAAACCAAGATGAAGTGGTACATTACTTTAGATATGTTGATGATTGTTTGGTCATCATTAAAGAAGATTTGAACACTGCTGCGAATCTTCTGAATAAGCTCAACAACATCCACTCCAATATCAAATTCACTCTAGAACCAGAAAAGGATAAATCTCTGAATTTCCTAGATATCACAATTCAAAGAAACAACAGCAATCTCAGCTATAACATTTTTAGAAAACTCACTCAAACTGATCATCTAATACACAACTCTTCCAATCATCCACACCAACATAAAATGGCAGCTTTCAATTCCCATATTCACCGACTACTCAAGATCCCCTTATCAAGTGAAAATTTCGAATTGGAAGAAGACACTGAAGCAACTAGCTCTCAACAATGGCTATGATCCCTCTCTTGTTGACAGGAAGATTGGTAGGTGCCGAAATAAAATGTTGAAACAATCGGCAGTTGTACAAGAACGAACTATAACAAAAAAGTTCATATCAATCCCATTCATTGATAATAATCTTACAAAGAAAATTTCCAATGCCTTTATGGATAAGATCCCAAATCTAAAAATTTCGCACCCGGTCTCGAATAACCTAGGCACATCCCTTATTAACTCGAAGGATAGGGTGAGTGTATTGCAGAAAAGTGGGGTCTATAAACTCAAGTGTCCGGATTGTGAAACTTCATATATTGGCCGAACTTGCAGGACCTTAGAAACTAGGATCAACGAACATCTGAAAAATCCCAATAAGTCACCCTTTGGAGATCACGTGAAGTCGTTCAAACACAAGTTTGACCCGGAGAAGGACTCTACAATTCTCGTGAATGTTCAAAAGAAAAATTTCATGAGATTGGATTTTATGGAAGATTTGGAGATTTCCAAGGAAATGAAAAATAACGAGGCCTTTTGCTTGAACACTCAAATGAATTTGAACAGGGCATTCCTCCCCCTACACAGAAGACTGAACTCTATGTGAATAATTAATCCCAAAGATCTTCTCATCTCAGCCCCCGACGATGTTGTCAAATTGTAGCAGCTATTCTTGCGGTTAGCGGTTCCAAACTTGACATAACCTCATAACCTTACTTCGATTTCGATGATTTGTTTTTATTTTGATTGTTTAAAAGTGGAAGTTAATTGATTTATGTTTCATGTATCTATGGACCTGTTTGTGCAGTTCGCTCAGCATTATGTTCTTTTGACTATTTAAGTTAACACCATTTAATTTTGTATTCCTGATATTTTGTGTTTCTTGTAGAAAGGCACTGATGAAGGTGGTTTCACCGAAAGCGCTTTGCTAGAAAAATTTTTACGACATACACGTTATACAAAATTCTTCTTTTATTATAATCTTATTTTCATTTATATTATCACCATCACCTGCTGCTCTATGGCGGATAAGTTATGGGACACCCTGTATAAGTATGTTTCAAGTGAAGAATAATGATAGATTATTAGTTGCGTTTTCAAGCATTTTTTTAAAAAAAGGCAATAGGTAGGTACTTGATTTTTAAATCAGTTCCATATCATTTCAAAATTGACGACAATGATAAGAAGTCTAACAGTTTCAATTTCTAAACTTATTTGGAAGTATTATAGTAGGTACGTGGTTCAGTTCTGAGGATAGACAACCCGAAGGTGTTTATCTATATTTATATATTTCAAACAAATAGATTTTATTGAGCTAATTCCGAAGAAAAAAACAAGCAGAACCCCAATAACGTTGATAAAACACACACTTATAAATAATAATAATGATGTTTTGATGGATTTTTTATCGAAAAATATTTAATGATGTCAGGTCAAAATATGAATTTGATGGACAATAATGTGCCAAGGTGAAAAATGTGAGAGTTATTTCCGGAATGGGTACCTTTTACTTTGCTTATTGCTAATAATGAAAATACCGGAGAGATTTGAAATCAAGGCATTTTTTTTTCTTTTGTCTATGATGAATGCAAAATAAACCAACAATTATAGTGAACTGTGATTATTTTCAACAAATAGAAAAATAGGAAACAAGGAAACATAATATTTTATGTGATTATAATTATGTTGTTTTGTCTTACCTGCTTGATTCATTTTATATCTTTTTTGTCTGGATCTATGCTTAAATAATAATATGTAAAATTCAGACTAAACTAAATACGTAAACAGACACTCCAAATGACAATTGACAGCTTTGACGTCTGATGTATGTGGGTCTGCTCAACGTGTTCCAGGATCACTTTTGGGTTTCAAATACGATGTTAATCGGTGCTTGAGCTTGAAGCACTAGCTGGAAAGCGGCTCAGATTGCAAAGAGCAAATCATCCATTTTCTAGAAAACATGCAATTATATTGCATAACAAACATAATAGTCATTGATACAGCGTACGAAAAAAACTTGATCACCATCAAGCTGTAACCGTGACGAGTCTGACAACTTCTCTACGTAGAAAAACTTTGGGTGATATTTATAAAAAAAAACACCGTTACGTATAAATATTACCCCATAGTCGACTGAAGTTCACAAGTATCCAAATGAATAAATTATAGTGTAACGCTTTCAGCAAAATCAAATAATATCTGATTGAAACGTTCGTTAGTCAAAATTAATTTGAGTATATTATTGATTATTGATGAAAAATTACCAAACGATCTGATTCGCCAATTTCACGTGAATTAATCAATAATCGAAAGAACTGGCCTTTTTATGATCCAGCGGCGTTCAGTGTTCTCAGGAACCAACAAGGCTGCGTGTTTTGTCAGGGTGATGTGATCAAAGGCACGATGGCGGTCCTTTGCCAGCGACACCAGAAGGATTCACCTGGGTCTTCGCTATCGAAGATTCGGCTAGTAGATCGACGGAGTTATTTCCATTGAAGACAGCTACCGCCCAGGCATGTGCTACTTGTCTTCTGGATGAAGTTATCCTGCGCTATGGAGTACCACGCCGAGTAGTGAGCGACAACGGCACTCAATTTGTCAGCTCTTTTATGCAACATGTAGCCGAATGTCTGGGATATCATCAAAGTTTGATACCAGTCTACCATCCAGCTGCGAATCCCGTCGAACGGACGAACTTGGACCTCAAGACACAGCTAGCCATATTGACTGTAGAAGATCATACGGTTTTGTCATCCAAGCTGCCGGCCATACGTTTTGCGATCAATACCGCTCGCTGTAGTTCCACCGGCTACACTCCGGCTTATTTAACTTTCGGTTGCGAGTTGCGTTGTCCCGATGATGCCAATCGTGATTCTAGTGCTGTCGTACAAAACGCGAATTTCGTGCCGCAAATAACCCCTTACCTATCCAATATCAGTGACACTTTAAGAAAAGCACGCGAGTTACACGAACAATCACAAGATCGTCGAAACAAATACCATGATGAGAAGTGTCGCGATGTGACTTTTACGGTTGGTGACAAGGTACTAGTCGACACGCATGTACTAAGCAACGCCAGCAAAACTTTTACTTCAAAGTTCGAACCGCGACGCGACGGTCCCTACGTGATAATGAGAGCTGTCACCCCGACTACGTACGAGGTCGCTTTACCTAGTTCGCCAGAGACTGTGGTTGGTGAATATCATGTTTTAGCACTCTACCCATACCGCGCCTCTGAAAATGAGAAGCTACCTTTGCCAACAAGACTAATAAGAAAACGCGGTCGCCCCCGTAAGAAGACTGCTTCCCACTAACCATATTTTGTTGTGCCCCACACTCGAGACGATAGTGTGGTTCACAGGGGGAGATTGTAACAACCCCGCAATCTGCAACGCTGTCGGACGGGCGATACCCACATGTTGGCAACGTTGGTCGGCCAATAATCATGTCATGTATCAAGTATGTCATAATTGTCAAGAACAAGGCGACATTAGGCCTTGTTGAATTATGATAACCTATCTTTTGAACAGAGTTCCAGAGAGTTTTTTGTCTTGTTTTGTCGATTGAATTGTCCGAAAATATACCCGCTCCAGCATATCCAAACCGCAGTTATTTATTTTCCCCGTGCAACACGCCCCTCTATCAATTCTGTTACAATATTATTTTATTTACATATATAACGTGTCCCAAAAAGCTGTATACTTATTGTGAACTTTTTTATTATCAAATTTACGAAAAAAAGTTATTCTCTATAAATGCTCTGCATAGACCTCGAATGCAATCATTAGATGACACATTTTATCAGTCATAAACGAGGTTTATCGAAGAACATGATTTTCGCTTTTAAGTAAAGTACCTTTATTTATGAGAATATTGTAATAAAGAAGAGATGACTGGAATTGAGAACTTCGTTTAAATATCCAATTACACCTATCTACGATGAAAGTCAGGTTTTGTTTATATTGGTGATTTTCTAAAATGAAAATTTAAAAAAAAAATCATAAATGTAATAAGGATAACATTTTCGCATAAAATTAATAATGAAAAAGTCTTCCATACAAATCAGACTGGAAAAATTGTGAAAAATAACAAAACCTGAGGTTGATCGTACGTCTGTTCATGGCTTTCCTGCGGTCACGTTACAGTATTTGACGTTTGACAGTATGTCGTAAATTGATCGCTTCACATGTAACCTTTGTCAAATTGATCCGAAAGGCCCTCGTCCAGACGAACGTGATTTTTTTCTCAATGTTTAAGAGAGAGACGGAAAAGTATGACATAACCGCAGTGTAATTGTATATTTGAACGTACTTCTCAATTGTTATCAACTTGTCTCCAAAACAATTTTCGAGTTTGTCATAAATAAAGGTACATTACTCTTGAGCGAAAATCATGTTTTTCGAGAATATACGAGTATATGACTGGTGAAATCCATCATCTGATAAGAGCATGCAGAGCTTTTTATAAAGAATAAGTTTTTTTTTGTAAAATTGATAATAAAAAAGTTTATCATATGTATATGTATAACTTTTTGGGGCACGCTGTAGGTTCAGTATAAAAAAGTACAGTACAGTTATAATATAATACAAAAAATATTTAACAAATCAAGTTGAAAACATTTCCTGGAACACGGCATTTCTGCGATTAACACAATTTTGACTTGAAGGCGTATTCATTGACGATTGAATATCACAACTTGAATCCTTTTCAGTACTATCTATGGATACTTCTGCGTCATCCTTTTCCTTTATGCATATATTATGAAATACACAGCAAGACATTATTATTTTCTTTCATGTCATGATGTCAAGGTCGTTGGCATGATGTAATCTCCTAAATCGCCCCTTCAAAAGACCAAAGGCATGTTCTATAACCATCCTTGTTGATGACAACCTGTAGTGGAACAGCCTTTCATTCTCTGTTAAATGTCCATTGTCTCTGTATGGTGGAACCAACCAATCTAATGCTGGGTACGCAGAATCCCCAATTAGAAAGTAAGTGCCAAAGTAATCTGGATTTTGGCCTCTATTAAACAGTCCGGATCTTCTCAAAACACGCGCATCTTGCAATGAGCCAGGGACCCTATGTTGTTCCAGTTCACTCGACTTCATATCGCATACGATTTTTGCATTTTATCGAATGATATGCCAAAATTGGTATGTTCGAATACCACCAGTGATAATTATCGACCATAAAACCACAATCTGGCGTGCGGTTTCTATTATCGATCGTGCGATAGTGATAGTGCATGAACCATTGCCAAAAATGACAATTTTGGTGATATTGCAACGGTGACTATTGCAGAATAGTAGACAATGCTGCTGATGCTATAGCAGAGCAGTGAAGGCACTTCTACCCTCATATCGATGCGTTTCAACTTGAAGATAGACAATGAACCAGAATTTTTCCCATAACAAAAGAGTTATGCCTGGTTTATACAACATATTCATTAGCATAAGCATAACTTCAGTCATAAGCACAGTGATAAATATAGGCGTAACTTTAAGGTGGTTTATACAACTTCATAAGCATAAGCGTTAAAAATTTGCTTGTCATTCAAAACTCATACATAACATCAAATTAAAACTGACATCAGGAAATATTGAAATATTCACAAAAATGCACAAAACAGTCAACAGTTCAGAAACCAAAACCGAGCATGAACAACGTTCGAGAAAAGAAAGGCGCCAAAGAAAATCATTATAATACGTTTATAAAGACAGCACTATTTTTGACTCCCACCGTACACTGCTATTGTTATTGCATAACTTTAGACATAAAGATGAAAATTATCAACTTCCTTATCCTTATGCTTATCGTCATGTTTGTGAAAGGTTGTATAAACACGTTAATGAGAAACCATACGTTCAACTTTTGTGCTTATGCTTATGAATTTGTTTTATGAACCAGGCATTAGTTCATGAAGTGTGACTAGTTTCGCCCTATATAAAAGAAGGAAGTAGAGAGTCAGCTATTAATATTGAGACAGAAGGGAACTTTGACTTGGGGAAAACCGACCACTACATAACACCGGCCGGTCTTGTATCAACGTTGTTTTCTTTTGCTCCTCGGAAACATACCCCCGTGCATACCCCGAACGTTTCTTCTTCTCTTTATTCATAATTGATAATAGATTGTCATAAAAATTAACAAAGTTTGAGGTCTGTCTGTATAAATTATACACTAGCCATAAGATATCGAAATAAAAAAACAAAAACAGATAACAAAAATCAACTGACTGTCAAAATCCCTTTCAGCTATTGGTTAAATTCATGACTCAAGCTACGACATCGCTCATAACATTCGTAACCGTCAAAGTACATATCGATCTATTTCAGGCATAGAGTAGCGAACGAGGAGAGTATCGAAAGCAAAATTTTTTCGTGATAGAGGCATTACGTTCGAGATTTATCGCACGAACTCAAACATACGCGTCCAGGTTCTCCAGAACTAATATCTGTAAACAGCTTTGAATGATCACAGACTGCTTGAATGATCAAACTACGGTATCCTTTTCTGTTTACATAACTATCTTCATCTTCAGATGGTCTGTTGATCTTCACGTGTGATCCATCAATAGCTCCAATAATATTATTTATTTGATGTTTTTCCTTAAAATTATCAGAAATATATTTTTTTAATTCTTCATTCGGCCATACCATATACTCTTGTTTCAAGCTCAGGTGAAAAATCTAAAGCTCAAATGAGTACACGATGAGCAGAACCTATGTTCACTTCGAAACGATCGCATGTTTGTCTAAAAGTTTCAGTATTTCCTGAATACCAAACTGATAATAAAATCGATTTCTCACTGCTAATCGGTGATTCACCACATTCATGCCTGGCTTTATGTTTATGATTTTCAAATCGGCCTAAAAACAACAACCATTTATACTGATCACATTAACTCACCAATCAACATATACAAAGTTAGTTTGTTCATCCGAAAATGAATTTTAAATTTTGTATCATCATAGGATCTGACGATCGTTTCTACAAATCCTTCAACTTTTTGTATCTTCCGTCTTTGTTCATCATCTGATGATGAAGATTCAGAAGAAGTTTCTGCAGTTTGGAGGGAACCATCAAGTAGACAAATAAAAGCAGTAAGAAAAAACAACAATACATTTTTGATAAAATCTATTTTAAATCATCAAACTTCCATTTGAAACATTCTTTTCCCAAACATCAAATCAAAAGTTAAAGGCGGTGTCCATTTTTCTAACCCAAATTAATAGAAGCTATATTTTCAGGGTTTGTGAAAAAGCCCTAACCAACTTTTTTGATGGTTTTTAAATAGGCGCTAGATAACATGGCGTTCAATGGTCTGAGATATTAGGTAGGAATCTCAATATATATTAAAAAAAATTATAGAATACATTTTTTAGAATGAAAAAGCGTTTTCTTCGATTCCTGTAAAAAAGAACTTTTGTGGGTTAGGGCTTTTGCCTCTGAGCAGTCGATATGGTTTGAAGTATGATGCGTTTCTGTCTTAAGTTTTGTCATCCACCGGTGAAAGTTGTCTTACATGAATAGGCGGATTTTGGCGTTAACCAGGTTACGAACTTCTTAACTTTCCTTATTAAGTAGTTACTTTATACCATAAATGTTATTCGTAGTAGCCAGAACACTTTGGCGTTTGATCCCGAGCTGGTATCGATATAGTAACCAGTCACTTACCAAACCTGTAAGCACAAATGGTTAACGCCAAAATCCACCTAGGTACCTACCTAGAGCAGAATTAGTCAAGGAATTCATTGAAAATTGATGAATGAAAAAAATCAATTTCAAAAATTGACTTGAATGTTGAACCTACTTGTTGACACCACCGATGTGTATACAGGGTGTCCCATGACCTATCCCCCGTAGAGAAGCGGGTGATAATTTAAATGAAAATAAGAAGATTTGTATCATAAATGTGGTGGCACATGCTAGCCGTTGAAAAAATACAGGATGTTGAAGTTTTGATTTCATTTTTGTTTTTTATAAATAGTATTTGGACTAATGTCGATCTTTTGATGAAAGTGTACGTTTGAGGGTCTTTTGTCATGCAAAATTTGAATTTGATCTTAGTATGGCTCTAACTGGCAGAGGGCGGTATCTACACTCATTTTTATTATTATTAACAGCCGTAATGTTTTTGGACGTACATGTATTATATTTCTAAATAGAAAAACAGATTTCCTGGACATTTTTACGCAAAAAAACTATACTTGTTGAAAGTCGCTACGTGCAATCATTCTCAAGATATTCAGCTTTGAAATAATAAATACATGCGACTTTGGAAATATAGCGAAGGCAACCTGCTAGAAGTTATAAAATATTTCGTATGATTACTACATATTTCCAGCGAAAAGTTAAAATTCAACTAGTATGTGATGTATGTGAACAACAACTTCCATTCAAATATTAGTTATTAGAAAAAAAACAAAAAAAAAGAGAAAATACAGACTTCAACACCCTGTAGCTCTGTTACGGAGCATTCCCAGACATATGTTTATAGGAAGTTTTCTTCATAATATAGGTGCGTCCAAAAAAAATTACGGCCGTTGATAATGATTAAAATAAGTGTTAGTGATAATATAGCACCATCCGCCATTTAGAGCCATGATAAGATCAAATTCGAATTTCGCATGGCAAAAAACCCCCATTCATCAATTTTCATTAAAAGATCGACATTAGTTTAAATACTATTTAGAAAAAACAAAAATAAAATTGAAACTTCAACACCCTGCATCTTTTTAACGATTAGCACTTGCCAGCACATTTTTTATAGGTAAATCTTATTTTCGTGGAATGAGGATGGTTGAGTACACGTGAAGTAGTATAATAAAAGAAGAATTTTGTATAACGTGTATGTCGTAAAAATTTTTTTTAGCAAAGCGCTTTCGGCGAAACCACCTTTATCAGTGCCTTTCTACAAGAAACACAAAATATCAGAAATACAAAATTAAATGGTGTTAATTTACATAGTCAAAAGAACATAATGCTGAGCGACATGAAACATAAATCAATTAACTTCCACTTTTAAACAATCAAAATAAAAACAAATCATCGAAATCGAAGTAAGGTTATGAGGTTATGTCAAGTTTGGAACCGCTAACCGCAAGAATAGCTGCTACAATTTGACAACATCGTCGGGGGCTGAGATGAGAAGATCTTTGGGATTAATTATTCACATAGAGTTCAGTCTTCTGTGTAGGGGGAGGAATGCCCTGTTCAAATTCATTTGAGTGTTCAAGCAAAAGGCCTCGTTATTTTTCATTTCCTTGGAAATCTCCAAATCTTCCATAAAATCCAATCTCATGAAATTTTTCTTTCGAACATTCACGAGAATTGTAGAGTCCTTCTCCGGGTCAAATTTGCGTGGACGACTTCACGTGATCTCCAAAGGGTGACTTATTGGGATTTTTCAGATGTTCGTTGATCCTAGTTTCTAAGGTCCTGCAAGTTCGGCCAATATATGAAGTTTCACAATCCGGACACTTGAGTTTATAGACCCCACTTTTCTGCAATACACTTACCCTATCCTTCGAGTTAATAAGGGATGTGCCTAGGTTATTCGAGACCGAGTGCGAAATTTTTAGATTTGGGATCTTATCCATAAAGGCCTTGGAAATTTTCTTTGTAAGATTATTATCAATGAATGGGATTGATATGAACTTTTTTGTTATAGTTCGTTCTTGTACAACTGCCGATTGTTTCAACATTTTATTTTGGCACCTACCAATCTTCCTGTCAAAAAGAGAGGGATCATAGCCATTGTTGAGAGCTAGTTGCTTCAGTGTCTTCACTTCCAATTCGAAATTTTCACTTGATAAGGGGATCTTGAGTAGTCGGTGAATATGGGAATTGAAAGCTGCCATTTTATGTTGGTGTGGATGATTGGAAGAGTTGTGTATTAGATGGTCAGTTTGAGTGGGTTTTCTAAAAATTTTTATAGCTGAGATTGCTGTTGTTTCTTTGAATTGTGATATCTAGGAAATTCAGAGATTTATCCTTTTCTGGTTCTAGAGTGAATTTATCTGCAACCTTTTCACTTCGATCCCGAAACAGGAAACGTTGCCTCTTGTTCGCGAGCTGTTGGAAGAAACAAATTCAAGAATCAACCATAATTGACATCGCAACTATGCTAAATTTATGTTTGTCGCAAGACTTTTTCAGGTTCGATGGGAAATTCTATCAACAGACAGAAGGTCTGGCAATGGGTAGCTGCCTTTCACCCTTTCTGGCGGATCTTTTCATGCACAATTTTGAAACCAACTATATTACAAACCAAGATGAAGTGGTACATTACTTTAGATATGTTGATGATTGTTTGGTCATCATTAAAGAAGATTTGAACACTGCTGCGAATCTTCTGAATAAGCTCAACAACATCCACTCCAATATCAAATTCACTCTAGAACCAGAAAAGGATAAATCTCTGAATTTCCTAGATATCACAATTCAAAGAAACAACAGCAATCTCAGCTATAACATTTTTAGAAAACTCACTCAAACTGATCATCTAATACACAACTCTTCCAATCATCCACACCAACATAAAATGGCAGCTTTCAATTCCCATATTCACCGACTACTCAAGATCCCCTTATCAAGTGAAAATTTCGAATTGGAAGAAGACACTGAAGCAACTAGCTCTCAACAATGGCTATGATCCCTCTCTTGTTGACAGGAAGATTGGTAGGTGCCGAAATAAAATGTTGAAACAATCGGCAGTTGTACAAGAACGAACTATAACAAAAAAGTTCATATCAATCCCATTCATTGATAATAATCTTACAAAGAAAATTTCCAATGCCTTTATGGATAAGATCCCAAATCTAAAAATTTCGCACCCGGTCTCGAATAACCTAGGCACATCCCTTATTAACTCGAAGGATAGGGTGAGTGTATTGCAGAAAAGTGGGGTCTATAAACTCAAGTGTCCGGATTGTGAAACTTCATATATTGGCCGAACTTGCAGGACCTTAGAAACTAGGATCAACGAACATCTGAAAAATCCCAATAAGTCACCCTTTGGAGATCACGTGAAGTCGTTCAAACACAAGTTTGACCCGGAGAAGGACTCTACAATTCTCGTGAATGTTCAAAAGAAAAATTTCATGAGATTGGATTTTATGGAAGATTTGGAGATTTCCAAGGAAATGAAAAATAACGAGGCCTTTTGCTTGAACACTCAAATGAATTTGAACAGGGCATTCCTCCCCCTACACAGAAGACTGAACTCTATGTGAATAATTAATCCCAAAGATCTTCTCATCTCAGCCCCCGACGATGTTGTCAAATTGTAGCAGCTATTCTTGCGGTTAGCGGTTCCAAACTTGACATAACCTCATAACCTTACTTCGATTTCGATGATTTGTTTTTATTTTGATTGTTTAAAAGTGGAAGTTAATTGATTTATGTTTCATGTATCTATGGACCTGTTTGTGCAGTTCGCTCAGCATTATGTTCTTTTGACTATTTAAGTTAACACCATTTAATTTTGTATTCCTGATATTTTGTGTTTCTTGTAGAAAGGCACTGATGAAGGTGGTTTCACCGAAAGCGCTTTGCTAGAAAAATTTTTACGACATACACGTTATACAAAATTCTTCTTTTATTATAATCTTATTTTCATTTATATTATCACCATCACCTGCTGCTCTATGGCGGATAAGTTATGGGACACCCTGTATAAGTATGTTTCAAGTGAAGAATAATGATAGATTATTAGTTGCGTTTTCAAGCATTTTTTTAAAAAAAGGCAATAGGTAGGTACTTGATTTTTAAATCAGTTCCATATCATTTCAAAATTGACGACAATGATAAGAAGTCTAACAGTTTCAATTTCTAAACTTATTTGGAAGTATTATAGTAGGTACGTGG
Source organism: Orchestes rusci (assembly GCA_958502075.1). Lineage (NCBI taxonomy): Eukaryota > Metazoa > Arthropoda > Insecta > Coleoptera > Curculionidae > Orchestes > Orchestes rusci. The sequence continues at coordinate 15,786,528 of OY293313.1, read as the reverse complement.
TTCAGTTCTGAGGATAGACAACCCGAAGGTGTTTATCTATATTTATATATTTCAAACAAATAGATTTTATTGAGCTAATTCCGAAGAAAAAAACAAGCAGAACCCCAATAACGTTGATAAAACACACACTTATAAATAATAATAATGATGTTTTGATGGATTTTTTATCGAAAAATATTTAATGATGTCAGGTCAAAATATGAATTTGATGGACAATAATGTGCCAAGGTGAAAAATGTGAGAGTTATTTCCGGAATGGGTACCTTTTACTTTGCTTATTGCTAATAATGAAAATACCGGAGAGATTTGAAATCAAGGCATTTTTTTTTCTTTTGTCTATGATGAATGCAAAATAAACCAACAATTATAGTGAACTGTGATTATTTTCAACAAATAGAAAAATAGGAAACAAGGAAACATAATATTTTATGTGATTATAATTATGTTGTTTTGTCTTACCTGCTTGATTCATTTTATATCTTTTTTGTCTGGATCTATGCTTAAATAATAATATGTAAAATTCAGACTAAACTAAATACGTAAACAGACACTCCAAATGACAATTGACAGCTTTGACGTCTGATGTATGTGGGTCTGCTCAACGTGTTCCAGGATCACTTTTGGGTTTCAAATACGATGTTAATCGGTGCTTGAGCTTGAAGCACTAGCTGGAAAGCGGCTCAGATTGCAAAGAGCAAATCATCCATTTTCTAGAAAACATGCAATTATATTGCATAACAAACATAATAGTCATTGATACAGCGTACGAAAAAAACTTGATCACCATCAAGCTGTAACCGTGACGAGTCTGACAACTTCTCTACGTAGAAAAACTTTGGGTGATATTTATAAAAAAAAACACCGTTACGTATAAATATTACCCCATAGTCGACTGAAGTTCACAAGTATCCAAATGAATAAATTATAGTGTAACGCTTTCAGCAAAATCAAATAATATCTGATTGAAACGTTCGTTAGTCAAAATTAATTTGAGTATATTATTGATTATTGATGAAAAATTACCAAACGATCTGATTCGCCAATTTCACGTGAATTAATCAATAATCGAAAGAACTGGCCTTTTTATGATCCAGCGGCGTTCAGTGTTCTCAGGAACCAACAAGGCTGCGTGTTTTGTCAGGGTGATGTGATCAAAGGCACGATGGCGGTCCTTTGCCAGCGACACCAGAAGGATTCACCTGGGTCTTCGCTATCGAAGATTCGGCTAGTAGATCGACGGAGTTATTTCCATTGAAGACAGCTACCGCCCAGGCATGTGCTACTTGTCTTCTGGATGAAGTTATCCTGCGCTATGGAGTACCACGCCGAGTAGTGAGCGACAACGGCACTCAATTTGTCAGCTCTTTTATGCAACATGTAGCCGAATGTCTGGGATATCATCAAAGTTTGATACCAGTCTACCATCCAGCTGCGAATCCCGTCGAACGGACGAACTTGGACCTCAAGACACAGCTAGCCATATTGACTGTAGAAGATCATACGGTTTTGTCATCCAAGCTGCCGGCCATACGTTTTGCGATCAATACCGCTCGCTGTAGTTCCACCGGCTACACTCCGGCTTATTTAACTTTCGGTTGCGAGTTGCGTTGTCCCGATGATGCCAATCGTGATTCTAGTGCTGTCGTACAAAACGCGAATTTCGTGCCGCAAATAACCCCTTACCTATCCAATATCAGTGACACTTTAAGAAAAGCACGCGAGTTACACGAACAATCACAAGATCGTCGAAACAAATACCATGATGAGAAGTGTCGCGATGTGACTTTTACGGTTGGTGACAAGGTACTAGTCGACACGCATGTACTAAGCAACGCCAGCAAAACTTTTACTTCAAAGTTCGAACCGCGACGCGACGGTCCCTACGTGATAATGAGAGCTGTCACCCCGACTACGTACGAGGTCGCTTTACCTAGTTCGCCAGAGACTGTGGTTGGTGAATATCATGTTTTAGCACTCTACCCATACCGCGCCTCTGAAAATGAGAAGCTACCTTTGCCAACAAGACTAATAAGAAAACGCGGTCGCCCCCGTAAGAAGACTGCTTCCCACTAACCATATTTTGTTGTGCCCCACACTCGAGACGATAGTGTGGTTCACAGGGGGAGATTGTAACAACCCCGCAATCTGCAACGCTGTCGGACGGGCGATACCCACATGTTGGCAACGTTGGTCGGCCAATAATCATGTCATGTATCAAGTATGTCATAATTGTCAAGAACAAGGCGACATTAGGCCTTGTTGAATTATGATAACCTATCTTTTGAACAGAGTTCCAGAGAGTTTTTTGTCTTGTTTTGTCGAATTGAATTGTCCGAAAATATACCCGCTCCAGCATATCCAAACCGCAGTTATTTATTTTCCCCGTGCAACACGCCCCTCTATCAATTCTGTTACAATATTATTTTATTTACATATATAACGTGTCCCAAAAAGCTGTATACTTATTGTGAACTTTTTTATTATCAAATTTACGAAAAAAAGTTATTCTCTATAAATGCTCTGCATAGACCTCGAATGCAATCATTAGATGACACATTTTATCAGTCATAAACGAGGTTTATCGAAGAACATGATTTTCGCTTTTAAGTAAAGTACCTTTATTTATGAGAATATTGTAATAAAGAAGAGATGACTGGAATTGAGAACTTCGTTTAAATATCCAATTACACCTATCTACGATGAAAGTCAGGTTTTGTTTATATTGGTGATTTTCTAAAATGAAAATTTAAAAAAAAAATCATAAATGTAATAAGGATAACATTTTCGCATAAAATTAATAATGAAAAAGTCTTCCATACAAATCAGACTGGAAAAATTGTGAAAAATAACAAAACCTGAGGTTGATCGTACGTCTGTTCATGGCTTTCCTGCGGTCACGTTACAGTATTTGACGTTTGACAGTATGTCGTAAATTGATCGCTTCACATGTAACCTTTGTCAAATTGATCCGAAAGGCCCTCGTCCAGACGAACGTGATTTTTTTCTCAATGTTTAAGAGAGAGACGGAAAAGTATGACATAACCGCAGTGTAATTGTATATTTGAACGTACTTCTCAATTGTTATCAACTTGTCTCCAAAACAATTTTCGAGTTTGTCATAAATAAAGGTACATTACTCTTGAGCGAAAATCATGTTTTTCGAGAATATACGAGTATATGACTGGTGAAATCCATCATCTGATAAGAGCATGCAGAGCTTTTTATAAAGAATAAGTTTTTTTTTGTAAAATTGATAATAAAAACGTTTATCATATGTATATGTATAACTTTTTGGGGCACGCTGTAGGTTCAGTATAAAAAAGTACAGTACAGTTATAATATAATACAAAAAATATTTAACAAATCAAGTTGAAAACATTTCCTGGAACACGGCATTTCTGCGATTAACACAATTTTGACTTGAAGGCGTATTCATTGACGATTGAATATCACAACTTGAATCCTTTTCAGTACTATCTATGGATACTTCTGCGTCATCCTTTTCCTTTATGCATATATTATGAAATACACAGCAAGACATTATTATTTTCTTTCATGTCATGATGTCAAGGTCGTTGGCATGATGTAATCTCCTAAATCGCCCCTTCAAAAGACCAAAGGCATGTTCTATAACCATCCTTGTTGATGACAACCTGTAGTGGAACAGCCTTTCATTCTCTGTTAAATGTCCATTGTCTCTGTATGGTGGAACCAACCAATCTAATGCTGGGTACGCAGAATCCCCAATTAGAAAGTAAGTGCCAAAGTAATCTGGATTTTGGCCTCTATTAAACAGTCCGGATCTTCTCAAAACACGCGCATCTTGCAATGAGCCAGGGACCCTATGTTGTTCCAGTTCACTCGACTTCATATCGCATACGATTTTTGCATTTTATCGAATGATATGCCAAAATTGGTATGTTCGAATACCACCAGTGATAATTATCGACCATAAAACCACAATCTGGCGTGCGGTTTCTATTATCGATCGTGCGATAGTGATAGTGCATGAACCATTGCCAAAAATGACAATTTTGGTGATATTGCAACGGTGACTATTGCAGAATAGTAGACAATGCTGCTGATGCTATAGCAGAGCAGTGAAGGCACTTCTACCCTCATATCGATGCGTTTCAACTTGAAGATAGACAATGAACCAGAATTTTTCCCATAACAAAAGAGTTATGCCTGGTTTATACAACATATTCATTAGCATAAGCATAACTTCAGTCATAAGCACAGTGATAAATATAGGCGTAACTTTAAGGTGGTTTATACAACTTCATAAGCATAAGCGTTAAAAATTTGCTTGTCATTCAAAACTCATACATAACATCAAATTAAAACTGACATCAGGAAATATTGAAATATTCACAAAAATGCACAAAACAGTCAACAGTTCAGAAACCAAAACCGAGCATGAACAACGTTCGAGAAAAGAAAGGCGCCAAAGAAAATCATTATAATACGTTTATAAAGACAGCACTATTTTTGACTCCCACCGTACACTGCTATTGTTATTGCATAACTTTAGACATAAAGATGAAAATTATCAACTTCCTTATCCTTATGCTTATCGTCATGTTTGTGAAAGGTTGTATAAACACGTTAATGAGAAACCATACGTTCAACTTTTGTGCTTATGCTTATGAATTTGTTTTATGAACCAGGCATTAGTTCATGAAGTGTGACTAGTTTCGCCCTATATAAAAGAAGGAAGTAGAGAGTCAGCTATTAATATTGAGACAGAAGGGAACTTTGACTTGGGGAAAACCGACCACTACATAACACCGGCCGGTCTTGTATCAACGTTGTTTTCTTTTGCTCCTCGGAAACATACCCCCGTGCATACCCCGAACGTTTCTTCTTCTCTTTATTCATAATTGATAATAGATTGTCATAAAAATTAACAAAGTTTGAGGTCTGTCTGTATAAATTATACACTAGCCATAAGATATCGAAATAAAAAAACAAAAACAGATAACAAAAATCAACTGACTGTCAAAATCCCTTTCAGCTATTGGTTAAATTCATGACTCAAGCTACGACATCGCTCATAACATTCGAAACCGTCAAAGTACATATCGATCTATTTCAGGCATAGAGTAGCGAACGAGGAGAGTATCGAAAGCAAAATTTTTTCGTGATAGAGGCATTACGTTCGAGATTTATCGCACGAACTCAAACATACGCGTCCAGGTTCTCCAGAACTAATATCTGTAAACAGCTTTGAATGATCACAGACTGCTTGAATGATCAAACTACGGTATCCTTTTCTGTTTACATAACTATCTTCATCTTCAGATGGTCTGTTGATCTTCACGTGTGATCCATCAATAGCTCCAATAATATTATTTATTTGATGTTTTTCCTTAAAATTATCAGAAATATATTTTTTTAATTCTTCATTCGGCCATACAATATACTCTTGTTTCAAGCTCAGGTGAAAAATCTAAAGCTCAAATGAGTACACGATGAGCAGAACCTATGTTCACTTCGAAACGATCGCATGTTTGTCTAAAAGTTTCAGTATTTCCTGAATACCAAACTGATAATAAAATCGATTTCTCACTGCTAATCGGTGATTCACCACATTCATGCCTGGCTTTATGTTTATGATTTTCAAATCGGCCTAAAAACAACAACCATTTATACTGATCACATTAACTCACCAATCAACATATACAAAGTTAGTTTGTTCATCCGAAAATGAATTTTAAATTTTGTATCATCATAGGATCTGACGATCGTTTCTACAAATCCTTCAACTTTTTGTATCTTCCGTCTTTGTTCATCATCTGATGATGAAGATTCAGAAGAAGTTTCTGCAGTTTGGAGGGAACCATCAAGTAGACAAATAAAAGCAGTAAGAAAAAACAACAATACATTTTTGATAAAATCTATTTTAAATCATCAAACTTCCATTTGAAACATTCTTTTCCCAAACATCAAATCAAAAGTTAAAGGCGGTGTCCATTTTTCTAACCCAAATTAATAGAAGCTATATTTTCAGGGTTTGTGAAAAAGCCCTAACCAACTTTTTTGATGGTTTTTAAATAGGCGCTAGATAACATGGCGTTCAATGGTCTGAGATATTAGGTAGGAATCTCAATATATATTAAAAAAAATTATAGAATACATTTTTTAGAATGAAAAAGCGTTTTCTTCGATTCCTGTAAAAAAGAACTTTTGTGGGTTAGGGCTTTTGCCTCTGAGCAGTCGATATGGTTTGAAGTATGATGCGTTTCTGTCTTAAGTTTTGTCATCCACCGGTGAAAGTTGTCTTACATGAATAGGCGGATTTTGGCGTTAACCAGGTTACGAACTTCTTAACTTTCTTTATTAAGTAGTTACTTTATACCATAAATGTTATTCGTAGTAGCCAGAACACTTTGGCGTTTGATCCCGAGCTGGTATCGATATAGTAACCAGTCACTTACCAAACCTGTAAGCACAAATGGTTAACGCCAAAATCCACCTAGGTACCTACCTAGAGCAGAATTAGTCAAGGAATTCATTGAAAATTGATGAATGAAAAAAATCAATTTCAAAAATTGACTTGAATGTTGAACCTACTTGTTGACACCACCGATGTGTATACAGGGTGTCCCATGACCTATCCCCCGTAGAGAAGCGGGTGATAATTTAAATGAAAATAAGAAGATTTGTATCATAAATGTGGTGGCACATGCTAGCCGTTGAAAAAATACAGGATGTTGAAGTTTTGATTTCATTTTTGTTTTTTATAAATAGTATTTGGACTAATGTCGATCTTTTGATGAAAGTGTACGTTTGAGGGTCTTTTGTCATGCAAAATTTGAATTTGATCTTAGTATGGCTCTAACTGGCAGAGGGCGGTATCTACACTCATTTTTATTATTATTAACAGCCGTAATGTTTTTGGACGTACATGTATTATATTTCTAAATAGAAAAACAGATTTCCTGGACATTTTTACGCAAAAAAACTATACTTGTTGAAAGTCGCTACGTGCAATCATTCTCAAGATATTCAGCTTTGAAATAATAAATACATGCGACTTTGGAAATATAGCGAAGGCAACCTGCTAGAAGTTATAAAATATTTCGTATGATTACTACATATTTCCAGCGAAAAGTTAAAATTCAACTAGTATGTGATGTATGTGAACAACAACTTCCATTCAAATATTAGTTATTAGAAAAAAAACAAAAAAAAAGAGAAAATACAGACTTCAACACCCTGTAGCTCTGTTACGGAGCATTCCCAGACATATGTTTATAGGAAGTTTTCTTCATAATATAGGTGCGTCCAAAAAAAATTACGGCCGTTGATAATGATTAAAATAAGTGTTAGTGATAATATAGCACCATCCGCCATTTAGAGCCATGATAAGATCAAATTCGAATTTCGCATGGCAAAAAACCCCCATTCATCAATTTTCATTAAAAGATCGACATTAGTTTAAATACTATTTAGAAAAAACAAAAATAAAATTGAAACTTCAACACCCTGCATCTTTTTAACGATTAGCACTTGCCAGCACATTTTTTATAGGTAAATCTTATTTTCGTGGAATGAGGATGGTTGAGTACACGTGAAGTAGTATAATAAAAGAAGAATTTTGTATAACGTGTATGTCGTAAAAATTTTTTTTAGCAAAGCGCTTTCGGCGAAACCACCTTTATCAGTGCCTTTCTACAAGAAACACAAAATATCAGAAATACAAAATTAAATGGTGTTAATTTACATAGTCAAAAGAACATAATGCTGAGCGACATGAAACATAAATCAATTAACTTCCACTTTTAAACAATCAAAATAAAAACAAATCATCGAAATCGAAGTAAGGTTATGAGGTTATGTCAAGTTTGGAACCGCTAACCGCAAGAATAGCTGCTACAATTTGACAACATCGTCGGGGGCTGAGATGAGAAGATCTTTGGGATTAATTATTCACATAGAGTTCAGTCTTCTGTGTAGGGGGAGGAATGCCCTGTTCAAATTCATTTGAGTGTTCAAGCAAAAGGCCTCGTTATTTTTCATTTCCTTGGAAATCTCCAAATCTTCCATAAAATCCAATCTCATGAAATTTTTCTTTCGAACATTCACGAGAATTGTAGAGTCCTTCTCCGGGTCAAATTTGCGTGGACGACTTCACGTGATCTCCAAAGGGTGACTTATTGGGATTTTTCAGATGTTCGTTGATCCTAGTTTCTAAGGTCCTGCAAGTTCGGCCAATATATGAAGTTTCACAATCCGGACACTTGAGTTTATAGACCCCACTTTTCTGCAATACACTTACCCTATCCTTCGAGTTAATAAGGGATGTGCCTAGGTTATTCGAGACCGAGTGCGAAATTTTTAGATTTGGGATCTTATCCATAAAGGCCTTGGAAATTTTCTTTGTAAGATTATTATCAATGAATGGGATTGATATGAACTTTTTTGTTATAGTTCGTTCTTGTACAACTGCCGATTGTTTCAACATTTTATTTTGGCACCTACCAATCTTCCTGTCAAAAAGAGAGGGATCATAGCCATTGTTGAGAGCTAGTTGCTTCAGTGTCTTCACTTCCAATTCGAAATTTTCACTTGATAAGGGGATCTTGAGTAGTCGGTGAATATGGGAATTGAAAGCTGCCATTTTATGTTGGTGTGGATGATTGGAAGAGTTGTGTATTGGATGGTCAGTTTGAGTGGGTTTTCTAAAAATTTTTATAGCTGAGATTGCTGTTGTTTCTTTGAATTGTGATATCTAGGAAATTCAGAGATTTATCCTTTTCTGGTTCTAGAGTGAATTTATCTGCAACCTTTTCACTTCGATCCCGAAACAGGAAACGTTGCCTCTTGTTCGCGAGCTGTTGGAAGAAACAAATTCAAGAATCAACCATAATTGACATCGCAACTATGCTAAATTTATGTTTGTCGCAAGACTTTTTCAGGTTCGATGGGAAATTCTATCAACAGACAGAAGGTCTGGCAATGGGTAGCTGCCTTTCACCCTTTCTGGCGGATCTTTTCATGCACAATTTTGAAACCAACTATATTACAAACCAAGATGAAGTGGTACATTACTTTAGATATGTTGATGATTGTTTGGTCATCATTAAAGAAGATTTGAACACTGCTGCGAATCTTCTGAATAAGCTCAACAACATCCACTCCAATATCAAATTCACTCTAGAACCAGAAAAGGATAAATCTCTGAATTTCCTAGATATCACAATTCAAAGAAACAACAGCAATCTCAGCTATAACATTTTTAGAAAACTCACTCAAACTGATCATCTAATACACAACTCTTCCAATCATCCACACCAACATAAAATGGCAGCTTTCAATTCCCATATTCACCGACTACTCAAGATCCCCTTATCAAGTGAAAATTTCGAATTGGAAGAAGACACTGAAGCAACTAGCTCTCAACAATGGCTATGATCCCTCTCTTGTTGACAGGAAGATTGGTAGGTGCCGAAATAAAATGTTGAAACAATCGGCAGTTGTACAAGAACGAACTATAACAAAAAAGTTCATATCAATCCCATTCATTGATAATAATCTTACAAAGAAAATTTCCAATGCCTTTATGGATAAGATCCCAAATCTAAAAATTTCGCACCCGGTCTCGAATAACCTAGGCACATCCCTTATTAACTCGAAGGATAGGGTGAGTGTATTGCAGAAAAGTGGGGTCTATAAACTCAAGTGTCCGGATTGTGAAACTTCATATATTGGCCGAACTTGCAGGACCTTAGAAACTAGGATCAACGAACATCTGAAAAATCCCAATAAGTCACCCTTTGGAGATCACGTGAAGTCGTTCAAACACAAGTTTGACCCGGAGAAGGACTCTACAATTCTCGTGAATGTTCGAAAGAAAAATTTCATGAGATTGGATTTTATGGAAGATTTGGAGATTTCCAAGGAAATGAAAAATAACGAGGCCTTTTGCTTGAACACTCAAATGAATTTGAACAGGGCATTCCTCCCCCTACACAGAAGACTGAACTCTATGTGAATAATTAATCCCAAAGATCTTCTCATCTCAGCCCCCGACGATGTTGTCAAATTGTAGCAGCTATTCTTGCGGTTAGCGGTTCCAAACTTGACATAACCTCATAACCTTACTTCGATTTCGATGATTTGTTTTTATTTTGATTGTTTAAAAGTGGAAGTTAATTGATTTATGTTTCATGTATCTATGGACCTGTTTGTGCAGTTCGCTCAGCATTATGTTCTTTTGACTATTTAAGTTAACACCATTTAATTTTGTATTCCTGATATTTTGTGTTTCTTGTAGAAAGGCACTGATGAAGGTGGTTTCACCGAAAGCGCTTTGCTAGAAAATTTTTTACGACATACACGTTATACAAAATTCTTCTTTTATTATAATCTTATTTTCATTTATATTATCACCATCACCTGCTGCTCTATGGCGGATAAGTTATGGGACACCCTGTATAAGTATGTTTCAAGTGAAGAATAATGATAGATTATTAGTTGCGTTTTCAAGCATTTTTTTAAAAAAAGGCAATAGGTAGGTACTTGATTTTTAAATCAGTTCCATATCATTTCAAAATTGACGACAATGATAAGAAGTCTAACAGTTTCAATTTCTAAACTTATTTGGAAGTATTATAGTAGGTACGTGGTTCAGTTCTGAGGATAGACAACCCGAAGGTGTTTATCTATATTTATATATTTCAAACAAATAGATTTTATTGAGCTAATTCCGAAGAAAAAAACAAGCAGAACCCCAATAACGTTGATAAAACACACACTTATAAATAATAATAATGATGTTTTGATGGATTTTTTATCGAAAAATATTTAATGATGTCAGGTCAAAATATGAATTTGATGGACAATAATGTGCCAAGGTGAAAAATGTGAGAGTTATTTCCGGAATGGGTACCTTTTACTTTGCTTATTGCTAATAATGAAAATACCGGAGAGATTTGAAATCAAGGCATTTTTTTTTCTTTTGTCTATGATGAATGCAAAATAAACCAACAATTATAGTGAACTGTGATTATTTTCAACAAATAGAAAAATAGGAAACAAGGAAACATAATATTTTATGTGATTATAATTATGTTGTTTTGTCTTACCTGCTTGATTCATTTTATATCTTTTTTGTCTGGATCTATGCTCAAATAATAATATGTAAAATTCAGACTAAACTAAATACGTAAACAGACACTCCAAATGACAATTGACAGCTTTGACGTCTGATGTATGTGGGTCTGCTCAACGTGTTCCAGGATCACTTTTGGGTTTCAAATACGATGTTAATCGGTGCTTGAGCTTGAAGCACTAGCTGGAAAGCGGCTCAGATTGCAAAGAGCAAATCATCCATTTTCTAGAAAACATGCAATTATATTGCATAACAAACATAATAGTCATTGATACAGCGTACGAAAAAAACTTGATCACCATCAAGCTGTAACCGTGACGAGTCTGACAACTTCTCTACGTAGAAAAACTTTGGGTGATATTTATAAAAAAAAACACCGTTACGTATAAATATTACCCCATAGTCGACTGAAGTTCACAAGTATCCAAATGAATAAATTATAGTGTAACGCTTTCAGCAAAATCAAATAATATCTGATTGAAACGTTCGTTAGTCAAAATTAATTTGAGTATATTATTGATTATTGATGAAAAATTACCAAACGATCTGATTCGCCAATTTCACGTGAATTAATCAATAATCGAAAGAACTGGCCTTTTTATGATCCAGCGGCGTTCAGTGTTCTCAGGAACCAACAAGGCTGCGTGTTTTGTCAGGGTGATGTGATCAAAGGCACGATGGCGGTTGGGTGCAAATTCGGTTCAAATTCCGATAAAAGGGACTGGTCAAGTGAAAAGCTAAATTCGTGAAAGTCGACTTCACTTGACTGTTTGACAGAGTCAAATAGTGAGCTTTCAAAAGATAAGTTAAAAATGCTTAGCAGCTTTCCTTAGTTTCAAGCCAGAACATCAAAAATTGCAAACGCACAGATATGTGAGAAATCTCACTGTGATGCAGATAAATCACAAAAATCTTCTTTGGCTACCACTGTCACAAAACTGATCGACATAAAGAGTAATATTTCAAATCACTATTTTGGGTATGAGAGCAGATGATGCTCGATTCTGCTATGAACTATCTCAGCTTCCAGAAGATGGCGGAGAACCAGCTTCGTGATAGAACCAGAATGAGCAGAAAATCGCCAATTTGGTCCAAGAGGATTTTCAAAAGTGCCGGAAATGACGAAATCACAGCGAATCACTATGTTTGGTCAGAAATAGTCATTTGGAAGGTATTCTCAGGAACTATTGCAGTTTGATCTGTCAACCAAGGCTCTGCTGGCATAAATGAATTACGAGAACGCGAGCTGTGACAACACTGAGGGTGGGGAAAAAATAGTCAGTTGTTGTATTCCGGTGAGTGTTTGAAAATTATCAGTACCATTTATTAAGCGTCTTGATTTTGTCAGTGATTAAAACTGGCAGTTTGAGGGACAGTGGAAATGCTACAGCTGAAACTTCCAGAAACGCTTAACTAAATACTTGTAGTAATGCGTTAGTATAACATTGTCCGACAAAAATATTACGTATTTTCTCTTTGTCTACCACCCTAAAGATGTAACATGTAACATGTAGTTCACATAGAATTAAGGTTGCTCAAACAGGGTAATGGCGAAGTAATGCTACGGTAAAAAAAAAACAAGCTCTCAACTTTTTGGGACAAGCGTGTGGCAAATTCTTACCTGAGTCGATCATAATCGTAGAAGATGGGAAATGGGATGATCTTCTATTATGGAACTCCATCCAGAAGCAAAATTCAACAAACTGATCATAATCGTGTTTCTGACGGCGACTTCTATCATTCTGATGTTTGTTTTTTTTTTGATGAAATAGATGACCGATTAGATCTTTATAAGTTCACACTCATTCGTACGAAGTTAAAAAAAATAATCTCTGTCTCCGTTTCACAACTTTTGTACCAGATTATCATGAGCTTCCTGTGCCAGCTTTCTTTGGTTTATTGGTCACACCGACCATCTCCTTACTTTTCTTTTTTGTCGATATTCTAACAAAATTGCGGCTGCTGAAACGACACACAAAGATATGACATTTTTTTATTTTTCTGACACTATAGAGTTAAATGAAGTTGTGTAGAGGCAATAATTTTAAAGCACCCTACTATCATTTCATATTAATTGCTTCTTTAGGTACACTAATTTGCACAAAAAATGCGTACATAGACAGAGAAATCGGTTTTTTTAGCAGTGTAATCGGCTGTCAAATTATTAACATGCCATTAACACAATTTTTTTTATGATTCTATCAAATGAAAAGGATATATTATTGCCACGACTTTATTTATTGAATTTCGCTAAGAAAAAATTATATTATTTTCCGTAATATCCGGTAGCAGAACCATTTCTGGTCAAAACTTATTGTATTCGTCGAACCAAAAAATTTGATGAATTTCGACAATATTGAACAGCATTCTGCCGTCATAGTGAAAAACGCAGTAACCTTAGGAATCGTAGTTTTGAGAAAAACGACCTCAAGTTAAAAGCGTGTTTTTCGTGAAAGTAAATATTCTGCTGACTTTTATGTCATTGCAAAGTATAGTGTCTTGTGACTTTATTAAACAATTTTTTCTGATGGTTTAGTATTTTTAAAATATCTTGTGGACGAAAATGCTTTTCTTGATAGCACCTTAGGACTTTTTATCAAACATTTGCTAAGAAAAAACGCAGTTACTGGCCTAGTCACTGCGATTTTGCTTAGAAGCCTTTGATGTGCCTCCATTAGGTAAATTGTGAATTAACACTTATTTTGAGAGAATATTTATTAATTAAAGTAAAGTTTTGAATAACATTACCAAAATAATGTACCTTGACCAAACAAACTAAGTTTGAAAATTTTAAATATCCTTTAAATTTAAAAAGTTATAGCATTTTGAATAATTGAAAAAATAACCAAGGTATTTAAAAAATATAATTCAAAATTACAGATAAAAATAAGAACTATTCAAAAGATTGGTCTAGATCGTTGGATTTTCCTCCAAGGACATTCAAAACGGTTTTTATTCTTCGTCCATCAAAGAACAAAGCTTTTGAATTATGGCCTCCTTTTTTGCTTTATTTATGCCTCTGGGTCGATTTCTAGATAGCGGTAGATTAATCCCTTCTTTTTCAACCTTAAGTTTTAAAAAAGAAAGCTCTATAGGATTAGCCATATCATAGTTTTCATTGTACGTCAAGGCATATTTTCCACGTTTTACAGAGACTGTCGTCATTTTAGAAACATAAGGTCGTGGTTCGTTTTTTTTTTTAATTCTTATCTGTGACGAATTAATTGTCACTCCAATCGTAAAAATTATTTGGCCTCATTTCTGAGGTAATAACCTTTCCAAGTTTGCTGCCTGCACAGCATCTCTTGAATCGCAAACACTTCCCTTATGCTTCATAGAAAGTTCCACTTGGTGGTGGAAACTATCCGCGCTCATATATGAATGCCCCGGTTCAAAATATTTTATTGTTATCTCTTCGGCGGCGATTTCGGAGGAATTAACAGCAAATACAAGGAAGCTAAAAAATGCCCAATTTTTATTCTGAGCAGAGCAGTTATCCAACTATAGCTTTATTTTTTTAGCAGACCTATTTTCCAAAAAAAGAAAAGAAAGCACTAATGAGGTCTTCTTTTTTATACCCGCTATTCCTACATACCAAAGGGCTGCTATTGGTTTTAAATGCCTTTGATTTTTTCCACGGGTACAAAAAACTCATTAAACACTATAATTCTGGGGGTGAAAATGACTTTACTGATCTAGTCGTGGTAACATGATCCCTTTTTGTAGGTCGGAGGAGAAATAAACTTCATCCATTCCATGGGATGAGCTTCTGCGTCTTACCTTTACATTTTTCTTGAAAAATTTACCTTCTCTTTATGTACAGTGAATGCAAACGCTACATTCGGCATGCATATTTTCTTTTTTGTGCTCATGAAGATCAAACTCACCGCAGGTTTCACATACCTCATGGCCGAGTTTCGTGAAGGAGATATTTCTAGATTTAATTTTCTTTCTATATAAATCATATGAGCATTTCATTGAAGGATTTTTTCTTAAGAAGTCTTGATACATGAAAGTTGCAGTTATTTCACTACGGAGATACTCGCTGTCAGGTACGTGTTCTCTACGATAATGTGAAATTGAAGGGTTAAAACTGTCAATGTGTGAGTCAGTCTTTTCAAATTTCACTTCATGTCCAAGCTTTCCTTCGTCTGAATTCGTGTTTGAATTTAGTCTTCTTTCTGATGTATGAGTTAACACATATCTTTTTTTCCCCATGTACCCAAGTTGCTGATTGTTCTCAATAATTAGTATTTCTGTTTGTTCAGTTATCAACGAATTGCATTTCTTCGAACAATTCTCGGGGCATGCAGGTTTAAGATCCAATTGTCTAGCATTGTTCAAACGGATTTCTTCTTTACGTTGTTGTTGAGACGTTTGACATTGTTGCCTTTTTCAAACTTCCCCCTTTTTATCTAGGAAGGTTGGGGTGTTAGTGACAATTTCATTTCCAATCATTTCTGTGCTATCCAAGTGACACGGGTGAAATTTTCACTACAAGTTACTATGGTTTTATTGGATCTTTTGTTCGTTTTCAGCAGTTGATTTTCATTCATATATATTCATTAATCACCTTTGATTCGAATTCCATTCTCATTCCTTGCCAATAAGTTCGGTTAGCCTGTTTTGTGCATGGATCATTGCTCTCATCATTTTTCGTCTTCGGCAATCCATTTTCACCTAATTCAATTAATTCTGTTGATTAATTGTTTGTTCACGTTTTGCTGACAAATGACGAATGTCATCCAACATTCAACAGGTTATCCTTTCTGCGTGACAGTGTTGCCGGACATGGGATGATTTATTCGCTTTTGGGAATTCTTTTCTTTTGGCGAAACTATCGTTCTCGTACCCACAACAACTGCAATAAGACCCAGTAATGCCTTGTAATCGCTATTCTGTTTTCTCCGCTCAACCCGGTGTAGTTTTGTTGGCTTCTTGCAATTGTCTTTCTACGGTTTTCTACACCCGGGGGCAAACGAGCATAATGGTGACCCGTGTCAACTGACCTACCTTCGCTTATGTCATATTGTCTCTGTCATGATTGTCATGGTCATTTGTCGAAGGCCATTCTGATATTGAATCTCTCACGGTCAAAAAGGCTAGCAACTTCAATCGGAAGAAATTCTGGTCATCTTTTGATGGATCTTGTTGTTAGACACCTTATTTTAACCCTGGAGTGTTTAGTTGTGTGGAATTGGTTTCCGTTTTGCCGTTACTCCAGAGTTGTGCCCTTTTGGGGATTTTTGACTATAGAGGTGAGTCGGATTGCTCTTTTTGCATGTGACCATGGATGACCTAATGGCTATTTCTTGGGAATAGATTCAATTGTTGGGTCAAACCATTGTAACATCGAGGTGGACTGACGTACCTGCAGCCAGAACATCACTGCAGGAAATAACTTGAGAAAAAAACCCTTATTCTTATAAGGTAAGCTCAGTATACTCATTCGTCGATCATTTTTTTTTCAATACCATAACATTCGACAACTAACCTCACTCAATACCAGTTGTTTTTCAATTCTATTTTTAAAGTGACATATTTTTAAGAAGTTTTCGTACTGTTTTCTTTCAAATTCAATTTTGGTTAATGAGTAAACTTTTTGTAACTAACCCACGTTGTAACGCTTCCAGACGTTCCATGTCGAAACAATTCGACGCTACAAGTTGAGATCTTTGTGAATGGCCACCGGTTGCTGAAGTCTATCAACTATCAGTCAACATTAGCCAACCACTGTATGTATTGGTTCGTGTAGCCGACCATCCACCTAGTTCATGTTGAACTGAACACATACCGCCTGTGGTAACGTACAAGTAGGCTATAAGGATTTTTAGTTTTATTGATGTAAAAGTGATCACTTAGGGCCATTCACCATATACTTATAGATTATTGATTTGCGACATACTTGACTTTAATTAATAAACTTGCAGTCAGTCACATCACATATTTTGTTTTATTTGGGGTGAAGTCACAACATAGGTGAGCGAGTTTTTTTTGTTTCGCTTCTTTTGGAGATAGTGATGCTGAAATTTAGTTTCCAAGGACATCTTGGGGATTTCTGACTTGGTCCGTTACAAGGCATTGGCACTACCCCTCTCAGATCTCCGAGTCTTTTGAGCTTGAGCACATTTGCACGCTCACTCAACAACTTCATTTCAGCTGAAGCTACTTTCGAGAACGAAGGGTACTAAACCTTTTATTAAATTAAATTCCTACAACCAATAAAAGCGTGGCACAAGGTGTCACATGGCAGATTTGGACTAGGAGGTAAATGACAGTCTACTGGGCCAGCAGATGCGGGTTCCCGAGTTTCAGTAAAACTGTTTTCTTTATTTTCTTCCACATCGTCAAATATGCTACTTGTAAAGGATATGTCAATGTTACTACTGAAATCTGGTACGGAAGAAAGATTGATGTAATCATTAATTGCTTCAATGTCAATGGTGGCATTATCATTAGGTAAGATTTTTGGATTATCTTCGCCTTGTTCTTTCGAAAAAGGTGAAAGTAAAACCTAATAAATCATAACATAAACAACTTTTTTTTATAATAGTGATTGTTGAACTACGGTAGATAGTTGGGTTACTGTAACAATGGTGCCACCAGCAAATGCCTTAAGAATATACTTGGTATCATTGTTGACGTAACTTTCTATCGTAGTTGAACAATCTTCATAATGTTGTGAGAGCATAAAGTTCACCTGTTGAAACTGATTCCAAATTGTTGTATGAGTAGTCATTATCTTGCAATGATTTATTATTAGAATCCTGTGAGAACTGTTCGCTCGCCTCTTCGACTCCGCGATTTAAGGAACTGTGATCTGAAATTGAATTTAAAAGTATTTTTTTAAGGAAATATATTTTTTTTTGGGCTAGTATTAGTCTTACAAATTAAAAAAAACATATATTTATCATCAATTACTGAAGGAGTTTCTTTCGCGTCAATGTCATGGCCGTAATATCTCAACTTAACAAACTTTGCTAGAATATGAATAAGAATGTAACATAACCTTCAAAATTACCTGAAATTCAAACTAACCATCACCATCATTACCAGAACAGTTTGTAAAAAGGTTTTTCAATAAACAGGGTGTATCATTTTTGCAGAACAGGCAAAAACATAATTTTTTTAAATAGCAACACCTGCTTATCTCTAAATATTTAAATTTGCACCTTTTCGGGCATCTCAAATCCCTTCCACGTTTTCTGAAAAAATTTGCAATTGCAAGCATTGAAAAAAGACAATACAGGGCACTTGGTTTTTGAGATATCAAGTTGAGACTTGACAATTATTGTATGCCTCTCAAAACTACTAAAAATCGAAGAAACTTGAATTGACGAAACAAACAGTTATTTATATTGAGGTATAACGAATAAATAGCGAGAACATTCAACTGCAAGTTTTTCAGAGAATCAAAATTATCCCCAAACACTCAACCTCTAAAAAAAAATGTAGGATAAAAAATGCGTGAAATGACAAGCTGAACGCGTCTAGTAACAAAATAGAGGGGTCGCTATTTCAAAAAATTAAGTTATTTGGGTGGTTCCATAGCGTCACCGGAATATTGGTTTGTTCTACCTCAATTCTTTTCTTAAATTGAGGTTTGTGTGATATTTTGAAGAACTTGATGTTCTTGTTCTATCTCCACTTGTATTACCTTGATATCGCAGGAAAAACTTGGTGTATCTGCAATTGCTATGATTATTGGTTTTTTCTATCTCGATATCAACTCAAAGCAATATTAACGTGATACTGTTCTATCTCCAACTCAACCAATGAGACGTTAGACGGCAAGAGCACAGATTTGTTCTATCTCCATTCTGACTAAAGCCGCTAGTCTATGTTTTGGTGAAACTCCTGTACCTTTTTCCAAATAAAAAATGTTATTTAGACATGATGTTGTTTTATTATACTGTGTCCAATTTATAGTAAGCTTTTTGCGCTATTACCAGTCTCTTTTTGGTTTTGATGAAATTTCCAAAATTCTTGAATTTCAAACAAGAAATAACTTAATCAAATTAATTTTCACAAATCAGTAACATGAAAAAACCATCTTGGTTGCTCAAAAACAATCATACAATTGGAAAATTCGAAGATCAAACTTTGAAATGCCCCACAGGACATTTTACAATTTTGGAGGTAGAACAAAGCAATATTCAGGTGACGATAGTGCACATCGACGGCATTGCCACTAAAAAATACCCAAGACAGTTTTCCAGACACTGGCAAAGTCACATTTTGATATCTCAAAAAAAAGTGCCCTGCTGTATGCGTTATTCAATGCTTGCAATTTTTTTTTCAGAAACAGTGAAATAACTTTCGAACGGTTGAAGCGATTTACAAAAAATAAACAGATTTGAGATGGCAACAAAGGTGCTATTCCAAATATCTAAAGAAATACAGGGTTTGCTATTCTGAATAACTATGTGTAATCGTTTCGCAACCGACGTCAAAGTCCAAGAGCTGGTAGACATTTTTGAGAAGGTATTTAAAGCACTTTGAAAACTTGTTGTACTTTTTTTTATGATATCTAAGTACCAAAACGTAGACCATGCTGCCGGATTCAGGGGCAAAACCACGATATATATTTTTTTATAAAAAAATGCGCCTTAAAAAAAGAACTTGATGCATCTTCAAATTTTCATATGATTAAAATTGAATATTTGAAGAGTGAGAAAATAAATTTGCCAGGTGATTTAGCCGAGCCTGAACAATTGCCAGAGGTTGCCAAAGTTACACAGGGTGTCTCACGTAGGTGGTCTGTTACAAATATTTTAACAGACTTTTCCACATGTTTTGAATTTTGGTATGAGTCGATATGCAAGTGTAAAGCATCTTTTAAAAATATGTTGATGATTGCAGCGTTGCCAAAGACACTAGTTTTTCCTAGTAACTTCCTTATTCCAAATAGGACAGCATGTGTATCATTCGATTTTGAATTCTGTATGAAATTCTGAATAACATCTATAAAACATGTTAAATAATAATGATAATAATATCGTTTATTTAGCATCAGTTACAAAAAAAATACAATACAATGAAGATAAAATCTACGTATGTAAGTCAATATCTCAAATTGTAGGGGAAAGCAGGCACGGGCTGGTCACCAAACCTTTTGGGCCCAATAATTGACAGGTGTCATTTCACAGAGCTGAAAACTATTTTTTCAAATACTCTGACCTTTTATCAGAAAAGTGTGACGCTACCCGAAATTTTCCGGGTTCGATTCCAAACGGGGATGAGGGAAATCGTTTGATGTTAAATAAAACTCGGGCGCCACCCCCGGTATTTATGTGGTAGAGGGCCCACAGTGCCTATCGGGTAGCTTTTAGACAGTGAAGAAAGTCCAGGCGTTCGTTATTTTCCAAAACTCCGCAAACTTCCGCTCTGAAAAGGATTACTGAACTTTCTTGATAAAAACACGATGATAATGAAAATAAATTATCAATCTATTTGTCCCAATCATTTACACAATTCGACTGGTTTCCAACCAGTAAAAAAAAATAATAAAATTAAATCAACAATAGTCTGATCTTTGATCAGCAAAAAAAAACAAACATTTCACATAAGAAATAACATACAGAAAAATCAGTCTGATCTCTCCTGGCGGAGAATCAAAATTACAGCTGAATAATTTGCAACCTTATGACAGCCTCATATCGGCAAAACAGAACGTGAAAAGACGGTGTGTAACGAAACGACGGGTCGGGTTTTCACGTCGAAACTTTAAACAAAAAAAAAATAGCGGTTAGATAAAATAAAGTTTTCCGACGACGTAGAGAAAATGTATCGGAAAAACTGACGAGATCGGGTTATTTCCACTAGAAGAAAAACTGGTCAAAACACAGAAAAATGTTTGTACTCGCTCGTGCGGTAACTCCAGGAGCCTCTCTGTATTTTGTCTGTGATATCCCACCCGGCAAAAGTCGTTTCCCTGATTGCGTTTTAATTAAGTAAACTAAAAGAAACAAAAAAAAACTGAGTTTTCTCAGAAACAGACCCGCTCCCAAAGACTAATTTAAGCCAGTGAAAGCAAAGACTGTTCCAAGAAAACTCCCCTGATATCCCACCCGGCAAATTCAGTCCCCTGAAGTCCCATTATTTAAACAAATATAAAAAAACATGAGTTTTCTCCAAAACACACCCGCTTTCAAAGACTAATTTAAGCCAGTGAAGCTAAAGTCCGTCCCAAGAAAACTCCCCTGATATCCCACCCGGCAAATTGCGTTCCCCTGAACTCACATCACAGAAGGTCTCACCTCGTGGTAATAGAAGTAGATGAAATAGAAAAAACGCGGGTTTTCGTAGAACTCGCAACGGGTCGGGTCGAGCACTTGTTGCGGGTTCCCACTCGGTACTCCTACCAACTATATTTTTTTCGACGCTTCGACGTTCCGTATTCAGACCAAAAGTGGGGACTGTTTGCTTGAATTCTGGTCGAGATATAACGTCGTCGATTGGCTTATGAGTTAAATAATTAATTGTTTCGACGCGTGAAAAACTATTGAGGAGTATTTCGGACAGAATTTAATTAATAGATTAATAATCATCTCACGGTCAAAATTAGTATAGAAAAAATACCGGATCTTTTGATAGATAAATGACTGAGTTACGGGAAAAATAAGATTACTTGAATAATAACGGGAAAATGACGGCGTTTGAAAAAAAGAATTAAAGAATTCGGTAATTTCGTCACAAAAGATACACCTCATTTGTTCCGATAGAACTAACCGTTTTGGAGAAAAATAGGTTTTGGTTTCACACGTTATCGCAATACTACACTAAAATACTGCGCGAGACACCAGTTATTTTCGGTATTGAATTTTTTTACACTCTTAGATCGATTGCCTATGCTAGAATTAGTGAAAAATTATTATTATATAACACTATGCCACTGTGGTATATTGATTTTAGACCCGTATTGGATCTGACTGAGGGTAAGCATAAATTTCATGACTGGCGGGTATGATGGTTGTGTATTGCATTGCCCTTGGTGAAGCAAAGAAGTTATTTCCTATGTTCAGTAATAGTATAGTGGATTGACGGTAAAATCTTATATCTATTTTCAATGCAGATTGAACAATTTGTTTGGATAATATAAATGTGTAGTAAGAGATCGCATTTTTAGTCTGAAAACATTTTTCACAGCCCTGTTCTGAAAAATGTGTAGGGGTTTTAACCAGTAAGAGCCTGCAGTTCCCCACACAGACATCAGGTAGTGGATATGACTATTATACAGGGTGTTTCCTAACCTCTGTGACAAAATGAAAAGGGTGATTCTTCGCTTAATTTTAAGACGAAAATGTGGTATAACTTTCTTTCGAATTTCGTTTTGTTTCCAAAATACAGGGTGTTTAATTTTTATGTTTTTGATTAGTTTTTTATTTTTAATTAATTTATCTTTTACTCGATTTTGTTGAAGTTTGGTAACGGTATTTATAGTGATAACGGGCTCATTTTGCCATGAACAAATAAAAATTATCGAATACAGTGGCGTCCCGAGCGGCACTTCAACCAATATTATTGGGAAAAAAATGTACGCCACTGACTTTTTGTGTCATTATCATTTTTTCCTCAGATTATTCAACTAAAAACGCAACTTTTTGATCTCTTAAATTTTTATCGTATCTTGCGTAATTTTTGAGATAAACCACTTTATTGCATGTCTCTGGACTACAAAAAAATAACAATATGATGCAAAGTAGGCTTTTTGCTTCGATCCATGGCAACCACATTATTTGTTTTCTTCTTGACATTTGCCTACTGTATGAAAGTTTCCAATAATGTATTCAAGTAACTATTGTTTTTCAATTTATTCGTAATAAATTACGTTCTCTTCATAATGGCTGAGTTTACCAATCAAGAAATGGCTCAAATGCATTTTATGTACGGTTTATCGGATGGAAATGCCCGAGACGCGAGACGTTTGTATGCAGAACGTTGTCCTAATAGACAAGTACCATGTTCGGCAACATTTACAAGGTTACATCTCCGGTTAGAAGAAACAGGTAGTTTTGCAAAAAGCCAAATAGGCGGCCGACCACTTACGGTTAGGACCGCCCAACTTGAGGAAGAAGTCTTGATCATGGTAGAAGAATCTCCAAACATGAGTACTAGGAAAATTGGAAGTGAATTAAATGTGAGTCACAAAACAGTCTGGAGTATCTTAAAAGACTATCTACTCTATCCTTACCACATACAAAGAGTACAAGCTTTGTTGCCCAGAGACTTTCCAGCTCGCGTTGATTTTTGTAACTGGTTTCAAGAAATTTCTTTACGAGTACCTCATTTTTCGGCAAAAGTACTATTTACCGATGAAGCCAATTTTTCTAGAGATGGAATAATGAATTTTCACAACAACCATGTTTGGGCAGAAGAGAATCCTCATGCTATCGTCGAGGGACATCACCAGTATACATTTTCAATAAATATTTGGGCAGGGTTTATTGGAGATGTCTTAGTTGGACCGTATTTTTTCCCAAATCGACTTACTGGTGAGGTCTATTACAACTTCCTTAGAGATGAATTACCCGAATTGATGGAAGCAGTGCCATTAAGAACGCGATCTCTAATGTGGTTCATGCATGACGGCGCTCCCCCTCACTTTGCAAT
Source organism: Orchestes rusci (assembly GCA_958502075.1). Classification (NCBI taxonomy): domain Eukaryota; kingdom Metazoa; phylum Arthropoda; class Insecta; order Coleoptera; family Curculionidae; genus Orchestes; species Orchestes rusci. Next base: position 15,762,797 of record OY293313.1, on the reverse strand, counting down.
TTGTGTTCGAAATTATTTAGATCAGCAATATCCTGATCGTTGGATCGGCAGAGGAGGACCTCACCCATGGCCACCACGTTCACCGGATCTGAATCCATTAGATTTTTATTTTTGAGGACATCTTGAGCAACTTGTTCATAGCACTCCCATTCAATCCGAAGAAGACCTACGAATGCGTATTATTAATGGATTCAATACGATTTCCGCCAGTCCCGAAATTTTCCGTGTGGTGAGAGATAACTTAGCACGTCGTGTACATGGATGTTTACTGGCTCGTGGAGGACATTTTCAGCAGTTTATTTAACTTTTTTTTATTTATTTAGTTTTTTTTTAATTCTCCATTAAAATGATTATAATTGATTGCTGTATTTGTTAGAAAATTCAACATCAGCGATAAAATTACTTTTTGCGTCAAAACTCACTCAACTAGATTTAATTTTTTATCTCAAAGATTAGGCAAGATACGTTAAAAATTCAAGAGATCAAAAAGTTGCGTTTTTAGTTGAATAACCTGAGAAAAAAATGAAAATGACACAAAAAGCCAGTGGCGTACATTTTTTTCCCAATAATATTGGTTGAAGTGCCGCTCGGGACGCCACTGTATTCGATAATTTTTATTTGTTCATGGCAAAATGAGCCCGTTATCACTATAAATACCGTTACCAAACTTCAACAAAATCGAGTGAAAGATAAATTAATTCAAAATAAAAAACTAATCAGAAAAAAATTAAACACCCTGTATTTTGGAAACAAAGCGAAATTCGAAAAAAAGTTATACCGCATTTTCGTCTTAAAATTAAGCAAAGAATCACCCCTTTCATTTTGTCACAGAGGTTAGGAAACACCCTGTATATGGGAATAATAGAGTTATTTGCGTATATTCAAAGACAGTGGGTGGTTACATCGGTACAGAGTTCCTATAATGGGTGAGATTCTGTTTGAAATATATTAAATATGATAATCTCAGAATAGCTTACTGTCAATCATAAGGCCCAAGTATTTGATAAAATTTGTGTTCAGGATTAAATTATCATTGAACCGTATACCACAATGCTCACCCAAATTTCTCTCATTTGACAGCATGTATGAGGATTTATTGATGTAAGTTTGTTTGACATCAACCAGCTACTTATAACATTGAGGTCTTGAGCTATATCCGACTTGATACTGACAATATTTTCACTTCAATATACCAGTGATGTGTCAGCGTGAAGTGGAACTGCCCTTTTAGCTTCAACTGACATATAGAATTTACATACATCAGGAATAATGTGGGACCCAGTATTGATCCATCGGGCACACCACATGTGATATCTTTTAAGGTATTATCGATGTAATCAACTCTCACATATTGCTCTCTGTTACTCAAATAGTTTTTGAACCAGAGTAGAGAAATGCCTCTTATTCCTGTCTGCTCCAGCTTGAGCAAGCGTATGTTATGGTCGACTATATCAAAGGCTTTTTGCAAGTCAAGAGACATGATGCATATGTGACCACCATCTATTTGCAACTGTATCTCAGAGATTACATTTATGATTGCTATCTCAGTACTTATCTCTGTTCTTGCAAAATCCATATTGATTTTCACCAAGCAGGTTATTACTATATATTTAAAAAGCTTTGTAATCTTACATTGACACATATTTCCACTATCTTTGATAACACAGGCAAAACTGATATCGGTCTATAATTACAGGTCTCTTCCTTGTCACCGTCGTTGAATGTCGGCCTGACTTGGGCAATCTTCAGTTTGTCAGGCACCACATCATTTTCAAATGACAAATTTATCATTTTTGCGAGAATCACTGCAGATTCATGTTTGAGCTGATGTAAACTATCTACACTAATACCGTCAATTCCAGCCGCCTTGTTTCGGTTCATACTCCTTGCCTTGTATGTAGACTTTTTGTTTCACTACCACATTACTGCTCCGAGTAAATGCTTCTTCCATACTATCATAGAGCACTTCAGTATCTGTGTATTGATCCAGTCTGCCTATTATTTCACTCAGTCTTCTCGGAGTCTCGGTAATGTCGATACTTTTGGACACAGTATATCTTGATGCTGGTTTTCTTTGGAAGAACAGGTCTTGTGGAATGGAAGATACATGGAGCCTGTGATCACCAATGCAGTGATCAATTAGAGACAGTTCTTGTATCTAAATTGGATAGTTTATTAGGATGTGGTCAATAAGGGATAAGTAGCTTTGTTTTGGTTCCAAGTTCTAGCAGTTCCGAACAGTTCTACACATGCGCACTTCAATATTTCTGTTTTGGTTAAATCAGAATCGGTTCTAAACAAATGATTCGTTGTTTTGGTTCAAATGTCAAATAGTTCGGAACGGTTCCAAAGCAATTCTATCAGTTCGCAGATTTTTAGCGAACTGATTCGGAATCTATCGGTTCGCACATGCGTCTCTCGAAATTATTATTCGAATTATGACTTTGACGTGGACATTCAATGTCAAATAACAAAAAGAAATTTGTTTTTTGAGAACTCATTCATTATTCCTCTTATTACAAATACTTTATTTTTCCACTGTGTGCTACTGTGCTATTTCCTGTGGTAGTGAAGAAGAAATCATGGATCCCTTCAGGCTATTGGTAAGCTATAGTATTTCATATCAATAATAATCTCAGTTTTGACATTGTACTTTTTGTATACAGGATCTTCTATCTGATACAAGCTCCAGCGATTCTTCGGATGATGAAAATATTTTGGACAAGATGATTCCAGAGGTACTACTAATCATCAAAAAAATGAACAGTATGCGGAGGAAGTTATATCTCGGTATACTGTTACGTTCAGAATGTGTATGGATTTATCTAAACAAATTATACATACTTACCCTTAATTTAGAGGATTATTTTGTAAATAGATTATCCAATTTTGGCATTGGTTTTAATTGTCGTGGTTCATTTATTTTATTGGGTTAGGTTGGTTTAAAATCTAAACAATCGTGAAGTTGGCGGCAATCTAGGTCCTGCCTCAGGTCATTGTTGCCAAATTGTCGGTCGATGATCCCTAGAAAGCAATTGGTACTAGTTTTGGGTTTGTCATTTTTTTATGTGGTTTAAAACCACATTGTTACGAGACACTTTTGGGTTATGGTCTAACCGAGTGGTACCTACCCAGATTCAAGCACGTTTTGCTGATTAAATCATTGTCTCCCGTACATTTTCCATCCCTGGTGAAATTGGAGTTATATTCACCATAGGCGATTTGCCGATCCATTTTGGAAATTGTGCATTTTAGAGAAATCGTGACACTAGCACGCGGATAGCTGCTAAACTTAGAGGCCATCCTCCATCCCTGCTGAGTCTTACTATTGTATTTCACCCCGTAGGCTTCATGCTAACCTAACCCTGTATTTTGCTCTAGGCCTCATCATCCACATCCTCATCATCATCTCATCATCTCTTTTCTCTGGAGATCTTCTTAAGATCAATCTTGAGACGCCAAACTACCCCTTTTTCCTGAAGAAAATAGACAAGATCAGAATACTTTTCAATCGGTACCGGTATCCAACCTGGCACCACAGGCTGTATGGCTGTAGTGGTTATTTGAGGATGGTTTGGATCAACCCTAGTCTAAACCAGCCCCTGAATTCTTGAAGGCCCACAAAACACCCAGGCCTCGAGTACCAAGACACTGCCAACATCACTGACCCAACCAATTACAGACCCCTGAGACTGGTGAGTCGGTATCGAGCCAAACCTTATTTAAATCAACATATTTAACTACTGTTTTATTACCTCATTACTATTACTTACTTGATGTAATATTATTTCTATAAACTCACGCACCAACCCTCAATATTTATATTGCAAAATAGCAACACTTTCGGCGTACTTTCGTTCATGTAAACCCCGTATGTACATACCCGGTATAACGAGTAATTACGTCGCGTGAATTTAGCCTGAACTAGGCATTTGTAGTAGCTTATAAAATTTATAATAACGTTCATATTGATTATTTCTTTGTCAATAAAAATGCAACACATTGTTGTGAACTAAACCTCAATTTATTGCTTATCTTATTCAAAACATCAATGTCAACACATCGACTAAACCTCGAGCGAAACTTATAGCCGACAGGTGCATTCAGGGAATCAATTGTGGAATTTGGCACGTACTGGTTCCTTGGGTTATTTTAATTTCCCGCTTTTTGGTTGTCGGTTTAAGGGTTGTTAAAGCGGGTGGCGCTGATAATAGTAAACCATTTCTGAGAGTGATTTGACCCACCCACTCTTCGACTGAAGCTGGCACTCCGACAACATTAAGACCATTTTTTTTTTATTAATTACACCAGGAATCCCGAACTGCTGCTCTTTATCTGAAACCTTTTGCCACTCTCTCAAAACTTTTCCGTAATAAATTGGCGCCCAAACCAACTCAACGTAACGGATTTTGGTGGTCTGTCTTGATTTTTCAGACAGAGGGTTATTTTCATTTTGGAACATCATAGTTCGAGTGACGACGAACTACGTCATTTGGTTGGATTAAACTTGACAACGTTGCTGACGGCCCATATTTTGGAAAAATTAAAATCATATTTTGTGTTGAGTTTAGACTCGAATAAAACAAATCGGGTGTTTTTCATTTCATTTAATTGTCTGACAGTTATTTTGGCACAGTGGCTCAATAATTTCAAACAAATAACTTGACAAATATTTATTCGGATTTCAAACCTGTTTGATTTGACCTTGAGGAACCTTTGATCGTATTTTGGTTTCGTTCGGTGATAGAGAAGTATTGTTATTCTATAGGGTGAGCGAAAATTTTTGCTGGTATTTGACTTGGGTTTTGTTAATCGGTATTTTGTTTGTTGATCGGAAGTTGTTTTCTCTGTGAAGGGACTTGTGTGAATTTTTGCTTTTGGAGAGCATTTATCAATTTTTTTTTTTTTTTTTTTTGGGATTGATTTTTTTTAGGGGTGTTAATCCTAGAGTGAGGGTGCGATTGTTTTTTTTTTTTTTCGTTTTTTTTACGTCGGATCGGGTTTTGTGCCGTTATCTTCCACCGGTAAAAGAGACTGGTTAGTTTTTTTTTTTTCTTTTGCGGATTTTTCAGATTAATTGTTTTATATTGATAGGATTTTTATAATCACTTTACCAATATCACCATCAGTGTCGAACGACAGGACTCGCAATTCCAATGAATTGTCAAGTGCTACTGCAGGCAGAGTTCAATTTTTGCTTGATGATGGAGATCAGACATCGAGGATTCCCCAATGCAACTCAACAAGGAATATGCAGGAGACACTATCGCATCCAAATCCTCAAGTGAACTTTGGAGAACGTCTAGATAACTTCCAATTTTCACCTGTTCAACACCTACCTTCGCAGTTTCAACCGTACCTTCATCAGCAGCAACAGTCATATGGATTCAAAGATATTAGTAGACTGGATTTGAAATTCGATGGACAGGGAAGCTTGACAAACTTTTTATAAAGAATGGAAGAACTCCGTGTATCTCGAGGGATTTCTAAAGAACAACTTCTCAGATCAGCGCCAGAAATTCTAACCAAAGACGCATTACTGTGGTATCGTACCGAACATTCCATAGCTGGGATGACTTGGTATATCAGTTGAAGATGACATTCTTGCCATACGATTATGAGTTCTCATTATGGGATGAGATCAGAAGGCGGACACAAGGAGCACAAGAAAGAGTTTTGAGTTTCGTGGTGGTTCTGGAAAATCTCTTCAGAAAACTTCCAGTTATACCACCAGAGGAAACCAAGTTACAGCTTCTGCGACGCAATCTTTTACCCTACATTCAAGTCCGTTTGTCCACGCACCAAGTATCATCTGTGGAGGAACTTAAACGACTTTGCCGTGCCATTGAGGAGACCGAGCAACGGGTACAGAGATTTGTAGCCCCTCCAACAAATCATAGACTGCTACTTGAGCCGGATTTGGCATACCGTAGACCAGCTCAAGTGCATGAACTTCAAACTCCAGTTGATATAAGACCTACTGATTCTGCTTCCACGAAAGTTGATGTCATTGCTGGACCATCTTCCCAAAAGCCATTCTGTTGGAATTGTCGACGAGAGGGTCATCAATTTAGAAATTGCAATGAGCCCAGACAAAGATTTTGCTACCTTTGTGGAAAGCCAAATGTTACTTCCAAGACTTGTCCGCAATGTTCAAAAAACGAGTCACAGGCAAGATCGTAGGCCAACCTTCTTGCCAGATATCATCTAATGTGCAGGCCACTTCTGATGCAAGAGTTCTTCTTGACTACGTATTGGCTCATACGAAGGGTGACAAACGACCTTACCTTCAAGTATCCATCTTTGGCACATCGATGCTTGGACTTCTGGATTCCGGTGCGACTAGATCAGTTATTGGAAATTACGGTTGAAAGGTGTTGAAGCCCCATTGTCGCTTAATTTCCAGGGACATTCAGTGCACTGTGGCAAATGGAGAAAGTTGTCGAGTCATTGGAACTGCAAACCTACCAATACAGCTGAGAGACAAAGTAATTCTGATTGAATTTCTGGCTGTCCCCACTTTACCCCATTTCATCATACTTGGCATTGACTTCTGGACCGAAATGGGTTTAGTTCCTGATTTGTGGTCCGATGAGTGGCAATTTCGTTCAAAAACTTTGAAGAAGGAGCAGATAACAGCTATCCAGAGTAGAGAGTCCCTAACAGCCGAACAACAAGAAATTCTCAAGGACACTATTGAACAATGTTTTTCGAAACAAAGTGACAAACTTGGTTGTACCAGTCTTGTCGAGCTTGTTATCCAGACTAATTCACCACCAATCACACAGCGCTACTATCCGTTGTCACGAGCTCTACAACTTGAAGTCAACGCAGAACTGGAGAAAATGCTGGCAGATGGTATTGTGGAGCCCTCAAATTCTCCGTGGTCTTCTCCTATAGTGATGATTAAGAAGAAGACTGGCGGATGGAGGTTCTGTGTGGACTACAGAGGACTCAACAAGGTCACCTTATCGGATGCTTATCCCATACCGTATGTTTCGGCTACTCTTGATAAGCTACGGGATGCAAAGTATCTGACAACCATAGACATCAAATCTGCATACTGGCAAATTCCCATTGCTGAAGAGTCCAAAGCTTTAACAGCTTTTACGGTGCCAACTCGAGGCCTTTTTCAGTTTAGAAGGATGCCGTTTGGCCTGAGCAATGCACCCGCTGTTTGTCAGAGATTTATGGACCGAGTTATTGGTGTGGAAATGGAGCAACATGTTTTCGTGTACCTGGACGATGTGATAATCTGCACGTCAACCTTTGAAGATCATATACGTCTACTTCAACAAGTCATCAGGCGACTTACGGAAGCTGGGTTGACTCTGAACCGAGAGAAATGCCATTTTTGCAAACCAGAACTCAAATACCTGGGATATGTTGTGAATTCTTCTGGCTTGCTGGTGGATCCCGAGAAGGTTGAGGCGATTTTGCAGATACCCCAACCGAAGTCTGTGTCAGAAGTGAGGAGAATTATTGGATTGGCTTCATGGTATCGCCGTTTTATTCGAAACTTCTCCACAGTCATGGCACCTTTGAGAAATCTGACTAGGAAAAACATCAGATTTATGTGGGATAACGCTTGTGAGGTTGCCTTCAAGACAATGAAGGAACATCTGGTGAAAGCTCCCATTCTGTCCTGTCCTGACTTTGATAAACTTTTCACTGTCCAGTGTGACGCTTCGGATTATGGTTTAGGAGCCGTTTTGACTCAGGTGCATGGAACAGAAGACAACGTCATCTGTCATTTGAGTAGATCACTCACCAAAAATGAACGAAGATTCACAACAACGGAAAAGGAATGTTTGGCAGTTTTGTTTGCGATAGAGAAACTGAGACCATATTTGGAAGGTACAAAGTTCCAAGTTATCACTGACCACTATGCCTTGAAATGGTTGAATTCCATTAAGGATCCTGTTGGACGGATTGCTAGATGGGCGGTGCACCTTCAGCAGTACGATTTTGAGATTGTGCATAGGAAGGGCAAGGAGAATGTTGTTCCTGATGCTCCATCTAGATCTGTTCCAGTGGTTGATGCCTTGGACGATTCCCAAGATGTTAGACAAGTGGTGCAGGATACATGGTACCTCGGAATGATGGGCAAAGTTTCTCAGGATCCAGTCAAGTATTCCCTATGGCAAGTGGATAATGGAAAACTTTTGAAGAAAGCCAAACCGCTCTATCCAAGTCTCTCAAATACAGAATGGTTGTTGGTGGTGCCCAGAGAGAAAAGAAGTGACATCATTAAATCCTATCACGACCCCCCAACATGTGGACATCTTGGCAGCTACAAGACCTTTGCCAGAATTGCAGAGAAATATTATTGGCCACAAATGAAAGCAAGCGTTCCTCGGTATATTAACAGATGTCAGGTATGCCTACAAACCAAACCTTCTCAGCAAGCACCAGTTGGTTTCATGCAAAGTCAGCAGCCTGTCGTCTCTAGACCTTTCGAAATCCTCAGTGTCGACATAGTTGGACCCTTACCTCTCGTTCTACGTCCGGATATAAGTACATTTTCACAGTGAGTGACATTTTTAGCATGTTTTGTTTATTCTTTCCACTACGCTCAGCTACAACTACACCTATTTTAAAATGGTTGGAAGATCATGTCATTTTGGTTTACGGCGTTCCCACAAAGATCATTGCAGATAACGAAGCACAATTTAGATCGGCCCAATTCACGAACTGTTTGAAGAACTATGGGATAGAATTGAAGTACACAGCTAATTATCATCCTCAGGCTAACCCAGTCGAGCGGGTTCATCGTGTACTGATGACTATTCTGACGAGTTATGTAAAGGAGGATCAGAGATTTTGGGACAAATATTTGGCCAAGGCAGGTTGTGCCATCCGGTCAGCAAGACACGAAACAACCAAACTCACTCCTAATTTTATTGTCTTTGGTCGGGAAATTCAACTTCCTCACGATACTGACTCAGAATTGTATCAAACCAATTCTGGTACATTTGATCCAGAACAAACAGCTCAGCAGTTACCAAAATTGTTTGCCGACGTTAAGAAAAAGTTATCTCAAGCGTATGAAAGAGCCAAACAAGTGTATAATCTCCGAAGAAGAAATGTCCAGTATATTCTCAATCAGCAAGTATGGAAAAAGAGTTATCACTTATCTGATGCATCTAAAAATTTTTCTGCCAAGCTCGCACCAAAGTATTCCGGTCCCTTCAGGATTAGCAGGGTTTGCTCTCCATGGACATTCGAACTGATGGATTCGTCTGGACGAAATTTGGGAGTTTGGCATTCAAAGGATCTGAAAGCTCATCCGCCGGACGATGATTCATCTTAAGAACCAGGATCCAGATGTTGTCCACTGATTCGTTACCGTTCCTGATTTATGTTTTACTAAAAAAAAAAAAATTATTTTTTTTTTTCTTTTTAAGGAGAGGAGGTGTTGTTACGTTCGGAATGTGTATGGATTTATCTAAACAAATTATACATACTTACCCTTAATTTGGAGGATTATTTTGTAAATAGATTATTCAATTTTGGCATTGGTTTTAATTGTCGTGGTTCATTTATTTTATTGGGTTAGGTTGGTTTAAAATCTAAACAATCGTGAAGTTGGCGGCAATCTAGTTCCTGCCTCAGGTCATTGTTGACAAATTGTCGGTCGATGATCCCTAGAAAGCAATTGGTACTAGTTTTGGGTTTGTCATTTTTTTATGTGGTTTAAAACCACATTGTTACGAGACACTTTTGGGTTATGGTCTAATTGAGTGGTACCTACCCAGATTCAAGCACGTTTTGCTGATTAAATCATTGTCTCCCATACATTTTCCATCCCTGGTGAAATTGGAGTTATATTCACCATAGGCGATTTGCCGATCCATTTTGGAAATTGTGCATTTTGGAGAAATCGTGACACTAGCACGCGGATAGCTGCTAAACTTAGTGGCCATCCTCCATCCCTGGTGAGTCTTACTATTGTATTTCAGCCCGTAGGCTTCATGCTAACCTAACCCTGTATTTCGCTCTAGGCCTCATCATCCACATCCTCATCATCATCTCATCATCTCTTTTCTCTGGAGATCTTCTCAAGATCAATCTTAAGACACCAACTACCCTTTTTTCCTGAAGAAAATAGACAAGATCAGAATACTTTTTAATCGGTACCGGTATCCAACCTGGCGCCACAGGCTGTATTGCTGTAGTGGTTATTTGAGGATGGTTTGGATCAACCCTAGTCTAAACCAGCCCCTGAATTCTTGAAGGCCCACAAAACACCCAGGCCTCGAGTACCAAGACACTGCCAACATCACTGACCCAACCAATTACAGACCCCTGAGACTGGTGAGTCTGTATCGAGCCAAACCTTATTTAAATCAACATATTTAACTACTGTTTTATTACCTACTTACTATTACTTACTTGATATAATATTATTTCGATAAACTCACGCACCAACCCTCAATATTTATATTGCAAAATAGCAACACTTTCGGCGTACTTTCGTTCATGTAAACCCCGTATGTACATACCCGGTATAACGAGTAATTATGTCGCGTGAATTTAGCCTGAACTAGGCATTTGTAGTAACTTATAAAATTTATAATAACGTTCATATTGATTATTTCTTTGTCGACAATAAAAATGCAACACATTGTTGTGAACTAAACCTCAATTTATTGCTTATCTTATTCAAAACATCAATGTCAACACATCGACTAAACCTCGAGCGAAACTTATAGCCGACAGGTGCATTCAGGGAATGAATTGTGGAGTTTGGCACGTACTGGTCCCTTGGGTTAGTTTAATTTCCCGCTTTCTGGTTGTCGGTTTAAGGGTTGTTAAAGCGGGTGGCGCTGATAATAGTAAACCATTTTTGAGAGTGATTTGACCCACCCACTCTTCGACTGAAACTGGCACTCCGACAACATTAAGACCATTTTTTTTTATTAATTACACCAGGAATCCCGAACTGCTGCTCTTTATCTGAAACCTTTTGCCACTCTCTCAAAACTTTTCCGTAATAATACAGAGCAAGAGTTTTTGGAGCTGTTCAAAGTTCCCAGAAATGTAATTCACAGTTTGGCAGAGGAATTTGAAAGCAGCGAGTATTTTCCAACAACAAATACTGGCTTTTGCAGATTACCTGCTTTAAAATCAATGATGATATTTTGCTGGTATGCAACTCACGAGGCAGCATCATTTCGTGATGTTAGAGACCGATTCGATATTGCCATTAGCACACTGCATCTGTTGATTGAGAATGTTACCCACTTTCTCAGTGAAAAATCAAAAGATATTATCACTTGGCCAACACAGGAAGAAAAATTAGAAATTGTAAGTGAGTTTGCACTCATGGGATTCCCAAATGTATTGGGCTGTCTTGATGGATCCCATGTTAGGATTGATAAACCTGAAGAAGACCCTGAAAGCTATTTGAACAGGAAGAAGTACTATTCTGTGCGGGTGAGAAAAATCATGGATTTTTTTTCATGTGAAAATATACATTTATGTATTTTTCTAGTTTCAAGCAGTATGTGATTCAAAGAGAAGAATCAGAGATGTCTTCATTGGCTTTCCAGGGTCAGTACATGATGCTAGAGTGTTCAATAACTCCCCACTCTTTCAATCTCTTCAAGAAAGATGCCAGGATAAAATAATTCTGGCTGATAGTGCCTATCCATGTTTGAGGAACGTACTTACACCCTTCAGGGATACAGGACGCCTGAATGAAACAGAAAAACAATTCAACTGTAAATTGAGTCATTGTCGTATTCTAATTGAACATACCTTTGGGTTGTTGAAACAAAAGTTCCGTCAACTTTATCACTTAAAATTGAGAAGAATGACCGTTATATGCCATTTTATAAGAGCATGTTGTGTATTAAACAATTTAATCTTGACAGAAAAACTGGATGTTGATGCAGAGTCAATCATTTCTGAAAATGATGATGAAAATGAACCTTTAATGAATCCAGATTTTCAGCAAAATATGGCTGGACAGGCCTATAGAAACTATATAGCTGCTCTTTTGTACAACAATCATTAATAAATTTTAGTATTCGAAAAGTTGTGTTCTCAATCTGTTTACCATAGTATGTGAAAAAACACGATTTTCGCTCAGGAGTAAAGTACCTTCATTTGTGATCGGAAAATTGATATTTAGAAAAGTTGATCAGAAATATTGTAAACTACGTTCAAATATACAATAATTACATACATATGAAATGAGAATCAGGTTTTGTTAAGATTGGGGATTTTCTGAAATGAAAATCAAAAGGTATGTGAGCAAACACGTCTGGATTACCTTTTTGCAAAATTATTAATTTGATAATTAGATAGATGTAATCGAACAATAGAAAAAAAATCTTTCAATTAAACAGATAGATCAAATTTGATATGAAATGCTTTATTTATTAAACAACAAAATCCTTGTAACATTCTCAAAAATTGACAAAAACTTATTTAATAATAAAAAATTATACTAATCTCTACTGAAACACAGCACAACTCAATGCACGATTTAAAGAGTTGATGTAATAGGTTGACTAACTGCCCCTCATAAAGTTCAAATACTCTTCAAACAATTGTGTTCGTTTCATTGCGTCCTGTTGTTTGGATCTGTCTATTTCAAGCTTTTCTTTGTCTCGCTTGGCTCTGCCCTCATAATACGTTTTCATGTCATTCTCCATTTCAAGAAGAATTTCATTTCTTTTAACATATGATGATGTGGTTTTTTTAACTGGCCTCTCTCTTTTCTGGCCAGCATTTTTTCTAGTGGTCTCAGTGCTAACTGTGGAAGAGGAAGCTCCGTTTTTTGATGTTGCTTCTGAGGCAATGTTATCTTGAATACTTAGTTGAGATGGTTCAATCATTACCTCACCATTATCATCTATGAGTAAATCAATTGTATCTTGCTGGAATGATTTCTTTTTTGAGCTGGAACTACTGGAAGGATGGAAAGATTCATTTGATGAAAGGAGGATAATGGGTTTTATATTTTCTATTTTTTCATAGATTTCATCAAATTGTTCCTCATATTCAAAACTTTTTCTGCCTCTTCCAGTTTTATTGTTATTATCCACAACTTTTTTATAGTTCCACTCCAGGACGTTCCATCTATTTTTGCACTTGATTGAGCTAATTGTTATTTGAAACAAGTTCGAAATGTCCATGGCTATTATCTCCCACAACCTCTTCCTATTCTTAATTTCAACGGTACCAACTTTTGGCTTATATTTTTTATAATCTTCTATTAGGGCATCTGTACGAACTCTCGAGTTAAAAAAATTATCACTAGAAAAGGCAGAATAACCTAGACCACCCTCGAGTCCTTCCTTCACATGATCTGAAAAAAAAACAATTTATTCATTACCTAGGTAGGTACCTCAAGACTTTATAAAACCTGTGGATGAGTATTCTATTTTAGGACAATTTCACTGTATCTATGTACCTACCTTTCTGCATGTTTTTTCAAAAATAAAGGTGCTTTTTCTTTGAAGTCTTTTTGTGAAATTTGGAAAAAGTATTCAATCTTCCTTCTGCAAAATGACGAATAGGAAAACAGACGTATTGAGCAGGTGACATTTGACAAATCTATCAAAAGTTAATTATAGGAGCTTGATCGTGTTTTGGTTTTTCAATGCTTAGAACTCAGCCAGAACGGTTCGAGTTCTGAAGATTTTGCGCAACTAGTTCTACGCAGTTCCAGAACGATTCTCAAATTTAAATCAAAACAAAGCTAGTAACCAAATGATTTGTAATGATCCTTGTAGTTTTGAACAGAACTATCACCGGATAGTTAGTTCAAATTGGCATCCCCCATAATAATACTCCTTGATCCAGAAACACCTAGAAAATAATTTTTATCATCAGTATCACATATTCTCTTATTTTCATTCTCTTCTGTGGATGCTTCAGATCTTGTCCTTTGGTTTAGTTCTGAAGATTTTGAAGGGGTTCTGGATAAACTCATCCTGGGTTCAAAGATATCATGTGGGTTTTCATTGACACCTACAGTGATTGTTTCTTGTATAGCCAGCTCTGAACATTCTTCCAGAATATCACTTTTTAATTCTACAGTTCTACCATCACTCTTTTCAGTCATAGTAACCCATCTGCATACAGGAAATTTCAACAGGCAGAACCAGCGATATTCAAAATGCCCAGACCCCTACTCAGTTCAGGGTGAGAGATATTCTCAAATCGCTAGTTCCCAAACCACCGTAAAAATAACGCTATCGGTGCGAAAACTCCACACAGGCACTCTCTACTGCATCCTGCAGCAGATATGACTCGATGGTCGGTATGTTTGGAATGTCTATTTTGTTATCTATTGTCTACGTATACCTACAATTTTCTTCACTGAAAATTAGGATAGCTGGCAAATACCACGCAATTCCTAATAGTATTTTGGATAATCACCTCACTATTTCAAAGCTTTTGATATAAAACACAACTATATTGCTCGTAAACGACACAAGAATAATTCCTTTAAGCTTGCAATGATTGATTTTTCAAAAATTCTTCATCTTGCCATCTTGCTTCTATTATGCCAAAAGCATTTTCTATGACTTTTTTTACGCGACTTTATCCTCAAATTGAATAAATGATACTGGTAGCAGTATCTTATATCAAAATGTTTTACTTTCAATTTAACATTCTCTCATTCTGTGGGAGATAGTTTCCAGGAAAAGGCCGCATATATTATGCGTGAAAAAACGAAAGACCTTTTGCCGATATTTGAGAGAAAAGAGAAAGAATCCACATAGATTCCTTCTGCAATTTATTAGATTTGCGTTTGAGGTTATAGATTTATGGATATACAGTGTGTCCCAAATTCGTTTCTCTATAGAGGGATCTTGGCTCCTATTATACCTACATCAAAAGTTAAATGGGGAAACTCTTGGAGGAAACTTAGTGCATTCGATATTTGGTTCCAGATTTGCGATCGGTCAATTGGTTTTGGAAATATCAGCGAAAAACCGAAAATGGCGGATTTTGTTTTTTGCCAGTAAATCCAAAACGGCACTTTTTTAAGACGAATAAAATGGTGTGTATGACATGTCTCAATCGCCTTTTGTTTTTCGGCAACCCGCCGCAACTCTCATTTTCCTTATGGCCGCCATATTGGATTTTTCGATTTTTGGAAAAAGTGTAAAATTTCCAATCTAGTGATGTCCCACAAGTGCATAAAAGATTCAGGTATCTCTTACCTCTTATCTCAGGTAAAACTCTTTGTCTCAGGATTCATATAGTCGCAGGAGGATCAAATTCATAGACCTCATTCTTTGTATGACCCCAAAGATAAAAATCCAAGGGCGAAAGGTCGGGGGATCCAGGAGGCCAGGGTATTGTACCATTTGATGGAATGATCCTTTCCTCAAACTGCTCTTTCAAAAAGTTCCTGACTTGAATCGTGTTGTGAGCCGGACATCCATCCTGTTGAAACCAGGTTCTTCTGAACTCATCTTCGGTTAGAGTAGCTCGTAATGCCGGCACAACCTGATTTCGCAAAAGCTCTAGGTATCTCTGTCCGTTTAGGCTGTAGTCAAATGAAAATGGTCCTATAAGTCGATTTCCTGAATTGATTGATTGATAGTTGCCCAATTGAGAAAGGCAAGTTGGATTAAATTACCAATGACCCCACACCAGACGTGAAACCCAAATCTGGTCTGTAGACGTCTCGCTGCCACTTCGTGAGGGTTTTCCACAGCCCAATGATGAGTGTTGTACTAATTAAAAACTCCACAATTCGTAAACCTACTTTCATCGGACCACAAGACATGATTTACAAAATCGGGATTGTCATTACACTTCCTTGTATACCACTCACAGAAGCGCATTCGTCTTGGAAAATCAGTTTCTTGAAGTCCTTGAACTACTGTGGGTCTGTATGGATGGTACTTATTCTTTTTTGACACTCTCTGTACTGTTGATTTTGACACACCAATTTCCCTTTCCACAGTTCTTACCGATTTACTAGGGTCTTCGTTGACAGCTTGTGAAATGTTTCTGTTGCGATTTTCATTTTCAATGTTGTATCCGCTTCTAGGATGTTCGAAGGCCCCAAAGTTGATCAAATTAACAACCATTTTTCTGAATTGGGTTTTATGAGGCTGCCGTCGTTCGGGGTACATCTCCAAATACCTTGCTGAGGAGATGTCGGCATTTCTCTGTGACTGCGAGTACAGCGCTAACATATCCAACTTTTCTTCATTCGAATAGGAAATACCGGGCATTTTTAATAGGTTTCGACAATTTGTTTATCAGATTTATTATTTTAATGACAGAGAAGCGTACTACTATTTACGTAAACACAACTTTCATACTGAATTATTATTTGCGGGGTGTTATAGACCACAACGCCATCTTTCGGCAAAATTATTGAACGACATATCAGAGCCTCCTAGGATTTTGCTTATAAACCAGTTTTCTGTCAAATTAATCATGGCCTCCTCAGAAAAGATTGAGTCCCAACTACGAAATGTGATATTCCGAAGATACTTAAATCTTGTATGCACTTGGGAGACATAACTAGACTGGAAATTTTACACTCTTTCCAATATGGCGGCTATAAGAAAAGTGAAAGTTGAGGCGGGTTGCGGAAAAACAAAAGGCGATTGAGACATGTCATACACACCATTTTATTCGTCTTGAAAAAGTGTCCAGATAATGTCACGTTTTCAGAGCTGTCCAATTAGCCGTTTCGGATTTACTGGCAAAAAACAAAATCCGCCATTTTCGGTCGGTTTTTTGCCGATATTTCCAAAACCAATTGACCGATCGCAAATCTGGAACCGAATATCGAATGCATCTCCTCTAAAACTTTCCCCATTTAACCTTTGATGTAGGTATAATAGGAGCCAAGATCCCTGTATAGAGAAGCGAATCTGGGACACACTGTATATATTTGATCAATGAATCTATACACGTTGCTCATCTTCATCCATTTTTCTTATTCACCAATGTTTATCGCGCTAGAAAGCACTCAGCCCAACGCTCCAGGACAATTGTTCTTGAAGGTGTCTATTGTGATACTGCGACTGTCCAAGTACATTTGCACACCACATAATTGCACAATGTGATGACGTTATCGAGGAATACCTCTTTTTTCCGGACGAAAAAGTACGTTTACGACCTGGTACGGTTTCACAATCCCAAAGATTGTCTTACTTCATGAACACTTTTTGGTGTTGGAAATTTCAGAGCAGAGTTTATCTCACGTTCGCCAGGCCTAATTTCTTTTCCAGTAACTTCGTATCTAAAATAATTAATGCTGGTTTCGAAAAAATTACATTTTTCCAAATCAAGTTTTATGCTAATCTAAAACTTGAATTTTCTAGTACACTTTTCAAGAATGCTAGCCCCTCACTTACCGTTTTACTGAAGATTAAATTATCATTTAAGTAAATAACGAACTATTGGTGCCTCAAGTCACCGAATACGGTATTAATCAATCTTTGAAATACCCCAGGGAAATTACAAACACCAAAAGGCATACGCAAAACCTCATATTGGTCATCCATCGAAACAAAATCCGTTTTATCAACTGATTTTTCTCCTTCCGGTATCTGGTAGTAGCCCTGGGTCATATACAGGACACAATTATATTTATAACCACTTAATCTACTGATATGATCTTCGATATGAGAAAAAGGATACTCATCTTTGACCGTGATGCTGTTTAATTTTCTATAGTGAATGGCAACTCTGTAATCACCTTTTTTTTTTACTAATACAGCAGGGCTTGCAAAACTAGACCGCGATTCTCGTATAATATTGTTTTGTAATAAATGTTGTACCTTTTTCCGGTGTATTTCTTTTTCTTCTAATGATAAACGATATGGTTCATGAAACACTGATCCTTTTGTAGTTAGATTAATATCAAATTCAATCAGATCTGTAACACCTAACTCGCTTGTATTCATCGCAAAACAATCATTGTAATCTACTAATAATTATGAAAGCTTTGCATCTATTTTAAAAAAATCAACTGAATTTAGCGTTCTGATGTTTTCTAATGCAGGCATTTCAATATAATAGGTTTTACTTTTTCTGTATAAAAAGGATAGGCTTTCGACATTTTCAAGTTTTTTGCAAAGATCGACGGTACGCCGTTGGTTTAGCACAAGAGGCTCTCAAAATCCGTAACAAAAAATCCAAAAGATAATTTCGGACGTAGTCGGAATTTCTTGGCTTTCAAAACGGCATTCTGTCAAGCATCAAAATACGCAACTTTGCCTCAATTTGACCGACCTTGTATATCTTACGGTTTACGGGATCCCTATGCATACACTCGAATTTTCAACACCCTTTATAAAAAAATCCATGTCCTACAGTCGGGACCATTTCAGTGCCAAACTCTTTTATCCAAAAATCAGACATATTTAGATTCACTTTCAAAAAAATTGCCAAACATTTATCAGCAACAACAGTATCTTAATATGCCTGAAATTGATGCCCACTTATTTCCACTTCAATATAATAAACATCATTTATTACTGACCTCTGTATAGTCTTTACCATGGCCACTGTCTTGTAATATCAGCATTCTTTTTTAAGATGTCCATTTTTTCCACAAACACAGCACTTTGAATGGTGGTTGAAACCTGGCTGAGGATTGCGTTGCGATGGCGCCGTGAACGTTTGGTTGTTGGTACGGGTACAATTCCCGCCAATATGTCCATTTTGCCACAACAGGATCGTTTATCAGATTTATTGTCTAAATGAGCTTGTTTGTCCAATTTTCTTCTGTCTGTTCCTTTTTCGGTTTCTACACACGCCGCAATGGTCTAAGGATATTTCTGTTTTATACTCTGTACTAAATGCAATATTATAACTGAGTAAATGACTGTACTGAGTGAAAGACAAACAAACAGCGGCGTAGAACCATTTTTTCAATTTCAATTAAAGTATCAAACCAAATTGAAAATATTATTCTAAACATAAACAATTTTTTTTCCCAATGATTTTATCTAATACCGAGGATGCCCCCCTCTGGAGTTTATCACTGCGCGACACCTTCTTGGCATACTCAGAATTAAATTGTCAATATCTTCTTGAGGTATGGCAATCCAAGCAGCATTTAACGCGGTTCTGGAATTGCGAGGGTTCTCACGCAAAACCCTTCTTTTTAGCATATCTCATGCGTGCTCTATTGGATTCAAATCCGGCAACTGCGCAGGCCATCTAAAACGGTGATATGGTTGTCTTGTAGAGATTGTGAAGCATGTCTAGCGACATTAGAACGTGCTTTGTCGAGCATTAAGATGAAGTCTGCTCCAATAAGTCTTGCATGGGATAAGACAACTGGTTGAAGAATCTCTTCCACATATCGATGAGCATATAAAAAATGTTCAAACAAAACGATATCGGCTCTCCCGTCGATTCGTATTCCAGCCCACACCATTACTGTGCCACCTCTATAACTGTGGACTTCCTGGATATTTTCCAGAACTGCTTGTAGACCAGGTTCTCTCCATATCCTTCGCCTTCTTGAATCTGGATGCAACCCAAATAGAGATTCGTCGGTAGAAAGGACTGGGACCCACTGATTATAAGTCCCATTCTCGTGTTCAGTTGCCCAAGCTAAACGAGCAGCACGATTCCCTCTGTTAAGTGGTTGGCTTCTCAATGGTTGTCTATTACGTAATCCACCTTCTGTTGCGTACTGTAGAGTTTGAAATTGCGATGTAATGCGTTTCTTTTACCCGATTCATGATTTCTGGAACAGTTATTGTGGGATTTCTTCTAGCCATTTGCACAATGAAACGATCTTGAGCAGGCCGAGTGAGCCGTGATTGACCTGGGTGTCTCTCAAAAACCTCGCCTGTTTCTTGGTAACGTGCTCATAATCTTGAGATCACACTCTGGGATGTGTGGAGAGCTTCAGCTACACGAACTTGTTGAGTACCACTTTCTAACATTCCAACATCTCGCAACATTTCATCTCGATTAAGATGGCGTCTTTGCATGTTGAAAAAGTAACAGACGTAGTCTATACTCTACTTAAGTTCACAATATACTGACCAATAACTTCAAATTTTTAAACTGATATGTCTTAGTTATTTTGACTCGAAAACAAGTTTTTGCTGAAGTGCTGTTTTTGGAACGACAAATATTTTTCTTAAAATAAAAACATTAAAATGCATATCTCTTATCATTATTTCAAACATATTATTTCACCAGCCTAAAATATTTAAATGCAAAAAAAAATTGTTCAAATTAATTTCAATAAATATCCCTAGACCATTGCGGTTTGTGTATTTCACTTAGGAGACTTTGGAAAAGTTCTTCTGGATTCTTGTGATTTCCTGACTCTGCTACTCCCTCAATCCCGTTGAGAAGGCCATCGATTATGCATGATACGGCATGGTAATTTTCTTTGAATAATAATAGTGCATCATGGTTTTGTTCGGACGCTGGACTAGAGATATCATTTCTTTCAAATTGTCGACGAAATACTCATGTGAAGGAAATGCATCCAAGACCACCTGCTTCTATTCTACCCAGCTTTTGTCATAGTTTTCAAGCGAATTATGGCAAACTTTAGCCACTCCGCTTAATTTGCCTTGCAAATAATATGCTTTGGGTGAGTCGTTCCAGTTATGTACACTAACTTGCACAAAAAATGCGTACATAGACAGTGAAATCTGTTTTTTTTCAAAGCAGTGTAATAGGCTGTCAAAATATTTACAAGCCATGCACACAAACACAAACTTTTTATTTTTTTTTACAAATTAAAACGATATATTGTGGGTACAACTTTAAATCTATTAACTCAGTTCGCTAAGAAAGATTTAGATTGTTTTCCTTGAAATCCGGTAGCAGAATTTTGTTTTGCCTCAACGAAAACGCTTTTTTAAAAAAATTACGTTTATTCAACAAGCGCGTACATGGAAATCTAACCATTCGACAAAGCAGGATATATTTATAAGTTTAGAAATGCTGACTAAGAAGCTTTGCTACGAGGGTTAGTTTATAATAAGCGACATCATTGATATGCTGTTTATAACTGCAGAACCATTTCTAGCCAAAACTTCCTGTAGTCGTCGAACCATGGAATTTGATGAATTTCGACAATATTATCATTGGCGAGGTCATTCCACGCATTGAGAATGGCATCTTATAGTTCTGCCTGATTCTGAGCTGAGGCCTCCAGTTTCTTTAATATAATCAATTTTTACCAAGTCCCCACTCCATCAGATCTAGATCTGGTTATCTAGGTAGTCATTTAGTTATTTAGTTCTTCTTACCGACCATAGGTTCTTCACTGAAGTATTTGTGTTTTCACAAAAGTTGATTATTATTGACACTGACAAAACTTGACGTTTACTTGTCACCTTCATACACTGCTCAAACCAAAACAATTTTACTATTTCAATGTACTCATTTTATGTGCAAGTTAGTGTACATCACCTAATTGGTCCACTTTATGTAACCAATTCAGGACATTTATGTCACTTTTTTCTGTTCGTTTATCTTCAATTATTCAAACGTAACGCCTTCATCTCCTGAGTCTTCTTGAAATTAATGGTTCTCTGCTGAAAAGCATAATACTTTTCTTCGGCTAGATCTCTGAAATTTCGACTTTTTCGGGTCTGGTGCCCTGAAAGATTTATTAAAGTTAATAATGCCGATTCATGTGATCAAAAGATGATTTGAACTTACTCATTTGAAAGTCTTGACTCCGAAGACATTCGTCAAATGATTCTTGTAGGGTCAAGCCTGTGGAAGAAATAGACGTTATAAGCTATTAAGAGAAAAACTTGATTTTTCTATGTTGAATATTGCAAAGAAAACTCACTTCACAAAAAATAATGAAAATTCAAGCTACACTGGCTTTCAGGTGAAGGCAGAACATCTTCATTGGATCCTATGTTGGTGCTGGATCCCATTCTACTACTCATCGCCGTATAGTAAGGGGATCCGCTCCTCTCCAAGTTGATGATCTGGAGTCTGAAAATTTCACCTTTGATTTTTGTCCTCTCTTGGATAACAATCAAACATACCACTCAAAAAACAATAATTCTCATAGGTGCATATCATAATCTGTTCTCAAATGATAATTTGTATGGGTTAGTATTTATTGGTAAAACCAAACAATGAACATAAACAAACTTACGTTCGTCGGCCTCGAATGTTTGCTGATCTAATTCTGGGATCTCCTTGCTAGGAACATCTTCTTTGGATGTTTTCGTGCCTCGTTCACAGACAGTTCTTTTTTCTCAAAACTAGGAAAAAATTGAAGTCAACTCAAGCATAGGCACAAGTCTTGAAAAAACGTACCTCTAGATCTTTGATTATCGTCTTTAACTGTCTGTTCAATTGTTTTGCAATCTTCTCGATTTTCCTCTTTGTGTTCTGATCAATCTGAGTCTTTAGGCGCCCTTCCAGCCTGGTGATCATGTCGAGAACTTCTTTGATTTTAAAATATTCTGGGCTTTCTTTCTTTTTGTATAGCAGAGCGTCTTGCTCCTGCTGGACCGTTGTTTCTTTTAGTTTTCTTTTCTCTGTCCCGTCCGACTTGGAGTTGCTTCCCGCAAGCCTTATTTCCAGCAAGATTTCCCGGCAGAATATGATAATTTATCCTTTTCAATCCACTCCAGATTCAGTGTCAGAGACGACCTCGGCCATCGGTCGAGATTGGTTTCTGTGCTGTTAATATTGTGATGAATCGTCGGTTTGCCTCACCCCTGAATCCGAGGGGTGGCTTGCTTTGACAGCAGGGTGGAATTCTGGACATTTAGTCCTATCCATCTGGGGTACATTATTTTTTTTCTTACGACATTTTCATGGTTTGTTTGTTTGCTAGTTTTGGTCAACCCCGGAATCCCCGGTACCCACCATATCTGGTGTGCATTCCGCGGTCCGCCACCTGGGGAGGCGCCCGACAGGGGACGCAATCCCAGACGGGATCCCAAATTATTCCAAAAAAAGAGAAATAATCAAACGTAAAATGTACCTGACCCAAAACATTATTTGCTGAAAACATACCATAGTAGAAAAGCTCATCGTCTGCAGCAATCTCCATGAACATATATCTCAAAAGAAACGGAAATACTGAATAACGACTTTACGGGGATAGTCAAGTAGCATCGCCACACAACCAATTCTCACTTCACAAACCCAATTTCATAAGAAACGCAAAACAACTTTTATTGGAGTTCTTTGATTTTCAAAAAAGGCACTCTGAATAGAATATGGCTTTCTGCAAATTCAGCATCGAAAAACATGTTCCAATGGAGCGTTTTCAAGTCTCTGCAGAACACATTGATTTCGACATCGTCTATTCCCGTATCGCATTCTCCGGACGAAGAAGGTTTATTTGTTGCGAATGTTGTAGAAGATCAGCGTCATTTTTACCGAGAAGTTGGAAAATATCACGAACTTTTAGCAACGACATTTCCAAACAGTATGAATTATTATTAATTTGACACTATGACAATTCAAAATTGCGCGAAATAAAAGAACAAAGACGTACTCTTTGAAGGTGGGTCCACATTGATATGCGTAAATCAAACAAGATGTTTTCGCGTTTTGCGATATTATTGGTTGTAGTGATAGCCGATTCAAAATAGAGATAGAAAATGATGCTTCAAAAAAAAAACCTCATTGGTGTGATAAATGTAATAAATGAATGATATGATACCATCACAGCATAAAATTTTGATATGTAGCTACATGATTTCGTAAAATATCGAAATAAAATTGAATTTAGAATTGGCAACGTCGTTTACAAAGAAATCCTACAAAATGACAGTTCGTCACATGTCAATTGATCTCAGATCAATGCAGCTGTATAATTGATCCAGTGTAAGCATAAAAATCAAATGATAGTTGTATTTATGCAAATGCAAAACTATATTAACATTTTTTTTTTTAAATAGAATGTATCTAGTGCGGCTTATAGACTTATATAAATGCAGTATTTCAACAGATTTTGCGGAAAGAAACTGTAGAGAAATACAGGGCTTTTCACTTAAAACTCCCCACGTCAATATCTCGGAAACGAATAGGAATATTTCGTTTCTGTAAAAAGTAGTCAATGTATGGGGTCGAGTAGTTATTTTTCACAGTTAAAAAAATTCGACGCCTACCAAGAGTGAAGCGTCGCGACGCATCGAAAATATTAATCGATTGCAGGGACTTTGAAATTACGTGCATGCTAAAGTACATGTTATTTATAAACTTTTTTGTTATTCAGTCGAACTCATTTATTCTACACAGTTTTGAGATATACAGTGTGTCCAAGATAAGGATGTCTATCATGGGGATCTTGAAAACCGTGAGAGATACAAGGTCGGTTAAATGGAGGCAAAGTTGCGTATTTTGATGCTTAACAAAATGCCGTTTTAAAAGCCAAGAAATTCCGACTAAGTTCGAAATTATCCAAAAAAAACCTAAATTTTTCAAAATTGTTTTCATTATTTTTTGACCACATTTGAAGAGATATTTTGAAATGAATGGAACTTCTTCATTGCCACTTTTTGCCCTTTACAAGATACCCTTATTAAATTGAAGAACTGACGTTTCGTCTATGAGCAGCCATCATCAACTTTGTTTTTTTAAATACGGTCCTGGATTTTTTATTACGGATTTTAAGAGCCTCTTATGTTCCTAAACCAACGAGGTATCGCACTAATCAAAAAAGAGGTGGTTGTTTTTAATCCTATTAAAAATGTATTTTTTGTCTCTCTCTAACACATGATTTCTTATGGAAAAATCCATCAACATAATTTTTTTGAATAATTGCGATACATTGTTGATTTAGGAACATAAGAGGCCCTCAAAATCCGTCATAAAAAATCCAGGACCGTATTTAAAAAAAACAAAGTTGATGATGGCTGCTCATAGACGAAACGTCAGTTCTTCAATTCAATAAGGGTATCTTGTAAAGGGCAAAAAGTGGCAATGAAGAAGTTCCATTCATTTCAAAATATCTCTTCAAATGTGGTCAAATAAAAATGAAAACCATTTTGAAAAATTTAGGTTTTTTTCGGATAATTTCGGACTTAGTCGGAATTTCTTGGCTTTTAAAACGGCATTTTTTTAAGCATCAAAATACGCAACTTTGCCTCCATTTAACCGAAATTGTATCTCTCACGGTTTTCAAGATCCCCATGATAGACATCCTTATCTTGGACACACTGTATATCTCAAAACTGTGTAGAATAAATGAGTTCGACTGAATAACAAAAAAGTTTATAAATAACATGTACTTTAGCATGCGCGTAATTTCAAAGTCCCTGCAATCGATTAATATTTTCGATGCGTCGCGACGCTTTACTCTTGGTAGGCGTCGAATTTTTTTAACTGTGAAAAATAACTACTCGACCCCATACATTGACTACTTTTTACAGAAATGAAATATTCCTATTCGTTTCCGAGATATTGACGTGGGGAGTTTTAAGTGAAAAGCCCTGTATAAGAAAATGAGGGTGTTTGCTTATTTCTTTAAAACAAACTGGAAATACCGCATTTTCTTTTTGTTAAAATGTGTTTTAGAAGGTCTAGTGTATTAAAAGCGTCTACGAATTCTACTGGACTTGGATTTATCGGATTGCCACTTTGTTGCCGCGGATACCCACCAAAAACTTTCCAAACCATCCTTGTCGTTGTGCCTTGTAAGGAGGAATTTGAATCCGTTTTGAATAAATTATTCAAAAAAGTCGAACATTTATTTGAAAATGTGTGTTGCAACGAGTGTCGCAACGATACCAAGAGACTGGTCTGCTAACGAAGACCTGGCTCAGGACGAAAAAGAAGTACCACAGCTAGAGACGATCGCTTTCACGTTACTTATGCATTAAGAAACCGAACGGTTACGGCAGTATCCCTTCGAAATCATCTGCAAGAGGTGAGAGAATGTTACCTTAGAGTTACACTGTTGTAAGTAACATTTTTGAAAATTCCGGATTATCGCTGCCACATAGTTGTATGTCGATTTGTCTATGGTTTCCACTGAGTTGAAAAGATGTATGTTGAATGATGCGAACCAGGCAAACATAATCACATAGTTGTATGAACGGTTGCATATCGCGGGTGAGCAGGCAATACCTCCTATCTCATTTTTTCACGAAAATGGGTTTTCAGTGACGTCATACTCAACCAACTGTCGCGCATCTATTGAAATATGTCCCATTCCCGCGAAAAAATCGGAAATGCTAGATATTTGCGCTTGCAATATCTCCCTCTCATTGACGTTGAAAAATGATATCTGTCAATTTCTCCTATCTGGCAGTTTCCATGTAGTTTCTGATGGGATTTCACTCAAAGAAAAGGTAAGTTCTTATCCAATTTAGCTTCAACTGGATTGTATTTTGTTAGTTTGAATGCTTAATTATCGATAGGTTTTGCTATAATGATCCAATTAGATGATTTCAATCACTTTTCAGATAGGAGGTTTTGCTTGTATCAAAAACTATTATTCTTTACGCAATTGGACGAAGATACGAGAATCTGCAGAGATGTCGAGAGGAAGAAAAATACTATCTATGCTAGAAACTACTGCAAATTCCAATATAATTGGCGGAGAGACAAACCAATCAAACCATTCAAACGATATTAATAACCAAAGCCAGAAGATTTTATCGGATGTAACCGACAAATTCACAAACACAACTTTTCCTAATGACTTTTTGGATGTGTCTGGAAATATGACCGTTGATGAATCTAACGGCTTTAATGAGAATACTGATCCAACTTTTGATATATTGAATATGGACATTGTATTGGAGAACGATGATAATAAACTCAATGTTGTCTCAATATTCCGATCACTGCGAAACCAACGACGACTATGAAATAATAAACACGGACTTTTCCGGTTTAGAATCTCCTAAGGTGATCAATCTTACTCCAGTCGAGGGTCCACAACAGATTCAAGAAATGGGTAGGTCAATGTTGACTCAACTATGATAGGTACTAAATATTTTTACATCTAGTTACTGAGAGTATGGTTCATCATAGATCCTCTTCTCCTGTTGGAACATCATTGATCCCATACAGTCATGACACTACATGTATGTTAGTGAAAAAAATAGGTTTTTATTATGACACCCCTTCATTTTTGCAGCTGAGAGTAATTTGGATCAGAACTGTGTTAACAACTCAAATTTGTCAGAGATGCAAATTTGTCAGAGAGCAAGAAATGTTACAGGTGAATTTACTTCAAAAATTTACTCCAGCCTTATTTTATTTTTTTCCAGTAGAAGAGGACTGTTCTGACTGATTCTTCTTCGTATTGTCCTGATCTGAGTTCGGATGATGATAATGATGGCGAACTAAACAATAATAATATTGTATGTTCTGGAAACGACAGAGAGCCTGATCTGGACAGAGAGCTTGCAGATCCTGAGGAGATGAGACGCGCAAGAAAAAGAAAGCAAAGAGCTGATCCAGGAGAATGGAAGCGAGTGAAAAGTATGAGATTGAGAATGGAGGGTAAGGAATATCTGGGATACAGCAAGAGGCGTGGAGAGAAGATGAAGCAAGATACAAGAAGGGGAGAGAGAAAAATGAAAGAGAATCTGATGTATGTAGAAAAAGCCGGAAAAGGAACTGCTCGGAATTCAATGAAGAAATTCGCACCCAAATTTTCACAAAATTTTGGACACAGATGGATTGGGGACAAAGAAAAGTTTTTGTTTGTTCAAATGTTCTCATGGAATTAAAGAAAACAGGAAATGAGAACTCGAGAAGACAAGGAACCTTGAAATATTTCCTTCATTCGGGAGAACGAAATCAGCAAGTTTGTAGGAAAATGTTCGGGAATACACTAGATATAGGCTATAAAACAGTGCAGGAGTGGGTCAACAGAGGATCTTTTGGTATGTCTACGGAGAAAACAGATCGCAGGAAGATCTCTGGCAGGCAACGATTCTCTGCACAGTATGAGACATTGAGGGTATTTTTAGATCAGCTGCCGAAGTTGCCTGCTCATTATTGTCGGCAGGACACTTCAAAGCTTTATTTAGAGCAAACATTCCAAACATTCCAAGACTTGTACAATGTCTACATTCAACATTGCAGAGAGAATGACTGTAAGGAATTTAACCGGAAAATATTCCGAAATATATTATTTGATGAGAAGAATCTTTCTTTGTTTAAGCCTAAGAAAGATCAGTGTGATATCTGTTTTTCACACAAATACAACAACGTCGATAACGAAAAATGGAGCGGACACATTAGGAACAAGGATATGGCCAGAGAAGCAAAATCGAAGGATAAGGAGTCTGCCATTTCTGGATCCAGTATCGTATTGACAATGGGTCTACAGGCAGTAAAGCTTTGTCCATCTCTACCTGCAGGAAAACTCTATTTTAAAACAAAGCTGTGTTGTCATAATTTCACAATTTTCAATCTAGGCAGTAGAGATGTAACCTGTTACTGGTTTTCTGAGGACCAGAACAACACTCTGTGTGCGTCAACTTTCACTTCCTGTATCATTGATTATTTGGAAAGGAAATGCGTGACACCAACGAAGATACCCATTATTATCTATTCCGATGGATGCGGGTTTCAAAACAGAAATAATGTTTTATCCAACGCCCTCTTGAACTTTGCCATCAAAAATGAAATAACGATTTATCAAAAATACCTCGAACCCGGCCACACTCAGATGGAGTGCGACTCAGTCCACAGTTTGATTGAGAGAAAACTGGAGAACAGAGAGATACATCTTCCCAGTGACTACGCCAGTGTGTCAAAAGAATGCAGAGCGACACCCAGACCCTACGAAGTGAAAATTCTTGAATACTCGTTTTTCAAAAAATTTTCGGATTCAAAGTTGAGATACACATCAATTAGGCCTGGACGAAAAGCATTTGATCCTGTTATCACCGATATCAAGTGAATCAAATACGACCATGTTACATCCCAAATCATGATCAAATTGGGTTACAATAAAGAGTACATTGAACTTCCTATCAGGTCAAAATCTTTAGATGTAATTGATGACTACCCGTCCCTCTTGAAAGAACGGTGCAAAATAAAGAAAGAAAAGTTCAAACACCTGCAGAAACTGAAATCAGTGCTTCCTAAGGACACACACTCGTTTTATGATAATTTATTATCTGAGTAGATAGAGGCATTTCAAGTCTATCTTATTATTGTAAAAATTTTGTAACACTTACTAGGTAGGATGCTTTGTTATTTTTTGTAAATATAAAAAGTTTTTTCAATTTTATGTTTGATTTCTAAAGCAATTACTCCCAAGCTTCTTATAGATCAGGTCAATTTCTCCTATATAACTTGAAAAAAAATCTGAGATATCTTTGCAATTTATTTTATGAAAAAGACATCTCAAATGATACCAAGCTTGAACTTGGACAGTTAGTGGAAAATTGATATGATCATTTCAATACAGAACGGTTTTTTGTGTTTACTGACAAAAAACAAAAATCGAGATAGGAAGTATTACATGCTCACCCGCGATATCACTTTTCTGTTACTAAATTGTATGTGGCCCATACAGTATTGTATTTCTCGGATTTTTACTTGTTCAGTTCAACGTGATACTATGTGACACATACAACTTTGTGATATAAGAAAAACGTTTCTCTTAGTTTTCATACAGCTTTGTAATTGGCGGAATTAAAAACGGCGTGTTTGTTGGTCGTTAAGTTTTGTTCGTGACAACTGATGATCTTATTAAAATTGTATTATATACATCACAGGTAAGTCTAGAGTCATTGTTTATTTCGTGTAAATGGAAGATGTGATGTTATTTAAATCCAAAAATCCTTCCATTTAAAATTTGAGGTTAGGTTTGCCGGTATTTTTTTCCATAGGTGAGCGCCTATAAAAAAGTGGATACTGAATTTCTCCAATTTCATTTGAAAAATGGAATCTACGGACAACAGTCCACTTGAGTACGATTCTGAAGACGAGACATTAGCAAATATACGGTGAGTTTTTCAAAATATTGATGTAATATTTACTATCAGACACCCCAAGTAGGAGTACCAATATTATTCAATTATATTAGATGTTATTATTCGTCAAATATGTTCCGAATTTTCTTCAGTGTAATTTAACGTAACGTTAGTGTAGGTATTTAAGTCGGGTATTTTTTCACACAAATCGAATAAGCCTATACAGACTACCTTATTATTTAATTAATAATAACTATAGGTAGTCCTTTTATTTTCATCCTCTGATTTATAAAATTGGTTCTCTCATAGACAAAAACTACTTAACGAAAAGAATCTGGCAACTTCCATTGCACAGGACGTGGTAAATCGCGATGTGGCCAACTCAGACAATAATATTATGCTTGCAGTTGCGGAATGCATAAAGTAAGTTCTTATGAGAAAGCAGGATTATCTTCTGAATATGTTTTCCATCCACTAAAAAATATATATATATATATTTTATGTGCTTTTATTGAGAAAGATAATATGGAGTTTTGAATTTTATTTTATTTCCAGATTCACCGATCAACCATTCAACCAAGTTCGAGTTATATCCTCGATGCTCATGGGTATGATTCTGACAAAGATCCCGAATATGCTCCAACCGAAACAGAAAGTGATTTGGACTCCAGTGTTGGTGACGAGATCGGTGATGAATTGAATGATAATGATCATATCTGCGCGGAATCGGAAATAAATTATAATTCAAGCACCAATCCCCCTATATCCAAAACACGCAAGAGAAAGAGAAATCCCGAGTCATGGCAGTGTAATGTCAGAAAAGATGCTCTCGAGCTGGAGTCAAAGAATATTTATCAGTGAGGAAAAAGCTTGCACCGGCGAAAAACATGAGGACTGTGAAGGACTGTCAAAGCAAATGTTTGTATAGATGCCAACAAACCATTACTGAGGACGAGAGGAAACGAATTTTGGAACCTACTACACGCTTACAGGACAAGAGAAGTTATTTTTGCTGTCCACAACTAAAAGGTTCAATGTTGAGAGCCACAGAAAGGGTAAAAACCAGGAAAATAGCAGAAGAAAACAAACTTTCAGTTATTATTTCCAAGTTGGAACTCAACAGATCCAGGTATGTAAACAGTTTTATCTTAGTACGTTGGCAATAAGCCAAACGCCTGTTTACACAGTACACTTGAATAAAGATATAGTCTTTAATATACCCGTAGCATCTGCTTAGGGTAAGCATACGGAACGTACCATACCTGAAGAGGATCTTAATTTTGTCAAGTCTCACATTGAATCTTTCGCACTAGTTGAGTCGCATTATTGCAGAGCACAAACACAGCAAAAATATTTGGATCCTCCTTTGAATATAAAGAAGATGTATGAACTCTATTCTGACTCGTGCAATTCTTCAAACAACCAGTCAAGGAATCGTTTTATAGATCTGTGTTTTGTAATAATTACAATTTACATTTTCATATCCCGAAGAAAGATCGTTGCGACTTATGTGAAGAAATAAAAATGAAGAACAAAGAAGAATTACCATTAACAGATGAGAAGAATAGAGAGTATGAAGAACACCTTGCGAGAAAATGTGCTACAAGGGAAGAAAAACATAAAAACCAGGAAAACGGAGATACGTTTTTAGTGTTTGACTTGCAAAACGTACTAACTTGCCCTCACGCTGAAGTGAGCAACTTCTATTACAAAAGTAAGCTGAATGAGTACAACCTCACAGCAATACTTTCAAGCACTAAGCAGGTATATTGCTCATTGTGGAGCGAAGCCATGATGGGAAGAAGTGGCAACGACATTGCTAGTGCATTGATAAAAATTTTGAAAGCAGTGTGTGCTGATAATCCGGAGTTAACAGCCCTGACATTATGGAGTGATAGCTGCGTTCCGCAGAACAAAAATTTTCTGATGGCATAGGCACTTGCAACTTTTATTCAGAGACACCCCATCGAATCCATAACGATAAAATTTGGAACCATATAGCATATTACAATGCAATATTGCCTAAATAATTTATGTTTAAATAATATGATTTGTTCTGCGTATTTCTACTATCTAGTTTTTGCCCTGAAGTACTTACTTAGTTGGTATTTTCTAGGAATTCAGAGTTGTATGTTCTGTTAGTTGCATTATAGTTTTTTTAGTTCTGTAACAAAGTTGTATGTTTTTTTTTCAAAATTCAAAATTTTTAACATAGAAGTACTTGTAATACTATTATTGCTGAAATTTAGCATACACCTATCAAACATAATAAATAAAAAAAGTAGCAACTGTGTCCCTTTTGTAGTTGCGCCACAACAGCAATGATATTTTTGTTTTGTGTTTTTCTCGAAACAATGCTTATTACACATAGAACAGTGTAATTCTCAGGTGACGAAATGTGAACATAAGTGAGTGGACAGTTAGCCGCTTTCTCGTGAGCACCGAACTGCAAGGCTGAATTTGGCCGAGAGCACTTGGTTTGGACAATAGACGATTGGAGTCGGGTTTTGTTCTCCGATGAATCGCGATTTTGTTTAACGGGCTCCGATAGACGTGTAAGAATGTGCAGTCGACAAGGCGAAAGATATGCTGAAGCCTGTATCGCAGAACGACTTCCATTTGGTGGAGGCCTGTTATGGCATGGGGAGTCATACCGTTTCATGCTCGCACGGAGTTGGCCTTTATCCAGAATGGGAGTTTGAATGCACATACGTATCTCACCGACATTCTGAAAGATCATGTTGTACCGTTCATGGTTTTTTTTGGACAACACGGAACATTTATGCAAGATAATGCACGTCCACACACTGCTCGGTTGGCTACTGTCTATCTTGATGAGGTTCAAATCGGGCGATTTGTCTGGACTATGCGAAGCCCAGACTTAAACCTCATCGAGCATATTTGGGATGAGATAGGAAGACGTTCACGAAGACATGTGCCGGCACCCAGAAATACCAGAGACCTTCGCAACATACTGGTGCAAAAATGGGACAATCTTATCCAGAATCTAATCCTAAGCATGCCTTGTCGTTTGCGAGCTGTTATCACTGCTCGAAGAGGAAATACTCGCTTCTAAATCTTTGTTATTTTTTTTTCAATTATCAAATTAAAATTTTTTGTTCGCATTATTTTCAATAAACTTAAAAAAAAACAAACGTCGCAACTTTTATTCAAGCAACTGCGATAAAAACATAGCTGTACGTTAGCAAACTTTGCTTCACTCCAATCAAATTCGCGAAAACTTCAAATTTCAAAAATAATTGCAGATTATGGGTTGACCCAGATTTTATGCTCGGCAGTGTATTTCCAGGAAGTTTTTCATTTGGAGTAAGATGAATATCACAAATATTCATCAATATGTCGTCAGATTTATCTATGGTGAAATAAAATGTGCTGACCCTGTAAACTAATTTCGAAGGCAGAATCGAGTTCTACGGGAGAAGTTATATGAAAAACAGTTTTCATATTTTCCATAACTTATCTGATAGTTTAGATACGAGGGGTACCTTAAAATGCAACATTTTCAGTTTAGCCCTATATCTTGAAAACTTAAAGGGCTATGAATTTTTTTTTAACGGTATTTTCAGTTTCACGAAAAAGTATCAAACTGTCACGAAAACCTCAACTTTCTATCTATAAGTATTGTTCTATAAGACTGTTTGCGGACGATACAATGCTCTATTTATCAGGAAATAACATCGAAGCCATGCAGAAACAAATTCAAAGTGACCTGACGAACATTGGAGACTGGCTGTTTGATAACAGTATGTCACTGAACATGAAAAAATGCAAATGGATGGTACTCGGCACACCACACACAATCAAAAAACTGGAAAGTGAGATCAAATTCAGCATTGACCAAGAACCAATTGAAAGAGTTACATCATTCAAATATTTAGGAGTCATCTTGGATGAAAACTTGAAATTCGACCAGCACGCTGATTATGTAGCTAAGAAAATGTCTACAAAAGTTTACTTTTTACAAAGAATAGGTAAAAACCTCAGTATGTACATAAAACTTTTATTTTACAAGTCAATTATTGCCCCACATCTGGATTACTGTGCGACAATGCGGTTTTCATTGACACAAGAAAAACTCAAGTTATTACAAAAGATCCAGAATCGGGCTTTGAGATCAATTTTGTCCTGTAATTTGTATACCCCAAGCGTACTTATGTTAAAAACTGTGGATGTATTGGGTGTAAAACATGTTATTATGTACAGAACATTTGTATTACAACAAGACTAAATCAAACGACCAAAAGTTTGTTTTTCAAAGGACTAGTAGAGTATAATAGACTATCTGTCGAATTAAAATCCTGTGATACCCTAAGTTCCTTCAAGAAACGCCTTTTACTGTACCTGAGTAGCATGTAAGTCTATTGTCGTCATTTTAGTCATTTTGATATTGTACCTACTGTTTGATTTAACATTTTATTCGCATTTTATCCAATCTACACTATATGTCATTTTAAGCTTGGGTGTTCACACGTTTATACATTTATACAATTTTTATTTTTATTTTTGTTATTCTAGGTTTTAGTACGCCCTCATTGAGCCATCTCGCTTTGTTTATTTATGTGTATATTTTGTAGAAATATCATTATTAATTTGTTAATTGTATAGCTTTTGCTAATAAAGATCATTATTATTCTTTGTTATTATTATTATTCTTTATAAGACTAACGGAGATACCCCGCAAAAGTACCCAAAATGGAACACCCTGTACATCACAAAATGCATATTGATGCATAGAAGACGTGTATCAAATTTCATAAAGATATCTGGAATAGTATAAAAGTTATTATAAAAAAAACATTTATTTTTTGAAATTTCAACACCCTGTATCTTAAAAATAAGGCTCTTGCGGAACTATGTCCATATTAACTTTTTGTCTTAGAATCATTCAAGGATTATCACCCTTAAGTATCGGCATTCAATTCATAAGCACCCTGTATGTATCTTATAATAATAGGGTATAGAAATAAGAGATACATTATAATTATATTCAAATAATAACAATAACACACAGTACATCATCATGGTGTAATATGTAAGTAGGTTCATTGAGATATTATTGTCAATGAAAGCAATATTTATTTAGATTGTTGATTATAAACAATTGTTGGGAGACATGTATTCTAATTGCAATTATAGGAAAATAGAATACTTTTGTGATAGAACGGTGCTGATCGTATTATTGAGTGACCCCACAAAACCCAATATATTACACATCAAATGTGCCCATGGATGTTCTTAATGGCACATTTCATGACTTGGTGCCTCAAAAAGATTCACTGCAATTAAAGCTACAGTACCCAGTACCTTATTTTAATCAACCAAAATGTATTTTCGACTTATTATAAACGGATGTAAATTCATTAACAGTAACACCTCAAGTTTATTCCTGTTTTTCTGTCAATTGAATATAGATATAATTTTAGTTTTATAATAATTCATCTATGTAACAATCTATTATCTAGGTATTAGGTATATGATCTGGATTGGTATTTACATAGTATTTTTATTTTATTTTCGTATTTTATAAATTTAATAAATAACGTTTATTTTCGATTCAATTAATTTGTGACATGATTTTATGTTTTTTTCACATGTCAGTTATAATCAACGATATTTTTTGTCGTAGAAACCACCGATCATACAACCCTCACTACTACTAGTACAACAATTTTTACCACAACTAATGTCACAACTATTACTAATTCAAATAGAACTGGATCACAAGCAAACAGATCACATCATCGTTTATCATCATTGTCATCATTGAATTGGAATCCCTGTATTCAATTACATATACGATTATAGTTTGAATGCCGATAATTGGCCATCATTATCAAGAAGCAAATTCTGGAGCTCACAATTGAATTACAAAGATCGCTTGTTTTTTGCTTGCCATAGGGTTTTGAATTTAATATCTCCAAGATTTATGATTGACAAATTTTAATCATACTAGAACGTTCGAAATGCTAGCTCGCTCGCTTCTCGAGTTCTTCTCGATACAAGCCCCGTTGTGCCAATCACCACTGATATTGCCAAGGTATCATATTATGATTATTAATTATTCTTTCAGTTACTATTATGGTTTGGTCGAACTTTTTCCTATTATTGAAGGACCCCACAAGTGAAGTATTTTCAACATTATTATTCAAATTACTGTGACGGCGTGGGTCATGGAAAAATTCAGTATGTCATTCGCGTTGATGAATTGTGCGAGAATTGTTCCGAATTTGTATAGTTTTTTCAGCATTATTTTTCATATTATTATGAACTATTTCCCATTGTAGATAGCCTGAATTTTAAGGAAGTACCTGCATAAATTTTGCCCCTTTTTCAAATGATGGTAATAACGCAGAAAAAAAGTGTTGTTCATGACCTTTTTGTTAACGTAAAAAAAGCCACTAAAAGAGAAATCTCAAGTCCACTTTTGCTTTGTAAAAATCTTCAGATTCAAAAATGATTCATATTATAATTATTGTTTCATGATTTGAAAATAGAAACATAATATGATTTCAGCTCATCTCACACATTATACTGATTTATGTTATTTTTGTGTAGGTCAACTACAGAATTCTTCAGAGTAAGCCGCCAAAAAGACCCCACGCCAAAAGTTAGACCTTTGTATAAACATGTTGCACATCGCACGGGTTACCACGAATCATCAGCAAAGTGACGTCGTTTGAAGCTCACCTGAAGGCGGTGGAAGAAATCGCAAACTCACGACAATATACTTCATTGATGGATCCTGTCAATTTGATGACATACAATTTTATACAATTTTATCATACCGCAGATACGAACTCAAAAGCAGAAACCAAGAGCAAAAAGGTTTTCTATGGAGAAAAAATTGATATCAATAATGCTTTCGAAAGCAAGGGGCAAAAGGTACAAATTACTCTCAAAAATATTTACTCCGACCACCAAACTAACGTTGATGCATTTGCTCAACCGCATCCCTCTTAAGCCTGGCATCAACAAACACATTTTAAGCACTTTGAACAAAAGTGTCACTTAAATAAAGACTGTCGACAAATATGTCTTCTTGAAATTTGATGAATTCTCCTATAACTCGGAGACGAATGGAATTGCAGGCATTACAGACATTGGCGCTGGTGAAAGATACCCTTATTTAGAGGACCATGTAAACATTTTCATGCCCATTTTGGTTTGAAGCTCATTGACGTACAGTGAACAGCATTAAATTTCGGACACATATTTTGAAATCCCCCGTAAAATGTCAAAAAACACAAATAAGTTGTGTCAAATTCTTATCATGAATCAGTAGTGTATCAGATAAAATTCGAGCTAATATTCCATTGCTAAAATGGTCTATCATACCCTCACTGATGATGAAAAAGCAAGGGCTATCTTTACACGATGTGAATCCATTCGTACCGTTGGTTCAGGTCTTGGTTGTAGCAATAGTACTGTCAGGAGTCTAAAGAAAAAATGGGTTGCAAGAGGTTCTATTGAGAATCAACAACGAGGAAGGCGAATTTGCCATTCATTTAGTGGAGGACCAACGAAAAACCTACACATCACAGAGCACATATACAAAGTTTAGAACAAAAACGTAAATGGAGGGCGGGGCCTAAGTGAAAGCTTTTATTCGCATCCATGGAAAGGCGCTGATGAAGTTTGTTAGATCTCGAGAAGATGGCGGTATGTGGAATGCCACATGACAGCTTATGAGCTTGTCATGATGATAGATGAAGTCTTTCAACGTCACCCTTTATCTTCATGTTGTCTTTCATGCTTTGATTCCTCTCTATGTGGAAAAATGACCTGGTAATCCTCATCAAAAAACCTATAAGAACGCAGAATACAACCCGGAATACTAGAGGCTCATCAATGTTCCAGCCGCCATCGGAAAAGTTCCGGAGAAATGCATCCTCCACAAAATAAGGGAAGTCGCGATGGCAAAAAACTTTCTGCCAGATGAACAAATGGGATTTCGCCCAGTGTATGCTACAACAAATCAATCAGTGAGGCTAAAGGTTTGTTTACACAGCAGTCAGAAACAGTCAGAAACTGTCAGGATTCTGCGCAATCAAACTATCCGCGTTCACACACACTTTCTGATTGTTTGAAAATATTTTGGATGATGTTCACACACATTTTACTGATGGTTTTCAAACTGTCAAACCAGTTTGCGAATATTGTCGAAAGTAAGCTCAGTAATCCTTTAGTAGAGATATTTCCGACTTTTGTTGTCACGACATAACGTACTTTTCCTCTTTCAACTTCAACTTCAACTAATTTCTGTTTTTGCTTGATTATATTATTGTCATACTGAACTTTTTGTGGTGTGTGGTGCACGATGAGTGATTTTGAATCATCAGACTATTTGGAGATGTCAGATTTTTCCGATACGGAATCAGACTCTGATCTTGAGAATGTGCTGGAGGAAAGAGTCAAGCCAAAAAACCTTAATTTTTTTGAAGAAATAGTTCCTCAGTTCAACAAAAATGAATTTGTGGAACATTTTAGAATGGACCGGCAAAAAGCAAACGAAATCGCAGAAAGATTTGGAGCCAGTTATTATTATAAAATACAGACTGGTCCAAACATTAAAATAAGTGCCTTGAAACACATCTACATTTTCTTGTGGTATGCAGGACATGAAACTGCAAGCTATAGGGACGTAGCTGACAGGTTTAGTATATGCATAGGTGCTCTATTCAAGCTTATCAAAAGAGTAGAGTATTTCCTGAGTAACCTTGCTCCAGAGGTGATAACATGGCCCAATGCTCAAGAAAAAGCAGAAACCGAACAATTTTATCGACGGAAAAATAATTTCCCAGGAATTGTCGATTTTATTGATGGAACTCACATCAAAATTGATAAGCCAGAGGAGGATTCAGATTCATATATAAACAGAAAAGGATACTTCTCAATTCAGGTATTTTTTACTAATTAAAACATAAGGAGCAATGGAATGTTTCTCTATGTCCATGTCCTTTTTTCAATATTTTTTTTTACATATCACGTACATTAATTATTTTAAATTTATCACAGGCTCAACTTGTCTGCGATCACAAGCTTCAGATAAGAGATGTTTTCATAGGATATCCAGGGTCCGTCCATGATGCCAGAGTGTTCCGAACTTCACCCTTATATGAGACATTGGAAGAAAAATGTCAAGATGGACATTTGTTAGGGGATAGTGCTTATCCACTGTCAAAAAATCTTTTAACTCCGTTTCCCGATAGAGGCCTTTTAACTCCCAACCAAATTAATTTCAATATGAAGCATTCTTCAAATAGAATAAAAATAGAACATTGTAATGGTCTTCTCAAACAAAAATGGAGTCAACTTTACCATTTAAAGTTTAGAAAAATAAGAAATATAGTACACTTTGTAAGAGCTTGCTGCGTGCTTCACAATCTAGCACTACAAAGTGATGACAACTTTGAAGTTAAACAAAATGATGCACTAGATGATATCAATCCTGAAAAATTCCATAACGTACTGGATGAACCAAGGGATGAACGGAATGGAACAGAAAAAAGGAATCATATAGTTAATGTTCTTGCAGGAAGTTAGAATAAATATGTTTTTCACGACATTTGTTCCTAAAATTGTATATATTATAATTATTATAATTGTATTATACAGGGAGTACCAGAAGTATTGAAAGATATTTGAATCAAAAATAAAATAAATAATACGTACAGGATGGCCAACTAAGAATGCGAGGTACTGTATCTCGGAAACTATACATCGTAGAGGCTTGCGGCAAAAAAATTTATTACTAAAACGGCCAAGAGAAAAACCTGGAAAATATTTTCATACTTCTGAAATGGTCGCTAGGGGGCGTAACAACCAACACCAAGTAGAAAAATATGATTTTTATGGAATTTTGTCCAATGAAAATATGGATCGATGAGCTCATTTTCAGATTTACTGACTATTTACCTACACTTTTTGTCTAAAACGTTTTTTTCTATCTATCATAATAAAGTGGTGGGGGAAGTTCAATTGTTTTATTAAACAAACGGAGATTTCTCCCGTTTCGCTTGACGGATTCCAACGAACTTGGGGTCATATGAAAGAGAATAGTCTGCGCTATAAAATGCCCATTTGCTTTTTAATTTGTAACATTCGTCGTCGCCGCTAGATGACGTTAACTGAAATGGTAGCATACTTTTGAGTTTTTTCCGAAAAAATCAAACGTAATGGTATATCCATTTTCATATATTTTACAAGGGGACATATTTTTTTATAAAAAAAAATTAAAAAAAAAAACCAAAAAAAAACAAAAAAAAAAAAAAAAATACAAAAAAAAACATTTTTTTTGTTTTTTTTAAAGGAAAATGTATCCCCTTTTAAAATATTGATTTTTTTGGAAAAAACTCAAAAACGCTACAATTTCAGTTAACGCCATCTAGCCGCGACGGCGAAGGTCAAAAATTCAAAACCAAAAAAGTTTTTTGAAGTGCAGATCATGCTCTTTCATATGAGCCCAAGCTCGTTTAAATCGGTCAAGCGAAACGGGAGAAATCTCCGTTTGTTCAAAAAAACAATTGAACTTCCCCCACCACTTTATTATGATAGATAGAAAAAAACGTTTCCGACAAAAAGTGTAGGTAAATAGTCAGTTAATCCGAAAATGAGCTCATCGATATATTTTCATTGGACAAAATTCCATAAAAATCATATTTTTCTACTTGGTGTTGGTTGTTACGCCCCCTAGCGACCATTTCAGAAACTTGAGAATATTTTCCAGGTTTTTCTCTTGGCCGTTTTAGTCATAAAATTTTTTGCCGCAAGCCTCTAAGATAAATAGTTTCCAAGAAACGGTACCTCGCATTCTTAGTTGGCCACCCGGTACAATGGAGTCAAAAAATCTTTTTACATAATATTATCAAGTACATGATTTATAATAAATGTATTATACATATTATAAGTAACAAAAATATAAAAACTATTTCGCACTATGTAATTAAAAAGTCTTATTATCATAATTCTTTCAAAACAACTGTTCTAAATAACATACATTTAATACATATACCGTACCATTGACAAAAAACCTTTTCCATAAAACACACTCATCTGAATGTCTTTGAACACAGCCTTCTGAAATAAAAATTATGTAGTAGTAGTAGGTATGTACCTTTATTGAATAGATACCGCAGGGTGTGGTAAAAAAAACTCATGACACCCTTAAACCTACCAATATTAATTTGAAAAAAAACGTCATTTTGTTTCTCCATCAATTCATTTCTCTCTTTCAAAAGTATATTTCGTTCCTGCAGAGCTTCTAATTTTTTTCTTTGAATTTCCAACTTTTCTCTTTCTATCTGCAATTTGGCATCCTGATATTAACACCATCCTGAAAAGGTCGAACAGAGGGGGAGAAACAGAAGAAGTGTTCCTCGACGAGTTTCGTACTGCCCAGCCGTCCCACACCACATGGAGCCATGCACCGCTTCCCGAGACCTGCGGAGTGAGTGGCATCATTTTCTCAAAGTCACCATCACACAGGGTCAGCGCTCCGCAGCGCAGAACACATCAACTAGAGAAGCCCACACTGACCTCATCCCCAGACGGTGCTGGACATTCAAAAGAAAACCGAAAAAACTATATTTATTCAAAGTTTGTGTCTTTATTTAATAAATAAAGACATTTTCAACGTCAAAATCAATGTCGGTGCTTTTGTGTGAAGAGAACTGTATAATATATTACAGAGATCTTCAATAATACATTATCCAAGTCTGATAGTTCGATTCGCATCCACTTCATTCCGTGGCGCATTGTTCCGTTAAATTTTATACGTCAGTTTGACTTCTAAACTTTGTATATGTGTTCTGTGCTACACATAAAAAAATTGATTAAAGACGTCATAAGAGAATGCCATAAAATTGGTATCAACGTTATAGCCACTGTCTGCGCCCAAGGAGGGCCTAGTCGGGTAGCAATAAATGGTCTTTTAAAAGACCAAAAATCATTGTCTGAAACATGGAGAAGAGCCAGACAAGTATTTTGGATTTCCATTATATAACACACCCTATCTATTCGAAGGAATCAGAAACAATCTCATCTCATGATGGATCGAAATAATTATACTACCTCATGGAGATATATATGTTACGGCTAAACCCCAAATATTGGGTAATTCACGAATTATCCGGATAATGTTAGAATTATCCATACAGAGTGGATAAAGCCAGTTATTCAAAGGAAGCACGTTGCTTTTTGGGCATTAACCGGTTCATACCAGAATTATCCAACCTCCCTTGGATAAAACCAGAAATATGAAATAGTCCGCATTTGGTACTCGCAATTTGGGTTTGTTTTTAGTTCATTAGGCATTCGCGAGGTAGTCGGTTGTCGGTTGTGTGAGCAAGACGACGAGTGATTTCGAAGTGCGTTCTTGTTTTAAGGAGCGATTCAATAAGATGCTCAGTGATTCAGTGTCAAGTAAGGACTCAAATTCAAATTGCATGAACTCTACCCAATATAATGAGTTTCTGGAATCAGTGAAGCTGGCAAAAGAGGCAAAATCCAAAACGGCCACTCAGTATCGACGACTGAAAAGGTTTGATGTCTGTGTGGTTGGTGGTTTGGAGAAACTCATTTCGCCTGTTGCTGATGGAGAAACAAATCTGAGGTATTTTGTCAAGAATGAAGAAATCTTTGAGATTTTGCATGAAATTCACTTGGCAATTGGTCACGGCGGAAAACATCGCATGCTTAAGGAAGTGAATAAAAAATATAAGAACATAACTCAGGAGACAGTCATGGTATATCTTAAACTTTGCGTTGCTTGCCAGTTAAAACAGAAATCTATCAAGAAGGAACAGTTTTCAAGCCTATGGTATTTTCGGAAATGAATAGCAGATGCCAAGTGGACTTGGTAGATATGCAGACTAACCCAGATGGGCCTTATAAATTTATTTTCGTCTATCAAGACCACTTAACAAAATTTGTTCAGATAAGGCCGTTGCAATCAAAAACAGCAGAA
Organism: Orchestes rusci; assembly: GCA_958502075.1. Taxonomy (NCBI): domain Eukaryota; kingdom Metazoa; phylum Arthropoda; class Insecta; order Coleoptera; family Curculionidae; genus Orchestes; species Orchestes rusci. The sequence goes on along the minus strand of OY293313.1, from coordinate 15,719,960 downwards.
GAAGTTGCAAAACATCTATTGGATATATTTTGCATTTTTGGTGCTCCGTCCATTTTGCAATCAGATAACGGTAAGTCAATATATTATTTAATGTTTCTGGAGTTTTCAAATGAGATAATTTTAACTAGGTCGAGAGTTTGCGAATCGTGTCATTGAGGAGCTGTGCCTAATGTGGAGTGGTCTGAAAACTGTACACGGTGAACGGTCACAAGGCAGTGTAGAACGAGCAAATCAGGACATTCAAAACATGCTTATGACATGGATGAGTGACGAGAAGAGCAGAAAGTGGTCAGAAGGGCTACGTTTTGTCCAACTAATGAAAAATCGGGCTTATCATGATGGGATCAAACTTTCGCCTTACAAAGCAATGTTTGGATCGGATGTCAAAGTTGGATTGACGTCATCTTCTTTACCCAAAGAAGTAAGTAAATCGATTACTAGCTAGCCGAAGTCTTACAACTTATAAAATTATAATTTAATCATTTTACATTTAGGTAATAGAGATGATTCAAACTGAAAAAGAACTGGAGAAAATAATTAATGAGGATCACAATAAAGATGTTGCTTCATCAAACTTTCCAGAAGATCACAACTCAGAGCTAACTGAGAATATATGTTTGCTGTGTAATTCAAAAGTTCCTCTGCCTGGTACTGCATGCACAATGTGCTCTAGAAAAGACCAAATAAATGAAAATAGACGTGAAGCTAAGTCAAACTTGGAAAACCAGGCCAAGAAAATGAAGGACAGGTCCGCAATCAAATTTCCTCCGTGTAACGTAGGAGATACCGTGCGCGTGAAAATTCCTGATGTTGATAGAGGAAGAGGTGACTTCAGAAATGTCTTGATGTCAGTGCTGGAGGTAGGAGATGATGGCTTGTATCGTCTGGGTGAGTAAATTATCCCATTCAAATGGAAGTGGGGATTTTCCAAAGCATATCAATTTTAGGCAATGAAAGTGGAACAGTGGTGGAAATGTTTTCGAGAAGCCAGTTCACACTTTGTGACAACAAACTGATTGATCTTAATGACGTATCGTCTGAAAAAAAATCTTTGCGCCAAATTGCCAACCGTCAATCAATATTTTCGTCTATGCAATCAATGTCCGGTGGTCAAGGATATAAAAGGTGTCATTGTAAAGCTAAGTGTGCCACCCTTTAATGCCGATGTGAGTCTACAGGAGTATTGTGCAACTCTAAATGTCATTCAAGTTTATCCTGCGCAAATAAGTTCTCTTTACGGTGAATGAAATTGGAACCGATAATTTTGTAAGCTTCTCTTTTACTTATAAGTGCAATTATTTTATCGATATGTGCCTCGAAATATATATTTTTTTAAGAATTGTCACCTTATGTTTAAGTAAATAATAAAAAAACTGATGCTTCACAAGCATTGTGCAACTCGAAATGTCGTTCAAGCGTAAGTATGCTGCGCAAATAAGTAGTCTCCTTCACGGTGAATTAAATTGGAACCGATGTTTTTTCAAGCTTCTCCGTTACTTATAAGTACAATTATACCGATATGTGCCTCGAAATATTTTTCTGTTAGAATTGCCACCTTATGTTTGTTTCAGTGAATAATAAAAATTGATTCTATCAGAGTCTATAAGTTATTTCGAGAATATTACAGAATACTTTACGTATTGTGGAATGAGTTCTTTTTCTTTTCGTGATTTAGCCATTGCTTCCTGGCTAAAACTAGAACTATCCGGATAATGCCCGAAGTCATTCAGTTCTTCGCGCTTTATCCAGCAGATTTGGATAGAACGCGAAGTATCCGGTCAATACTAGATCTATCCAATTACGGGCTTTAGCCGTAACATATACAGCAAGTTTATTTTGCCGATATTAAGGATGCGACTGTCTTTTCAACAAATTAACGGACCAGCCAGTACTTCCCTACAAAATCAACAATATGAAAGTCAAATGTTGCAAACAACGTTTTAGTAGGTAATCAAGTTTACTTAATGATGAGATTAATGAGGAGTGAGTAATCTAATTGATGATATGTTTTTTCATTTTAAATATTTTTTTTTTTCAGATTCAGAAGCTACATGGAGCTTTCTACTTAGGGCGTGGTCAATTGGCTGTAAAAACAAAAATGAGAGCGGACGACATGAGACTCGTGACAGGTGACAGATAAAGATACAAGCGGCGCAGAGATCGGCGTCATTTTCCGAATTCCCACATTCGTCAATTTCATTGGTTTCAGTGTTTTTCCTTGGATTCGATAATCCATTACATATACACGCTATATCCTGAATTTTCTGTAATTTCATGTGTTGAATGTGATTGTCGCTGGAGTCTCAAATCATATAAACGGAACAGTAATCATGTTTATTTTTAAAGGAACCAACATGAGTTTCAAAATCGTTCAAACCATTGAAGATGGAGAGCTTTGCTTGGTTAATATCCCGGTAGCGTATTCACCGACCCTCTAGTGTTAGAACCCGTTAAGGATTTCGCTCGATTTGATTGGTCAAATTCGATTTGCGCGCTTTTTCTACATCGCTCGACAGGTTGACATTTGAAAGATTGATTATGGTTCAAGGTTAATTTCCACTATTGTTTTCTTTTTACTTCTTGAACAATCATTTACATAATTGAACTTTTTCAAAAATGTATGAGTTTGAATTGAAATTCTTGAAAAGTTAAACGCGCAGTTTTGTGTTGTGCTGGACAAGCAGAGTGAAGATAAATGTGCTATTTTGCGAACCAATCTCAATCGTGAAGAAGACGCACAAACATTTTTGGAGGCATTCAGCGGCACAACTCATACGAATTGGATTGTACATTATAATGTATCTTCTCCCAAAAGGTACAGGGTGATCTACTTGTATATTGAACCTCCCTCTAACTCATTCTATTGAAGGTATAATATAGAGAGTAGCTGTATTTGTTCTAAACTAAAATCGTTTGTTTTCTTGTATCAGGGAGACTGAAGAAGCTATAGAGCAAAATATAATAAATAATAATTATCATTATTATCCATACAATACGGATCATGGAATTTGGATTTTTCATAAAATTCAACAGCCTTCATCTCGAAAGCGGCAAAAGATGATATACAGTGTGTCCCAAGAAGTTGTATAGGTACATATGGTGAACTTTTTCATTTAGTACTTATTGATTTTTCGAAAAAAAGTATTTTTTTTATAAATGGGCGTGTTTTTTTTCACCTAACATGGTGCCACCAGTGTTTTTTATTCGTGGTGACAGTATGATGGTCTACCACACCACGTTTTCAAATTGCTGGTGGATTTCATTTGGTGAAAATCTGATGCCACCCACATAACATTGAACCCATGATGATGCGACCATGTCACACCAAAAATTTTATGTGATTACTTTGGTTGTTTTATATTGATAGAGCAAAATAATACTATTCTGTACACTTAAGGCTTGATTATTGAGCAGATATTGAAACAAAAAATTGATTGTATTTAGACAAGTGATCAAGATTAAAAATGTTGATAGGTATACTGTTGCTTCAGAGCTAGGACAGTCAGATTCATAAAAATAAAAAGCGGGAGGCCGGAGTTGAAAAGAAGTTCGCCACAAAAAAAAACTTGGCTTTATTGTGATAAGAAGATAGAACTAGAAATATCATAAACTTTCATGGTTAGGTACTCAATCAATAACTTCACAAAAAAATAAGAATATAATATGAAAATGAAATACAAAAATCACCATTCTTGAACAAATCAAGTAGGTATTCTATGAAAGGTTTTTAAAAAATCTCACCACATATTTCTGAGGCCAAAATAAGCCGAAAAAATCTAATGACTGTTTAAGAAGCGCGAGGTCAGTAGAAAATCGGGAGGTCTGGCAGCCCTATTCAGAGCTGCAGCATTTACTTTAAAAACCACTATTGAAGATCGTTTCTTGCTCTGTTGTTAGAAAATGATTGGTATAGTAGGTACATGGACAAACCATTTATTCATCAAATTTGAAAAAAAAAAGAGTTCAATTGAATAATTTTGAAAGGGAGGTAAAAATAATATGAAGGTATTCAAGATTGAAGTTTAATACGGATTTCATTTATTTACGTTGTATGTATAATGACAGCACTAGTCAGAAAATCAGGTCCGAGGTTATAAATTTGTTATTTTGATTCACCAAAGCGTTTTTTTTATTGTGGTGTTTCCACCATCAAGATGCGAAAGGTCACGTGACAGGATCCGCTGATGGAACAGTACATTTTTGGTGGAAATCAACACAAAATTTTGGAGGAAAAAAAACACGCTCAAAAGCTCTGCTTGGTCCAAGACCCAAAATGCAATCATCAGATGACAAGCCTTATCAGTCATATACGAGGTTTGCCAAAAAAAATTGATTCTTGCTCAAGAATATAATGTACCCTTATTTGTGAGCAAATCGAAAATTGTTATTAAAAAAAGTTTGATTCGTATGGAGGCTCTGTCATAATTAATTCTTCGAAAAAAGTTATCCTGATAACTTTTTTGAAATATATTATGTTAATTTTTATCTGAGAAAATCACCAATCCAAAGCAAATCTGACTTCCATCGAAGATAGGTGTATTGGATATTGAGAACTCGTTGAAAGTAGTTTTTGATTTCAATCAACTCTTTCAAATAACTTTCACCAATTTTATCACAAATTAAGGTACTACACTTGATTGATAATCATGATTTTAGAAAAATCCCGTGGTAGAACGTGTCACTTGAAGTTTGCAAGTAAGGTCTTGAAGTATGTAGAAGTTTTCATGAAGAATACGTTTTTTTCGTAAAATTAATAATTAAAGAGATAGTCTAGATCTACGTTTTACAGTTTTGGCTTGGAATTTGATGTGGAATCTAAAAATCAAATAGAATACATGGCGTTCCATGTGAAAAGTTGGGTGCTGTGGACCGCTTTTGGGACATAAATGGCATCTATAAATTAAAAAAATATATATAAACCAAACAACTTTTTTAGTAGACCTTGTATAAAATTACTTGGAAGGGGAAGGGTCAATATACAGGATGATTCACGTAGGTGATCTGTTAAAAGTATTTTTTCAAAAATGGCTTTTCCAAATGTTTTGAATTTTGTTATGAGTGGATATGAAACTGTGAGTTGCAACTTTTAAAAATATTTTGATGATCGCAGTGGCCTACATGTTTTTTCAAGTGACCTTCTCATTTCAAATATTATGATAACTTATATATTATTTGATTTTTAAATTCTGTACGCAATTTTGAATAACTTCTATGGAACATGTTGAATGTCCAATGATGATAGTTTCATGAATATTTGTCATTTTATTTAAAAAATGACAAATGTCATTGATTTTTTTCAAATAAGATCTCTCACTAACGGAAAGTGGAAATTTGACAGCAGTTTTTCCAAATATCAAAGTATACATAGACTCTTCCAAATATCTCAAATATTCTACAGGGTGCCCAAAAAAACGTTAAATTATTCGCAAATGGAATAGACCGAAATTCATTTTTTTTTTCAAATAGAACACCCCATATTATTTGTCTGCAATAAACATAAAATCATCATCATCATGTTGATGGTCGTGACTTATTTTTAGTTCACCCTGTACACATACAATTATCATCAAAAAAACCGCAGTCAAAAATAAAAATCGACGTACCAAAACAAACCCCTGAATTCAAAATGAATTTGTTTCAACCGTATTCACGGTCACACTGTATATTCAACTCGCATTTACTCAAGACATTTACTAGGTTTCTGTTTTATAAAAGTGAGATTGATGCACGTTTGATTTGAGGTCAAAATGTTTAAAAAATCGAGTTTCAATAATTTCCATTTGCGAAAATGTAATCGATTTTTTTTCACACTGTGAAATTCTCACAATATTTCGAAGAGTCTATGTATACTTTGATATTTGAAAAGGCTACCTTTCCATATCGACTCCTACCAAAATTGAAAAGATTTGGAAAAGCCGTGATCTATGGGCAAAATTGCCTATACATAAAAGTATAACATGATAAAACCGTTTTGCAAACTATTACCATTTTTTGTAATGATTACTGTCTTCTAGAATGGTTCACAAACCTTGGTTATCAAGATCAAATTGAACTGTTAATACACGTCGCAGTGATAAATATTTGACAAGATCACCTCCACTATGTGCAATAGTGAGATTGAAAAATGAACACAATCACAATATTAATACAAGTGTTGCATTAAGATTATTGGGTGTCAAAAGAGGTAGATAAATTCTGGGTATTACCATGTGTTAAGAACTCTTTGTCTTGCCGGTTTTTAAGTGTAAGTGGCAACCACGCTTCACAATGTAATCTGCCTGAAAACGCCCGAGCGGGAGCGCGACAACAGTGTCACGGACAGATATAAGTGTGAGATTGTCAAAACTGTCAGCATTGTCTTGATTGTCAATCATTCATAGAGATTCAACCACCTTTTGTTGTAATAAAAGTCTATTCGTATTTTGAGCATAGTTATCCGGCTTTATTTTCAACATCCTTAGTCAAAAGTGTGAATCAACGACATATACAGTCCATTTAGATCGAATGGCCACAACATTGGTCCATCTCGCCGCATAGATTTGTCGAAATCATCTTGAATAAGTTGATCAAGAGCACAGTAAGTCCTTTCTCCATTTTTCCTATTTATCGTATATCTTTAGTGCAGTTTTCGGTCTGTATTGATATCTGAAGCATTGTTGGTGTATTGTGTATTATTACTGTTCGTTTTTTGGCTTTGCATATCCTATTGGCAATTTGTTTGACTTGATATACCTACCTACCTAGTAAAAGAGTGTTTTTTCATAGCGCTAAAACTATGACTTCCCAAATGGAAAAACTAATTAGAAAAAGAGGGTCAATTAAAGCAAAAGTTACTATATTTTCGAAACTTTTGGACAATCTAAACTTGACATATCCCGACATGAGTATCGGAGATAATATCTCTTTGCTTGAGCTTGAGGAACGCACCGAAAAATTCCGTACCATTTTTGACGAATTTGAGGAAATACAATCCGAAATAGAAGAAAATTTAACTGATAGCGGCAACAAACACATCGATGATCGATTTGCATTCGAAGGTGAATTTTACTCGGCTTTAGCTAGGGCAAGGGCGTTTTTGAGTGCAAGCGCGGCACTTAATGCAGTACCCAGCGAAAATAGTGCTGGAAGTACTCATTCTGCTAGGGGTGGCGCGATTAACGAAGCGAATATCAAGTTGCCTGTAATACAACTCCCTAAATTCGACGGCACGTATGACAATTGGCTAGAGTTTCGAGATTCTTTCGATTCTCTTATTCATCAAAATGAATCTATAAGCGACATTCAAAAATTTCACTACCTACGCGCAAGTTTATTACATGGGGCACTTGAGATTATTACTAGTTTGGAATTCTCGAGCAAAAACTACGACATAGCGTGGAATCTAATATGTAAGCGGTACAATAATACACGTATTTTGGTCCAAAATCATGTTAAGGCTCTTTTTTCCTTGGATAAAATCGCAGAGGAATCTTCTCAGTCCTTGAGAAAGATTATGGATAGTATTACAAAACACTTGAGGGCTCTCAATTCCTTGAAGGAGCCCACCGAAAATTGGGACACGCTTATCATACACTTAGTGTCACAAAAACTGGACCCAATCACTGCCCGCGAATGGGAACAAAAAAAGGCAGTCTTTGAAAGGCCTACACTTGAACATTTGGGAGATTTTATGAAAGATCGCGCAGACTTATTAGAGTCCTTAGAAAATTGTAATTCGAAGAAAATCATTGTCAAGCAGAAGTTCGAAAATAAAACCAGGACACTTGTAGGCGCCAATCAATATTGTCCATTTTGTAAACAGGCTCACTTAGCCCACGATTGTCCAGATTTTCAAAAAATGAACGTGAATTCCAGGTTGACTGAAGTTAAAAACAAAAAATTGTGCATAAATTGTCTCAGAGCTGGTCATTTAATCAGACAGTGTCATGCTGGATCTTGTAGAAATTGTAAGGGTCGCCACCATTCTCTTTTACATTTTGAAAACAAAGAAAAACTTGAAACACAACAAGATGAAGTTTCGGATACTAAACAAGAAAGTACAGTTTGTTCTGCACGAAGTGTCCATGATGCGACTAACCAAGTGTTGTTATCGACAGTTTTAATCAACGTATTTGACAGGCATGGTAAAAGGCGAGCTGCGCGTGCGCTCCTGGATGCCGGGAGCCAAAGTAGTTTCATTACATCTTCTCTTGCTCACGACTTGGGCCTGGATCTATCTGATATCGATATTAAAATTTGTGGGTTAAACCAAACCAAGTCTAAAGTCAAACATAAGGCCTCTGTACGTATTCAGTCGCGGTACAACAGTTTTGGAAGGGACATTTCTTGTTTAGTGGTCCCTGAAATTACAGGCGTTTTACCCAATTTTCCAATCGACAAAAACTCACTTGACATACCCACAAACATCAATTTGGCGGACCCTAGCTTCAATTTACCAGGAAAGGTGGACATACTCCTGGGAGCAGATCATTTTTGGCATATTTTGTGTGTAGGCCAATTGAGATTATCCAACAATCCAGGTGCTGTCCTTCAGAAAAGCAGATTTGGATGGATTGTTGCTGGCGCATTTTCCTCTACTCATTCTTCTGCAGTCCTTTGTAATTTATCTACACATCTTCACGTGGACGAGCAGCTTAGACGTTTCTGGGAGGTAGAAGAAATCTCCGCATCGAAACCTCTTTCCCACGAAGAAAGACTTTGTGAGGAGCATTTTGTGGACACTTTGGAGCGCAGTGAAACTGGAACTTTCGTAGTATCAATTCCTATGAAGGAGAGTCCACAAATATTGGGAGATTCCTATGGAAATGCAAAAAAGCGATTGCTCTCACTAGAACGCAGATTCAAAAGCAATCCGTCATTCAAACTAGAATATTCCAAATTTATCCAGGAATACATTTCTTTAGGGCATATGTACAAAGTTCCAGAAAATGATAATGCACAGTATACTTATTTCTTACCCCATCATGGAGTTGTGAAGGAAAGCAGCCTTACCACCAAACTTCGCGTAGTGTTTGACGCTTCGTGCGCATCAAGCTCTGGACATTCGCTCAACAGTTTACAAATGGTAGGCCCAACAATCCAGCCCGACTTATTCAACACACTAGTTCGTCTCCGTAGTTATAACTATGTAGTTGGAGGAGATATAGAAAAAATGTACAGAATGTGCTTCATAAATTCATGTCAACGTTCGCTACAAAGAATCCTATGGCGGGAAAATCCTGAAAACCCCATCGAGATATTTGAATTGGCTACAGTAACTTATGGCACCTGTTCAGCCGCTTTCTTGGCCATAAGGTGTCTGTACCAAGTAGGGATAGAATGCGCCGAAGATTCTCCTATGATCTCCAACATTATCAAAAAGCATTTCTATGTTGATGACTTTATCAGCGGAGGCAAATCCATCGAGGAAGCATCATTTATAGCTAATAGTGTGTCAACAATTTTGAAGAAATATGGCTTTGTTTTGAGAAAGTGGATATCAAACTCACCGAAAATTCTAGCAGGTATTCAGTCTGATGATAGAGTTGTTACAATGGACTTCAGCACACACGAAAATACAAAAACTCTAGGTCTATTGTGGAACGCCCAAGCCGATTCATTGACTTATAATATTCCAGGTCATTTTAGTGATCGAGTCACAAAGCGGACTATTTTATCAGAAGTTTCTCAAATATTCGACCCGTTGGGACTTCTTAGTCCTTCAACCATCTTAGCTAAAATTCTTCTCCAAGATCTATGGTCGGAAAAATTGGCCTGGGATGAGAGCCTTCCCAATTATTTGCACGTACGTTGGCTTCAATTTCGAGAAGAGTTGAGTTATTTCAACGATTTAAAAATCAAGCGTCAGGTAACTTGTGAAGATCTCATCACTATCGAGTTGCATGGATTCTCGGACGCATCTTCCAAGGCATTGGGCGCATGTGTATTCATGCGATCGCAGGATTCAAAAGGGAATTTAAACGTTTCCTTGGTTTGCGCAAAATCAAAGGTGGCACCACTGAAAACACAAACCATTCCTCGATTGGAATTGATGGGTGCACTTCTACTTGTACAGCTGATGGAACAAGTCACATGTTCTTTAGATTCGCCAATTAATAACTCAATTTATTGGTGTGACTCCACAGTAGTTTTAGGATGGATTAAAATGTCTCCTAGTACGTTGCAGACTTTCGTTGCGAATCGAGTTGCTCGAATTCAAGAGCAATCTAATATTGATAGTTGGCGTCATGTTCCCACGGCAGATAATCCCGCAGATCATGTATCCCGCGGCGTTATGCCTAAAGACTTATGCTCTCGGGATGCCTATTGGAATGGACCCACATGGCTCGCTCAAGATGAATCTACATGGCCTTCCTCCCTATCATTTGCAGTTGAACTTCCAGACTTACGGAAAGTCAGGTGCGCCTATAGCTCTTTTACTTGCCACTACTCGCCTTTTGAAAAATATTCTGATTTATCAAAACTGGAAAGAATTATGGCTTACATCATAAGATTTAAAAATAATTGTTTAAAGAAGAAGCATAAAGAAAAATTGAATCTCGGCTCTCTTAGATCCTGCGAATTAGCTGATGCTTCACTCAAGCTTATAAGACTTTCTCAACTAGACTCATTCAAGAATGAATTAGATATTCTTTCGGGAAACGGCAAAATTACAAAAGGCCAAATGGCTAAATTATCCCCCATTTTAGATGACGACATGATTATCAGAGTTGGTGGTCGGTTATATAATTCAAACTTCAAGTATGCTAAAAAACATCCTATTTTATTGTCTTCTAAACACACGTACACCAAGCTGTTGTTTAAAAAAGAGCACGTTCGTCTTTTACACGCAGGTCCTCAACATTTGCTATTTTCAATACGTGAACAATTTTGGCCATTGTCTGGTAGAGGATTAGCCAGGAAAACCGTCCACCAATGCATCAAGTGTTTTAGAGTGAAACCACGTCTAGCTACCAACCCAATTATGGGCAACTTACCAGAGAGCCGACTTAACCCTGCTCCCCCATTTTTTACCACTGGAGTGGACTACGCCGGTCCCTTTCAGATAAAGGATAGAAAGGGTCGCGGTGCCCAGATTTCCAAAGCCTACATAGCTCTTTTTATTTGCTTCGTTACTCGCGCCATACATCTAGAACTAGTTTCGGATCTCACGAAAAATTCTTTTGTAGCAGCACTCCGACGCTTCATTGCAAGACGCGGGAAGCCATGTAAAATTTACTCCGACAACGGTTCAAATTTTTTGGGAGCTCACTCGGAGCTCAAGCAGTTGGGTGAATTCCTCAAATGTAATTCAGATGATTTGAGGAACAATGTAGAAAATGAAGGAATCTCATGGTCCTTCATTCCTGCTCAATCACCACACTTTGGAGGGTTGTGGGAGGCAGGGGTGAAGTCAACAAAACATCATATCAAGCGCATAGCGGGTAATGTAACGCTCACTTTCGAACAGTTCAATACTCTATTAGTACAGATCGAGGGTGTGCTAAACTCCCGTCCTCTGTCCCCCCTTTCCGCAGATCCCTCAGACTTAACCCCGTTGACCCCATCACATTTTCTTGTTGGTCGCTCATTAACCACGGTAGCAGAACCCAATTTGACGACAGTGCCCACGAACAGGCTCGATCATTTTCAACAAATTCAACAACTTCAACAACACTTTTGGTCTCGTTGGTCACTGGAATATGTGTCGGAGCTGCAACACAGACATAAATGGTCAAAACCGTCCGAAAGACAGCTTCAACTCAACGAACTGGTCCTTATCAAGGAAGACAACCAGCCTCCCTTGAAATGGTGTCTAGGTCGCATCACAGCCTTACATCCCGGAATCGATGGCGTAGTGAGAGTAGCGACCATAAAGACTCCCCATGGTACGATAAAGCGATCATTTGCTAAACTGTGTCCACTGCCTATCAATGATGTCGAAGTGTAGTGAGAAGTTCAGTGCAAAATTTCGTGTATTGATCGCGACTGAACCAGTGACTTTATCTAATGTGTCAAGAAAGGGTACATTACTGTATACCAATTTAGGTATTGATACCTATTTTGTATTTGTATTTTGATTTTGTCTATTGTTTATATTGAAAGCTAGTTCTTTCAAGGCCGGGAGAAATGTTAAGAACTCTTTGTCTTGCCGGTTTTTAAGTGTAAGTGGCAACCACGCTTCACAATGTAATCTGCCTGAAAACGCCCGAGCGGGAGCGCGACAACAGTGTCACGGACAGATATAAGTGTGAGATTGTCAAAACTGTCAGCATTGTCTTGATTGTCAATCATTCATAGAGATTCAACCACCTTTTGTTGTAATAAAAGTCTATTCGTATTTTGAGCATAGTTATCCGGCTTTATTTTCAACATCCTTAGTCAAAAGTGTGAATCAACGACATATACAGTCCATTTAGATCGAATGGCCACAACACCATGTATGACCCAAGAGTTATCTAAGTTATCTAAGTTCGACTGTATTCACTCAGGCGGGTTGATACTTTGTGCATAATAACTCAATTTTTTTTAGACAATATCTCCATTTGAAAGATATTTTGATAGTGGCCTGTCAGCATTCGAGGCGATTTCCATGATAAGAGTGAATTGCTACTGACAGACAAAGACTATACAGTCCTGGCTAACTCGTCTATCAACCCTACTAATCGACAGGTTCAAACAATCCACGACAATTGGAGAAATAATAGCTTGGGAACGTACATGGAACCTTTTGAAAAATTAAAGGAACAATTGTAAGAATATAACCAAAAAGATGAAACTGTTTCCTTTAGAGAAGAGTCTTCATGGTGCGTTCTGATAACTACTGGACTTATGAGAAGAGAACAAATGTTAAGTGCATCAAGAGAAATGATATTTTGTGATTCATCTGCAAGCTGTGATACAAGACAATCCACAATCACAATCATGATGACGCCTACCAAAACTGGAGCAGTGCCTATTTCCATTCTAATCCATGAAAGTCAGAAGGATGCATCCTACACTAGTGCGTTTTCTTTCATGAAATCCAAATATCCCACATGCTTTGGAGGACAACAAGTATTATTCTAAAACATAAAGTAATTTTGTCCTAATGCAGATTTTGTCTTTAGTCACCCATGCTGTTCATGACTGATGATGGAACAGCCAAAAAAAATGCACTGAAGACGGTCTGGCCTACCTGACAACAACTGCTATGCCATTTCCATGTAGGTCAAGCTGAATGGCGTTGGTTGCATTCAAATAAAAAAATACCAAAAAACAAGAAGCAAGAGTTGATGCTCATGTTCAAGAAGGTAAATCATGTCTAAGAACTCAATAGGAGAATAATACTAAAAAAATATTATTGCTTCATGCAGGTCATGTATGCAATCGAATATGAAGAATTAACTCAAGCCGTCAGCAATATTCAAAAATTACAAGACTTTCCTGATTTTGTCAATCGTTTTGACAAATTTTATTCACGGTCTGGAGAATGGACGCTTTTTGCAAGAAAAGAAAAATTGATTCGAAACAATAACACTAATAACTTCTCTGCTTGAACAGCTTGTATAATGTGCCCCGGAATCCACCTAATCATACCATCCACCCAATCACCCTGTATGATATCCCCAAATTCAGGTATCGGAATAGACTTAACAATAAGCATTTTTCTACAATAAATAATAATAATAATAATAATAAATAAATAATATATTACGTAATTTTTAACAATTCAACTGCTACATATCAGGTTATAAATGTGATAGGATCTCACATTCAAATAATATGCTGTACCTAGATGACAGATCATCTGTATGTACAGCAAATCAGTATCTCATTTTTAATCAGTTAAACATTAATAACAATATATTGATAGACATATCTCTTCCAGAATGGAGAAATAAGCGAGTGGGCTCAGAACAACCTTTCAAATTTTTTCCAGTTCATGGCAATATATATTTTACATTCTTTCCTAAATAATTGCATTCTGTCTATGTTTCTTATCTCTACTGGTATAATATTATAGCACTTTGGGGCTAAGCAATTTATAGATCTTATGTTTATACTTCTATTGCTATTGGGTACAGATATGTTCTTATTAATTTTATTTCGTGTGTCGTACATATGATTTACATAGGTTTTTAAATAGTTTGTTCTATGTACGAATACAGATATTTCTAAAACACCGAACATTCATTACATCCTGGGAATATAGTAATTCCGTGGAAAACCTTTTATTTCTCCTGAATATGACTTTTAAAATGTAGTTCTGAGAAACGTTTAATTGTTGCAATGCATTTTTATACAGGCCACCCCATATGGTTATCCCATATCGAATCACCGATTCAACCAACGTTTTATATACTGTTATCAGCATTTTTTGTGTTAAAATATTTCTAAGTGTATAAAGCTTATAAATCAATTTTCTAACTCTATTTGAAAGGTTCAACAAGTGATGGTCCCATCTCAAATACTTATCTATAGTGATTCCCAAATACTTGGTATAAGCCACCTCACAAATAGGCCCATCCAAATTATCAATTTTGATGGAATCAAAATCCGGTCTATTAACAGCTGTTATCGAAAAAGCCACGTAGTTGGTTTTATGAACATTTAGAGAGAGCCTACTTGTGTTCAGCCAGTTTTTTATTTTTGTCATACCAATATCCACAAGATTTTCAATCTCAGGCCAAGATTTACCAAAAAATACCACAGCAGTGTCATCAGCGTATGAGATGACAGTACCGTTCTCAATATGCATGTTTCTTAATGAATTGATATAAGTTAAAAAAAGAATTGGTCCAAGAACTGTACCTTGCGGAATTCCCATCTTCATTTTTTGTGGATCTCTAAGAGTCTCCCCAATCTTCAAAATCTGTGTTCTATTCCTAAGATAGTCCTCAAAGACATTCAGCACTATACCCCTTATCCCATAGGCATTTAGAACCTCTAGAAGCTCGGCGTGGGGCACAGTATCAAATGCCTTCGCCAAATCAAGAAAAACAGCCAGACATTTATTGCCATAGTCAAGGTGTTGAGTAATATTTTTAGTGAGCTTGTAGATAGCGTCTGTAGTGCTAACGCCATTTTTAAATCCAAATTGGTTCTTGGATAGAATATTATTAATATTTAGAAATTGCATCAATCTATCCTTTAAGCATTTCTCAAATAATTTCGAAAAATTGCTCATCACACTAATAGGCCTGAAGTTATTGATGTCTGTCTTGTCACCTCCCTTGTATATCGGAGTAATCACCGCGATTTTAAACAAACTAGGCACTCTACCCGTTCTAAATATCAAATTTACTATATGTACAAGAGGCTTAAGCAAGTGAACATGAGAGAATTTTATTAATTTGCTGAAAACGCCATCAGTACCAGGTGCAGCATTATTTTTTTAAAGAGATTATTTGTTTTATCATCTCAAGTTCATTTACAGGTCTCAAAAACATAGAAGAAGAGCATTGAAAACCCAGCCTATATGGCTCTGAGGGTGCTTTTATCGTATCACACATCCTCAGGGCTACATTCACGAAAAAATCATTACAATAGTTTGCCATGGCTTTGTTATCAGAAAACTGTACATTGTTGTTTTTTATTTGGAAAGTACTTTTTTTGTTTCTTTGTTCATTTGAGGCATCAGAAATCAATGTATACATTTTCCGGACATCCCCTTGGCAATTCTCAATTTCATCTCTATAATAGTCATTTTTACATTTATTAATAATCTTTTGTAAGTTATTTCGATATGTTTTGTACATTATTTCATCTTTAGCATTACCATTACCAGCCAATATACAGGGTGTCTCACGGTCTATGGTACGTTAGACGTTTACGGAAAACTAGACATAGGATCGATCTGAAAATATGACTCAGCACTTAATCGAGTATGATCTATATTTTAAAAATATTTTCAGTTCTGCAGTGTTGCCGCTTCTACCCAAAAGTCGTGGCAACTTTCTTATTTTAAATGGACCACCCTGTTTATGATTATTTTTTTGAATTCCTTGACTGATTCTAATCACTTTTGCTTGATATACTCCTATACCTATCGGCAGCGGTTTTCGAGATATAAATTAATTTATAATATTTTTGTCGTAAAACACATCAGTGGATTAAGTTCAATAATTTCGTACTTGAAAACGGTGGAGAGTTGAAATTGCTATGCCGACTAGGAAAAGGTAGGTTTACATGGTTCCAATGGAGAAACCGATCTGTAAATATACAGGGTGCTTCAACTTTATTATTCTTTTTCCTATACACAAAAATGATAAAAAAGCTATTTTTTCAAATGGAACCTCCTGTATATTACTTGAAAAATGAAAAGACCAATAAATTTCCTTTCAAATGGTATCCCATGTTCCTATACCTAAACCTTCAGAATCTACAAGAAAAATGCATTTTACTAAAAAATAAATTATATTGGTATACATGATATGAAACATAATGTAGTTTCTAGGGCAACCTATAGTTGCCAGGTCACACAGCAATAACAATTTATTTTTAGTAGCAAACTGCAACCACATTACGTTTCATATCAATAATACCAATATAATTTATTTTTTAGTAAAATGCATTTTTCTTGTAGATTCTGAAGGTTTAGGTATAGGAACATGGGATACCATTTGAAAGGAAATTTATTGTTCTTTTCATTTTTCAAGTATTATACAGGGGGTTCCATTTGAAAAAATAGCTTTTTTATCATTTATGTATATGGGAAAAATATTAATAAATTTGAAGCACCCTGTATATTTACAGATCGGTTTCTCCATTGGAACCATATAAACCTACCTTCCTCTAGTCGGCATAGCAATTTCAACTCTCCACCGTTTTCAAGTACGAAATTATTGAACTTAATCCACTGATGTGTTTTACGACAAAAATATTATAAATTAATTTATATCTCGAAAACCGCTGCCGATAGGTATAGGAGTATATCAAGCAAAAGTGATCAGAATCAGTCAAGGAATCCAAAAAAATAATGATATACAGGGTGGTCCATTTAAAATAAGAAAGTTGCCACGACTTTTGGGTAGAAGCGGCAACACTGCAGAACTGAAAATATTTTTAAAATATAGATCATACTCGATTAAGTGCTGAGCCAAATTTTCAGATCGATCCTATGTCTAGTTTTCCGTAAACGTCTGAGGTACCATAGACCGTGAGACACCCTGTATGTTTTTTCATTTTATCACGCTTTTTTATAGCTGTGATTATACCGTTGCTGATCCATGGTTTTAATTTCCTATAATTCCTATACCTTACATTTTTTACTTCCTTTGCTTTTTCTAAACAGTCCTTAATTATTTTAACAAAACCATCAGTAGCATTATTTACATCATTCATCTCCATGATAGCAGACCAATCATGCCCACCGACCAACTCACTGAAGGTTTGAAAATTTACTTTTACAACAGTTCTATTGACGTGAGAAGGTGAATTGCCATCCTTATTTTGGTTTTTCTCGTAAGTTAGATTTAACATGACAGGGAAATGGCCAGTGAGATTAGTATCTAGTATGTAGGAGGTGTGTTTAAAAGAATTTTTCCTCAGTCTTGATTTCAGGAATATGTGATTAAGGCATGTGGCGGATTCAGACGTGACACGGGTTGGGCCTTTAATTACACTATCAAATCCATGAGAATTCAATATTGAAAGATATTTATTGGAGCTTTAATTCTGCTCCAGAATGTTTATGTTTATATCTCCCATAAAAATATCGGTGTCGGATTTACAGATTTTAGAAATATAGTTTTCCAAATCCACAAGAAATGACTGAACATTTGTGGAGGGAGGCCTGTATACACATGTAACCCCATAATGTGAGCTGTTGCTTTTGAAAGTAAGCCTACTAAAAGTCACTCCCGAGTTTCCAGATCTACTATTTTCAAAACACACATTCAAATGATGTCTTACAAATATTATTACTCCATCGTTTTGATTGTAATTTGCATTATTGTAGTATGTGTTGTAACCCTCTATATTGAATAGCTTATCATTAATTTGCCAACAATCACTTAATACAATCATGTCATAGCACAAAAGCTTATAGCTCTCCAAAAATACCAACAAGCTATCGAATTTTTTTCTAATACTTCGTATATTAAAATGTATTAAATTTAAAGACTTACTATTAAGGGATATCTTAGAGGCAATTTGGCCACAATAAATACCTTCCTGGGTGACTGATGAATCATCCTGGTTCTGAAGTTCTTCAAGTGTTGCAAGTTCTGGTCGTCTATCCATCAAAGGAACCCCCATAGTCTATTTTACTTCTCACGATGTTTTGAAGGTATTGATAAGATGGACAGCTTACGTCATTTGCCGAATGACCAACGTTATAGTTTAGTTTAAACCTAGCATTTGAATCAACACAGTTAATACATCTTTTTAATGATTTTGGGCACTCGCGAACATTATGATTATCAGCACAATATTCACATACTACATCATTTCTACAAGAGGTATGCTTGTGATAATGTTCTTGACAGTTGTAACACCTCTGTATTTCAATATCCTCATAAACTGGAAATCTTTCCCATTGAATAAATATTCTCCTTGTCTTGTCAAGTTTGGTATATTTAAAGTGTTTATTTTTCCAAGTGGTTTTGGGTAGGATGCTGTTATTTGACTGTATAAAGGTGCTGGGTTTCCAATGGTTGATCCTGTATTTTTTTCTAGTTCATGAATTTTTTGCTTTAATAGTTGAATTATTTCCTCTGTGCTATCTATGATTTTATCTTTGTCTTCACTTGCTTTCTGTAGAAGAATATGTGCTTCCATTTTTTCACACTTAGAGCAATGAAACTTCATGATTCTTCCTTCCTTTAATTCTAGCACTTTCATTTCGGCGGCTGTGAGGCCACTGTGAGCCTTGCAATAACATTTTCTGCAGCCATCGCATGCATAGGTTTTGGGTTTATTTTCTTTACATACGTCACACTCCATCCTGAGAAATAAATGAGAGTGCTGAACCTACTCAATTCAGCTCAGTACACTCTCCATCAGCGACACGCCAAAACTCTCTCAGGTTCCTAGTCACTACCAAAATAGCCCATATATGTAGACAGTGCGAAGACTCTCCACTTGCTCGCTTTATTTATTGTAAAAACTGCACGAGAGATAAGCCGAACAATAGGTAAAGGAAATTATGTATCTTTTAAATGCAACTTTTCTTCATATGCACTGGTTTGATATCATGATTCTATCATCACTGGAAAGTAGAATTTCACAGCTACAGTATTGTGTTAAATTTAGAGTTATTTTAAACTTTAAGCACTTAGAAAATCAATTTGTACTGGAGCACAATTCATCACAACCAACACGGCACGGTATCAGGACTATACTGTGCTTTGTTCACGGATCGGTTACGAACCAGTTCGGAACTCATTCGCAGATGAAATACCACGATGTTTTATCAACTGCTCATGCGAATTAGTTCTGAGATGGTTCGGAACTGCTTCGAAAGCAACACGCGAACACAGGTACTATTGCTGTTTCTATACATTGCAAAATGAGGAAGTTGACCAGTATAGTTAACTTCATCCACTGCATTTTTTGATTTTATTTTTGAATTTCATTCTAGTCAATTAACCAAAAAATCCTTGACCGGTCAAATCGACAACCCTGATAATTATTGTACTATAGACTATTCCACCTTCTAATCCAAAAGCCATTCGTCGATGAAGTACTAATACCTCGTAACCCACAATTTTTACAAAAATGGGTTTTTGATGTCACCCGAATCAATATCCCACCACGCATCTATCTAGAAATACCTCGTAACCAAAAAATTGATATTTTTTCTATTATAAACCAATTCGAATACCTCGTATCACCAAAATTTTTTTTACAGTAACCAATATCTCGTAGGCCACAAAATAGTTTAGTTATGCCAATAACTCCGATTCACTATTCCGTTCAAATGTAAGCAATACCTTGTAAGCGTCTTTATGCGCGATTTAAAAAACATTTATTCACCCTAAACGCCGGTAATACCTCGTAACCCGCTATTCCCACCAGTTTTGCTCATCGATGTATTATAGTGGGGTATGTGCCATGTGCATTTCTTGTTGATGTTGGATCATGTGAATATTTGTGATTTAAACCAGTGATATAAGTTTGAGTTTGCACGATATCTCAAGATGTTTAGTTCAAGAACAAAGCGTATTTTGAATTTGGCAGTTAATCAAGATGGTAAGTGTTAATGAGGAAAAATATATTTTGAGGTTAAAGATAATTCAATATTCAGTTTTCCCACACTGGAAAGTCGTTCTTTTGTGTGGAATTATCATATTTCTGATTGATGACATATTTGATTTTTTGTTACTGATACACGAAAACTACCCCGAAAGCTACATACTTAAATATTTCACCATATCAAATTAATACTGTAGGTACTGCAAAAAAGGGGAGAATGAAATTTTCGGATCCAGTTGGTATCAAATAATTATGTATTTAAAAACATGAAATATTCAAAGCTTGAAATAAAATGTTCATATTCATTCTATACATCTCCCAATACCTATGTGTGTTGCTAGGTAAAACAGAAATTCAAATGCTAAGCGAAATTCCTCAAATTGCAAATGAACCACAAACTGAATGTGTGCCTTTCATCAACACTGAAAATCCAGAAAAAAAAACACCATTAGGTAAATTGAACCTGTTTATCGTTTTAATAATAATTCATTCTGTTATGGTTCTTTATTTTGTTACAGCGTTGATTGTCAATGATATTACGGATAGGGAGAGCGCAGTCAGAAATAATGAAACAGGTTTGTTAAATCTTTTATTTACTCAAGAATTATTTATAATTTCATTGATCAATATAAGTCTATGTACTTCTTGGAAAAATTCAATCGGATCAAAGTTAGTTGCAATGTTCCAGATAAGTAGACAACTAATTGTTTTTTTTATTCTAGTCGACAATATAGAAGAGGCTTTATGGATATTGCCTATTGATAACGATAATCCTTTTCGGCCAACAACTACTTGCAATACTGGAATAAACAATCAGCTGCTAAGGTCATTAGTGTATACCGTTCGAGACAATAATACTCAACAACCAATTATAACGGAAGAAGTTAATCAAACAAATAGCATTGTGCATTTGGATCTTGTTGAAAACAACAACAATGATAGCAACTATAATATCATCACAATATTGCCTGGGACTGACAGAAATACAGCGTTGAACAATCAGCTACCGTTAGAGACTCATGCTTCACAACAGTGCCAGTCAAGCGATTTGAACGAACCATGGGAAACGGAAGATCTGGACTTTGAAGTAATCAATAGGAATGCTTCCTGCGAATCCGTTCAATCAATAGCTCCAAACGTGGACACAATTTCGAGTAACCACCAGGATGAGGTAATAATTATTATGGAAGAAGCCGCTCAAATAAGAACATTTGAACCTTTGAGCTCTACTGAAAACAATGACAGTTGTAATTATACTATAACGCTCTTGTCTGGAAAAGATGGCACATCATGCAACAATCACCTACTGCCAGATACTGATACTTCACAAGAAGGTATGTCAACCGATTTGATCCGCTATCCAACTAGGGAATCTGACGACAAAGATTTGGACTATGAGCCAACTAGTGGGAATGATTCCGATGATTCCGCACAACAAGAATATTTACCTATAGAACCAGAAGAAATAAATTCGATCAACAACCACGAAGAATTTGGAACTATTGATCATGGTGACATGTCACGTGGAAGAAAAAGACTTCTGACAGCAGATCCTACAGAATGGAGAAAAAACAAGACAAAAAAGTTAAGGATGCTTGGAAAGCCTAATGTTGGCTACAGCCGATCAAAAGATGGTATTATCAAGCACGACAAGCCAAGAGAAGGAACTTCTACCTCCTTGCGTTTCGAAGGAGTGTTCAAGAAGCAAAACTAGAAGTTGTTCGAAAATAAGTGAAGAGGATCGTCGACTTATTTTTAATAAGTTTTGGAGTGATATGAGCTGGGATCAGAGAAAAGTGTTTGTAACAAATCATGTATACAAAACTGATCCAAAAAAAAATACACCAAAAATGCCGAATCAAGAAGAAATAATACTTTACAGTACCATTTAACCGTGAACAATCAGAAACTGCAAGTTTGCAAAAAGGTGTTTTGGCAACAATTAATTTGGGTGAATATAGCGTTCATAGCTGGATAAAAAGTAGTGAATTTGGTATGTATAATAGTACTGAGACAAATACGGCAAACAGAGAGAGACAGAATAATTTGATTCGCGAGCATGGAACTAAGAAGGAATACCTCATAGCATTTTTCAATAGCTTACCGAAGCTGCCGTCTCATTATAGTAGACGAGACTCATCTAAGCTTTATTTGGAAAACACAGTACAATCTAAGGCCCAACTGATGATAAAATTATATCACGAAAAATGTACTGATAAGGTAAGACACCTTTAAACAGACCGACATTCAATCAAATTTTCCATGAAATGAACCTCTCAATACACCAAATTAAGAAAGATAAGTGCGATGTATGTACTCAACATGAAGTTGGAAACTTGAGCGATGAGGCTTGGAATACACATTTCTTGAAAAAGGAGAGAGCCAGGAAAGAAAAAACTGTTGACAAAGAAGCTGCCAAGGAGGGAAAATGTAAGCTTTTAACTATGGATCTTCAAGCCGTCAAAGTTTCACCTTGCCTTCAAGCCAGCGCTGTATTTTTTAAAACCAAGCTTATGTGCCACAACTTCACAGTTCACGATTTGGTTAGTCACCACGTAAAATGTTTCTGGTTTAAATTAATTTCTGGAGGTGCTAGAGCAGTGTTGCCCCCTATTTTCAAGGAACAAAGAAAGATATCCTTACAAAAGTGGAAACACTCACAGGAATTGAAAAAAGTGTTACCGAAAGGACTGTCATAATTTTTACGATATGTTGCCTCATGAAAATAAATGAATATTGTATGTCTAGTTTATTTCATGTTAACAACGGACATAATATTGTAATTTCAAGTTAATACAGCTTTTTATTATTTGTTTTTAATAAATGTTGAAACAAAAATAAATAATTCTTAACCCAATTTTGCTACCTCATAAATAGAGCAAATGAAAGAAATATATCGTATCCCACAATATTTCACTTAATTTAAAAAAAAAGTGAAATAACGCCCATCCAAACATAACTAAATCAATTTCACAGATAAAAGACCTTTCTGATATAATTTCAACCCATTGTATCAAAGGCAAGATGTTTTATTTGTCTACTGTAAAACTCTTCAATTGCGGTTCAGGAGGTATTAGTACTTCACTGACGCATTCACTCTCTGTTATGTTTATGAAGTTTACACTTTATTCTCTACTATATTCTATAAATTTGTCAGTAACCTCGTCGTCAGAACTGGAAATCGGGTTTCGGCTTAAGGCATCCGCATGACTTAGCTGAGTGTTTGGCCGATGTATAATGTCAGTCGTACTCATTTAAGTCCATTATCCAACGCCCGATTCCAGAAGTAATTTTCGCTTTTTTGAATGTGCTTACAACCGCAGAACAGTCTGTAAAGACTACGAATTTTCTGCCGTATAAAGAGTGACGAAATTTTTTTATAGACATTACCACTGCAAGTGTTTCAAGTTCAAAGAAATGATATTTTTGTTAAAGAAGGGAATTTTCGTGACGTACGGACAGCAAGGGAAACGAGAAAAGTTGGCAGCAACGCTCTACCAACTGAGCTACCAATGCCTATGAGCAAAGCCAGCCCAATGTAAACTCTTCCCACTTCTAGGATTTGAGTTTTAAGATTATGGTGAGCAACCTTCGGCGGTTATAATCCATTGGAGGTGTTATATGGGGGTGTGACGAATTACACATGTTCGAGGTTATTCAGGAGTCTTTTTCACCTTTTCTTTTGATCATCGTGCAGCGGTACTGTACAGACGGTATCGACCTGCATTCTCCGCTCCGCGTACGATTGTGTTTTTTGTGCATTGGCAGACGGCTCTAGCCCAAGCCCTTATTTGTTGATCTACGACCGCGTAGCAACTGCGTTTATTTGTTTGATTGCTTCAATTAAACAACTTTTTCCAGAGTGTGGTGCATTGTAGCCACCCCAATTGGGGTTCAACCGCATCCTCGAGTTTTTCAGCGGATATTGGCTTTCCGGACATAAGCGGAACCGGGGTGTGGTGCCGCCGTAACCCCCCCACTTGGATTGGGAGTTATTTCAGTGAGTGCAGTTAAGTGTAGTGCGAGTCATCGTACGAGTAGATCCAGCAAACCCTCCAAAACTTGAAAAGAAAGGGGTGGAGCCCTATCCGGTGGTCCATCGTGGACTTGGAAAGTGTAGGAGGGTGAGGTGGATCGAAGATGAGCACCGACAAAGGTACATTATCCATAGATCCAGGAGGAGGAGAGGCACTTTCTTCCCCAGACTACGTGAAATAAATGGAAGCCATGTCCAAAATATTAACAGGCATTGAAACTGAACTGAAGAGCGACGGATACGCATCAGACTCATCCATCAAATCAAACTACTCAAATAGATCAACGTCGTTCACGTCAACAAACAATCAAAGCTACGACAGGCTCAAAACACCAAACTATCAAGATTACCTGAACAAATACAAAGATAGCTGCACTATATAGATACCTAAAAAGGGGAGTGCAAACACACGTAAAAGCAGCCCACGATAAAGATGCGGCATTCCAACCAATATCGCCAAGAGTAATAAAAAAAAAGAAAATAACCCCACAAACCGACGCAGAAGAGTTCTTCACACCATACCCAACGTCACAAATTACGACAAACACCAACATGGACGTAGACAACACAACGAGTAAAAAGGCAGCGGAGCCTAGAAAATGAAGCTGATGATGGCGCAAAAAGACCATTTTTGCGCTTCACGAACAGATTCACAGCACTAACTAACTAATAAGAGCAATGATGATGATGACGACGATGACGTCAGTGTGAAATCAGCAGTGACGACAAAAACACGTCACACACTTGCAAATGCGAAAAACGGAAACCCAACTGGGGCAAAGCCGAAAGCCATCACGAAGATAGCCGAGCCATCAACAAGGGCAGCGACGGCAGCAGCCAGTACCAGTCAGACTGCCAGAAAAGAACAAGGAACACCCCCCCATTGTTGTGAACGGCGTAGCCACTACACTAGATGCCCACGCTGATCTGATTAGTCAAATTAAGGTAAATGCGCCAAGTGGTTTTTCAGTGAAATATACTAAAAATATCACGGTCATATTAGTGAATAATCTAGACGAATACAAACTATTTCAGGAAAAATTGATGAATGATAATATGATGGAGTGGCATACGTACAGCGACAGAAGTGAGAAAACCCACGCGTTCGTACTCAAGGGACTAGAACACGGTCCAGACCCACTAGAAGTAAAAACAGCGCTGATTGACCAACTTCACTTTACCAAGTCTAAAGAAGTTTTTGTAATGTCAACCAAGTACAGTCCCTTGTTCTTGGTGGTTCTCACTTTCATGAGTACCACTGATAGAGAACACAACTTGGAACCGTAAAGGCGTATATCCGAATAGTTGAGTGGAACGCGAACAGTGAACTAATCCACTTCTTGAACTTGCATGGAGTAGATGTCATGGTTATAACCGAGACGAAACTAATTCCTGATAAAAAATTGAATATCAGGAATTACATTGTCCACCGGGTCGATAGGACACTGCGTGGTGGAGGCATTGCAATGCTCGTCAATCGGAGTATACCAGATACTCGGATTGACGTAGATTCAGCTATAGAAATTATAGCAGTTAAATCACGTAACGGCAGCGTTATTGTAGGCGCCGGCGCGAGACCAAACATGCGCATTGTGCCTAACGACTTGGACACGTTTTTTCGGATGGGCAGAGGAACGTTGGATGTTGGTGATTTTAACGCCAGACACAAAATGTGGAATAACCATAGGAGTAATAGGAATGGAAATTTTCTGCATGATTATATTGCAGAAAATAACATCAAGCTGTTGAACCCTCCAATTCCAACGCATTACCCTACCAACGGCATGACCCCAACGTACATCGATCCGGCAATTGCGAAAGATATCCTTGATCTACCAGATCTGCGTGTTCTCAACGAACTCTCCTCAGTTCACTTGCCAATCTTAATTTATTGAAAAGTTGAGATCAAAGGAGATGAAGTGGGACCACCCATCTACATATACAAAAATGTGAATTGGAGACGTTTTAGAGAAAAAGTGAATGAGCGAATCCAGATCGTCAACGACTTCCCGTCACCAAACGATTTGGAAAGAGAACTCGCACGTTTTTCTAAGACGCTACAATACGCACGTGATAAGGTTAGCCAGAAAGTTAACCTCAAGCACGCTGAGCACATGTTACCTGATGAGATTTTGGAACTTATTAAGCTCAAAAATCAAAAAAGACGGGAGTCCAAATTTGACACGCAGAATTCGGAGGGCGATCTCCGAATTCCGACGCAAAACCTGGACCTAAATACTGGCTGGATTGTCTACACAGACTAACTCCCTCTGAAAATCAGCAAACGGTTCAAAAACAAATTCAATAAAATCCCCTCATTGGGAGATGTCCCCCAGACATCCGAAGAAATTTCTGAGACGTTGACTGATCATCTGGCGGGAACCTCTGGGGAGAATCCGAACGTCACGCAGTTCCAATCAGAGCTTACAGAGTCTGTGAGGCAACTCACGGCCGCTGACTGTGTTATTCCAGAGCGAATGCTTGGAAAAATTCTGGTCTCTCCTTCGGAAGTTGCCAGAATAGTAACACTCCCGAACAATTAGGCCCCCGGGTAAGACTGCATAGCTAGCATGTTGTTGAAGAATCTTCCCAGAAAGGCTCTTGTACAACTCATATATTTAATCAACGGCATGTGCGATTGCAGCATTTTCCATGCGCATGGAAAAATGCTCTAATCGTACCAATTCAAAAATCATGTAAGGACCCCTCAAAAGTGGACTCCAAACCTATCTCAAAAATCGCTCCACAAAGATTCGCATTGAGGGGTCACTATCTGACTCTAGAAATCTCCATGCAGGAGTCCCCCAGAGAACGGTACTATCGCCAGTACTGTTTAACTTGTTCACGACCGACATTCCAACTGCCGATCCAATCCAAAAGATAATGTACGCAGATGACGTAACAGTCTATTCACGATCATACCACGCACGAGCCCCCAAACAGCGCATCAATGCATACTGTTCAAATACACTGGTTCCATGGTACCATAAATGGAAACTCAAAATTAACAGTAGAAAGTATGAATCTTTAGTGCTCGGTAGAAAATTCACAAATGACCGGATTATTGAACCGATGAAAATCAATAACGAACCTATTGCCGTAGTTAAGAAACTACGGTATTAAGGGGTTGTTATTGACTCACGACTCTCATTTGTGCAAAATACATCCTTTATACTGCAAAAGTCTATCGTGGCCGGACAGCGTTTATATCCAATTCTGTGCCCGCGTTCAAAATTGTCGCAAGATTTGAAGCTCACCCAAAAGGACAGTCATAAGACCCACTATGATCTATGCATGCCCTGTATGGTGTAGCATGTCGAACTCACAATTTGCACGCATACAAAGGTCACAGAATTTGTATCTTAGAGCTGTCCTCAACTTGCCACGTAGGACACCATTTCCCGAGTCACATCAACTCGCGGGAATACCGCTATTGTAGGATCATGTTGTACAAATCGCACACTTGCTACAAAAGTGACACAAGTCAAAAATTACGAATTTTGAGTTCTTGCCACGAATAGCTTATACAAATGGTACCCTATCATCCTACAAAAGTGTACTTAAACTGCTGCTTAATTTGACCGCACATGGTGCCTGTGTCGGTTTTCCAGATTCAACCGCTTATTCAAAACGGCATCATCTCTAGTTTTGTTACGTCGTTCGTGGAGTGAGGATGTGTCTCAAATTCATTAAAGCTGTCTTATTTTGAGTTGTGACGATTTTGTTGAAAAACGGTAAGTACAATTTCTGTATTATTTTGAATTATGTCTGTTTTGAAAATTGAAGCTTACATTTGAATTTGTTGTATTTTGAATTGTGTCAATTTATCATAATATAGTATTAATAACGTTAAAATACATTTTGAATAAGTACGCTTTTCATTTGTGTCATTTTTGTTGTTTGATTCTGCGATAAAATTCCAGAGAATTCATAAAAGTTACCCAGTTATTTTGAAGTTCTGTACATGGTTTTTCTTAAATTCGTAGCGATAATTGAGTGGGAGATTTGGTATGTAATTATAGTTAAAGAGAGAATTCTACATGTCAATGCTTCACCGAAAACCGTCTGTCAAATCATTCTTTTCACATTTCTATTTTACAAATTTTTGCTGAATAGTTTGTTTCGATTATAATAATTAGATAACATCTCATGGTTTTCATACTGAAGAAAGTATAAATAATCGTTAATCGTAACAATAATAATAATAATTATTATTATTGTTTTTGAAGGTGCCTTCCTATTGTACCTATCCAGTATGAATCGGAATATGATGTTAAGCCGTACTGCACGTATTTTGAGAAATGTTATTCCTGATTGTGAAGCACAAAATACTGCTGCAACCCATCGATTTGACACACTAGAAATCAACAAACAAAATGAGACTTCTAGGAGTGATGAATCAAATGACTTCGTTTTATTGCCTGTGTCTCAAACCAAATCTAGTTTACAGGTAAGTCCATCAACTTCTAACAATCACGATACTTGAAGGTACATTATGTTTGTATAAATAAATAAATATATAACAGACTATTCTTCACAGGAACCACCAGAAATCATAACTAGTAAACATGAAGATGTTTATAGTAGTCATCAAGAGCCTGTAGATAATTGTGTATTGTCTGTGTCTCAAACTGACTCGAATCTAGTGGTAAGTAATAACTATCATCAAAATTAGCTGACCAGCAATCACGATAACTCTATGTTTATTGTTTGTATCTCCAACCGACTATTCTTTACAGAAATCACCAAAAACTTCAACGAATGGACCTGAAAGTGTACCTCAAGCAGAGTCTCCATCATCAGAAGTATCAGTCAGCATTCACGACAATACTATTTTGTCCACACAAGTAACAAAAAATGAAAATGTTACGCACAGAAGCCCTCAACCTGGATGTAGCCATGTTTATACTGTGTCATGTAGCTCAGAACGTCCTACCCTGATGCATCTAACCAGAAAAAAAACAACCAATTACTACGTTTCACCTGTCCATAGCAATGAAAGCGACGTGGATGACTCAGACGCAGATCCTGATTTCCTTGATAAGACTCAGAATTCACAAAGTAGTAGTACTTCTACCGAGGGCCATCAAGAAGTGGAAAGTGAAGACGAAACAACTGTTAAAAAAGGTAAAAAGAGAAAATGCAATTTTGGAAAATGGAAATTTCAAGAAACCAAATTACTGAGAAACTCTGGGCAAGCGTATGTTTCTCTGTCCAAAAGTAAAAAAACGTTCCAAAAAAGAAAAGTGCTCCCACCATGCGGTGAAAAATGTCGGGTTCAGTGCAGTCAAAAAATCAATGAAGAAATTCGAAATGGCATTTTTTCCGGGTACTGGGCACTTGCTGACATACAAAGGCAGAGAGATTTCATCGTAAGACACACTGAACCGATTAAACCAAAGTACCGATACTCGTGTACGGAAAATTATCGAAATATGAATTCGGCATTTTATTTTGAGGTGGGCTGTAGTCGCGTTAGAGTTTGTAAAACATTTTTTAAAGCCACGCTGAATATTAACGATAGACCTATCCGTACAGTCTTGGAGAAAAAGACGGAGACAGGCTTCATTAGTGATGATAAAAGGGGGAAACATGGAAACCAACCCAAGGTGAAACCCGAAATTAAAGAAAGTGTAAGAGCTTTCATAGATGCTATTCCCCGAATCGAGTCGCATTACCTAAGAGCTCAGACGACCCGCGAAAACATCGATAGCAGTAAAAATCTAGCGGACCTCTATCGGGATTATAAGGAAGATCGTGAGAGGCAGCAGCTTCCATTTGCCAATAGTATAATGTTCAATCGCATCTTCACTGGTGAATATAATATATCTTTTTTTATACCGAAGAAAGATCAATGCGATTTTTGCGAAAGTTTTAAAAATGCCGACGATAAGGCAAAACAAGAACTCCTGGAGGGCTACAACGCCCATATAAATGAAAAAAAACTGTCGCGTTTAGAGAAGGAAGCTGACAAAATAAATTTGAATAGTTCAGTAGTCGCTGTGTATGACCTACAAGCGGTCATGCCAGTTCCAAGAGGACAAATTTCATCGTTTTATTATAAAAGCAAATTGAACTGTTTCAATTTCACAATTAGTGACCTACATGCAAAAGACGTCCATTGTTACTTTTGGAATGAAACTGAGGGAAAACGCGGAGCAGTAGAAATTGGAAGCTGCATACCTGCTTATCTTCAACAACTCATTGAAAAACGTGCTGATTCTGAGGAGCTTTTGGATGTAATTTTCTATTCAGACAACTGTTGCGGTCAGCAGAAAAACAAATATGTATTGACTGCCTACTCTTACGCCATTAATAAGCTCCCTATTCGAAGCATTTCGCACAAATACCTAATACATGGGCATTCTCAAAACGAAGGAGATAATGTACACAGCGTTATTGAGAAACAAATCAACAAATATCTGAAATCCGGACCAATTTATGTGCCAGATGAATATGCAACACTTATTCGAAGTGCAAAAAGAAATGGTCCACCGTACATAGTTCATGAACTGACCTACGAAGATTTTTATGATTTAAAAACATTGCAAGAAGAATGGAGGAAAAACTTCACAATAGACACTGAAAAAGCGAAAGTTATCTGGCATGACATCAAGATTCTAATACTGTTCCTTGTAGGTAAGATAAGAGTTATGCATTTAAGTTTACGACACCTGTTTGTTTTGTCAGAGTATTTGGTTTTTATTTTTTGTAATAAAAATGTCACATTGCAAATTTTGTTTCTTCTCACCACAAGACATTTCTGCAAAAGTGTCATGACTCTTCAATTCCGTTTTATTTTTCAACTAAAGTGTCACAACTCAAAATAATTTTAGCATTGATAACAGACTTATACACCTAAAGGGACTCAATTAAAAAGAAGCCAATATTTACGACAAACTCACATAAAATAGATCAAAACTCGTTTTCATAGGTGTGTTGACATTTCTAATGACACCCTAAACCATAAAAGCTTTAAAAACATATTTGCAAAAAAAATAATCGTTTTTGTCACATAACTCAAAACATGTTTTTTTGAGTTATGTCACTTTTTTAGCAAGGGTGCGAAATGTCTGATCGATTTTACCGCTTCAGAACAGGGAATTCACTCGTAACTTCAAATATAACAAGCACCAGACGTTCAAACAATGTCACACATATCCCTATTTACGGTCAATTACCAATTTACAACGAAAATAGGGAAAATGTTGCTGATATTCATTAATCTGTGAATTTAATAAATCCTCCATTTTATTTCGTAGTCAGGTCAGGTAGATTATCTCCACTACTGGTCTGATTCGTCCATATCGATTGAGACGCCGCTGTTGTGAAGTAGAAATTATCTATCACTATTATAAAATTATATTCATCTAGATAGTTTTCACCTCATTAGCAATCTACGTATTTTAAGGTATCGATAGGAGTTGACGCAGCAAACAGTTTTCGCTACCCAATAAACCAACCCAGATCATAACTAGGTTGATTTGATCGTAACCCTTGTTTTGTTTTTATCGTATATTTTACAAGTGCGACTTTTACGTAACTTGGGTGGCACCAAACTGTTTGTCGCTAAAGTAAGCATATTCATTCATTGATTCGTATTCCTATCGTCATGTTGAACGCATAATCAAAAATTAATCATTCCTTTTTAACTTACAAAATTCAGACTAAATATTAATAAATTGTTAGTTGAGTGTACCAAAGAGGTTTTGATTTGCTTTCCGTCACCGATACAATCTCCAACACTACATACAGGAGACGTCCCACTCGTCTACCTGAGTCCGGTCAATTTCTTATCTTTTCTCGCTTATGAACTCCTGATACCTAAAATCGGCCGCGAGGTTGACGTTGATCAGTGACAGAATCAATGTCAAGTAAGTGGTGCGGTTATGATCGAAGGTGTCAATGGAGACGTAAGCGGGTGATAGGACGAGACATGGACACTGTGGTGAGAGAGCTCTGCCTGATGTGATGCAGAACATGTTATGCTATTTTTCTGACAAGTTGGCAGATGGCGAGCAGCGCTTGCCATTCTGACAATTTGGCGGAGACATGGTAACTCACAATGAATGTTATTCATTATTTCCACGAATTAATATTGGCATCTATGGACAACGTTTCGGTTCATGATAACTGTGTTTCTAGTCAACCGCAATCTTAACAAGAATTTTGTTCAATTTTTCCTTGGACGACATCGGATATGCAACCAATTAATTCGGAACGCGCTTCTTTCAAACTCACATTCTTAAGTCATTCACGAATGGCCATACCCCTCTGACATGCATCCAAAAACATTATTATGTAGGAGGGATGCAACTCGCCCTGTTTTAAGGAAGGTTGACGGTTTTTGGGGCTACCACCAGTCCGCAGGCCTTTGCTGCCTGTCTCCTTTCTGGCAGTGCGTCCCTTAACTTGTGGTGAAGGAACCACTACCATACTTGTATATAGGATAGGCAATTGTTGGTTCATTTTTAAGCAACAACCCTCCTATCCTGTTGGGGGAAGAAACGCTGTGACACCAAATGTAAAATATGTAAATGGATAAATGTGTTCAAAGAGACCTGGTATGTCGAATGTCGTGAGTTCAAATCCCACCTGGTGCCAACTTTTCTCATTTCCCTACGCCACGAAAATCCCCTTCTTTACATGATTTGTACAATGATGCTCCCTTCATATTAAAGATATTTTTGTTGTTCTTTTGTTGTTTTTTTGCTGGGTTTCTAAATGATTGTGAAAAATTTGTAACACCGGTTTATTCACCAAAGTTGATTTTCAACGTGTTGTACCACACAGTCGCAACTATGTGACTGTGTTATCGGTTGTAAAATCGCGGTGCAATTCGTATTAACAACTATATCAAAGCTTTTTAGCTCTCATAATATGTGATGATACGTTTATATTAGGTGTATGGACTTGTTCGATATTATAATACTTTATCATATTGTACAAATTTACTGTTAATTAGTTGGTAATAAAACTGATTTGATTTGATTTGATTTGATTCGAGGTATTCGAATGCATCTTGCTGCGGTTTTTCCCATTTCCTGCTTACATTTTTATGCAAAAGCTCGCTTATTCGTTTCGATTTTTTGATGAACTCATGTATACATTTTCAAAAATAACTTGTTAGACCTGGAAATCGTCGAACATTGCGTACGTCTTGAGGTACAGGAAATCGTTCCACAGCACTTATTTAAGAATGTGTCGGTCTCGTAGACGAATTTTAAATTTCATTCCCTAGAAGCCAACCTTGCTCAATTTAAAAGTGTATCCGTACTTTTGGAAAACTCGCAAGTATGCTCAATAGTTCTCGTTCTTCCAGGAATCAATATATCGTCTGAATAAAACCGATTGAAACCTTAGTTTTCCTTATATCTTGTTTATGATTTTCTGAAAGGCTGATAAACCAAAAGATACTCTGAGAACTCATAAAGTCAGTCTGCCGTGATAAATGCCGTTTTATGTATGGAATCTTCAGCAATTCTTATTTGATAGTATCCTGATGCAAGATCTAAGCTGCAAAAGTATTTGTATCTAGACAATCAATCGATCTGATCATATATCAATGGCAAAGGATTATTATTTGCAACTGTATATTTATTCAATTTAATTTTTATTCAACAATGCAATCTATGCATAACCTTGGTTCGAGTAAAATCTGATTCTTGGATAATGCCATGTTTTAAAAGCTTTAAAAGGGATATCTTCGAGGCCTATGAGTTATAGGAACATGTGTAGAATCTATGCGGATTTTTTTAGTACAAGTACTTACATCAAAACTGTTAAGTGCGAAGGATTCTTTAAATTGATTCAACAACAACAATACCATTATTAACAGCCACGACAAGACCTATAGCTCGAGTGTTAAATTGTAGCGTCGAACCCAGAATTTGAATACGTGATATCATTGAGTTCCGTAAAATTTTGTGAAGAGTATCACATAAAACGCATTCGTTTTTCTTACTTTCGATTTTCTATTCTTACTTCACCTTCCACGTGGTAATAAACCGATATGGGTTTGTCAGAAAGGGTGTTGATAGAAAAAGTTGCTTCAATAGATTCAGACTTTAAACCAAAAGATGAAAGAATACATTGATTAATTAATGAACATTCACTACCAAAATCGATAAAACATTTTACTGGCGTATTTTCGAGATAGATATCTTTAATATACAGGGTGATACAAAAGCATGTTGGCAAACTTTGATGGGTTATACATACACAAAAATATTATGATGGAACCCAACTTGCCTAATCCGAGAGTTGATATTGACAGATGATATTTCAAGTGCGTGTCCAAGTTAAATTTTTATTTTCGAGTTTCTAAGATAACTTTCAAGATAATCTAAGTATTTTGTTGAAATTTCGTATGTTGGGGTTTTTAGAGATGATAGATTCAAATATGGCCTTAGTATGACTGTGACTTATAGGGAGCGCCACCTGTACTCGTTCCTATTACTTCAAACAGCCATAACTTTTTTGTACGCACTCGTCACTTTTTAATTGAAAAATTCATTATTCGATCATTTCTACGTAAATGAAGGCATACTTTATAAAAGTCGCTAAGATCAACCGTTTTCGAGTTATTTGCATTCAACAGCTAAGCATCTTTCTACTGAGCTATCGTATCCATGATTTCATTATGAATTTGAAACTTCTCTACAAATCATCGGGATAGAATCATAAGAGTCGCTAAGGAACATTCAAACAGTGATGGAAAAATGGGATCGGTAGGTGGAGCTTAGAGTAGCTGCAATATGGCGACATAGACAGGGGCGAACTGGCCCTCAGATAAAAATACTTCAGAATTGTTACTCTAGATTTGAACTAACCAAACATTTGGACATGTTTTTATTGCAAATTATGAGAAATACCAATTTTTGTTGATCACATTGTTACCGCAGCTCTATTTTATGGAGACCAAAGTGTCAATTGGAATAAGTCATATCTATCTTCTAATTTTGTAAACATAGTTATTATAAATAATGTCTCCATAGATTTTGATAATTGTCTTTGATTTAACATTAAATATAATATGAAAAAGAAATTTTAGTGAGAAAGTATTGAATAAGCTGGTGTACGGAATCACCCCCAGTTAGTACTTTAGGGGGTATTGAGTCAGTCAGTATTACGAAGATTCAGGAAAACCCTCTCTAGAAATCAATAATAGATGAGAATACCGGTGAATGTCATCGAATCGAAGATATCTATGGTAAATAAGTACAAATGACGAATGTCGAGTTGAGGTAAAGTAATAAAGGGGGTGGCAAAATAACAAAAGTCGATGAAAGCGCGGTGTTATCAAACGAGTCTGATGATACTGCGTGGCATGTCTGATAATGCCGTATTACAAAAATGAGCGTTATTTAATTTTAGATACAGAAAGATTTAATTGATTTTAAATATTTTAAACTAGCTGCCAAACATTCATATAATGTGATTAAACATTCACAAATCTCAACCATATAAATATTTCAGTTAACTCGACACAAATTTCATATCCCGGTTCTGTATTATGCCATACTAACCTATGAAATGTGATTCCAGTCGATTTTTTCTTATCTGAACGTATAACCCATTGAAGTTTGGCAACATGTTTTTGAAACACTCTGTAATTTCGCATGGATTCATTCAATGTGGAATTTGATTGTCATGATGAACTGAGTAATTGACGAGCTCTCTGCTAGAATGGCTTTAATTAGGACACTGACGTCTGAGGTGTCCCTTTTGTTTGCAATTATAGCAACTCATAAGCGTATGTGATGAAGTTTGTGTTGTATTTTGTGAATTTCGATATCCTGTTATGGAAGAATTATTCCAGGTATATCCAAATTTTCATCAAACCCTTTCAAGTTTCGCGTTAATTTTGCAGATGATGAATCAGGAAACGAGTGGAATGGAATGGAACTAGGTTTACCGGATATGTAGATAATGAAGAAAATGTTGACAGTGACGGACTACCGGAAGCCGGGGTAGCATTAGTTTTTGTTCTTGTGTGTCTCAATGAGGGTTGGAAGCTGGCACTTGATTACTTTTTGTCTAATGGGGTAACTGCTGCTGAAAAGGCTACGTTAGTCAATCGATGTCTGGCATTTTTGAGTGAATTAGTCGTAGTGGTCACAACTGACATGTGATGGTGCTGCCTCAAATGATAGCAGGTCTCAAAAACTAGGTGCTGACTTATCTGATCTCAAAAATATCAAGGCAAGTCTCAAGCATCGAGTTACATGGGACGATGTATAAATTTTTATGACCCCTGTCAAATGATAAAGTAAGTCCGTAACTGCATCGCTTTCACAAAAAGTGTGAAAAATGGAAATGAAGATTAGTATAGTTGGGAATCCATCAGATCGATCAACCAACAAAATTTCGAAGATTTTCACGCCGCTACTCGAGTTCGATTGGGACACTTCAATGGGCTCGTTTAAAAAGAGGGTCTAAACCCAGACATTAAGCAAGAGTGTCGCAGATTGAAAAAAATTTCTATGCGATGAATGAGTTGAATATTAACTCTGATCATCAATACTTTTCTCTGCAATGATCTAAAACATCCAGAGATCAGCAGGTCATATGCAACAGCGGAATTTGTTTTAACATTTGAAAAATCTGTTCGACATATGCAATTCCAGAACAAGATTGGTGAAATACTGTTACAAAAGATCTCTGTTAAATGCTTCAGAGATTGTTGTCTTCGATTATTCGACAAGATCGAGAATATATTTGGGTATTGAAACTTGAAGAGTTGTCCAGTTTACAGGTCCAGAGAAAAACCGGCTTTTTAGGCTTTCTGATATGTATCCAAATGACATTTTGTGTCATACTCAGAAAAGACTATTTTGCTGATGGGATTCATAAAATCGAGAAATATTAATTTGCTGAATTTGGACTTTTTTTTTTCGTCCACAGAGGCAGACTCGCTTCCGAAACGTTTGATTTGGGATTCATTTTTTACCAACAGGCTTATTTTAGGGTAACAAATAAAGAAGATAAAGAAGATTTGAGCATTGGTTTGATCATTTTTTTATGTAAACCACTTGAATAAATCTTGGGTTTCTGATCAAGTGATGTTTTATTTAGATTGGCGTTAAATCCAAGTGACAATTTTCTAATAGGGTGTTGCGAAATACCGTTCTTCGGTATTCTGGTGAAAGGTTGATTATAAAAAAAAACCTCGGAATTCTGGAAATGTTATCAATTCAAAAGAAATTGCCAATTTTTAAGTTGTAATTGAGGAACATTGACAAAATCCAAAAACGGTGAAAATTTACAAGAACCTGTAGCAGCTTCAACTCTATAAGAGATTGAAAAAGACACGGCAAATTTCAATCACTTTAATTCGACTGTGGGGAAAATATTTTTGAAAGATATAGTGAGCTTCGTATCTGGTTTTGTAGTGAAAACCTGAAGGCATGCATTTCATGTTTGAAACAAGAAAACAATTCGGAGGATTGAAAAAAGCCTCTTGGTTTATCACAGAAATTTGCAAGAATGTGGAAAAAAAGATCCGTTTTTTCATGAATACCACAAATGAGATACTGCTACGGAAACTTGATGTTTATTGTTTTAGGGGTGTTGCTCTCGAGTGATTCCGCTCTTATCTGCTTGATCGTACTCAGTCTGTGAGGTTTAATAACGTGGATTCAGAGGACCAGAGAATTAATGCAGGAGTTCCTCAAGGCTCCGTGCTCGGTCCGATAATGTTCCTTATATATATCAACGACCTTCCCCAGCTCCCAATATCAGGTAGATTCACAGTCTTTGCCGATGGCACCACTATTCTTTGGCATGATCCTGACATGGTTAGGTTAAAAGCGAGTGTGGAGAGGGACTTGTTGAAAATTAGGCGATGGTGTGATGACAATTTGTTATCCTTCAATGCTCCGAAGACCTGTGTTTTGGAGTTCAAATGTTTTTTGAGCGAGGTTTACCTTGAGTCTGGAATCATTTCCGCACCATGACTTGATACACTTCTGGGCTTGTCCATTGACTGATCTCTGAGATTCGAGAATCACGTATCGGCGTTGTGCAGTAAGATCTCATCAAATTGTTATGCCTTGAGGATTATCTCTAAAAACTTCGTCTTCTTCATGGCTAAAAACACTTATTTTGCACGGATTGATTCTTATCCAAGATACGGTATCTGTTTCTGGGGAACATGCTTACATACCTTTTTTAAATCACTTTTCACGATCAGGTGTATATGCAGAGTCAAGGTTCTTGAATCATTTCGACCGCTCTTCGTGGAGCATTTTGACATTGTGCTGCATTTTCATTTTGGAGACGGTTTGTTTGGTGTTCAGAAAATATGGCAGTGGAAATACCACTAGAAGTAATCATTATAACACACGTCAAAGTTATCTTTTGGGATTGCCTATACGGTGATCAAGTTTAAAATTACCAATTGAATTATGTCATTATTTTGGACAGTTCTTGACATATTGCTTTGAAAATTGGTACGCAAGGGTTTTGTTATGTGTGAAAATCGATTATGTTGTTCGTTTTACTGTTGCCGCTAGAGGGCGCCCTACACTCAACGTTTTGTGGTTTAAAATGTCCAAAACTATTGTTAAGTTCTTTAACATCTACATTTCGTAACATTCGAACGTGACCACTACAGAAGAGAATTAGGCGTGAATGTTGGTTGTCATCGAGGTTGTCATGGATAAAATTATTAATTAGTTGTCAAAATATATCAAATTTAATGAGAGCATCCTCGATTCCATATTATACATAATAATTTAGATTTAAAGATGTCCAAAAATATGAAAAAGCTCAAAGCTCATCGTGGTCAAATTAAATCTGAATTAACTCGATTTCATTCCTTTTTGAATAAATTTGATCCAACTTCCGGAACACTGACAGTTGTCAAATTTGACAAAAAGTGTCAACGTGACTTGTGAAGTAGCTCCGACAAAAACCTGATTTATTTTGGTTCTATAGAGAGCAGCGACCCAAGAATTGTATTCAGCGATAACCAGTAGCCCTGCCACCATGGGGGGCAGAAAAAAGAAGCACCGGCAAGTGCAAAACAGTGAAGATGACCAGCTGTCAACTGACAGCTGTGACAAAGATGAGAAAATCAAGGGTCATAGGACAAGAAGTCGAAGCCCAATCAATATAGAAGATGATTCAGCCTTTAAACAGTCTACAGCAACAAATTCTAATCAAAAACTTTCTATTTCAGATGCGGAAAATCAATCTTTGCACAAAGTTGTCAAAAGTAACGTTTTGAAATTGTCAATCTCCAAAATCACCCCAAAACGGCAAATCCGTACAAGATCAGTATCTCCAACCATTCATATATCACAGGTAGCATCCTGCTCCAAGGATGAGACACTTTCACCTGTGAGAAAACAACGAAAACTTAATAATGATAATTTTAGGGAAATGTATGAAGAAGCAAATGTCAAACTTAAAATTCTAATGGAGGAGGTTGCTATTTTGAAAGAGCAAAACTCCCTGCTAAAAAAATCTTTGGCCAGTAAGTCGAAATCCCGGGTGAGTAAATCCAAAATTAATCAACTTGATTTTCCACCTTTAAATAATCCCAATGTAGAGTTGGGGTCCCAGGGGCCCCCTTTTAGGGCTCCGCATCCTACGAGTGGGGCTCCTGGGCCCCAAAATCCTGGGGCCCCTTTGAAGATTGTTTCTGAACAGTCTCAACCTGAAGCTGACATATGTCAACCTAAAAGTGTTGACCAAAGTCAGACTAATGTAAACAAACAGTCCAAATTACGTGTACCTCCGGTAGTTTTGACCTCCAGATTAAATGAATGGCCTAAAGTCTACCAGTTAATGGTAGCTGAGGGAATGAACATTCCTACAAGCTCAATCAGGAACAATCGTCATGGCCCTGGGCTCCAGATAACGCCAGTATCCGTGGACCAAAACAGGGATCTAACTCGTCTTTTTAGACTGAATAACCTCCGATATAATACTCGTTTCCTGAATGAGGAACGTAAGTCAAATTTAGTAATCAAGGGATTAAACTATAACATTCCTATTCCGGAAATTAAGAACGCTCTGTTGGAACTCGGATACGAGCCAATTAGCATGTTTTGGATAATGAAGGGGGCCAAAAGGACGTACAATTCTGGCGTCCTGAAGGTTCTTATCAACAATGAGTTTGTCGACAAACTACTTGGCGAGACTTATCTTCTCCACATGTCCATTCATGTGGAGCGTCAGAATGTACAACCTGGATTTATCCAGCAATGTCATAACTGTCAATCTTTTGGGCATTCGCTCAGTTCGTGTAGGAGTGACCCAGTGTGCGACAAGTGCGCTGGGCCCCACTTTTATCGTAACTGTCCGAATCCCAAAAAATCTGTATTGGTGAGCTACCATTGTAGGGGACCGCATGCAGCCAACTGGAAGTATTGCGAAAAAAATCCGAGCATGGCGGACGTTTTAAAAAATCGTACTGCAAATAGCAACGCTGCTGTTGCTGCTAGTGCTGTTGCTACTGGTGCGCCTGGTTTTGAGACCATGTTCAAGCAGCTGCTTGACAGATTTGACTCCTTTAACAGGGAGTTAAAATCTGATCAGGGTGACTGTGAAGGAAGTGGCTCGGGGCCAGTCGTCTTTGCGTGATGATTTGGCAACTCTGTCTGCAAGGGTTGATGATCTGGCGGCTGACGAGGTAGAGATAGAGGAGCAGGAAATGGAGTGTACTGATGGACACTCAGAAGCGTCTGAAACCGGTCCCCCCCTCATAATGAGTGATACACCCGATACAGATTTCTTTTTCGGTCTGAAAATTATGTCCTGGAATTGCTGTGGCATAGGTCAAAAATCGTTCGAACTCCAAAATTTCCTGGAAGACAAAAAGTTTGACATTGTGGCATTGCAGGAGACATTCCTCAAGCCCTCATCAAAATTCAATGTGCTTAATTATTCCTGCTATCGGAACGACAGGGTCTCCTGTGGTGGAGGTACTGCCGCTCTGATCAGGAAGGGTATAGTACATAAGCAGATTCAAATTGATCCAGCGTGTTTGTTCGGGGGTACTACTTTGCAAATTTCGGTTAAAAATTTGTCTTTTATATTTTGCTCAGTTTATAAATCACCGCAGGTCAAAATTCGCAACTCAGATTTGGATGCCATTTTCAACAGTTTTGCAATTCTAGTGATTGCAGTTGGTGATTTCGACTGCAAACATGTTTCCTGGGGTTGCTTGCGGAACAATGTAGGCGGCAATAAACTCTACAAATACTCACTCTTCAATCAAGTCAAGATTACTGCCCCTGACAGCCCCAATCATTTCGGATTTGGTGCATGTAAGCCCGACATTTTGGATTTGGCTATTGTCTCAAATTTTGATCCTTTTATGTCTGTTGAAAGTTTGTTTGAACTTTCATCAGATCATAATCCGTTGGAGATAATTTTGAGCCAGGTTGAGGTAGACAAAATGGTGCACTTTAAAAAGTGTACCAATTTTCGTCGATTCCAAGACCTGTGTAATAGCTCAAATTTTGATGATATACCACTGACCAACAAGCAAGAAATGGAGTGGGCAATTACTCACTTGACTGACTGATAACTGAAAACTTACAAACGTCAACCTACAATACACCGACTAACTCACATAACATTTTTAACCTACCCTTAAACATTCGTCGTCTCATAAAGACACGAAACCGTTTAAGGAGACAAGCTTTTCGGCATAACGATCATACTGACAGGAAAATTGCCAACAGACTGACAAACAAAATAAAGTCACTCATTTTTAAGTATAAGAATGAGAAATTCCAGAAATATCTGGCCACTGTTTCTTCGGATCAGAACAGCTCAGAAGATTTCTGGAGACTTGATGTATTGTTTAGCGGCAAACGCCGGAAACACGTTTTGCCTCTAATCAAAGACAATGGTGTCACATACTTTGAAGATGATGCCAAAGCTGAGATTTTTGCTAAGTCGCTCTGTAATCAGTTCTCTGTCAATGATGACTTGGGCTTGCCTGAGAAAGATTCTTGTGTAGGTAATTTTTACCGAGACTTGGAGAATATTGAGTCTCGTGAGAGTGTCACTGTCCCAGTTGGCATTCGGGACTCAATCTCCCCAGAAGACATTCTAGAAAAGATTAAATTCTCCAAGTCTAAAAAGGCACCAGGAGTAGATAACATTGGCAACAAAATACTCAAAAATTTGCCTTTAAATTATGTCACATTCATAGCTTGCTTAAAGTTGAACTACCAAAAAACATACCAAAAAAAGGAAAAGATTTATCTGTTCCGTCCAATTACCGTCCAATTTCACTACTTCCATGTCTTGGCAAACTTTTTGAAAAATTTATTCTCCGAAAAATCAAAATTCAGTGTGAAAATCTTGAAGTCATTCCAAAATTCCAATTTGGTTTTGCGGAAGGGCTTGGTAGAGGGTCTCACTAGAGGGATACAATCTGGGAAACTTTTCGGAATTGTGTCCCTTGACGTGGAGAAGGCTTTTGACAAAGTCTGGCATGAAGGGCTCTTGTACAAGATGGCTAAATTTGGCTTTTCGAAAAATCTAATTTTACTATTAAAAATTTTCTGAACAATCGCGCTTTTCGTGTCAAATTAAACTCGGTTTTTTCCAAATTTTGTCCAATTAAGGCTGGCGTTCCGCAAGGGTCAGTGCTTTCACCCATTTTGTATAATATTTTCACTGCCGATATTCCTCAAAATTCTCAGACAAAACTTTCTCTTTTTGCGGATGACACACTCCTGGTGTCTTCGCATAAGAGTTACATCGTTGTCAGAAACCGATTGCAGAATCATTTGAATCAACTTATGAACTATTTTAATGGATGGAAGATTAAGCTTAATCCGGGAAAAACACAGGCTCTTGTTTGCGAAAATAAGGCTTGCAGTTCCCCGGTTAAGCTTCGTCTTTATGGGATTCCCATTGACTGGGGCAAAAGTCTCAAGTATTTGGGAGTCACCATTTTGGGAGTCACCATCACTTCCAAGTTGTCTTGGAATCTACATTTACAGGGAAGATTAAAGGCGTGCAACGCTGCGTATAGAGCTCTCTACCCTCTATTTGGCGGGAATAGCGGATTGAATGTCAGGAGTAAAATCCTGCCGTTCAATTCAGTTATCCTGCCAAAACTTACGTATGCGCTGGGTTGTTCAAGTTTGGATTTTAGTGACCTGAAGAGACTTCAGACTTTCCAAAATAAAGTTTTGAGAAGGTTTGAAGGCTCTCCATGATTCATCCGGAATTTCGACTTACATAAGGACTATAAAGTCAAACCAATTCAACACAAAATTCTGAATAGCTACTCCAAGCTTAGAAGAGCTATTTCTACTCACACAAATCCGTTGGTTTTCAATATAAAACAGACACAAAGATTCAAAAATAAAAGACACAAAATTAAAAACTTTTGGCACACACGTTCAGCTTTTGACACCTTGTGCATGGGATTTTCGTACATCCCTCCACCTCCACCAATGCCACCTATGGTACTTTAATAAAAATTTCCACAACAAAAACTTCAAAACCCCACGACTTTTGTCATCTTAATAAAAACTCCAATAAAAATTTCATTTCTCTTTTGATTACCTTAATAAAATCTTCAAAATAAAAAATTCATTTAGGAAAATATTCCGCTTTACTTTTTCTTCCTTACCTTTCCAAAACTTTTCAATATGAATAATCTCCTACCTCTAAATGGTGACTCAGCCAGAAGATAGGGAGAGAGTTCTTCGATGGAACTAGTCCTGAAGAAACATATCGACTCGGAACACTGACACAGTTGAAGACACGTTTTGAGACATTCCGCGATACTC
Organism: Orchestes rusci; assembly: GCA_958502075.1. Lineage (NCBI taxonomy): Eukaryota > Metazoa > Arthropoda > Insecta > Coleoptera > Curculionidae > Orchestes > Orchestes rusci. The sequence continues at coordinate 15,675,995 of OY293313.1, read as the reverse complement.
TAGATGAGTCCAAAAGGGTAAAGTCAGAATATGAAAGAGCTTTGATAGCGAATGATGAGTTCGATGCACACGCTTCAGCGAAAGAAAGGCATGAGTTTGAAAATAAATATTATGATGTAGTTTCACGCGCCCGAGATTTAATCAATGACTCAAAACAATTAAATAATTCGCCCAATCCTCCTCCATCCTTGATTCCAAGCAATTTATCAATCGTAAGCAGCTTTGCCAAGTTACCTCCGTTAAGAATACCGGAATTTCTGGTTCATACATCGAATGGCAAAAATTTCATGACACTTTTGTTGCTTTGGTAACCGATAATTTAACAGGATATTGGAAAGTTTTATTACCTTCAAGGTGGTTTGAAGGGAGAAGCTGCACAGGTAATAGCATCACTCCAAATTTCCAATGCGAATTATTCTGGAGCGTTCCAGTTGCTGAGCAATTGAAAGCTATTTTTGATCTTCCTTCTTTGCAGAAGGAATCTCATGCCAACTTACAAAGATTTTTTGATACATTTATGAGAAATTGTCGCGCTCTAGAGGCTTTGGGTGAACCTGTGAATAGTTGGAATACAATACTCATATACATGCTCGTTTCCAAACTTGATTTTTTCTCTAAACGTGAATGGAAAAACTTTAGTAAAGAAATCGATAAGCCCAGTTTAGACGATTTCACTAAATTTTTGAATCAACGTTGTCAGATACTCGAGTCTCTTGACTCAAAATGTGAAGGTATTTTATTCAATAGGGGAACAAGAAAAGAATTTATCATGTCCTGTATGTAGCGATAAACATTTTATTTATCATTGTTCCAAATTTAAGAACTGCCGATTGAAGCGCGATCCACTGAAGTTAAAAAATCAAAATTTTGTACAAATTGCCTACGTGAAGGCCACAAGACTACTGAGTGCCGATCAATGAGGTGTAAAATATGTAAGTTTTCGCACAGCACACTGTTACATCGGTCATCTGAAGTTCATGGTAGTAATAACTCTACATACCGACGTGATAATCAACAGCAGCGCAGTTCTGAACAACAAAATAACAATTTAAGTACATCAAATAATGATAATTGTAATCAATTCCCATCTAAAATTGCTCCAGAAGATCCTATACATCGTACTCACTTTTCACACCATAATATGCAAAATTATTCAGAAAACTTTGTTCTTTTATCCACTGCTATTGTGCAAGTATATGATTCAAATAACCAAACGATATCGTGTCGAGTTTGCTGGTTTGCGAGCTGGACAACGGCTCACAATCTAATTTTATTACTCGAACACTTGCAGACTTATGCATTCGAAAAATTGATTTACCGATTTCTGGTATAAATCATATTCAAACGAAAATCAACTACCAAACTACTGTCAAACTTTCTTCGAGTTTTAATAAATTTACAACTACAATAAACTGTTTGTTATAGAGCAAATCACTGACGTCTCTCCACAATTCACCTTTAATATTTCAGAGCTGAAAATTCCTGATGTGAATCTAGCCGATCCCGAGTTTAATGTGGCTTCCAGAGTGGATATACTTATAGGTTGTTCTCTCTTTTACGATCTATTATTGACTGGTCAGATAAGACTAGAGAAAAGTTTGCCTATTCTACAAAATACTCAGTTCGGTTGGTTGGTAGCTGGAAATTTACCTCTTGCATATCAGCAATCAAGGTGCTTTTTTCTGAAGCTTGATCAAGAGAATGAACAGGATATCAGTCTAAATAAGCAGCTTGAAAAATTCTGGGTCATTGAGAAGGTGGATCGCGAAGACGAACATAAATGGACCCAGGAAGAATTGGTGTGCAACGCATTTTGTGGATAACGTTTCTCGAAATCAGGAAGGAGAGTGTGAGGCTTCCTTCAAAAGACAGTATATCGAATTTAGGAGAATCTGAAAGTAGAGCCTCAAATAGGTTGTTTGTTTTAGAAAAAAGACTTTTAAAAACAATGAATTAAGCAAACAATATAAAGCATTTTTAACTGAATATCAGAATTTAAGTCACATGACTGAAATTTCTCGCGATGAAAGTAACTCTCCTAATGTTCTATATGCCTCATCATAGTGTTACAAATACGGATAGTGTCACTACCAAAGTCCGTGTCGTCTTCGATGCTTGCGCGAAAACTTCGTCAGGTTTATCATTGAACGATGTTTTGTAGGATGGACCCGTTATACAAAACGATTTTTATTCCATATTAGTGAAATTCAGAAGACACGATCTAGTTTCCATAGGAGATTTAACTAAAATGTATAGGCAAATTTTGATACACCCCACTCAGACTAATCTTCAAAGAATAGTTTGGCGTGATGATGTGAAAGAAACTGTTAAACATTTTGCATCATAAACTTCAACTTACGGAAGGAAACCAGCTACATTTATTGCAACACGGTGTTTAAAACAAATTGCAATTGAAAAAAAACTTTTTCCACTCGAATTTAAAATTATAAGCAAAGACATGTATATGGATGACATTTTGACAAGTGCATCAAACAGCAAAGATTTAAATAAAATACGCAATACTCTCACTAGAATATTATTAGAATACGGCTTTGAAGTTGAAAAAATTCCAATCTAACGATAAAACATTTCTTGCAAATATTAATGTAACTTATTCTGATACACAATACATTATAACAGATGATTCTTCAACGAAAACTTAATGCGTGAATTGGATTTCTTCTAAGGATATTTTCCAATATAATTGCCAGATATTTTTAAATCTTAATAACCATGTCACAAAAAGAACTATTTCCGTAACTAAAGCATTTGATCCTTTAGGCTTATTGGGCCCGATCATATTTGTTTCAAGATGTTAATTCAAGCCTTATGGCGATTGAAGGTTGGTTGGGATGATCTTGTGCCTTGTGAAATATACGATCAGTGGATTGAATTTAGTTCTCGATTATCGCAACTTGATTCAATCCGAATCTCGAGACACACTTTGATTTAAAACTGTTCAAATATCGAAATTCACGTATTCTCAGTTGCAAGTCAAAAGGCTTACGCTTGTTCAGTTTATCTTAGATCGAAAGATAAAGACAATAATGTTGAATGTCACCTTCTTTGCGCTGAGTCTCGTGTCGCTCCTATGAGTTCTATCACATTACCCAGATTAGAACTATGTGGGGCTCTGCTTGCTTCTCGACTACTCAATAAATGTATTCAAGCTCTTGATGTTGAGATTAATATTTATATGTGGACAGATTCCACTATAGTTCTTTCATGGTTAGCTGGTCAACCGCGGATGTGGAAGACTTTCGTATCAAATAGGGTATCTGAAATTCACCTGTTGACAGATATTCAAAGTTGAACAATCCTTCAGATATTATTTCACGCGGAGCTAATCTTGTTGATCTTATTAATTCAGATTTGTGGTGGCATGGCTCTTTATTTTTGAAAGAAACGGAAGAAAGCTGGCCCAAGAATATCAACATTGTGAATTTTTCCAGAAACATTGACAAGTCTCCTGATTTTAGAACACCATCGACGTCAATTTTTTATATCAGGAGACAAGTGAGAAAATTCCAAAAATTCTCGGATTATAATAAATTTATACGTATTACAGCATATTGTCTAAGATTTTGTCATGACCTAAGAAATCATCAAAATCGTCTAGTTGGACCATCAACTCCCACTTAAAGCAATAACAGTTTAAATGTTTTGTTAAGAATTGTCCAAAATTGTAGGAGGTAGACTGGACAAAGGAAACCTTCCGGAAAATTATAAGCATCAGATAGTTTTACCTTCTAAACATCCTTTTACAAAACGAGCATAATAGATCATTACATGCAGGTGTAAACACAACTCTTTCCTACGTAAGTCAAAATTTCTGGCCATTTAATGGAAAAAATGCTATAAAATGTTGCTTTCGTGGATGCATCAAATGTTTTTGAGCAAAGCCTAGCGAGTTTTCTGTTAAAATGGGACATCTTCAGAACGCACGTATCTCTTCGACTTATCTTTTTAAAAAATCGGCAGTGAACTTTGCATGCTCATTCGAGATAAGGGATGGAAAAACAAGAAACAGAAAAATTATAAAAGGTTATATTAGCTTATTTGTGTGCATGTCAAGTGAAGCTGTTCATCTAGAACTCATCACGGATTTAACTAGCGATGGTTTCATTAATGTATTGAAACGTTTTGCCTCAAGACGTGGTCTTTGCATTGACTTGTATTCAGATAATGCCACAAATTTTGTGGGCGCTAGAAATGAACTTCTAGCTTTTAATGATTTCGTTAAAACTAGTTATTTTCAGAATTATTTAACAGCATGTAAAATTAATTGGAATTTTATCCCGGCTCGTTCTCCACATTTTGGTGGTTTGTGGGAGGCGGCGATAAAATCTACTAAACATCATTCAAAACGCGTTCTCAATAAAACATCATTAACTTATGAGGAATTCAATTCAATATTAGTACAAGTGGAGGCGGTCTTAAACTCAAGGCCTCTGAAGCCGATGTCTTCTAACGATCTGGAATCATTAACTCTAGGGCATTTTTTAATTGGTCGACCTCTTGCTGCTGTTCCACAGTGTGATCTGACGAATGAGAAGGTGAACTTTGTGAAGAGTTATCAACATATGCAACAGATTTTTCAACATTTCTGGTTCGATCTAAGTTTATCTGCATGGTCTACAGCAAAGAACTAAATGGCAATTCGTCAAAAACCCGCAGCTTCAACTGAATTCCATGGTGATTTTGAGAGAAGAGAATTTACCACAACTTTGCTGGCCTCTTGGAAGGATCGTGGATCTACAACCTGGACTTGATGGCTGTGTTCGAGTGGTCAGTGTTGAAACTAAAAACGGTACAGTAAAACGTGCAATTAAAAAACTATGTTTGCTACCCGTAGAAGTTTGCGAAAGTGACTGACTATAAATATTTATGTGAGCATTAACTTTTTGAAGATTCAAAATTAGTGTTGTATTGAAAGATAATTCTTTCAAGGCAGGCGGAATGTTAAGTTCTTTAACATTTACATTTCGTAACATTCGAACGTGACAACTACAGAAGAGAAGTAGAAGTAGATAGAATTAATAATAAGTTGTCAAAATATATGAAATTCAACGAAAGCATTAGCATTTTTGCTCTTGAAATAAAATTGTGAAAAACCCAGCATCAGCGTCAATTATATGCATCCTAAGCTTTGAAGTAAAGGGCATATAACCCAACAACTATTTTCTCAGTAATTTTTTTCAATCTTTCATTGAATGAAAAGATTCTCCAGACGATTTCAAGGAAATGAGGTACTCTTGTAAAAGTTCGCTCATGCAAGCCGTTTTCGAGATATTTCTATTTAAAGAGTTCCATTCCACCTCGGAAAATTCTTTATGTTTTTTACACGAGCGTCTCAAAAAGTGATTTACAAAATCATCACATATTCCTGAAGACAAAATAAGCCGATTTAAATCTTTCTTTAAAATTGCTTAGTTTTCGACTTTACCACCCTGTATCTCGAAAACGGAGCAGTTTTGGACAAAGGCAAGTTGCTTTAAATCGGCTTATTTTGACCTCAGGAATAGAGTTAATAATGTAAATATAATTTTCTAAAAAGTCCGTGTAAAGAAGGAATTTTTCTGTTTGGCATGGAACTCTTTAAATATCTCTTACTTGAGCGAACATTGACAGGAGTATCTTATTCACGTGAAATCGTCTGGAGAATCTTTTTATTCAATGAAAGATTGAAAAAAATAACTGAGAAAATAGTTGACATTTTAAACCACAAAATGTAAAGTATAGGGCGCCCTCTCGCGGCCACAGTGAGATGAACTACATTATCGATTTTCACACATAACAAAACCCTTGCATACCAATTTTCAAAGCGATATGTCAAGAACTGTCCAAAATAATGACAAAATTCAATTGTTAATTTAAAACTTGATCACCCCGTATCTCGGAAATGGTGACATTTCGTTCTGAGGACAGTTGCGTTGAATCGGCTTATTTCGACCTCAGCAACATGTGGTAGGATTTTGTACAGACCTTTAAGAGACACCCTGTATGATGGTAGGAAACTATTCAACCATCTTCCCACGGATCTTAGTGAGTTGAAGTGTGCTGAAAAATTTAGGAAACAAACTAAAATATTTTTTTGTACAACCTACACGTAAAGTCCACTTTTCAATGCATGCAAAGCAGGCGGAAACTCGCTAATTTTGGCAGCCGGGCCTAAAGGTACTTTCGCGCCCGCGGGCGCAAAAGTAGGTCGCTTAGCAACGGTTCCTTGGATCCCAACGCCTTTGAATCTAATAACCACGTGACAGCCTAGCATACTAAAAGGAACTTATCACGTGACAATCTCGGTGACAATGAATCTGCACCACAAAAGAATACGGGAACACACCTAAACCTATTGTAACCATGATTTGACAGTTGTTATCAAACTTGTCAGTTGTCTTACTTGTCAGCAGTGTAGTGCAGTGTATCGATTATTTATTTTTGATTTTTATTGATAATTATTCTTTTTCAAATTATTACAAACTGGTTGTACAAAAAGCACTGTTTGTACCACGGACGAAAGATGATTTTGACTCGGCTAATATCTGCCCTCGCTTCGCTCGTGCTGCTACTTATACCCTCGTCAAAATCATCTACTTTCCGCCCTTGATACAAAATGTACTATTTATAAATAAGGCATACTATGACCTTAAAGAGTTTTACAATGATGTTTTTCCACGACTGTCAAGGAATGTCACTATTGTGCAATCGATATCGATTAGGAAACGTAGCACATTGTGCAACCGTAGAAAATGAAACCATTTCCTACTCGTTGACTACACCCAATACCGATTTATAGATTACACGATAGTGATATTAATTGACAATCGTAGAATTCGTAGACAAATCATAGTGTAAAACTCGCATGTCATGACCATTTCCCACTCGTATGAATTGATGCACTCGCCTTCGGCTCGTGCTACAAACCTTCATACTAGGAAATGAGTATCATTCAATGCTTGTTGTACAATATACTCATATACACACAATATCGCTATTATATATTCGATGACGATACATTGTGAAACTTCTTTTCATACCGCACTGCAAGCAATGTGGAAATAGGTGTGAGCAATGTGGAAAAACACACCTTTCAAGACTATCGGCTAGGCGGCGGCAATGAATCACACACAAAGTTACAGTGTTGCCAGACGTTTTCCGTCGATAGTCCCCAAAATAGTTGACGTAAAATAATTTATTATTCCTTTACTCCCCGCTGAAAAAAATGTATACTAAGATAAAAAAAAAAATCTTGACTGGATCACAGATATTTGTCGGAGGATATGGAATATATATTTCATAGATACTATACTGTTAATACAAACTGGCCCATCATCACCCAATACATAGAAATTCTTATAAACAGCCCAACTTGGCAACGTACGATGATAAAAGCTGTGAAACTCAAACCATATGTCAATGTCAATTAAATCAATAATTAGACAAATGGCCGACAGTGTTGTTGTTTAAACGTTGTATTTTGTATTTGAGACAAATTTGAGAATATCTTCATACTCAATTATCATTGTTTTGATGATAACTATTCAATAAAATTGACAGTCACAATATCGAGAACTTAACCCCGCCTGAAATTGTAGAGGCGGCGAAAAACGCCGCACTGAATTTAGTGCCAGTCAAGTCTAATGCGAAATACCGGCCTGCTTATAAACGAAGACATATTTTTCGTAAAATGTGCCAGTTTTTTGTTTTTTTTTTGAAAGAAACATCAAAACAGAAACCTTCAAGAAGTGAGTGCACACCAGCCCCAATCGACACTGGTCCCAGTTCCTCCATAATACCGTTTTTAGGTATGTTTCTAACTATTTTCTTCGACTATTTCGAAAATATGTCTTTTAGGGCCAACTAAAGAAATTTTTAGTATGTCATCAACTAATAACAATAGTGTTAGTGAGATGGAATCTCATGTGTTGTGTTCCCTGCCGATAATTCATGTTCCTAATGTTCCTATAATGGAGACTCAGTCTGAAAGTGATAACATCACCATCGAAATTTTGGATGAAAATCTTTTACAGACATATACGTTAATACCTCTAGAGCCAGATTTTTTTTGTGGTAAGACTCGATACTTCATCACTCTTTGAAATTCAATAGATCAATCTTATACACTTCGTTTGATACTTTCATTCTTTGTTATCCTAATCTAGACCCTAATGAGATCTACGATATGAATCAAGTTCCTGCATCGTCACAAAGTTTTTCTAACGCGATGAGTGTTACATCTGTGACTCCTGATAATTTGATGGTGACCCCAGTCGAAACAGGTGATATGTGCAATGACGTTTTGGAAGCAAATCGTTCGAGCACCTCTGAATACGAGATAACTCCTGTAGAACCAATGATATTTGATGGTAAGTAAACTTTCTCCAATTTTTTATTTTATCTGAGTTATATTATTTTACATTCAGTTCATAGTCATGAGAGCCCCTAAAATAGTCAGACTTCTCCACAAGGACAAAGTTCCTCTCAAATATTGAATGTTCCACTTACCCGGATACATCAATGAGCACGCCTCTTAAATATGATAATATGGGTATAGCTTCATCTAAATTTTATTTTATTAATTTTTACATTCAGTTCATAGTCATGAGAGCTCCTAAAATATAATCACTCAGACTTCTCCACAACTTGGCAACGTACGATGATAAAAGCTGTGAAACTCAAACCATATGTCAATGTCAAATAAATCAATAATTAGACAAATGGCCGACAGTGTTGTTGTTTAAACGTTGTATTTTGTATTTGAGACAAATTTGAGAATATCTTCATACTCAATTATCATTGTTTTGATAATAACTATTCAATAAAATTGACAGTCACAATATCGAGAACTTAACCCCGCCTGAAATTGTAGAGGCGGCGAAAAACGCCGCACTGAATTTAGTGCCAGTCAAGTCTAATGCGAAATACCGGCCTGCTTATAAACGAAGACATATTTTTCGTAAAATGTGCCAGTTTTTTGTTTTTTTTGTGTACACATTTGTGTACATTGGAAGTCAATGGTATAGAAGATCCGAGAGAAGATCAATTAAACCATAAAATTATTTTGTATGGTATATTGCAAAACAATTATTGTTTTTTTTTGTGAGACATAAATGAATATCACATTTCACACAAAAAATCGTCGATCTGCCCTTACACCCTGGTAGTTTGCACCTAGATGCAAAGTTTTTATCATCAATTGTCGGCAAATGGTCAAGGCCCACTAAACATGTTACGTACCATAAACAATTTGTAACGTTTCATAAAAGTTTATACATAAACGTTTATTTTTTAATGTTAATGATACGTAATTCCAACGTGCAATAGATCGAAAGAGAATGTTGTTTTCCGATATCGTTAAAGTTGCGTTATTTATCCGTCAACGATGAAACGTTTCTGGCAAGAAACAGAAATACGTAATTTTAAAGTATATCTTGGTAGTCATATTTGTAACGTTATACATTTAACATTAAAAGTACGTAACAATCGTAACAGATTTTTCATGTTGTCGATTCAACATTGCAATAATGCTAATGTGAAGTGAAATCTTAACGTTATTTCAGAATCACCTTATCTTAATTTTTCTCAAAATATTCTTATAAAACTACCTCTATAAAAGCTAGTTTATCACGGTGTCCATTTTTAAAGGTCGATTTCAAAATTTTCTGATCATATTGTGTTAAGTTGGATCGATCCGATCATAGCAATAGAAAGCGCCGCTGATTTACATGATAATATAATTATTATGCTACCATCCACATTGAGTTTGTGTTCAAAGTCACGCTTACACAAGGCATTCTACTGCGAGAAATAAGTAGTGATGAAAAATGTTTTCGAATTTTCAAATTGACCGCCGAACCGGAACAATACCATGCGCAAGGCGCCTACATGAACTGCATCGGATATCGAATATCGATCCACTCCACAACACGGGATCGGGCATGCCGGCAAGGCAAAAGGCCAAAAGGCAAGCAAACTCTGAAACTCAGCATCAACACTGACGCCATTGAGCCAGAGCCATCTGCCATTGTTCTGTTCAGTTGTTGTGTTGTGGTTTACTCTCATTGATGCTTATTCCAAATTTGTTTTGAATGTTTTGTGCTTTGTTTTTGTGAGTTGATCCTCACGGCCAGGAGCTCCCCGTCACGTACTCACTACTCAGTTCTCAACTACTACTACAACAGTGAATAAAATGCGGACAAAGAAAATGCATTGAGTGAGTGAATTTGTGAGTATCGTACCTATTATTATATTCAACTTTTCAATGTGTATATTCTTAAAAATTAATAATAATTGTCAATATATCATGTGGCTATCTCGATAATTTAATCTCGATAATTCTTGACTAGTATGATATTTGATATTTGAATAAATTGAATTACTGGATATTTAATGTATGTATATTTCTGTTTATTTTTCAGTTTAATAAGCTTTGCCTTGTGGGTGGCATGAATTGGAAGAACGAGTGAAGAAGTTGTTTGACACTGTGACAGCAGTGATGGATGTAGGTACCTAAAGCATTTATAGCAATGATTTGGCTGCACTCACTCAGCTCAGAGACAACTTTGTGGTTAAACACAGACGTTTAGTAAAAATCTTGAGAGGTGAGCATTGGTCCATCTTCATTGGTTTGGGATGTAAGAATTTTTGAACACCTTGTAGTTTTCCATTTATAATAATTGTGTAGGGTGTACATGAAATTTTGTTGCAGGTTTTTACTCAAACATTTATTTTTCGCAATTCCGGGATAAATAGTTTCTGAGATCTGACACCTTGACTAACCACCCTGTACCTACTAAAAAAGGTTTGCCAATCTTAAATCTGCAATTTTGATCTGTCACTAATCACTATAATCCTTATTAAAAAAAATTAACTGTGTATTCAAAATGTACAGTGATTTTAATTTAATTTGTCACACACTTTCAAAAGGAAATATTCATTTTTCGAGCTAAAAGGTCGAACAAAAAAAGGAATTATAGGGTTTTTCGTAAAGTTTTGTGCGATTGAGTCGAATATTTTCTAAACTGTCAAATGTCAAAATTATGGAAAAAGGTAACTTACTTTTTTTATGGGACGGACACCCTATACATATATCATAACATATTTGGAAAGGCATTTTCTGTTCACGAAAATATAGCACAATTGGTATAAATAAGATTAAAATTGTAATTTTCTAGAATGAAGATACACGAAGTTTATTCATCTGTTTCCAATAATTGTTATGGTTGCACTCGATTTGTCAAATGTTTAACGTGAATACTGTCCCTTCACAGTAAAAGTAGATAAAAGTAAGTATACCTGATTTGAGTAATTCATTAAAATGCTGTATTTACAAACCAGAAAATCTTCTATATCTTAGTCAATATTCACAAGAACTATAACAATTATTGGAAAGAAAATACAACACGCCAGGAAATTATAATTTTAATCAGATCTCTATACCAATTGACTCTAAACTATTGAATATAAAGAGCATGTGTGCTATATTTTCGTGATCAGAAGAAAGATGCCTTTCTAGATATGTAATGATATTACGATGTGCTATTTAAAAAAAAATAAGTTTTGTCAAGAATTTAGAAAATATTTGACTGTAGCACAAAACTTAACGAAAAATATACGACAAACGAGCTTTTAGCTCAATGAATGAATGTTTCACAGCCTTTTGAAAGTGTGACCAATTAAATTGAAAGCACTCTACACGGTGATTTTTAACTTGAGGCACGATACAGAATTCGAGAAAATAAAATCTCCGAAACTGATTCGTTTCCGAAATGGACCTTTCTGTACACTGATGTAAGATTCTTTTATCCAATATTGAACTTACATGAGCTTTACGCAAACAAACGTGCCAGTTGATGTTAATGTAATTGTTCAGATTTTAAATATGATATTTAATAGATATTTCCATTGTTTACAGATGTCATCAAAAAAATTCATCCAACTTTCAATGACCGGGACTTTAGTTTTGCAGTAGTTGTCAACTGGTTCGGATTTGCGAATCAGCGCAAAAAAAAGAGTGATTATTTTGTGATTGAAAAGATATTTTTTTAAGAACTGTCTTTAAGTTTTTAAGAATAATTGCTTTGTTTTCAAGAATGCTATGTTTATTTTGTTTATGTTGTTAAAAAAATGTAACTTGACTTCATTTTTATATGGAGTTTCTGTTTTTTTCATGTAACTTAATTTGGTGTCGTTTTGAAAAAATGTATTTTTCTAAGAATTTTATAGTTTTAGTTTTTAAGAATGTTATGTTTATTTTGTTTGTGCTATTTAAAAATATGTATCAAGTCTATTTTCATATGAAGTTTTAATAATGTTACTTATATGAAGTCAATACATATTTTCACCTCTGAATGCGTTTTCATGTTTGATAGGGCACACAACGATTAAAAACTTCATACATCAAATTTTTCCAGTTTGTGCATATCTGCTATCTATGCGTAATGACATTTTTTTTAGGATCTCACAACATGCAGTGACTAGGAAATGTATTGAACTTATTAGCCACTGAAATGTTCACACATTTGAATAGCAGATTCGTCGAATCATCGATTGACGTTATGGTACCGGATCCCTCATTTGAAGAAAAAAGTGACTACCAACTCATCTGTAAACTTAGTGAGAAAATTCATTTTGGCCAACCTGACAATGTTTTTTTTATCTGCGAAAAATCTGGTTATCGCTGCGTTCTCTAAATAATATCAATTTAGACCAAAAGTTTTTTCTAAATTATATGTTGCAGTTCATCAAATGATTACTTGGTGAACTAGTAGAAATATTTTAGAAAAAATTCTTATTCAGAAATGTATGAAATGTCATAAATTTTAAATTTTCCTGATTTTGGAAAATGCCGCGATTTCCAGTCTTTTCGCCAATTGAAAAATTGACAGACCAAAATCCCAAAATGAATATTTTCAAAAAGATATACAGTGGAGTAGTAATCACTTTTTTATGAGAGATCCCGGACTATATCTATGTTTCAAAGTTGTCCCTTCTAACAACATTTCTGCAATGTCCAACAACAACATTTTCGTGTCATTACATTCCTGCTATAGGGATGCTGCGAAAATGTAGCAGCCACGTTATAAAATTGTTGCTATAACGTTAAATTAGAAACATTACAATCCAGTTGAAAAAATGTTATATTGAAACATATCATAAATGTTGATGCAACGTAACGCAACGTTAAAATAACTGAACAATACATCGTTTTTATATTGGAGAAACGTTAGTTTTACGTTGCAATAATGTTTTTGATTTGCAACGTTACTATGATGAACGTTTATGTAGTGGACATAAGCGGTAACATAAACGTTATATTAATGTTATTGTTATCTTTTGAGTGACGTTACATTGTAAGTGTGTAACGTAACTTGAACGTTTAAGTTATGTTTTTATGTTTAGTGGGGGGCCTGTCCAAGCGGACTTCAGCCACCGGTCTATGGCATGAGCAAACATTCTCAAAGTCCACTTTCTAGACCTGATAAATGTCCTATATAGGGTTATTAGGAAATCCATCTCATCAACACCCCCCATATGAGAGTTGTAATTATTTATGACTTGTGGTCTTGCAACGTGAATATATTCCTTCTCATTTTTATCCCATCGTCGGCACTGGTCTTGATCACCAACTCAACACATTATAAATCATAATTCTATAATAATCAACTGTCTACTAATATAATGAATGAAAAAGTGAAATTGAATTCATCTTGTTATTTTATAACACACACTCACAATGTACACAAATGTGTACCTGACTTCTAGGATGAAAACAAAATACTTTCTCAAACAAAACAACCAAAGTCACTGTTTGCACACATAAAACAACCTTATATGATCTGGTTTTAAATTTTTTCAAACCATAAACACCGCAAAAAAAGCCACAAAAGAATTCCGCCGACAACGTTGCACGCGCTATGCAGTTTCTGTCAGTCAGCTGTTGAAATTATACTAATAAACTTTCATGGATAACCCCTAGAGGGTAGCACTTGTACTACATTTAAAAACATAATAAACACATATGTGAACACCATGAGCAAAAAGCTAAAATCCTTCCTGAATTTATATAGGAGTGGTTAGATATTCATGTTCACAAATGTGTACACAGTGAGCGAAAGGGCTAGGATGATCAAGGATCTATGTTCATGTATTTCTCCAATCCATTATGGATGAAAGATGTATGTACTATTTTTTTGTGCACATAACTCCTTTATCCACTGAGCAAACTGAAAAATTGTACATGGACCCTTTATCCATTAACATTGGTGTACATAGACCCTTTATGCATTCATACATAAAGAAATTTTTATTCTATCCTTGAAAAGTCCGTACATAGATCCGGAAAGTGAGGTGGGATCTTCATTGTTTTTTGTGGTACCTACAAGTGCTATTGTATTAAGACCGTGGCGGCTTATTTTGCAATTTTTTTGTCAAAATGCGAAAACCAAACGATAAGAAAATCTTATCAAGGACTGATTTGATACTGCAGCATGCGAAAAGTATGATACATAAAGGTAAGTTCCTTTAGCTCTTTTGAAACTGTCTATTCAAATTAAGCACATATTTCCATATTTCCCTACATATTCTTCGATTATCAAAATTTACTCAGGTGACTTCTTGAAACCTAGGTAGGGACTACGATATTCGTTTAATCTTGTAGATTCTGATTCCGACGAAGATGTAGAAACATCAAAACAGAAACCTTCAAGAAGTGAGTGCACACCAGCCCCAATCGACACTGGTCCCAGTTCCTCCATAATACCGTTTTTAGGTATGTTTCTAACTATTTTCTTCGACTATTTCGAAAATATGTCTTTTAGGGCCAACTAAAGAAAATTTTAGTATGTCATCAACTAATAACAATAGTGTTAGTGAGATGGATCCTCATGTGTTGTGTTCCCTGCCGATAATTCATGTTCCTAATGTTCCTATAATGGAGACTCAGTCTGAAAGTGATAACATCACCATCGAAATTTTGGATGAAAATCTTTTACAGACATATACGTTAATACCTCTAGAACCAGATTTTTTTTGTGGTAAGACTCGATACTTCATCACTCTTTGAAATTCAATAGATCAATCTTATACACTTCGTTTGATACTTTCATTCTTTGTTATCCTAATCTAGACCCTAATGAGATCTACGATATGAATCAAGTTCCTGCATCGTCACAAAGTTTTTCTAACGCGATGAGTGTTCCATCTGTGACTCCTGATAATTTGATGGTGACCCCAGTCGAAACAGGTGATATGTGCAATGACGTTTTGGAAGCAAATCGTTCGAGCACCTCTGAATACGAGATAACTCCTGTAGAACCAATGATATTTGATGGTAAGTAAACTTTCTCCAATTTTTTATTTTATCTGAGTTATATTATTTTACATTCAGTTCATAGTCATGAGAGCCCCTAAAATAGTCAGACTTCTCCACAAGGACAAAGTTCCTCTCAAATATTGAATGTTCCACTTACCCGGATACATCAATGAGCACGCCTCTTAAATATGATATTATGGGTATAGCTTCATCTAAATTTTATTTTATTAATTTTTACATTCAGTTCATAGTCATGAGAGCTCCTAAAATATAATCACTCAGACTTCTCCACTAGGACAAAGTTCCTCTCAAATATTGAATGTTCCACTTGTGAACCCGGATACATCAATGAGCACGCCTCTTAAATATGATAATATGGGTATAACTTCATCTAAATTTTATTTTATTAATTATACAACGTTGTATATTTTAGATTTTTCTGATAATGGCTCTTCTGATTGCTACAGTCCATCAAATAGCTCGAACGACGACACCAGTGATATTTCTGACACACCAATGAAAAACCAGCGAACAAATTTTAGTTTTTGTTGATTCCGATAACGAAGTTGCGGATAATGATGGAGACAACGAGAAAAATAATGAGGATACAGATGCAGCTGAAATGAGGACAGAACATAGAAGGGATTCTCCACTTGAGAGGGGAAAAAGAAAAGTGTTTCAGTTACCTGAGAAAACTTCCCGAAAGTGGGAAAGACATGAGTTCGAATGGAAAAGAAAAAAAGCAGCATTATCCAGGAAAAAGGGAGAGAGTTATATGTCGCAGAAAGGAAAGTTGATTCCAAGTAAAAAAATAGAGTTGGGTTCTCTTTGTCAACTCAAAATTTGACAAGGAAGCCAGAACGAAAATTTTCAAAAAATTTTATTCCTTGGACATAAACGCAAAGAATGCTTTGCTGTTCAGGAGTATTCTTATTCAGCCGGTTGCACGTCACAGAAGAGGCAGAAGTAAAAAAAAAACATTCTCCTATAAGTATCGGCTGATGTTTAATAAGGAGGAAACCATTGTTTACAAATCCGCATTTTTGGCTCTCTATCAAATTTCAGCCAAAAAAGTTCAGTTGATACAAAACAAACCGAAATCAGGCTCCTCGGCGCCGACTCCAGACAAACGAGGTGTTCATCATAATCGGCCTCATAAGCATCCAGAAGAAGTGGTGAACTTCATTATTGCTCACATCAAGAGATTTCCGTCAGAACAATCTCATTACTCGAGAAATAAGAACATTAACGAATTGTATCTCTCACCTCTGCTAAACATACAGACAATGTACAGACTGTACATTGAATCATGTAGAGAACAACATCTTCCTAGAGAATATTTTATCAAACAGTGCAGTTACAGGAGCCTTTTTTCAAAGGACTTCAATCTTTCCTTTGAACAGCCAAAAAGTGATACCTGCAGCACATGTGATGCAGGATTGAATAATGAAGAGCACAAGGAAAACTACAAATTTGCTTTTGAGCAACAAAAACGAGATAGGCTGAATGCCGAACAGAATGATAAAACAATATACATAACGATGGATCTACAGCAGAACATGCCTTTGCCAAAGTTAACGACATCAAAAAGTTTCTATTTAAGACAACTCTGGTTTTATAATTTCAGTGTACATGCTATTAGTAAGCTGGGGACCAGACCATTCTTTTTCAATTGGATTGAGGACGTTGCCACTAAGGGAAGTTTGGAGATAGGTAGCTGTTTACATACATTTCTACAACTTTTCAATAACCCTCCAAACAATGCTGAACATCTCATTATATGGTCGGATTCCTGTGCAGGACAAAACAAGAATTTCAACATAATTGCTTTTGATCAATACTTCATTCTGAAACGATATTGCAAGACAATAGACCACAAGTTTCCCGAAGTTGGCCACTCCTACATGGACTCTGATAGAAACTTTGGCCGCATAGATAAGGTACTGCGAAAACATGAAAACATCTATACTCCTCAGGAGTATCGAAATATCATAAAGTCTGCAAGCGTAAAAAATGCTATAGTATTTGATATGGCAGAGCATTTTGAAAAATTTGATGAAATTTCTGAAAAAATGCACCTTGTTAACAGGAAGAAGAATACTTTGAATGACCAAGTCTTTTTTCGAGATGGAATTAAATGGATTCGTGTGAATGAATATGGCCACTATTTGTACAAAACAAATCTAGATGAGAATACTCCTTTTTTTAAAGGTTGATATTTTGAAAAATAGGTGCCAGAAAACCAACAAAGTTTCTGCCGAAAAAATATCAAACCTGAAAGAACAACTGATCTACGTACATGAGGAGTTTCTATATTTTTACCAAAAAATTATTCATAATGACGAAGACAACTCTAAGCAAAAAAAAAATAGGAATCTGAAAAGGAAAACCATATGAAGAGTAGTGAATCCTTCATCCATTCTAGTTAACTTTTATTTTTTCTTGTCTCACATGATAAAGGATCTATGTTATGTATGGAGTGACATGAACCCTTCATTCTTTCATGTGAATTTTTATTTATGTATTTTCTATAATTGATAAAGGATCTATGTTACTTTGATCTTGCTATTGCAAGAATTGGCAAACTTCTCTTATTTCTTTTGTATACTACCAAAATTATGAAATAAAGATCTATCCAGATATCACAGAATTATTTTTCATTACTCTTCCAGGTACAAGTAGTACACCGAAAACTTTGAGCTCATTTTTCTCGAAATGACCTTTCTGTGACATGGATTCTTTCATCATTCATCCACTCGTGTCTTCAAACGATTTATGGATTGGTCCAAAAACCATGAAACTAAGACTTATTCGGAGAATGTCATGATGGCTTACTTCGCCCATTTATTCCAGACATTCAAATGTTCCACGTTATGGGCAACGTACAGTATGCTGAGGACAATGCTAAGCATAAACCATGAAGTGGACATCAGCAAGTACCCAAAACTAAGAGCTTTTCTAAAAAGGAAATCAGATGGTTATAAACCAAAAAAATCCAAAGTATTCACCACTAATGAAATTGACAGTTTCATAAAAGAAGCCCCTGATAGTGGATACCTGTTGAAAAAAGTAGGTTTTATAACTATTTATGATGAGTAGTATGAACAAGTTGCATGTTTTTAAAACATTAAAGCCTAGATAAAGTTGAAAATATGACAAAGCTTTGATGTTTATACGATAACTCACATTTAGATAAAATTTATCAATTACATATGATTTTTTTCATTGCAGGTTGTGCTTATAATGAGAGTTATGGGTGCTTGCAGAAGGGATGAAATGTATAACATGGAGGTCAATGATTTTGAAGATTTGGGTGCCGCAGTTTTGGTTAAAATTCCAAATACCAAAACAAAAACCTCCAGGAAATTCACTATCACAAACATCGTTGGAAAATATCTAAATCTGCGGCCCAATAACGTGAACATTACCAAATTTTTCCCAAATTATCAGAAAGGAAAGTGCACTGTACAAAAGATCGGCATAAACAAAATTGGGAATATAGGAAAGGAGATTGCTTCTTACTTAAAACTTCAGAATCCTGAGCTCTAGGTATACTGGCCTCTGTTTCCGCCGATCATCTGCTACAATATTGGTCGATAGTGGCGAGGACATCAAGACATTGAAACGCCATGGTGGCTGGCGATCTACAACCGTAGCCGAGGGTTATATTGAAGAGTCTTTGATACATCAAAATAAGATAGCCAACAAAATTTTTGGGTCAATCAATAAAACAGCAGCTATTCCGACCACATCAAATAATAATATTGAAAATATAAACAACATGAATTTATCTTCCAAGAAAACAAGTTCTTGTTCTTCTGGAATAGTTTTGAATAATTGTAGTAACATTTCACTCAATATTATTGATAAATAAAAAACAAATTGTACCTATACTTACCTAATTATTGTAAAAACCCGATCATTGTATAATTACTGTAAAAATCAAATGATATAATCATTGTAAAATGTATTTTCTCCAATATAATCCATTTTTGTGAGTTTTTTTCATATTATACATTATTCAAATGAATCGTAGCTTCAGATTCCTCAGAAACGTCAAGTTGACAGTTTTTTTAACAAAAGATTTTAATTATTGCAAAAAAGAAGTCGTAGAAAAAGTATAGTGTAAAACTCGCATGTAATGACCATTTCCATGCTTGTTGTACAATATACTATTTTCTACGACTGTCAAGTAATGTTATTATTGTGCAATCGATATCGATTAGGAAACGTAGCACATTGTGCAACCGTAGGAAATGAGACCATTCCGGTGTGCTATGTATACACTCAATATCGATTCATCGATTACAAGATAGTGATATTAATTGACAATCGTAAAAAAAGTATATTGTAAAACTCACATCGAGGGTTTCCTGCCAAAAGAGCGTATCAACCAAAATTGTCATTTTCATTTTATTAGCAAAACTTGATCGGAATAGTCTTAGGTATGATGTGCCAAAAGGACGTATCGCCCAGACAAATAGTAAAAACGCCACAGTCTTTTTTTTGTGGGCGTATGAACTGTCAGCATAATCCTGAACATGCTAGAAGGCCTTATGTACATACGCCTTTTCAAATTATACATTTCTAGAGTCGTATGAACATGCGACATTCTGGCATGACAAAGTTCACATGAATCCTCGAAAATTCGTTATTAATGTCAATATGCGCATGAGAATTCATAACCAAAATTTTGTACAAACGTCAAACTGTGTTATTTACGTTTGTACTGCTGAGATTTTAAAAGGGATTAATAATGATTATAAGAAGCTATGGCGGGATCAAGAACCAAATTGATGTTGGATTTATTAAATGTTCCGATTCCTGTGCAAACAAATGGAAATCCCGTAAATTCAAGTGAGTACAACTCCAAACATTTTCAAGCATTGCATGACATAAATTAAAAACGTAATGATACATCTTATACATGTTTCCTACAATGGTTTATTTTAATAATTGTATTTCCTGAAAGATTCTAACGCTAATACATTGTTTATTTTTACATTTGTGTAATATAGACAACAGAAAAACTAACCTAGTTTTATTTTATACGACCTTTTGGTCCGATATAATTTGTAGATATGTATGCATAAATTAAATTAAATTAATTAAATGTCTTTATTTGAAGTCAAAATAAATACTTTATTTTTATTTAAGATGTAAATAGTAGTGTAAAGAATATTTTTGAGGAAAATACTCCACTAGATAAAGAAACAAGAGATAAACTTATATCAGGTAATTACTTTTGAGTACATTTAATTTTTAGATTAGATTAACAGTTACATTTTATTATCGAAGGTACACATTTTGATATTCTCGGAGAAAGTGTACATGTTGAAGAGCTGATTGCAGTACAACCAGATCAAGTACATTCTAATGAAGATGCAGTTACGCTAATAGATCAAGCAAAAATGAATATGTCCCCTATATCAGGTAAATTAATACTTTTCATTAAATTTAGTTTTCCGATTAGTATCATTTTATTACTGTTTAAGGCACAGATGGTGATATTCTCGCAGAAAGCATACATACTGAAGAAATGAATGCATAATCAGAACATGAAGTTGCAAATTCTGTTGAATACGAAGAGAATTCAGATGACTCTTTAAAAGATCCAGACTTTATTGTAGAGGAAGACACACAGAGTGAAGGCATTGAAGATAATGAACAAGGAGACGAAGAAGATAGACAAAGAGACGAAGAAGTTGAACACACTTTAAAACGAAAACGAAGAAAAAGAAGGTTGCCTGAAAATTGGAAAAAGACAATTAGGAAAACCAAACGTGCACATGGTGAAGAATACACCGATACACTTGGTCGCATCCAACCTAAAAAAGTTCCAAAAGAAAGCTGCAATTGTAATATGGGGTGTAAGGAAAGATTAACTGATACAGAAAGAAGTGTCATATGTTCAAACTTCTGGAAATTGGGTAGCCTAGAGCGGCAACATGAATTTATAATCAGAACAATCACCAAAACAGCAGCCGCTTCATCTAGAAAAGGGAACTCTAGACGAAAATGTTCTTTAAAATATACACTACCATATGAATCAGCATTAAAATCCGTCTGTAAAATAATGTATTTGAATACATTAAATATATCTGATAAAAAAATAAGGGTTGCCTGGGCCAAGACCAGTAGATCAGTAATTAGAACATCAAGCCCAGATCGACGAGGCAGGCATGTTCCTTCAAATAAGCTACCAGAAGAAGCAATCATGGTTATGAACAATCACATTGATTCATTTGCGAGAATACCGTCTCACTGGTGTCGGAAAGACACTAGGAAAGAATATTTGGAAGCGCACTTGAATAAAGAGATAATGAATACATTGCCAGGAAAAACGGATAACGCCCGTTCCTAAAACAGTTTACAAAGAAGCCATTATTAAAAAAAATATTGGATTTTATCATCCCAGAAAGGTTCAGTGCTGGTGTTATAATCATAAAAAGGATAATACCGATGAAACTAGTGAAACAGAAAAACTTTAGAAGAATATGAACTTCACATTCGAAGAAAAAATGTTGCAGATGAACAGAAAAAAATCGATAAAAAAGCTGCCGAAGAAGGCAAATCGATTGTTTGCGTGAACTTTGACTTGGAAGCTGTTTCAAATTGCCCTATATTTTTTGCTAAACCTGTTTTTTACAAGAGAAAGCTAGCTATGTTCAATTTAACTGTTTACGAGGTAGCTGCTAAACAGGGACATGCTTTTTTAAGGGATGAAACAAACGGCCAACGTGGAAGTAATGAGATAGCAACTTGTGTCTATAAATTTATCTCCATCTTACCGGAGGAAACAAAACAATCACGATTGTATTCTGATTCGTGCCCGGGTCAAAACAAAAATGCCATAATTGCTTGTATGCTGCAGTATTCGCTATCAAAGCATCCGGGTTTGGAGTTAGTTCAAATGAATTTTCTTGAACCAGGTCATACACACATGGAGTGTGACTCCATGCACTCCACAATAGAAAAAGCTTGTGAGTATGCTAAAATTTATGTTCCTAATGACTGGGAAAATGTAGTGAGAATGGCAAAAAAGAGGGGATTGCCCTATAAAGTGAATAGATTGACATACGAGCACTTCCTAGATTTTAAAACTTTTAAAACTGAGAAAATGCCCAACGTTCACAAGGCAACGGACTCATCTCAAATAAACTGGAAAGATGTTAAATGTTTACTCTTTAAAAAAGATTGCCCAAACTCGATGTTTGTCAAGTGCGAATATTGGGATGAATGAATGAATGAACACACATTTAAACCTTAAACTGGCACTATTTTCGTCTTTTCTTATCGCATTCTATTCTAACCCTTATCGGTGACAGTAGAGTCAGGTGTTTGCGTTTTACGCATGGTGCGCCTATTATGTAGTGCAATGACGGGAAGGCGAAAAATCACACTTGAGGATTTTTCATAAAAGCCGTAAAAGGTATTTTCCAGATAATTTTTTATGATGGCACAATTTAGATATTTACGCATGGTATAATAAATATAGGTTTCTATAGGTGAACTTCGTGAGAGTTGAAAATTAACAAGGAGTCCATAATTTTGATTTGATCATATTATCCTACCGATTTCAGTACTCATAATATATCTCATAAATATGTTGTAACTCAAGTTCTTGAAATTTCCTACAATGCTTTTCTCTAAAAAGAAAAGGAAAAATCCATATGTCGGCGGTACTTCTTTGGGTCCCATCTTGGTAAGGGTAGTACCCAAGGGGTTTGAAAATACCTCAATTTAATGGATTGTTTTTGTTCTTCAATTTACCTCTCTCCATATTCTCTCCAAAAGTGAGAGTTTCTCAGTAAAAGTAGAATTAACAAAAAAATGGTAGTTTGCCGGTAATTTTCCGGCTTTTAGTTCAGTAAGGGTAGTACCCAGAACGTTTACAAGTTGATCATTTTAGTGCTCTTCAATTTATCTCTCTTCATATTTTCTCGAAAAAAGGGTATTTTCCGAGTAAAACGTAAATCAAATAAAAAATGTCAAAAATCCAAGATGGCGGCGATGTTTTGACAATGTTCCCCTAGATGGAGGTATGGGGACTTTTAGTATGTTCATTAGGACCATAAATCCTATCGATTAAGACTAGTCGCAGCTTTATTTTATTTTGTTCCCAATTCACCATATAAGAATATCTAAGGGTCTTGGGGTATATAGGCATAATGTACATCAATGTATTTTTTCCCGTCCGATTTTTTTATATCTAATACTTAGTTTGTTGTTTACATTAATAATTAGTATTGTTTTTTAAGTCTACCTGTGCATTTTAGTCATAATTTCCCGTTACTTATAATATTGTTACATTGTTCAATGGATATTGACACATTTCAAAAAACTATGTCATTTTTATGTAGTGTGACGTGTGACTAATAAACTGTCTGCTGAAAAGTGCTTTCTCTTTCATACTTCTACAAACTTGTAGTCATTATGAATTATTGTTTCAATAACGAAGTTACTTGCACAAAATTTCAGATTTTGATGTAGAAAAAATGTAAAATATATTTTTCTCAATACTTCTTCAATAACATGGTAGGATGTTTCGCAGAAGCTTTTTCCTAAACTTCGTTAATGCGTTCTCAAAGTTTTTTTTTATTTAATCAAGGATTGTCAGATTACTACGGGTTGCCAAAATTAATTCACTTGAATAGTGGGTTATAATAAGTTTATAATTTCAATTTTTACTTTATACATATTTCACAGCAACCATGAAGTATCAATATAAATATTTTGTTCCGGATTGGTATAAACATAACTAGTCTACATAAATGTATTGTATGCAATTTTAACTTAACGGAGATTTTGTCTTGAAAAATTAACCAATCTTAAATTTTAGAGTGGATGATTTTTTTAAGGCAAACTTTCTATGAAGTTAAATGGTAATTGAACAATACCTAATCTATGTCAACTGGCGATTTTTGATAAACTAATTAAAAACAAAATTATTTTGAGGCGCCTGCGCTTTCGTCTGGCCGATTAATGGAGTATTGCCCCTTGCGAGCCACCGCTGGCCTGCCGTGAACAAACCAAGCCGGCAGCCAGCTATCCATTATCGGCCCGCTCACGGTTATTCATAGGATTTGCCGCGGCTGAATAGTGAATAGTTGGCTAGCCGCCTTTTAGCCGCCTTTCGGCCTGGCGGACATGCCCTACCTACACGCCGAGCCGGCAAGCGTGTTCGGGCCGAGACCGGCAGTTCGGCAAATCGCTTATGTCCCGTTTCTGGACCAGCCAATCGGTGTTTGTTGGGCGTGGCGTAAAAAAAAATATATTTTTTTCCAAATGGCTACCCAAACTTCTAATCAGCGAATTGGACTCAGCTTAAAAAGTAGTTTCATTTGCAAGATACTGGGTTGTTGAGCAATGTTTCAAAAGTAGAAGTTGAGTTTCATTGGTCTGAAATCCACTACCAGGCATCGTCATTTTTTAAACACTTTGCTTTATCTTTGAGTCCACCGTTGATATCATTTACTTCTTTTGAATAGCTTCAGATCAATTAAAAAGATCGATAGAGTTGAAGAAAGCTTGAACAATATGCCGATATCACAACATCATGAAAAATAAATTAATACGTGAACAGTAATTCATGTGAAATATCTTCATCAATTCAATATGAGATACTGAACCGGTTTTTTCAAGACAATTGGGTATCTAGCCAAACATCGGCGGTCTTTTATCGTTTGCATTCAGTTTGATGATATTTTATCCTGGGAAAACCAGAATCATTTCTGTTAATATCAGTCTGGAAAAATTCAGTTCTGTTCTAAATTAAAATTGACGTTTCCGTCCAGAGTACACCCGAGACAAACGTTAATTAATCAATCTACAGAAAAATATCCTGCCAGCTCTTGAATAGATTTCCTAGTAAGTAAATTATAAAATATGGTTCGAATTCTCACCAATTCAATATGATTTTTCGTTGGAGAGATTATTCACTCACCTTGGTGAAATACAGCATGAAAAATGTGAAGTCAGAAAAAATCCAAGTTGATATTTTCCGCCACTTTAAATCATTAAGCGTTATTGTTAATAAACTTTGAACGGTTCTCTTCTAACGTCACATTTTTTTCTTTCAGTATAAGTTGAGTGTTTTTCTCACCTGTTTGGTGAAATCACATTGTAATGTATCCATTATCACCTGATTCCCGTCTGTTGATGATTTTCTTGTGGAACAGTCAGCCTCCTTGCAGAATTTGAATATTTTTGTAGATCCATGGGAGTCATCTTCATAATCCGAAGGATCTGACTCGGTACTTTCAGGTTGATAGTCCTCATCTAGATCTTCCGAAACAGACGGTGATATGATACTATTTCCAGTAGAAGAACTTGCACGCGGAACATCTTTTTTTTCACAACCATCTAAATCGTCATTGACAATTTTTTTCAAGCCTTTAAATCCAAAATTTGTGTGAGAAGCATTATTTTCAAAGAGTAGTTCATAACTTTCTCGCAGTTCTTGACTGATACCTACCGACTTCTTCTGTGTTCACTTCTAAGTCAATATTCGCCCTTTCTTGTTGGCCATTTTTGGTAGGGGATGTAGTACTTGGGGCAAGACTTTCAGATATTTCTTTATTATTTAGCGATTTTTTTTTAACTTTGAATATATTTGTGTAAGTTGTATAGTCTATACCTTCGTCGTTAAATACATATGGATCATCTCCATAATTTTGTCTTGTGTGAGCTTGGTACTCGATATCTGTGTTGTTATAGAATGTGTATGAACCTTCGCCGTTATTTTGTAGTGTTGGGAATTCTTGTCTATCATGATCAATATGAACTTCAAGAGTATGGTCTGTACTATCCTCCTTGAAAGCATATACATCATTATCAACATCAACGTTATTTTGTATTGTATATTCTGGTTGTTTGATTTTTTCTATGGTACCCAAATAATATTGGACCTTGTCGAATGAGGATACACAATCATTAGAGTGGTCATAATTCGCATGAATCATATTTTCAATTGCAGATTTGTTTGGGTCGCTATCATTGATTTCGCTTTGTGATTTGTTCTCCTTGTTTTCGAGAATAGTTTTCTAGAAAAAAATAGATTCATTTCAAATGATCCAAAAATATCCATTTTCTCTTACGTCATCTTGAAGAGACTCACTCTCGGACCTTTGATCATCACCTAGACTGATGTGCGGCCCATCTTCAAGTAGAAAAAATAAAATCTATTATTATTTAATCCACTATAATGGAAAACAGTGATATTTTCCAAGAATATCCTCTGTAGTCCTTGTGCCGGACGACCGATATTGGCCTAGTCATGAGAAGCAAAAAAGTGGGGTGGAAAGAGAGGGGCATCATGGGGAGGTAGCTTTCAAATACGGCGACGGTTTAAAATGGCGGCTACATGTGAATTTTTAACTTAAATTATCTCAGGAGCGGGAAAATAATTACCTATGTATTAGTGATTCTAGTGAAGAAGAATAAATGTTAGTTTCACAATCTTATTTTGAATGCATTTTTATTCATCAAAGTTCTTCATAACCTTTATTGCTTTAGAACAAGGGGCCCTATCGCCTCGTGCTAGGAGGCACCGAGTGATCAGTCAATCTCGTCCCGTTTGCTTTAAACCTCGATATCTCGAGTTCGTTCAGTCCGATTTTCATTTTTTTTTCAACTCTTAAAGATAAGATATTAATCGACAACTTTTATTGTTAATACATTCTTGAAAAGTTTAACCGTAGGTCCAAAAAATAGCGAAACGTAAATTCCCAGGAAAAATTTTTCGTTTTTTCGAGTTTTGAGCAATTAATACTTCTTTTTTGGCTATAAACCTTCCAACCCAAAGTGTTGCAAGTAAACAAACCTACATTCGGAAAAAAGAAACTCGAAATCGGTCAACCCAGTCTCGAAATAATTGAAGATGAAAATTCACATGTTGCCATCATTTTTAATTGTCGCCATATTTAAAAAATACTTCCCCATGATGCCCACCCCCGACTTTTTTGCTCCTCATGAGCCCCAAAATACGTGATATAATTTTCATCCAGTCCCCCCAAATTAAAATTACTGATGTGTCTGGCACTTGGACTATTGCATGTGATATGTAAATAATACCCTTTATTCCTCATTCCCATCCCTTTGTATTGATTCCTGATGATATTTCTCAGGATCGAAACGTCGTCAAAAGTGTAAGGTGCCGCCTCATCGAAAAGACTATAAAGATGGTTTCAAAAACCTAGTTCCTTATAAAAAAAAAGATCATAAGGGTATCTAACTAATGAAACGTAGTATCTATTATATTTATTTTTTGAAGGGCAAGGCGGAAAGTCTCAAAAAAGTGCTTTTGATTATTTAGAGAAATTCAAACCAATGTAAGAAGAGGTCGACAACACGTTTTTTTTAGATTCTGAAAAAGCATGTTTTGGTTGATACGCCCTTTTGGCAGGAAACCCTCGCATGGAATGATTCTCATTTCATACGAGTATGAAGGTTTGTAGCACGAGCCGAAAGCGGGTGCAGCAATTCATACAAGTAGGAAATGGTCTTGTTGTACAATAATATACTATTTTTAGATAGTGAACTGTTACTTAGGTAGAGAATATGTACTCCACTTTGAACTCTTTGACTTCTAGATTTAATGTGAATTTTAGCTTCTAGCCTACTATTTGTGTAAACGTACTGTTTTACCATAATGTGTTTCTACTTTATTATCACTAGTGTGTAAATTAAGATGGCTTCGTCAACAACTTTGTGTTTTTAAATAATAAAGCTACTTTTGACTTTGACTTTGACAATATTTTTAATAAAAAGGTAATAAAACTGAACGATATATTAGTTTTAACAAGTTATTTTAAGATAAGAATAATCATGAGATATTTAAAAAGCTTCAAGCGTCGGAGAAACCATCTAGTAGCACATAATATTGTTAAAATGTTCAAACAATGTTGTCTAAATCTTTAACATTGCTACAATATTTAAACGATAAGAACAATATTTGAAGAATATATTTGGAAAATATTTTAGTAATATAATTTATCCATATTTCAAAATGACAGATAGTGGCAACATTTTCAATATATCGAATATATCAATGTAACCTAATATTTCATTGAATTTTTCTTAAATATTGCCTCTATGTTGTCGGTCCATATACATATTGGGTATTAAGTATTAGGTATTAAAGAGATACACGAGTAATTTTTATAGTGCTGTGATAATTTCGGCACTATTTCCGAAAACTAGAAGTCCTAGATAGGTGATAGGTGGGTTTTAGTATCATGCTGTGAAGGGTGGTATGGGTATGGTATCTGATTAATTATGGAATGGTGTGGAGTACTGGAGGTCATCATGAAAGTCGATTCTTTGTATTATCTACTCGCAATCAGTTCATTGAGCCGCCACGAGAGCTTACGTAAGAATTTGGAGAGTAATGTATTATACCATCTTAGCATTCTAATTTCTACAAACAATTCTCTGTTTGTGTTTGTATCAATGGAGAAGACTATGTAGAGAAATAGACCGGACTATCGGCCGCCTTGAATATGTATTGACGTCGTCGCAGTGCGAAAGAGATTGAATCAGACAATCAAGTGACTGAGAGGGATGACGCTACGGCGGACAAGTAATGTTGGCCTGTAGAAAGATATTGTCCGAGGGGGTAAAAACAGATCCTCACAATTATTAAACTGTTATTTGCCACAATGAACTTTGTTAAGTATAGAAACTCACTACTTCATGATGGACTCACAAAGAAATCTATTGATGATGGTACAGAAAGAAGAGTTGATAAGCAAACAAAAATGTTAATAACAAAATCAAAAGAAAGCTTAAGCATGATTAGCGGACTATACTTATACACTGGCACACCACCGCATGGTTATGGGACTCAAACACCTAAAGTGGCTGAAACCGTAACTAGGGCATATGGATTCAACAAGAAACCCCGTGAAGAAAGCAGAAACATCATGATAATGGACATGCCAATAGAAAGACTACATTGGGAGCAGGAAGATGGGGCTTTTCCTTTCGATTCTGTACACGGCAATTTAATTCCATCAGAGGCAAGGAAGATGACCGAAACATTTAAAAAAAATAACATAATATATATTAAGTTATGTGCAGAAAAAACAATGATTAAAATGTTGGAAACCAACTCAGATGTTCTTACTAAAGGAAGGCAAACTTTTTGTCCCTTCGTTCAACAAAGTGTCACCTCTGCCATAGCATATAAAAATATGTATGAATTTTTCTCCCAAAACACTGGAATGAAATGCTTCAGTTGTGTAGAATGGATACAAGCATTCTTCAAATTGTTGGAAATGGACTCAATAATCTATAAAACAGTGAAATGGCATACTATCGAGAAAAGAATATTTGACATGGAGACTAAGCAAAAAAAGTGGGTACAGCAAAAAATAAAGAAAATAGTCCACCTAAAAACTGGGAATCGTGCTGAGACAAGGAAAGTGTTATTGGGGATAGCTACCAGTTTTGCATCTTATCTTAAGCATAAGGAAAGTGGAAAGAAAGATAGAAGGGCTATAGCTTCGGCAAATATGATACCAAGAATGTTTCTACATATAATTGAAGAATTTCACTTAGAATAACCGAAGAAAATAGAAGGAGCTACTATATCAATAGGGGGAGAAGAAAAGAAGGCGAAGATATCCAACATGTCCACTGCATCTCTTTCAACTGGTCCAGCAACCGCAATAATACAAGGTACCGAAGACGCCACAAAATGGAATGAATGCCTTTCTGCATCACTATTCGGATTGGTTCACCTATTCATGTTTGATCCTGACACCAGGACGAGATGCGGGTTTTCAAAACCAACAGAAAATGAAATTTTGTTCCAAAAAATAGCATAATCAGGAAACTTCTTACTGTCAATGAAGAAAGTACAACTTGGTAAAGGGGTAATGGTATATAATGAAAATGAGTATAAAAGAGTTGAATGGAACGATGAGCATATAGAAACTTTCAATACAAAAACAAGGGAATGGTATAATGAAGCAAAGAAATACATAATAGATGATGGCACCAATATCAGAGCAAGTCCCGGGATGCTAATGGGTATGCATAACGCTCTCTCAACAACAGTTGGACTATTGGCCGTTAATCACAACATGAATTTGGAAAGAATGAATGTGATGACCTTGAGATCAAGTGATGACTCGATGTCTTTGTACATGGCAAATAATCCTGTTGAACTAAAAATGTGTGTTGAAATGAACAGGAGAAACTGAGGAATGTTGGGTATAAACTTAAGTTCTGATAAGACATTCTTCTTCAAGCATGGCCTGGGAGAATACACATCTTGGTATATGCATGGCAAATTCGTGGCTCAGTTTGGAACAGAGACCGCTTCCTTGAGACCCAAAGGGACAAACCCGCCCGATGATTTCCACTCCATAGCCAGAGAAACATCAACGCACTACATGGCCCTCCCATCACGCTCTTCTTAAGAGAAGAGGCCGGTCCATTTCTCTTGGTACGTCCATTCTTAGGTTATGATTTATACAGGGTGTCTCTAAAAGGTCTTTACACAATCCTACCACATGTTGCTGAGGTCAAAATAAGCCGATTTAACGCAACTCCCTCAGACCAAAATGTCACCATTTCCGAGATACGGGGTGATCAAGTTGAAAATTACCAATTGAATTTTGTCATTATTTTGGACACTTTTTCACATATTGCTTTGAAAATTGGCATACGGGAGTTTTGTGGTATGAGAAATTTGATTATGAAGTCCGTTTTACTGTGGCCGCTAGAGGGCGCCCTACACTTTACATTTTGTGGTTTAAAATGTCCATAACTTTTTTCTCGTTTTTTTTTTCAATCTTTCATTGAATAAAAAGATTGTCCAGACGATTTCAAGTAAATAAGGTACTCTTGTCAAAGTTCGCTCAAGAATTCCATGTCATACAGGAAACCTCTTTCTTTACACGAACTTAAAAAAAAAATATTTTCACAAAATCAACTCATATTCCTGAGGCCAAGATAAGCCGATTCAAAGCAACCTGCCTTTGTCCAAAATTGCTCCGTTTTCGAGATACAGGGTGGTAAAGTTGTAAGTCGAAAACGAAGCAATTTCAAAGAAAGGTAAGTTGCTTTAAATCGGCTCATTTTGTCTTCAGGAATATGTGATTTTTTTTTTGAGACGCTCGTGTGAGGAAGGGAAATATTAGGAATTTTGCGGTGTCGCATGGAACTCTTTGAATGAAAATATCTCATAAATGGCTTACCTGAGCAAACTTTGACAGAGGCATCTTATTTACTTGAAATCATCTGAAGAATCTTTTTATTCAATGAAAGATTGAAAAAAATAACGTAGAAAATAGTTATGGACATTTTAAACCACAAAATGTGAAGAGTACGGCGCCCCCTAGCGGCCACAGTAAAACGGACTTCATAATCGAATTTCTCATACCACAAAACCCCCGTATGCCAATTTTCAAAGCAATATGTGAAAAAGTGTCCAAAATAATGACAAAATTCAATTGTTAATTTAAAACTTGATCACCCCGTATCTCGGAAAAGGTGACATTTCGGTCTGAGGTGAATTGCGTTAAATCGGCTTATTTTGACCTCAGCAACATGTGGTAGGATTGTGTAAAGACCTTTTAGAGACACCCTGTATGGTTATGTTTTTTTTAGCGGTATCGCGGTATCGAGCTCGTTTCGTTCTCGTGGTTCTAGCTGCGTGTTATATTATTTAATCGAGTGTTTAATGGATTTAAGTTTGCCGTTGCTTTCTGTTTCATGAGTAAAAGTGTGTAGTGTTTTTTTGTTCGGTGATTTTCAATAATTTGAATTTTAGTGAACAAAGTGGTCTCAGGCCAGAATGTCTATGATGAGTATTCATGTGTATACAATGTACACAATCTTATCCATAACACTTCTGATGCAATCCCTTGAAATGCACTTTAGATGCTATAAGTTGCTTCCGGTTTGAAAATTATTTGGGTCCTGGATCAAAAATGATTCGACCTTGTCACAAGTTTGTAAACGTCTGTCAGAAAACTCAAAAATATTTTATGAGAAAAAGCTAAGCAGTTTTATTGTTGATGGAAATATCACTTTTGCAAATTTTTAAATATCTTTTAATATGTATAGGGATTTCTTTGTTATACTTTACAATGACTATGTATTTAAGATTGTTAAAATAGCTAGTAGTTCTCAGGTATATGGCCATTTATCTGCACCTTCACAAAATTTGTATGATGAACCTATACCATCTAAGTCTCTTGGAATTTTCAAATTTCAATGTTTTCGGTTAGATATTATCAAAATTGATATAAACACCATCATGTTCAAAGACTACAAAGCTCTTGTAATTGCCTTGACTTTTTTGTGGATATTCGAATTCTACATCCATTTACCTAATTTGTAGAGTCCTGTTTTTATTCTAACTATTTCATCAAATTTAATATTTTTATTAAAATGATAATGAACCACTCGAGTAGCTGTAAGGTTATGCATAATTATTCGAATAAATACATATTGGGTGGTGTGAATAAAGAAAACTGAAAGCTCTTACTGTAATACTATCTTTGTCAGTTTATGGAGCGAAAAAGTTTATTTCAAGAAATGTAGGTGAAAGCTTCCACTTGTTTTTTATTCACACCACCCATTAGGCTGACTCAACAAAAGTTTTGTATATGCAAAGTGGTCTTTTCAAAGTAGAAACGTGAAATTCTAAATTCATAGTCTGGGTCACTTGAGGGTTTCCTAGATTTTCATTTGAAGTGACCCACTCAACATCAAGGTGCAAAGTTTTTATTGGGTCAAGCTGTATCTATGAAATTGATTCATGTAATAGCTAGTATATTCTCATGCATTGTTACAAGGATTATGTTTGGAGTAAGTACATATTGAATTGTTGGAGAATTTTCGATATAATAAACCTCTTTATTTGAACTTATAGAAAATAAGGCACTATTTGTTTTATGTGCTCCAAATTTGATTTGATATTCTAATCCTCATATCGCATGCTCATGTTATATCATACCTATGATACCTTCAGCCTGTCCTGGGATCTTGTGATTTGGAAGCATAAAAATGACATCGACTTTCTTTCTTCGGTCTGGGCAAATGACGACAATACAAGTTATAAATATCCAATAGGTTTGAGTTAAAGAAGATTGAGGGATGCAATTTATTCATCCAAACACATAACAGAAAAAGGGTGAGAAGTGGTTTTGAAGAAGAGATTTGGATTCTGACTCCAAAATCGAACAGACGAGCGTCAAATGGAAGAGAAATCCAAAATATTTTTACTGTGACAGTGGAATTGAGAAAAAATTCAAATTCCCAACTAGATCCGAGTCATCCAATAATACAGGCTAGTACCTAAATATTTAATTGAGTATTGTGGATTAAAAAAAAATTAACGTGGCAGTATTCAAATGTTGATGTAAAATATCAAAATATCATTTATCTTTCAGTTGGTTTATCATTTCAAAGGAAATCTCCTAGAGTGCATCCCTTTCAGCAAGCATTGATTTAAAGCAGTCCATGGCTTCTGCTGGGACATCTTATGAAAACAGAGGTGAAAATCTCGAGATCCATGTAATCATATAACTATTCTTCTAACATATCTTTTTACAGATATACCACAAAAAATATTAAAATATCAAATTGAAATGAAATTTGATTCAAAAGAAGTTCGACAGAAACTGGATCGACCCGAGATAAATAATAAATAAATGAATCAGCAAATGAGAAAGATGCCCCCAATAGTAATTTCCCCTATGAATTCTTACATCTACCTGTAAAATCTGTAAAGGAACTTCAGACAGACAAGTGACAAAGTAGCATCTTTCCAAGATGACTACAATAAACTAGTTAGTCTGTAGAGATACTAAAAACAAGCATAATTGACATTTTCAGGTAAATTTTTTAACCCAAATTGGAGGAGACACTGTTCAAAGAACCATCTATTGCATAATGAGGAAGCTGATATTGGATGAAGTGGCCATTCCTTATTCCGGCCAGGGAAAAAGTGAAATGGCAATTTACAGAGTTGTGATAGGTTGTACTTCTATTTTTAAGTGATATTGAAACATTTGAATTTACATTTATAGATGCTACATTCGCTGTTCACAATGATTCCAAAGAAGAGGCAATCAAACAAATTGTGTCGACGTATTTGGCGCAAAGTAAAGGACTCGAGAAAACCTCATATTATGAAAAAAACATTGGGAAAGAAAATTATGTCAGATCTAATGCTTTGTATCGTTATTTTGCGCCAAAACAAAGCAACATATTTGAATGGCACGTGTTTCGCCTCCTGAAGCAAGACCCCGGAGAAAATTTTTAAATATTCCTAATACGCCTGAGAAATCAAGCTGCAAAGTGTAAATTTGCAAATCCAGAAGAAAACATCATAGACCAAATAGTGGAAAAGTGTTACTCCACTGAATTAAGGAAAAATATGTCAACTATGGGAGATTCAGTAACATTAGATTCTATCGTAAACGAAGCAAATGCCCTAGAATCGGTTGGCAGACAAATGGAAGAGTTCTGCGAAAAAAAACTTTCGTTGGAGGTAAAATTGGAAAATACTGGTCCAGAAAATATATTATAATAAGTCAAAATGCTTTTCAGGTCAATATATCAACAGTACAGTCAATGAGGAGGAAAATGTCAAATATATTTTTCATGTTGACACTGATGGTGATGCCGATCTAGTTTGCAATATTGGAGAGGTTCCAGTTCAAGTTATCATTGATTCATGTAGTAGATGTAACATATTGAATGATAAAACGTGGGAATACCTCAAAAAATCTAAGGTTGTTGTCAGAAATAAAGTTAGAAAACCCAACAAAATTTTTGTAGCTTATGAAAGCAATGAACCCTTGAAAGTTCTGGGCAGTTTCGAAGCAGATATAAGAGTTAATAACAAAAGGAGATCCGCTACCTTTTACGTGGTAAAGACGGTTCAAAACATTTGTTGGGAAAAGACACTGCGAAATTATTAGGAGTTTTAAGAAGTGGAGTAGCAAAAGTTATTGCCATATCTGCCTTTCCAAAATTTTAAAATTTATCGATATTCCCATTGACAACACAGTGCAGCCATTAATCCAGCATTTTCGCCGAATCCCCAATCCTTTGGAGGATAAATTTAATGATATAATTCAAGAGATGCTCGCGCTGGAACTTATTGAACCAGTAAATGATGCCAATCAATGTGATGTTTTTTGTTATATGAATACTTGAGTAAGACGGAAAAAACATCAATCATTTGACTTAAGTACCTACAAACACAAACGTCACTTGCGATTTCAAGTTTTTCAAAAACATTTCCTGTACTCAATACTTAAAATAGCATTCTAGTATTTATTACATTCAATAATATACTGGTATTCGATTTTGCAAGTTTGAATTACTACTTGGGAAAGTTTATTTCATTTGTATTTTTTATCAAAAATCAAAAATGTACTAAAGTAGGTACATACGTACGTAGGAAAGTACTCAAGTTGATACCTCAAGCTTTACAGTGACAGATCAAAATTGAATGTTGATTATTGGAAAAAAAATTAGATGCCATAACGGTTTGCATCATTTATTCTGAAATTATCATCAGTGTCTATAATTCTGGAACGTTTTTTTTTCTATCGAAGCAAATACATTTTGAACGTGTCAAAATTAAACGAATCACAGTTTAATCTGTGATCATTAAAATAGTAAATGTTTGCCAACCTTTAACCTACAATTTTGATCTGTCACTGTAACTGTAAACGAACTGTATATACCTACTTGAACGTGAATATGATTTCTGACCTTGTATTTATACATGAAAATTGATAATTCAAATCGATTTACTTGATATTTTTTTGGTACGAACTCTTTATTTATACTTGTACTGGTACAGTCTGTTCATGGCTTTCTTGCGGTCATGTCACAGTATTTGGCGTTTGGCAGTATGTCGTGGATTGATCGCTCCACATGTGACATTTGTCAAATTGATCCGAAATACCCTCGTCCAAACGTACGTGTTTATTTTTTCAATGTGTAAGAGAGAGACGGAAAAGTATGACGTAACCGCAGGAAAGCCATGAACAGACAATATCTATATGATTATGATTCGTATTGAAATGAAAACAAAAACCTAATTATAGTTTACCCCAATAGGGACTTTTTCTTGGTACTTTAAACAGTACTGATGCCAATATTTCCAAACATCAATTGAATCCAAAGTAGTTTCTGTAAGTATATAATAACCTAGACATTTATAATTTGCGTCCTAGAAACATCCCTGTTCCCAGTTTTTGTAATATTCCATCCGTGTGGCAATTATCAAACAAAATAGGCCCCACGTTGAGCACCAAAGGCTGTAATGCGATGTGTGTGGTGGGATTACAATAATGTGAACATTAAGACGTTGCACACAAAAGAAATGACATGATTTGAATGACATATTTGTGAAAACCACTATAAATGGAAATATGTTTTGAGACAGCATGTCCAGAAGGTCCATTTAGCGAACAAACGACGTGGAGACGAGCCGGAAACGTTCACATGCCACTAGGGTTGCCAGATGTCACGCTTTAGGCGTGATTACCACGCTTTTCCATTTGCTGCCACGCTCCACGCCAAAGTTCCCAAATGCCACGCTTTTTGAATTCAAGAGAGAACGCAAAAATCTCGAGATCCATGTAATCATATAACTATTCTTCTAAAATATCTTTTTACAGATATACCACAAAAAATATTAAAATATCAAATTGAAATGAGATTTGATTCAAAAGAAGTTCGACAGAAACTGGATCGACCTGAGACTAGATAAATAAATGAATCAGCAAATGAGAAAGATGCCCCTAATAGTAATTTCCCCTATGAATTCCTACATCTACCTGTAAAATCTGTAAAGGAACTTCAGACAGACAAGTGACAAAAAAGCATCTTCCCAAGATGACTACAATAAACCAGTAAGTCTGTATAGATACTGAAAACAAGCATAATTGACATTTTCAGGTGAATTTTTTAACCCAAATTGGAGGAGACACTGTTCAAAAAACCATCTATTTCATAATGAGGAATCTGATATTGGATGAAGTGGCCATTCTTTATTCCGGCCAGGGAAAAAGTGAAATGGCAATTTACAGAGTTGTGATAGGTTGTACTTCTATTTTTAAGTGATATTGAAACATTTGAATTTACATTTATAGATGCTACATTCGCTGTTCACAATGATTCCAAAGAAGAGGCAATCAAACAAATTGTGTCGACGTATTTGGCGCAGAGTAAAGGACTCGAGAAAACCTCATATTATGAAAAAAACATTGGGAAAGAAGTTGATGTCAGATCTAATGCTCGTCAGAAAAACTTACCCGATGTTGAGTGTAGTGTATGGGAAACGTTATTCCAGTGTATGGACACTTCAAGTGGATAAATGACACACCGTTTGGCTGGGTGACAAGAGGAATGCGAGGAGGGGGCATTCATGGTCACGCGGTGAACCGGTGAGCAGCAGAAGATAATTATTAGTAAAGTTGTTTCATTATAAAACAAAGAGAAGGAAATAAACATTACTTCATGAGACGAGGATTACAAAGTAAACCACAGAATCAATAC
Organism: Orchestes rusci; assembly: GCA_958502075.1. Taxonomy (NCBI): domain Eukaryota; kingdom Metazoa; phylum Arthropoda; class Insecta; order Coleoptera; family Curculionidae; genus Orchestes; species Orchestes rusci. The sequence goes on along the minus strand of OY293313.1, from coordinate 15,638,137 downwards.
TTGAAAAATTCCATTGAAACAAACAAGAACGAGCTTAAGAGCATGCATCTTTGTAAACATGGCAAAAAATAGGCAGAGGAATTCCTGATTAGAGTCTATGAATTTGATACATAGCACAATACAAAATCAATAAGAAGGCATTTGAATCTATGAATTAGATACATAGCACGATAAATAAACAGATAAAAATAATTCTCGGAATAATTAGGTCTATGAATATGATACATAGCATGATAAATAAGTGGATAAGAATAATAGTTTTCGGAATAATTAAAGTCTATGAATATGATACATAGCACAATAAATAAATAAAGAAGGATGATTAGAGAATATGAATTTGCATAGCACGATAAATAAACAAATAAATTATTGGATTAGAGCCTATGAATTGATACATAGCACAATGACTGAACAAATTCCGTCTATTTCTTGACAATAAGACAAAAAATGTATATATTCTATTGAATATTGAATAAACATATTAAAATAATCGATATTATAGTATATAATAAATCATTGTAGGCATAATGGCAAACCTTGTCACATTGGAACATTTTGCCTGTGACAGTGACTAAAATGAGAAAAATGGAAAAAAGCTCTCGAAATTTACCTCGATGCTGCAAATATTGATAGTCCTTCGAAAAAAAGGGCTACATTATTGCGTGTCGGAGATTTAGGAATACAAGAAATATATTATAATTTACCTGGAGCCCACATTTCTACACCTGATTCGGAGAGTATCGACATCTATAAAATAGCCTTAGAAAATTTGTATCGTTATTTTGCGCCAAAACAAAGCAACATATTTGAAAGGCACGTGTTTCGCCTCCTGAAGCAAGACCCCGGAGAAAATTTTTAAATATTCCTAATACGCCTGAGAAATCAAGCTGCAAAGTGTAAATTTGTAAATCCAGAAGAAAACATCATAGACCAAATAGTGGAAAAGTGTTACTCCACTGAATTAAGGAAAAATATTTCAACTATGGGAGATTCAGTAACATTAGATTCTATCGTAAACGAAGCAAATGCCCTAGAATCGGTTGGCAGACAAATGGAAGAGTTCTGCGTTGGAGATAAAATTGGAAAATACTGGTCCAGAAAATATATTATAATAAGTCAAAATGCTTTTCAGGTCAATATATCAACATCAAAAAATGGCCAAGCTTCAGGAAGCAATACAGGCAATGAGGAGGAAAATGTCAATTTTATTTTCCATGTTGACACTGATGGTGATGCCAATCTAGTTTGCAATATTGGAGAGGTTCCAGTTCAAGTTATCATTGATTCATGTAGTAGATGTAACATATTGAATGATAAAACGTGGGAATACCTCAAAAAATCTAACGTTGTTGTCAGAAATAAAGTTAGAAAACCCAACAAAATTTTTGTAGCTTATGAAAGCAATGAACCCTTGAAAGTTCTGGGCAGTTTCGAAGCAGATGTAAGAGTTAATAACAAAAGGAGAACCGCTACCTTTTACGTGGTAAAAATGGTTCAAAACATTTATTGGGAAAAGACACTGCGAAATTATTAGGAGTTTTAAGAAGTGGAGTAGCAAATGTTATTGCCATATCTGCCTTTCCAAAATTTAAAATGTATCGATATTCCCATTGACAACACAGTGCAGCCATTAATCCAGCATTTTCGCCGAATCCCCAATCCTTAGGAGGATAAAGTTAATGATATAATTCAAGAGATGCTCGCGCTGGAACCTTGTATTTATACATGAAAATTGATAATTCAAATCGATTTACTTGATATTTTTTTAGTACGAACTCTTTATTTATACTTGTACTGGTACAGTCTGTTCATGGCTTTCTTGCGGTCACGTCACAGTATTTGGCGTTTGGCAGTATGTCGTGGATTGATCGCTCCACATGTGACATTTGTCAAATTGATCCGAAATACCCTCGTCCAAACGTACGTGTTTATTTTTTCAATGTGTAAGAGAGAGACGGAAAAGTATGACGTAACCGCAGGAAAGCCATGAACAGACAATATCTATATGATTATGATTCGTATTGAAATGAAAACAAAAACCTAATTATAGTTTACCCCAATAGGGACTTTTTCTTGGTACTTTAAACAGTACTGATGCCAATATTTCCAAACATCAATTGAATCCAAAGTAGTTTCTGTAAGTATATTATAACCTAGACATTTATAATTTGCGTCCTAGAAACATCCCTGTTCCCAGTTTTTGTAATATTCCATCCGTGTGGCAATTATCAAACAAAATAGGCCCCACGTTGAGCACCAAAGGCTGTAATGCGATGTGTGTGGTGTGATTACAATAATGTGAACATTAAGACGTTGCACACAAAAGAAGTGACATGATTTGAATGACATATTTGTGAAAACCACTATAAATGGAAATATGTTTTGAGACAGCATGTCCAGAAGGTCCATTAAGCGAACAAACCACGTGGAGACGAGCCGGAAACGTTCACATGCCACTAGGGTTGCCAGACGTCATGCTTTAGGCGTGATTACCACGCTTTTCCATTTGCTGCCACGCTCCACGCCAAAGTTCCCAAATGTCACGCTTTTTGAATTCAAAAGAGAACGCAAGAATAGTTGCTCAACCGACAACGCTGTAAGATTGTCAAATTAAATGCGGAGGCACCAACGCCAGAGCCGTCCTCCATTTAGACAAAACGAAGTGGATATTATCACTTTGTTCAGTTCATCAGGTGACATGATATTATCATGACAATATCATGTCATGTGATGAACTGAACAAATTGAAAATATTCAGTTCGTTTCGTCTAAATGGAGGACGACACAAGTTGCGCCGATTCAAGATGCGTAAAATGCGTTCTTCCACGGCCGCCTCAACTCTCAACCTTAATAACCGTGTTTTTGTTGTGACTTGTTTATTTGAATTGTGCTATGTCTGACTCAGATTCAATTGATGAAAATGCTAATGGAGCATCTACAAGTACTGCTGAACCAAATAAAAAGAAAATAAAATGGTAAGTTTGATAACTATATAATTTGAAAATACATAATTTGGAACATTCGGAACCGGAACGTTAAAGTCGATTTTTATAGGTACCGGCCTTCTGTCTTTAAAGAGGAATGGTTATATAAATATTCTTGGGTTGCGAAGGGCAAAACAAGTACTCATTGCAGATGTACATCATGCAATTCGGAGTTTTTAGTTACACATGGAGGCGAACATGATGTTAAAAAGCACATGGCCACGGAAAAACATAAACAATCTTTTCAGAGTACATCAGGATCCAAAATTACATCATTTTTCACCAAGGTCACTGATTCTGAAAAAATTAAAGAAGTTGCTGCTGCAGAAGGCACTTTTATTTATCACACAGTAAAGCATGCGCACAGCTATTTATCTGCAAACTGCAGCTCTAATTTGTTTTTCACCATTTTCCCAGACTCTCAAATTGCGCAAAAATATAGCTGTGGGACGACAAAGGCTACAAAAATCGTACAAAACGTTTAAGCTCCTGCTGCAAAAGAAATGGTTTTAAATGAACTTTCAAATTGCAAATATTTTTCTATCGGAACTGATGCTTCAAATAAAGGCAATATTAAAACATTCCCTTTAACACTACGATACTTGGTCCAATACTGTTTTTGATATACATAAATGATCTGACCAATTTGAACATATCAGGAGAAATAAGGTTATTTGCTGATGACTCAACATTCCTGTGGACTGGTAAAGACACATCAGAAATTTCCAATATGATTAATGCAGATCTTCATCTTGTTAAGCGGTGGTGCGACAGCAACAGATTGCGTTTTAATATATCGAAAACGAAAATAATGACTTTCAAATGTAGCATTGATGGTGTTTGTATTGGAGGCAAGTCTGTTGATAATTGTTTAAACAGCAAATATTTGGGACTGTTTATCGACAACAAATTGAAGTTCGATCAACATATACGAACTCTCCACAGTAGATTGAGCTCTAACTGTTATGCGCTCAGAGTAATCTCTAGAGAGCTTCATGGCACAACTGTGAGAAATTCTTATTTTGCTTTGATTGAGTCGCATCTCAGATATGGGATTTGTTTTTGGGGATCGGCATCGGATGCACTGTTGAATAGTCTCTTCATGTTGCAAAAAAAAGCCTTACGATATATATGTGGAGCGAAGCCAAGAGAAAGTTGTAAACCATTATTCATAAATCGGAGGATACTCACGATGTTTTGTCTTTATATATTGGAAACTGTCTGTCTGATCCATAAAAAATTCCAAGGAGTCATTCATAAAAGGTCGGAACGTGAAACAAGGCATATCAAGAAATTAAGATTACCCATTCCTACTAGCACGCTGATTAAGGACGCAGTAGTCTATGGAGGCCGCCGTTTATTCAATCATTTGCCAATATATTTACGAGAAACTAGGGACTGCAGAATGTTTAGTAAGAAAGTCAAAATATTTCTACTCACGAGGCCATATTATAGTATCGCGGAGTTCCTAGAAGACAAATTTGATCCTTAATGTTAATGCTTCTCTGATATGTTATGTTACATTTTATCTGTGTGGTGAATTTGTTGTTTTGTTTGTTTTTTTTTTTTCTTGTATTTTTTTTAACCCTTATATTAACCATGTAATTATTTGTTATCAATGCATTATGTTTTACTACCATTATGTTATGTTAACTTTAGCCAGAAGCTTTGTCAATAAGATTATGTTCTTCCGACAATAAAGCATATTTGAGTTTGAGTTGAGTTTGAGTTTGAGATACTTCAGTAGCCGCGGAGAAGGAGTGACTTCAAAATTGTTATGTTTTTTTTTCGTTGGATTCTGAAACTTCCAAGGATATTTCTTAGGCTCTGATAAAAGAGTTACAAAAATATGGACTAAACTTTAATAATATATCTGCATATAGCGCAGATGATGCGGCTGTAAATTTTGGGAAAAACCAAAGCATTTTCATAGAACTTAAAAAATATAATCCCAATTTAATACCAATGGGTTGTAATTGCCATATTTTGCATAATATGATGAGAACTAGTCATTCGCTCTTAACATTTGATTTAGAATGTATCGTACTCAAATGCTACAATGAATTCAGTTCTTCCACAAAAAATACAGCCGAATTAAAGAAAATTTTCGATTGGTGCGAGTTGGATTGGACTGAGCTACTAAGACATGTGAGCACAAGATTTTTTTAATTTAGTTCCTGCTCTGTAAAGACTCTTAAGAAATTTTCCTGCCATAAAAAGTTATTTTCTCAGCTGAAAATCAATTTCACCAATTTTGAAAAAATTCTTTGAGCACGAATTAGCAGAAGCTTATCTTGCGTTTGTGGCAAATATTGGAGGAATGGTATGCCAAAACATTGAAAAATTAGAATCTGATGATTTCTTGGCTCTAGATTTATACAACATTATGACAGTATTACGAACATCTTTACGTCATCGCTTACAACAACATTTTTATGGCTTTGTTGCTCAGAATTTATTACAAAAATGTGACAACGATTCGGCTAACATAATATTTAAAAAAGAAGCGGAGGCTTTCCTGGAAGGGTGTATATCCTATTTGGAAAAGTGGTTTGACTTTGACATTCATAAATATAAGAAACTTTCTGTTTTTAATTTAAATGAAGTTCCGAGTTTTGATGACCTCCAAAATGTAACAATGACTTTAATTTTGAACAGAATATTGATATTGATATTCTTTTCGATGAATTTTGCGTTTTGAAAGAATTTGTTGAACGGAAATTGGAGGATGACAAATTTAAAAGTTTGAAGGCAGACAAAAAATGGGTTGATTTTTTTAAAAGCAATAGAGCTCAAAACTTGGAACACTGTTGAATTTTATTTTCTTTTTGCCGCATTCAAACGCAGATTTTGAAAGAGTTTTTAGTTTGATGTTCAATGCTTGGCGTAAGGACAGAAACAAAGCTACGTTAAAAACTATAGAGGGTGAGCTACTAATAAAGTACAATTTTTCTTTTACCTGCACAGAATATAAGAAATACCTTCTTTCAAGAGATGGCGATAGTTTGTTGCTTAAAATCAGACAATCTGAGAAGTATTCTTGAAACTATAGTATAAGTATAAGTTTTGTTTCGTTTGTGACAATTTATTTGTTTTTTTTTTTGTATACCTACATTTATAACATGAAATGTTTGTCTTTTCATATCATTTGGTAAAATTCTTTATTTATGATGTAACATGTAGTTTTTTTTTAAATTAAATGTAATAGAAGTTGCAGATACAAATGTTTTTTCGAGTGCTTTTTATTAGTCCCAACTTCCAACAAAAGCAAAATCCTTCTTCCCCCCCCCCTCCTCAGTCGTCGCCACGCTTTAATCTCTCATAAATCTGGCAACCCTACATGCCACCATTGTGATAAGACGTTCGGGTATAAAGACGAAAGAATAAAGGTTTTTTTGTGAAGTGCGTGAAAGAAGTTTACTTAACTCATGTCACCATTATAGTAAGACGTTCGGGTATAAACGAAGTTTGATGGTACACTTCAAGATATGCAAACACTATTTGAAGATCCAATTATTCATGCGTTGAAATAAAATGCAATGTTTTACATATCCACCGTCCAATGTCCACAATTGGACTGGAAATGTTATACACCTTATAAAAACTATTTTTTTGTCATAGTCATAATGTGAAATTAGACTTTTGACATTCTATGAATGATCAGGTTAGTTTTGATCAACTTTGGGTTGGTTTTTGATGTCTCTTTTTTGTATAACTGTTAGGAATGCTATATAAGTATCTCGTTGTGGATATTCTTCTTTTATTTTCTGTGCATTTGTGTGAAACAGTTTAACTGTGAAGTTTCTATGTGCTACGCGACGAAGCCTCATTGGTTGGAGTGCTCTGTTTTTCATGTGACGCCGAATGAATGTTGCTCAACGCTCCAAGTAGAGGATGGTTGTTGGTTTAGAGGCAAGGCAAGGTCCCGTCCTGTATGTCAAGTCCATCCATGTCCCTGTGCTTAGTAAAAGAAGAATTTCTACAACGAGATCGCTTATATGACATTCTAAACAGCCATACAAAAAAGGCACCAAAAACCAATTCAAAGTTAACAAAAACCTAAACATTCATAAAATGTCAAAAGCCTGATTTCGCATAATGTCTGATAAAGGTGTATATCATTTCCAGTCCAATCATAGACATTGGATGCCTCTTCAAATAATGTTTCCATATCTTGAAGCTTGGTATCAAACTCCGTTTATACCTGAACGTCTCACCACAATGGTGACATTGACATTCCCCCTTGTATAGATGTGGTTAGTTCGCTAAACGGATATTCAGGATTATGCCGATGGCGTTTCCAATCATATTTATCTCTGGAGTGCTTATTACAATCATGGCGTTCGCTAAATAGAAATTCTGGACAACCTCTTTCAAAACATATGTATCTTTCATGTTTTCATTGGACACTAAATACGAACAGGAAGTGTGCAATAGGTTAACTAAAAATCCTGGAAAAGTGGTAACATTGTACCAAGTTTGAGAGCACTTTGGAAGGATCTGCGACCACTCAAAAAAAAGTTATTGGCGATTTTAAAGCTGTCAAGAAAAGCTTGAGCAAAAGCGATAAAAACAAGACAAACGAATATGCCAACTATGGTGATTTCAAAACCAGTCTACTCGTTAATATAGATGAGTCCTCACCAGCCCTTTGAGGGTTGAGATACAGAACAAGAGTTGGTGGTAGAAGAAGAATCCTCAGGAAGCTCAAGAGAAGTGTAGGTGGGTTTATGGGTTAGAATTTCGCTCTGCATGTAAAACATGTCAAGTGATTAAAGTAGTTCCGTATAAAAACTGTAAAAACCGTAAGAGTCCTCTTGTTGTTGATTGTGATGAAGTAATGTATGAGGATGATTTTGGAAAGTAGACTTTATTGATAAAATTGATTATTACAATACACGTTTACTGCCGCCTGTACCGCCGGCTGCCATTCGACAGCGTCATTGATACGCCAAACGAAATATGCGGCGTGTTCCAAAAATGGTCCAGTGATTTTTTTTATTACATCAACATATCATCATGAAACTTTCAAGAACATATCATATTTTGGAAAGAGCATTCCAAAATATGAATTATTTTGTATTGGTAGCCGGCTGTACAGGTGGCGTACAAATGAAGCTCGTATCTATATTTTGCCACCTGAACAGCCGGCAACCATGTGTATCATTCGCGCTACATCCAAATTGCTTTGTTTTATCTTCGTTTACCATATATGGCGGTTTGGTTTTTGGTTATGTAATTTTTTGAAAGTTAATGAGTTGTTGCATATTATTATGTGATTTCTGATAAGTTAGTTGTTTGTGTGTCTTGAAAGGTTTTGTTTTTCAAGGAAGTATTCCTAAACTATTCCTGTCTTGAGCTTAAATCTATTTCGATAAATATGTATTCTTAAAAGAGGCCGTTGAGTAAGAAAGAACCACAGGAAGAAGCAGAAAATGTTTTTGCCGATTCAGAGAGCCGAGAGGGTAGCGAGGATTTTGAAAGCGAGAGCGGTGAGGATTTTGACAGTGATGATAGCCTTAGAGATCCGGACTTCCAGAACTGTTCTTCCAACTCTTCAGAAAATAGGATTCCGGAGAAGACAACCAGATAAATGATGATCCAATTGATGAACCCGATGATAGCATAGTGATTTCTAAATGGAGAGAAGTAACTGGAAATAATCAGCAAACCTTCGCATTTGTGGGGAATGAAGGTCTCAGCACAAATCTGGCAGTAACAGACAGTTTCACAGTGTTAGATGCGTATTCCTTGTTCGTGACCGAAGATTTGCTACAAACAATGGTGTTGGAGACCAATCGAAATGTCGAACAGGCAATTGCAAAGTTAGGAAGACCGAGACCGAAAAGCCGACTATCAATGTGGAAGCCCGTAACAGCACTGGAAATGCAGAAGTTTCTCGGTATTGTGCTTTATATGGGTCTTGTACGTTACCCGAATATTGAGGCTTACTGGAGCACACATCCCACATACAAAAATAACTTGCTTCCAAAAATTATGCCAAGAAACAGATTCCAATCTCTTTTGCGCTTTTGGCATTTTTCGGATAATGAGGACCCGGCAGCAGAAGATAATCGTCTTCATAAAATCCAGCCATTGGTTTCTCACTTCAATTTGAGGTATAAAGAAGTGATGCAGCCTGGACAAGTGGTAGCAATTGATGGAAGCATGGTTCCATTCCGTGGTCGACTAAAGTTCAGACAGTATATTCCTGGAAAAATACACAAATATGGAATCATGCTTTTCAAGCTCTGTGATCGGAAAGGATATACTTACACATTTTCTGTGTATCAAGGAAAGGCGCGGACAGGCCAGTATCTCTCCCAATGAATACGGTTTTTGATCTATGTAAGGATGACGGAAGAATAGTGGTGAACGACAACAACTATACCAGCATTCCTCTTGCAAACGAGCTCCTAAATCGAAGAACGCACTCTGTTGGGACTTTGAGAAGAAACAGAAAAGGTTTACCTAAGGAAGTTGTATCGGCAAAATTAAAAAAAGGGAATATAATTGGTAGAGAAAACGAAAAAGGAATAGTGTAGTATCTAAATGGAAAGATAAAAGAGATGTGTTGATGCTCTCTACTTATCACAATTTGAACATAGTAGATACAGGAAAATTGAACAGAAAGCGTGAGAAAATTCTAAAACCGCAATGCATTATCGATTACAATGCAGGGAAAGCAGGAATTGATTTATCAGACCAACTAGCTGCTTATTCTTCTCCTGTCCGAAAATCAGTAAGATGGTACCACAAAGTTGCGGTCGAACTATTGATGGGAACATCGGTAGTCAATGCCTTAGTTGTAAACAACTTGGTGCATCCAAGATCAAAAATGTCGGTAACAAAATTTCGGGAATTTTTGGTTGAGTCACTTCTGGAAATAACCGAATACATTCCACAACAGGACAACAAGCGAAAGAGACTGAAGAAAAATGTAAAAGAAATAGAAAAGTGAGAAAAAGATGTATCTACTGCTACCAAAAAATAGCGACCGAGCAAGGCTGGAAAATTGCAGCGAAATCATCGAGGAGAATCACAACTCATTGCGAGACCTGTCCCGAAAAAGCTTTCATGTGCATTAAGTGTTTTCCTGACCATTTCTGAGTGAATGTATTATGTATAAATGTAAATGTTATCAATTTTTTTAGCTAAACATTCAAACAAATTGATGAGAATAAAGTTTTCTGTTTTGAGCCTTTTTTTCACATTCGAATGCTTCGATTGCCAAACCAAAATTGGTACATGTTAACTTGTACGCCGAACAATAATTTCATACCAGAAATTGCACGTAACCTGGCACGTAACCGCCGGCGTACAATGGATCTAGAAATGTATCTCTACACATGTACGCCGGCGGCTCAGGTGGCGCAAAAATAATATAGATAGTTGGCCGCCGGCTGTACAGGTTGTCAACATAAGAAAATCTCTGAATTCTAATGCGGCAGCTAACGTGTTAATGGGAACATTCAAATTGATAATTGTCCACAAAATATAGTGTAACTGCCTGATACTGTCTTTCAATGCCTGCTCTCACTACCTGTCGGCGCGTTCTCGAATCAAAATGATCCAACAACATCTTTCATTTGGAGTAGAATCACTGCTCATGATTCTACAACAAACAAGATAAGATAAGCTCACACGCATCTTGGTCGGTGACCTCCTTTCAAAATGCATAGTGTTCGGTGACCAATTGCTAGGTTACGTTTCCAACACCTATTTTACCCATATGTTTCTTATGCATGGTGACCATTTGGCGCGAAACGGTTTTGATTTCGTCCAGCTAGTGAGCTTGTGTGTTTTAGTATCATGGTCATTGCTCAAGTGATGATACTTGAACGGTTTTACGGGCTCTGCTTTTAGAATATGCTTAAATAATGTGCTATTATAATGATAATCTGGATCGAGTCGGAATAACATTTTCCAACGAGGAAGAAAAAAAAAAGGAAACAGGAAAATCGACAGAGTCGAAGTGGAGTGTTGAAAAATAATAGACATTGTTACAAAAAGTCTAGAGGAAGTGGTCAAGAAATAGCAGAAAATTTACCAGGCCCTCCTTGTGCTTGCAAAATGAAAGGTTGGGACACACTTTCAGAACGGTAATGATAATTATTGTTTTTTTCATTCTGGAAACTAGAAAGTTATGATCTACACAGCACATATTATCTTCACGGCTGCATAAGAAGAAAGAATGTCAAACGGCGAACCATAAAAAAAGAGAGACGAGAATATCCTCCACCATGATGTATTCTGTCTCTTCAAATGGGAGGCTCATGCACGTTTGTAAAAACGCATTCATTCATTGTCATATTGAGAGAAAAGATGTTTTGAATTTTTCTTAAACAATAGAAAATTTTGCCCAATCAAACTTTGGCATGAGAAACTGCGGTAAATCAGGGTTCAATATTAAAAATCCACATGTTATGTTTGCTTATGACAAATACTTAGGTTTGCCCAAGCACATTAACTTGAAAAAAAAAATGGTAGGCCAAGAACTTGACTAGATAACTTTTAAATTGATTTAACAGAAAAATATCCTTCAGATTTACCCATAGATGAGTCAAAATTGGCACATGTAATGCCCTGTCTTCAATGGATTCCTCCAGTCCATCATCGATTTTATTTTTCGCTCGTCATAAGATACCTATCTCTTTCTTGAAATTCAAGGAAAAAAGAAACAGACACCGCCATACAGAAATTTTGGAAAAAGTAAACAGGTTATTAGAATATGCTTTTTGTCGACTGGAAAAGGAAGGAAGACATCTACAAAAAGGTGAATGACTACCAGAAAAGGGAAAGAAAGTGCAAACAAACTGGATGACGACTCTAGTGAATCAGATGATGAAACCAATCCTGAGTGCATGTATTGTGTTGGAAAGTTAAGTCCAAATCCGAAGAGGGTGGATTCAATGCTCATTGTGCCAAAATTGGGCCCAACAGATGTGGACAGGTGCATCGGATGATGACGATCAGCTACTATGCGCAAAGTGTAATCAAAGAAGCCTTTTTTTGAATAAAATGATCAATTAGGTTTTATTTTCAATCTTAACCATTATTATCAAGTTTTTTCTCTTCTTCAATAAAACCTGTTGTTTATCATCATTAGATTCTGAATTTGTTTTTATACGTTTAAAAAAGCGGTGCTTTGTGCCCCAATCTGTGGGGTAGAGAGGATCAAAAATGAAGAAAAAAAAACTTTTCCAAATAGAATCAATACCAAGAAAAATTTTGTAAATGTATATTCATGCAGTCGATACAGCATAGGTGTTGTTCTAATCTAATATCTCGTAATAAAATTATAATGAATAACAAGTTTTATGACATTTGTTCTCAAGTGCTCCTCTGTGCCCAACTCTCCTACAGTGTGGAGCATACTCCACCAGTGATGGAGATAGGAGTTAACGGGAAAAATTATTTTACAAAAAATAATGTAATACTCGGTGTACGACTAGAAAAAAAAATATTTTGGATACATATTTCATTTGATGAAAAAAAGCATGTCAAGACTTTTGATAAAATAAAGCAGTGACAACACCGTTCGTGTCATGACGAGAAGCGAAACGAGCGCCACGAGCGGAAGAAGAAGAAACAGGAATTGAGAGGTATATGGTGTCATGATTGTATTAATAGCCATTGATATTGTAGGTACTTATAGAAAAAGACTCGTAAATAAACTGCACACATTATCCCCACTATTTGTATGTGGATATTGATGCGTATGCAGTCTGGTACAATATGTGTTTCAGTGTGTATTGAAACACATATTGTACCAGACTGCATACGCATCAATATCTACCCAGAATGTGACATATGGCCGCTTTTTGATCACGTAGCATGCCAGCTTATACTATTTCTAAAATTTTGTCTACTAAAATAGTTTTGTTTATTGATTTAATTTGAATAAACGGTTTAGTAGTGGTCCTTCGAACTTTTGAACAAAACTCCTGAGCTCGAAACCCCATTGTAGCGTGGGACTCCTTCATAGTATTGAAAGCTCGTTTACGTCTTGATAAATTTTAATTTCGTATGGAATTAATACAACTTTTAAAGACACAAATCGATTCTCACGTATCATTAATCAATGTCACAAAAAAACCAGTAACTTCTCCAGGTAACTTATTCGCTGCGTTCAGTTTCATTGTGCTTCAGCCGGATTCACAACATGCCCCCGCCTTGAAACACCTCCGTCTCAACATCTTGAACCGGTAAGGGACATATCTTCTGACAAGCTCTCTTGATTATACCTCCCGCTGTCGATATTGACGCCACACGGGAAATTCCGTCAATTCCTGGATGCAATTTGGTGATTCGACCCAACTTCCATCGCATAGGTGGAAGGTTATCTTCCTTGACTAGGACCAAAGTACCTTCTACAGCTTCACCTTGATTTTGCCTCCATTTTCTTCGCTGTTGCAGTTCCGATACATACTCCTTGGACCATCGTGACCAGAAGTTTTGTCGCATCTGTTCTATAAGCTGATGCCTTGTTAATCTGCCAGCTGGTATATGAGTGATGTTTGGTTCGGGTGTAGAATATATTGTTCGTCCGAGTGAGAAATGAGCAGGAGTCAAAGGATTTGAATCATTAGGATCATTAGTAAGAGGAGAAATGGGACGAGAGTTGAGTACCGCCTCGATATGCGTAAAAATCGTAATCATTTTCTCAAAAGTGAGGGGGTTCAGACCAACAACTCGCTTCAAATGATATTTACAGGACTTAACGCCTGCCTCCCAAAGACCGCCGAAGTGAGGGGAGTTAACTGGTATGAATCGCCAATCAATACCTTCATTGATGCATGAATTATTTCATTTTGTTGTTCCGTCAGAAAAGTGCCAAGTTCTCGAAGTTCCGTGTTCGCACCGACAAAACTGGTACCATTATCTGAGTAAATTCGTACAGGCTTTCCACGTCTATTTATAAAACGCTTTAAAGCTAGGAGAAAGGTGTCAGTTGATAAATCCGAGACGAGCTCCAGATGCAATGCCTTCACTGAGAAGCAAACGAACAATGCTAGATAGAATTTACTAGTCTTGGATCCTCGACCCTTTCGATCCTTGATTAAGAAGGGTCCTGCGTAATCGACCCCGTATGTTTGAAATGAAAAACCCGGTTCCAATCGCTTCTGCGGAAGATTGCCCATAACTGGTAAAAAAGCCTTGGATTGAATCTGAAACAAGTTTTACACTGTGGAACAGTGAATTTAGCTAAATTTCTGCCACCGACTGGCCATAGAGATTCTCCTATATCACTGAGCAAGGACTGTGGGCCAGCATGTAACATTTTCAAATGTTCAAATCTGAAAATCAATTTACATAAATGATGTCTTGCAGATATAATAACAGGATGTTTCTTGTTAACATGAAAGTCTGAGTTTTTTGAACGGCCTCCGACTCTCGACAATCCGCAATCATCTATAAATGGGTTAAGACTGAATAACGCACTTTTAGGACCAATCGGTTTATTTTCAGTAAGCAAATCAATTTCTTCCGTATAACATCCAAATTGAGATTGTTTCAACAAAACTATGAAAGCATCGTTGATTTCAGTTAACGTAAGAAAACCTGAACGTCTAGAATCTGTATTTTTACAGTTGTGAAGAAATCTTAAGACGTTCGCCGCGCAACGTTTTAACCGATTAAGAAGAGAAAATCTGGTGAACTCTATAAAAATAAAATGATTAGTTATCAGTAAGCCTTTCTCCTTCAATTCAGGCAAGTTTTCCACGACATATTTCGATACTGGCCATTCATTATCGGATCTACTTAACCACTCTGGACCATGCCACCAGAGAATGCTGCAATTTAGAAAATTGGGGGACATGCCACGTGATAAAATGTCCGATGGGTTCTCTTTAGTCGAAATATGCCGCCATTGGTATGAATTTGTCATTTCTTGGATTTCACAGATACGATTGGCCACGAACGTTTTTGAAGAGCTTAGATTCATTTTCAGCCAACCGAGGACAATCGTAGAATCTGTCCAACAATTTACCTTATTGAGTTTCATAGGCAGAGACTGTTCGATCTTTCTTGCTAATCGTGCAGATAGGACAGCTCCACATAATTCAAGTCGCGGAATAGTTATAACCTTTAATGGAGCGACCTTAGTTTTCGAGCACATAAGGTGCACATGTATCTTACCACTGGCATCCATGGAACGCATATAGATACAACTACCATACGCAGAGGCGCTCGCATCTGAGAAACAGTGCATCTCGATGAATTTGAAGTCATCACATACGGAATGACGCGAGATCTTTATATTATTTATTTCATTGATTTCATTTTTAAATTTCATCCAAACAGTGTGAATAGCCATGGCAACTGACTCATCCCAAGATAACTTCTCTAGCCACAGCTTTTGTAAAAGAATTTTTATTGAAATTATGCATGGACTCAGAAGACCCAGAGGATCAAAAACCTGACTAATGCATGAAAGTATGGTTCGCTTCGTTACCCTACCATCCTTCGTAATTAATATTATACGTAAATATATCTTCACAATTAGACCAAGCGAATCCCAACGTTTTTGTAATATCGTTTGTACCCAATTCTACGATATTACTTTTTTCAATGTTATATTCTGGACAATTTTGTTGCAATTTGAATGCCATTTTCGCAATTTAAATCCGCCCGAACTAAGAATTTTTGATAGATTTGAACCTAGGATGGAAACTTTGTCAATGGAAGATCCTCCAAAAAGAACGTCATCAACATAGAAATTATCTAGTATGACATTGGATACATCTGGATACAAATTTTGACAATCTAAACCCAACTGAAATAAACTTCGGATAGCCAAAAACGCAGCACTGCTTGTTCCGTAAGTGACTGTTTGGAGTTCGTCAGTTTCGAGTGGTTCAGAAGGTTCTTCTCGCCAAAGTATCCTCTGAAAAGCACATTGTTCAGATTTGATGAGAACCTGGCGATACATTTTTTCGATATCAACCGTTACCACGAAAAAATATATCCTGAATCAAAGTGGAATAGAGATAAGGTCATTTTGTATTGTAGGTCCAATCATTTGTATTTCATTCAGTGAAATACCTGTAGTAGTAAGAGCACTACAATCAAAAACGACTCGTAGCCGTGTTGTCGTACTTGACTCTTTGACCACTCCATGATGTGGCATGTAATAGTTATTGCTTGTTTCGTTGGTATCGTCATCCACTCTTCGCATATGCCCGAGATCATGATATTCACGCATAAACTTCGTATAATCGTTTCGAAAATTTACATTCCGCAGTAATTTTCTTTCTAAAGATATGAACCTTTTTTCGGCTTGTAGTTTCGATTCACCTAATTTTTCAGGTGACTCTTTGAATGGGATTGATACAATGAATCGACCATTTTCATTGCGTTTGGTATTTTCGACGAAATGTTGTTCGCATGCTTCTTCTTCTTTAGAGTACAGGCGGATATCACAGCACTCCTCCAGCTCCCAGAATTGAGCAAGTTGTTCTTGTATGTCAAGATTTCTATTAAAATGACAATGAAGGCTGTTATTTTCTAATTTTCCCAAAGGACCTGAGACTATTCAGCCGAGCACTGTTTTCTGCAGAACGGGAAGATTAGCTCCTAGTTTGATTTGGCCGACTGAAATGAGCTCCCAAAAAATATTAGCGCCTATTAATATATCAATTGGACCTGGTCTAACGAAGGAGCATCTGCTAGCGTAACATTTGCCGGAATTTTCAAAGCCTTTCGTTCGACGGGATAGTTTGGAAGAATACCCGATATATTTTCGATTATCAAACAAGGTAGAATCGTCTGGAAAGCACTATGAAGCGATTCAAAGTTTATATCGCATTTATGTTTTATTTTAGAAAATCCGTTATTAATTCCAGAAACTTGCATGGAAATATCTTCAGTGGGAAGTTTCAGACGATGACACAGTTCTGATGTGATGAAACTAGACTGTGATGCGGAGTCCAATATAGCGCGTACTGTGTTTACCTGCTTGTTTGCGTCGAATATTTTTATAAGTGCTGTAGATAATAAAACACCTGTATTTCCTTCATACGAATCCAGTGCTATCGCATTGGAATTTTCGCCTTCATTTCTCGAATTAGAAATGATATCCGTATTGTTCGCATTTGATTCTGAAATAATATGTACGAGGGTGTTGTGCCGCCCGTTACATTTCCTACAATTTGAAAATCTAGGTACATTTCTGAATATTATGACCTGATCTCAAGCAGTTTAGACAAAGTTTCAAACTTTCTATTCGCTTTATTTTTTCTTCAACTGGGAGACTGAGAAATTCGCTACAGTTTCGAATAAAATGTGTATTCCGTTTACACAATGAACAAAATGGGTGGGTATTTGCTTGACGATCGAAATTTCGCGCATCATCCTTTCGTGTATCATCAGACGCTAGAAAAGTTCTCGCTTGATTGTTTTCGCGTGGAGTTCTGTTTAGACGTACATCAGAAGATTTTAGCTCCAAGGT
The DNA here is from genome assembly GCA_958502075.1 of Orchestes rusci. Taxonomy (NCBI): domain Eukaryota; kingdom Metazoa; phylum Arthropoda; class Insecta; order Coleoptera; family Curculionidae; genus Orchestes; species Orchestes rusci. Next base: position 15,620,698 of record OY293313.1, on the reverse strand, counting down.
CTCTAAAAGATCTGCTTCTGCTTGTAAAAATGATTTCAGATCATCAAGAGTCGGAGAGTCATTGGTAGCAATGTATTCTTCCCTGTCGCGAGCTGAAAATCTATTCAGTTTTTCCGTAATTATGTATATAACTAATGTGTCCCACGACTAGTAGGTCAAACAACCTACTGTTTCAAAGCTTTCAAGTGTTTTGACAAAGTGTCAATAATATTACGCAATGATCTCGATGACTGCTTAGGGAGAATCTCTATATTGAAAATGGCTTTAACGTGATTTTATACCAGAAGTCGATTTTTGTTGAATCTGTTGCACAAAAGATCCCAAGCAATGGGATAATTTTCCGCAAAGAACTCTAAAGAAGCTATCACATCGGCTGCGATGTTTAATAGCGAAGTCTTCAAATAGTGGTACCGTTGAATATCATTCAGATCACTATTTTTATTAATCAACGACTCAAACGTTTCTCGAAACTCAAGCCAACTCATGGAGATCTTTCTTTCAAGAGTATCAATGCATTTTTGGATCATGTTCTCAAGTCATAGGTATTTTGTACTGCACTCTATGAGGGTGCTGGTAAACCAGATTCAGACCAGTTTTAGAAATTATTTGTCGAGAAATCATGTAAGTTAGCTTCGAATGAAGTATTGATTAATTCAAGATCTAATTCAGATATAATTCAAGATATCTGCAACGCACATATCGCAAGTGTGATGAAAAGACTACTTTGTCATAAATGTCATGAATGGATTCATGGTAAACAACCATTCAAATTGAAGGCTTCAAAAGTTATTCAAATGAATTCAATCATTTCGAAATTACAAAGATTTATACCTTGTGAACTTTCACGAAAGTCAAGATCTATTATTGAATGCAAAAAGCAAATAGAATTTAGACTTCCGTTTTTATATACTGGGTTCATTGATTTCAAGCATGTTTGGTTAAAAAAACATAATAATTTTCTTTGTGTTGGTGTTGTGGTTAATATCATGTAGTGCTATATATTCAAACAATCAGGAATATGTGGACTATGTCCGTGAACTTTTTAAACACTTCATTATTTTGTTTTTGGAATGTCCATAATCTATTACATGCATATAATTGACTGTGTGAGGTTATATGGGGTGATTGATAATTAATTTTAGTGCGTTTTCTTTTTAGAACTATATGCCTCTATTAACCAAAAGAGTTCGAAAGCCATCACTTCCATTAAAGCAAATTGCAAAAAGAATTACTGAACAACGTGAAAGATGATATAACAACGCCTCACAAAAGCAAAAAGTAAAATTTTGTATAGAACACAGTTCTGATCCCTTTATTTGGAATTGTAGAGCACCTCAACATAAACTTATGAGAAAAAGCGACTAGACAGATTTTTAGAACTGAAAGATAATAGGTACTATTGTTGAGTTTAATCAATTTTGTTTCATGTAATGATAGGTAATTCTGCATTTATTGGTATCAATTATGAGAAAAAATTTATCCTTTATTTAGGATTCCAGTTTACCCCAGACTATTTGGTATCTCTTGTATAGAGAAAAATAGTGATATTTTGAATGTACATTATGTTAATATAAGAAGTGAAATTGTAGTATTATCTTACAAAAGTATGTTCGTTTTTCCTTGCTACATAGTTGTGTTTTTGAAAAAATTAAAATATTTTTCCGAAATTGTTGTTGACACTTGCAATAGTTATTCTTTCTGTTTGTCTCCTGGATGTATTTCCAGTAACTTTTCGAAAGCCCGCATGCGCTGTACAACGCCTTTGGTATAATCAGCCTATCCACACCCAAGATGATTTTTTGATCGGCTGAAGACACTTCAGAGGCTTCTCATGCCAAGTCCACAAAATCATTACTAAGTATACCAATGGAAAGATGTCTAACGCGAACTGTCCGGCCTTCGTGTTCTATCAGGAAATTGTTCCTATCTACCCTACAGCCCAAGACTCGTTGACAACAATCTGTTGAAACTAAATGTGAATATTGAAAATGCTATTTCAATAGATTATTATTACGTATGTCTTATTGATAAGTCTTATTGATAAGTTTCGTTTTGACCTGAGCGAGTAATAAACCCGTAGGACCCCATCTATTTTTAGAGTAAGAAATTCAACTTAAGTTTGCCATAAATGCCCAGATTGAATATTGTATTTTTCAGTCAGCCGCCTTTTTCCTATTTTACCTGTCGAGTCGCGCCTGAAGAATTAGTATTTATTTCTACGTTTGTAAACCGTTTATTGATCAATTACATTTTTGTTCACTTTCCGATTGTGTCTTATTTGGAGTCCAACGAAAAACCAACACAATCCACAAAATGGAGACAATAGTCTTTAATTTGGAATCCCACCATCTCACAGGCCAACATACCCTGTAGAATTTTATCGGACAAGGACCAGGGTAACAATTTGAGTATATCCCATGGAGAAAAAGGCAAACTGGCTGCCAGCATGAGATGTTAATCATGGACCCAGATGAGTGGTGGTTCGGCATCATCAGGAAGTTGTTTCAGTACACTAATGGTAGAATCTCCTTATTCGCCTCGCCATAGTTACCATAGTGTTTTTGTTCAAAACTGGCTATTTTTGTCATGAAGGCAAAATGTAGAGTAACAACAGCCGTTCTTATAAAAATCAAAAATGATTAGGTCTATTTGGTCGGCTTTCACCTGAATTTTTAATATTAGAGTAACCAGATTAATGGATGATAATAATTCACCTTATCGAACCAAAACCCGACAGTCATATCATCTTGATCACTTTCTGAAATAGGTTCGTTGGATCCTCCAAATGAGCTCGAGGCCATCCTACCCAAAAGCCATTTCCATTTATGACCGCAGGGGCCATTGCTGTAACCAAGCCTCCGGCACTAGAAAATCATTACTGAATTAGCTATCGAATGAGCTAATGAGTTGGTTGGTGGAAACTGCCTTATGTGGTATTACGTTATACCTTGCCTTCCTCATCCAATTACCATCTGTGTTCCTATGAAGTACGTTTGGAAATCTGTTCGAAATGACACAGAGGAGAAAAAGTGTCTTCATTTTCACAGAAACTAATCATACATCACTACGATAATCTGGACAGTATTCCGCACTATTTAATGGACAAAGTACGACCTTACTGGGGTCACTAGTTGTTAACGGTTTGAGTTCAATATGTTTTGAATAGCTGTTTTTTCGCCGTCAAGAAATATTTAGGTAGTGCGAAAATGACTGATGAGACGAGATGTAGAGATTTATCATAAGAAATGATCATTTTGAAGCTAAGATGGCACAATTTCTGTCAAGAAAAAGTATTGCTATAGAATGCAAAGAAATGTTTCAGATGTCAGATGTTAACATAGATCAGTTGACTTGGGTTGTTGACGTCGCGGGTTTTCCAGCTAGTGAGCTTTAAAATTTATGTTGTTGTTGTTTGTTTTTTTACCTCCTCAGATATATACAGGGTGTCCAAGAAGTTTTGGAAGATATTTGAGGGACGGTTAGGTGGGACAAAAATAAGTCTAATAGCGTTTTCGACTACCTGCACTAGTTCGCACTGAGATCGCATTTTCGAAGGTCGTCTTAACTTTTTACGATCGGCTTCGTCCAGATCAGCATCGAACGTGTATTAAGAATGTTCGACTAACTGCATCAAACGCGGGCGGTGCATCAGATTCCGTTCGGGTAGAAAGCACGCAGCTAGCATAGCTCGAGCTTTATGGAACCGCAATATTTGACAGTGCAATAGTGCATTTTATATGTTAACCCCACATTTAGAGAAATTTTGTGGATAAACAAACACAATAACAATAATTATTATAGTAACTATAATATAGTGATTTGTGGTTTGAATCAACGATTTTGTTATTAGTTTTCATCAATAGTTTTTCTTTCATTGGTTCTTTCTTGTTACACATGTGTTGAAAGTTTCCATACGATGAGTGAAAAAGAAAAAGCTTTATTGGCTGTTGCAAATTTTTTATCATCAAGCAGTAGTAGTGGTAGTAGCAGCTCATCTGACGACGAATTACAACATCTGACTTTCTGTCTAGGGCAACAGAAGCCTAAAATTGAGGGCTATTTAGAAGTTGTGTTGAAATATACCGATGATGAAGTAACCCTCATATATCTACCTAATATTAATAATGGATCAGAATTACAATTAATATTTTGCTTTGTAGTTCAAGTCAAATTTTCGGATATCCAGAGGAACATTTCAAACCATTAAGAATATGTGCGAGAACTCAACGTTTTATCCTAAAAAAAGAACAAATGATAGATGTGATTTAACATCGGCATCTATATCAGTATTATCATTTCTACGGTAAAACCAGTTCTCATTTTCTCACACGGTTTGCTGATTTTATTTTATAGGTATGCAGGAAATAAAAGCTGCATAAGAGATGTTGCGAGCAGATTTGGCATAGCGGAATCAACATTCCATCTTATAATGACAAATGTCATGAGTTTTTTGATTAGCATTGCCCCAAATGTTATGAGGTTTCCAAATACTTCCGAGGAAAAGACAAAACTTGCCAGTGATTTTCAAAAAGTTGAATTGCATATTCTGATTTTTTCGGTTATTTTGATGTTTAATTTTTTAGATTAGTGGATTTCCTGATGTTCTTGGCTGCATTGACGGTACATATTTCTCTATGAGAACACCTGCACACAAAATCAAATCGACTTACGTTAACAGACATGATATACCTGCATTGTGCTTACAAGCAATTTGTAATAGTGACAAATTATTTCTGGATGTCTTCACTGGAATACCGAGTAAAATTCATGATGCCAGAGTTCTGAAATTATCTTTTGTTTCTTCAAAATTACCCGTTATTTGTGAAAATAAGTGGCATATTCTTGGAGATGCAGCATATCCATTGAAGACGTGGTTACTAACACCATACAGAGATTATGGCACATTGACAGAAGCTGAGGCAAATTTCAATAAAAAATTCTCATAAACACGGGTGAAAATCGAAAACAGTTTTGGATTTTTAAAAAATCGCTTCAGGCAATTAATAAGAACTGATTTTGCTAATGTGGAGAGAACTGCGAAATTCATTATATCATGTTATGTTCTACATAATCTTTGCATCACCAACAATGATCTTTGGCCAGATTTGGAAGATCAGGAAGAGGAGTGCTTCAGATGAGAAAAAGCTGGGCGAAGAGAAAAGAAGATTGTTGACACTAATAATTTCCGAATGAATGAAGGAAATAAGGCCAAATATTGATAAGGAACAAAGTTTTATTTAATGAAAGTAACATAAGAATGATTGACTAGATGAAAAAAACAAACATATAAACTCTAAACATAAATATAAACTCTCATAAATTAAAAAATGAAGTAATTCACTATTTCAATCTTCTCTCTCCTTTCTCTTCATGGTAGAAGAAAATTGATTATGGACTTTTATTGAATAGTTGTCTTAATAGTTCCATTTTCTGTTTGTGTCTCTTTTCTTTGCTTTCTTCTTTCTCTCGATGAAATTTCTCTTTTAGAGCCGTTTTTTCCCCGTATGTTTTTTTCAGAAAACTTACAACTGTTTCTTTTTTACATTTTGCACTTTTCTCCGTGGCAGGTTTATCACTCACTTTAGGCAGCAACACACGGTTATGATCTTGAAGAATCTCTGGTATGATACTGTCATCTATTGACGAGATCTTTTTGAGCTCCTCTTCAAAATGTATCTTGATTCTTTTTGCTCCAGAGGTGGAATTGTTGTTGACGTTTTTCGCTTCATGACTGTCTAGCATCGGTTATCTATTTGAGTTGCTGTTTTATTATAATGATATTTGGAATTTATTTCCTCTGCTATTTTTAATCACATATTTTTTTTTAAGCGAAACTTTTTCATTGGTCCAACTTCAGGCAAGTATTCATAATACTTATCCTATAGGTATCTTGTTACCTCGTCACTCCACTCATCTGATGTTGCTGCAGAAACAGAGGACACATCTGAATTTTCTTGTAAAGTAGCGACAGTTTGCGACTATTCTGTATTTCTGTTGACTGTTGTCCAATTCAGCAATGGAGTTGATGATATCTGCATCGACTCCAATAGTGTCTATTTGGCCTGAGTAGGTACATGAATGCAATGATCAAACTTGCATCACTTCATTGTAAAAACTTACCATCCATGTCCAGGAAGAACACCGATAAACTTGTTATTTGTTATGGTTCCGAGAGGTTATGTTTTTAGACGAGTGTGGTTAATTTGTTGGGTTTGAGGATCAGTGAAATTAAAGTCCAATTTGTTTTAAAATGGCCGACGTTTCGCAATATATAATTGCATCATCAAGGCGATTTTAACACTCTGGACTCAAGTCGCAAGAATACACTGATCCTCAAACCCAACAAATTAACCACACTCGTCTACAAATTTGCTGGATCGTTAAATAAACAAAAGTTATGTTTTTATTTTCAAATTCTCACTCGGCGATGAACCGAAACCGAATCCGAATACGTTTATGTGCTCTTGCACGGAGCAAGTTCAGTTTGAATTGTCAACGGGCTGCACTGAGGCAACTCGAGCGCGACCTGGATACGTGCAATATTCTCAGTGCGACTGCACTCCCAGGTTTCGAATCGGTTCGGAGAGAGTGCAAGTAAGTCGAATACGCCATAAAATGTTCTAATATTTTCGCACGACCCGTCCTTTCGGAATTATTTGAACTTTTAAGTTACACCCTGAAGAAGTTTATTCCGTGATAGCTCCGAAACGGTGAAATCAAATGTAACTGAGACTTGGACAATATACGCATTCCCTAAGGACTGATAATTTGACATAGCCATATTTGGATCTAATGTTGGAAACCTGGGGCGGACCACCCCTACGTAAAATACCCGTTAACTTTGATAGTTTTTGTTTTTTTTTGAGTTGCAATTTTTGATTCACATACACAAACTTCAGTTTCTTTGATCGATCTGGGTTATCGTCAGGTTGTCATTGTAACTAGCTGGTAATTTGGCGATAATTGGTGTTTTTCTTGAAAACGATTGATTTTTTCGATGTGAATGAGGAGTACCTTTTTTATTCTACATTAATTGACGAAACTAAATCCAAAAGAAAAAGGCGTATCAAAGTTTAAGGGATTCTATGAAAAAGGGTGGTACGCCCTACGCTTCCAGGAGAAAATTGAAATATTACCATGATCTAAAGTTTTCAGACCCTAGGTAGTGCGTATGCTGTCCAAGTTACATTAGAATTTATTTCGCCGTTTTGGAGCTATCACGGAAAAACGTTTTTCAGGGCGTAACTCCTGAAGGAAGGGTGATAAAAAATATTTTATAGAATATTTCAGACATATTTTTGTCCCAACTACCCGTCCCTCAAATATCTCCCAAGACTTATTGGACACCCTGTATAACAGTATGCACTTTTTCTTATAGACACTTTCTTAAATGACAATTTTCTAAGATTATATCAATAATTTAGTAAATGCTATGGCAACAAACAAAAATGTCAAGTATTATTTGTCTCATTGTTTTTGGATCGACTTTTAATAATGGTAGCGTTTGAAAATTATAAAAATATGATATGCTGGTATGTTTTATACAGAGTGATAAAAATTCTGAAGAAGCTTCGGAATTTTATGTATATTGATTGTGTATTGTTGTTATTCATGGCCTACTATCGAATTATGCATTTAATTTTAGAAAATTGTCATATATTTGGTTGTTTATGAGAGAAAATGCTTACTGTTATAAGCACTGCCGAGCATAAAATCCAGGTCACCCCAAAATTTGAAATTATTTTCGAAATATGAAGCCTTCGCGGATTTGATAGAGGTGTCGCATAGTTCGTCAAAATACAGCGATGCTTTTATCATTTTGGATTGGAATTTAAGACTGTCGGCGCGCGAGTCGTGTTTTAAATCGCTCTGTTATTTTCGGCTTTAATATTGTCTTTGATTGGCAGTATAATTGTGTTTACATTCAAATAGTGAATCAAACTGTGATCTTTGTCGTAACGTGTTTTTTTTACCCAGGAATGGCCCATATTTAGATGTATTTGGTGATGTATTCATAGACCATCTATAAACAAATTGTTGCTACTGATGAGCGGACATCGGCCGGAGTTTTTTTTGTTTTGGATGGCTCATTCTCTGACTGTTGCTTATTTTATGGGTGATTGTTGACTGGGTTATTCCTCAATTTTGATTTTAATAATTGAAGATTATGGGACTACTTTAAATTCTGCTTTGCAATTTTTGGATGCCAGCACTGGCAGTTCACCAGTGTTGGCCCTTTGGCACCGCCAAAGTCAGTGCTTCTCTACTGCTGAACCTAGTAGGCATAGAAGATTCACTATGTGCAGGGACTTTTTGTGTTATTTTGGTATTAGACCCAGGCTGCTGTAGTTTTTGAGCAATGTCCAAGTGTTGCAAAAGGCCATTTAATAATTTTCTTCCTGTATCTTGTTCGAATGTTTTTCATCCCAGCTGTGGTGATCGTAAAAAAGGTTTTCAGGAAAATGACGGATATCGAGTTTACTGTTCCGATGACTGAAAAAAAAAGGCTTTCAAGGACGCTGCATTATTGGAAACCTTATCATGTCAAATTAAAAAATTAAAAAAGGATTTCCGAGAAAAAGACAACCAAATGGAGGAAATAGAAGTCTTCGAAAATGAAGCGATCGTTGAACTGGAAGGTAACTTGCAAAAAGCCATAACAAAATCGAATGAGCAGCGAACATATATTGCGAAGCAACGCAAGCTGACACAAGATTTTACGGATGAATTTGAAAAACAAGAGCAACAATACTTGGAAGACATTAAACGTCTATAGAAAACCAGAACGCCGCACTTTCACACAAAATTCAATGTCTAGAAATTAAGAGCAGTAGATTAGTTGCGGTTGCCGTACAAACACAGTCTTTAGCGAGCTCAGTATTCTCAGACGGTACTACTTTCCAATGACTCTGGGGCTCAAACGGATGCCACTTTGAAGTGTGACAGGGGAGAGCAAGCTCTATCGAAACTTTCAAAGATCATGACAAACCTCTCACTGATTACATAGAGTTGGTAAAACAATTAAAAGAGACCAGAGGCCAGAGGCAAAACCTTCTCACCACTGTGCAAGTGCTAGATAGTGAAAATGATTGTCATGCCAAGGAACTATCCAATCTTCGACAAATTGTGTCTGAGCTAAAAAATCCTACTATCGTAGAAAGGAAAACTGTTTCTGTATCCACTTGCAGAAGTGGACCAAATTACATTAGACCCACAGAAAATGTGTTGATTTTGGGAGATGAAAGTGGAAAGTTCCGCGCGCCGTTTCTACATTCGAAATTAAGCGACGGTTTTTGAGTTAGAGGTAGTATAAAACCTTTTGCTCCTCTCCAGGAGGTTGCATGTAGTGTATTTAGTGACTCGCTTCGATATACAAAAGACGATACTGTAATTGTGTGCTTGAATGTTAGAGAGGTTGAAACCACATTTCTTAGAAGAATTTTTGCTATGGGCAAATATACGAACTTGGTGTGTTATTCATCGAAAATTTAAAAGTCCGTCGTAGTTATAGATTAAGTGATGTTTCAGTAAACAATCTATTGCAAATGTATGTGTTAACTCCATGTAAGTCATCAAAGTTCAGCAATGTTGTGAATGTCAATTGTATCGGCGATTCAAATTGCTCGACTATTAGTTGTCCAAGAAAGTCCAAGAGGTTCTTTTTCCGAGTCTGGATTTAACGTCTCAAATTTTAGATGAGTACGGTAATGCTGCCGGAGGCTTCAGTGATGAATCAACTGACACTAATGTAAAATCACCAAATGCTGATAGGTCAAATGAAGTCTTTTTTAGAATTAAGCAAAATAAGTGCAGTGCATCCGTAGCAAGTCTCAATATTCAATCTGTTACAAATAAGGTAGATGAACTGGAATTATTTTTAGAATCTGTGGCATTTCCTGGTATCTTAGTGTTGGTAGAACATTGGTTGAAAAAGGATCCGTTGAAAATTATGTTATGCTGTCCAAGTATTGCCGTTCGGAGAGTATACTTGGGGGTACACTGATTATGGTGCATACGGATTTCCTTTCTAAGTACAAATTCAGTGTGGTGGATCGATTTGATTTCCTTTTGGAGGAGAAGTCTTTTGAGTTCTCTTTAGTTTTTTGTCAACGTTTGTCGCTATGCGTTTTAGGTGTTTATCGATCCCCCTTAGAAAATGTAGACTCTTTTTTGCAAGACTTAGTGACCATGAGGCTGTTCTTGCGGTTGCAAATTTAAGTGCGACACCTGCATCTAGTGTGAGGAGAGGAAGACTTTATACTGTGAAGAATTTTAGTAAATTTGATTCGATATGTGAGCGGGCAGAGTGGCAAGGTATTCTTGCTGGGAGCGATCCTCTTGAGGAATTTAGTCTTAAGTTATGTAATATAAACTACCCAACAATTAAAATGATCCACTATGAAAAATGCTACGTGCAGTGGCCAGCAAACTCTCCTGATCTCAATCCGATAGAACATGTTTGGTCGGAATTGAAAAGGCGACTTTTCCTCCGAAATGATCCCATGGAGAACTTTCATCAACTCAGGAATGCTGTTGTAGAGGAATGGAATCAGCTGGATCAACATTTCATATTTAACCTAATAAACAGCATGCCAAACAAGTGTCGGGAGGTTATTCGTAAACGAGGAGGACCTACCAAATATTGATACGTTTTCAAGGTTGTTATTAAAAATTATTCGAGAACTATGTTTTTTTCGTTTTTTATTTATTTTTTAATTACGTGAAAAACTTCTTTTATTTTGGGAATCAACACTGACTTTTTATTAAAAATAAGTAACTAACATTTATTTTTTCTTTAATGTTTATTTAAAAACTCCAAACAATTTTTAAACCATTTTAGCGGAGTGGATCATTTCAATTGTTGAGCAGTTTATTTAATAAGGCATTTCCTATCATCAACATAAGAAGGCCTAAGAAAAAACCGTGTTACACAAGGGGCCTCAAAGTCTCTGGAATTATTATGTGCTCTCTACAATACATTCGTGAATTCTATATGGCAAATGATCAGTTTATGAGATATCACTCGAGGTACCGTAAAATATATAGAACTCTTTTTTCGGTATCAAAGAAATTATACTTTCAGGAAAGAATTGAGAAATCCGACAAAAGAGCGAGAGAGTCATGGAGAATCGTTAATGACCTAGGACTGCTTCAGGCGTTCCAAGTGATTTGAAGGCACTTGACTTGAATTCGTTTTACTCTACCATAGCGGCTGATCTCTCGAAAAACCTATCAAGGTCCTGTGATCCTATTGAGTTTCTGTCTCATATGAGGGTGCCTGATACTTTCTTTCTGGATGGGATAAAGTAACTGTTCGGATTTTCTCGGCACTTTCTACAAAAGTTTTGGCAATACTAGCGGCAGTTATAAACAATTCTTTTTCAACTGGTACATTCCCTTCATGCCTGAAGAGGGCTGTCGTTATCCCTCTTTACAAGGATGGAGATGCAAATAATCCGTCCAATTTTCGACCTATTGCACTACTTCCTACATAGTCCAAAATAATTGAAAAACTTGAAAGTAAGAGTTACATCGTTTCTTAAGAGTCACGATATTTTGAGCGATAGGCAGTTTGGCTTCCAGCAGGATACCGGCACTGGTGATGCAATTTTTGTTTTCCTTCAGCAGCTCTACAATATACTGAATGCAGGTGAGAATGCTGCCGCTGTGTTCTGCGACTTTGCTTAGGCCTTCGATTGTGTAAATCACGATATACTGCTTGAGAAGATGTGGAGATATGGATTTAGAGGTACTGGTTGGAGATGGTTCACATCTTATCTATCTGGTCGAGCTCAGAGGGTATGTTTCAATGGTGGAGAGTCTGTTGACGCTCAGTTTACCTTGGGTGTTCCTCAGGGCTCTGTTCTTGGACCATTGCTGTTTCTTATATATGTCACAGTAAAACCTGGTAATCAGTAAAAGCTAACTGTTACTAGGAAAAGTGAGCTTTTCCTGATTTGGAAACATTTAGCTAGTGAAAGTTGATTTAGATCGACTTCATCATACTTTTACTTGTAATTGTTAGCACTGACGTAACTTGCTGCTACACTGAAAATTATTATCGTAATTATAAATATCCTTTTTGGTCCGAGTTGGAATTCGCCGACAGATTAGACGCTCTGGAAAATACGAGAGTTATATGAATCGCAGGTGTACAATGTGAACATTGTTCAGATACCGTATTATAGAAAATACTCAAGTATTTTCAGTAGGGGTTAGTCTGGGTTAGTTTGGGTTTGGCAAAAATTTTGATGTCGCGTGAGCGACATCATTTAGTGCCCCGTGCACCTTGGGTTAGTTAAAAGGCGGAAATAAGTTTTAAAAAGTACTCTTCCCAACTGTTTTCAGTAAAAGTTGATTTGATAAAGTTTCTCCAACATTCACTAGTAAAAGTGTACAATATTAATCAAAATTTAACATTTCCTAACGGATCAAGTGATTGCTAGCATCAACTAGTAAAAGCTAGCTTTCACTGAAATTCTAACATTTACTGTAACATATACATAAATGATCTGCTGCAGAACACGATCGAGGGTAAATTCATAGTCTTCGCAGATGACACAACTATCCTATCCGACACTGATTTGCATATTTTGAATAATAGGGTACAGACTGATCTTCTGACAGTAAAGTCCTGGTGTGACGCTAACCTCCTGAGTTTTAATGTTTCCAAAACCAATATCCTGAATTTCAAATGCGTGCTTGATAATGTTTTTCTAGAATCTGTTCCTCTTTCCACTGTACGGTTTGATAAGTTTCTAGGTCTAACAATCGACCGATCCTTGAGGTTTGAAGGTCACATTCTGAGTGTTTGTAATCGGGTTTCTTCTGGCTGTTATGCGCTGAGAGTGATAGCAAACTGTTTGGATTTTGCGACAGCTAAAAATGCGTATCATGCATTAGTTGAGTCTCACCTTCGCTATGGAATCTCTTTCTGGGGTTCTGGTTCCAAATACCTTATCAATACTGTCTTCTTGCTGCAGAAAAGAGCACTCCGCTACCTGTGTATGGTGAAATCTCCTACGATTTCTTGTGGCCCTTTTTTTGTGGAGCACCGTATCCTCACACTGTGCTGTCTTTTTAAACTGGAAACGGTCACACTCATCTTCAAGAATTGTGGATCCGAACTCGAAGTTGAGGGACACTATCCGTCTCGACGAACCCATCTTTTCGGATTGCCAATACCACGTTCAGAAATTGTGAAAAATTCTTTTGTATATGGAGGCAGAACGCTATTCAACCACTTGCCGTTGAACATAAGGAAGATAAAATGTGTAAAAAAATTTAGGAAGGCAGTCAATGATCTCCTGTTGAGTGAGGCTTTTTATAATTTGGAGGAGTTTTATGCCAGCGCATTAGACCTTATGCTGAGTAATTGAATTTGTTTATAGTTTGTTGTTTCATGTTTCAGTCCGTATGTTCAAGCGTAGTATACACATTACAGGCTTTGTCAACAACTGTCACAGTTTGGACAATAAAGCTATTTTTTGACTTTGACTTTGACTTTTGAATTTGTTTACTTCGGCATATATAGCGGAAAAATTTGCTTTTCTAAAAAAATATCGGTATTCATCAATTTTTGAGTGATGAAGGAAGAAGAAAAAAATGTCTAACGGTAAGTAAGCTAAGCTAGATATAAACAAAACTCGTTCATCACCTTATCAACCCTTTCCACGTCCGGTCAGGTGAAGGTGGTTTCGGAAGAAGCTAGCATCAGATTTCAATAACACCATGAATGATTTGAAGAGTATTATCGCTTGTTGCGAGGATGAATTATTTGGGTACGACCAAAAGCGTTTAGACGAATTAACTCTAATGCATATCCAGTTATTTACGAACCTGACTACGCAGCTAAGTTCCACTTACGAACTCAGAGCTCTGGATATTAATACCATTGTTCCTTTGACGGACAGGACTCGAGATATGGAGGAATTGATCTTTTGGAGGAAGAACATTGAGCAGAAAATTATCAGCCACGCTTACAAATTCACCTTGTGGTTAACAGAGGTTAATGTAGATTGTGGACCACTCTGTGAAGGCATTCATGACGCCTATACTAAGGTGTTCCAAGACCTAAACATTGAGTGACTGTTGCTGCGAAGAAGAAAGCCTTCAGAATAAATAAGTGTCAGTGCGTAGCCTTATTTCAAAATAATATAATGTGTATCATTCGATTATTTTGAATACAAAATGATGATTTAGAGAAAGAATGTTAGAGATCCATAGAAATTTGATCATTTGGTTACTTTTTGACCCATATAAAATAATTGGATACCTGCTAGGAATATACGTGATTCTTTTTACTTCAATCATACCTGGATGAAATTATTGTAAACATGATTCATTTCTAATACCCGTATTGCACAATTGATTTAATTCATTTGTCATTGTGATTTACAGTTGGATTGAAATACCTATAGGTAGATTATACACTATTTATTTGAATTTAAAATAAGAAATATAAGCCAAATTTCTTCCAAAAAAGATAGAGTTTTGAGAAAAGTACGAATGAAAAAACTTCAAAATTCCAGCTTTATCCCCAAAATAGGACAAATTGGTTAGGTACCTGATACACACACCTCCAAAAGCCTCGGACCCCCCAGGTTTTTGCCCCATTTCTACAGATATATTCAAAATCTGGTCACATTAATAAATACTCTATTAATTTTCTAAAGTTTAGGTGCTGTCTTTTTTTTATTGAAAAGTCACTGTGCCTTTTTGACCTCTGAAAGAAAAAAAAGCCACTGTTGACGGTTTTTCAGTGGTTTTAGAAAAAAAATATAATAATTCCATTCGAAAGAGAGGTAAAAACTATACCGATCCTGAAAGTTACACTACGATTGAACTTTTGATTGACTAGATATGCAATTTGAAAGATGTATCGATTTTAGCAACTTCAAAACCGCATATCTAGGATATAAAATTGTCAATCGTACAGTATAATTTTCAGGATCGGTATAATGTTTGCCCTTCTTTCCAATGCGAAGCTATCCATCTTTTTTCTAGTCACTTTGAAAAACCGTCAAGATTGGTCTTTTTTTCTTTCATAGGTCAAAAAGGCACAATGACTTTTCAACAAAAAAAAAAGTCTGAGCACTTAAACTAGGAAAAAGAATAGAGAGTACTTATTTATATGATCATATTTTTGATATCTCCAGAAAAGGGAATAAAACATGGGAGGTCCAAGATTTTTGGAAGTGTGTGTAGTTCAAATATTCAATGGAATGAATTCGAGCGATTTTCATAGTTTCCCTTGTATCCGGGTAGATATCCAGTGAAATAACAGAAATTTAGGAACAAATATAATATATTGCTGATCACAAAAGCTGCCACCTGCACCCAAATCAAGTCGATCAAATTAAGTTGATTGTTAATAAAAGCAATGTTTTTTATATACTCCACCCCCGATGACACATAACACCTCATGCATGTGAAATTAATTGCTCTTCAACGTTTAATAAGTAGCATTTAGACAGATATAGCGAAATATTCGTTTGATAGATTCATCCGATCACCGCCTTCATCTTTAAAATAGTAGGTAGGTGATCCACCCCGAAATTTACCCCCATATTGTGGTATCCACTAGCCACTGTATTCACTATAAATACTTACTTAACCCACCTCAAATAAAATGATTACAGATCAGACATTAGAATACAGGTACCTAACAACCTGGGTACTCGAAAAAAAAAACCTTTCCGGAAGACAATGATGCAGAATTAATAATCTTGTTATTTTTTGAGAAAAAAAAATAAAAAGTGTGTTTGCTCAAAAATAAATGCATTCTCTTGTGATTATTATCAAAGTGGCAGGTGGCAATCAGCAATCAGCCAGCTGATCAGCTGTGTTTTGACTGATTTGCTGGTTGCCTACAGCACGTGAATGTTTGTAGACGATTCAACCAATAGAAAGACCGATTTTGGTATGGGCTCGTGGTAAGGTAAAGGATCGTTATATGCATTTCGCCATCAGTAGACAGTTAAGTAGTAAGTAGACTTAATAGAGTAGAGGTCGCCACTGTAACTGTAATTTCCAATTTCAATCAACGGGTTTGAGGTTGTGGGAGTGAGGGAGTTTATTTTTAAAATTATTGCGTTTATTTTATTGGGGCAAACTGGTTTCAATTCTGAAAAAATCGATATTTGTTGGTTTTGGAGTGATTCAGGAAGAAGGAGCAACATGTCGGAAAGTGAGTTATTCGTATTTTTTCCAGTTTGCATCAACTTATTCCACCTTTCTTTCTTCAAAAGCGTGTTTAATTCTGCCCTGCAGTGATGGAGGTTGATTTGAACTATCCTCACTCCCATGGGCTACTTTGGTTTCCGAAGAGGTCCCTCTTCCGTCGTTGCTTGGTCCTCTAGAGGTGTGCTCGATGAGCTCATCCTCTGATCTCTTCACTCGTGATCTGTCATCTTTTCTCAGCCTAGTTTGTAGTGAAGGATTTTTACAGTCCCACTTTTTCCCATGACCGTTCATCTATCAAGAAGGATACGCATTGTCTTCGCTTTCTTCGATCCTTCTGACGTACGAGACTTCGGAATTTGGCTTCTAGCTGGTTTTGGGTGTACGCAGAAACTGATCCTTATATGACCTCGGTTGTAATACCCAAGGACCTACCCTTAAAGTTTATTAGATCCACTCATTCAGCCTTATGCTGTATCATTCACGTTATTTTTAACATACATACGTTATCCGAATATAACAGCTCAGGATAACGTCTGCCATAACGTAAGATCCCGAACATGCTATGCTGTATCACGGATATTACATCTACGTTATCTTATACGTTATATCTCGACTGTTAAAAAGGAAACAAGTTTTTCCACCAGTAAGAGAGATAGCGCGATGCGCAAACGATATTAGTTAGAAAAGGAGTGGAATAATCAAGCAGCCCATCGATCGCAGCGTCCGATTTTAACTTTAATGGCTTAGTTTGGATTCACTGTTTGTGTTGATCACACTCAACTCTGCAGAGCCAAAATTGAAATTCGAGATTGAAAAAATCTGAAAAATAACAATACGAGGAACTTGTAGAGTTTGGTCAAGAAAACAAAGCTGCTGTTGACTTAAACACGCAGCCGTTGAAGGCGACAAAACTCGTCTACATTCTACATCGAAAACAGTAGAAATCTGATGTCTAAAAAAAACATGAACAGATGCTTTATGAGATATACACATGCAAAGGCTCTAAGATGTGAGTATTGGATGAGTACTATTATCATTAATTAATCATTAAATACATAACCTCACTAATTGGTTCTTTCTGTATCCTAAACTCGTCGACTCACCAATTCCAGTCTCCAATTAATTCTTCTGCAATAGCTAAACGCAAAAGCACACCAAAATGTATATTGGTGTCTTTCCGAGAAATTTGTATCATCAAACTATTAAGCTTGTCAGCTTCTTAGCTCCAAAAACGCTTCAAGTTTTTATACAGCATATTAACTGCACACGTTATACGAAGCCTGATATTTCGACAAATGGATAGTTGAAGTGCTTTCATTCACGTAGACGTAAACGTGGTGATTGACATCTGGGCAAGCGCACTTCGTTTTTTCTCACGTTTGCGTTTGCGGACAAACGTAAGCTTGCGTGTCTTCACGTATTGCACGTTATCCCTTATATGTAATCCGAGGTTTGCCGATCGAGTCTCCGATCTTGGATGATCTGCCAACGGATCAATTTTGGACATTACACGTCATATTTTTATTTGGTCTCAAAATTCAATTACCAAATTGTCACAAACATCACTTTTTTTTTACTTTTACAGGTCGAAAAACTATATGTAAACACAACAAATTGGGTTAAGTCAACTCGCAACGTTTCACGTACGTTAAATGCCACACTCCAACTAGCTTTTGGATAATTATGTAGACGTGAACTTTATGCGTTAACGTATTACTTTAGCGTCTACGTCTTGGCTCAACTTCAACTGTCTAATATCATTCGAACATAACGTATATACGTTATGTAGATAACGTAACAACAGCATAGCGATTTCAGGAAAATAACAAATTAGGCGCATAACGTTCATGTTATATTTAACGTAAATGATACAGCATAATTTGGCAAATATGAGGTATAGTGGAGGGATCGATATCTACTGTAGGAATAAGATTTTTTAAATTAAGGACCGTATCCTTTTTCAGAGATCACCCGGGGTTCAACAAAACATTGTTTTGCTTGATATTTGAGTTGTGAATGAGTTAGCAGTCCGGTTGTTTCCAGTGACTATTTGAATAATTTTGGAACATCTTTGAAGGGAGTTTGATCATTATTCTTTACTTTCTTGAGCGAGATTAAAAAATCCCGATTTTTGTCATTGCATTCAATAGAGGTGATTTTTTTCCTGATCTAAGATTATGCAAACATAACCTCATTAAATCAATTTTCTCTTTAAATATCCTATTTAAATCCTCAGAATTAGAATCTTAATATGCTTTCAAAAACTTTTATCCCTAACTTTTTTTCTCGAAAATCGATGATACCAAATCCAAAGGTTGATTCATTATTATGGAATGTGAGAGAAAATCGTACAGAACAAAAGTAGTGCAGTTACATTTCCTGCAACTTTTTTCTAATAATTTCAATGGTTGTTGAAAATTCATTTTTGTGCACAACTTTCGTCTTGTACGATTTTTTTCCACCATGGAATTACACTGTAGATTTTTAATTACTGATTTTAGAACAAAATAATTCAAAAAAAAGTTATCCGAACAGTTTTAGTTCTATGATATTTTAAAATAGGAACGGAGAAAAGAAGTAACGCCCTTATTTTCAAGATGATATGGTAAGCTCACCTTCGATTTTTCCGAAAACTCAGAGATAAGCTATTGAGGTCTCCCTCTACAAGTTAAAAACAATCAAAATTCAAATTCATAATAATCATAGAAAAGCATAAGAGTTTTTTAAACACTTGTCCATACAGTGCGACCAGTAATTTTAAAATTTGATGTAGAAATCAAAAATGAAATAAAAAAGGCTGTTTCTATTTGAAAAAATATAGTTGATGGTCGGAACTTATTTTTGGACTACCCTGTAAACATAAAAATATCATCATTATATTTATCGAAATTTAGCCCAGTCATATAAGGAGTTAACAACGGAATGAGAGATAATAAGCTGTAAACTTGTATAAACCATTATTTTGACATTTTCAAGGTTGCCTCAGAAGTCTCATAAAATCTCGTGTCGGCGTCTTGAGATATTCAAGGTCAAATGTCACAAAAATCAGATTTTCGTCAATATCTCGCCTGCTATGGTTTTAATCCTGTTTGTATCTATTATAAAAATTGTGAAGCACAAAATTCTCTAGAAGTTTTGTACGAAACTTTTCTCTATACGGCCAACCGTATGTGTGAAATGAATCATCGTCGAAAGGATCGAGTAATATCTCAATTCGAAGATCTTCTGTCCCTCACCATATTCCCTTGGTTTTGAGAAGTTATCTCTTGTGGGTAATTATTTATTAAATAAAAATTAATTTTAATTTTTTTTTGATAAGCTGTCATATCAACAGGAATGACAGCAGAGGCTTGAAACTCGGTATTTGTAATCAAGATCGAAGGGCCTTCAAAATAATGTATCACTCGACTCCCCTTTCCATTCGAGATTCTTGGGGTAGCTATCACCCTCACTTAGGGGTTCACAGGTGGGGGTGAAAATACCATAAAAAGTGACCCCCAAAAAACAAAAATTGACGTGTTCAAGCTATTTTTGATAAATCTCCTAACACCTGAGAAAACCTGGGTGGGAGGATTTTCGTGCCCCGCACCCTGTATGTATGGATGAGCGCTGCGCTCTCTACGCGATCTATCCCAAAAACGGTTAGCCAAATAAAAAAAAGTTTTGAACAAAAGTTCTAGAGAATTTTACGCTTTACAATTTCTATAATAGATGCAAAAAGGATTTAAATGATACCTAGCGAGATCTTGACAAAAAACTGATTTTTGTGGCCTTTGACCTTGAATATCCACAGGGTTTTTCACTTAAAACTCCCCACCATTATATCTCGAGAACGAATGCGAATTTTTAATTTCTGTAAAAAGTGATTAATAGGTAGTGTGAAGTAGATTTTTCAAAGTAAAAAAAATCCGACGCCTGCTGCAGGCTGGGCGTCGCGACGCCTCAAAAATATAAATCGATGGCAGGAACTTCGAAAATTTGTGCATGCGAAAGTACATAATATTTGAACACTTTTTTGTCATTTAGTAAAATTCTTTAACTTTACTCGTTTCTGAGTTATATCGGTTTACAGTACAAATTTCATCGAGAGATTGAAATGTGGTGACCGCTGATTTTCATCACGTATGCCATGAATATCGATTACTATGGCAACTATTGTTATTGACATCATTTTGGCAACTGTTGTCATTGTGGTTTCAAAAATATTTTCGAGTTCTGTTTTTATTGATTATTCCTTTCTAGTATTTATTAGTTATACAGTATTTATTTATCAAAATGGTTCAATTTACCAACGAAGAAAAAGTTGACATGTTGCTGGTATTTCGAGAATGCAGATCGAATGGTAGAGAAGCGAGAAGAGTTTACTTGCATCGTTATCCGCATAGAAGAATTCCCGATAAAAAAACCTTCTCAATGATGAAAATACTGCTGCTGTAATCCAACAAGTTGATGATAATCCAAGAATATCCCTCTCGAAAATCAAAGGAAATACGGGTGTTTCTGTAAGTTCGTCTTGGAGAATCCTGAAGAGAAACTCTTTCCACCCCTACAAGACTAAATTAGTCCATAAATTAGAACCAGGTGATCCGGCTAGAAGAATGGATTTCTTGGCAAGATTTGCCGATTTGTATAATGAAGATGAAAATTTGCTTTCAAAAATCCTATGGAGCGACGAGAGTCGATTCCATAATAATGGGATCGTAAACAGACACAACTGTCGCTTATGGTCTGAAAATCATCCTTGTTGGATCACAGAAAGAGGTAATCAGCGAGTTTTTGGCATCAATGTTTGGTGCGGCATATTAGACGGATTCCTCATTGGACCTCACTTTTATGAAGGCACTTTAAATGCAGCTCGGTATTTGAATTTTCTTCAAACTACTCTTCCGATCTTGTTAGAAGAAGTGCATATGGAGACTAGAATGAATATGTGGCTTCAGCAAGATGGAGCGCCGGCACATAATGCCGAAATTGTAACAAGGCATTTAAATAGAGAATACCCCAACAGATGGTTTGGTACCAATGGACCGATAAGGTGGCCGGCGAGGTCCCCGGATATCACACCACCGGATTATTTTCTTTGGGGTCACTTGAAAGACGTTGTATATGAAAAACCAATCGAAGATATGGCGGATCTAATCAACAAAATTTATGCCGCATGTGCCGCCATTAGAAGAAGAACGCTCCTACAAGTGACGCAAAATCATCTGATAAAGGTTTTTGATAGTTGTGTTCGCGCAGAAGGTCATAATTTTGAACAAAGTTTCAATTATTTGTTTCATGTTTGATTCTAGTACCTAAGTTTGTTGATTAGTATCTTGTTTAGATTATTGTTCATTTATTTTATTTGTATTCGTGTGAATAAAATGTTGTACGAAATTTCATTATCGTGTAGTTATAGTGACAATAACAAAAGTTGCCAAAGTAATCGATATTCATGGCATTCTTGTGAAAATTGCCGGTAATAATTGGCTAAAACCATCATAGTCTATTGAAAAAATGTATACTGTAAACCGATATAACTCAGAAACGAGTAAATTAAATGAATTTTACTAAATGACAAAAGAGTTTTTAAATAACATGTACTTTCGTATGCGCATATTTTCAAAGTCCCTGCCATCGATTCATATTTTCGAGGCGTCGCGACGCCCAGCCTTTGGCAGGCGTCGGATTTTTTTTACTTCCATAAATATCTGCTTCATACTTCCTATTAATCACCTTTTACAGAAATTAAAATTTCGCATTCGTTTTCAAGATATTGGCGTGGGAAGTTTTAAGTGAAAAACCCTGTATAGACGCCGACACGAGATTTCATGAGACTTTTGAGACAACCTTAAGAATGTCAAAATAAGGGTTTATACAAGTTTTCAGCTTATTATATCTCATTCCGCGTTTGCCCCTCTTATTTGGCTAAGATGACTGGAGTAATTTGATGTAGAATTCGAAAATGAAATAAAAAATGGGGGTTTCCATTTGAAAAAAGTTGATAGTCGTAACTCATTTTTGGTCTGTACACATAAAATTGTCGTCAAAAAATCGCAGTACCAAATTAAAATCCTCGCGTCTGAGCGTTCTCCCACAAAACCAACCCCTGAATTTTAAATGAATTTGTTCGAACCTTTAAGGTCGCACTGTATGATCTTGCCGTACATTCAAGATCATACAGTGCGACCTTAAAGGTTCGAACAAAAAATCTCATATACCTTGACATGCAGTTGCTTGGATAAGATCAGAGTTTTTGTCATTTTGATCGCGCAGTAGACTGCTAGCATCCATTGCGTGCCAACGTTTTTGTAGTGGTCAGTAGTGATAAGTACAATAAGTGTACAGTGATTTGAGATAAGGTTTATCTGTTGTCTCCTGAGTGGGAATTGTCGATAGCCGCACTATTTGGTGATTTTGCGGAGGTCCCTACGCTGGTATTATGCCACCTACACGGCGACACTAGTTCCCAGCAGTTGGACACGACTGCTGAATTCATAAATCTTGAAAAAGAGATGAGCGAAGAGAAAAAGGCCAGAGAAGCTGACCGAATGATGATTGGTAGTCTCAAGCAACAGATTGCGAGGCAAAGTCAGCCCAGCAATAAAGATGACAATGCGACTGTCAAGCAGATGGAAGCAGCTATTATTCGACTGACTCAGGAGAAAATCAAAGATGCAGACGATTATTGGCAAGCTCAGTGCCAGAAAAATCACCCCAACTCCTGGTAATAAGAAGAAGCGTGTTGACACTCGCGAGGACAGTGAAGAGGAACTTGAGATGGATGCAGAGGAGTTCCCAGCCCTGACATCCACTTCAAAAGCGAAAACATCGATGGATGAAAGAGAAAAAAACTTTCGCTGAGACAGCGATGAAAATACCACCAATCACTATTGATGGAACTGATGATTGGCTCAGCGTAAGGAAGAATCTAAAAGAATGGCAGATCAAGCTCTCACAAGCCAAGGTTGTGAAAGGTGCCATCCGAACCTTCCCAGAAGCCATAGATGACTCTAGAAAGCTTCAAGCTATGCTTAGCAAAGACGATCGATCATATTACACCTAAACCAGCCCTGAGGAGAGGAAGCATCAGGCCGTCATCAAGGATTTACCCCTGAATGCCGACATTGAAGACCTACATAGCATACTCAAAACCCATTGAATAGAGGATGTTATAGTGAAGAGGATGACCAGTTTCACCACCAAAAAACCGCTTGCGATGTTTCACTAGCAATCCAGCCATTTTTGAGATCGAGACAATCAACCACATATCAGT
Source organism: Orchestes rusci (assembly GCA_958502075.1). Lineage (NCBI taxonomy): Eukaryota > Metazoa > Arthropoda > Insecta > Coleoptera > Curculionidae > Orchestes > Orchestes rusci. The sequence continues at coordinate 15,597,255 of OY293313.1, read as the reverse complement.
TGAGGTTGTAAAGAGGATCAAGTCCAAGCAGCCAGTACAATGTTTTCGCTGTCAGCAGTACGGGCATACGCAGAGATTTTGCAAATTCCCCTTTAAGTGTGTCAAGCGTGCAGGCGACCATCCATCCAGTGAGTGCACACTTGAGGGAGACAAGACGACTAATGATGCCACCTGTGCGAATTGCAAAAAAAAGGGTCACCCAGCAAGCTATAGAGGGTGCAGTGAGCACTCCAGCAAAAAGAAGACCACAAAAAACACAAGGAGTGAGCTATTGCTGCCATAAGGAGCATTCCCTCATCCTATTAAAAAAAAGTTATTTTGTTCAAAGTTTGACAAAAAAGAGTTAAAACAGTTGATTGGTATATTAGGAAGGAGCCCCCTGTATAAATAACTTTTGCTATAAAATTTGCTAATCAAATTATTTGCTGCTCTTACAGTTATTTCTCTTGCTTTTATCAAATATAAATTACCGCCAATAAGACATCATGTCTCGCATAATAAGTCATTATGTAGTACAATCACCAATATTGTTCTATATAATATTGTAGCAGGTAACTTGTTGATGTCATGCTGTCAGTCAAGTCAATTTAAATACGATGTAAATGACGTGTGTCATCAAACTTAGGTTATGTCTAAAATTGTGTCAATTTTTCTGCGTGGTAATACCAGCCACATGTTCGTTAACATCTTTCAATTTTCAAATTCAAATCAAATGTAACGTATATCGCATAGTTTTTCTGATGTAATGCCACACCATGACTTAATCCCTGTATGGAGTTGGTTGTAGACTAATCTGTAAGTTTTTCCTGGACATTTTTGCCAACTTGTAGTTTGATTGCTGTTTTTTTTTTATACAGATTCCCTGATGAAGCTCGAAAATATGAGCGATAGCTTGATGTAAGATTCAAATATACAACTGCAAGAGCACCCTAGAACTTAATTGCTCCCTCCTGTAGACTTTTGGGGCGATCCCTATACTGATCCACAATTTGTTATATAATTTCAACTAGCGGGACACGATAAATTAGAAATAATTAAATTTTACAAAGAGGTGAAGAAAAATATGTTTATTTGAAAGAAATCTTATTATTGACCGAGTCATGTGTTTGTTTAAGAATATTTTGTATTATTTATTCACTGGAAGAATTTATGTACTGCTGGTTCGAAAAAAAACTGGTATTACTCATAGAAATGTTTTATAAAATCGAGCAAAATATCAAATTGAAAAGTTAATGAGAGGTATTAGCTTAGCTGTTCGGCGAGCAACACGTATTTTTACAGAGAGTCATGTTTTTATTTAGTAAATTCAATTAGTTACTTGTGAATTTCTCAAGTTATAATGGGAAATGATAGTGATGGAGAAAACATCAAGAGTCCCAATAAAAATCCAAAACGACGAAGTTTGTCTATAGGCTCAAGCAAGATAAGAATCGACGAAATATTCAAGGTTATTGGTGCTGAAAATGATCAGAAAAACACTGCACGGAATTCCAACGATGATCCAAGTAAAAAAACGTCAGGAGATAAGACCGATGAGAAGGCGAAACTACCAGGGAAGACCGGAAAGTTGAAACATGGTGAAGAACTACTTTTGGACATGAATGCTGTTTTTAAGCCTTAAACAAAGACGTTGCGCACTCCTACAAAGGAAAACGAGAGCGAAGAGGTGTCTATTCAAGATGAGGAAGATATACGGAATGATAATTCCAACAATAATAAGAGAACTCGAACGGGAAGCAGCCCTGAATTTCAAAAACCTAAAAAGAGACCGTGTGAAAAAGCTATAGAGGACACTGAAAATCATTTTCCAACAGGAAATGAAAAAAGCGAAGCATCAAACTCCTATTGCCTTGAACAAATATCGGTAGACAATTAAATTACTGAAGTGTTTACATCCCTAGACATCATTGAAGCATACACTATAGATGCAGATGGAGGAACAACCAAGGGAAAAACTAATGTTAGAACTGCCATTGCATCTATATATAAAGGTCTGACCAGATTTGTTTCCAAAATTGGCGACTTGCAGACAGAAAATATCTCTATGAAGCATGAGCCATTAATGAAAAATAAAATGGGCAATTTGTCAATTCACAAACCCAAGAGCTATTCTGAAACAGTTGCCACAAAAAGTGAATCACAGTACAACCCACCAACCAACGTCTGGACCACTCCAAAAACTACGAGAACACTAGAAACTATAATAGGCAACATTCGTGACCCAAAGGAAACCATGAAGCAACTGAAGAGTTCAATCAAACCAAATGATGTGATGGAGGTTTTAAGTCTGTGAGAACACTGCCAAGTGGCACAGTGGTGATAGAAAGTCATGACAAGGCACAGCAGGAAAAATTAAGATTAGTTCTGGAAAATCAAAAGGATATGAAACTAAAAGAAAATCAGCGGAATGACTCAAAGTTCCAACTTACCGGCATTGAAAAGGGACTTTCCAATGAAGAATTTGTAACCGAATTAGTCAAAATTAATAATGAAATTGTCGATGAATTAGGATACAAGGTTGGAGATAAAATACAAGTTATAACAAAAAAAGAATCCCGGAATAAAAATAAAGAGAACTGGATCTTGCAAGCTCCCCCAGACATTACAAAGTGGTTTCTGAAAAAGCAAAAGATCAATTTTGATCTTATCAAAGTCTTCGTACAGGAGCATTTAAATGTAGCTATATGCTTTAAATGTTTAGTTTTTTATAAATAAGTCATTGAGTGGTAGTGTCAAAGGCAAGAATGAGAACATTTCTAGAATTAGCATAATCCATCAAAATGTTCAATCAATTGGGACTGCAGTTGATAAAATGAAAGTGCTCTTGAAGATCATCCAGACTGTGTGGTTATGTGTGTGACAGAACATTGGAAGTCTGAGGAACAGCTGCGATGCATTAGCCTAAGAAACATAAATTTATGTTCAATGTTTACCCGAGAAAAAGGACATCATGGAGGTGCAGCCATATATGTGAAACAAAACTGTAAGTGTAAATCCAAATCTAATTTAGAAAGTCTGTCAATCTCCAAAATCATTGAATGTGCAGCTACGGAATGTGTATTTCAAGGTCACAATTTTCTAGTGATAGTTATTTATAGACCCCCATCTGGTGATATTAACTTATTCCTTGAAAATGTGGAGCAACTTCTTCGTCACGTTTTCGAGGATAACAAACCTGTTATCATATTAGGCGATTTCAACATTGAATTTATTAGAGAAAATATAAACAAAACTGATTTTCTCTCACTCATGACGTCATTCAATTTCCATCCTAAAATATTAGAAAATACTAGAATTACCAGTACAACAGCTAGCTGTATAGACAATGTTTTCACGAATTTTACTGATATTGACAAATTAGTATTTGAAAATTATATATCAGATCATACTGCTCAAAAAGTCACATTTGAAATCAACAAAAAGATCAAGATTGAACGAACGTTTAGAAGATTTTATACTACAGAAAGTCAAAACGAGTTTCTGGAATCGCTCAAGAAGCAAAACTGGGCAGATATATAACTTACCAGCTAATAAAGTAAATGAACAATGGTCGTTGTTCATGAAAGAATACACATATGTCTTTTACCAAAGTTTCCCTCTAAAGCTGGTCGAGAAAAAAGGGAGTTCAAAATTATATAAAACTGAAGAAATTAAGAAGTGTAAAAAGGACCTGGATAAATTGCCACTACTGTTCAAACATGATATCAAATTCAAAAATGAATACGCAACTAAAAAAAAGAAATATGATGAAGTTTTGAAACAATGCCGCTCTAATTTCTATGAAAATAAAGTGAAAAAATCTGAAAACAAAATGAAATGTATGTGGGACATCTGTAAAGAAATAACAGGAAAATATAGCAAAACTAATGATTATTCCATAGAATTAGAAGGAGATCCAGATGAAATAGCACAGCAGTATAATGAGTATCTAGTGTCAGTAATTCCAAGCCTTCTAGATGATCTCGCAACATCTGAATATTTTTAATCTAACATCATTGAAAACGGCATTTCAATGTATTTACGACCTGTGACACCAGAGGAGCTGAGAAATATTAGCAAGAGATTAAAAAATAAGTTCAGCTCTGGAATAGACGAAGTAGCATTGTCAAATTATCCATTGAACAATGTTCTGTCATTCTAAGCTATATTATTAATAATTCTTTTAAATATGGAGTATTCCCAGATATGTTGAAAATTTCAGTTATAAAACCAATCTACAAGAAAGGCGATCCAAAACTGATGAATAATTACAGACCAATAAGTCTACCAACTGGTTTTTCCAAGCTTTTTGAATTGGTAGTCAGTACACGACTGATGCTTTTCATGATGAGCTGTTATCTGATCAATGCATGCCAACATGCATACCTGGAGAAAAAGTCTACCCAAACAGCCATTTTCGACTTCATACGGACTATTCTGGGCCATCTTGTAGCTGGGAATTTGGCGGTTGGTCTATTCCTCGACCTATCCAAGGCGTATGATTGTTTGGACAGAACATTGCTGCTGAACAAATTAGAAAAGTATGGGATCCGTGGAAGCACCCTCAAGTGGATGACGTCGTATTTAGAAGAGAGGAAACAAAAAGTATCTATAACTAAAAATGGAAGAGCCTGTTGTTCAAAAATTGCCAGCAGCATCTATGGAACTCCACAGGGCAGCATTCTAGGGCCTATTTTATGTATTATTTTCATCAATGATATTGGAACTCTGAGAAACCAGAATCTGCAGATTATCAACTATGCTGACGACACAAATTTAATTGTTGGTAGAAGAAATGTCAATCAGCTGATAAATGACACAAAAAGATTCATGAAACAGCTAACACATTGGTTCATGCAAAACAGATTAATATTGAACTCAGAAAAAACAAATGCAGTCATTTTCAGAACAGAACTAAGCAGTCAAGACTAGTTAGACCTGAAAATTTAGGTGATCTACATATTTCTAAAACTGCAAAATTTCTGGGCTTGCAAATTGACAAATTTCTGGACAGGTTACCACACATAATGTATCAAGTGAAAAAACTCAACAGAGTGTGTTACGGGATTATAATCAACATGAAGTATATGAATGCCAATATTGCCAATACACTGAAAATCATATATTCAGCTAACTTTGAGGGAGCCATGAGATATGGAATAGTTTTTTGGGGGCGAGATGGTGGAATGCAGAAAGTCTTTGTAGCACAGAAGAGAGTAATTCGGGTAATCAGGAAAATGAAGCCCAGAGAATCTTGCAGAGATATATTTAGAGCAATGGGAATTTTGACTGTCTATGCCTTGTACATTTATAAGTGCCTAATATTTTTCTCTTAACACAGAGACTTATTTGAATGTACCACGTCACATCAATACGAGACAAGAACCGCTGATAGACTATACCCTAAGCATCATCTTACATTAACCGGAAAGAGTCCTCAATATATGTGTGTAAAATTATTCAATTCACTACCAGAGGGAATCAAGAGACTCACAAATATGAAAATATTCAAGAGGGAAATGAAGAGCCTGTTGACAGAACTTGAGCCATACAGCCTTGATGAATATTACTGTTGTGCTGATTAGTTTGATTTGGGGTACATAATATTTGTATATATTGTCCGATATGTAGTTCCTTTTTTTTCTTTATTTGACGTCATTCCATCTCTTTGCTTTGACTGTGAAATTGTAGTAAGATCTGAAATAAAGAAGAATTATTATTATTATTATTATTATTATTATTTAGCTGTGATTACTCTGTACATTGTTGTACATGATCGTAACTACCTTACCTATACGCTTTCGTATTAGGTACGTAGCTACTATGTACACTAACTTGCAAATAAAATGCGTACATTGAAATGGTGAAATTGCTTTGGTTTGGGCAGTGTATGAAGGTGACAAGTAAACGTCAAGTCTTGTCAAATGCAATTTGCAATAATATGCCGAGACAATTATCTAATTTTATGAAAACTCAAATACTGACGCGTCTCAGTGAAGACTTATGGTCAGTAAGAAGAACGGCTGAGCACTATGGCGTTAACAAAGCCACAGTCTGCAGACTAAGAAGCCGTTGGCTGGCTACACACAGCCTCGAAAGGAAAGAAGATACTGGCAAGAAGAACAGGAAGACCAGCCATCAAGAAGACGAAGCGCTGCTAAATCATTTGAGGGAAAACCCATTTGACTCTGCAGCGAACACAGTATCATTGACCAATTTTCCTGCTTCCTGCTTCACCGCAAGTCGGAGAATAAAAGAATCGGAATTACGTTGTCGTACTGCTGCAAGAAAACCAAATTTAACCGAAGAGCAAAAGCAGGCAAGGGTGATTTTTGCCCTAAATTACGACCGGGACGAGGATTACTGGGCACGAGTAATATTTACCGATGAAAAAACATTCCAGTCCTCCTCTGATCGCAGAAGAATCAAAGTCTATCGGCCTGCACACTCTCGCCTTGACGAGCGATACACAAATCAAATAGACAGGGCTGGTCATTTTTCCGTCAACATGTGGGGCTGGGTTAGTGCACGAGGACTGGGGGTTTGTTGGCATATCAATGGCAGGTTCACTTCGGCTCGTTATCTGGAGATTCTCTCAGACGTGATGTTGCCATCGGTTGAAGCCCTTTATCCAGAGAACCAATATATTTTCCAACAAGATAACTGCGCCGTGCACACCGCCAATGTTTGCAAGACATGGTTTCAAAATCGGAACATTGAAGTTTTAGTATGGCCATCGCGTAGTCCAGATCTAAATCCGATGGAAAATGTGTGGGGACGATTGGTGAAAACTATTTATAGAAGAAACTGGAGGCCTCAAAATCAGGCAGAACTATCAGATGCCATTCTTGATGCGTGTGATGAGCTCGCCAATGATGTTGAATATTGTCGAAATTTATCAAATTCTATGGTTCGACGACTTCAAGAAGTTTTGGTCAGAAATGGTTCTGCAACCGGCTATTAACTGCGTAAATAAATTCAAAAATGTACCCACAATATATCGTTTTCTTTTGTTGTTATAAAAAAAACTTGTCTGGCGTGTAAATATTTTGACAGCCAATAATAATTACACTGCCCAAAAAAAACATGATTTCATTGTCTGTGTACGCATTTTATTTGCAAGTTAGTGTACATTGAGATTGAGAATACAAAAAATACTTACAAACTTACCAGTTCACCAATCCGGATCAGAAAATGAAGACTCGGAAAACATATTAAGTAGATCACAGTGATCACACAAGTCTGCAATCTGCATCGTATATCACTTCATCTTGATAATATGCATAGGATTTCGATTTCTGGTCTGGTACTCTCAAAAGATAGTATTCAATCAGGTATTCAGTACCTATTATTGCCTAAATGATTCTAATTTACAGCACAGAACAAGAATCAATCTATCAATGATGTTTTGATAATTTCATTAACTTATTTGAAGTTTGAAGATGTTTCTGGTTTCATTATATGAATGAATATTGATTAATGAAAATGAAAGTGAATTTCAATTAAAGATCGAAAGGTAGATTGTAATGGTTCCTGACATTACTGACAAGTGACAAATGTCACAGATTCAACTGTGGTCAACGTTGCCAGGTGAACGACATTTTTTTGAAATAGACACAGTTTTGGGTTATGAATGTTATGATGACTTATGGCCGATTGCACCAACCAATTTTGAGGATACTTAACGCTAAGGAGGTTTTGCATGCAAAACTGTCAAGTTAAGGGTTCCTCAGCGTTAAGTATCCTCAAAATTGGTGGGTGCAATCGGCCATTAGTATTGAGTATTGATGCCAGATGTTGTTCGTATCAAATTAAAATTAAAATCAACCTACGGCGTGACGGACGTCTCATAATGAAGTTATTAGCACCGAACAAATAACATATAGAAGGTTCACTCTACTTTGTCTATATACAAGACAGTGGCGACGAGTGAGTGCATCATCTTTGATTGGTCAGTTGTGTTAAGTCGGCCATTTTGCAGCACGTCTAATTTGACATTTTTTTCGAACATACTTATCATTTTGTCGACAGACAATTTATTGAGGGATTCTTAAACACTATGAAGACTACTAAACAAACTTATGCAAAGCAGTCTTACAATCTCTTGGAAAATTCATTAATAAGAAAAATTCCTCAAAATTTTTCGCCTGCGGCGCTTATGCAGTCTCACACCGGGCCTGTGCTGTGGCCCACCTGTCGGAACCCAAATACCCCCCCTCATAGATTGTCTGACTACGCCACTGCTCATGACGCAGTGGACCTTCCCAAGAATATTCTCTCCAGTTTAAATTTGAATAATAGCGAGTTAAACTCTTTGTAGGTATAATATATGTGGATATATACTCCGTAATGGAGATACAGGGTGAAAAAGAAAAATGGCCATTTTTTAAATAGCACAATATTTCGGTTATTATAAAAGATGAGGTATTGAAAATTTCTGGATCTGGGTAAGAAGATACGGTGATTTTGAAAATTGTGTCGAAAAAATTGTAGGCCCACTATGTTGCTTCCGGCCGAAGTCAACTTTTGTTTTTCTTATGGGCGCCATATTGGTTTTTCTAATTTCCAAAATCCTTATCAAAAATGCTTTCCAACCATGTATAACACATTGATATTTGGTTAAGCTGAACCCTCAAAAAAACATATTAAAGATTTAAGGTAGGTAGGCTGATATTCACGCATTTATTTTTGATAGCCTTGGTAACGGCAATGTTGATGAGTTCTCTAAGTTGTTATTAGCAACAGATAAATTATTGTGTGCTCAAGAAAAATTATTGATTTGCGAAATGAATAACTTTTCAAATAGTGATAGATATGATATGTTGGAATGCTTTATTCTTTGTCGCAGAAATGAAGCAAAAGCTGAAGAAATGTATCTGAATAAATATCCAGAAAGGCGACAACCGGGTAGAGCTACATTTAGGCGTTTGAAGAACAATCTGATAACATATGGAAGTTTCACTAAGATAACAAGAAATAAGCCCCCGGACGAAAATAAAGAAAATTTGGTTTTGCAAAGCGTAGTTGAGACACCTCGTACATCTTTGCGTCAGATTGAAGAGACAACGAATGTTCCTCGGTCAACAGCGCAAAGTATCCTGAAGCGCCACAAATATCATCCCTATCGTGAACGACCGTGTCAGGGACTCCGAGATGGAGATAGACTGAGAAGAATTACATTTTGCCAATGGTTTATGGAAACAAGTAATGCGATACCGAATTTTTCGACAAAAATCCTTTGGTCAGATGAGAGCCGATTCACTAACTGTGGAATTTTTAATAGAAAAAACAATGTGTTTTGGTCAGATGTGAATCCACGGCTCGTTCGTGAAGTCAGGCATCAAGTGAGATGGGGATTTAACGTTTGGGTTGGTGTCTTGGGTACAAAAATTATTGGACCATACTTTTATGATCAAAACCTCAATTCTGAAAGATATTTAGCCCTTTTACGGTCAAAGATAACCGAAGATCTAATGAACATTCCATTAGCAGCTTTGCAAGATATGTTTTTTCAACAAGACGGCGCTCCACCTCATAATGGACACCTTATTACAGACTTCTTGAATGCAGAATTTCCGAACAGGTGGATAGGCAACCGGGGACCAGTAAGATGACCTGCGAGATCCCCAGACATAACACCACTGGATTTTTTTGTATGGGGTCACCTCAAAAATCAAGTTTATTGTAAATCCTATGCAAATGTGGAAGAACTAAAGGAAGCTGTTAGAGAAGCTATTAATAGCATTACTCCAGAAATGTTGAGACATTCCTGTGAGGCAGTGTTGAGAAGATGCACCTTGTGCGTGCAACAGAACGAAGGATTATTTGAACACTTGCTCTAGTTTTGAAATTGATTGTGTAGTTTCTCTATTTATTTTCTAATGTTGATTATAGAAGTTTTCTTGTCAAAAATGTGATTGATTCGTTTATTGTCTCTCATCAAAGAGTACGTTACCATCAAGGTTATCAAAAATAAATGCGTGAATATCAGCCTACCTACCTTAAATCTTTAATATGTTTTTTTGAGGGTTCAGCTTAACCAAATATCAATGTGTTATACATGGTTGGAAAGCATTTTTGATAAGGATTTTGGAAATTAGAAAAACCAATATGGCGCCCATAAGAAAAACAAAAGTTGACTTCGGCCGGAAGCAACATAGTGGGCCTACAATTTTTTCGACACAATTTTCAAAATCACCGTATCTTCTTACCCAGATCCAGAAATTTTCAATACCTCATCTTTTATAATAACCGAAATATTGTGCTATTTAAAAAATGGCCATTTTTTTTTTTCACCCTGTATCTCCATTACGGTATCGAATCAAAACAAACCAAAGTGAGATTATTCTTGGGCACGCAAATACGCAACTTTTCTTCCATTTAACCGATACTGTATCTCCTGTAGTTTCCGATATCCCCACGTACATCATTTTATTCTGGACACACATATTTTTTGTTCAAGTTTTTTTTTGTACAATTATATTTCAGATCAAAATATACGTACAAATATGTTTAATTTTTTTTCACTGTTTATTTTATTATTTAAGTCTGTCCCTCGATCTGTCCCATTTTCTGGAGAAATGTCTAAACTATGTCTAACAAATTGTCCATAACTTTTATAATATTTATTTCAATTTCTTTGTTTCAACAATTTCAAAAATATTTAGATTCAGTTAGGGATCGAAAATCTTGGAAAATCGCATTTCACCTCCCTAACTATCAAGATTTTTTCCTCATTATTGGGTAGGTAGTAAAAATGATTCTCACATTGATGTATGCTTTTTTCTCTACTTCAGCAATAAAATGGAGAACTGACTAAATTAGACTTTGCAATAAGTACGTAGGAACCTAAAAATCTACTTTCGCCATAAGTAGTTGCCTAACTATTATTAAAAATGATTTGGAACCAATCTATTCATATTTTGATCCATATTATGGTCCAATGTGTCCGACTGAAATAGCGATCCTACAATCTATCTATCTCTCTCGGCCTCACTTCTGCAACATACGCCGCCAATCCAGTTGTTTAGGTTGTATCGTTGTTTGTTGTAACCATAGCAACGAAACATAACAGGTTCGGAAAAATAATTGAAAAATAAGCTCCTCCTATCCGCCATATTGCAGCTTCATGGTTATTCACTCGTTGCCAATGTCTTGTATATAGACACTGTAGTTCACTCTTGTCCGAATCGAACCTCAATACGAGAATCACGTATTCAGCTCGCTTGCGACTATTTCTCCAAATCGATTCTATTAACGACTCTGCACTTAAGCGAATTTATTAAACTAAAAACGTGAGTGACTTGTGCCACGCCATGGGCAAACCCAGAAACCGATCCAGAAAAAAGAAGAAAAACAGCATGGACCATTAAAGCTTCCGACGATTCCTCAACTGAAGACACCAAATTAAGAAGCCCAAGAAACACATCAGGTGAGTTTGCTAGGTCTATTTCTTCACAATCCCACAAATCCTCTAATACACCCAAACCACACGTTATTAACCCTTTTGTGACCAAATATTTTGATAAACATGATAGCCTTTTTGATACTGATAAACATGATAACCTTGCAATTAATAAAATGAATGAATCGCGAGTGCCCAATAAAAATACAGCCTCGAACGAAAATGAATATTCATCTACGAACGCGCAACGATTGGAATCGACTGAATCAAAGAATCCAACCCAACAACCACACAACGAAGACAAATTCAAGCAGGAATTGGCAAAACAAGTGGAAGAAATTAAATTAGCCGCTCAAATCCAATTTGACAACTTTAAGGCCCACTTCCACCAGGAACTGATGGAAATTAATAAGATGATGGTGGCCAAAGACGAGACGATCGACCAACAAAACATGCAGATCGCCAAACTAAAGAAAGAAATTGAAAACTTCAATCAAACAACAAAGACAGAAACAGAGTCCCAAACCAAAAGATGGAGACGAGAATCCTTCCCACTGCTACCCAACACCAATAAAACAGCTACTGAACCTGACCCTGAATCCATGGAAACCATCGAAAACAACATCAATGAACCTGATACCCAAACAAACGCACCCAACACCAGCAACTCTAATCAAAAATCAACCTTCAAAATCCCCGGAATTGTCCTGACATCAAACTTAGCCAACTGGCCAAAAACCTACAAATCAATGTTTGAAAACAAGATTAACATTAAGTCCAGTGCAGTGAGGAATTATCGATATGTCTCTGGAATTGAAATAACACCTACGACAATTGATGAACATAGAGCAATAAAAAGATTCCTTTACAAAGAACGGATTGATTACCACACTCGCCTGCTCCTCGAGCAAAGAAAGCAAAACCTAATCATCAAAGGCCTGAACACCTCCATCGACATCAATGACGTAAAAACCGAATTAAACTCACGTGGCTACAATGCTGTAGAGATTTACCGGATGATGACAGGGCCTCAACGCTCAAAACACACCGGGTTCGTGAAGATACTGATTGAGAAGGCAGAGAAACTATTAGAAGAAAAAGAACTCCTCTATATGGGGATCACAGTCGAAAATCCAAGATCTACCCCAGGTCGAATCCTCCAATGTGCAAATCTCAACCAAGGTGCCATAAATGCACGGGATTACATTTCTACAAAGATTGCGACAAACCAAAAGGAACACCACTTCAATGCTGCAATTGTGAGGAGGCAGACGCAGCCAACTATCTGAAATGCCCGAAAAACCCAAACTTTATCAAAAAATGCAATGAAGACAGACTAAAAACGGAAATACAACACAAGACAAGCCAACTCACAGTTTTTAATAATAGCCCTGGCATTTACGAAAACAGCAAAAACATCACCGATCCACAAGCCCCGCCCACCAACGACACGCCTTCCTACGCTAAAAGAATGACGACAAAAGTGACTAATTCTGAAAATAATCAAAGAAATTCAACTGATGTGATACTTTCCAGACTGGTTGACAGTTTCAAGTCAGTTGAAAAATCAATAAACTTAATGCAAATAACCATGGAGAAAATAAACTCAAAATACAATCAACTTGATGCTAAGTTTGAACGCAGGACTAACGAGCTTAAGGAAAAAATTCAATACTTTGAAACGGCCTTTGATGGATATTACAACCAATAAAACAACCATATCACAACTTAAAGCTATCAGCTGGAACTGTAACGGAATAATGCAGAAACAAAACGAACTTACAAACTTTTTAATAAAACACAGGCCTGACATCGTACTCCTGCAAGAAACTTTTTTGAAGTCCAACACCAATATCAATATTTTGAACTACACCATACATCAAAACGACAGGATCGAGGGAAAACGCGGTGGTACAGCCATTCTCATCAGAAATGCAATCCCCCACTGTCTTCTCCTAACCATTCCGGACTGTCAGGTGGAACACACCAAAAATTATTAAAACTGGACAAAATGGACATCAACTTCATCTCTGCTTACATCGCCCCGAATACCAAGCTCAACACCGACGACATGAACATGATTCTCCAAACAAACTTCCCCACCATCGCAATGAGAGACTTCAATGCAAAAACAAACAAAGGGAACTCAAGAGGAAACAAACTCCTCAAATATTGCAGGAATAACCACGTCGAAATAATTGCGCCGGACAAACCTACACACTACTCCAGTCACGCATACCACCCAGACATCCTAGACATCTGCTTAACAACTGGTATCCAGCTCCATTCACACATCACCACCATCAACGATCTTTCCTCTGACCACGAACCAGTCCAGCTAATACTAAGTGAAATTGAGGTCAAAATAACGGAAACAACCAAAAAAACCATTAATTACCCAAAGTTAAAAATGCTACTAAACAAAATTCAACTCCGACCTAAGCTGGAAACCAATGATGAAATCAACCAGGCAGTGACCAGTTTAACTCAAGCAATTCAAACAACAATCAATGAATCCACAATAATCATCAAAAACAACCCGAAATACCTCTACGAGCTCTCCGAAAACATCAAAGCCATTATAAAAGACCGAAATAAACTCAAAAGAAGAGCGAAAGGGAATGACACTTTTCAAAACATGCTGAGTAATCTTGAAAATACAGACTCCAACTACTGGAAACAATTGGAATACGTGGAAGCAAAAAAGGCAGAAATCTTCGCCAAATCCTAAAAAGACAATTCTCAACAAATGAAAACCTAGGATCTAAAATATTCACCAAACCAGTCCAGGACCTTCCAGTCAACCAACCAAATGCCAGACAACTGATCAAAGACAACAATCCAGACCAAGAACCAGCCTACACATCCAAAGAAGAAGTGCTGAACATAATCGCAGGACTAAAATCAGGAAAATCACCAGGAAACGACAATATCACAAACAAAATAATGCAGAACTTCCCACCCAACATCATAGAATAATTGGTGACCATCTATAATGCTGCCATCGATAATGACCATTTCCCGGACCCATGGAAAGATGCAATTGTAGTCCTGATCCCAAAAAGAGGTGAAGACTTAGCCAAACCATCTAGCTTCAGGCCCATATCATTACTCTGCCATATGGGCAAAGTATTTGAAAGAATCCTGCTGGTCAGGATCCAAGAACAATGTGACAACCTAAACGCAATTCCACACCAACAATTTGGATTCCAACAACACCTAGGAACAGAATTGCAGATCGCCAGGCTTAATGAAGAAACAATAAGTAGCTTGCAAGCAAAAAGAGTATCTGGTGTCATTTCTCCGGACATAGAGAAAGCTTTCGACAAGGTATGGCACCAGGGGCTCTTATACAAACTATTCAACATTGGATTCTCCAGAAAAACAATTCTCATCATCAAAAGCTTCCTGACCAACCGAACCTTAGAAATAAAATACCTCGGCGTAACAATAAACAAGCAACTACAATGGACCCCCTACATCGACAACAATATGAAGGAAGCCAACAGATGTGCCGCCATCATGTCCCCTTTAATCAATAACTTGATGCAATGAACCTAGGAAAACACCAAATCAAAATGCTGCAAGGCTACCAAAGCAAAACAATGAGAAGAATGGTCGACGCCCCCTGGTTCATACGGAACGTCGATATTCACAATTAATTCAAAATCAAACCAATTCAACACATTATCCTGGACACATGTCACAGACTTAGAAACAACATCAACTCAAAAAACAATTCACTAAGAAAAACTAAAAAATTCAAGATATACAGGTATCATAAAGCAAAGTACAAAAATATTTGGTCACAAAAGGTTTATCACCCTATCAACCCCTACATACCCTATATTACCCTCCCACCACCCCTACCACCCAACCCACTATATTGATACTTTTTGTATCTCTCCCAAGTTCTAAGGAACTTGTCAATTTAATCAAAAACTTAAAAACTTATTTTTCCAATCTCCTAATCATAGAGCAATCAATGCTCATCCCCCCCACTTATCTATTTAATCAAAACCCAGACTAGCAAACTCACTTTCAATCAATAAAAGGGAAAGAGTGCAGGAGCACTAGACCCAAGGTCCGTTGAGCTGCCCCCCCCCCGGTTGGATTTTTTTTGTCAAAATGCTAGCACAAATAGAGGACACCTAGCACAACCTAGCACACAAGTTTTTAGAGCTAGCACACCACAAGTTTAGAGTCAGAAGGCAGTTGAAATCGGGGGGTGCCAGGTCAACACTAGCCCCCCCCCAGTTGGATTATTTTGTCAAAATGCTAGCACAAATAGAGTACACCTAGCACAACCTAGCACACAAGTTTTTAGAGCTAGCACACCAACGGTTAAGAATCAAAATGCAATTGAATTCGAGGGGGGGCAGGTCAACGCTAGCACCCCCCCGGTAACTTTTTCTTGCTAAAAAGCTATCACAAACAGAGGACACCTAGCACAACCTAGCACACCAGTTTTTAGAGCTAGCACACCAACACAAGAGTAATAATTTGATCCTTGATAACTTTTTTGTTTGTTTATGAATGTTGATGATTTTTGGATATTGGATATGGTATTAATAAATATGTTTTGGATGTTCCTCCAGAACTGAGCTTCCAAATTTTTGCCGGGACTGGACTTACGACGTTTTCATGAAATTAATGCATTTAAGCTCGTTGCAAAAACGATCTGCGCTACTGACAGACTCTCATATATTTTTTTGAGAAGGGCATTAGTGGGCAAAGGTATCCTGAAAATAACGATATTATAGAACCATAACCTAAGAAACTATGTTTTTTTTATGTATGATGGTGCTTGTGGCAGTTACAGTTCTCCATAGTCGGCATTAAAACTATTTTACTTCTCTTTGACCAAAGATTCTTGAAATTCCATAGCAACGTGTATTGTTTGTGGAACATTTTTCAAATTTTTGAGATTGTAGAGTTTGCATGTCTGATTTTAAACGAGTAAAAATGTTGTCTTTGGAAGATAAAATCTTGATTGAACGATTAATGGAAAAGAATATGGATGCACCAAAAAGTCGCGCCCCAATACATTTTCAACGACAAAAATATAATTTAATTTATTTTTTTCCCATTTCAAATATTCTAAAATAAATCAAAAATTCAAAAAATCCAAAATAAACAACGTTGCTATGGAAAAGTCCGGTCCTGTCATGATACAACGAACAAGGTAAGATCAATTATATTGCCAGCCAAATTTTGAACAGAAGCGCGCATTACGTCATAGGGAGACCACTATGGCTGAACTAATGAAGGACATACGTTGCATCGATGAAATAGCATGCACATACGTTAATGTTTGTCGATTCGTAACCAATCAACGTACAGCATTTTTGATACTGTTGGAAGGGAGGTCCAGCCAACATACTGACTTCGGCCGGCTCCGGCTTCTTCACCGAATTTACTGACTCCGGCACTCCGGCTTGCTTGGTCGACAGAAGGTGAATTACAAGAATTGAATTTTTACACTTTCAAATTTTCAGGATATGGATAAGAGGATACAACGATTTTTAAAATGGCGCCAAAAAAATCCTAGGCCTACCATGTTGTGTCCAGCCAAAGTCAAGTCTGTTTCTCTTTTGGAAACCATATTTTTCAAGAGCATTTTTTATTGAGAATTTCTGGAAATGGAAAAATTCAATATGACGCCCATAAGAAAAACAAAAGTTTACCTCGGCCGGACGATACATTCCGTTGTGAGTGTATCGTGTGACACAGATTAGTTTCCATCCAAGCGGGGCTACACCCAAGAAGATGAAATTTCAATTCAAAATTTTTTAATCTTTTTCTCCTATTCATGCGTCGATCCGGGGTCACATTGTATACATTTCTTGAATTGGAATCAAGGCTATGCAAGAACGATAAACGATAAGTTGAGTTATAAAAGCTCGACATTACAACAAACAAACAGCGAAGGTCAGGCCCGGATCGTCAAACATCAAAAGTCAAAAATTAATGTTGCAACGGAGGTATGATTTGGCCGGAGGCTGGAGTCCGAAACTTTGGCTTGAAAACCGGAGCCAAAAGTACTGCCTCCGGCCGGAGGTGTCAATTTGTTGAAATGTTAGACGCTCTCCTCGTGAAAAACGTCAAAAATAATCAATTTTGATTTCTCTATGGAAGTAGTTCAGGGGTAAAGTTCGACGTCTAACCTACAACAAAACGATGACACTTCTTATGAAGATCTAAAGCATTGATCTCTCATCAGCAAGGTATCTTATATTTGAAGATGCCCTTATAATTAAAAGAGACAAAGAACCAAATTATGTTTTGGAAACAACAAAAAAATGGTTTCCCAAATCTGTTGCCTCACCCTCACAGTCTGCAGCTTTTATAGCGAGAGAACATTTTCTGAAGCTGGAAACATATTATATGAAGATAAACGGAATAGATTGACTCCGAGAAATGCACAAAAAAAGTTGATTTTCATATTTTGTAAGAATTCATAAGAAATAGCCTAGTTTACATCGATAACTCGTTTAGTTCGGTCCGATAGGACCAAGCTGGTGGGGATAGTACGGTGGGACCAATGCTTGCTTCTTGCCCGTTTACACCGTCTTGCAACGCGTGAACTAAATGAGTACGCCCACAATTCGTCAAATGTCAAAAACAAGTCGAAATTATAATCAACACAATTCGTAACCAAAAGAAACATAAGTAAGTACGCTCAGATTGCCTTAGAAACTCAGAACCAACACAATTCACAATAATAACAATCAACATAACCTCATCATTTTGAGCCAGATCGAACCAAATTTAGTTCGGTACACTTGCCGGCGAATACCGAACAAAGAGCGGACCAGCTTAGTCCGCAACTGTTTACAACATTCGAACCACATTTTTGGTTCTGGAATAGTTCGAATTTGGTACTTGGTCCACGGACCAAGTTGTCGGTGTAAACTAGGTTAATGATAAAGATGTATGTTTCTTCCTACTGTCGACCAAGCAAGCCGGAGTGCCGGAGTCAGTAAATTTAGTGAAGAAGCCGGAGCCGGCCGAAGTCAGTATGTTGGCCGGACCATAGTATGATAAACAACAAGTAGCGACAGCTCACGTCAATTATTTTTTGTCTCAATAGCCTGGTTTACACCGATAACTCGTTTAGTTCGGTCCGATCGGACCAAGAGGGAGGCGATAGTACGCTAGAACCAATGATTGCTTCTCGCCCGCTTACACCATCTTGCAACGCGAGAACTAAATGAGTACGCGCAAATGTCAAAAATAAGTCGAAATTATTTATCAACACAATTCGTAACCAAAAAAAACAGTAGGTACGCTCAGATTGCCTTGGAAAGTTGGAAACTCAGAACCAACAAAATCACAATACAATTCACAATCAAAATCAACATCACCTCATAATTTTGATCGAGATCGAACCAAATTTAGTTCGGTACACCTGCTGGTGAATACCGAACCAAGAGCGGACCAGCTTAGTCCGCAACTGTTTACACCATTCGAACCAAATATTTGGTTCTGATATAAGTCGAATTTAGTACTTGGTTCGCGGACCAAGTTGTCGGTGTAAACTGCTAACAATTTGAAATGCAAAACTGTTTTGCAAATCAAGAATTTCAAACTTCGCATAGATCTTTAGACATACTTTATAGTGGGTAATCGTATTCTATAACTTAATAGGTAATTCACCCATGTATCAGTATCATTGAGATCATGGAATCTGCTACGGTATAGTTTTATTTTACATTTCATAATGTTAGCAGTGTATAAATGAGGCGAATTTCTGTCATCAAGACAGAACGAAATTTTCACGGTCAACACTATCAAAAATGCTGTACGTTGATTGGTTACGAATCGACAACGTATGTGCATGCTATTTCATCAATGCAACGTATGTCCTACATTAGTTCAGCCATGGTGGTCTCCCCATGACGTAATGCGCGCTTCTCTTCAAAATTTGTCCGGCAATTATTGATCATACTTTGTATCATGACAGAACCGGACTTACGACGTTTTCATGAAACACGTTCATTTAAGCTCGTTGCAAAAACGAACTGCGCCACTGACAGACCATACTCATAAATTTTTTGAGAAGGGCATTTGTAGAAAAAGGTATCCTGAGAATAACGATATTATAAAATCATAAACGATGTTTTTTTCAGTATGATGGTGCTTGTCGGCATTAAAACTATTTCACTTCACTTTGATCAAGGTTTCTTGAAATTCCATAGCAACGTTGTTTATTGTAGATTTTTCGAATGTTTGATTTATTTTAGAATATTTGAAATGGGAAAAAAATAAATGAATTATATTTTTGTCGTTGAAAATGTATAGGGGCGCATCCATATTCTTTTCCATCAATCGTTTAATCAAAAATTTATCTTCCAAAGACAACATGTTTACTTGTTTAAAATCAGACATGCAAACTCTACAATCTCAAAGGGAAAGTGAAATAGTTTTATTGCTGACTATGGAGGACTGTAACTGCCGACAAGCACCATCATACATAAAAAATATCGTTTCTTGGGTTATGGTTCTATAATATCTTCATTTTCAGGATACCTTTTCCTACTAATCCTCTTCTCAAAAAAATATATGAGAGTCTGTCAGTAGCGCGGTTCGTTTTTGCAACGAGCTTAAATGCACGAATTTCATGAAAACTTTGTAAGTCCGGTCCTGGCAAAAATGTGAATGCTCAGTTTTGGAGGAACATCCAAAACATATTTACTAATATCATATCCTATATCCAAAAATCATCAAAATTCATAAACAAACAAAAAAGTTATCAAGGATCAAATTATGCTCTAACTTAATAATTTGGCCCACATTGTGTATAAGTTGAGTTGGTACTCTTGTGTTGGTGTGCTAGCTCTAAAAACAGGTGTGCTAGGTTGCTAGGTGTCCTCTGTTTGTGCTAGCTTTTTAGCAAGAAAACGTTACCGGGGGGGGGGGGCAGCGTTGACCTGCCCCCCCACGATTTCAATCGCATTTTGATTCTTAACCGTTGGTGTGCTAGCTCTTAAAACTTGTGTGCTAGGTGTACTCTATTTGTGCTAGCATTTTGACAAAAAAAATCCAACCGGAGGGGGCTAGCGTTGATCTGGCCCCCCTCGATTTCAACTGCATTTTGACTCTAAACTTGTGGTGTGCTAGCTCTAAAAACTTGTGTGCTAGGTTGTGCTAGGTGTCCTCTATTTGTGCTAGCATTTTGACAAAAAAAATGCAACCGGGGGGGGTCAACGGACCTCTGGACCCAGACTGATTCAAAACCGTCTACGTAAAGAAGCATCATCGAAAGCATCGAAACACAGCCCGACGAGTCATTCGGGAGCACATCGTAAGGGGGATTCTTTGTGCACATCGTTTTCTTATAGAATAGAACATGCGTGCCGATAATTGAGAATCACGAGAAAGCGCTTCACGAGGGTTACTCCATAGGTTCTGTGATAAAGCTGCTGTGAAGATAATTTATGGGGTGTGGTTTTTTCGTTTTATTGCAGATCTCATATTATTCTGGATAGATAGGGGTTGCGTATCGGAAATGCTGATGAATTATTAAGGCTTTTGATTGATAAATGATTTTCGTGATGATTGGAAGATCAAAAACTGACATTTATTTAGATTTTCTCAATGATCTGTGATTAGGTTGGTAGATATATATATTTTTTTGTCTCATGATGATGAGAACTCATGATGCTATTCATGAAATCGATAATTTTTTCTGACTGTAACTTTTTGTTTGGAATCATCAAAAAGCAAAAGATGCGAAAGGGCCGTAAAAATGTTGTTTTCAGATTCTCTTAGCTTGTTTGATAAAAAAATGTTGGCAAATTCGATGGATGAATCTTGTTGGATGAACACTTTTAGTAAGTAATCATTCCGTAGAAGAAAAATAGATTATTAATTTATGGTCAAAACTTCACAGTTGGCCAGGAAAAAACAACTAAATTCTATAGCAATTTCCACCAAGCAACCATTTTCTTCAATACACCTATCATTTCTTTTGCGAATATTTAAAATTACATCCGGTATTTGAGTAATTTGATTTCACCACAGACCCAAATTAAAAAAAAAAGATAGATCAATAAAAAAGAATGTCGGTGAAATTTGGTATGAGCCCGTTTTGAGGGATGCCAAATCCAGTGGCGTGCATAGATTTTTTTCTAAAAAAATCGCTAAGATGGTTTATCAAAATTTTGCACATGGAAACTGGCAAAGTAGGCCTTGGATTTTGTATGAACGAGGTCATGTTTGGTGAGAAAATACCGTTTGTGAAGCTCTACAATCTATAAAAAACTCGAACCAAATCGGTCAATTATCAATCTTTTTTTTTCAGGGTGACCAGAAAACAAATGTGTCACACTGTATGCAGGTATACAACTTTTTGGGACACGCTGTATTTATCGAGAATTGTTCACAAAACAACATAATGAAAATTATTGTCGAAAAAGAAAGGATATCCACAGAAAACACAAACACCGAAGATATTTTAGGTTAGCGAGGACTATCACAATTAATATGATAATGATTGTAAAAGTCTTCGGTCAAAAATGGAATTTTCATGAGTAAACAATAACAGATACGTTAAGTCAACGTAAAGGTTCAATCATAGCCCCCATGAAGAAATTTTTTATTTACAATTTGCTATTTTTATTCATTTATTTATTTTATTAGTTGCCATAAAGTGATACAAGTTGAAAGTTGGGCACTTTTAAGCTTATGCAATATGTTTATGCTTTAATAATTGAGACAATGTTTTCAGTAAATACTGTAGTCCGTATTCATACATTTAACTGTGATAACTTATGCACTAAAATAACGGTTTGATCAATAATAATTATCAATTATACTCTCGCTAAAATCGGCATATTGATATTATGTCACCCAAATGGGTTTCGAAAATCATACTCTCCTCTTTGTGTGTAGCAAGTAGCTACCACAAAAAATTTAGACATTATTGAAGAATACTCATTCAAAATTGAAATGTATTTATTTCAATGTATCAAAATAACAACACGACATGAAGAGTGACAGCATTGACAGCAGGTGGTGACAGTGATGGTGGTTCCTCGCTCCTCACATAGGCGTAATTATTGCCGCGTTTTGATTGCTTGAATTTTTGACAGTTACAACTAACAACAGTTATGGCGGGGCGATTGTCAATTTTCTTTGGTTTATTAAAGATGATTCATTGAAAAATTTATAAACTTTAAAAAATTCTCAACTCATCCATCCCTAATAAACCGAAGAGAACTGAAAATCGCCCCGCCATGATTGTTGTAAGTTGTAACTGTCACAAATACCTCCAATCGGAACGGGTTTGTCAGAACGAATAATTTGTCAAAACGTGGCTGGGTGTTTGCCATAAATTTCAAACGAAGCAAATTACAGATTTATTAATAATTGGAATTAGTCCCTAAATTAATATTATGATCTTTAGAAGCCGTATTTATACGGCCAGTTTTAAATAATTAAACAATGAAAACTCACATACCTATTTGGTGTAGTTTAAACGGAACGCGAAACGAAATTTTTGTATGTTAGTTCTAAGTTTGAGTTTCGAATATGCCCATATTCAAAACTCGAAATTTTTCGCCTTTGAAACATGTCGAGCAAAATGTATAATTGGTTGAAAAAAGATCTAATATACAACTTGGCAACGATGCGCACAGATGAAGCTATGATTATGGGTCTTTTTTTTTTCCACCAAAATTTTATGTTGATTTTCACCAAAAATTCACTGTTGACCTCAGCTGATTCTATCATGTGACTTTTGGTGGAAACACCACGTATAGACCCCACTCAACATAAAAAAAAACGCTTTGGTGGATCAAGTAGTGAAATTACTGACATCTTATTATAACCTGTGAGTACAGCGATATTTTCAATAATAATCAATATTATTTATTCATAAATTATCAACTTGAGCTTATAATTAATGATACGCCATTGTTTCATGACAAAGTTCTATTTATTTATTAATTTATTCAAAAACATTATCTACAGCCAAAGGCCAATTACAGACACCTAAAACTAAATATCTGAAATATACAAATAACAATAATATTACAATACGATCCCTCAGATTCTACATAAGTCATTTCTGTACATGTACATAGTATCAGCTCCGAGTTTGCGTAGCATACAATTTATCCTCAATCACTTTAGTGAAACCGTTTAAACTAAGTAAATCCAGATCAATGTCACTACAGTACATATTAAAATAATTACACATTTTGTAGATGGGCGAGTTTTTGTATAGATTTGTCCTAGGAAATTATAAATTAAAAGTTTTCCTTTCTTGTGTACTTCCAACATTCACAAAAAATGGAAGCATTGCAGGTATTTCTGGGAAATTGATTTTGTTTGATAATATTTTATATAGGTATACCAGACATATTTTGATGTGCCGATTTTCTAAGGACAATCTTTGAAATTTTTCCAATAGCAAATAGTTGTCATAGCCCTGCCTTGGATAGTAACCAAATTGCTTGAGAAACATGTATTTCAGGAATTTACGCTGGACACCCTCTACAGTCTCAATCCAAACCTCATACTGTGGAGACCATGATACAACCGTATTCTAGCCTTGGCAATACCAGACTATCAAACAATCAACATCAAATCCCTTAGTGGATGTAATAATGAAACCCATTACTTTATACGAACTATTTACCATATTAACAATGTGGGTTGTAAATGCAAGATTCCTATGAACTGTAACACATTAATCTTTCTCGTTTTCTAATCTCTGTAGTACTGATTCGTTGATAATATAGGAATGTTCAGCCACGTTTTTATTTAGTGTGAGATACATAGCAGCACACTTTCTTTCATTAAATTCAAAATCATTTGAACTGCACCAATCAACGATAGTATCCAGATGTGTCTGCTAGTGTACACAACTCTCAGCCGAAACAATCCTCATACATATTTTAAAATCATCTACAAACAGCAAAGTTTCAGAATCTCCAACAACCGAACACATATCAATAATGGCTATTAAAAATAGTAGAGGTCCCAAAAAAGTTCAAGGAACCTCAAAACTTGTTTTAGTGAACCCTGGTAGATATTTAATTTCGGAAAATCGGCTATATAGGGTGTCCCAAAAGTCATGGATAAAAATGAAACAGGAGATAGATAAGGTGATTTGCAACAGCATTTTTCATATAAACATCTTTAAGATTCTTCAATTTTTTAGAGATATCGCTATTTTTGTTTCCCTATTTTTGCAGGTAATACGATTATTTGCAACGGTGTTGATTATTTTTACTGGTATTGAAATATAGGTGTCACAGGGGATGTAACCTTCTGTATGAAGTACAAGGGCGCGTTCACGACTGCACGACCCGGGTTAAATATTACCCGAATTAAATCTTTACCGGGTTAACTTTCACACAACCGTGATCCAACCCGGGTGGCAAAAGACATCCTAACGTGAGGGTGTGAACGAGAGACGCATGCGTATCACAATCGGATTCATCAATTTGAGATCTGAGGTTAGGTGATTTTTCATTGTTTTCGAATTGTGATATTATTTTGGAATCTTTACTTTTGATAGTATTGACCATTCCAGTATGACGTCACTACTGTCATTTGCTGGGTGGCACACACAATTTATAGGTTGAAGCTTGTTATTTCAGTTATGTGTACATAAATAAAATTGGTGTTTTTGATTACATATTTTCTAATAAATACTAACCAATTTCATCCAGTAACTAGAATGATCCATGATTCTTACCTTAGACATCACAACAAATGCTTCTTCGCTGATTTGTTTGGCAACAATTTTCTGAATACAGGATTCGTATTGTTTGAAGGCTTGCAAACTCTCATAAGCCTTCAACTGCTTCCCAGTGTAAAAACTGTGAGTTAATATCGATAATTTACTAAATCCATCATGTTGATATTCATTAATCGAAAGAGCATAGAGATCAATATTGTGTATAACGCCGATTTTGTGGTCGTATTGTATCTTCACATCACCACTTAACGTTGAATAATAATTGCTGTGAGCCATTTCAGAAAAGAACTGATTGAAAAAGCATTATTAACAGATTTGTTTGTCACCCAGCAAAAATAACATCGTTGTCAAGGTCACGTGTTCTGGAATGGTCAATTCTGTTGTTTCAAAAAAAACAATCAAGCTTGCTGAAGATGGATCCCGTTTCATCTTTTTTCAAAATAATCATGGATGATGAGTCGAGTGGTTCTTTGAACACTGATGAAGAAGTTTCTTATGTGGTAGCTATAGGTTGCTTAAATGCCAAGCACATCGAACCAGCTTTGAAAAAAAGACGAATTGAGAGAACAGGTACATCAAAGAGTACCCCTGTGCCTGGATTTACAGATAGGGGGTTCCAAGAAAACTTCCGCGTCACCACAAAAGCCTTTGATTGGTTGCTGAGTGAATTGGGAGATAGATTGTCAATTCCTGGTCCAAAAGTCACTAGTCCTGAAAAACAAATTTTGTCTATCATCTGGCTTTCAAGTACTCCAGACAGTTACAGGTTGGTGCTAACACTAAACAGATAATGGAGGGTATGATCGAACGTTTACGCTAGCTTTGCGTATGCATTTCACCATGGTAACGATGTTGAAAAATGGAACATTTGCATTAGTAAACAATCTTAACAGATACGTTAAGTTAACGTAAACGTTCAATCATACCCCCCAATATTGAACGATATTTTCACTTGTTTTATTGATCCATAATTTCTGAAAATATTAACATCTTGAATAAGTAATTGAGCTTCTAGGTTTTTATAGCCCAATTCATATGAGGACAATATTGTAATGACTTTCTTGTTACAGGTCTGTTGCTGGAAGGTTTGAGGATAATCCGGAAGTTTATATTGAGGGGAAACATCAGCGGAAAGAAATTTGGCCGGCATTCCATCGAAGCACGAGAGAGGTTTATATCACCGTTTCAGTCCGAAACGCCCATGTATCTTATATCGATGTGTACAGCGGCAAAAATGCTCATTGCTTATTGGATTTTTGATTTTCATCACCCAAATTTCGTGACATACCGGTAGAGATACACCGGTCTCTAATTTGGGTGATGAAAATTAAAAATTACTACACAGTAGGTACATAGTTGGGAGGGAAGTCCGGCAAGTTCACAGACCATTCGAACCATGTGGTTAAAAACAGCACTTTCACTGACTGGTTTGGCAAAAAACCTCGGCCTTAACTTGGATCCGGATTTGAGACTTGAAGCGCACGTGACCAGCATGGTTAAAAGATCCTTCACCAATCTCAAGTTGCTTTTTAATAGTACAGGAGTTCTAGATACCAGAGCCAAGAAAATCTTATGTGATTCACTCGTCCTCTCACAATTCAACTTTGCGGATGTCGTTTACGGCCCTTGCTGGACACCAAGACAGAGCTATAGGCTACAGGAAGTGCAGAACTCTTGTGTTAGATTTATCCATAACCTGCGCCGCAAATCATCGGTATCAAAAAAAATGTCACAAATGTCTTGGCTGCCCTTATATAAGAGAAGATTTCTTCACAGCTGCATACTCTATATTAAGCTACTGCAAACAAAGAAGCCTGCCTACCTTTACCGTAAATTGAAATTTAGAACTGATGTGCATAATATCAATACCCGGATGAATAGCTTTCTAAGAATTCCAATACATCACACGTTTAGTTTTCAAAGGAGTTTTTCTTACATGGTGTGTAAATGTATCAACATCATTCCGCCCGAACTTCTTAAACTGCACACATCTAAACTGAAGGTTTCGTTAAAAAAACTGTTACTTGAAAATAAGATTAATATCAGTTTCAACGTATGAAATGTTCCTTGTCATGACATATATCCTATCAATTTATTACCAACTAGCTCCATTTGAATATAGTATCAATATAATACCTGAAATATGTTTTGGAAATTAGGTTGTATTAATTAGTATTTTATGTGTTTCTTTTTTTTTTGAGTAGGACTATATGGAAGACTGGAACTCCAGTAGTACTTTCAAGTACTAGGAGTTCCAAATGTAGCTCCTTTTTCCATAGCAAGAGAGAATAATGTATTGTTAGTTTCTTTTCATCATGTTTTAATTTATTTCATTCATTTTTCAATTTTTTTTTGTGAACGTACCCTTGCTATTGAGATAAAGATATAAAAAAAAAAAAAATGTTGTTAGATCAGATTGTTATGCTAATTGGAAAGTGCTGCAATAATAATTGATAGCAGAGAATAAGAAAGTACTTATATTATTCAGTTTGCTAACATGATTTCGTCAAAAAGTTTAGTGCCCGATGTTTTGGTAGACATAAATTTAAATAATGACCCAATAAACAATATTGCGTACCTGATCCGTGTTATTCCGAAATTGATAAATACTTTCGAGCAGCCTAGACTGTCTGTCTGCATGAGTTCATAAAAATAAATTTGAACGAATTTTGGCAATTTGGTTGATACGTTGATACCTACAGATACATTACACTAGGTTGTGAATTGTTAATTGAAGTGATATGATAGTCATGTCCGTCACAAAACTGGTGATATGATTGAAATTTGGTGATTAAGATTAAAAAGTTACCTACTTTTCAATTTGTTATTATTTATTTTATTTCTAGAATCATACATATCATCAATAAATTATTACATTCAGGTATTACATTAATTATTTAGATGTAATTTTTTCGAGTAATAATAGAATTATTTTCCTTAAATTAACAGGTACATGATCATAACAACAAATTACAAAATGTGAGTTCTCAATTCAGATACATATATATATAATAATATTCTATATTTTGACGTTCCTAGGTAGTTTTGTCCTGTTTTCTTTTATTTTGTGAAAAAAAGGAAACATTTATACACACTGTATCTACTCACATATCTATACCTATAGATTAATATTGTATACTCTATCGCAACATAAACAGGCAATGTTGCCAAACTTACCCAAACTTCTTAAAAACAATGAATGCAATAGTTTTTGTCTGTATATTTTAATGTAGAGCTAGAGCAAAACCGACTAAATTTCGATAAAACCTTGATCCTGCATCAGTCAACAAAAAAAAAATGGTGCAATAACAAACTTCAATCCTACTGTTAACATGTCCTCGCGATTTGTTTTTAGTTAGTTTTAGTTAATTCAGGTACTGACTTTTTGTCACGTTTTAAAAAACGTACGTTTCAACTTTCAACAGGTGTAACTTTTGATAAAAACGTCTGGCAACATTCAAAAGAGGAAACAAAAATTATGTATTTCTTGAGAGTTTAATCATAATTAAACAAATAATAATAGCTTATTCTCACGTTTATCTACCAAATTTTGAACTTGGCAAAAATGACCCATTTTCATGATTTCTTGAAAAATGTGCGTCAAGTCATTTTTATCAAGTTACACAGAAAAAACAAATATTTTCTTCACGTAACTAAACAATGTTTTGAAAAAAAATCCCAGCGACTCGTAAATTGACAATTGCATTGAAGTTTTTAAAAACAATCATAACTGAAGCAGAATCAAAGTTCTATTGAATTTTAGGCGCTTGCTTCACATATGAGCGATAGTTTACATAAAAAAATCAAATTTACTATATCACTAAATAATGGAATTCAATTAGAAACAATCACGGGATTCTCCGAATACTCCATCTTGTTTGTCAAAATATGAACAAATCATTAAGGGAAAGAAAGAGGTCCAATATATCTTGACAAAAATATCTATTTGAATTGCTCTACGCGTTTCGGCGGTTAGCCTTTGTCAAGAGCTAAAACTACAATAAAAACAATGCCCAAGGGTGGTAAAAATTGAGGGGTACTTACAGTCAACATAATATATCACATTTATCAAGGGACGAAAACATCTGCACAATTTAAAAAGGCACTAGAACCTGACATCAAACAATGAAACGGGCGTAGTTTCAAAAAACCAGATCGTACTAGTAAACAAACACATAACCACAAAAAATTCGTGCAATTGAACAGTGAACCGTCAGTGTAGTTCAAACAGCCTGATGAGTTCCGCTCCTTCAATCAAATTGTGACTGACCTGTTCATTCAGTGAAGTGACGTCATTGAGCAGCATCGTCTTGGCTATTTCCAAATTCTCTAAAACATCCAATCTTTTTCCCACATTGACATTGTGTAACATTTCAATTTAGTTGAAAAATCAAAATGTCCAGATTCTTTGAGGAGAACACCGAATGAGGATTTATTATCGTTTGGAGACTTCAGAGAATTAAGATGCTCTTGAACCCTAACTCTGAAACATCTCCCGGTTTTACCTACGTATTTGGAAGGACATTGTTACAAGAGAGTCTGTAAACTCCGCTCCTCTCTGAAGTCTCCACCTTATCCTCAACTCTAGAAAATAGCTTTCTGATATTACAGCTAGAACAATACACTATCTTGACGTTACTGCGCAGTTTTTTGAAAATGTTACCAATTTTTGTTGATAAGGGCCCTAAATATGTTATTTTAATATACGTTGGAGGCTGCCATACGGGGATGGTGGTGTCCTGGGTACTAAGAAGGGTATTCTGGATCTTCTTTTGTTTTTTGGTGACAAGGTTTGTTTTTCGTATCCATTGTTAACAGCTATCTGGTAAATCACATTGAGCTCATTCTTAAAATTAGTAGAGGAAAGCGGAACAGTGAACAACCTATGAATTAGAGAGTGGAGAGCCGCCATTTTATGAGGAAAAGCATGATTTGAATCTTTGTGGATGACATGATCGGTCTGGGTGGGCTTCCTATTAATGGAGAAGGATAAATTGTTATTTTCCCTCAAGATTGATAAATCCAAAAAGTTAATCGAACTTCCAGTCTCCACTTCCATAGTGAACTTGATAGAATTATGTAAAGAATTTAAAAAGGCCAAAAATGTCTCAAGC
Source organism: Orchestes rusci (assembly GCA_958502075.1). Taxonomy (NCBI): domain Eukaryota; kingdom Metazoa; phylum Arthropoda; class Insecta; order Coleoptera; family Curculionidae; genus Orchestes; species Orchestes rusci. Next base: position 15,567,044 of record OY293313.1, on the reverse strand, counting down.
TCCTCTTTAGTTCCTGTCCATATGACGAATGTATCATCCACATAACGTCTCCAGAAGAACACCCTATGTATGCCCAGATCTAAAGAGTTGGCCCTCAAAGGCAGCCATAAAAATTTCTGCTAGTAAGGTGACAGGCTAGAGCCCATGGGAAGCCCCTCCTTCTGACGGTAAAATTTGTTATTGAATCTGAAATAGTCAAACTTGAGGCAATGTTCCAGAAGAGATAAGATTCCATCCCTGTCCTCCTTACTGAACACCTCTTGTGTTTGCAGAAGATCTCTCAGTCTATCAACAACCTCCGATCTGGGAATGCTGGGAAACAGGTTAACAACATCAAAGGAAACCAGCATACAGTCCTCTGGTATCACGATTCCTCTAAGACTGTTCACCAAATCAATAGAGTTTTTAATGCAGAACGACGAATGAAATATTCTCTCTCGAAACTCTCTTCAGCCATTTGGCTAGAAAGTATGTGGGAGAATTCATAAAACTCACCACTGGCCTGATTGGGTGATTATTTTTATGAATCTTCATCAACCCGTAAAGCGAAGCGGTGCTGGGGTTCATGGGAATTAGCGGTTTGTTCTCTTTGATGTTTCTAAAGGTAGGTTGTAATTTTTCCAGAGTGCTCTTCAAGTTCCTGATGTACGCCTTAAGGGGATCTCTTTGAACTTCTACAAATTGTTCATTACTTGTGATGAAGTCTGTGACTTACTCTATGTAAGTATCTTTGGTACAAATAACCAAGCAGCTCCCCTTGTCAGCTTTGACCAAAATTAGGTTATTTTCTTTTATTTTTCTGTGGATGGATCTTATTGTTCTGTTTTGTTTCTGGATCTGCCTATTCTTTGAGTATTTAGAACTAGATTTTGATTTCCTGATTACGTGTCGACAATGGCCTCTAACGGAATTGATAAAATCCAACCTCCCAGAAGATAATGTAAGTTCTATGTCAGCGATGAGGTTTGTAATGTCTATATCCGAAATGTTCTGCATGGGAGAATATTTTAGACCTTTGTCCAGAAGAAGAGTTTCTGCATCCGTGAAAGAGCAGTTTGAAAGGTTGAGGATGCGAGGATGGAAGATATGGTCAGAAAACTTTCTATTTGGAGTTGGCGAGTTTTCCTCTTTCAAGTCCTTCAACTTATTCACCTTCTTTTGGAGTTTCTGGAGTGTATGTTCTTTTTCTTCTCGACATCCCTGAGCAGTTGATGTTGGAAACTCTCAGCTTGTTTCTTTCCAATTTTTGCATTCAAAATAACAAAAATGAAGCTGAGTAACCTATTGTAATGGTCCTTTCTCGAGTACTACTTTCGACGCTCTTCTTTCAGTATGGAGAATTTCAGGTGGTTAAGTTTTAAGTTGGCCCTAAAGGGTAGATAGGTGTTTGTCTTGAATTTATGTTGAACAAAATTTGGGATCAATCCTTGTCTGATGCATGTGCTATCAAACCAAATGTGTGCTTCTGCTTTGGCTCTCTTTGATGAAATGCGAATATATTTCTGGAATAATGTTGCTGGACTGGCGTCTCTAAGGTTAGCAACCAAGGTTCCAGTGTGAAGATTCATTATAATTAACAAAAATTGGTAACATTTTTGAGAAACTGTGCAGTAACGTCAAGATAGTGTATTGTTCTAGCTGTAATATCAGAAAGCTATTTTCTAGAGTTAAGGATAAGGTGGAGACTTCAGAGAGGAGCGGAGTTTACAGACTCTCTTGTACCGAATGTCCTTCCAAATACGTAGGTAAAACCAGGAGATGTTTCAGAGTTAGGGTTCAAGAGCATCTCAATTCTCTGAAGTCTCCAAACGACAATAAATCCTCATTCGGTGTTCACCTCAAAGAATCTAGACATACATTTGATTTTTCAACTAATTTTGAAATGTTACACAATGTCAATGTGGGAAAAAGATTGAATGTTTTAGAGAATTTGGAAATAGCCAAGACGATGCTGCTCAATGACGTCACTTCACTGAATGAACAGGTCAGTCACAATTTGATTGAAGCAGCGGAACTCATCAGGCTGTTTGAACTACACTGACGGTTCACTGTTCAATCGAACGAATTTTTTGTGGTTATGTGTTTGTTTACTAGTACGATCTGGTTTTTTGAAACTACGCCCATTTTATTGTTTGATGTCAGGTTCTAGTGCCTTTTTAAATTGTGCAGATGTTTTCGTCCCTTGTTAAATGTGATATATTATGTTAACTGTAAGTACCCCTCAGTTTTTACCACCCTTGGGCATTGTTTTTATTGTAGTTCAAGCAAACCGCTGAAACGCGTAGAGCAATTTAAATAGATATTTTTGTGAAGATATATTGGACCTCTTTCTTTCCCTTAATTATAATGAATCTTCACACTGGAACCTTGGTTGATAACCTTCATGAACAAATAAGTCAAAAAATCACGTAATTTCGGTATCTAAATTTGTAGTAATAATATGAGAAATGTATGTCAGTTTTGGCGTTTATGAGTATAATCTAACGTTGTGGTGGTCATAGTGAAAGCTAATCTCTATTTTTTTTCCCGAAATATGTCTTCCCTTGTTACGGGTACAAAATTGTACCTCCAACTACCTCAACGAATTACACCACAAAAAAACGAGGGAGAAGCGTAGTTCTTCTCTAAAACTGACAAAACAAATCGTCTCAGTTAAGTGAAGTAGTTCAACAAAAACGTTTTTAAAATGTAGGTAGGTAATGGACCAGGACCCGTATTCCGTGTACCTGTGGAATTCTAGCAACATGTCGCTTTCCCATCATTTTACACAGAGAGCGACGTGTTGCTATATGGAATTCCACAGTACACGGAATCCCGCCCCAGGAATAAATTTGGATTTATACGTATTGCATATCGATAATCCATTGTTCAATGAATCAGTTAAAACACAACCCTCCCAATCAGTAACGCCAAAGTATTTTTTCAGCAACTTTGAAATCACGAAAACCAAATTTATAAAGGTCGTAGGAAACCTATCTTATCATCCAGTTTGCTATTATAGGTTGTGAACAAACGCCCTTTGGATATCTACAACACCCCTAAAGAAATTAGAAATTGACGCAACCAATTTATGAGCTATTTTCAAAAATACATGCATTTCACTCATTTCCTTGCACATTTAAATTTTCAGAACAAGTCTATTTCTTCCTTCGACCTCCCACCCAGATCCACGCATAGAAGAAACAACAAACTGGTCTGTAGCAAAGTCGCGACATTGCCAACTTTTGTAAAAAGCACCTCTTCAAACGATTCGCTCTCGAAGGAGGCGTGTCCAGCATGAAATTCACGCTCTAAATGATTAATACCGAATAGAAACTAGACTATTGAATCAAGATTTTTTTCGTTCCTTAGAAATACGTCTGAATTGATAACTAGATCATCCGCACATCGCTAAAGTTTAGAATTTCTTTTTTAATCAAAAAATACAAACTCAAAAACACAAAATCTGGATTTTTGGACATGTAGAGCAAAAACCAATGTAATTTCAAGCAACTTTTATACCTGGACATTTTTTGATATTATGCATAATAACGATGTAGCTAGGTGATGAAAAAATCACGGGTGATGAATCCCCTTAACAGAAAATGTTTTCATGCCATCACATTGCAAGCAATATGTGATCATAAAAGACGGTTTAGAGACATATTGGTTGGGTATCCTAGCTCAGTAGGGGATCTGAGAATTTTCAAAAATTCAGAAATTTTCAAAAAAGTGGTACAAAATAAAGGATCATTTTTTAGTGATAAGGAATTCATAATTGGTGACGAGGCATATCCAGTAATGGAATGGTGTATTTCCCCATACATAGATCGTGGAGATTTAGGAAGGCAAACGATTAACTTTAATACTCAACATGCAAGAACCAGGCAAACAATAGAGAGTTTTGCTCTTTTATTTGGACGTTTCAGAAGACTCAAATACTTGGATATGTCAAAAATGAAGTTCATACCATCGGTTGTGTTAGCTGCTTGTGTTTTGCATAATATCTGTTTGATGTTTACGGATAATTTATCAGAAACATATACTAATGACAATTTTGTTGAAAATGTTGGAGAAGAAAATCCAAATCCTATACAACAAAATTAACAATCTGCTAGACAAGGTAGCGAGATAAGAGAAATTATCGATTTGTCAGTTTTATGGAAACTAAGATCCATATATTATTATCATATAATAGCTTTCTGGAAGATACAATGACCTGCTAAACTGCAGGATCAAAATGCAAATGGCAAAAACGCCTTTTTCTCTTAGATCATATCGCACCTCTAGAAGAACAATGACGCAACTGCAAAATTTAAAAAAAAAAACAGTTAAATGTGGCATATGTCTTGAAAACAATCACTCTTTCCAGTGGTACATCGATCTAATTTAATACACACTAGTATCGTTAGAGAGAAGGTGCGTCGTTGTTCCATTTTCCTAAACGGAGCACACTCTAGCGGAGCAACGACGACGTAAACTTCACAGTGTTGCCAGTCTAGTACAATTGTACTAGATCTAGTACGTTCGGATACGATTTTGTACGCTAGTACACTAGAGCTAAGATCTAGTACTCTTTCAAATCACGGAAAAATGAATGTTTTATCAACGATTATACACTTAATCGTTGTTGTTTTGTTACGATTTCGATTTTATTCGATTTTCCACGATCGCCCAAAATCAAAGTATGTGGTAACATCGAAATGTCTCGTCTGCATTCAGAGCGCAGATTGTGCGCTGTGCGCTCCCATCATTCCCATCTTCTTTTTTGCGTTGAGTAAACAAGGATACTGAAATTATGACTCTCTATTCTCAGTGCACACTGAATCTGCTTATGAATTGAAATAATTTGTAGTAGTTCCATGTACGTTTAGTGTTTTACTTGGCTGTGCCTATTTATATTCCGTATATTTCGTTGTTTCGTTCAGTAAAACAAGATGGACAGGTATGTTTAAGATGATATTGGTGCGATTTGATTTATCAATTTCGATATATACATATTTTTTAGATTTCTAATAAAAAAAAGTGTTGAAAAACCTGATGCTGATCCTCCCAGTTCGAAGCCAAGTACATCAACAATATTAACTTCGGAAGCGGAAGAATCTGCTGAGGAGCAAGAAGTAGTTGAAGAAAGTGACGTCGAGCCAAAGTTAAAAAAGAAGAGATTCTACCTTCAAAATCTTGAAAATGAATGGATAGACCAGTTTTCATGGTTGGAAAAAAAAATGATAAAGCGTTTTGCAAAGCCTGCGATAAGAGTATTTCCGGGAGCATTAAGCATTTACACAGACATGAAGCAACGGAGGCCCATAAGAAAAATATTTTGAAAGCTAAAAAAACCCCAAGGATGGAAACAGACTTTAAAAATGATGATGAACTCTCCAAGAGTGTAAAGAGGGCCGAGCTTAAACTAACAATGTTTTTGCATGAACACAACTTACCTTTTCTATTAATGGACCACCTAATTTTGTTATTATTGTTGTTTGCCCAGATTCAAATATCGCAAAACAACTCAGATGTGCCCGAACAAAAACTACGAACTTGACAAGGACTATTGCTGAAGAGCAAATGAGTAGTCTATCAGAGAGGTTCAAAAAACCTTTTTTTTATTATCATGGACGAAACCACAGATGTCTCCAACCAAAAATCATTGGTTGTCGTTGCGAGATATTTTGAAAAAAATCAAAATAGATGCTACGATGCATTTTTGGGATTCATAAGAGTACTTAACGCGGACGCGGAAAGTCTCTTCAGAGCAGTGTGTGACTATTTTGAAAAATTGAAAACCCCAATCAACAATCTAGTAGGACTGGCAGCAGATAATGCATCTGTTATGATGGGGAACATTTCTGGAGTCTAGGCAAGGTTCAGGGAGGTTTTACCAAATGTATTTGTGCTTGGCTGTGTTTGTCATTCGTTTCACTTGTGTTCATCAAGCGCTGCAAAAAAGCTACCAAGGAGCTTAGAAGACCTCATAAGATCTGTCTACAATTATTTTTCACACAGCAGCAAGCAGTCTGAAAAGTTGCAGGAATTTCAAAAATTCATGGATCTAAAGCCGCACAAAATGCTCCATCCAGCGCAGACTCGTTGGCTATCATTACAGGTAATAAAATCTTATAGACTCCTGCCAACTTCAGATATGGTGATTTTCTTTATTTTTTCAGGCCTGTGTGGACAAAGTGTTGGAAAACTGGGATGCACTTAGACTATTTTTCCAAAGTGAATATTTAGATGAAGACTTACATTCCACCAAAGTAATAATGGACTCTTTTGAAAATCCGATTTTTAAGGTTTATTTCACTTTTTTATCGTATGTTTTGGAACAGGTAAATAAGTTGAATCTTGAATTTCAATCGGAAAAACCAAAGCTGTATTTACTTTTAACACGAACTGGAGATCTCTACCGTTCGATTTTGAGAAATTACATTTCGAAGACAATTCTATATCAACATAACCTAAACGACATAGATCCTGAATATCCTAGACACATTTTACCATTGGAAAAGGTATACTTTGGTGCCAAAGTAGAATTATTATTACAAAAGGGCAATATAAACTTACAAGAAATTAACAATTTTAAATTGAGAGGGTTATGATTTTATGTTGAATTAGCACATCAAATTAGAACAAGGTTTAATTTTGAAAATCCCTCTTTAAAATTTGTAAGCTCAGTATTAGACCCTCAAGTGGCCCTATCAGGAGACGAACCAAGTATTGTAGCTGGAGCGCAGGAGCATTTTCCCCATTTCATTTATAAAAATGACATTGAAAAACTGAACAGTGAGAGGCGCATAATGTCTATTTATATAGGGTGTCCCAAAAGCAACACCCAACTTTAAAATTTTAAATAGGACACCCTGTACTTTATTTTATTTTCTGATTATACGTTAAGTTCTGAGTCAAATCTATATAAAATAAATCTATCATATCTTTCGCGACTTTCTAGATAAAGTCTGTTCAATTTTGTGAAAAATCCGAAATTCAGGATTTGTTTCTTCATAACCATATATTGAATAAAGATTGCTTTGAAGCTTTAGTCTGCCTCATGAAAGATAAAAAAGGATTCTAGTTGAGTTCAAAACAAGCTACTTTCCAATTTCCATTTTCAAAAGGCTCACACTTTATTCATTTTAGCACTAAAAATCTGGTAAAATTCAACAGCTTTTATCTAAAAAACGGCCGAAGATAAGATGGATCCATCTTTTACAGATTTAACTTAGAATTCAAGGTAGAGTCTGAGAACGAAATAAAATACAGGATGTCCCATGTAAAATTTAAAGTTGGATGCTGTGGTCAGCTTTTGGGACACGCCGTATAAACGATACTGCTAGAATAAAAAGATTTAGTATAAACCAAACATTTTTTGTATACAATTTTTTTTTGTACACCTTGTATAAAATGTGTTAGAGGGGTGTTAAAATATAGTGAGTTTGATATTTTTCACAAAATTGAACAGCCTTTTTCTCGAAAACGGCAAAAGATAATATAGATCTACCTTTCATAGATTTGACTTAGAATTCAATGTACACTGTGGACCAAATTAAGTTAGAACCTAATTTGACGCTTGATTACTTTTTTGTTTGTTTATGGATTTTGATTATTTTTGGATATGATATTGGTCAATATGTTCTGATTATTACCCTAAAATTGAGCTTCCAAATTTTAGCCAGGACCGGACTTAGAACGTTTCTATGTAGTGGGTGCATTTAAGCTCGTTGCAAAAACAAACTGCGCTACTTACAGACCCACTGATATATTTTTTGAGAAGGGCATAAGTGGGAAAAGGTATCCTGAAAATATCAATATTTTAGAACCATAACCTAAGAAACGATGTTCTTTTCTGTTTGTCGGTATAAAAACTGTTTCACTTTATTTTAATAATATAATAATAATAATCTTTATTTAGCATAAAGCTACAAAATTACACAAATCCTTGATAATATCTAAAAAAATCAGTTCCAATTAGTAAAAAATGAAAAATGTCAAATCAAAATCTTATAATATAACAATTAATGTAAAAAGCAAATACAAACAATGATACCGTTTTTTCTCGCGTTAAGGTGTTACTTCACGGTATTACAAAATACGCCTGAGTTGGTGGTGGCAAAATGGATAAAATAAAGGAAAAGGTATTCTCACCCTGAAAACTTCTTTTGTCCACGATACCTTTCGTCTTCCGGATTCACTCAGCACAGGCAAGAGACATCCACCAACTGCAGGTCCACAATACTTCCGTAGCAATATCTATCTCTACAGTCTGTGAAGGAATTTATCGTTAAAATATTATATTTATTAAAATGAAGATTGTCCTTACCTCCAGGAACGGTTCAGAGTAAATATAATATCAGTCAATAAAACCTCAGAATTGTGTCCTATGAAACTGGCAAATATATTGTCCTGAATGCGCGAACAATAATTTTTGAAAACAAAGATAATAAGAATTTACTTTGGAAAAGGGTACGTATAAACTAGGATCATAAACAAAGTAAAGTACTAGTTACTTAACGCAATTGCGGAAAGCGAACAAATTAGAAAATGACGATTTTTTTTTCCAAAATAGTAAGTACGCAATACCAATGTCCAAAAGACGATAATATAGCAATCAGATTAAAATATGAAAATTTGACAGTGACATAATAACGTCTTGCAAATGGGCAGAATGGTTAAATTCACTCAGGCAAATAAAAGTTTACTTAGCTGGGCGTTATGCTGGTAGAACTGGAACCATAGGCTGCTGGATATCTCTATTGCCAGTGCTGTTGAATGCTAGATAGGTATTTCGCAATGGCCCAGAACTTCTTTGTCAGTACTCTTATTGAACAGTACAGTCAGTACGTATTCCGTCTACTCCGACTATGCTGCTCCACACCACAATAGAATAAATTCTTGCAGGCACAAGCTTCCAATAAAAATCTTCCACAAATGGGAATTCGTGCAGAATATTCGACTTCTGTATTCAGTCACCTTTTCGTCGTCAAGATAAATCCCACCTTATCGTGGATACTTTAATTCCGAAGAATTATTCTTGGCTTGTTCTTGACCGACGATATTTTCCAGCTTGCTTCCACTTTTATTATTCTTTCGTAGTCCCCTTTTTTTTTTTTAAACAATTGCCAACCGCTCATGTACTACTATTCATTCTAATCTTGACTCCAGTACATACTGACCATAGTATATCCCCTTATATCAAATCGTGACAATTAAACCCCAATATGTTCACCAATTAAATTTTGAAGAAATATAATCGTAACATTACCCCCCTCTTCCATAGAAAATTTCAAAGAAATTTTGAGAAAATGTACAAACTGTCAACCAACATATTAGGACTTCTCTACATCACATTTCCTACGACTAGACTTTCTATGTTCAGGTTGATCATCTAAACGAGTTCTATCCTCTTTTAAATCCTGTACATTCCATTTCCCTAAACTTCGTCCACCACCATCCACCAACTCATACGTATTTATACCTAACTTACGAGATATTCTATACGGTCCTGAATATTTTTTATCCAGTTTCGCGGAATAACCTTTACTTTTGTCTGAAAGATTATACTCTTTCTTCCACACGTATTGTCCTTCCTTAAATTGAACTGTTCTATGCCGCAAATTATAATTGTTAGAAGATTTCAAGTGCGCATCTTCAAGTCTCTTTTTCACGAAAATGTGTAGATCCTTCAGTTTGCTTGATTTCCCACCAACTACTCTTTCAGATTCCGCTACTTCTGATTCTTGACTATGATCTTTAGTATTTTCGATACATGTGCTTTGATCCAAAGATTGTCTCTTACGCATGTCCTTATAATCGTTACCATCCGTTATCATTTCATACCCAAAATTTACATAATATGGTGTATTTTTAGTAACTTCAGATTTCGCCGTTCGCAACGCACAAGAAAGTTGAGGTAGATTTTTGTCCCAATGTTTCTGATTGCCGTCTATATACGAACGAATCATGGTCTTTATCACTCTGTTATATCGTTCAGTAAAGTTTGGTCCTGGGTTATATAATGGATTAGTTAAGAAAGTGATATTATAAGCTTTTAAAAGATTTTCAAACTCTTTAGATCTATATTGACCACCATTATCAGATCTTAGAAATTCTGGAACTCCAAAAATTAGAAAAACATTATCTTCAATCAATTTAGCAACTTTTTTCGCAGTAGCAGTTCTTAAAGGAAATATTAGTGTGAACTTGCTAAAATAATCCACTACCACCAGTATAAATCGATGTCCCGATGAACTTCTTGGAAAAGGTCCCATCAAATCAGTTGAAACATACTGCCAACATCTTGTAATATTAGGTTTTGAACCCATCAATCCTGCTATTTTCTTCTGTTCTGGTTTTTGCTCAGCACAGACACGACATTTGGCGATATAACTCATGACATCAGATTTCATTTTTGGCCAATAGTACTTGTTAAGTATTTTATTATAAGTTTTATAAACTCCAAGATGACCAGATTTAGAATCATTATGACATTCATATAAAATTTTGGATCTTTCTGAATTTGGTAAAACAATTTTCCATTTATCAAAAAGTTCATTGAAATTATTGTCATTGACGTACTTGAAAATTTTACCATCTGAATCTACTCGCCAAAGTGGGTATTTCAAAGGTTTCTCTGAAATTTTGTCATACATTCCGTTATACCAGTGAATGAGAAAGACTCAACAAGTATCCAGTCACTACCTCCGACCTTGCCTACAGAACTTCCTCTAAAAACAGTGGATAACGTTACAGCACTGGAGACTTACTTAAAAGAAACCGATAACTTCAACAGTTTGGTGAGTACTATTTGTTTTGTACGTTGAAGTTTATGATTCATGTACATGGTAACTCAGCGATTACGATGTGAAATTTTTCATTTTGATGTAATAGGTCTTGTAGTTTTATGTGTAATGATATTTTTTCATTTAAGAGTTGTTACTTGGAATCACTTGGGGAAAATAGCACATCGTCCAGAATCACTCGTATCTTAAGGACACTAAAATAGTTGATGAATTAGCATCCGCACATAATTTTCTTGGATCGAGGCAAAACAAGCTGCCTTTTGGTACATTGGCTTTATGCAGGTGTATTATCCGTAATTATATCTTTTAAAAATAGCATGTATACAATTTCAAGTAGAATCCGAAAATGTAATAAAATGCTTTTAATGAGTCATAAAAGTAATGTATATTTATTCTATTCCAGTTAGTGTTAAAATAGCGGATCCAGATTCGTCCGATAGAGGTTGTGAGGATTTAATTAAATCCTGGCTCAAGCATGCCCCCCAAAGATACAAAAAAAAGCGACGAAAGACTGAGTAAGGCCGAGAAAATATATATATATATATCTGGTAGGCTGTTCAATGACTTTCCTATACGAAGAGACAATCTGTTGGATAACAGAACTGATAGTTCAATAAGTTTTTTTTTATTTCAAAATATATTTATTTTTTCATTTCTTATAATGTTGACAAGAAAGAAAAAAATAGGAAAACGGCAATTATACCGACGAATTGCTGAAAATGTGCAAAACAGTTTAAAGGAAGTATCAACATTACCTCCAACTGAAAACCGTGAAAAAAATGAATCTCAATCTCTTAACGTAAATGCTGAAAGTTTGACAGCAGCTTTCAAACCTGATGAGAATGTTCTTCATAGAAATACTGATTTACAAGCAGAGGCTTGTCATTTAGGTACAGATATTTCCACCGAGGCTTGTGATATAGATACAGATGTTTTTGAGGCGATAAACTTTGAATTGTTTGGACAAAATACAAAAGAAATATCATCAAATAAGTATGACAGAGAATCAGAAAAAAATGATTTAAAATACTCATTAATACAGTGGTCTTTGAAATTTGGTATTCCTCAAAATGCGACTACTAGTCTTCTTCATATTTTAAATCCATTTCACCCTGAATTGCCATTAGATGAAAGAAGTTTATTGAAAACCCCAATTTCATTTACTAAACAGATACTCGAAAGTGGTGAATATTGTCACATAGGCTTGAAAAGTCAATTGATTCAAATAATTTCTAAACAAACTAACGCAAATAAAAATCTTAGTCTAAGTTTCAATATAGATGGAGTACCGCTGTTTACAAGCACCAATTGTCAACTCTGGCCAATTTCATGTTTAATAAAAGATTTCAAGAGCAGCCCTTTTATTGTTGGGCTTCTTTGTGGAAACTCGAAACCCAAACCTCTAAATAGATTTCTTGAACAATTTACTGATGAATTATATAGTCTACTGCAAGACGGTATAAACTTGGATAATAAGCAATATTCCTTCAAAGTTCACAGTTTTGTTTGTGATGCTCCGGCGCGAGCGTTTATTAAATGTGTTAAAAGTCACGGTGGATATGCCGCCTGTGATAATGGCACCGATTATGGTGAATATTATAATAACAGAGTAATATACCCAAATCTGAATGCGACAAAAAGAACGGATGAATCTTTTGTGGTTCAGCAAGATGGAGATCATCACCTGGATACCTCACCTTTACTGAAACTAAATATTGGCATGATTTCAGTTTTCCCGATTGACTACATGCACAGTATATGCCTAGGAGTTGTCAAAAAATTGTTATGTATTTGGACAGGAATTAACCCTAATAGTGGCTTAAAAGTGCGTTTAGGAGGCAATGCAGTTAAATCGATATCTGATCACCTAATTTCTATGAAACCGTTTATCTCACTGGATTTTAATAGAAAACCCCGAATGTTGAATGAATAACCCCGTTGGAAGGCGACTGAGTTCAGAACTTTTATAGTTTATCTTGCACCTCTTGTTCTTAGTAACGTAATCGATGTTGCGGTTTATGAACATACTCTCTTGCTTCATACAGCAGTTTTTATTCTGTTATCTAAAGAATTCATTGCAATCTTTGGATTGGATTTTGTTCGCGATTTATTGAATAATTTTGTAGCACATAGTAAAGTTATATATGGACAACAATTTTTAGTGTATAACGTGCACACCTTAATACATTTACTGGACGATGTAGAAAAATATGGTCCTTTGGATTTATTTTCCGGTATTCCTTTTGAAAATTATTTCAGTAATGTTAAAAGTCTGGTCAGATCCTCTACAAAGCCTCTCCAACAAATTTTCAGAAGACTACACGAACTCTCATTTTTAAGCGCAGACTGTACTAATGTTGATCCGCAGGCTTTCCAATGTTTTGTTGAACATCTAACAGGACCTTTAATTCATGCTCTAAGCATATGCAAGCAATATAAAAAGCTTGTTTATAAAAATACAACATATTGTAGTTTTGATCAATCAGCAGCAAATTCTTATTTTTTTTTCAAAAGATATAAAAGTTGTTAGAATTGAAAATATAGTCCTGACATCAAACCAGAAAATATATTTAATTGGTAAACAGTTTCGTATCTATAAATCACTGTATCTATATCCAATTGACTCACAGTTATTAAACATTTATTTCCTTGAAAATATATCAGATTATGAAGAACATTGGTTACTTGATGATATTGTGGCAAAAATGATGATACTTCTACCACTGATAATAAGTCAGTGTGTTTTCCAATTCTTCATACACATGAACATGCAATTTAAATTTATGTTTATCAATTCAATGTTAATTTGTAGTGTCATCTAGTATAAAACCTGAATTACTTTAATTTATGTATCATGTCAACACCGTTCAGAAATAAAAAGATTTTATTTCTTAATTTCTTGTTTTATGTATTCTTCTCTTTAAAGGTAATATATATAATTTTACAGCCTAATAATTGCGAGAAGTGTTATTTTCGCAACCAATTCAGCAGGAAATGTGCAGTTTTGGATCCTGTTGAAACTAAATTATGACGTAAATTGACGTCTTTCACACCTACAAAGACGTCTTGAAATTACGTCTTTTTCACGTCTAAAAAATACGTCATTGGTCTGTGACTTACGCACGTCTTCTTCACGTGTTATTTACGTATTCTATGACGTAGCCGAACGTCGTGAATGACCAATAATCGACGTATTAAAGACGTCATTCTGCTACCTGGGATGGAATTCCACAGTACACGGAATCCCGCCCCAGGAATAAATTTGGATTTATACGTATTGCATATCGATAATCCATTGTTCAATGAATCAGTTAAAACACAACCCTCCCAATCAGCAATGCTGAAGTATTTTTTCAGCAACTTTGAAATCACGAAAACCAAATTTATAAAGGTCGTAGGAAACCTATCTTATCATCCATTTTGCTATTATAGGTTGTGAACAAACGCCCTTTGGATATCTACAACACCCCTAAAGAAATTAGAAATTGACGCAACCAATTTATGAGCTATTTTCAAAAATACATGCATTTCACTCATTTCCCTGCACATTCAAATTTTCAGAACAAGTCTATTTCTTCCTTCGACCTCCCACCCAGATCCGCGCATAGAAGAAACCACAAACTGGTCTGTAGCAAAGTCGCGACATTGCCAACTTTTGTAAAAAGCACCTCTTCAAACGATTTGCTCTCGAAGGAGGCGTGTCCAGCATGAGATTCACGATTAATACCGAATAGAAACTAGACTATTGAATCAATATTTTTTTCGTTCCTTAGAAATACGTCTAAATTGATAACTAGATCATCCGCACATTGCTAAAGTTTGGAATTTCTTTTTAAATCAAAAAATACAAACTCAAAAACACAAAATCTGGATTTTTGGACATGTAGAGCAAAAACCAATGTAATTTCAAGCAACTTTTATACCTGGACATTTTTTGATATTATGCATAATAACGATGTAGCTTGGTGATGAATCCCCTTAACAGAAAATGTTTTCATGCCATCACATTGCAAGCAATATGTGATCATAAAAGACGGTTTAGAGACATATTGGTTGGGTATCCTAGCTCAGTAGAGGATCTGAGAATTTTCAAAAATTAAGACATTTTCAAAAAAGTGGTACAAAATAAAGGATCATTTTTTAGTGATAAGGAATTCATAATTCGTGACGAGGCATATCCAGTAATGGAATGGTGTATTCCCCCATACATAGATCGTGGAGATTTAGGAAAGCAAACGATCAACTTTAATACTCAACATGCAAGAACCAGGCAAACCATAGAGAGTTTTGCTCTTTTATTTGGACGTTTCAGAAGACTCAAATACTTGGATATGTCAAAAATGAAGTTCATACCATCGGTTGTGTTAGCTGCTTGTGTTTTGCATAATATCTGTTTGATGTTTACGGATAATTTATCAGAAACATATACTAATGACAATTTTGGAGAAGAAAATCCAAATCCTATACAACAAAATTAACAATCTGCTAGACAAGGTAGCGAGATAAGAGAAATTATCGATTTGTCAGTTTTATGGAAACTTAGATCCATATATTATTATCATAAAATAGCTTTCTGGAAAATACAATGACCTGCTAAACTGCAGGATCAAAATGCAAATGGCAAAAACGCCTTTTTCTCTTAGATCATATCGCACCTCTAGAAGAACAATGACGCAACTGCAAAATTAAAAAAAAAAAAAACAGTCAACTGTGGCATATGTCTTGAAAACAATCACTCTTTCCAGTGGTACATCGATCTAATTCAATACACACTAGTATCGTTAGAGAGAAGGTGCGTCGTTGTTCCATTTTCCTAAACGGAGCACACTCTAGCGGAGCAACGACGACGTAACCTTCACAGTGTTGCCAATCTAGTACAATTGTACTAGATCTGGTACGTTCGGATACGATTTTGTACGCTAGTACACTAGAGCTAAAATCTAGTACTCTTTCAAGTCACACAAAAATGAATGTTTTATCAACGATTATACACTTAATCGTTGTTGTTTTGTTACGATTTCGATTTTATTCGATTTTCCACGATCGCCCAAAATCAAAGTATGTGGCAACATCGAAATGTCTCGTCTGCATTCAGAGCGCAGATTGTGCGCTGTGCGCTCCCATCATTCCCATCTTCTTTTTTGCGTTGAGTAAACAAGGATACTGAAATTATGACTCTCTGTTCTCAGTGCACACTGAATCTGCTCATGAATTGAAATAATTTGTAGTAGCTCCATGTACGTTTAGTGTTTTACTTGGCTGTGCCTATTTATATTCCGTATATTTCGTTGTTTCGTTCAGTAAAACAAGATGGACAGGTATGTTTAAGATGATATTGGTGCGATTTGATTTATCAATTCCGATATATACATATTTTTTAGATTTCTAATAAAAAAAAGTGTTGAAAAACCTGATGCTGATCCTCCCAGTTCGAAGCCAAGTACATCAACAATATTAACTTCGGAAGCGGAAGAATCTGCTGAGGAGCAAGAAGTAGTTGAAGAAAGTGACGTCGAGCCAAAGTTAAAAAAGAAGAGATTCTACCTTCAAAATTTTAAAAAATAATGGATAGACCAGTTTCCATGGTTGGAAAAAAAATAATAAAGCGTTTTGCAAGGCCTGCGATAAGAGTATTTCCGGGAGCACTAAGCATTTACACAGACATGAAGCAACGGAGGCCCATAAGAACAATATTTTGAAAGCTAAAAAACCCCAAGGATGGAAACATACTTTAAAAATGATGATGAACTCTCCAAGAGTGTAAAGAGGGCCGAGCTTGAACTAACAATGTTTTTGCATGAACACAACTTACCTTTTTTATTAATGGACCACCTAATTTTGTTATTATTGTTGTTTGCCCAGATCCAAATATCGCAAAACAACTCAGATGTGCCCGAACAAACGACGAACTTGACAAGGACTATTGCTGAAGAGCAAATGAGTAGTCTATCAGAGAGGTTCAAAAAACCTTTTTTTTTATTATTTTGGACGAAACCACAGATGTCTCCAACCAAAAATCATTGGTTGTCGTTACGAGATATTTTGAAAAGAATCAAAATAGATGCTGCGATGCATTTTTGGGATTAATAAGAGTACTTAACGCGGACGCGGAAAGTCTCTTCAGAGCAGTGTGTGACTATTTTGAAAAATTGAAAATCCCAATCAACAATCTAGTAGGACTGGCAGCAGATAATGCATCTGTTATGATGGGGAACATTTCTGGAGTCCAGGCAAGGTTCAGGGAGGTTTTACCAAATGTATTTGTGCATGCTGTGTTTGCCATTCGTTTCACTTGTGTTCATCAAGCGCTGCAAAAAAGCTACCAAGGAGCTTAGATCTGTCTACAATTATTTTTCACACAGCAGCAAGCGGTCTGAAAAGTTGCAGGAATTTCAAAAATTCATGGATCTAAAGCCGCACAAAATGCTCCATCCAGCGCAGACTCGTTGGCTATCATTACAGGTAATAAAATCTTATAGGCTCCTGCCAACTTTTGATATGGTGATTATCTTTATTTTTTCAGGTCTGTGTGGACAAAGTGTTGGAAAACTGGGATGCACTTAGGCTATTTTTATTTAGATGAAGACTTACATTCCACCAAAGTAATAATGGACTCTTTTGAAAATCCGATTTTTAAGGTTTATTTCACTTTTTTATCGTATGTTTTGGAACAGGTAAATAAGTTGAATCTTGAATTTCAATCGGAAAAACCAAAGCTGTATTTACTTTTAACACCAACTGGAGATCTCTACCGTTCGATTTTGAGAAATTACATTTCGAAGACAATTCTAGATCAACATTACCTAAACGACATAGATCCTAAATATCCCAGACACATTTTACCATTGGAAAAGGTATACTATGGTGCCAAAGTAGAATTATTATTACAAAAGGGCAATAAAAACTTACAAGAAATTAACAATTTTAAATTGAGAGGGTTATGATTTTATGTTGAATCAGCACATCAAATTAGAACAAGGTTTAATTTTGAAAATCCCTCTTTAAAATTTGTAAGCTTAGTATTAGACCCTCAAGTGGCCATATCAGGAGACGAACCAAGTATTGTAGCTGGAGCGCAGGAGCATTTTCCCCATTTCATTTATAAAAATGACATTGAAAAACTGAACAGTGAGAGGCGCATGTTGTCTATTTATATAGGGTGTCCCAAAAGCAACACCCAACTTTAAAATTTTAAATAGGACACCCTGTATTTTATTTTATTTTCTGATTATACGTTAAGTTCTGAGTCAAATCTATATAAAATAAATCTATCATATCTTTTGCGACTTTCTAGATAAAGTCTGTTCAATTTTGTGAAAAATCCGAAATTCAGGATTTGTTTCTTGATAACCATATATTGAATAAAGATTGCTTTGAAGCTTTAGTCTGCCTCATGAAAGATAAAAAAGGATTCTAGTTGAGTTCAAAACAAGCTACTTTCCAATTTCCATTTTCAAAAGGCTCACACTTTATTCATTTTAGGACTAAAAATCTGGTGAAATTCAACAGCTTTTATCTAAAAAACGGCCGAAGATAAGATGGATCCATCTTTTACAGATTTAACTTAGAATTCAAGGTAGAGTCTGAGAACGAAATAAAATACAGGATGTCCCATGTAAAATTTAAAGTTGGATGCTGTGGTTAGCTTTTGGGACACGCCGTATAAACGATACTGCTAGAATAAAAAGATTTAGTATAAACCAAACATTTTTTGCATACAACTTTTTTTTGTACACCTTGTATAAAATGTGTTAGAGGGGTGTCTTAATATAGTGAGTTTGATATTTTTCACAAAATTGAACAGCCTTTTTCTCGAAAACGGCAAAAGATAATATAGATCTACCTTTCATAGATTTGACTTAGAATTCAATGGTACACTGTGGACCAAATTAAGTTGGAACCTAATTTGACGCTTGATAACTTTTTTGTTTGTTTATGGATTTTGATTATTTTTGGATATGATATTGGTCAATATGTTCTGATTATTACCCTAAAATTGAGCTTCCGAATTTTAGCCAGGACCGGACTTAGAACGTTTCTATGAAGTGGGTGCATTAAAGCTCGTTGCAAAAACAAACTGCGCTACTCACAGACCCACTGATATATTTTTTGAGAAGGGCATAATTGGGAAAAGGTATCCTGAAAATATCAATATTTTAGAACCATAACCTAAGAAACGATGTTTTTTTCTGTTTGATGGTGCTTGTCGGTATAAAAACTGTTTCACTTTATTTTAATAATATAATAATAGTAATCTTTATTTAGCATAAAGCTACAAAATCACACAAATCCTTAATAATATCTAAAAAAATCAGTTCCAATTAGTAGAAAATGAAAAATGTAAAATCAAAATCTTATGATATAACAATTAATGTAAAAAGCAAATACAAATAGCAACAACTCTAAACTTGGTTTAAAACATGTTTCCTCAACAGACATTTAAACTGGTTCAAATTATCACATTTCTTCAGGTAAGCAGGTTTTGATCGTTTCTTAGGTTATGGTTCTAGAATATTCATATTTTCAGGATACCTTTTCCCACTTATGCCCTTCTCAAAAAATTTATCAGTGGGTCTGTGAGTAGCGAAGCTTGTTTTTGCAACGAGCTTAAATGCACCCACTTCATAGAAATGTTCTAAGTCCGGTCGTGGCTAAAATTCGGAAGCTCAATTTTAGAGTAATAATCAAAAAATATTGACCAATATCATATCCAAAAATCATCAAAATCCATTAACAAACCAAAAAGTTATCAAGCGTCAAATTAGGTTCTAACTTAATTTGGCCCACAGTGTAGAATCGAGAAACGAAATAGAATACAGGGCGTTCCATTTAAAATTTCAAAGTTAGTTGCTGTGGACAGCTTCTGGGACACCCTGTATAAATGATTGCTCAATTTAAAAAAATTAGCATAAAACAATCAACTTTCGTATCAAACTTTTTTCTGTACACCTTGTTAAAAATGAGTTAGAGGGGAAGTCAATATATAGTGATATAAAAAAAGTATGTTTTGTGTTAAATATATGTATGTACCTACCGTTTCAGGTGACCCTACAAGTAACGTCACACTTTCTGCAACAGGAGCCGATTGTCCTAGGATTTTTTACGAGGCCACAGATCATGTTTTTGCAACAAGAGCAATCACGATTTCCTATGGCAAATACATGCTCTATTTAATTAAAACTGCCAGTCATTCATTGAAAATAATTCGAAAGGGACATGGATTTGGCTATAAGTAACGCTAAAACATTCGGATTCGCTTAAGGCGGCTTCCACACCAAAGTAGCATGCGACGAGTAAACATGTTACTTACATTAAAACCTGAAACCACCATGACAACCAGGTTGTCATTGTTGCATAGGACATTAATGTGAGTAGCATGAAGCCGTAGCACGTTGCATGCTATTTTGCTTAGAATATTAGTTAGCCTAGGAAAATACCTAGTTAATTTTGTTAACGTTTTTATTTTTTCAAGAGTAGATAGGTGCTCTATTTTATTTAACAGATAACCGTAGTTATTTTCTACATGATACTTTAATAGGTAGGATATTCCTATTTTCTATTATGTATACCTTTTACTTAATAAATACAAGTATTTTTATGCATAAGGGGATTTAGTTCCACATTACTGGACTTAAGGGATATCAACAAATTTCTGTCTCAAACTGTTGTATCCTTTCACGAATTTGGTTTTGACCCATCCCTCCCCCTCCATATTAATCGCAGCCAACTGGTATACGTCAAAATCTGAAGTGACCGGTGGGCTTGGGTATCGTCTCTAACACAAGGTCTGTCATCTCTGTACTTACAGGATGTAAGTAGTTAGTAGACATGAAATCTTGAGGTCTGTTATATATCATGAATGGTCGTCCATAAGGTGCAATGCTATTTCTAGAACGCGATATTCTTTGTGTATTCCATTCCAGGACCACCGTATCAAGTTCTTCCTAGACAAAAAAAAATCAGATCATGTAACTTATAGGTATACATGAAGCCTCCGATCAAGTCCGCACCATTGCTAATATGCTAATCAGCAGAATTGCAAACTTGGTTATTGTTGTCTTTGACAGAGCCCAAACACCGACGACTTACCTTAATAATATACAAGAAGCGAAATTGTATAAGTGATTTATCCATTGTTTTTCCTGAGAATAATTCCTCATCTTTCAATGAATGAAAGACATTGAGCCAAAATTGTGAATGACGCAGGTTTTCTCAAGATTAACCACCACGCCTCTATGCGTTGATTTGAATGACTTTTGTTCCATATAAAAATCCCGGAGAATGTGATAGCTCATCTGGACCATGCATTCAGTTTCGAATTTGTCCGTATTTGTTCAATGTTGACATTTTCAGTACCCAAATCGGCGCGTAGCGTCTGTGGACATCCACCTCTACTTGTAGCCGCTTGCATAAAATGATAAGCAATTACCGAGGGATCGTTGGTATTTGTACAGCTCTCAACCAAATTATGTAACGAGAAAATCCGCCCACTCAGCCTGTTATACAAATTCCAAATGGCTTCAGTTTGTCGTTACAATCGGTATGCCAGAGAAAATTGGGCCCTTTATTGTGGTATTGTCTGCTTCGTAGACGACGTCGCTGACGTAGTCTACCTCCATCAGGATCCAAGTTGCGCAATAGTTTCCTGAAGTGTTTTACCACAAATCCCTGCTGAAGACACTTGAGGTGGTAGCTGTCCGTGTGTCAATATCTGTGTTTCCAAAAATGGTATCAAAATATCCAGATCCGTGTAAATCTTTCTTCGGAATAAACGATGTCGTCTTAGATGCATCCGCAAATGACGCATACTTAGAACATATTATCCGACTTCCAGAAGACATAACAAAATTTCATTGTGGCTCAATCCGATTTGAAAGTAGGATTTCATATATTCGTCCATAATCAAAATGTCTGTATAACATCGGCACACAGACAATTGACCAGGTACGGCAGAACAGAACCACAAGAAGAACAATAAGACTCTCTTTTCACTACTGACTGAATGAAGAACACATGACGCATCGTCGCTATCGTATTATTTACAGGAAAAGTGTAAATTTACAGATTAAAGAGTAAATTTACAGAAAATCTGTGAACTTCCCAAAAAATATTTTTCAACAAAGCCATGGCAGCTCTACGCTTTCGTAGAATGGTGTTCACATCAAAATATCAGACATAAAAATGCTGCGCTTCGAAAAAGGAAACGAATCGTTCTTTTACAAAAGCAGCCATGGTGATGATGCAGCGAGGCTACGTGTCCAGATTAGAACAACCAGGAGGCGTTCTTCTGGTGGAAAGGATATACAAACAATAACTTTGAAACCAGCATACAATTCAAAATTACAAATAAGTGCAAATAAAAAAGCAGATATACAAAGTTTGTTACAGAGTAACATGATTCCTAGGTTTTATGAACCGTTTTTCAAGACTATTTTGTGAACTGTAAAAATAATCATTAGTATAAGTCTCGAGTTTTTGAAAAATTTCGGATAATCTATTTTTCTTAAACACTTGTTTTCCTATAGTTTCCAGAAGCAATATCTTTCGTTAATTTCGTTTTGATAAATTCATTTTTATAGAAGATTGTGTCATAATTTCATGAATATTATAAATCACCATAGAACAATGACGTGAATAGAAGGTCATTGACTTCTATACGTTGAAAACACCAATATAAAATTAGAAGGTTTTCTGTACATTAAAGCTTCATGTTTCATTTTTGATAATTAATTGTTACTCCCTCAACAACTGATTAGCAATAAAAAAAATTGAATCGTCATTTATGGTAAATTGTTTTTTTTACACTTGTTATTGTTCTTCTAGAGGTGCGATATACTAACGTGGATACCTCAGCACCAACCAGACTATGTTATTTTAACCCGTCCTTATTTAGCATACGGTTTCTCTGATACGGCATATCTTTCTCCAGTGCCCGATATTAGGTTAGAATAGTTTGGAAATGATGAATGACGACACACTTGTTTGAGATGATTGCAAAACAAAAAAAAAGATGTTTGGATTTTTCAAATAGTGGTTTGATTCAAGTGAAAAGAAACCAAATGTGACTTTGGATCTTATCACTTAAGAAAATAAGAGTATTTTATTTCAAGTGTTCATTCTGGGTTAGTTTTTATTTGGTAGAGGATAAAGCGCAGAATAACATTTATTGGTCTGTTCGCTCAAATTTGTCATGTGCTGTGTCCAGGGTAATCTATGATAAGTAATGACATCTGAATACTTCGGTCTTCTTCCATTTAGTAGGTGAATTGTTAATTTTAAGTTTGGGAGGTGTTTCAGTCTAATTTTGTTTGAAACTAAAATAGCCTCCGTTTTGATTATATTGATTTTTATTTTTCACCTGTTGAAGTAAGGGTTTAATAATTTTGATGTCTAAAGCAATTGATTGACAATTTTTGATAGACAATTTTTAGCCTGAAGTTAGAGTTAGAGTGTCATCAGCATTAGAAGATAGTTCTGATGTTGCATACTTGGATGTATCATGAAAAAATATATTAAACACGGTAAAGAATACTCTGTGTATAAAAATATGAATAATAATGTTGTGAGCAATACCCTATTGTAATACATACCTTTTCCCCTCTCCTGAATGTTTAACCATTTGTACAGAATATGCTCCCTACTCCTTGGTCCTTACTTAATAAAAAGTTTCATTATATTGATACAACTATTCTTTTGCGATAGATACCTATTTACGAAGTGTTTTTGTTGAAATGGGGATACACGAGAATCTTATAAAGCACCAAAAGCCTTCAAGTAGTGTCCACATTATGCGAAAACAGGCCGCTCGGCACATTCGAGCTTAGATCATACAGGGTGTTACTTGATGGTATGTGAAAATTTCAAGGGGAAGTTCCTGGATAAATTTTAAGTCGAAAAGGTCATATAAACTTGGGTCTTGAAATGCTTGGTTTTTAAGATACAGGGTGTTAAATATTTATCTTATTTTCAGTTTTTAATACATTTTCCAAAGACGGTTTGCGATATTGAACTGAATTTTGCCACAGGATATTATGGTATCTGAACACACTTTTTTTTGTTTTTATTTTTTATTTGTATTTTATTTTATTTTATTTATTTATTTTTTTTAGACTCAAGTTTATATGACCTTTTCGACTTAAAATGTATCCAGGAACTCCCCCTTAAAATTATGACTTACCATTAAGTAACACCCTGTATAATATACTGACGTGGATTCGTACCTATCCCATATGAATTGTGCTACGACTATGTCTCCGACATCTCGCCATACGTTTTTCTCTTTGTTTTCTTTTATCACATTTCAACGGCACAGCACTATCTTCGTGCAGTGCCCGTGTCTGTTACCTACGTTCAGAGCTTTCATGAGCTGTGCGACGACGTTGCCAAAGTTATAAATTTGTATTTTAATCCCCATTATTTTGAACAATTTCAAATCTGTAATTCAATTTTTCCACCGATCACAAAAAAATAAAATTCTGTTTGGTGTACCGGTATTGCGCTTGTCTATAAACTCGTCCTTCTACTAGATATGGGGACGCATCTTCGTCGCAGGTTTTTGAACGGTTTGGCGCGTTTATTATATACTCTTGTTTTTCCAAAAATTGCGACAGTTAACTTGTTTTAATTTAATTTGGTATTAAAAACAAAACAATAGATATATATTGCACATGTTCTCAAGAAATGATGAAGATTCAAGCGATAGTTTCAAATATTCTTGAAAGTATTCAGACATGATCTATCACCTGGAAAAAATAATAACAGAATGGACCATTATTTTGAAATAACCAATATAACCATTCCGAAGTGTATAACAAGAATTCAACCTCACTCTTCCTTCTTTCTCCCGCCGGTTTGAAATTAACTATAGTCTCCATTAGAGCGCCCGGTAAACTCTGCTATTTGTACTCTTTGAACTTTTTTCATCCCACGATATAAGTAGGTGTCACTTCCTATATTTAGCCGATAATTTAAAAGATTCATCTCTTGACCACGTCTTTACTTTCAATATGTTCTTGTTGCACCACAACAACATCGGTACTGCGAAACAAATAGCGCAGCAATTTGTGTATAGGTGCTTACGAATTTTTAGTTGCGCACCAACGTAGCATATTGGGAATGTAGACAAGAAACACGCGCTGCCTTTATGTTGTGAAACATTGTTGGGAAACAAAAGTATCCAGTGGATTCGCTATTTATGTTCGCACCCCTACAGGATACCAAATTCCATGAGAACATTGATTATATTCATTTAACAAAGTTATTTTACCGTTTAACATGATATGAGCCCCAAAAAATATAAAAAATGTATCACTTTTCATTACTTTAATACTTTCATGACGTTCTGAAAACGACTTCTATCTACAACCGTGCGTTAGCTTATGTCTAGAGCACGATTCTGTGTGTGGTGATAAGAAATATTTGGGGACACGCAACTGATTCGAGTCGGGTTTTCTCCCTTCAGAAGAAGGCCATACGGATCCTGCGAGGTGTAGACTTACTATAGGGCCGACTGCAGGGAGCATTTTTCAGAGCTCAATATCTCAAGTGTACAGTTAACAGCATTATATTACGGACACATTTTTTGGAATCTTCCTAAAAATGTCAAAAACTGATTTTTTCGACAGATAAGTTGAGTCAAATTCTAGTCATAAATCAGTGGTGTATCAGATAAAATTCTAACTAATATTTCTTTGCTAAAATAGTTTATCATACCCTCACTAATGATGAAAAATAGAGGGCTATTGACAAGTTTGCACGAGGTGCATCCATTTGTACCGTTGGTTCAGCTCTTGACTGTAGCAGTGGTACTGTCTAAAGTCTAAACAAAAAATGAAGGTTCTATTGAGAATCAACAATGAGGAAGGCGACCCAGAAAAAAGACTTCTTATGAGGACGAGTCCCCCAGTGTAGTGTGTGGAATAGTGGATAATCCCTTTATTTCTGCGATTAAAGCAAAAGAAAATGGTAACTGTCTGGCATCAGTCGACACTGCGCGAAGGCACATAAAGGCAGCAGTAATGAGATGCTATTTGGTTGGTGATTTTTCTCCCTCTTTTATAAAAATAGTTTAATCATTGTTGTTGTTGTTGGTAATCAATGATTGATTATTGCCAATTATTGACACACTGCACCATAGAAAAGAAAATTAAATACTTTTTCCTATGCACTGCACTTTATAGATTTATTGGTAAGAGTTTTGAATGAATACGAGTGTTGAAGATCAAATTCCAGTTGGATATCGTGAAAAGTGTGGCTAATCAGTCTGTTTGACTGTACAAAAGTAGCGTTCGAGAAGCTGGTTGCGGTGTGAAAAACAGACCAACAGTCGTTTGAAAAGCTAGTTGTCCACAAATATCATGGTGAGCCCTTATGGGCGTTATTTCCGCAATTCTTGACGTCATTTGCATGCACGCGTATGCGATCCTGTGCGAAGGAGTTTTTTACGACTTGTGCTAACGAATCATTTTCTTGGCCGTCCTTCGAAGTAAAAACGTTCGCAAGTTCACAATTACGAGTGCGGCTGGATTCATTGCAATCATTTTTGTGTCATATGTGTCAATCAATTGTCAATGAGTCAGCTGATAAAAACATTTGTTTATTTGTTCGCATGACGTTGATGATAGACCAACTGAAAATGGGTCTTTTTTTACCCCCAACCACATCAGTAATGACGCACCCCTGATAAACAATTTGAAATTTTCAGGCTCTGGATTATTTGGCGTCGAAAGTTTATGAAGAGGTACCAAGTTTCGATATTTCTGTTTGAGCGGCTCCGCAAATATTTAGGAAGGGCCGTCTTTAGGATGCCGATGCATCGATGTAACAAATTACAATTTTTTCGAAAACTACTACCTTTATTATCTATGTGAACTGAGTATACCTTTTTCACCTTAAAATCCTATTCTGAAATCTGAATGTTGAAAAAAGTATGTTTTAAAATTTTGATTCAGCATTGAAAGTTTATGCGATGTATCAAATCGCATAATTTTTGTATAAACGATATCTAAAATATTGAAAAAAAACCGTCTCAGGGTGCCCTATTTGAAGGGGCGTATATATCTACCTTATATCGCATTTTTCGGAAAATGTTCATGAAGAAATGACCTCACGAAGCATTTACCCGTGTTTAGAAAATACGTTGTAAACTCGAGGTTTTCAATGTTTGCAAAATGCTCCAATCAACATGATCTCGAGTTCAGCAAAAACTGAAAAAATAAATTTTCTTACCACAAATAAGTCTTGCGAACACTATGCTGTACGATGCGAGCGAGATAACCCGCTCGTTGTCAAATCCAAGTACTCCATCATGAGACGAGTTCTCAAGAATGACATGCGAACGATTTCGATAGCGGCACGAGTGCATGATCTTGAGCGACACGATCGGTCAAGGCAGGGCAAACCCTTTGCAACCTTACCTAACCTAACATAAATCGGCATGTGCCCCTCCACCAGCCAACTTCACTTTCACACTGTACGAAAAAAGGTTACTACATTCTTCTGACTCAACGGAGTGAAAAAAGAATTGAGTTGAGCTGTCCTTGGCTTCCTCACTCCTTACTAGAGAAGCAAGGAGTGACTACTGTGCCCCTCCACCACGACAAGGTCTCACAGCTTCTTGGAGGAGAATATGAATTTTTTTTTTATGTCTCACCCCAACTGATAATTTGGCCAAGTCCCTCTCTGTAGAGTGTAGGGATCTTTAACATGCCAACATCGATGACACGGGACCAACACTTCAACGTCTCTTCCGAAAGACAGTGCAGGGGAAAGTGTGGGATGTCACAGTGTCTAAGTGCAATGATACTGGAAAATACCCACTAAAACTCGATCTTTAGCTGTTATCATATCAAGTTCTGTTTATACCAGTTACCCGTTGGAGAACCTTGTCTATTGCCTTAAATTGATCTTCACGTCGCCTCTCTGAGTATTGGAGATGATTTTCTTCTTCTCAGCTCTTGGTGCCTATTCTGAAATTTAATAATTTTAAAAAAATCATAAACAAAGTTGAGGAAGGAGAAGGTCAAGGAAGTGAATGGAAAGCGAGCGATGAGGAAGGAGGTGTTCTCTTTATCACTTCAATACGAGAGTTTCACTCACCTCAATAATCAAGTCCTGTGACACTATTCTACTTCCTCGTTTACTAAATCATAAACAATAATTGCGTCAAAGTCAAAATTTTCTACCTTACTGAATCGGCGTGTGCCCCTCCCCCAGCGCTACACTTTCCAGGCGTTCAACCATGCCTCCATCCTCGCCTCAATGCATTTCGGTCAGTTCAGATACTCCAGCGAAAATCCAAATAATAATATGTTGGCCCCGGTTCGGAACTATGCTATGCCATCATTTATATACCTTCAACTAGGTACCAACCTAATTTATTTATTGTTTCAGTTATTGAAACGAAGCTAGAAGAAAAACTATTCCCAGTTATTGAAAATGTGTGTCGACTAGAAACAAAGCTGGATGAAGTTTTGAAGAAGTTCACTGAACCATTCCAGTCTTTCCAGGAGCAGGAGGACATGTCCTGGTGTTACTTCAAATTTCTTCTGAACTCAGTTCATGAAGTTCAACGGTTTGACAGAAAGTTGCTTTCTAGTACTTTCTATAAAAACATGGCTCGATATTTATTGAAAAAACATGTGCAAAAGATTCAAAAGATTCAAAAGACGTCAAAAAAGTAACAAAAAAAGTATTAACTGAATTATTTACTTTGGAAGTGTTGCAATGCATTTCTTGGACTGGACGAGGAAACAAAAAACCTGCATTTTCCAACCTCCGCAAAGTTTTGAATATAATACTAGACATAGAGATGGCAACTGATTCTACCTATAATGAAGTCTCGGACTTCCTGTAGAATAAATGGTTCAAATATTTGAATCAAACAATTCGCCGTACAGAGTAAGCATATGATAACTCCAAAGATGCAAAATATTTATGATAATCTATTTTTTCCATTTTCAGGCTGAAAAGCAAGTCTCAAGAACTTGATTCTGTGGAAAATGAGGCAACAGAGCTGCAACAAGAAGTTGAGCAGTATGATGTGTAATAATAATTATAAGCTGTTATTTTTGTACTAAAATACAATAAAAGTCAATTTGTGCTGAATAATTTTAATTTGTTTATGAGTCAGATAAAGTGTGCAGAAGGGTAGTAAAGACAAAACTATTTCTATATTTCAGCCTTATTAATTTACATTTGATATAATTCAGATCAATCTCCTTGATATAATATTGACCATCATCTGAAACAATAGATATATTCAAAAAAGCAGAGTTGGTAGGATTTTCAAAGAAACTTTGTTTATATTTGATAACTTGACATTTGATATATACTTTATTATTGAATATTTTGGCACCAATTACACTCATTATTTCGTTTTTTTTTTGAAAAAAAACAATTATCCTGAACTCTTTTTGCAGATAATAAGAATCCTTCATTGATGTGTATCCTTTCAAAAAAGTCATCATTATCATCTACTTGGATGTTATTTTTCAAAATTGGATATTCTTCGTTTTTAATTTTAGTTCTGATTTCATTAAGGGACATATTTTCATATATTCTTTTAGAAACTTGAGTCAGAGGCTTTTTACCACTTTGAATCAAGCATTTGATGATATAACTTGTTTTCGAAAGGGTAAGTGCTTAAGAAAGATAAACAGCCTAACCTCACAACTTCTACGATATGACAAAGACTATGTATATTACTACTGATTGATTCTTTACTATACAATACTTCAAATTTTGCAATGTATTCCAAAAATAATCTATGTGCTACATCTATGGCCTTCAAGTAAAATTAAGCAGAACACATTGTAACTGCACAGAAAAGAATTAAAAAATGGTCATAGACAATGGGTTGCAAATTATCTTTTAGAACTACTAACCCCGTATATAATAGAAAGGTTCGAAACTCCAATGCCTTCCAAAACTTGATTGAGTCCAAAGATCTGATAGCCCTGTGTATTTCCAAAGGCATTTGATGGTTGCAGGCTTCCACTTGTTCGGATGCTTGTCTAATGTCACGCACACTCCATTTTGCACCATATTCAAATCTTCCAGATATCCATGCCAGTAGACATTTTTTCATGATACCAAGATCAATTATGTGCAAACTATCTGCAACTGGAAAGTCTGATATCATGTCGATGGTTATTTCTTGTAAAGGTGTGTCACGTTTATGATGATCTCGGTCACTTTTTGATCTAAAGCTGGAGTCTGTTCGCGACAGTATGGGCCAGAATTCTTGTTTTGAACTCCTATTGATGGGAAGGAAAAAGTTATTCCTGACAAAATGTTTAATTTCGATGGATATAGAAATTTGTATGTAGAGTGTTACCAAAACAGTTGTCTGAAATATCAGATTACTCCATTATCTTTGCTCACACTCTATAGTCACTTTCTTTTCCAGCCTACTTCCGGACGGTGTTCTTTCCAAAGATCTATTTTTTCCTTCTGTCACCAACGAAGAAGACGATATTCGAGCACTTTCTAAAGATGAATCAATGTAACTCACACATTATCATGCAACATTGAATTATTTATTTTTTATTTTTTAGGATTCCTCTGAACTATAATTATTATGCTGATATTCAAGCTGTTGATAAAATAACAGACGATATTCAAGAAGGAAATCAACCTACGCCTTCACCACCATCAGCTGTTACACATGTTATGGAAAAAGAAAATGATGATATTAACACTGACGGTGCCGGTTCAGATTCAAGCTTTCATCCATTCCATGCTGAGATTGATAAGTGATTCCTCTGAAGATAATAATGAAGCTGTGGAAAATCTCAATGACTTCAGAGCTCCAAACGAATTGAACCTCTCTGTTAATAAAATTGAAGCTACCTCACAAAAAAAAAGGAATGCGAAAGCAAAACCTGAGGAATGGAAATGTTATAAAAATAAATTTAAACGTATGAAGGGTGGAGAGTATACTGGCGTTCAACGGCACCAGGCTGGAAGAAAATCTTATTGTGTCCTGTAAGCAGCAAGGTCAATGGGACCACCTTGTTCAAGCAATGAGTGCAGAAAGGTGGCAACAAGGGCATGTCCTAGTATTTCAGAAGATGATAGGCAGAGTTTATTTGCAAAGTTTTTGCGGGACATGGATTGGAACCAACGAAAAGTCTATGTAAGAAGTTTAGTCTGCTCCAAGGATCCAAAAAGAAAGAGGAAGCGTACTGATAGCCCATCTAGACGAAAAGGAACATTGCATTACAATCTAAAGATCAACAACCAACTACTGCCAGTCTGCAAGCTATTGTTTCTATCAACATTTGGATTGAACGAGTGGACAGTACGAAATTGGGCCATGATAAGTGATGATGGTATACACCAGAATAGATCTATTAGGAATAACAATACGGACTGTCACGAAGTTACTTAATTTTTTCCGTGTTTCACTTTTCTGAAATTAATTATCCATCGAATGTTCAGATCTGTCCTTTTCTAAAATATTTTGAGATTTTGAGTACCGCGCATACCGTCTCTCAACTCAAAATATTCAAAACCCGCGCTAATTAATTATTTATCCGGATAGAGGATAAATTAGATCACCAGTCAGGAGATATGAGCAGCGCGTTTTGACTAAAATTCGGTACTGTCGAGCGAAACGGAAGGTTTCTGCGTGAGAGATAAATGACGATGCGCTCGTTGGGGTGGGGCGGTGTGACGTCATCCGTTGGTGGGGGGTGGGGGTCGGGGGTCTTGAATGGGGGTCTTTAGTGGTGGTGGGGAGTGGGGGTCTTGAGTGGGGGGCCGCTAGGTGGTGCCACGAGATGTGGTGACGTCATCCTTCGGCTGTCGGTTGAGTGGGGGTTGGGGTGGGGGTCTTCGATTTGTGTCTTGAGTGGGGGTCTTCGGTTTGTGTCTTGAGTGGGGGTCTTCGGTTTATGTCTTGAGTGGGGGTCTTTAGTGGGGGTGGGGGTCTTGAGTGGGGGTCTTCGGTGGGGAGTGGGGGTCCTCAGTAGGTTGCGGTGGTGGGGGCAGGCGGATCAGTTGTGTTCGAGACGATGGACAAAACAGATGCAGAAAAAATTGCAGAATTCTGTAGACGATTGGAACAGCTAAGGAATGACATTACATTCTATGAACAAAACAAGTTCATGATTCAAGCATTGAAGAAATTGAATATTGCGGGTAAGTGTTATCATCGTTCAGTTCTAAATTTAGCTCGAATGCGCGGTTTTCTTATCAGTAACAACGAGTCTCAGCCCGCGGTTTTCTTATCACCATTAGACAGGATGTGGTTTTCCAACCAACCACAACAGTTCTAAATTTAGCTCGAATGCGGTTTTCTTATCAGTAACAACGAGTCTCAGCCTGCGGTTTTCTTATCAACAGTAAACAGGATGTGGTTTTCACGTCACACTCTTATCAGCAGTTCTAAATTTAGCTCGAATGTGGTTTTCTTATCAATAACAAGTCTCAGCCTGTGGTTTTCTTATCACCAATAGACAGGATGTGGTTTTCACGTCACACACTTTTATAAATAGCAAGTCTCAGAAACTATAGTTTGATATTTATCCATGTAAAATTATCTCATTTCAATTTTATTTATTTTTTTCAGAACCAATCCATCAGTACGAAAATTCAATGCAAATAATTGTGGACAATTGTCAATCGAATTTCTATATAATAATATGACATGATCGAGAACCATCAGTAACGTTGAGAGTGTCATCATGACTAGAACTATAACAATAACGGGAAATACTTCTGTGTTGAAAGCAGAATTCAATCCACCTATATTTTTGGATGAAAATAAAGAATATTTTTTGGGGTTGGCTGATTTTGAATCGTTTATGAGTATACCTAACATACAACCGGGTAGCAATAAAATATATGTAGCGGATAAAGTTATCACAATTCCAGAAGGAACTTACGATTTAAAAGATATTGAAACATATATTAATTCTGTAATTGATGACATTTTTGGAGAAAAAGTTGGGTTTAAGATGAAAGCAAACCCCAATACATTAAAATGTCAGCTTTATTGCACAAAGGAAATAGATTTCACACCAAGTGACTCCATAGCGAAAATATTGGGTTTTAAGAAACGAAAAATTGCATCAAATGAATTTTCTGAATCGGATGAAGTTGTTAATATATTTAAAGTTAATGCAATTTGTGTTGATTGCGACATTTGCATTGGATCATATAGTAATGGTCTACCCGTTCATATAATTCATCAGTTTTTTCCTTCTGTTCCTCCAGGGTATAAAATAGTGGAATCACCATTACCAATACTTTATTTCCCCATCAGCGTCAAGACAATCAACAACATCACTGTTAAAATAGTAGATCAAGACGGTGATTTGATTAATTTCCGAAACGAGACCATAACAGTTCGATTACATCTTAAACATTAGAAAATATTATGGTTATTAAATACAACTATCGCTATTTCAAACAATCGCCATATAAAAGGGAGAAGCTGTCTATAGAAACCAGTCCAAGACGAAACTCCAACCAGTTTACATCACAAGAAACCAGCCCAAGACGAGACTCCAACAAGTTAACATCACAAAATCACCAATTTCTTATATCTCTGGGGTTAAAAGTATTGAAATAATGGATATATTAAACGTTGATGCAAAATTATATGTAGATAATTCAATAATAAGCTCTGAGCTTCATTCATATCAACCGTTTGTCTCTTCAAAATTTGAATACAATGATGAAATTCGCATACCTGTTCAAGAACTTGATATATACACACTACCTTCAGGGAGTCATCTTTACATTGAAGGTACCTTGACCAACAATAAGGGTGCCTATTCTAAAAAATTACAATTTGTCAACAATGGTATAGCTTATTTGTTTCGAGAAATTCGCTATGAACTTAATGGAGTTACTATAGATTCCGTAAGAAATGTTGGTTTAGCTTCAACCTTGAAGGGTTATCTTTCATATAATACAAATGAAAGTCTAAAGCTGCAAAATGCTGGATGGTTTCCAAATAGAGATGAAAAGGAAAACATTTTAGTTGATGATAAAGGAAAATTTAATGTATCTATACCTTTGAAAATGTTGATGGGATTTTTTGAAGACTATAAAAAAATAATCTTGAATATGAAACAAGAACTGGTTTTGATCCGAGCCAGCGATGATGTTGATGCAGTTTTATATGTTGAAGATATGCAAAATCCATCACCCGAAGCGAAAATCCAAAAGTTACATTTGACAAGATCTATTGGAAAGTACCTGATATTCAAGTTGATATACCACAACAACTAGCTTTAACACAAATTCTTGAAACAAATAAAGATCTGTTACTTGGATTTCGTAGCTGGGAAATTGTTGAATATTCCTCGCTACCTGAAGCGACCCGTCATACTTGGCCTGTTAAAACAAGTAGTAAACTTGAAGCACCTCGTCATATAATAATTGGTTTTCAAGAAAATAGAAAAGGACACATCATGAAAGATGCTAGTCAATTCGATAATATAAATCTCTCAAATATTAGAGTATTTTTGAATTCTGAAAGATATCCATATCATGATTTGTATTTGAATTTCAATGATAACAAGTTTTCAGCTCTCTATGAAATGTTTGCAAACTTTAAAAATTCCTACTATGATATACCAAACGAACCAATTTTCAACCCTCAAAACTTTAAAAATAAGTGTCCAATCGCACATATTGATTGTTCCCACCAGAAAGAAACACTTCAAACAGGTACTGTTGTTTTGAGAGTTGAATTCGAGACAAATAATAATACAAAAAAGGATACATCAGTATATTGTCTGATTTTACATGATAAATTATTTAGCTACAATCCTTTAACAAAAATAGTCAAGCAATTGTAATACGCATGTTCTCAAATAATTATATAAACCATTTTATTTCTCTAAATGATGTTCAGTATGTCTCGAGAATTGAAGCTCTGCTTATCTTACCATTTAAAGAGATCGAAAGAATTGAAAAACAAATTCAAGATTATAGTGGTGAAAAGCAGATGATGGTGAAATTCTCACAATTGAAAATATGAAACTACTCGTTTTGGATGTACAAGGATTTATAATTGAAAACAAAAAATTTATTCCTAAAGAACTGGCTGCCTATGATGGAGACAAAATATGTCATTATATATTTAGATGTCCCTTTTCTATGGAACACTTGCCTCCAGAACTGCGTAAACAAGCATGAAAAATCATCATTGTATTTCATGGAATGAAGGATTTACGCAATCACATAAGTTTTTCGACATTGTGAAAAACATAACAAGAAACGTGGATCATGTGTACGTGAAAGGAAAAGAAAAGG
The DNA here is from genome assembly GCA_958502075.1 of Orchestes rusci. NCBI lineage: Eukaryota > Metazoa > Arthropoda > Insecta > Coleoptera > Curculionidae > Orchestes > Orchestes rusci. The sequence goes on along the minus strand of OY293313.1, from coordinate 15,531,996 downwards.
CGCAATACATTGGGAAATATTCATCGAAGCCCGTTATCGAACTTGATGACAAACCACCTTTATCGTTGGAAAAACCACATTGTCTATACCATTTATCATCACCCGCAATGTGTGCACTTACTAATGTTTTTAATTTGTATAAAACATGTTCAATGATTGAATAAATCACATTTTTGATTACATTTTTTATTTTATTTTAAACACCTTTTTATAAATATTTACAGGTAAGTATTCACAAATTTTCAACCCTCAAAAATAAGTGTCGAATCACACACAGTGATTGTTCTCATCACAAAAAAACACTTCAAGCAGGATATACTGTTTTGTTTTGAGAGTTGAATTCGAAACAAATAATAATACAAGAAGGATTCATCAGTATATTGTCTGATTTTTACATGATAAATTATTAAGCTATAATCCTTTGACAAAAATAGTCAAGCAGTTGTAATTCGCATGTTCTCAAATAATTATATAAACCATCTATTTCTCTAAATGATGTTCAGTATGTCTCCAGAATTGAAGCTTTGCTTATCTAACCATTTAGTATGAGAATTTTATGGTGACTTACAAATAAAAGGTTCTGTATTGATTGAAAATAAAACAGTTCAATAATGAATATTATCAAAGAAGATGTGGTGAGTGAGCTACACAAACCAGCCAGAAGATTTTTTAAAAGAAGAGCAGTAATTGTAAAGGGGATCAATGATCTTTTTCAAGCAGATTTAGTTGAAATGCAACCATATTCAAAAATAAACAAAGGATATAGATATATTCTGGTTATAATTAATGTGTTTTCAAAATTTGTTTGGGCAATTCCTGTCAAAACAAAGACTGCTAAAGATGTAACCACAGCCATGAAATTAATTTTTAACAGTGTAAAAACACCCCCTAAAAATCTGCAGACTGATCAGGGAAAGGAATTCTATAATACAGAGTTCCAAGATTTGATGAAAAAATTCAACATCAATCACTACTCAACATTTTCCAATATGAAAGCTAGCATCGTAGAGAGGGTGAACAGAACATTGAAAAACAGAATGTGGAAAAAATTCAGTTTGCAGGGAAACTATAAATGGTTAAAAATATTACCTGAGATAGTATCAGAATACAATAATACCAAACATTCTGTTATTGGAATGAAACCTATACAAGTATCTAAGGAACATGAGAAGCACCTACTATCAAAAGTTTATGGTCGCATAAAAACAGTGAATCCTTCCAAATATGAAAAGGGAGACTATGTGCGAATAAGTAAGTTTCGTGAGATGTTTTCAAAAGGGTATACACCTAACTGGTCAAATGAAATCTTTGTGATTAAAAAAATAAAAATCACAAATCCAACAACCTACATATTGGAGGATCATAGAGGTGAAGAGATACAGGGTGCATTTTATAAGGAAGAGTTGCAAAAAGTTAAACATCCTGACGTGTATTTGGTAGAAAAGATTCTAAGACGGAAGGGAAATAAAGTTTATGTTAAATGGTTGGGCATGAATAATTCACATAATTCATGGGTTATGAAAAATAATGTATTGTAATATCTTGTAATTCAATAAAAAACACTTGCTAGTAGATAATTCTTTTATTTCTATACAAATATACTCCTAGAATGGGTAGCATGATACAAAAAATGAATGCAAAGATTGATATAATAGCGAATTCTATATGATTTTCACATTCAAACGAATCAATAAGTACATTCCAGTTTGTTGGTTTAAAATTTTCATCTACAAAATAAAGTCTTAACTTAAAAGCTAAATATGACAAATTTTTAATTGACTCATCAATTTTTAGCCAATCAATCCATTATTAACAATTAATTTTTCTCAGTTTGATGGTCAAGAGTCATTATGATTGGTTGATATGCAAATAAACGTTTCTTGTATATTTGAATCCACTTGTATACAAGGTATTGTTAAAAAGGCGCTCAGAAACAATACTTTTGCTGAAAGTCCTGTTGTCATTGCTAATTTTTATACTAATGGATATATCGTGGCAATATTTATGTGTTCTAGTGTTCTTGTTTTCTTGTTTTCTTGTTGTCTTGTTTTCTTGTATTCATGTTTTCTTGTGTTCTTGTTTTCTTGTTTTCTTGTTTTCTTGTGTTCTAGTGTTCTTGTTTTCATGTTTTCTTGTGTTCTTGTTTTCTTGTGTTCTTGTGTTCTTGTTTTCTTGTTTTCTTGTGTTCTTGTTTTCTTGTTTTCATGTTTTCTTGTGTTCTTGTTTTCTTGTTTTCTTGTTTTCTTGTTTTCTTGTGTTCTAGTGTTCTTGTTTTCTTGTTTTCTTGTGTTCTAGTGTTCTTGTTTTCATGTTTTCTTGTGTTCTTGTTTTCTTGTTTTCTTGTGTTCTTGTTTTCTTGTTTTCTTGTGTTCTTGTTTTCTTGTTTTCATGTTTTCTTGTGTTCTTGTTTTCTTGTGTTCTAGTGTTCTTGTTTTCTTGTTTTCTTGTTTTCTTGTTGTCTTGTTTTCTTGTTTTCTTGTGTTCTTGTTTTCTTGTTTTCTTGTGTTCTTGTTTTCTTGTGTTCTTGTTTTCTTGTTTTCTTGTTTTCTTGTTTTCTTGTGTTCTAGTGTTCTTGTTTTCTTGTTTTCTTATTTTCTTGTTGTCTTGTTTTCTTGTTTTCTTGTGTTCTTGTGTTCTTGTTGTCTTGTTTTCTTGTTTTCTTGTGTTCTTGTGTTCTTGTGTTCTTGTTTTCTTGTTTTCTTGTTTTCTTGTTGTCTTGTTTTCTTGTTTTCTTGTTTTCTTGTGTTCTAGTGTTCTTGTTTTCTTGTTTTCTTGTTTTCTTGTTTTCTTGTGTTCTTGTGTGCTTGTTTTCTTGTTTTCTTGTGTTCTTGTTTTCTTGTTTTCATGTTTTCTTGTGTTCTTGTTTTCTTGTTTTCTTGTTTTCTTGTTGTGTCCAATCACACACACAATGATTGTTCTCATCACAAAGAAACACTTCAAGCAGGATATACTGCTTTGTTTTGAGAGTTGAATTCGAAACAAATAATAATACAAGAAGGATTCATCAGTATATTGTCTGATTTTTACATGATAAATTATTAAGCTATAATCCTTTGACAAAAATAGTCAAGCAGTTGTAATACACATGTTCTCAGAAAAGAAAACGACTAGATTGAAGGCTATTTGTGATTGACAGCTCCTTGATTTTGAAATCTTGTGCCAAATTGAAGCCCTGCATGTCTATTGCAATGATTGTTTCATACGAATACCAGGATTCATGGACTTTGTAATGAGTTCTCAAATAATTAACGAGTTTGATAGGTGGTCTCAAGTTTCCATAACCATCAAAATAAAACGCTTAATTTTCATTTATTATGTATGCAGTACAATGAGTCCCATGATTTTGTTAACTTTCTAGATTCAAAATACCACATTCCTTCACTTTAAATTTCTTTTGGGAAGGTTGTCACACATAAATACACCTCTTTAATGTGAGATATTCAATATTTTCACATATTTTAGTATATCGTTATTTGAAAGGGATCTCTGCGAAAATATTATTTGATTTTTTTTATGGTTTTTTTCTTGATAGTGCCTCCTTTGTAGGGTTTAATGTATAATCCACCACCCTGCTTGGAAAGTTTTTCCATTTCTTTATTGTGTCGATGTAATTCTTCGAGTTGCTCCTTTGATACTTTAATATCATTAACGGCCTTAGCTATTCCAGCTGCACCACCGCCTAAAGCTCCTAGTGCACCCAAAATTGGAAGTAATAATGGAAGAAATCCACCAATTTTTTTGGGGGGTTTGATAACTCGTGTTTTCTTTTTTCTTTCGGTTCTCTTGATCCCCATTCCAAGTTTCCGTTTACCTCTCATAATTCCACTTACTGTTAGAGCAGCAATTCTTTCTCCTACCGAGGAATCTTTTGCTCCAACTCTCTGCCAAGCTTTATCTGCTAGAGCTTTATCCGCTCGTTGTCGTTGAGGTAAATCAGTTGTTTGTGAGTATGCGATATCGTGTTCTCGACACGCAGCATCCAATGGATTGATACCAGACTCTCCCCTATTCAATCTTTCTTCTAAATTTGTACCAGGACCACAAAATTGATAGCCAGGAATATGAAGCTCAACAGGTAGTCTATTAATCAGAGTGTTTATTAAACCTCGACCTTCCCTCTTGGAGTTTTTGGAGGAAGTGTACTTTCGTGAAGCGTGTACAATCATTTTATACCTATAGAGGTTTGTGTGTATCATTTAAATACTATTTTCAGTTTAAAAATTTGCAACACGATTGTCTATCGATTTCATGCTATCTGATCAATATGTCCATCTGATTAATGTATAAATACTTTTGCAAAAAACAATTCTGTTTATTGATATCTAGAATGCGGATAGAAAAACAATCGTTTTCCTTACCCATCACAAACCATGATGTGAAGGATTTTACGAAACCAATTCAAAAACATGGCGATTTATTTGGTGGGGAATCGAAAAGATGTCTCATTGTTGGACCATCTGGTTCAGGTAAAACCAACGTGATGTTGGCTTTACTTGAGCATCCAAATGGAATAAGATTTGCAAACGTGTACCTTTATTCCAAATCATTACAACAGCCAAAGTATGAATATTTAAGACAACTATTGGCACCCATGGAAGAGATTGGATATTTCGAGTATGAGAGCGATGAAAATATCATTCCTCCTCATGAAATAGCACCAGAATCGGTCATCATATTTGATGATATACCATGTGGAACACAAACTATAATAAGGGACTATTTCACACATTCGAGACATAAAAATACAGACTGCTTTTTTATTTTTCAAGGTTATTCATCAATTCAGAAAAGACTTATACGTGAGAACGCTAATTTGCTAATTTTATTCAAGCAGGATTCTATGAATTTGAATCATATATATAATGATCATTGTATGCTGGATATGTCATTTGAGCAATTGAAGCAACTCTGCGCACACTGTTGGAAAGAACCTTATAATTTTCTGGTTATTGATAAAGATTGTGAACTGAATTGCGGAAGATATAGGAAAAATTTTGATTCATTCATATATCTATAAAATGGATAAGCGGTTGGCTGAGGAATTGATGAAGTCAAGAAAAGCTGTCAAGGATAAATATAATAGTCTGAAATTAGCTATGACCACTACACAATCACAACTAGAGCAAGCTTACAAACCAATAACTCAACCGCTACAACAACTCATTTCCAAAATAAATGAACCTTTCAACATAAAGGAAGAATTCAAAGAAGAAGAAGAAGAACCTGAAACTTCTATGTTTCACACAACACCATTAAAACCTAAACCAAGTTTTTAAAGATTATTTTATGAGACATCAACACCTACAAGACCTACAAGAACTGGTAGAACTTCTATTCTACCGATGGAAATACCATCATTTTTTGATACAAGCCTTGCATCTGTTAGCCAGTTACCATCTATACAAGAACCTAGTCAGTTACCTAATAATATACAAGAACGTAGTCAGTTACCAACTATACTAGAAACTAGTGTTATAGCTCAAACCAACCCCTTCGAAAGCTCGGAAAATCAAAATCTTTCAGATATATTGGAACAGTCAAGGCAATCGGTTCAAAATTTAATCGACACGCAACCATATGAAATATGGTTAAAAAGTTTTGATCCACTACCAAGAGATTATATTGATGCTAGTGTGAAGGATACTGAACATAATTTTGATCATCATTATGGAATAGTACATGACATAGATACTGATAAATTCTATTTGGGGACCACACTTAAATTTGTAGAAATTATTGGAAAAAATGTGAAAGTAGATGGAAAAATTTATGATGGTACAAAAGGATTGTACGAATTACTATTTAAAAAATATCCTAAAGACTATGAAGATGAGGATTTGGATAATTATATGGATATTTTAGCTAAAACCAATGCATATCGAAGAAATTATGATCCAAATGAACGTGTGCAGGGAAATGGATCATCAAAATATATAACTATAATAGGACCATACCTACAAAAACATGGCATAACAAAAACACGACACATCAAACCATTATATTCTCGTTTTTTAAAGAAACTAAAACCTCCAATAACTAGAATGCGAACGGGAAAGGGGTTGTGGAATATCAATAAAAACGATATAGATTATGTTTATTGGGATAATATCAACGAACTTGTTGATAGATTGAGACTAATAACAGCTTCCATGAGAGCTGGTCATAATAATGAAATACTATCAATAATCGAAGAGTTACGTGAAGCTAAAGTAATTGCATAAATACATCCTCAAATACGTAAAACGAATCAATCCAAAAATGTCACTCAACAAGTTCGGTTCTCATTTATTCAAGAGAGATGAAACAGAAAACAATATCAAGTTATTTAATTTTTCTGAGGTTAATTTATCTTATGTAATGGTTTTACCATTTATTGGTCGCTATACACCAACAGAAAAAAAATTCGTGTTGATGCAAGATGGAAGAACTTCATACCGTTTCCCATTTGAAAAAGGAATCATTTTATTCGGTGAATATCCTAAAAAAGACGTTTCCATGTTGGTTAATGGAAAAGCAGGAAAGCTGGAAAATAGATCTATTAAGAAAGGTGATTTGATAGCGTTTAGACGTGAAACGGATAGTAAAATAACAGAATTTTATGGCGAATTACAAATAAAATGCCCCGTAGTGATTGAAAATAAAACAGTTCAATAATGAGTACTATCAATGAAGATGTGGTGGATGAGCTACCTACACAAACCAACAAACAGATTAGATGAAATGTAGCCATATTCAACAATAAAAAAGGATATTATACCTAGATATATTTTAGTTATGAAAAAACCACATTTTCTATACCATTTATCATCACCTGCAATGTGTGCACTTACTAATGTTTATAATTTGTATAAAACATGTTTATTGATTGAATAAATCACATTTTTGATTACATTTTTTATTTTATTTCAAACACCTTTTTATAAATATTTACAGGTACGTATTCACAAATTTTCAACCCTCAAAAATAAGTGTCCAATCACAGTGATTGTTCTCATCACAAAGAAACACTTCAAACAGGATATACTGTTTTGTTTTGAGAGTTGAATTCGAAACAAATAATAATACAAGAAGGATTCAACGCGACGTCGGTCGGCTCACCACATTCAATTATTGGCATCTGTCTGCGGTTTTCTCATCAGTTCACCGACTTCGGTTAGATCCACTATAAAGAAGGTTCGACATTCCGCATTTAGCACTCAAAAGATGTGGTTAGCTTACACCGGTATCGGGACTAGACGATTACATAATCTGGTTTCCGCTGTAGAAAGCTTGTCACAACGATTCCGAAATTTGCAATTTGATGCTGAAGACGAGGCTATCTATGGTTTTGAGAGATTCCATAGCGAGGAGGAATGTAGGAGGATTGCTGAAAAATACGAAGAAGCTGCTGACGCCTGCGATCTGTTCCTGGATACATCAGACCTGCATAGTTTCCTGCAGACCATGAAGCGTCTAGATTTCGAGAGCTATTTAGAAGATGTTGAAAAATTTTTTCCTATTTTGAAATAAATACAGTTGAACAAGAGTGTGTGTTTTACTCAGTTACTGTTAAGAAAACCGCGCATTCGAGCTAAATTTAGAACTGTTGATAAGAGGAGTGTGACGTGAAAACCACAACGATGATAACACTTACCCACAATATTCAATTTCTTCAAGGCTTGAATCATGAACTTTTTTGTTCATAAAATGTAATGTCATTCCCCACTCCCCACCGAAGACCCCCACTCCCCACCCCCACTAAAGACCCCCATTCAAGACCCCCACCCCCCACCACCACCAACGGATGACGTCACACCGCCCCACCCCAACCCCCACCCCCCACGGTCGATGTCGCTATCGTGGCGCCACCTAGCGGCCCCCACTCAAGACTCCCACTCCCCACCACCACTAAAGACCCCCACTCAAGACCCCCACCCCCCACCCCCCACCAACGGATGACGTCACACCGCCCCACCCCAACCCCCACACAACACGCCGACGACGGATGACGTCACCACTCTCGCGCACCACGCAAGGTGACGGTCGCAAAGACCCCCACCCCCACACCCCACCCCAACCCCCACACAACCCGCCGACGACGGATGACGTCACATCTCGCGCATTCACCATTTCATAGCAAATTTGAGGCAGAACCGCCACAGCTCTAACTACTCATGTAGTTTCATTCATTCAACGCTCGATTTATTTTCTTTCATTTTCAATGCGTCACGTAATTTCTTTCATTTTCACGCCCGTAGCAGTTTTCATTCATTTTAAATGCACGATGCAAATCATTCATTCGACCGCGACACCTTTTAATCATTATTTTCTACGTTTCCTATTTAACACTTCATTTTTTTTCCGTCGGATAACGGTAACTGCTCGTTTTAATTTTCTGAACATTTCTTTTGGGGTTAATTCGCTTTCCCGTATAAAACCGTTACACACCCTTTTCTTTCAATTTCATTATTTAATTGTGATATAATTTTACTTGACTTATTTTTCTGCATTTAGGGGAATTTGTCCCATCATGTTTATGGAAAATGAATCTGTTTATTTTGATCCAATCTGCCTTCACTTATTTTCCTGGTAAGGAAAATCATCCAACATTCTTTGCGGAAAATACCATCTATTCCAAACTGCCTTTTTAATAGTGATGATATTAAACACCCTTAACAACATCAAAGGACACCCTCATCGCAGATGAACTCTGCAATAACTTTCTCCACTGTCTAGAGGCTACCCGAAAGGCGCTGTGGGCCCACTACCACATTAATCCAAGGAGTGGCGCTCGAGACTCCGAAGGCTTCACCTTCCAACCCTTAACTAAACTATTTCACCCAATCAAAAAGCGTTACAGGACCATCACCGAAATGTGAGACAGGAAGAAAAAAATAGTTTGCTCATACTTTTCTAAATAGGCTACCCAAAATGCCATCCCATTACTGCCGATCTTCCACATCCAAAGAATATTTTGAACCAATAATTGACTCTTAATCTGAGCTTCATCGAATCAATCTTCAAACGTGCCAAAATGAAGGAAATGAAGCAATGGCTAGGAAGCAGTTTCTGGAAGTATTCAAAAGCAAGAACCTAGGACTTTTTCAACCGAAAAAGGACCAGTACGACACTTGCATTGGATATAAAAACAAGCAGGTGTCTGAGGAGGATTATACACAACATGTAGAGCGTAAAGATGAAAAAAGGGAGCAAAACATTTCGGAAAAGAATAAAGCTCTTAGAGGAGAGCAGTTAACCTACACGATGGATTTGCAGGCTGTAAAGCTAGCCCCAATGTTAGAAGCCAGTGCAATGTATTACAAAATGAAATTATGTGTCCACAACTATACCCTGCACAGCATTGCTACAAAGGATTTCACTTGCTATTTATGGAATGAAAGCGAAGGTGGTCTTGTAGCAGCTACTTTTGCCAGTTGTGTGATAGATTTTCTCTTGAAAGAACTAGAGAAATCTGACGCTGATACCGTAGTTCTCATCAGCGATGGCTGCTCATATCAAAATAGAAACGCTGTTTTGGGAAATGCACTGCTTAAGCTTGCTATGGAGAAGAAAGTCACAGTCTCTCAACATTATCTAGAAAAGGGACGTACACAAATGGAGGTAGATAGTGTACACAGCACTATTGAGGGCAAACTAAGAAAGAAAGAAATCTACCTTCCATCTGATTATATAAGAATCTGTAAAGAAGCTAGACCAAAACAGCCTTACCAGGTTCACTACCTGTATCATACTTTTTTCAAGGATTATTCAGCACTTCACTATGTCACCTCTGTTAGACCCGGAAAGAGCTCAGGGGATCACGTGGTTGAAGATGTCTGCTGGTTTAAGTATATACACCAGAAGGCGAAATCCATTATAAACTTAATGTTAAGAATGAATGGCTTCGACTGAAACGACGCATGAAAAAGGGACCATTCGAACTATGACAGCTTTACCAAACAAAAATAAAAATATCCCGAAAAAAAATTAACCATTTGCATGAGTTGGAGAAAGTTATTCCAAGTGACTGTCATTCTTTTTATGACGAACTTTCACATTTTTAGATTTTATTATTACTTAGTGAAGAGTTAATTTATTTTATTTCGTTTTTTTATTCAGGGATTTCTAATGTTTATTAATGTAAATTATTATTAAACATTACTCACAACCACCTATTGGCACTTTACTGACCCTGATTATGACTAATAACTAAACCAGGTATCCGCCATTTAAAGCACAAATCATTTTAGAAATAGAAACACGTAAACGAAATTTATTATTTTTTTTTAGAAATTGCTCATACAGTCTGGTCTATTTTATGATTTTGAAAATTCTTTTCAAAAATAACATCACATGAAAAAAGCATACCTCATTTGATTGAATTTGAGGAATATGAGACAGTACTCTCCTGTAAAAATGCCTTTTGTCGTTTACAAGGTTTGCGTAGCTCAACGACGTTATGGAATCTGATATGGAGAATTTAAAATTGGAACCTTCCTAGACGTAGACAATAATTTTCCTATTTCTCAAGATGGAGTTCTTGGGAAAGATGTCTTTCAAAAGTATGAGACCAATACTAAACTAAAGTCTCTCCTGTTTTTTTTTTCATGGACAGATCTCTCTTTTTCCCTCCTTTATAGCGGCTGCCAAATGCCAATCACACTGGTGAAAGTGCCATGCGAGTGTTGGCCTCTCGAGGTACCGGAGAAGGAGCAAGTCCTGAAACACGGACCGTCCCAGGGAAACATAGTGATCCTCACAAGTGTATACAAATAGTTTGATTGTGAATTAGTTGTTAAAAAAAAAGAAAATAGAAAATATAAGTAATATCCTTGGAAGACTGTTAAGAACCCTTAGATCGATATATTTATAACCCATTTAGAAGATAAGCATTCCAACTGTATACACTTTCTAGGTAGTTAAGACTTCATGTGGGAAGTATCCTTTCTTTTCGGTAGGCATTCAATAGCTACACTTTCAAGAGTCAAGTCCAAACATTGTACGTCTGTTGTTTAACTGGCGCTGCGAACAGGATAGTGCTAGTCGGCCTTCCTTTGAGTAAGACGTGGTTTCAAAACCTTTGTGCACTATTTGAATCATCAAGCAAGAAGCACCACTTGAACCTTCTTCTTGTACCCGAGCGTTTGAGCATAACTCAGATACTCATTTGGAGTGAAGAGATCATCGATGGACACGCAAGTACCTCGTCAGAGAACTCCATGTCAGCGAAGAATTGCAGTCAGCCATCCTGCCCTTGTCAGAGGAAAATCACCAGGACAATCGAAGCCTTCAACCAGCCACCAACAAGTAACGAGCAGCACAAGCTTTATAGGATGTCTTTGATTGTGCTGTAAGTTTTTACTTTGATTGCCATTTATGAGTTTGCCCGTGGAACGATTTGGAGGTATACTTCGACGTAATAAAAATAAATTAGGATTAGAGAATAATAACGAAACTTCGCAAGAACAAGATTATAATATTGAAGAACTTTTTGAAACTCTTAGCTTAAGTGTAAAAGACATTAGCGATAATTTTACTATTGAATCAAATTTAGATATAGTTCCCAATAACTTTGAAAAAATGGAAATCGCTAGAACTTTTGCGTGCACACTTCCCACTTTTATGGCGCATAAAGCCACCTTGAAAGTTTTTTAACTGAAATTGATGAATACCATCAATTATTCTTCAACACTTCAGGACAACAAAAAAAATATATTCCAAGCATCATTAAAAGTGAAGTTTCAGAAGAAGCAAGATATGTTCAATTATCTCGAGCTGATCTAAAAACCTGGGCCGAAATAAGTCAAAAATTTGGAGACCCAATAAGTTATAGTACTCCACTACAACAATTACAATATTTCAAAATTGAGAAAAATCAAAGTATTTTACAGTTTTTGGGTTATCCCTTAAATTTCAGTAGTGCATTGATTAACCAAGTAGAATCAATCTCAGTGCTTGTTCTTACGTCAAACGCACCTACAGAGCTCAAGACTATGTTGATGTGCACAAAGCCAAAAACATTAAACGACGCGTACAAACTTGTTGCCGAGTTCGATCAAACCCAGTCGCAAGTGAATTTTTTGAGTTCATACCAACTCAACAATACATTTAAGCCCCCTATTCCTCAAAGACCATTCAATAATCAACCCAAACTCAATTTTGGAACGCAAAGACCCAACCAATCAAATTATTTCCACTTTAGACAATTCCCGCAACATGAACCGTCGCAAAACAATCAGCATCAACAGTACAGACCCTTCGATAGAGTTAGCCCCTAGGAATACTCCCCCTCATAGGCAGGAACCTCCTACACTGATGTCGGTTTCGACAGGAAGCCCTTCCAGGGTTACCCCATGAACCACTACCAACATTACTGGTCCCAAAATTTCTTTAAACCCCCGGGACCCCGAAATTTCGTCCCCCAGGAACTAACGAACATTGAGACATACCCTTCCCCACGTTGATCACCTCTATCAGGAAGATAACCAAAATATACCAGAGATCCCCGAATATGACGAAAACTCAATAGAGAAAAATTTTACGAGTCAAGCCTCGCACCCTCTAACCCAAATTACAAATAACCGTCCTGATCGATTTTGGAGCTTCTGACTTCATCATCCCTCCCAAAATCGCTCATCAATTCCGCCATCTAATGTTTCATGAGGCATTCCAAGTTACAGCATGCAAGAAAATCTATAAAGAATCTGAAAATCTCCGTTTCCCGTTGTTGAAAGAATTGGGACTTGACAAAAATTTTCATTTCCGTGATCTGAATTGGTATAATTCCTTTGACGCTCCAATTGGTTCAAACGATCTCAAGAATCTCAAGGCAGTCATAAATTATGAATAGAAAGCACTCATTTTGAACGAATTGACTATCCCTTTTCTTCTAGCACATAATAAACCTCTCAATAGATCCATAAATAATTTCAGGTCAGAATTTCTCACCATCCCTGTAAATCACGAGGATAGCAATGCTATTCTGCCATCCTTCAATATTGGAGAATATATTATTCCAGTCTTATTTCAATGGAAAACAGATTCGCCCGAATTCAGAATCCTGTCCCTCAGATTATACCACAAGAACATTTCGAAATCCATGACCCTGAAAATGATACGAAAGACGAATTCAAATTTGATGGAAAACTCCGTCTCAGCCACCGAACCCCCTTGGAAAAGACGAAAATCATACCATTGAGCCAAGAATTCAAGGAATTTATGTGAAACGAAAATTTTGATCTGACCTTCACTAGTCAGACCAAACATCTTATCCGTACGAAGGAAGACAGACCAGTCTACTCAACATCGTTTAAAAATCCTTCCACTATGAACAAAGAGATACAATCACAAATCCAGAAACTTCTTGACAACAAAATTATTCGTCCCTCGATCTCCCTATTCTCTGCACCCGTCTGGATTGTCCCTAAAAGGCAGATGCTTCGGGCAAGCGAAAATTCCGAATGGAATTGATTACCTTAAACTCAGTGAGGAAACCATTGAGGAAAAATATACCCTTTTTAGAGTTGAAGAGATTCTAGACAACCTAGGGAAATGCACCTATTTTACGACCTCGATTTAGCACAAGGTTTCCATCAGTTCGAAATGGATCCCAGATCCATAGAAAAAACGGCAATCACGGTGAACCAAGGTCACTATGAGTATACCCGAATGCCTTTCGGTTTGAAAAACGCCCCTGCCACATTCCAAAGAATTATGGATAAAGTCCTCAGAGATTATCTTTACATCTGTTTTGTCTCCTTGGACGATTTAGTGATATTTTCAAAGTCTTTGACGGTACATATCGATCATATTCGAATAAAAGACTAGGAGAAGTGAATCTCAAAGTTCAGCCCGACAAATCCGAGTTTTTATCGAAAAGAGTCGCTTTCTTCGGACATGTTATCACCCCAGAAGAAATAAAACCTAACCCTTCAGAAATTGAAGCTGTCCAGAAATACCATATTTCCAAACAACAAAAGGAAATAAACGCATTCCTCGGTTTCATTGGTTACTATCGTCGCTTCATCAAGAAAGTAAAATTCTCGATGACAAAATGTCTACGGAAGGTAGCACCATAAATCTTGAGAAAAATGAGTATATGCTTGCATTTCAACAATGTAAGGAGCTTATCACCAACTCTCCTATTTTAGCGTACCCTCATTTCTCGAAACCTTTCAAACCAACCACAGACGGCTCTAATACTGCCCTTGGTAGTGTTTTGTCTCAGAACTATCACCCAATTGCCTTCTATTCAGGCACCTTGAACACAGCGGAAAAAAACTATTCAACAATAAAAAAATAATTGCTATTGACTCCACAAAACATCCGTTCCTACCTGTACGGTCAAAAATTCGTTATTGAGACTGACCATAACCCCTTAGACTGGTTATCTAAATTAAAAGAACCAAATTCTTGCCTCATTCGTTGGAAGCTCAAACTTTGTGAATTTCAGTTTGAAATAAGATACAAAAAAGGCAAAAAAAAACGTTGTTGCCGATGCCCTTTCCCGCGTTGAGATCAAAATGGACAAAACCAAGGATACTTCCTCCATTATACCCAACTTAGATAGCACTATAGCCGGACTCCCCGACTTTGATACCCTTGATGCCCCTGTGAAAAAAATAAATTTAATCTTGAGGAATTCTCCAAAATCACCCACAAAAAAAAATCCAAAACACAAGAAATCGCCAAAGAAAGCGACTCGTTTGTCAGAGTACATTCCAACAATGACAATGATGGAAAAACACTTCCAATTTCTGAACTACCCGTGAATTATGCTTCTAATAGGATTATGATTGACTATGGCATTACATAAATTTCCTCCTACACCACACCTTTCAAAAAAATCTTTACTTCATAGAAATCATAAGCCCGAAAGAATTCCACACATTATTCGCATATTGAAAGAAGTTGTCAGACCAAGACCACAGAACACATACACAAAGTTAAGGTGAGGTCGCGTTCCTTCATCCATAAAACGTTGAAAAGTCTGCGCGGCGTTACGAAGTCCGAATCCCATAAACGGAAATTCGTAGAGTCCGAATGGTGTCGTAATCGTGGTTTTATGAATGTCGTCGGCAAAACCGGGAATCTGGATATAGGCGCGCACTAAGTCTATCGTCAAGTAAACACGTTTGCCGCGAAGAGCTTGGGAAAAATCTTTGATATGTGGAACGGAGTAGCGATCGGGCAGCGTCCTGGCGTTAAGCGCGATAATCACCACACGGACGCCTTTCCATGTTTTGCTTTAGTACCAAATGCAGTGGCGAAGACCAACTACTTTCTGACGGACGTGCGATTCCCTGTTGAAGCATATCCTGGAATTCACTTTTCGCGATCTTCAACTTGTCAGGTGCCAAACGACGCGGTTTGCAAGCCACAGGAGGTCCGGGAGTGGTACGTATATGAGGACACGTGGTATGCTGGATTTCCTGGGGTGCGCCGGCGGGTCGAGTTATTTCGGGAGAACGCTTGAGAACAGCGTGGAATGTGGAAGTGCCTGTGATGATCTTGCGGTGTTGCCACGTTGACAGGTTTTCCAGTTGCGGTTAAGGAGGTGACGTTGTCGATCAGTCGTTGATTGCGGATGTCTACCAACAAGTTGAAGTGTTGAAGGAAATCAAGTCCAATGATTAGTTTCGGAACATCTGCAATGACAAATCTCCAAAGAAACGGACGACGTTATCCGAAGTTTAACGTCAACGAATGTACCCGTATGTAGCAATATTACTTTCGTTAGCCGCATAAAGTCCGTATGTTGACTTGGATACCGCTCCTCTAACACGCGAACGAGGACAAACACAAAGATCTGCACCAGTGTCAATTAAAAATGTCTATTTGGTGTCACGATCCACCACAAATAGGCGACGCGTATTAAGATAGACGTCGCCGTCGTCAGTCGCCATTAAAGACGGCCGCACTCGTTTTCCGACTCATACGCACAAGGTTGTCTGCACTTTTTTGCGTTGGTCCCATATATTGCGTGGTACCAGCAAAAATCGTCGTCCTTAGTCGTGCGGCGATGCCGATTCCTGCTCCTGGACCGGATGCGTTGATATTGACTGTTCGGCGTTGGAAGTTGTTTCGTTGACATCAGCACATCAAATTGAGATGATAATTTCTCAATCGTGCCACGAGTAGATGAGTCAGCAGCTTCGTTTACCACATGTTGTCCGGATAGTGTTTCAGCAACAGCATCTGCGAGATCGACGACCGAGGAAAGTGTAGCGCTGGCTTGTGTTGTCAGAATGACCTGCACCGAAGAGGGTAAGCGACTGATTCACAAAGATGTGACAACGTTGTCTGGTATTGTAGATCCAGCTTAATTTTGCAAATGTCGCAAAAATTGAGATGGTTTTCTGTCACCCATTTCTTCGTGCTGGAGTAAGCGCCTCGTTTTCTGTTCCTGTGACGGACTGAGCCGCTTGATAAGCTCCGTTTTCAAAAACCTATATTTATCAGAAGCTGCCTGTTGTGTCAGGATATCACGCCCTTCCATAGCGTACTTACTCTCCAAGTTGGCAACGATGTAGTTGTATTGTGTTTCCTCGGATTTGATTCCAGAAATGTAAAAACTGACTTTCCACTTGTATGAACCATGCCTCTAGATCCTCGGCCCAAAAAGGTGGAATGCGGATCGCAACTCGGTCGACATCAGTTGCGGCTTCGGCGCGGCAGTGTCTGCATGGTTCCTCGTTTGCCATTGCTCAGTGAAGATCTTGAATAAATTCACAATTCGAATGGCTTCGTGATTTCGCTGAGGCAAAAAAAACTTCGCACGTTTTATAGCGTCTGATACGACCTACAACTTTCACGCACCCATTTTCGTACTCCTATCACATTAATCACGTCGGGGTCACCAATTTATGGGATTGTATGTGTGATTGGAGTGAAACAACTGTTGTTGGCGAGGGTGTTTTGGAAACATCTATTGAACAGCTTATAACACTATGATACTTGCGCTTTGCGTTACAAAAGGCTTGTATTTGTACTGAGGCTGAATATCGACTGTCTTGTACCGATGGTACATACTAACTGTCTTTCGAATCTAGACATACGAAAAAGGAATACAGTTCTTGGGGCCAGACTGGAACCAGGTTAAGAAATAAATCTTCGACGCCGGCATGTTGGAAAATCCCAAGGATTATAATCGTTTTACGATCCTTCGAAATATCCTACCCCAATGTCGCAGACGTGGGTTCGTTACGACTATTTCTACCTGATAAAAAATGTGTTGGAAATTCCTAAAATTATATACAAATGTACATGTTACCACATTGGCCAAACAGTGATAGTGATGATTCTTTATTAGTTGATAATTTTGATGATCAACTTCACCTTGATGACGCTTTATGAGAATTCTATCGAATAAACATACGTATTGTTAAGACAAAAAAGATAGAGATAGAGCAAAAAACGCTCACTCTTCGTTTCGCATTTGTATCGATTCGTGTGTTGGACAACCTGGGTGCACATTATACTTGTGTTTGCAGTGAGAATAAATAATTGTCATTATACCTTTCATGTCGTCACTACAACAATCTCTGAGATATTATTCAGTTGGACAACTAAAGAATAGTTGTTCACAAACAAAAATTTATTATTGTCAAGATACTCTATATTCTGTTGCGACAACAATAAATTTAGCTTCTAAACTATTTAGTCAATCAAAAAAATAATTGTTGGTGAACAAATAATTGTCATTATTATCTACCAATTTATTAACTGGACTCTTATTTGTTTAAAATATGTTCGACTATTAGTTATGGACGTATTTTCATAATGTGCTTTTTTTGGTTGATTATACCTATAATTTTTTTAGGTGTAATCAGTCGACGTTTGTAGACCGTCCGTCAGCTGAATGTGAGATATGACGCGGTGTAATCAACATTTTGGATCGGGATCGACACAGCATAATAACTAAATATAAATAATAATCAAGATTGTGTATGGCTCAACAAGTTCAATGAAGAAACATTTATCTCGAGTTCATAATCTTGATAATGGAAAGAGCGATGAGAAGAAATCAAAGAAATGTTCTTAGATTAACTGAAAAAAGCTAAATATGTTGCATTAACAGCGGATGCTTGGACGGCGAACATTTATGTATCATATTTAGCGCTAACTGCATCGTTCATAACGGCTGCTGATTGAACAATCAGATCCCCAGTTTTAGATAAAATTTTCTTGGAGGAGAGATACACCGGACTATTAGGCTTCTGAAGAGAAAAATTCTATTTCAAACTGGCAGATTTACGAAAAATTGTGAATATCGTTCACGACACGTCATATAACCTTTTGATTAATGACAGACGGATAGATGTGCCATGCGCTGCACAAACTCTTCAACTGTAAGTTTTCTTGAAATTTCAAATTGGTTAAACGACGAGAAAAATGTCGCATCGTGTCGTGCGGGGAAAGAAACGCAGCAACATTCCGTGCGCCTGAAGTCTTTAGATCACCCGGAAAAAACCACCAAGTTGTTTTTGCAACAACCTTCGCAATCCTGGCCAATAGCAACGTGCAAAAATTGGTACCTATTTGGAACCGCATTTTGCTGCCGAAACGCTTCTCAATTTTGGTGTCCATCTAGCGGTATAGCAGTTTTTTTACCGTTTTCACAAATATATCAAAACACGTTACCCTTTTATTTTAAATTATAAATCTATTTTTTATCAAGGTTAAATAATAATTAGTGATGCTTCGGGAACGTGGATAAAGCTGATTTATCATGTCAACGAAAAAGTCATATCCACGTTCCTGAAGCCTCAATTACTGCCATTGCCCGGTATGTTCACGACGGATGAGTTTGTGAGTCAGTATCGACACTGTCATTGACAACAATAACCGACAACTGTTCCGGGAATTACCGTGTTGCGTGTTCTATTTTTGGGAAGCATCAACAGTAATCAACACGCCGATTCCTGTTGATGCTTCCCAGAAATAGTTCGAAAGTCAAAATTATTCAACTCAACAACATCATTTGAAAACGAAACGACAGCTTCACAAATTTTGGTTGGAAGTTTTGGTATACAAAGATTCCGAAGGTGTTACGATATTTAGTGAACTATATCAATTTAAGTTTACCCCATTCCAACGCTGAAATCGTAAGACAAATCAGCCAAA
The DNA here is from genome assembly GCA_958502075.1 of Orchestes rusci. Lineage (NCBI taxonomy): Eukaryota > Metazoa > Arthropoda > Insecta > Coleoptera > Curculionidae > Orchestes > Orchestes rusci. Next base: position 15,512,892 of record OY293313.1, on the reverse strand, counting down.
TGTGTATCATCAAAAATAAATTACGCAATCGAATTAACCTGCTAATGTTGAATTCCATTATATTTATTCGTAACTGATTGCGTGAAGTCAATATCTGTTGTAGAGATTTTGTAGTCCCCAATGAATTGTTAGATAAAATTAAAAACAATGAAACTTATACTTGTGATGACGATGACTTAGAGTTGGATCTGCTAGCTATGTAATAAAAAATTCTTATCAACTTTGACAAATACAAAATTGATGTTTAAATCCGAGATTCCTGTTTTTTAATTATCATTTGATTGCCCACGTGGAAATTTGGTCACTGAAGACATGAAATCGATCAGCTGCGGGCTGAGCCAGATCTGTCCCTCATTTTTAGCTGTTCCTAGCTGTTATAAAATCTCAATCCCATAAATATCATATCCCACCATTGGCAAAACTGCTAGGACTAGGGCAGACAGGCATCAGCCTTCGTCAAAGTTAGACATCCTGCAGAAAAATGTGCTGAAACCATCCGCCGGCACCACTCAATCCGAGAAACAATTCATCCGCCGCGAAAGTAAACGCGTTTTGGAACGTGTTGGTGATAGTTTTTTTTTCACTCTTTCAACATCCGATCTTGGAAACACTTTTATTTTTCTTTCAATTTCTTTTATCTGTGACTACCGACCTTGGATATAAGTTTCGTGTGACTGAAACACTGAAGTGATACATTTTCTGCCGTCTGTGAAAATACTGTTTTGTTTTTTTTCAATTTTGGATATGCCGTGCTTGCGTTTTTCGTCTACTCGGCCCACTTTTCTAAAATTCATTTTCCCGTTCACAAGTTGCTACCTTCGATTGAACCTGTGCGTTGTTCGAATACTCAAGCGAACGTTGTGAAATTATGATTGAATTATCATAGCAAAAACTGACCGATGCGTGGAAGCCGTGTCGATTTAAACCCAGGGCAGCGTCAAGCCTTTTTTCCAGGATACATGACCCCGATCAAGCGAATGGATCTAGCGAGGCTGCTGAGCTTCTTGGTTCAAAGACACCCGCTAGCCCCGCCGATAATTCTCGCGAGGGGCCGCCTTTCTTCCCCAACTTCTGACTTATCAACCTCTGTTATCCCCATGCATGCCCAAGGGGACGTCGGAAGAACACTTACGAGAATTCGGCCCTGAGGTAGTTATCCAGTCTCAAGCCGACCTTAATCACAAACAGCTGGCGGACACCTTGAGTTTGATCAAAGGACCCGCCCCTTGCACCCTGCTATGGGAGTTTTGGCAGGCGCCCAACAAGCATACTAGGGTGGCGGATCAGGCGGGGATATATGGGACCAACCCGGCGGCATGTCCTTTGGGCTATTTTCTAACAGTGGTGTCCTTTTGGAATAAGAAGGGAGGGCGGATAAGACTCTTTTCGAGGCAACCATACTTCCTCCGTACGACTGATGGTTCCGAAAGTTCAAGTAGGTAACACCTCAGGGCTCACTCAATCGAAATAAAAAAAACCTGCCGCGAGAAAAAACCGCGTGTGAAGCACGCCAAAAAATGTTTTTTGCACTAAATCTGTTTCTTTTCATAGATCATGGCTTACCAGTCATCACCAAGTTTGGTCGTCCACGTACACATGGATGAAAAAGACGGACTATCCATCCAATCCAGCGCCTCCACCTCTTCCACCCGGTGAAGAACCCCTACGGACGTCTGCTGGAGCGCTGAAAGTAAGGGCATTCTGCTGGGGGAGGCTGCACTCGACCCACCTTTCTTTTTTGCTCCTGGTGTGGCAAAACCAATGTTAGGTCCAGGGAATGCGAGTGTGCCACGCCAACACGCTCCAACCCGACACTACGCCCACGAGCCCAGATGAAGAAAAGGGTATATTTTTTCATCCCTGCTGAGCCGGAGCGCCATCAACCCCGTCCAGCGTGATCACTATATCAGCCCCACGATGAGACCTCCCGGCCAGAACCCGACGACTGCCCGGAGCCGCAACCAATATAATCTCCTCGATCTATCCAAACTGCCATTGCTGTGGATGTCCCTACGCTGGCATGCTTCACCACCCGAACTTCATAAGACCCTATAACGACTGATTGTATTCATACACACTTTTTTCTCTCGGTTACGCAGCATAAAATCCATTTTTTTTTTTTTAGTAATAACTCTATTTCTCTCAATAGGATTTGAATATTCCAGGTTGAGCATCGCTTGTGAAAAATATTCGTAAAATTTTCGTCTTTCGTCGTTTTGAAATTTTCCAATTTCCCTTGTTTCGATTTTTTTCTGAATCATCTTTCCGTCTTTAATATCACATTCACCTTTTCCCGTAACTCGCTTATTTTTCTGTCGAAAGACCCCGTATTTTTTCTAAAATGATAGACAGTTTTCATCGGTAGCGGTTACGAAAACAGTAGCGATAGTCGCTATTTGACAGATAAAAATATAGTTTTCGGTGGGAGCAAGAAACAATAAACAAATCCGCTTAAAGTTACGTTTAACCCCAACCCTAACCAAAGTTATTGGCAAATGACATCGCGGTCTTGTTTTGCTTATGTTTTTGTATTATTTTTCCAAAATGATTGATGATATGCTATTATTGGACTCCAGATTCTGATTTTGAAAATGCCACTTTATTAGAAGTATTGAACAACAACGCCATGCAATATAGAGCAGACATTTACATCATCTGACACTTTCCGGAAATCGTTGACCTTTTTCTTTTCCTCAAACTTTTTCAATAGGTATATATGTAATGTTCTTAACTCCCCTCACAGACACCTCTTTACTAGTGACCTCCAAAAAATTGGAAACGACCACACTCTATTTAGATACATCCCCATATGGATTATTTGTCAGTATTTCAGTGAGCAAGATCTGGTTATCTTCATCGGTAAACCAAACTCGGTTTCGCCTGATTATTTTTAAAAAAATCTTGTTACGACTTTCACTTCCTCTAAATAATCAAGTCTGATCATCTTCTCAGACACATCGACGACGCCGAAACGCCGTCGCGCATCGATCCGAAGACCTCACTAAATCATTCAATCGGTAGTAGCGACGGGCGGTGTGTTTCTTGATTTGGATTCATTGCGTAAATTGTCTTGGTCTTGAATCTAGCGAAAGTATAAACAAAAACAATGAAATCAAACCTCAAAACATTGACAATCCAATGGCAAATAAGACATTTTCTTCCACTGCGCATGCGTTTCGCTACGTTAACCGCTATGACTATCGTCCGTTAACAACCGGCATTTATCGGTATCGATATACGATAAATGACATCCAAATGTCAAAGTTGTCAATTAGCGTTACCCGGAGATGCATTTTTTGAGCAACGAAAACTGTCTAATATTGTCCGTGTAGCAACCAATAATTTACTGCTCAATTACTGTCCCAAACAGTCTCTGTTGGTTTTTCACCAATCAATCAAACAACTGATTTCGCTAGGCACCCGACAACAAGGAATCTGCGCGAAATTCAACCAAACCGGGTTTGTTTCCCACCCTGAAATATATCGAGGCCAACTTTAGCAAGGTGGTTCCGGACCAATGAAAATGGACACTTGTTCGCCGACGACGGTTTGCGTCAGTTGCCCAGCTAACAATTCCTTGTCCTATAAATGTCGTAAGAGCGTAATCAGAACAAATTTTTATAGAGCAATATATTCCTAAGAACATTTTTAAAACGTTCTTACAACTCTTATACAATCAAAATGGGCACCATACTATACAGCTTTCTACTTCTATAAAATGTTGTACAAAGCCTCCGCAAAACAGTTATAGAATTTTTGCATAAATGTTCTTAGAGCTTTCGAAGAAATCTCATATTGCTGTTACAGAGCATTGTAATTAGAATTCATGCTCTTGTAGAAGACAGGTGTACAAGCACTAAAAAACTCTAATACAAATATTGCTTAGTGGCGCAAAATGTCTCATTAACCAACAATTTTAATGAATTGTGTGACATTTAAAGAACTTTCAAATTGTTTAGTGTTGTATTTTATAAGCAAATTGATTCTGTAACGTAACGCAACATGACGATAAAAGATGACTTCCTGATAATCAACCTACTCTGTAGGAATATAAGTATACTTAATGGTTTACTTAGTAAGTTATTTTTGCAGTCGATAAAGCAGTAAATTTACTTGGGGAAGAAGATTTATTGTGAAACAAATAGTACATAATGGGAATTTTTTGTCGCTCCCTCCGTTTGGCTTGAATTTCCACTATGACTAAAAATTTATGAAACATTTTTTTTACAGAAATTCGTGAATTTACCCCAAATTTTGAAAAAAAATCATCAGACACACTACATTTAGTCGATATTTTTCAGATTATTTTATTTCGTATTAATTATTGCTTATGCTTTTAAATTTTATTTTTTCCATTTCTTGACAATATGGCCACAGAAAAGAATCGAATCTTTGTACTAATAATACTGTCCAATTGCAATTGCATATTAAGCCATTTCATAGATACAATGTTGTCATATGTTGAAATATTTTCGGAACAATAAGACTAACTATGGCTTATTTAGAATTTTTGATCAATTCTACGAAAAAAATTTATTCTTATTGAGAGACGTCTGTTACGAGCAACGGGTCTTAATATATTGTGATCTGAAAATTTTGAGATCTCTGTATCACTGCCCCTGTTTATTGTGTGCATTATGCTTATTCTGTCTTCAGTAAACAGGCATCTATAGAATAATTTTCTACTTCTTAGTGCATTATCCTGGCGACTCTAATAAAATCGTTCAACTTCAAAAATCAATTAAATTATTTCAAACTTGTTAGTTTTGAATTTAATGGTAGGTAATTTAAAAAAACAGTAAAGTTTGCTATGTAGTTTGAGGTTTAGACAAATTGATTAATAGATAGCAAAGTTTGCCATTTTGGCTTCGCTATCTTGGGTTTTTAAAGTCCAACATCATATTGAGCCACATTGATAACCTCCAAATTCCAAGCTTGAAAAAAGATCGTTTCATAAATGCAAAATTCCCCTATTTTGAATGGGCCGTGTAGTTTGGGTTGAACATCGTATTCAACGTCCTTAAAAACCCCTAAATAGCATGATTAAAAAAAAACATTTAAATTCGATTTAAAATTATTTGCAATTCTATTTTTTTGCATGTTGATTTTCTTAATTCTGCGTCGAAAATAATAATCAGCGACCAAACAGCTTAAAAATCGGTTCATATATGATGGAAAAGTCGGCCATTTTGCATCGGTCGTAGTTTGAGTAAAAAAATTGTATTCAAAGTCCTTATGAACCCCTCAATACCAAATTTAAAACCAATCCAGTTCTTGAATAGGAAGATCCGCCAATTTGATCTTGCCATCTTGATTCTTTATTTTTTTGACTTTAAAATGATAAACAGCGTTATTAATCATTTCTAAGTTTCATGTTTGCGACAAATCGATTAATCAATAAGAAAGTCCTCCATTTTGGGTACGCCATTTTGATTTTTTGTCCTGAAACAAATATTAAATCACATAAACACCAAAATCGTGAATAACCTACCAAATTTCAAGTCGGAATTTCATCGTGAAATGGGTGAAAAACGATTACCAGATGTGATGAATAGACAGACATAATAATATATAGTGTGTCCCCGGATCGACGCATGATTAGGTGAAAAAGACAAAAAAAATAGATTGGAATTTCATCTTCTGGGATTCAGCCCTGCTTGGATGGAAACTGATGTGTGTCATAATTCCAGTCCATCAATGTTAAGTTTACAGAGTTGCCTAGTTTTTGTTAGTTCAGAAAATATATGCACCAAACATGGTCTTGTCAAATGAGACATCATGTATTTTTTACAATTTTAAAATGTGCTTCAAATTTGCTTTAAAGAGATGTATCACTTACCAAGGTTTAGTTTTTTCAAGTTTTTTTTTCCAAAAGAACGCGTCTGTTAATCCCACACTATTTAACACTGGGAATCACCATAAAAAATAAAAGGACCTAGGCAAGTGATACAACATTTCAAAGCAAACTTGAAGCACATTTCAAAAATTTAAAAAAAACACAGAATGTCCCATTTAAAAAAGATAATGGTTGATCCATTATATTTCCTAAACAAACAAAAATTTGGCATCTGTGTAAACCTTACATCAATCGACTCCAAATCCTGCTACTTTTGTCTAATTTAATCGACTTTCTACCTCTTTTCCTTTTCATTTCAAATCCACCGAGGCAATTGGGGTGCTTCACCCTCTTTCTCACAATGTTTTATTTTCACATATATGTGCTTCTAAGGGGATTCATCACCCGTGATTTCTTCAATTCCAAACCACATAGTTATTAAGCATAATATCAAAAAATGTCCAGGTATAAAAGTTGCTTGGAATTTAATTATTGTTTGTACTACATGGCCAAAAATCCAGATTTTTGGATTTTGAATTTGTATTTTTTGAATAAAAAAGAAATTCCAAATTTGAACGATGTACGCATGATCTAGTTATCAATTCAGACGTATTTCTAACGAACGAAAAAAATCTTCAATCAATAGTTTAGTCACGATTCGGATTTAACCATTTAGAGCGTCAATTTCATGCTGGACACGCCTCCTTCGAGAGCAAATCGTTTGATGAGGTGCGTCTTACAAAAGTTGGCAATGTCGCGACTTCGTTACAGAGCAGTTTCTTGTTTTTCCTATGCGTTGATGCAGGTGGGAGACTTGTTCTAAGAATTTGAATGTGCAAGGAAATGGGGTATTTTTGAAAATAGCTCATAAATTGGTTGTGTCAATTTCTTTATGGGTGTTATAGATATCCAAAGAGTGTTTGTTTACAACCTATAATAAAATAATTATTATGATGAGCCGACGTAATGGAAAATAATATGTATATTATTTGGACTTGTTTTTTAAAATAGCAGAATGGATGATAAGATATATAGAGTACTTACATTTTTAAATTTGGTTTTTGTGATTTTAAATTTCAAAAATGCTGAAAAAATGCTTTAGGCATTACCGAATACCGATTGGGACGGTTGTGTTATAATTACTGATTGATCGAATAATGGATTATTGATATTCAATACGCATAAATCCAAATTTATACCTGATCCATTACCTACATTTTAGAAATGTTTTCGTTGAACTACTTTACTTTACTGGGATGATTCATTTTGTCAATTACACAGAAAAATTACGCGTCTCCCTCGCTTTTTGTTGTGTAATTCATTGAGGTAGTTAGAGGTACAATTATGTAAATAGGTACCCGAACGAGGGAAGAAATATTTCGGGAAAAAAAATGGACAATAACTTTCAACACCACAACGTTAGATTATACTCATAAAAGCCAAAACATGACACACATTTCTAATATTATCTTTACATATTTAGATACCTAGGTAGATATACAGGGTGATTCAGGAGGAAATGGAAATATTTTAAGGATATGTCCAGGAAGTCAAAATAAGCAAAATAAGCTAAAAAAAAATAAATAAAAAAAAATAAATAAATAAAAAATAAATAAATAAACTCGCTACTAGATCAATTTTTAAACGCGCAAATAAGTGTATCGAAGTGGGAGGTAATGTTTTCGAAAATTTATTATGAATTAGTGCTATTTGTTTTGTTTTACTAGTTTTGTAATAATTTTGATTTAGTTTTTAAATTACAATTAATCAAAATATCTTTGAAACAAATAAAAATCGGACTTGAACATATGAGCTTATTTTGCTTATTTTGACTTCCTGGACATATCTTTAAAATATTTCCATTTCCTCCTGAATCACCCTGTATATTTGAAAATCACGCGAATTTTTACTTTGTTCATATTTTAACAAACTCGATGGAAAATTCAGAGAATCCCGTGATTGTTTCTAATTGAATTCCATTATTTAGTTCAAACTAATTTGAAACTGATGTCTAATATTTGGGTGTAGAAAAGTTTATGATCGTTAAATATAAAGGGCCCATATACTCTTTATTTTATAACATGTATGTATTCACCATCATTATGCGTTTATGAGTTTATGATTTACCAGATGTTTGTTTCGGGCTTTTGTGTTTCTCAAATGCACTAATCAAGATTATTTGAAGTTCAGCTTGCTGAGAAGACGTTGCAAATTTATATTCCGTTCGTGTCCGTATTCGTATTTTGAGTTTGTGCTAAAGTGTTGTCAGTTTGTCAGTGTTATTGTTTTCCGATATGGAAAGAAAACGAGGATATTCCAAAAACATGAGTATTCGCCTAAGAATGCAAAATGTCCGAAGCGCGAAAGACAGTCAAGGAAGAGAAAAATCAGGAACAATGAAAAGGTATGTTGATGTTACGCAGTCAATAATTATATGCATTTTATATTATTCAAAAAAAATGTATCTCACCTAATAAGGTGATATGTTCTTGTAAGTATGACCTTTCATCAAATTATTTACCTAGGTATACATAAAAGATTTGAAAATCAAAAATAAAATTAACATGAAGATAAAAATATCCAACAACTGCATTATAGTAGTTAAATAATTTGAATGTTCGGAAAGTGTTATGTTATGTGTTTTACGGCATTTACAAAGTTCGACAAAAGTAGAGCAACCGTCTAAAATTTGGAAAATTTTTGATCCTGCATCAGTTCCTCAAGAACCTTTTGTCACATTTAAAACTTTTTTATGTAAATTTTTCATAAAAATGGCTAGATCATTCGGAGTATTGGCAAAAATTATGCACTTTCTAAAAATTTCATAAAAATTCAATAATGGTTAGATAGAGGTGAAAAAATGAACCTAGGAATAATGATCTTTTTGATGAAATCATAAAAAATTGGTAATTTTTGCTAAGTTATCAATTGTATAGCTAAACTATCGATCCTTTGTTGTACTTTGGGTACCAAAAATGTGAAAATTATGAATTCTACAGGTTACCAGTTTGTCAGGAAGACTCAGATACCCCCACTGGAGGTAAAAATTTGAGTGTCTCTTCCTCGAATGAATCGCCTCGATCGGGTGGTCACTTATTGGATCTAGGAGTGAAGGAGCATGAGTAAGTGGTTCTTTCATGAATTCGTATAATACAAAAAATTCACAATTCTCCTCTATGAATTGGACATTCTCAGGTGAATACTATATGTATGTCTAGAACTTAAGCTTTATATAAACTCGGCAAAAATGACCCATTTTTGAAGAAATCAAGAAAATGAGAAATAAGTGAGTCATTTTTGGCAAGTTCAAAATATATAACTAGACTATCCCTTGTTGTACTTTGGGGGTACCTACCAAATGTAAAAATTATGAATTCGGCAGGTCACCAGTTCATCAGGAGAACTCAGGTACCTTGACTAGATGTGAAAATTTCAGTATATCTTCCTCTCAACCGGGTTGTAGTGACTAGCATCATGATTTAGGATTGAAGAAGCACGAGTGAGTGGATCTTTATTTATTAATTCGTGTACCTTGCAGGGATTTTACAATATTTCTTCTCTATAAATTGAACATTATCAGGTCAAGATATTCATGAAACAAAGTTACTTGCTTTTCCACTTATTGGTGTCTATGCGCGGCTATCTGCGTTTGAAGATCAACCTACCAATACGCGTTGTTTATGTTTATATCGTGTTTATCTTGGAAACAAATTATTCTATCTAATTCTCACGCGAAGGGAAAACCTCTCAAAATGTTTCAAATAAAAGATTCAAACCTGTCTGTTGGTAAACTTTTTGTGCAACACAAAGCAATTAGAATAAATATCTCTGTAAATATTCTCTAAGGATTTTATACTCCGTTTTATATATAGCCAATTTTTTCAGGTCAGTAGATAACAAACTGGCTTTTACTCCTGAAGGGCATAGGATTGTTGACTTACAATATTTATTTGAAAGCATCAGGGAACTAAACGATCATGGGTCACTATTTAGCTGCTCAGTCGCAAATATGGTCGTGGTTGGGGAACAAAGAAAAGGTTTAGAGAGTACCTTGAAACTGAAATGTGCCATGTGCAATGTGATTAAATTTCTTCCGTTGTTGAACCCATCCAAAGACCAAATGAATATCAATGAAGCCGTGACATTAGCTACTATATCCACTGGTATTGGATACTCAACAGCTAATGAGGTCATGGCAATGCTCAATATCCCATTCATGGCAGCCAATACATACCAATCTTATCATGAAAAAGTTGGTCATGTAATAAGAAATAAAGCCTGGGATATCAAAGAGGCTGCTGAAGAAGAAGCTAGAATTGCAAAAGATCTAGGCCACATTGACGGAAAGACGAAGCTTCCATTTATAACGGTAGTAGCTGATGGAGCATGGGGAAAACGTTCCTATAATGTAAATTATGATGCCGCATCAGGAGCAGTAGGTGTATTTTGAAAATAATTTTTTCACAAATTTGAGCGATCTACGTTCCAAATGAATTTTTTTTAGGCATGCATTATTGGAGCAAAGACTGGAAAGCTGCTGTTTTTGGGAATTCGTAATAAATATTGCAGCTATTGCACTCACGCAGAAGCAAAAAATATATCTCCCATCCCTAATCATGTCTGTTATAAAAATTGGAAGGGAACTTCAACAGGCATGGAAAGTGACATAATATGCGAGGGATTCAAGCGCAGCGTTGAAATGTATGGTTTGATGTACCTGAAGCTTGTAGGAGATGAAGATAGCAGCGTCCATAAAAAACTTATAGAAAGTAGACCATATGGATTCACGCTAATAGAAAAAATTGAATGTAGGAACCACTTGCTCAGAAACTTTTGTGCAAAAGTCCGAGATATTTGTAGTAAGTTTTTTTTGTTCTAAATTTTTGACAGTGGTAAATGATTACAACTGAGGTTACTCAGTTTTTTTTTATATAGCTACATATATAAAAAAAACGATCATGGTGTTCTTTTTTAGCCAAAAAACGTTCTTCAGACCATTCTCCAGTTTCTCCTTCACTGAGAAATGTCCTATCTGGATCCATTATCAGATTGCGAACTTGCATCAAAATGGCCATCCATCACAGGATCAAGGAGCAGACAGATTTTTTAAATAAAGTGGATAATCTTGTTGAAGATATGAAGAATATTCCATCTCATGTTTTTGGGGAACATGCAGCATGTGAAGAGAGAGGCTACTTTAAATGCAATAGGAAAGGTAATGAGGTAAATTACATTCCTGATATGCGGATGTGTGGCCTTCTGCAAGATCTGGAAATATGTTTCAACAGGCTTATCCATAACGCGGCTAGCCTGATTCACAATATGGATAACAACCTTGCAGAAAGTTATAATTCAGTGATCTGCAAGTTTGTTGGCGGCAAAAGAATTAATTTTAGCAGAAAAGGGTCATATCAGACCAGGTGTGAAGCTGCCGCAATTTCTTTTAATTTAGGTAGTGGCGACTACCATCTCGCTTTGGGAAAGGCGATTGGACAAACAACTCCCAAAGATTTCACAAAAAAATTTGCCGAGAAAATAAACAAAAGAAGAGCGAACATGAAAGGAAAATGATTATTTGCCAAGAAAACAAAGGAGATGCATTTTCCTGATAAGGACTATGGACCAGATGCTAATCCCGAGCCCGACTTATCAGCAGATCAGTTTTCTCTCAAAAAAGATATATTTTTGAAAGAACTTATCAAGACTGAAGAAGAAATTCTGTCTCTAGAAAGGGAAACCAGAGGACAGTCTGGCAATCAGCTATGGAAACAGGAAAGAAGTATTAGGTTGACAGCATCAAATTTTGGAAAAGTTTGCAAATTACGGAATACAACCAGCTGTGAAAAAACTGTAAAAAGTCTTCTGTATACAAAATTCATGGGAAATGCTAGTACCAAATATGGAACAGAGAAAGAGCCCATAGCCATTAGAGATTATGAAGGAGCCACTGATGAGAAAGTAAAGCCTTGCGGTTTATTTATAGACACATACCTTTGCTTTCTGGCAGCCAGTCCAGACGGCCTAATTGAAGATGATGGGATTGTAGAAGTAAAGTGCCCATCAACAGCTGAAAAACTCACGCCAGAAGAGGCCATTCAACAAAAGAAAAGAACGTTTGCCACTTTAGAATATGGCGAACTACAACTGAAAAAAAATCATAATTACGATTATCAAATTCAAGGCCAACTTCATATTACGCAAAGACTATATTGTCATTTTATTTTGTGGACTCCATTGGGATTTCTGGGACAAAAGGTATAATGTTACTGACAAAATGTTGTGTATTATAAAGTTATTTCAGATCGAAAGAGATGATCTTTTTTGGAGTGAAAAAATGGAACCATATTTAATACGATTTTACATGAGATGCCTTCTTCCTAAAATCATTGATCCGAGATTTACAAGGGGGCTGAAAATTAGGAACCCTCCAAGAAACGATTGATTCATATAATTTAGGTATAAGTGAATAGTGAATTTGATTTTTATATGTACACTATCGCTCATAATGTAAGGCAAGCGCCTGAAATTCAATAGAACTTTGATTCTGCTTCAGTTATCAAAGAAGTGGGTAGGTAATGATTGTTTTAAAAAACTTCAATGCAATTGTCAGTTTACGGGTCGCTGGCGATTCTTTCCAAAATATTGTTTAGAACCGTTTTGTTACGTAAAGAAAACATTATGTTTTCCTGTGTAACTCTTGATAAAAATGCACCATTCGAAAGGGTGGCAAAAATTATGTACTCCCTTAAAATCTCATAATAATTAAACAAAGGATAGTCTAGCTATAAAATTTCAAACTTGACGCACATTTTTCAAGAAATCATGAAAATGGGTCATTTTTGCCAAGTCAAAATTTGGTAGATAAACTCGAGCAAAAGCTATTATTATTTGTTTTTTTATGATAAAATTTTCAATAAATACATGTTTTGCCCCCTCTTTTAAATGTTGCTAGACATTTTTATCAAAAATTACACTTGTTGAAAAGTACTTTTTTTTAAACGTGACAAAAAGTCAGTACCTGAACTTTTGAAAAAAATCGTCAGGACATGTAAACTGACAATTGGACTGAAGTTTTTGACTACACCATTTTTTTTTATGACTGATGCAGGATCAAAGTTTTATCGAACTTCAGGCGGTTGCTCTACATATGTTGCGTTAGAGTATATTATATTTATCTATAGGTATAGATACGTAAGTAGATACAGTGTATATAAAGAGTTTCTTTTTTTTTCATTAAATAAAAGAGAACTGGACTAGAGTTCAAAACTACCTAGGTACGTCAAAATATGGAATATTATTATATCTATGTACCTATCTGAAATGAAAACTTACATTTTGTAATTTTTTGTGATGTTCATGTACCTGTTGATTTTAGGAAAATAATTCTATCCCAACATGAAACAATTACATCGAAATAATTAATGTAATACCTGAATGTAATAATAATTTATTGATGATATTATGTATGATTCAAGAATTGATAAAAATGATAATTGATAAGTATTGGTAACTTTTTAATCTAAATCACCAAATTTCAATCATCACCAGTTTCGTGAAGGAGATAACTATTTAAATGATCTATTTTTCGAGTATAAATTATATTTCGATTTTTATTAAATTTCAATAAATGTGTAATATGATTAATATGTACTTTAATTAACAATTCACAACCTTCAGTAGGTAGTGTATGCGTATTGCGTAGGTATCAACATCAACGTATCAATCAGATTGCCAAAATTCGTTCGAACTTATTTTCATGAACCCATGCAGACAGTCTAGGCTGCTCAAAAGTATTTATCAATTGCGGAATTACACGGATCAGGTAGGCAATATTGCTTATTGGCTCATTCTTTGAATGTATGTCTACCAAAACATCGGACACTAAAATTTTTGACGATATCATGTTAGCAAACTGAATAATATAGGTACTTTTTTATTCCCTGCCATCAATTATCATCTCAGCACTTTCCAATAAGCATAATAATCTGATCTTACAATTACAAATTTAACCACATGATTCGACTGGTCTGTAAACTTGCCGGACTTCCTTCCCAACTAGTAATTCTTAATTTTTATCACCCAAATTTCGTCACATTACCGGTAGAGATACACCGGTTCCATCCATCCAGCAATGAGCATTGTTGCCGCTGTACACATCGATATGGGATACATGGGCGTTCCGGACTGAAACGGAGATATACACCTTGCTCTTACTAGGCTGGTATGCCGACGAAATTTATTTTCACTGATGTTCCCCCTTTACTGGTGTATGTTTTTTTTCAGAATGTACCAGAAAATAATGTTATGGTTGAGAGTATCTCACAGCATGTAATTTTTATGACTAAACCAAATGAAGACGCACAAAAGCCAGTTTACGGGGGGAATATAAAATAGGTACACATAGTGCCAAAAGTTTTTCATCAGCGTAAAACTTGGATCCTGCATCAGTTATCAAAGAAGTAATGGTGGATTTGCAAACTTCAATATATTTGTGAGTTAACGTGTCCTGGCGATTTTTTCTAATAACTGTTTAGTGTCCTGTGTTGAACGCGAAAACGTTAAAAAAAAAAGGCTTTTTGTTAGGGATGTTCATTACCAAGTTGTCAACGTCAGAAAGTTTCGCCCGCGACTCACACAGACTGCTCTGGGAATAATGTTGGTACTACGGTAGATTTGCAGTTGGCAATAAGGGGTTGTCACTATTTTGTCAAGTATTGTCAGTATGGCGCACGGACCTATATAAAAACTGGACTGCTAATGCATATGGCCGACCTTGCCAAAAATCACTGGAGCATGGGCGCCGCCATGATGGGACAATTTGGGTTGGTACCTCTGTTTCTTTTGACGTGCCACTTATGGCTGCGTTCCGAGAACCAGGGCTATATCTAAGCGGTCCTACTAGAGTAACATGATTCACTGTGCTGAAGCACAGTAGTCTAGCAAAAATACATATATTTCTTTCGCTTTATCGCAGGAACTGTGTTGCAGTGGTGGAAGTTATCATTCATGTTATTTCAGTGAGATCGCTCGAGAAAAGCGACGCAGCGCTGCAGTTCCTCTTATGCGAGGAGGCGATAACTAGAGGAACAAATTCCTGTGATGTGTCAAATGTCAAATGTCAGTGGTGTGTAGAGTAGGAGTAGATCATAGAACTGAAATGAATTAAGAAAATAACATTAACCTACATCCTCGGTTTGTTTACTTTGAAAAATGCCGGTGTTGTGTTTTGAATGTGAAAAAATATCTTCAACTCAATATAATTTGAATAAACACTTAATAAATGTTCATCATAAAAGATCTAAATGGATAGAATATATGAGTGAAACCAAATATATGTGCGTGGACTGTAGTATATTTTTTAAATTCAATAGAGACTTGAGAAGCCATTTGGAACAAAAACACAATTTTGAAAACAATAAAGAACATTTGCAGTTCAAAAATTTTGATGGTGAGTACCTCTACCTTGAACAATAATAATATTCTATAATAATTCGGGATGCTAGATGCTTTTTATATAAAAGTTTAATCAATCTATCGAGTACCTAATTAGGTATATTAGGTATACTAAGTAGATCACAATAATGTAATATAGTTTGGTTTGTCCATAGTATTATAAATTCGCAATTGTTTTAATTACTTAAGTATTATTTATATAAAAATTGTTATTTTCTTTATTTCTAGAATTTAACAAATGGCTATTCAAAGAACAAAAGCTCAACAATGTTCAGTATGTTCGAAACTCTGGGAAGAAAGTTGGAAGTAACTTTGAGCATTTATATTTTGAGTGCAGACGCTCATACAAAAAACAAAATTTAGTAACAGATCAAAATCGAAAACGAAATCTGAAGTCACAAGGATCCTGCAAGTTAAATAAATCTTGTGTTAGCCAGATTATTGTAAAAAGGAACCTGGAGTCAGACTATTGTAATATTATCTATTATAAGTCACACTATTTACATGGGCTAGATGAACTACAGCATTTACAAATTCCAGTAGGCGATAAGCAAATCATTGCTTCCAAATTGATTTTGGGCGTCCCATCTAAAGGGTGAGTACCTATAATACGCTCACCAGTAATATAGTATGTATGAGAATATTTGATATTTTTTTAAATAATCTACACTTCATAATATTATACACATTACCTTTTTTTTATTTAGGTTTTCAGAATTGGAATTTCGAGGTTTAAAGGCGGTTTTCTCAATATACATTTTTTTGAGGGGAATAATTTTTTTTTTGTGGTGTGCAAATACGAATAGGTATATAAGTACAGAGTAGTCGGTAATGAATGCGCTAAAAAACGAGTAATATCTAGATTTAACTTGTGAAAATAATTTTTGATTATATAGATTAAATACTGAAGTTTAATTTCGGAAATCGATATTTTTCCTCAAGCTCAAGTTGTTATTGAGTTATCGACATGAGAATTCTAGAACTTGAAAGTTTGAATATAATAATAATAGTCTTATTAGGCTGATTGATGCAACTCAGCATCAACCCTAAATACCAATACATTCAATATGACTATTTTCTTCTTTTCCAGCTAATATGTAGAGTACGCTATTTTCAACGTACACCAGAATGTTTTCAAGACTTTACCTACTTCATTTTTTATTTTGATTAACTATTTCAAGATATCTGCAGTCAGAGTTTATTCCAGAAGAATCCTAGATTTAACTTCAAGCATTCATTGCCGACCAACTTATCAGTGTGTCCAGGGTTTGAGTGCACCTAAGATTAAAATAATAAAAAAAATGCGTTGACATTTCAGATTTAGTTGAAAAAATTAGTCCGTATATTGATGTACAGGGTGTTTTTGCGATGAATTATAAAAAATTGTCAAGAGTAAAGTACCGTTCTTATAAAAAATATTTCAAAAAAGTTCTTCAGTATTAAAAGTTATGACAGATTTTAGATTTTTTTTTTCGGTCAACTTCAATTTTTCATATTTTTCGTAGATTCAAAACAGTTGCAACTCGAGTTGCAAGCTGTCATTTGTTTTTTTTACGTTTCTTTTTATTTATCCAATAATAATAATGAAAATTCAATATTTTGCCGTTTTGAAAAATAAAAATACAATGATAAAAAAAGTCAAAGTTGGCCGATCAAAATTAAAATTTGCAGTTTGTCATAACTCTCAATTCTGAATATTTTTTATGGGAAAATATTTTTTATATTTTTAGTAGCAAAGATACTTTTCCACGAGCTTTTCCATGACAACTTTTGAAAAATTCATCGTAAACACACCCTGTATATTAATCAATCGGATTAATTTTTTCAACTTCTTAGTTTAAGACCAAGCAGGGCTGATCCACAAAACCGCAATTTTCAACTCGAATATTTTTTTGTCATTTCCTCCTACGTGTGCACGATCCGTGGACACACTGTATGTATATTCTACGTGCATGAGATTTGTGATTGTTTCTAGTATGTCCGCGGATGCGGTTAACAAGCGGACCTTTTTATCAAGAATGACTTTTGTCGTATCTTTAAACTTTTGGTCCATTTCACCTCTTGTTAACCGCATCCGCGGACATACTGTATACATATTTATATTTAGTAAAGGGCTTTGGTGTACCATATGCATGTAAATAATTGAAATAAAAAAACTGGTTATTGGTGGAAGTGGTGTTCCCTCGGGTGTTCCTATAATTATTGTTCGTGCTATCTTACTACTTATTAATTTATACCAATGTCTTGAGTAGTTCTATTTATTTTTCAAATGTATATCTTGGTGCCATGAAAACTTTAAATCAACTAAGCACATCATTTACAATGTTCATTTCATATAAGATTTCTGATTTCTCTTTATTATTTTGCAGAATAATCCAGAAAAATCGAGAAAATGTAGGTGAAGTCTTACAAAGGAATGATCTCCTGACAAGCACTGACATTAGAAATATTCAGAGGGCATATAACATAGATCTGAAAGATGGCTTATATCACAAAGATGATGCAACCAGTGTCAATGTGTGGGTTACACGTTGTGCTGAGGCTAAAGATAACCCAGTGCTTTTTTATAAACAGCAAGGTCAAGCCGTGGACAACTTTGAATCGGGTGATTTTTGTTTAATATTAATGACTGGTATCCAAAAAAATATTATAAAAATGTTCGGTGAAAAAGTTATCACAATAGATGGAACTCATGGGCTCAATCGCAATCATACGCAATTTTGAGCTTACCACTTTGTTAACGTTAGATGAGAACCGACAAGGTTTCCCAGTGGCGTTCATGTTTTCTAATCGAAAGGATACTTCAATTTACAATTTTTTTTTTACAAAAATAAAAGAAGCTGTTGGGCTAATCAAAAATTCAGTTGTTATGTCTGATATAACAGATACATACTATATGGCATGGTGCCAAGTAATGGGGCCACCAAAACAGAGATTATTATGTTCCTGGCATGTTGATAGGGCATGGCAAACCAACCTTGGAAAAATAAATAATTCTGAAAAAAAATCTTGGGTCTATAAATCATTGAAGCACATACAAACTATACCCATAGCTGAAGTTTTCCAGAAAAAAATCACTGAATTTTGTCAGTCTCTCAATGAAGATCACGAAACAAAAAAATTTGGTGACTATTTAGAAAAATATTATATACCAATATCTGAGCAGTGGGCTTACAGCTATCGAAGTGGATGCGGCTTGAACACTAATCTGCACTTGGAGAGCTTTCACAAATCATCAAATACCATTACCCAGATGGCAAAAAGATCAAAAGATTGGATAAATCAATTCATCAGTTGATGGCTTATCTGAGAGACAAAGCTGTGGACAGGCTGATCAAATTAAAAAAGGGACATAACTTGAAAAACAACACCATAACGAGACATAGAACCGCAATTATATCAAAGTTTGATCTAATTCAAAAGGATTCTTCCAATTGGTGTTTAAAACATGGCAATTATGAATACATGGTCACCAAACAGTCTGCAGATATGTTGTAATATAAAATGCCCTTTTTGTAATATTTGTATCCACTCATTCAAATGCAGCTGCATCGATTTTTGCATAAGAACCACTATATGCAAGCATATTCATTATGTAGCTATGAACAGTGAGCCGCAAAAGTATCATCAGATATCTGACATTGACAATAATATAAATAGTGAGACTCGTGGTGACAGAACTAATGAAGAAGTAAACAAAATCACATCCCAATTGTCGATTAGTATAGACAAAAAAGAAAAAATAAGAAAAAATATTTTCGAAATGTTGCAAAAACTTGATGGTGAAAATATTAGCAATGAGCATTTAGATCTCTGGTTGAATCATACCACAACATGCTTGGCTTTGGGCACTTTAGACCACGAAAATACATTTCTGGTAACAGATGAAGATAAAAAACAACCAGGGAACACAAAAATCACGAAACAGAAGTCTTTTCATTCGACCAAGAAGAAATATTTTAAAAAACCGATGCATTCAAAACCTTCGAAAGAGAAACATACAATCTTGAACGAATTTATTAACTCAGATCTTGTTACGTCTAATACTTTAGAAAATGATCATCAGTATTGTTAAGTTTTGCATTGATGTACTTGTATACCTAATTAATATAGATGTATGTATTATTTTTTTGAATGAACTTTTAGTTTCAACGCCGTTTTTAATTTAATATTTTGCCCACCAAAAAAAAAAATAACATAACAATCTTATTTACTTATCTTCCCAATACCATGTTTTCTAAATAAAAGTTCCGTTAAATAGAAATTCATTTTACAATAAAATATTTTTTCCAAGAGAATTTGTTCTCATTCGATTACAATATAAAATATCCATTCTATTAAATAATATAATATCGAGTTTATTTACAAAACCCGTTATACCCAATCTTCACTAATACTCCAAGTCCATCCAAGAATTGATAAAACAAACCAAACAATTCAACTAATTGTTTTTATTTTCAGATATAATCAAATTTGAGATTTCATTGCTTAAGTAAATTGGGCGTTGATTCTATAGATTTCAGATGAATTTAGACTAAGAATGATTTTTGTACCATTATTATGTAGCTTTAAAATTGAATACTGAAGAATAAACCTGTGAACAATTGAAGCTATTAGTGCAGGAAGGTGTTAACTAACAAATTCGGGTATTTTGAGTTTTTGAATGCAAAAAGGTGTTATCATCTGTTTCTTTTAGTTAGTGAAGTCTTTTGTCAATAGATTTCCATAGTAACCTTAAAACACTGAATTAAAAAAGGGTTATCTACCTATTTCAAAATTCTACTCACGCAAAAAGGTGTTAACTTCCAATTAATTCAAATGCAAAAAGTCAACACTTTTGAAAAAAAAATCTAGTCTAACTAAAGCAAAAAACTTTTGGACTGTTCCACAAAAGCACTGTGTTTGTGAAACTCGATTCAAATCAATACTCAAAAAGTTCCAGTCATTAAACTTTAACTCAATTTTTCTAGAAATACAGCATTTGCTAGTTAACACCTTCATGCACTAATAGCTTCAATTGAGATCTTATTAATAACGCCCTGTATACCTTATAGAAGAATACTATCCGTGACATAACCCTCGTAATCAATAAAACGCATGCGCAGACGACGGAATTTATTCCTCTAGTTATCGCCTCCTCTTATGCGGCCATTGAAAAATGCAGAGAGAGCTGATTGTGTTTTGTTTTTGAGGTTGAGGTTGAGGTTATGTCACCTATTATTTCTATTTGGATTTTGATTATTGGATTTTGGATTTCAAGAAGATATCTAAACTTAAAATTCAAGATTCACATTGTGATTTTGTGCAGGGTTTTTGACATTATTCTAGATACTTATAAAACTATGAAAAGTTTTGTGTTGGATTATTATTAACATAAAAATGGGCCTTCCTTCACTCAAGTCAAGTCAAAAATATCATTACCTATAATGTCCTTTCAACAGCATAATATTATAAGAAGCGAATAGCACTTGATCTATTGTACCTACCTACTATTTCCTAACGAGCTTAACTTGGACCCTGGAAAATAGGTATATAGGTACTTGAGATAGTCGATGTTTCAAGATTTATGCATTCTGCGGTTTTAGAATTGATATAATAATATTCTCTGTAATGGTGGATTTGCAAACTTCAATATATTTGTGAGTTGACGTGTCCTGGCGATTTTTTCCAATAACTGTTTAGTGTCCTGTGTTGAACGCGGAAAAGTTAAAAAAAAAGGCTTTTTGTTAGGGATGTTCATCACCAAGCCGTCAACGTCAGAAAGTGTCGCCCGCGACTCATAAGCGGACCCACACAGACTGATCTGGGAATAATGTTGATACTACGGTAGATTTGCAGTTGGCAATAAGGGGTTGTCACTATTTTGACAAGTATTGTCAGTATGGCGCACGGACCTATATAAAAACTGGACTGCTAATGCATATGGCCGACCTTGCCAAAAATCACTGGAGCATGGGCATGATGGGACAATTTGGGTTGGTACCTCTGTTTTTTTTTGACGTGCCACTTATGGCTGCGTTTCCGAGAATTGATATAATAATATTCTCTTCAATATGCACAAAAACCACTAGAACGAGAAGTCACAGACACTTGAAGAAAAAATAGAAATATCTACCAATATCCTTCGTCATTTATCTTAGCATTTATTTGCTTATATTATATTTATATTGATTATTATAGCCTCGAAATCAGACAGTAGTTTTATGTAAGGTTTACATTCAGTTAGTTTTCGAATTGGAACTGTCAAATTTTCGCTTGGCAAACAGGAATCATGTGTTACCATCTACATTGAATTTTTGTCACGCTTACGTCAAATTTAATGTGAATAGTGACATATGATTCCCGTTTGCCAAGCGGAAATTTGACAGTTCCGCTTCGAAATGAAATTTAATGTCAATCAGGCATTACAGATCTCTGCATTTTTCAACGATGGCACCACTGAAAATCAGAAGCACCAACTCAAATTGTCCCAACTTGGCAGCACCCATGCTCCAGTGACTTTCTTCCCATTGCATTAGCAGTCCATTTTTATTTACTAAGTCCGTGGTATGGCGTGACTGTCTAATTCTTAATGGTCGAGAAATAGAGCTCCTGATAAAAAACCACGTCGTTTTAACTTGAACCATCCTAACAAAGTCAGAAGTGGGATATTATCCAGGATTAAAACAGCGGAGTATATCGTATAAGGTAGACAGTAGTGGACAAAAACGTATCGACGATCAGTGACTGTGACATATGACCTTTGATCTTGTGTAAGAAGACTGTCATTATAGCTTTGTGCTGTGTACTGTGTACTTGTGTGTTGGATCCAGTGATTCCAGAGATGATCTGTTGTTTGGTGAAGCAAGATGTCTGAAAGAAGCTACACCCCACCACTCTCAGTTGAGGGTCAATCAAAAGCGATGGAAAACACTTCATCTTTAGAACAGCAGGTGAAAATGTTGGTTGCTGAGATGGATGAAATAAAAAAGTCCCAATCTAGGGTAAGCCAGTTAGATTCTATTGCTTATACCTGGGAGAATGTTTCACCCTTCGATCCGGCCATTAAAACAATTTCGGCAAATAAATGGATTCGATTATTGAACAAAAGGCATATTTTCTGCGATGGGATGATGTCATCCTAATGCAAAACGTAACAAATAATTTGGTGGGACGAGCAAGGGAGTGGTTCCTGAATTCCGGATTTGCGAGTTTGTCGTTCAGCGATTTCAAGAGCCGTTTTGGCGAAGTAATTGATATTAAAAGTGCCGCCAACTATACTAGCTCGGAAAACACGTGTCTTGTTAATGATTTTAACAAAAAAACACTTTTGCTGAATAAACTATCGTGGAACATTCCGGAGAAAGACAAAATAAACATTATCATTAGTGAATTAAATAACCCGGTGATAAGACAATCAGCGTTTAGCAGTAACAACCGATGAACTGTTGACATTTTTGCGTGGAAGTGATTTCGCCGTAAAAGACAAACATACCAATAAAAACAATGCGCAATCAGGTTTCAAACGAATGTGCTTCAATTGCAATGACCCAGGACACAAAAAGGTAAACTGTCCCAAACCGCGCTCGAAGCAATATGACAACCATAATAGGAAAGCGAATAAATCACAAACGTTTTCAAATGCAAAATTTTCTAGATCAGGTCCTAGCAGTGAATGTGGTATTTGTAGTAAGCGTGGTCATACTGAAAAAGATTGCTGGCAAAAGAAAAGTGTAGACTCAGTAGAAAGACATTGTAGTAATTTATTTTACAAAGAGGTTATGATAAATGAAGAAATGTTTTACGGTTTGATAGATACGGGTGCTCGTTCATTCAGCAATCTGCTGTGGATAAATTGAAACTCATTTGCTGAAAGGCGGAAATTGTATTTCATAAAAACTTTGTCGGGGAAAACTCTGGAAGTAGATAAGGTAGTTCCAATACAGATACGTATCGATGGTTTGGAAATAACTGTAACTAGCCATTGTTGTCCGTCAAATGTTTTTATTGGTAACACACTGCTTTTACGCAAAAATATTGGCTTTTCGAAATCAGGTACAGACATTCGTTTCTATTCAAATGACCTGGAGGTGCGAGTCAATTCTATAACTACTGTTGCCGATTTTAATCAGGTAGTGCAATGCGGAGGTGATAACAATAAACTTATTGAAATACTACAGACATTCCGGAAGTGTATTGCATTTGACATTTCTGAAATTAGCAAAACTGACTGTACCCAAATGACAATTGAATTAGTATCCGATCAACCAGTCGTGTTTAATCCGTATCGTTTATCTGAAGAGAGAAGGCAAACATTGTCGGGTATGCTAAAAGAGTGACTTGAAAATAACATCATCAGGGAGTCCAATTCATCTTTCTCAAGTCCTGTAGTATTGATACCCAAACCGGATGGATCGTTGCGCATGTGTATCGACTATAGAAAAATGAATAGAATAACGATGAAAATGAAGTTGATCAAATTGATAGGCTGCGTAGCTATAAAATATTCACCTCGTAGGATTTGTTTTCGGGATATTACCAAATACCCATGGCGGAAGTTTCCGTTGAAAAGACTGCTTTCGTCACACCCGACGGAAAATACGAATTTTTAAGAATGGGTTTTGGCCATTGCAATGCTTCGTTTGTATTTCAACAGATGATTACTAAAATTTTTAATGAACTACCTGAAGGTGTCGCTTTTGGGTACTTGGATGACGTAATTATTCCCGCTGAAAATGAAGAACAATCAATTGAACGTTTAAAAGCAGTTTTGACCTTGTTTCAAAAATATATTTTAACTTTGCAGTTGAAGAAGTGAAAGTTTTTTGTAGAAAAACTCAATTACTTGGGAAGAGAACGATGACGAGGAAGAAAAGCGTTGATCAATTTGAATCCTCCAAGAAATAAGAAGGAGCTGCAGCGATTTGTAGGTTTATCAGGGTATTTTAGGAAATTTATGACCATGCTACCATCGCAAAACCCCTGACGCAACTTTTGTCTAAAAACACGAAATGGGAATGGTCATCAACAAAAATTAATGCTGTGAACAAGTTCAAAGAAATGTTAACATCTCGTCCCGCCTTGAAAATATTCGATCCCGTTCTGATAACAGAGGTACAGTGGAAAGCATTTGAATTCGCACACAATATTTTGAACAACCCTCGTAAAATGCCAAACTTTGTCATAGTGATACATCACTTTTGTCCAAATGACAAGTCATAAGTAAACAAAAAAGCTGATTTTTGGTATTGGGATTGATTATTTCAGCTAAGTTCAAATAATCTTAATACAACAAGCTGCACGGTTTCTCAAATGTATTATCCAGTGGTGCGAAGGGCGAAGGGAGATTGAATTATTGGCTAGTATGTAAGATATTTATGTAGAAAACAAAATATAGAAGGTAATACAAAATACATTAATTGCGTCTCTTTTATATCAGATTACTAAATATATATCACCTCAAACAGATCCCAACGCAGATACTACCCGCAGTGGCTTGATAGTTTTTGTTATTCATGGTTTAAAACCAAAAATCATCGACGTAAACAAACGACACGTGATCAGAGACAGTGAAACGATCTAGCAAATCACATGGTGTGTTTGTTTATCATACCTATGCATTTTACGAGGGTTGTCAAAAAATAACTGTGTGTGCGAATTCATATGCTTTCCACTGATGCTTGATACAGATGCGAGCAGTATTGCATTTAAATCCAAATTCACGAAGATGGACCTCATCCAGTCAGTTACTTCAGTAAGCAGTGAAGTTTCAAACAAAGCAAATACCATTCTTACGAGTTAGAAACAATGGCGGTGGTATTTGCCTTGAGACACTTTCGTGTTCATCTGCTAGAGAGACAGTTCACAGTCTTTACAGATGGTTCGGCTGTAAGAGCATGCTGCACGAAAAAAAGACCTGGTACGTCGAATTGCAAGATGGTGGTCAGAACTCCAGAAGTCTACCTTCACGGTGTTGAATATCTGTTCAGTTCATATTGGTAAACCGAGTTGATTGGTGCAAAAGGCCTTATCGAAATATCATTCAGGTCATTAAGAAACTGGTACGTCACGAGTCAAGTCGGTCTGTTTATTGAAAGTGCATTTCAAGTGAATAATAAAAGTATCAAGTCTGAGACAGTGTTTGTCTGATTCACGTGAAAGTACACAACACACGGTTCACTATCGTCCGGGACATCGAATGAAACACGTAGATTGTCTGAGCCGCGACATAGGAGAGGAGAATTACGACGTTAATAGTATTATCAATTTGACAGAAATCGAGTGGGTCCGAGCAGTTCAATCTCAAGTTGAAAAAATCACGAAAATTCAGGATATATAATGGTCACCCACAGAACACATACACAAAGTTTAGAACAAAAACGTAAATGAAGGGCGAGGCCTAAGTGAGTGCTTTGATTCGCATCCACGGAGAGGCGCTGATGTGTCTGAAGTTCGTTAGATCTCGAGAAAATGGCGGTATGTGGAATGCCACATGACAGCTTATTAGCTTGTCATGATGATAGATGAAGTCATTTGAACGTCACCCTTTACCTTCATGTTGTCTTTTATGCTTTGATTCCACTCTAAGTAAAAAAATGCCCTGGTAATCCTCATCAGAAAACCTATAAGACCAGAGATTACAACCCGGAATACTAGAGGCTCATCAATGTTCCAGCTGCCATCGGAAAAGTTCCGGAGAACTGCATCCTCCACAAACTAAGGAAAGTCACGATGGCAAAAAACTTTCTGCCAGAAGAACAAATGGGATTCCGCCCAGTGTATGCTACAACAAATCAAACAGTGAGGCTAAGTGACACCATCCTGAAAAGGTCGAACAAAGGGGGAGAAACAGAAGAAGTGTTCCTCGAGGAGTTTCGTACAGCCCAGCCGTCCTACGCCACATGGAGCCATGCACGGCTTCCCGAGACCTCCGGAGTGAGTGGGATTTTCTCATAGTCACCATCACACAGGATAAGCGCCCCGAAGCGCAGATATCAAGCCCAAACTGACCTCATCCCCAAAGATGGTCCTGGACATTCAAGAAAAAACGAAAAAACTACATTTATTCAAAGTTTTTGACTTTATTTGATAAATGAAGACATTTTCAACGTCAAAGTAGATGTCAGTGCTTTTATGTAAAGGGAACTGTATAATATATCACAGAAATCTTCAATAATACATTATCCAAGTCTGATAGTTCGATTCGCATCCACCTCATTCCGTGGCGCATTGTTCCGTAAAATTTTATACGTCAGTTTGTCTTCTAAACTTTGTATATGTGTTCTGTGTGGTCACCTAAAAAAGCAGCCAGTAAAAACTATTTCGACAATAACACCATACAAAATGAGATATTATATTTCAGCTTCGTCTCGTAAATAAGACTAGATGTAGTACCTTCGCTTGTCGTCAAATCTCACACATTTTAAAGAAAGAATTTCCAACTACCTGCTTCGACCCCTTGCATACCCCGCTGTTACCTGCTTTCCGATAGATCATTCTTTGTTTGTGTGTTGAATCGAACGCAGTGTGTAGTGAAAGTGCGAGCTTAATTTCGGTTTTTTGCCCTGAAAGTGTTGGTTTTTTGTCGGAAATGCCTAGACTGAACAACAAACGCCATAGACGTGAGAGGAGTCACTCTCCCCGTGACAAGGAGAGAAGGAAATTAAGAAAGCTGATGGAAAATATGGACCGAAGACTTAATTGCATTGAAAGCAAACAACGTGGTTCCCGATCTCGAATTAAAACAAGGCGCATATCCTCATCGTCATCCTCGTCATCGAGTACGCTTTCTTCGCCTTCAAGATATGCTTCTCGTTCTCGTTCGCACTCACCAGCAGAGTTGGACACTCCTCAACGTGGTAGAAATGGCCGAAGAGCGAACTTGAATCAATGGTCTAACAATTCTTCGGATTCTGAGGACTCGCCGTCAGGGGGGGGCGAAATAGAACGTGCTGATAATAATAACGGTGGTAAGTTGGTTTTTATATTTTGAGGCGTTTATATAAAAATCATTGATGATGAATTGGGTCATTGAGCACCTAAAACAATGTTTATAAATTAGGTCATTGAGCACCCAAACAACATTTATAAACTAGGTCATTGAGCACCTGAATAATGTTTATAAACTGGGTCATTGAGCATTAAAATAATGTTTATAAAATAAGGTCATTGAGCACCTGAATAGTGTTTATAAACTGGGTCATTGAGCACCCAAATAATGTTTATAATCTGGGTCATTGAGCATCTAAATATTTTATTTATGAATTAGGTCATTGAGCACCTAATTAATGTTCATAAATAAGGTCATTGAGCACCTGAAAAATATTTTTTAAATTAGGTCATTGAGTACCTAAACAATGCTTATAAATTAGGTCATTGAGCACTTAAGTCTGTTCACCGAATATAATTTATTGATGGCCATTATTAAAAAAAAAAAAAAAAAAAAAAAAAAAAAAGGGCACTAAGATATAATGCCCTTTATTGTTGGCAAACTAATGAAATGGCCACACTATACCTCTGATATGAAAGCACCGTTAGTATTTTTTTTTTGTGGATTGGGTTGCAGATTATTCAGAAATTCAGCAAGAGCTAGAAGTGGGTTCTCAACCAGATGGTCTGAGTGAGGACATTATTGAAATATTGGGGACAAAACAATCCACTGTCGAAGTTTTGGGCCCTAAATTACATGAAGACTTGGTCCTCCGTTGGAAAAATATTTTATCCTCTGGAATGGCAGATGACGACAAGAGAAAGATTTTATCAAAGTATCCCACTCCCGAAAACTTCACCAATCTGACGGCCTTAAAACTAAATTCAGTATTGGAAAAAGCCATGACAGCCTCGAATGTCTCAAGAGACGGAAGATTAGCCAATCTACAAAGTCAAATTACTGCAAGTTTGTCGGCAATTGGGCAGGTATGCAGTATGATCTTGCTTCAGGGGGGGGGATGGCAACAGGCAACACTTAGAACTGTTGAATGATGCGGGCCGAATACTCTTAGATGTCTGTCACTCCCAAACTCAGTCAAGGAGGGAACTTATAGCCATCAATTTGAACAAGGACTTCCAAGAAGCCAATAAGGGTATACCATCCGACAACTTTTTATTCGGGGAAAACTTGGAAGAACGACTAAAAGCCACCAAGAACTTGGAAGATTGCGGAAACAAAATCAAGTTAAATCCGAATAAGATAAACAAGCCCTTTTCTGGACCACGTAATTTAAACTTCAGAGCTCCTACTCGGCAGAGGCAGGGAACACGCCGAGAAAGGAGTCAGTATTTCCAGTCAGTTCCCCAGTCAGTTTCCCAGTCGGTTCCTCGTCACTGCAAATTCCGGAAACAACAACCAAGGCAACAGGGGAGGAAAATGTATCCTCGCCAGTACTAAAGGTCAGTATGCTAGCTGGCAGACTTAAACAATTTCGTCCAAAATGGGAAATGATTTCCAAAGACAAAGTCGTAATTAACTGGATTTCTGGACTAAAAATCCCTTTTATAAGTAGTTCTCCGAGACGGCATTTTTCTATACAAAGTGATCAAAAAATCGTACAATGGTCAAAAGAGGAGAAAATACTTATACAAGCTTGTATTGACAAACTTTTGAATTGTGGCGCTATCAGCTCAGTTCAGGCATGCCAGAACCAGTTTTTGTCCAACATATTTTTAAGACCCAAAAGTGATGGTTCCAATCGACTTATTTTAAATCTCAAGCAGTTGAATAAATTTATACTTTGCAAGCATTTCAAGTTGGAAGATCATCGCACAGTAGCAAAATTGATGTCTAAAGACTGGTTTATGTGTACTATCGATTTGAAAGATGCGTATTTTCTAATCCCGATACATAAATCACATAAAAAATACTTGAGATTTGAATTTGACGGTAATTTGTATGAATACAACTGCATGCCCTTTGGTCTCAACATTGCTCCGTATGTGTTCACTAAGCTAATGAAGCCGGTAATAACCCATCTAAGAGAACAGGGTTTTTTATCAGTTATATATTTGGACGATATTCTTCTCTTCGGTGAGACATATGAGCAATGTTTGAACAATGTGTCAAAAACCCTCACAACCATAAAATCGTTGGGTTTCTTGCCAAACTATGAGAAAAGTAAATTAATTCCTTTGCAGCGAATTCAATATCTTGGTTTTATTTATGACTCGACGGACATGTCAATCGCCATACCACCAGCAAAAATTTCAAACGCAATTAAAATGACCAAGAAATTCTCAGCCACCAAAAATTGCTCAATTAGGTCATTCGCAAAATTTTTGGGGACAATAGTATCCTTATGCCCCGGGATTAAATACGGTTGGCTATATACAAAATTTTTCGAACGTGAAAAATTTCTGGCATTATGTTCGTCAAAGGGCAATTATAATGCGAAAATGGAACTATCAAATAAACTTTCTGAGGATTTTGAATGGTGGATTAACAATTTACCAATTGCAAAAAATTTTATTCGAGTAGACGTTTTTCACCTTGAAATATTCACTGATACGTCAAAGACAGGATGGGGTTTGAGCTGTGAAGGAAAGAGAACTCATGGTTTCTGGTCAGAGGAAGAAAAAAGCTACCACATAAACTATTTGGAGCTGTTAGCTGTCTTCTTCGGGTTGAAATGTTACACTGTGAAACTATCTTATTGTAATATTCTGTGTCGTGTCGACAATACCACAGCGTTAGCATATATCAATAAGATGGGCAGTGTGCAACATCCAAGACTTAATGACCTCTCACGCTCTATTTGGCAATGGTGCGAAAAAAGAAATTTATTTCTGTATGCATCATATGTAAGATCTGGTGAAAACTGGGAAGCGGATTCTGAATCTCGTAGTTTGGCAATGGAAACGGGATGGTCATTAAATGTGTCAGCATTCGAAAAAATTACAGAACATTTTGGTATACCTGAGATAGACTTGTTTGCATCAAAGAATAACAATAAATGTGAAAAGTTTGTATCATGGTTGAAGGATCCGGAAAGTGTTGCAACGGATGCTTTCACTCTTAATTGGGAGCAATTTTATTTTTATGCTTTTCCTCCATTTCCACTCATATTAAGAGCCTTGCAGAAAATAAAGACGGATAAGGCCAGGGGAATACTTGTAGTTCCCTTATGGAAATCTCAACCATGGTACCCGTTTTTCACTTCTTTACTAGAATGTAAACCTTTGATTCTTGAACCTGACAAAAGATTATTGTCTTTTAATAGCACACCACACCCTCTATGGAGGAAGATTACCCTGGTGGCCGCAATTTTATCATCCAGGCCCTCAAAAGGGGAAACATACCAAATGAATCACTAGAAATATGTCTTGCATCAATCACGGAGAAAACTATCTCCCAGTATAGCGTTGGCCTAAAGTCATGGTGGAAGTTTTGCGAAAAAGAAAAAGTAAATAAGTTTGAGCCATCAATACCATCAGTTCTAAAATTGTTGACAACAAAATTCAATCAAGGCTCCTCTTTCAGCTCATTAAATTCTTACAGAGCAGCACCAGCGCAAATTCTGGGACCAAATCTGAGTGACGATTTTCGAATCAAAAGGTTCTTTAAGGGCCTAAGTTGTATGGGACCGCCGCTACCCAAATACAACAATACTTGGGACCCAGCGATAGCGTTAGAATACATAAAGGAAATGGTTTCGGATGGCCTAGAAAATTTAACGTACAAAACCGCTATGCTTCTAGCCTTGACTACTGGTCAACGTGTTCAGACTTTAGCTAGTATCGATGTAAATGATGTAGAAAAATTTGATGATAGGCTTGAAATAAGAATTAAGAAAAGGCTCAAAACTTCTAATGTAAAAAAAAACGCAACCTACTCTTGTTTTGCCTTTTTACAATGAGGACAAACGAATATGTCCCGCACAGTGCCTTCTTTCTTATCTAGACGCTACGAGAGGTTATCGAAATAATGTAGGTGCTCTTTTCCTAACAACAACAAAACCCCATAAAGCAGCATCTACTCAAACAATCAGTAGATGGTTGAAAAATTTTTTGAAAAAATGTGGGTTAGATATAAATAAATTTGGTGCGCACAGCACACGCCACGCATCAACGTCTGCTGCCGCGAGAAAGAATATTTCTTATGACAGTATTCGGCTAGCAGCAGGATGGACTAAAAAGTCTAGAACATTTGCAATTTATTATAATAAACCAATAATTGCAAAGGTTACTGATTTTGCTAATGCTGTGCTTAGTTGTTAAATAACTATAGAAGCTATAATTTAGGCTATAGTTATATACTGTATTATTAATTATTATATATTCATTATTATGCTACTTAGATTTACATTGTTAATTTCGTTCATATTTGGAAGAACAATAAAAAATTATTTTTTGAGTAATTGTTGCAAATTGCTTTAAACTGCTACATCTAGTCTTATTTACGAGACGAAGCTGAAATATAATTGAGTGATTAAACGAACTTACCTTAGTGAAGTTTAATCCTAATTATATGAAGCTTCGTCCAAGTAAATAAGATCCCACCCAAAAAACCCTACCCTAATAAATTGCAACAATCTAGCTTTAAACAGAAATGATCTATCGGAAAGCAGGTAACAGCGGGGTATGCAAGGGGTCGAAGCAGGTAGTTGGAAATTCTTTCTTTAAAATGTGTGAGATTTGACGACAAGCGAAGGTACTACATCTAGTCTTATTTACTTCGACGAAGCTTCATATAATTAGGATTAAACTTCACTAAGGTAAGTTCGTTTAATCACTCAATTATATCGAAAAGAAGGCAACGATATAAAGTGGGACGTACCGAAAGCTTCTCTATGGTTAATTTGTAGGCTTAATCACGATAATTGTAGACATTTAGGAGTTGAAAAGACACAAGAACGAATTAAACGAGATTATTGGAACCATCCTAACATCTTTTTGTGTAGTTTTTTATAAAAATGGCTAGTACCATTCGAAAAAGGGACAAAAATTGAACTTGGAAAATTACCATGACATGACATTTTTGCCAATGATGCATTACTTTTGGCACCAAAAGTCATTGTCATAAATGGGTCATTTTCCAAGTTCAAAATTTTATAGCTAGAATATCTTTTGTTCAGTTATTGTGAAATAACGTGTATTCTGAAATACCTATTAATTTTCAATTTTCTTTCCTAATTAAAATAGCAAAATCACATGTATGATTTTGTTTTCTTTTTTTTCAAATATTTGTATTTCATTATTATTTATGCATTTCGTTTTATTTTGCAGAATTTTGGGCCACAATCAACAACTTCTAAAGCATATCAATACATTTCAGCCTCATCTAGTAATGTAGTCTCTGATGGTAGTACTCCGCAAAAGTTTTATTATATTGAATAATCAGAAAACGAATGATGAATATTCGATTGAACAATCATACAATAATTCCACTTCTATTGTAACAAATTTGAGGCTATGGGAGACGTATTTGCAAAACAAATGTCAAACATTGGCAATGGCAAATCATGTTTCTGTAGAACCTCTTCTTTGGCAATTGAGGATATTCACGTAGATTCAATCGACACAGTAGAGCATCTAGATGCATTTGAACAAAAATTGAGGGAAAAAGATATTATGAAAGAAAATGTCAAGAAATTGGCTAATGTATGTAGAAAAAAAAGGCAATGGCGAGGGCACAAAGAACTGCTGTTTGTTAGTGGATAGATTATTTGCAAGGAAATTGGTGACCTTTGCTCATGGGCCGGTGGCGCACGAGTACAGGGCAGTTGCCTTTTAAACGTTTAAAAACGTGATTTTCCAATTCTACAATGTTGTTTATTTATCAGATGATAGCTTCACACAAAAAGACCGCGAGGAATTTTTCAAAAACGTCATAAGGAATCGACAAGAAGAAATAAGAGCACTTTGTCAAGAGCTTCGACTATTTAACGAAGATCCAAGAAAAATACATCCCAGACTTCGAAGAAAACGAAGAAAATGAAGTAGGAAATATCAACGAATCCGAGAAAAATATAGCAGAGAATGATATGGAAGAAGCTGAGCAAAATAGAACAAAGAGAATTGAGGAGGATAAAGAAATGATTATAGAAGAAGTATGTGAAGAGGATATCGAGTTTGGTGATGATTTACATGTTGATAAGGTGTGTATGAATACCATTAATCTACAGAATAGTTGAGCTTTTTCAAGTTTGGCCCTTAAATAATAAACTTTGCAATAATTAAATATTTATCATAAATTGTTACACACGCAGACGACTATGGCTTTCCGTCATTATTCAATAATGCATAATCTAAATCAACAATATTATTATCATGAGTTGAAAACCACTTATTTGGGCATATCCGATTGTTAAGTTTTAAAAAGGCGGAAACAGCGGAAAAAGGGTGGAAAGTGGCTGAAAAAGGAATACTACTGGTAATTTGCGCTAAAAGAAGATGATGTTGCTCGAATTGACGAATGCTAGCTTCAGCGTAATGTGGCCGTGGGCATAACACACTCTAAGAAACAGTTGAAAACCGGAGAAATAGCGCCACTCGCTTTACTTACTTACCCAACGGCAATCCAAGGAAAAGCGAGAAAGTTATTAGTGAACGAAAACGACAGAAGTACCCAGAACTATAGTTTATTACAAAATTCAATAATAATAATATGTACCGACACCTGATACAAATTAACTGAACACACCTCGTATCGGCTGAAACGCACACATACCTCAATATTATCGGAGTACCGCTCGTATATATCTATCAACAAGATCAATGCTACTTTTTTTGAGTCTGTACTGTGAAAATTCATCAAATTCGTGATATTATGTGCAAGCTATTTACAGGTTGTGATTATTTTAATATCCGCTTTGATGGCCAACAAAAGGGATTTAGGGGGGTAGAAATCAAATAGACTTCATCCTCATCAACCAAGGATTTAGCTCGACCATCAAGAGAGCCAGCACGTATCCTGGAGCAGATGTACCTTCTGATCACATACTATTGATGGCCGTCATGAAAATTTCTTTATCGTGTCAAAGAAAGCCAACCACACAGCGAAGGGTGGCGTCAGAAAAATTAAGGGATCCAGTCGTGAAAGCAGAAATGTCTAATGAGATAAATACACAAATTCAAACAATAACATCAAATACTGAAGAAGAGCTAACAGAATCTTGGGAAAAAATAATGGAAAGTGTAACAAGCTCAATGCAAAATAAATTAGGTTATAGAACAAAGGAC
Organism: Orchestes rusci; assembly: GCA_958502075.1. Taxonomy (NCBI): domain Eukaryota; kingdom Metazoa; phylum Arthropoda; class Insecta; order Coleoptera; family Curculionidae; genus Orchestes; species Orchestes rusci. Next base: position 15,478,451 of record OY293313.1, on the reverse strand, counting down.
CAAAAGCAAAAATGGATGACTGATTAAATCTTACTGTTAATGGATGAACGTCGAAAGTATAAGAACGAAACAGAAGGCAACACGTACAAAGATATTCAAAGACTTATAAGATCAAAGATTAGAATATCAAAGAACGAATGGCTTAAACACGAATGCTTGTTAATAGAACAACTGGAAAATCAACATGACGATTTTAATCTGCACAAAAAGTTAAAGGAGACTGCCGGTACATACACAAAAAAGAGACCAACTATGACAACCAATAATAACAACCAGTTAGTCCTCGACAGCAAAGGGAAGATCAATGTTTGGTAAAAATATATACAAAAACTTTTTGAAGACGATAGACCCTCAGCTGACAACATTAACTCTTTAACTGGTCCACCAATCACTAAAGGAGAGATCAAAAAAGCTATACGCAATTCAAAAAATAACAGAGCGGCTGGTCCGGATGAAATTCCTTCAGAAGTACTCAAACTCCTCAATGAGAGAGCCATTACAGCACTGCATAAGGTTTTTAACATCATATATGAGACAGGTCACTACCCCAAACAATGGTTGAGCTCTACTTTTATCCCCTTGCCTAAAAGGGCAAATGCAAGAAGATGTGAAGACTATAGACTTATTAGCCTGATGAGCCATACCCTAAAAATATTTCTTAAAATCATTCACCAAAGAATATTCCGAAAGTGTGAAAAAGACATAAGCGACTCACAATTTGGGTTTAGGCAAGGGTTAGGCACAAGAGAGGCAATAGTCGCAACACAAGTGCTTGTCCAGAACTGCTATGACCAGAGAAAGGACGTTTGCCTCTGTTTCATAGATTATGAAAAGGCATTCGATCGCGTACAGCACCACAAACTAATGCAGCTCCTCAAAAGGCTCGATATAGATCAGAAAGACATCCGGTGCATTGAAAACCTACACTGGAACCAAACAGCACAAATAAAACTAGACAACGATATGTCCGACCACATACAGTTCAGAAAGGGGGTGCGACAGGGATGCTGTCTCCACTTTTATTCAACTTATATTCCGAAGCAATTTTCCAAGAGGATCTGGAGGATATGGAAATGGGAATCAAAGTTAATGGGACGTGGGTCAACAATATCCTTTATGCGGACGATACCGTCCTAATCGCTGATAATATGCACGACCTACAACAATTGGTCAATAAGATAGGAGAACAGAGTATATCAATGGGCCTAAACATCAATACCAAAAAAACAAAATTTATGATTATTTCAAGAGATATAGATATGTTTGAAAACGCCACCATAACATTTAGCGCAATGCCTCTGGAGATAGTGGATACATTCAAATATCTAGGAATTTGGCTCCTTGAAGACTGGGCATCGGACCATGAAATAAAATGTCGCATTGAGCAAGCCCGACAGGCATTCTTGAGGTTTCGAAGGGTGTTTACATGTCCCGACTTTGATCTTAACCTACGTCTGAGGTTCGTAAAGTGCTACGTTTGGTCGGTGCTTCTTTACGGCATGGAAGGCTGGACATTGAAAGCGACTGCGATTAACAAGTTGGAGGATTTCGAGATGTGGCTGTATCGCAGAATCCTTAAGGTGCCTTGGACAGCTAGATTGACAAACGAAGAAATTCTGAGACGCGTCGGCAAACAACGTGAATTATTTGAATTATTCAAGAAGAGAAAAACGGCGTATCTAGGGCACATTATGCGAAACAACAAATATCACCTACACCTACTGATCGAAGGCAAAATTGAAGGAAGGAGAGGGATCGGAAGGAAGAAGATGTCTTGGCTGAGAAACATCAGGCAGTGGACAGGTCTACACGATATACAGGGTCCTTCATTAATACATACCGCGAGAAGCGATGGAAAATGTTATCGCAAACATCCATCAGTGGATAAGCATTGGAAGAAGAAGAAGACTTGAATTATGAACAGGCATGTAAGGCAGATTCATTGGGTATACTGAAACTGGATACAAATTATGGATTGAAGATAAAGATAAAGCTATACATAGTAGTAACGTCATATTTGATGAGAACAATTTTTCAAGTACCAAAAAGGTTGAAAGAAGATCAGGCCGTAATGATTACGAATCCATTGAATATGAAGAGGCTGGTCAATATGATCAAGGACAACCTTAAAATAATGAAGAGAATGGGTAACAAGAGGAAAATGTTGAGAGTGATGGTGTAGTTCAAGCTTAAGATGAAGTCACTGAACAAGTTAAGAAAAGATCCATAAGAGAGAGGAAAATACCAATAAGATTTGATGATTATGAAGTTGAATTCGGTTGTTTGGCATTATTGAGCAAGTTTTCTGATACACCAAAGTCATTTGCAGAGGCCAGAAAAAGCAACCATTGGAATGAATGGCAAAAAGCGATTGAAGATGAGTTGAAAGCACTCGAAGATAATTGCACATGGGATCTAAAGGATAATACGAAGGACCACAAGATCATAAGCAGTCGGTGGGAATTCCGTACCAAGGAAAATGATGAAGGGAAGACTGTCTATAAAGCAAGGCTAGTGGCTAGAGGTTTTGAACAAAATGACATCATGCACCCGTTTCTATTTGTAATAGCTATGGATTGATACTGGAGCAGTTTGATGTCAAGAATGCTTTCTTGAATAGTGAACTTGAAGAAAAAGTGATCATGAAGATTCCGGAAGGATTGAAGGTTTCCAAAGCGTGTTGTATGGCATTGTATGGGCTTAAGCACTCTTCTAAAGCTTGAAACAATAAGTTCAATGATTTTATGATGAGTCACAATTTCAAGAGATCGAATTCTGATTTTTGTTTGTTTGCCTTCAAAGATCAAGAAACTAACATTTGTTGTTATCTTTTACTGTGTATGTAGACGATATTATGGTTGCGTGTAATGACAATGACTTTCTAGTCAAATCTACAGACTCTCTTTATAAAGCTTTTGAAGTTGAGAAACTAGAATTGGACTATTTAGGAATACGTATTTTGAGGAGTGTGAAGGACAAAGTCATTTCTATAGATCAGTGTTTATCGATAAAAAACCTGATCAAGTTTTTAAATTCAATTGTCAAGATAGCAAATTGGTGAAAACCCCGATTGAGAAAAATCTTGATTTGAAACGTAATAGTGATGTAAATCTCAAAACAAAACTACCATATAAGGAGTTATTGGGAAGTTTGATGTATATATTGATGGGCACCAGAACAGACATTTGTTACAGTGTTAGTTATTTTGGAAGATTTCAAGATTGTGCAACTGATGAACATCTTTTGAGAGTTTTGAACTATATGAAATCAACTATAGACTATAAGCTATATTTTCGTAATTCTGACTGTAATCTGTCTGTTTATTGTGATGCTGATTTCGCAAATGATTGTGTAGATAGAAAATCAGTAAGTGGATATTGTGTCAAGTTGTATCATAATTTGATATCTTGGTGTACAAAGAAACAAAGTTTGGTTACGTTGTCCAGTACAGAATCTGAATTTGTAACCTTATGTGTCGCTTCATGTGAACTATTGTATTTTAAAAATCTGTTGATGGATTTTAATGTAAAAGTTTCATTATCTGTGTCGTTATATGAAGATAATCAAGGTACAATAATTAAGTTAATGCAAAATTTTGAGAATAACAGAAGGTGTAAGCAAATAGATGTAAAATGGCATTTTGTAGATGACCCAATTAAGCAAGGTACTATAGCATTGACTTATATTCCTACGAATGATCAATTGGCTGATGTATTTATCAAAGCATTATTTCAGAAAAATTCTGTAGATTTTTGAATTTATTGGATTCATTAGAATAGTTTTCGGTTTCCATTTGTATTTATGCAGGTATTTTGCAAGAAAGTCAGGTTTGGAGGAGAATGTTATTATTACCAAGTTGTAATTTAGTAGTGCCCTTAGGATTATAGCTGCATAATAACGTTGTGACATATGTCACTGTTTGTGTCACTTGTTGAAGTATCATTAACTGTCAAGAGAAAAAAAAATAGTTGGTCTTGAAATAATTGACGTGTTGTATAAATCAGTAATCATCGTCTTTGTTATTTTCATTAAACGTTTAATTACCCATCCAGTGCTTCATTCAAAACATAACACTTTCGTCTTGAAGACACTTGGATCGGACTCATATTTATTCGTACGACGCGACGACTGCTCTGTTGAATCGTTCTTATGATACAAGGCCTACACAGTTTTCATTTATCTTGTGTGTGTTTCTGTTTGTGGTGAGAACTGAGAAGTTGTGTGAATGCAGTCCGGTCACGACGGGAAAACCTTTATTATAGTATACAGGGTCTCACGAAAAGATACTAACTTTGAGGTGTTAGGGGATATGAAAACAAATATTTTTGTTCCTTGAACATAGGTATGTCCGCAAATAAGCCGTTTGGGTTGTAGAGCAAAAAAACTATCTAGTATATATCATTTTACGCATTAATTAAATCATCGATCAAATCATTGTTCATTTTTTCATAATTTTGTTCACCAACAAATAAATTATGGTTTACCATAGTTGTTCAACAACCAAAAAAAACCAATCACAAATAATAAATTTTACGACGAAGAAATTTCCGGAATGTTACTAGCTGAAAGACACCTACCAAAGTTTGAATATACGACACAACATTGCAATTTATCTGTTACAGAGTCTCAGAAGATGTCATAAATGGAAGATACCTACATTTCAACCACAATTGAACAGGGAGGTACTCGAGTAGTTCGCAATAAGAATTCAAGTGTTTTCCGAATCATAACATGCAACGATGAAGAACCATAAGACGTACCGGAGAAATATAATATATAAATTAGGCTCACCAACTTGCTGTCACGTTTTCTGAATGATTTATTACTCGAAGTTAACAACGAATGCATGGAGATTGAGCAATGTGATGACGACTCGACTACGTCGTTAATAGAAATCCTCATCGCTCACATGTCAGCAAAAAAAAATTTGTCCAAGAAATTATTGACGAGCTGAGTAGTTAGTTTTCAGGAGTTCCGGCTTAAAAAGAGATCATTGAGATCCCCCCACTCCCATCCCCACTATTAGTGATCCGGGAATTCTGGCTTAAAAAGAGATCATTGAGATCCTCCCACTCCTACCCCACTCTTAGTGATCCGGGCATTCTGGCTTAAAAAGAGATCATTGAGACCCCCCCAATACCAACCCCACAATTTTCCAAAACTGTATATATATGATCCCTCACATACTCAGTGTTCGAGTTGATCAAAAGATTTAACGTTGAAGTGAAAGTGAACAGTGAAAGTACAACATGAATACATCAGTACAAGTTGACAGTTCCAAAAGGGATGGTGTTCTAATTAGTGAGACCAGATACTTTTTAACAAAGTCTAAATCAAAATGGATCGGTCTTGGTTTCTCTTTACAAAAAAATTATGAGACTGTAATTAAACTGGGACAAGCAAGAAGTAATCAACATATAATTATGAATGAGAATCAATGGATGTCTTTTCTAAAAAGTCAAGGCATTATGTTGAGTTATCTGTATTCAAACAAGACTGGTTTAACTTCGAAGCCATCAATGGTGTGAGGCTCATCAAGATATCTCAAGAAGGAGGCAATGAACTGTTTCTGGCTGGCGAGTCTTTCACCGAACTAATCAATTTAGTTAATTTAATAAAATATCGTTTTGATTTATTGAAAAATCAAGATTTTGCGACATATTACTATAGTATAATAAATAGACTAGCATTGCTACCTATTGATATTATTAAAACTATATATGGTATGATTTCACCGTTTGATAATCCGAATAGTTTTAATGTTTGCTGTGCATTGGAATTGATGAATTTTTATTCTGATTGTATTTTAGAAGATGTAGAAGAATATGCTTGTACCTCATTTGTAAACAGCTGCATTGAAAATAAATGATTGCATGTATATATAGTGACATCAGGGTACATTTTTTTTTTATAAATCATATCATTATTCTCCCTAATACATTTTGGTAAAAAAAAATTGCAAAATCGACCTAACAATTTCACATTTGCATGCAAAAAAAATGGATAAAAATGTTATCGTACTGACATATGGTTTTGAATAAAAAATGAAAAGTTATCCCCACCACATTTTCAAATTCTGTATTTACTCTCATACATACAGGTTAATATGATCAATTCATCCAACCACCATACATTCAACATGTCATACTATATACTTGAAAAACATATAATTTCTGAAGTTGAAAAGCTGTCCAAAACATTCAGAGATTTGGAGTTTGACGTTATACATGAAGCTAACTATGGGATGGGGAAATGGTATTCTGAAGAAGAGTGTCAGAAACTGATAAAACGATACCGAAAAGCAGGTGAAGCATGTGATTTGTACTTGGAGACATTAGACATTAGAAGCTTTCTTCAGACAATGAAGAAAATGCAACTGATGAATTTTTTGGGAGATGTGGAGAAATTTATTACTGTAAATATATATAAAGAACTATTTGAATTGAAATTAAAGAAAAAATCATAAAAAAAAATCTTTTTGTTTTATTCAGTCATTAAACAATGTTTGTATAAATAAAAAACATTAGTAAGTGCACACATTGATGGTGACAAGGAATGACGAAAGCAATGCGGTTCTTTCATAGGTAAAGCAGGATTTTCATCAAGTTCTATTACTGGTTTGAGTGAATATTTCCTAATATACTGAGCTTTTTCTTTTCCTTTCACGTAAACATGATCCACATTCTGTGTTATATTTTTTACAATGTCGGAAAACTTATGCATTTGAGTGAATCCTTCATTCCACAAAATACCATGATAATTCTTCATTAACCAATTTGCTTGTTTATATAGTTCAGGACATAAATATTTGATAGGAAAGGGGGGTTTAAATATGTAATGACATATTTTAGTTCCATCATAGGCTGCCATTTCTTTTGGTATAAATTTGCTGTTTTCAATCATAAACCCTTGCACACCCAAAACTAGTTAATTCATATTTTTAGTTTTGAAAATGTATTCATCATTTGTTTTTTATCACTATAAAGTTGAATAAGTCTTTTTAATTCTTCCAATCTTTTCAAATAATTTGACAAACGAAGCTCCAATTCTGAGGACATACTGATTCACTTTTTCAGATAGAGATAGTTTTTATATTGTTTCAGAAAGCATGCGCATTATAACTGCTTCACTATTTTTGTTAATGGATTATAGCTAAATACTTTATCATGTAAAATAAGACAGTATACTGATGTATCTTTCGTTGTGTTGGAATTTGTTTCGAATTCTACTCTCATAACAACAGTTCCAGTTTGAAGTGTTTCTTTCTGATGGGAGCAATCAATGTGTGTGATTGGACATTTGTTTTTAAATTCTATGGGGCTGAAAATTGGTTCATTTTGTAAATCATAGTAGGATTTTTTAAAGTTTGCAAACATTTCATAAAGTGCCGAAAATTTGTTCTCTTTGAAATTTAAATATAGATCATGATATGGATATCTTTCAGAATTTAAAAATACTCTGATATTTGTTAAATCAATGTTGTCAAATTGACTCATATCTTTTGTAACCATTCCTTTTCTATTCTCTTGAAAACCAATAATTATATGACGAGGTGCTTCAAGTTTGCTACTGGTTTTTACAGGCCATGTATGACGAGATGCTTCAGGCAATAAAGAATATTCCACAATTTCCCAACTACGAAATCCAATCAATAAATCTTTATTTGTTTCAAGAATTTTTGTTAAACTTAGTTGTTGCGATATATCGACTTGAATATGTGGTATTTTCCAATAAATTTTATCCAAGTTGATCTTCGGATTTTCCACTTTAGTTATTGGAGGTTGAACATCATCAATAAATATTACAGCATCCAAGTCATTACTTGCTCTAATCAAAACTAATTCTTGCTTCATATTCAAAATAATTTTCTTATAGTCTTCGAAAAACCCCATTAACATTTTTAAAGGTATAGATACATTAAATTTTCCTGAATCATCCACTAATATTTTTTCTTTATCTTCTCTGTTTGGAAACCAACCAGCATTTTGTAGCTTTTAACTTTCATTAGTGTTATATGAGAGATATCCTTTCAACGTTGAAGCCAATCCGACATTTTTCACGGAATCAATAGTAACTCCATGGAGTTCATAACGGATTTCTCTGAACAGATATGCAATCCCATTGTTGATAAATCGCAATCTTTTTGTGTAGGCTTCCTCATCATTTGCTAATCGACCTTCAATATAAAGATGACTTTCTGAAGGTAAAGTGTAGATATCCAATTCTTGAACAGGTATCCGAATTTCATCGTTGTATTCAAATTTTGAAGAGACGAATGGTTGGTATGAATGCAATTCAGAGCTTATGATTGAATTGTCTATACACAATTTTTCATTAACATTCAGTATATCCATTATTTCAATAGTTTAAATCCTAGAGAGAGTAGAAATCTTCGATTTTCCAATGTTAACTTGGTAAAGTTTTGTTTTGAACTAGTTTGATTTGATGAATTATTCTCTTTTATATAAGGTATTGAACGAGGATGATAATTATATTTAATTACCATGCTTATGTTTTTAATATTTCAAATGTAATCGGATAGTGATGGTTTCGTTTCGGAAATTGATCAAATCCCCGTCTTGATCAAGTATTTTAACGGTAATGTTGTTGATTGCTTTGACGCTGATGGGGAAATAAAGTATTGGTAATGGTGTCTCTACTATTTTATACCCAGATGGAACGATGGGAAAAAACTGATGAATAATATGTACAGGTTGACCATTGTTGTATGATCCAACACAAATGTTACAATCGATACAGATCGCATTTACTTTACAAATATTCACAACTTCATCCGACACACTTAGCGTATTGGAAGATATCTTTTGATTTTTAAAACCCAATAATTTGGCTATGGAATCCTTGTGAGTAAAATCAATGTCTTTTGTACAATAAAGATGACATTTTAATGTATTGGTATTTGCTTTCAACTTAAATTCAACTTTTTCCTCAAAAATATCACCAATTACATTTTTTATATATTTTTCAATATCAGCCAATTCATAGGATCCTTCAGGGATTGTTATGACTTTATCTTCAATATGAATTTTATCAAGACCTGGTTGTATGTTAGGAATACTCATAAATGTTTCAAAGTCTGCAAGCCCCAAAAAGTATTCTTTATTATCATCTAAAAATATTGGAGGATTAAAATCCGCCGATAAAACAGAATTATTTCCTGCTATTGTAATTGTTGTAGTCATGACACAGTCAATTCTTATACTATCATATTTTGAATTAGATCATATTATTATATAGGAAGGATATCGCCAATTGTCCACAATTGTTTGTATTATATTTTTGTATAGCTTCATAAGAATACCAAATGTGTACTTTTCCGCACGTATTCAAATATGTTACAAGTTCAGTAGGAGGTTTCAGGTTTCCATAACTATCAAAGTATAAAACTTTATTTTCTTTTTTGATATATGCAGTCCAATGTGTTCCTCGATTTTTCATACTGTCTAGATTTAATATACCACACTCATTTATTAAACATTTTTTAGGAAGATTATCTCGCATAAAAACTCCTCTGAAATGCGGAATTTTCAACACTTTAACAAATTTTATTATGTCTATATTAGAAAGAACTCTTTGTGGCAGTTTTATTTCGACTTTTTTTTATATTTTTTCTCTTTATTTTACCACCTTTATATGGTTTTATAAATAATCCAGATCCCTTGGTAAGCTTTTCCATCTCTTTATTGTGTCTATGTAATTCTTCAAGCTGTTCCTTGGATACTTTAATGTCATTAACAGCTTTAGCTATACCAGCTGCACCACCACCCAACGCTCCCAGTGCACCCAAAATTGGGAGCAATAAAGGTAAAAATCCACCAATCTTTTCAGATGTTTTGATTATTCGTTTCTTCTTCTTTCTATCAGTTTGCTTAATTCCCATCCCAAGCTTACGTTTTCCTTTCATTAACCCTTTTACTGTTATTGCAGCAATTTTTTCACCTATGGATGAATCCTTTGCTTTTACTCTTTGCCAAGCTTTATTTTCCAAAATACTATCAGCTACGTGTCGTTGAGGTAAATCGCTAGTTTTAGAATATGCTATGTCGTGTTCTTTACAAGCTGCATCTAATGGATTGATGCCGAGATCACCTCTATTTAACCTTTCTTTCAAAATTGTACCTGGGCCACAAAACTGATAGCCTGGTAAATGGAGTTCAACTGGAAGTCTATCAATAAGACGATTGATCAATCCCTGACCTTTCTTCTTGCAATATCTAGATGTAATACACTTTGGAATGAATGAAGAATGAACAAGCATTTTATACTCATGAAGGATCAGCTTTGATTAATAAATTTTGTGATTATACTTACTATTTATTCAGTTTTTTATCAAAGAAAAGTGGAACCAATAATTCAAATTTTATTACAAGTATTATTCAAAAATCAATCTCACTAAACTACTTTGTTTAGTTTTTAACAAATACTCTTTTAATACAACCTCCTTTCTTTCCTCTAACAAATTTAACAATTTTTGACAGTCACGAACCCCCTCTTCATGCTTCTTTAATTTTGATTTTACTCGAGAGGATAATTGATCAATTTCTTCAATACACATTTCTTTGTCCATGCTGCATTCACTGCTTCTTCTGGTATTTCATCTTCCAATGATGATTCTGAAGGTTGGTTGAACGGAATCAAAAATGTTTGAGCAGGTTGAAACTCCGATTCGGATGATGAAGGTGATGGGAACACATACAATGGACTCATTGTATCCATGATAGTATCTGCTTCTTTTTGGAAATGTAGAAAATCGTTTAATACATCTTTTATACCTTGAACATCGTGCTGATGTTCAAGGTATAAAAGATGTATTAAACGATTTTCTACATTTCCAAAAAGAAGCAGATGGGATTTTCACTGACTTCACACATGTTTTACTGTAAAATTTGTTCTACAATCATTAAAAACCCACTCTTATATTCGAATATATACGCTAACCAATCTGAAAACTAGTTATATTAAAAAAAAAGCAGTTGTGAGATCTCTTCGCTCTCTTCAGCATCATTATAGACCTATTATCTCAGTATTCTATGATCAGTAACATTGTTGATTAGCACGAAGCAGGTTGTATCAATCAATTCTTAAGCTTTGTGAAAATGTTTAAATGTAGTAGCTGCGATAAAACGTTTAATCACAAAACAAATATGTATCGTCACAAAAAATCTTCAATTAGTTGTCAACAATCGAATTCAGACTCCATGGCAACGAAGAGAAAAAGTGAAAGATCAGTGATGTATACTTCTCCTTCAAAAAAGTGCAAAAGTGATAACACCTCCAAAATTAATAAGCTGTTTCTAAAACGGTGTAATGATTGTGATATGTGGTTCCAAGAAAAGAAATTAAGTGGACATTTACGTTCAAAAATACATAAAGATGTGGTAATGAAAAAAAATTTCAAAGATGTGAAAGTTGTGTATTCTGCATTTGAAAACAGAATTAAAACATATATGTTGTCTCCAACCAAGAATTTTGTAATATTAGATGAATTTTTTGATGATGTAAAGCCGAAATTGATCAATTTGGTTAATCTAGACTTAACTAGTAATAATTCTCTCAAAATAAATTTAGAATTATTCGCTAAATTCCTACTTCAATCCAAGGAAATGGAAGAAATCAAATCATTTAAGACACAAAATATGGTAATTTGCTTATCAAGTAATTTAAATAAAATTTTTGAGCAGTTTTGTGAAATAATAAAAGAGAAGGTTTCAATATTTGCTGAAAATGGATCAGGTTGGGTGTTGTTAAAAATCATGCATTTGGAAGTAAACGTTAATAAGTATAATGTTACCAGAGCTTCTTCTTACATTCCACTCCCCAAGGCAATAACTAACAAAAAAGCAATTATTAATGTTCGAAATAGTGATGGATATTGTTTTGTATGGAGTGTGATTAGTGCAATCTTTCCAGCAGATAATGTTGAGAAAACATCATCATATGATAAATTTAAAAAAAAAAACAATTTCGATGGTATAGAATTTCCTGTGAAGTTCAAAATATGAAGTAGTCGGACCGCTCCATTATACTAACCACAAAAAATCAAAACATGTAAATCTACTTTTGATAACTAATGGAAAAAATAGTCATTATTGTTGGATAAAAAATATGTCACGATTATTATTCTCTCAAATTAACAAATCAAATTTTTCAAAATATTTTTGTGATGGATGTTTAATATGTTTTTCCTCACAAACAAAACTTGATTTACATGAAAAAAATGGATGTGATCATATAGTGACAAAACTTCCTAGCAAAATGTTAAAAACTAATAAGTTTGGTAAAAATATTCCTGAAAATGTTGTTCAGTTTGAAAACTATCAAAAGCAGTTGAAAATTCCATTTGTAATCTATGCAGACTTTGAATGTTTCTTAAAACCTTTGGATTATAATCAGCCTGAAAATAATCTACTATAGATACTTTTAAGCATGAACCATACGCTTTCGCATACTTTATCAAATGTTCTTATGATGATTCTTTATCCATAATAGATTCGTATTTTGGTATTGATGCAGCTGCAGAATTTTGTAAACGTATAGAAAATCATGTTCATAGAATTTACAATGATTACTTAAAAAATATTATACCAATGAATTTATCTATAGAAGAAGAGCTTGCTTTCGAAAATAGTGTGATTTGTCACATCTGTAAAGAATTTTTTAAACCTGAGGAAGTAAAAGCTAGAGATCATTGTCATTTGACGGGAAAGTTTAGAGGTGCTGCACATGCAAATACATGTAATTTGAATTATCAAATCCCAAACTTTATTCCAATATTTTTTCATAACTTGAATTATGATCTTCACATGTATATTAAAATGCTTTGTGATGAAAATAGTGCAATTGAATGTATCGCTCAAACCAAAGAAAAGTATATTTCCTTTTCCAAATCAATTTTAGTTGATAGAAAAATTGTAAATAAGAAAGAAAAAAATATTTATATGAAACTTAGATTTCTAGATTCATTTCGCTTTGCAAATTCTTCGTTGGAAAAGTTGGGGGAAAGTTTGGAACCATCTCAATGCATTGAAATTAAAAAATATTTTAATGATACAACACAATTTAATGAAATTCGAAAAAAGGGTGTTTACCCTTATTCTTATGTGAATTCGATGGAAAAATTATTCGAAACCAAACTTCCCAGTGTCGATGATTTTTATGACATCCTCAGGAATGAACCTATCAGTGTTGAAGATTATGCAAGAGCAGAGAATATTTGGAAATTATTCAATTGTGAAAATATGATGGATTATACTAAAGTGTACTTATTATCAGATGTTCTCATACTAACTGATTTTTTTGAAGCATTTCGAAATGTTTCTCTAGATATCTACAATTCGGATCCAACTCAATATTATACTGCTCCAGGTTTAAGTTGGGATGCAATGCTACGCAAAACAGATGTTAAATTGGAGCTATTAAGCGATATTGATATGATTTATTTTTTCAAAAACAGTATAAGGGGTGGTATTTGTCATTGCAGTGTCAGCTGAGGCCAATAATCCTTTTCTTCAAAATTTTGATTCATCATTACCGGAATCATATATAATGTATTTAGATGCAACAAACTTGTATGGTCATAGTATGAGTCAATACCTTCCTGTCGGTGAATTTTCTTGGTTGACAAGAGATGAAATTGATGCACTTGACTATAAAAATATTCCACACAATTCAGAATATGGGTATGTTTTTGAAGTAGATATAAAATACAGTAAAAATTTACATTATAAACATAATGAGCTTCCATTTTTACCTGAGAATGTGTGTGCACCGGGTTCAAAACAAAAACAATTGATTTGCAATTTAAATGACAAGGAAAAATATATCATTCATTATCAGAATCTTCAAAGAGCATTAAAAAATGGACTTCAATTACAAAAAATTCATAGAGTAGTGAAATTTAAACAATCCCCTTTTCTTAAACCTTATATTGACTTAAACACCACAATGAGAAATCAGTCTAAAAACAAACTTGAAAAAGATTGTTACAAACTATATAATAATGCAATATATGGAAAAAGCATGGAAAATATTGAAAAACGAACAGATGTGAAATTAATAACACATTGGAAAAATATTGGAAAAAAACAAGGTGCAGAAACGTTAATTTCAAAACCAAATTTTAAAAACTGTCGAGCTTTTACTGATAATTTTGTTGCTATTCAAATGGAGCGAGTACAAATTACATACAATAAACCAATATATGTTGGTTTTTCTGTTTTGGAATTATCAAAAACGGTTATTTATGATTTTTACTATGATTACATAAAATCCAAATATGGTGACAATGCAATTTTGTTATACACAGATACAGATAGTTTAATTTTATATATAAAAAATAATAATTTTTATAAGGATATGCAAGAAAATTTAGATAGATTTGATACTTCAAATTATAATGAAAACAATATACATAATATTTCAAAAAATGTATCTATTGTTGGAAAAATGAAAGATGAATTTGCTGGAAAACCAATTACGAGTTTTTATGGGACTGGTGCAAAAGCTTATTGTGTGAATTTTGAAGATAAGTCTGAAAAAAAGGCAAAAGTTGTGAAAAAATGTGTAATTCAAAATTCTATCACCAAAGAAGATTATAGGGATGTGGTTGTAAATTCAACAATCAAATTTAGAAATATGAATGTTTTTACATCAAAAATGCATGATGTATTTACACAATTAAAAAACAAAGTTGCATTGTCTTACAAAGATGATAAACGTTATATAATTCCAGATCATTTTCGAACTTTAGCTTGGGGAAATAAAGATATAAAGATATTGGATGAAAAGTTGGATAATGAAGATGATGAAATAAATTCTGTATCTGAAATGTTGCGAGAATTAGTTGCTAATTCATATAAATTGTGAAGAATCATGGTACATAATATATGCAAAAGTGGATGGTTGGTATATAAAAGTTTTTGATAGATTCAATAACTGATCAGTTTAAAAAGTATGATCGTGACAGCGGGTCTTCCAGCAGGAGTATTGTTCCTGAGTGCTTTTTTAAACAATACATTGTTTATACAAGTTGATTTAAATATAAAAGAGACATTCATTTGTGTTTCATCCAATCATAACGACTCTTGGCCATCAAATTGGAAAAGATTAACATCCAATAATAGCCTGTATAGTTATAACTTTAGTGAATTAGTTAAAGATGTATCATTTTCGGAATATAAATTAAGACTTTACTTTGTAGATAGAAATTTTGTATCAACAGATTGGAATGTACTTTTGGATTCACATAATTGTAAAAACTATGTGGAATTAGTTATGATATCTACTCTACTTGTATTGATGATTTTAGTTGTATGCATCTTTATTATTTATAGAAATAAACAAATTACTTATTGATTTTCAAGTGTTTTATTCAATTACAATACATTATTTTTCATAACCCATGAATTATGTGAATTATTCATGCCCAACCATTTAACATTAACTTTATTTCCTTTTCTTCGTAATATTTTTTCTACTAAATAAATATCTGGATGTTTGACTTTTTGCAATTCCTCATTATAAAATCCACCTTGTATTTCCACACCCTTATAATCTTTCAAGATATATGTGGTGGGATTTGAAATTTTGACTTTTTTAATTATAAATATTTCATTTGACCAATTAGGTGTATACCCCTTTGAAAAGACTTCTCGAAATTTGCTGATCCTCACGAAATCCCCTTCTTTGAATTTTGAAACACCAACTGTCTTTATATGACGATAAACTTTTGATAATAGCTGCTTTTAATGTTTTTTTGTTACTTGTATAGGTTTCATTCCAATAACAGAATGTTTGGTATTATTATAATCTTTCACTATGTCTGGTAATATTTTTAACCATTTATAATTTCCTTGAAGAGAGAATTCTTTCCAAATTCTGTTTTTTAATGTTCTATTCATCCTTTCTACAACACTCGCCTTCATATTGGAAAATGTACTGTAATGATTGATTTTTAATTTTTTCATCAAATTTTGAAAGTCTGTATTGTAAAATTCTTTTCCTTGATCTGTTTGTAAATTTTTAGGAGGTACATCCACATTAATCAAAATGGTTTTCATAGCTGCAGTCACATCTTTTGCTGTCTTTGATTTTATAGGAATTGCCCACACAAATTTCGAAAACACATTTATCAATACTAAAATATATTTATATCCCGAATTCTCTTTTGAATAAGGTAGCATTTCTACTAAATCTGCCTGATATAGATCATTGATTCCTTTCACAATAACGAATCTTCTTAAAAAATGTTTTCTAGCTGGTTTATGTGATTCTTTTACCACATCTTCCTTGATAACACTCATATCGAAATGATCATTTCTCAATCACTACCGGACATTTTATTTGCAATTCACCATAGAATTCTGTAATTGCACTATTTTTTTCACGTCTAAACGCTATCAAATCACCTTTCTTAATAGATCTATTTTCCAGCTTTCCTGTTTTTCCATTAACCAACATGGAAACGTCTTTTTTAGGATATTCACCGAATAAAATGATTCCTTTTTCAAATGGGAAACGGTATAAAGTTCTTCCATCTTGCATCAACACGAAATTTTTTTCTGTTGGTATATAGCGACCAATAAAAGGTAAAATCATTATATATGATAACGTAACCTCTGCTATATCAACTATTTTTACATTGTTGGTTTCATCTTTGCTAAATAAATGAGAACCAAACTTGTTGATTGTCATTTTTAGAATGTACAATTTAAGTAATTGTAAAAGTATTTATGCAATTACTCTAGCTTCGCGTAGTTCTTCTATTATAGAGATTATTTCATTGTTGTGTCCAGTATTACCAGCCAACATAGATGCTATAATCAGTCGTAACCTATCAACCAACTCGTTGATATTATCCCAATATATGTAATCCATATCTTTTTTATTTAATTTCCACATTCCACTTCCCAATTTTTTTCTTGTTATTGGAGGTTTCGGTTTATTTAAACGTAAATGACTTGGAGGTTTCGGTTTATTGAAACGAGAATATAATGGCTTGATGTGTCTTTTGTTATACCATGTTTTTGTAGGTATGGACCTATTATGGTTATATATTTTGAAGATCCATTTCCTTGCACTCGTTCCTTTGGATCAAAATTTCTTCGATAGGCATTGGTTCTAGCCGTACAATTGTTGGCCCTGTGACAGTTATTGGCCACATTTTTATAATAGTCATTTATTAAGCGTTCTAGTTGAATTTATTGCTATGCGCGACTTTTCATAAATAGTGACAACATTGTAGCTTGCTTCTGTCAAATTGATTTTGTAATATGACAACAGTGTAAACAGAAATAAGCGTTCATGTTGACATCTGTTCGAGGTCCGCCTGAAAATTCGATTTTGCTAAGAAAAGCACTAGGTTGGCGATGTAAGAGGTAAGAGATTATTCAATTTTAATCATCATTTTCAATATGCAGGGCGTTTTATATTAATTATAGATGTATAATCGTCGTTTTTATCACATTTCCAGTGACCTAACTTAAAAATTAGAGATATTTACATAGGGGCCAATTACTGTAATAGCATTTCATGTTGATTTTAGTTGTTGGCCGGGGTGGCCAATAACTTAATTAGGTTTATTTTTTATTTAAATTTAGGTAGATGTTTTGTTTCACTTACTGGTTGCAAAATTTAAACATTTTCTGCAGAAATTGCGATTTGTGTCCAGTTTTACAGTTATTGGCCCCCGGCCAATAACTAAAATATTTGACGGCCAACAACTAAAAACCTACCCTTTTTCGTTATAGATTCGCTTAAGATGGCAAGCAAATATAGCGAAGAGGATGTTCAAAATGCCCTTAAGGCCATTGATAATGGAATGGCCATTCGACGAGCTGCTAAACAATTTAAAATTCCTCGTTCCACTTTACAATTCAGAAGAAGTGACAAATTTGTGAAGACTGGCCATGGTCCTGCTCCAATACTGAATGACACAGAGGAGTCAACTTTAGTACAATGGATTCTTGCTTGTCATGAAAAGGGATTCCCCCGAAGAATGGAATATGTCTTGTTCTCTGTGAAACATTTTTTAGACGTGAATCCAAGAAAAAATCCGTTTAAAGACAATGTTCCGGGCATCGGTTGGTATAGAGCGTTCCTGCATAGACATTAAAATTTATCAAGTCGAACAGCAGAGTTTGTAACAAGTGCCAGCGCTAATATTTCTCCCGAAAACATTAAAAATTGGTTCACTGAAATCGAACAATATTTGAAGGCGAAAGGATATTTCAATATTCTCGAAGATCCATCCAGAGTTTTTAATGGGGACGAAACAAATTTTTACTTGTGCCCTAAAAGCTCTAAAGTGTTGGCCCCAAAAAGAGCTCGCAATGTATATGAAGTTGAAAATGCTCCTTCAAAAGCTAATATTACGGTAATGTTTACGTTTTCAGCTACTGGAGCTGTTACGCCGCCAATGATAATATACCCTTACAAGAGACTTCCTAATTACATCATACAGTCGGTTCCAGAGGACTGGGGAATCGGAGCTACAGATACTGGCTGGATGAAAGCTGAAACTTTTTATGAGTATATATCCAAGGTATTTTACCCATACTTGGTGACACCAAAAGTTAGATTCCCGGTTTTACTCTTTCTTGGACATAGCACGCACCTAACTCTGCAGCTTAGCAACTTGTGCAGTGAGCTTCAAATTATTCTGGTTTGTCTCTATCCCAATGCTACGCGCTTGCTTCAACCCGCAGACGTAGCTGCATTTCGACCACTTAAGGCGGGATGGAAACGAGCAGTCAGCGAGTGGAGAAGGGAAAATCCTATCGACTCTCTCACTAAGGAAAATTTTGCTCCGGTGCTCAAAGTCGCAATTGCCACATCACATAATCCTACTGGAATCAAGAATGGATTTAGAGCGTGTGGCATATATCCGTGGAATTCAAATGCCTTAGATTTTTCCAAGTGCCTTGGTCGAGATCGTCGTGACACTCAAAATATTGAGCAAAATGAAGATTTCACAGAAGCGCATAATAAACCTGAAGGCTTCTTATCGTTTGAGAAGTTTTCGATGATTTTGGGGGAAGAGCTTGATGCTGCAGACAGTGATAATTCTAATCCTGGCGAGGAAAATGCTATTCTTCGGAAACTTTTAAGGGCATTCAAAAATACAGAAATGACTACTGATGAGAATGAAAAACCGGTGGTGACTGAAACCGATTAGAAGGAAAATTGTGTCTGTGTTGCTGATGAGCCCATACTCGAATATGCTTCTTTTACAACTGATGAAGATAAATGCCAAATCTGGAATATAGACGATATACCTGTAGTCCTAGCCGAAGAAGATCTTCCGGAGCTTAACTTGGAAAGTGAACAATTTCAGAACAACCACTCGTTACTGATCGAATCAGTCCTTTCTGAACAGTACAGCAATAAAACTGATCCCAAAGCTATAAAAGACATCTTACAATGGCCACTGACTCCTCAAAGAAAAGGGAGAAAGCAAACTGAACGTGACCCATTTGTGCTGACTTCCACTCAGTGGAAAAAAATCAAAACTGATCGAGTAGAACAAAAAATTGAGAAAGAAATAGCAAAACAAAGAAAAAAACAACAAAGAAGTGAAAAGAAATTGAAAAATGAACAAATAAAGGCAGCCAAGAAAAGCTTACTCAAGAAAAATTCTAAAAAGAAAATGGAAAACACCAAAACAACTTTGAAGGAAAGAGAAGAAGTGGAAGCAGAAAGAATGATACCTGAACCAGTTCCTGTTTTAGTGACACCCATCAATAGAGCCTCACCTGAGAAATCATCACACTCAATCTCATACGAAAAAGTATGCAACGTAAAAAAGACTTTATTCGCGGATTCTTCCAGTAAAATAAATATTATCTCGAACGAAATAATAAGACCTGGACGAGAAACATTAGATGGCGATTTCTTAGGGTTGACCCCTGACAAAAACAACTTTGTCAGCTCAGGAATATGTTTTAGTTGTACTTTGAACATCACCGCTGCTCGGCAGGGTGTGAAATGTTTTTGTTGTATTAGAACGTACCATTTTGTTTGTGTAACAAAATTCAACTTGCATAAATCAAACTCGCAAACATTTGAGTGTCTAACATGTTTAAAAAAAATATAGGTTTGTTGAATTAGTTAATTTTATTTTTGTTATTTAACGTTAAGGGTTACTCAAAGGTTATTTAGTTCGCATACTACAAGTGTTTCTATGTTACCTAGCATAATATTTTTTCATGGATCTCGAACTATTACCAAAGAACTGGTTTAGTCTAGCCTAGATTTTTTGTTTTTTATGTTAACGTGTAATGATAAAGTGTTTTGAACTTCATGCACTGTGTATTTTTGAAAAATCAACTTCAAAAACCTGAAATAATTGACAAAATAATAGCGGCCAACATCTGTCGCTATAGGGTGGCCAACAATTGTTTTGAACGGCCAATAACTGTAATATTTGGAAACGTTACTTATTTATAAAATATTTCCAAAATATGAAACTTCTATTGAGTTACAAACTAACAATGCTAATAGTATATCATTTAGACTTTCATTTAACATATAAACATTAATTATTTAATGAAATGTACATAATTTATCACGTCTTCATGTTAGTCATATCCTTAAGAGGCCAATAACTGTATACCTTACCCTATATACTAGATTATATAAGGGTAGTAAAAAAAATGGTTACGTCAAGTTCAATCATATAGGTAGAGCCTAAGTTTATGGTTTGGATCAAACGGACATTCATAGTAAGGAATGTTCTATGTAATAATAATATTGTAAAAATATTGTAGTTTAAAAATTAATATCTGTTTCTTGAGCATGGTATCCTTATTTATACACCAATGGAACATCGTTTAAAGTCTTGGTTTATTGAACTGATACAATATTTTACTTTTTTATTCTGACGATAAATTACACATCTGTATGTACTTAATAACATATAATCATATTCGCTGAAAATACATTCGTGCAATTATGGTCGGAGAAATTGTTAGATATTTTTGTAAAACGTAACGAATCCAAGAAGTACTTAATAACACAATTATATTAGCTAAAAAATGTGATAAATTCTTCTCTCATAATTGCACGCATTTTTTCGCTTGGTAATTGGAAGATTCTTGCAATTGACATTTTATGTTGTACAGTGGGAGTTCATTTGATATTTCTGTCACACACATATTTACTCTTAACTGGTCATGAAATTTACGAAACCTTGTGGTATTTTCGAATGTTTTAATCCCAATAACTCTGTAAGAATCTCTATTTTCTATTGATTCTTGCTTCAGGTGAATCAACTGTCTTATACAACACACACACTACCCCTACAAAAGTGACATTTTTTTGAGAAGTTGGAGGTCCGTCAAAATGACTTTTAGAATTGGGTGGATTGTAGTGAATGAAACATGACAATCTTATCTGCAAATGAAAGCTTTTTTGGTAATCAAGTGGTAGTTTTCCCTCAATTGAAAGTAATTCAAGTGGATCATCGCTAGAATTGATTAGATATTCTAACGGTAACTGTCTTAATTCTTCTTGAGTAAAATCGGAAAGTTTTTTGTCGGTAAACATATGCTCCAAAATTTTGTTAACCGATGGACAACAATTATTCATGTTAACACCTCTCAACTGCTAAGCTCAAACATTGGTAGGGAACTGAGTATGTGAGGGGGTATATGATCACTTTTGGAAAATTGTGGGGTTGGTATTGGGGGGGTCTCAATGATCTCTTTTTAAGCCAGAATGCCCGGATCACTAAGAGTGGGGTAGGAGTGGGGGGATCTCAATGATCTCTTTTTAAGCCAGAATTCCCGGATCACTAATAGTGGGGATGGGAGTGGGGGGATCTCAATGATCTCTTTTTAAGCCAGAACTCCTGAAAACTAACTACTGAGCTGATATTCAATAGTATGATTCAGGAGAGTACTTCACCCTTTGCTAGTCCAATAATATTGGTACGTAATAAAGAAGGAAGTTACAGGATGTGTTGTGATTCACGTCACCTCGACTCTCATACAATAAAGGATCGTTTTCCACTGCCATTGATCGATTAGAAAGAGGCTGTATATTTACATCGCTGAATATGTCATCCGACTTCCAGCAAATACCCATCCATGTTGATCGAAAACCACTTTTATTACGCCCAATGAGCATTATGAATACTTGAGGATGTCATTCGGGTTATCTACCGCCCTAGCTGTTTTCCAACGTTCCATAAATAAGGCATTGGGTGATATCAAGGATAATCGAATGTCCAAAATAAAAACCATGTAACTGACAATTTCTAAAAAAAAAGGTTTCGCTTTATCGGGACTTACCGTGTTCTTACGCACATTTTCGTATAGTTTTTGTTCCAATCGGATAATAAATAACGAAGTTATGCCATCAGCCAAGCGAAGTAACTGCATGTACCCTTATGCTTTTTCAAATTAAAAACATTGTAAAGGTATTTTACAACAAAAAAACGAAGTAACGGTATCGCAGTTACATCGTTTTTATCTTGGAATGCACTTACTTTGTTTTTGAATTGTCGCCCCATATCGGATGAAATCAGTATCAATGCATAATATGTGCCTAGCTAGCTCGTCTAGAAATTCCAGACTCGGCTCCTTAGTCGCCTCGTCCATAAATATATCGACTCGTAATTCAAAATGTCATTTACCGCCTTAGTAAAGTAAATTACTATTATTGTTTCAAGGAGGATGATGGCAGTGTCAGTGATAGGTGCGGAGCTATACAGCATGCAGTTGAAATTATTGATTCTTTCTCTTTTGTGCCCGAAGTGAGGTGTGAAACATCCTTTTACTTAAAGAGACATTGTTTTACGGTTATCCGATGTTAAACGGAAAGGTTGGTATAGAACCGTAATAAATGTCTAGAGTAACATCCATGTGAGTAGTGCCCTCCTTATACCGGTTTCGTCCCGTAATTGGACTCATCAGTAAGGCAGCTGGCACCACTCACACTGATGCAACTCTAGACACTACCCTAATCTGGGTAAATGTGCAGTGGTTGTTTTAAGACAACCACTGCCATCTATTGGTTCGCAAGTCTGCGAACGCAAATAGATGTGGAGTTTGTTCGAGCTGTACCTCTCGATCATGGAATAAAGAGACATTGTTTTACGGTTATCCGATGTTAAACGGAAAGGTTGGTACAGAACCGTAATAAATGTCTAGAGTTACATCCATGTGAGTAGTGCCCTCCTTATACCACATTTACCCAGATTAGGGTAGTGTCTAGAGTTGCATCAGTGTGAGTGGTGCCAGCTGCCTTACTGATGAGTCCAATTACGGGACGAAACCGGTATAAGGAGGGCACTACTCACATGGATGTAACTCTAGACATTTATTACGGTTCTGTACCAACCGTTCCGTTTAACATCGGATAACCGTAAAACAATGTCTCTTTATTCCATGATCGAGAGGTACAGCTCGAACATACTCCACATCTATTTGCGTTCGCAGACTTGCGAACCAATAGCTCTAGACATTTATTACGGTTCTGTACCAACCTATCCTTTTACATTTTGGAAAATCTAAAAAACGGAGACGAATCAAGTCATTCCTATAAAAAAAACCATGAGACTTAATTATGATAGTGAAGGAGGAAAGTTGTTATGATAATAGCGACCAGGACCGAACATATACGCCATCAAGCAGTTCAAGTTCTGATGATGAATCAAACGAGAAAACGCCCCAAAAGCGGGTATGTAACTTGAAGGTTAGTGCTGATTTGGATAAAAAAAAATACAAATTATTACATGGGTTACAAACATTCTTGCTACCGAGTCTGTGAAAATTGTAAATAACGACAATTCTTTTTATAGGGACAACGGAAAAAGGAGTTGACAAAAAACTGCGAGACAGTAGATGATAGTATTATGAAAAACATACAAAATATAGCTTCAGAAGAAAATGCAGAACACCATAAAACAGAACAACAGGAAAATTTGGATGCAAAGGAAAATATACAAGAAGCAAAGCGTGTATGTTAAATGAAGGTTGGTGTTCGTTGGTCTACACATCACATTATATTAGAAGGGTTGGATATTCTACAACCCAGTCTGTAAAATTTCAAAATGACCTAACCTAATTATTTTAGAAACAGCAGATAAAGGAGGTGTCAGAAAGTGGTACTATGACATGCATAGAAAATATAGATGCAAGAGGAAATACAGAACAGGGCATAACAGAACAAGAAAATATAGATGGAATGGAAAATGTAGCAGAAGCAAATATAGAAGAGAATTCTCGTGAAGATAGAACTACTGGTAAGAAACTACGAAAGCAGAAGAGTGCTCTCAGGAGAGAAAGGAAACCGAAGAAGTGCGAAGAAATATATGGAGAACTTTTTGGTCCATGGACTATTCGTCTCGAAGGAAAAGGATGAGCAAACATGTAACTCTGGTTTCTGTTAAAAGAAGAGTAGTTGATGCTTAGAACCCTTGAAAAGATTCCAGAATCTATAAATTGCCATTACCAGACGGTACACAAGAAAAAGTTTGCAGATTGACGTTTCTAGGGTTACCAGACGTCCCGTATTTTCCGGGACTGTTCCTTATTTTCCGGGACTGTCCCGTTTTTCAATGCTTTGTCCCGCGTCCCGGGCAAGGTATTAACGGGACGCCATTTGTCCCGTTTATCGTTGTTGCCAAAATAATTTGAAAATTTCACATCCACCTCAAATTTATTATATGAATTATTATTCTATTCAAATACTTCTTCCAAATACAACACCAAAAATGTACAACTACTATATAATATTCGTTTACGTTAAACACATTTATGTCATTGCCGCTCTAGATTTTGTCTGAAATATGACAAACAATAATGGATATTGAGAAATTACCGTCTGACCCATCACCTGACACTGCTGCCTCACCCCCAACGTCTAACCATGGCGCTAAAGGTGGAAAGGGAGCTCGTGACCGTCGTAACGAAAATCGTAGGCGCAACAGAAACCAAATTACACAATCTGGCATTCAATCAAGTGTGGCCAATGCCCTTGGACTGAGAGAGTCTTCATCATTGGCCCAGCTTTCGCCTGCTATAGCTACGCGTCCCGGAGGTGTCCATATCAACTTATTGGGTTATAATAAGACAATCGAGTTGATGTTAGCTAGGATGGCTTTAGTATCGAAGCGTCCCCTATCCATGCTTTTAACTCCACCAAACAAACTTGTTTACCGTAAAGTTTGCTGTAACTTTGCAACGATGAGAATTTCGTGTGCTCAACAAAAGGTGCCAAATGTCGTAGGCAACGACCTCCTCGTCAAAGATTTGGCCACTGCAGAAGTGATTCGCCAACTCGATGCCGCATGCACCATTGTTCCGAATTTTCTCTCGTGGGCTTTGAGCAATATTGGAGTTTTTACCATCGACGGTGCAATGACAGTCCCTCTGATTCCAAATCCTGACGTTCCAACTGTCCAGGACATTATGAGTGGAAACTTCGCCGCGGTCTGTGCTTATGTACAGTTACATCAGCCTGGTAATGAAGGAGCCGATATACCTGAGGTCGATAGACCTATAGTAAATAGGTTGCGTGCAGTACTGCCCTCCTTGACTATTACCCAGCAACATAGATTCACTGCTGCAGCTACAGCCTTCTGGGTTGATCCATCACCTGATGATTGGCATGTTTTCAGGAGATAAATGCGGCTGCAACCGAGCAGAAATTGACTGTAACCGACTTCAAGCTAAGTTCTGGAATAGGAAGTCCTCAGGCGTTTCTATTCGTTTTCCAACGTATAGACCTGAAAATGAAGTGTCGCGTTACTACTGTGCTCAGAACGCTAACCTAACAACTGTGCGCACTGCTCTCGTTCTCCGCTCAGGAATTGACGAATTTCTCTCTCCTGATCAACAAAGAGACCGTTTCTTGACTAATGTTGAGACAGCCATCATGAACGGCAATGACACACCGGTCGCCTTCATTCAGGCGCAACTCACCATGCTGTCAGCTCTGGAGATTCAGACTGGAAAGTCTGCGACTGTGTAAGTCGCATGTTGACGAACATGAAACAACAGCCGAGGGGTATAATATCGGCTTGACTGAAAAGTCTAAATTCCTTTTTAATTACCTGGGGAATGGCAGCAAAGACAGATAGGGTATTTGGGTTGCAGAGAAGGGCAGTCAGGGTTACACATTAAAAGGAATGAGATAAATTTGACAAAACACAGTGATATTCACAGCTATGAAACCAGGGGTAAGGGGAATCTTGTGGCTGCATACTCGCGGCTGAAAAAGTGTCAAAGCCACCCCAACCACATTGCTGTCAGGCTGTATAATAAGCTACCTGATGGCACAAAAAGTAGAAATATGTTGCATTTTTCAGCAGATATCAGGGCATTACTAGTTGAGCACTCCTTTTACAGTGTTGAGGAGTTTTTATCGTCTAATTTTTGATTGTTTATTTAATCTTGTAAGCTTTGGAATGTTGCAGTGATAATGTGTTATTGCTTTTGTATGTATCTATACTATTGACGTCTGTAAGTTACTTTTATTGTATGCTTTGACAGTAATATATTGTATTGTATTGTATTTGTTTTGATAATCCATTTTCCTTGGAAATTCGCCGATCGTCAATCGTCGCGTCACTCGTCTCCGTATCCCGAAAAGAAAAATTGGCTCTTCGCTTTTCTTCGCAGTAGTTCTGTTTATGCATTTACCCTTAATGTGTTGTTTTTACGCAAAAAGTCTTGGACGTTGGACGACATTTGAAGTGAAAAAATATGGAAAATTTTCTTGATAGTGGCGGTATAGTGGTAGGAGCTGTTAAATCTTCAGGTTATTGCTACCGAAGTAACAGATGTTTACCATATAGTTTTTCCCCATCAGTCCTATTTATCCAATGATTGCATGTCAAAATTGTTTCCGGTCTTGTTTCCCAACTCCAAAATTGCGAAAAATATTGCCTGCGGCCGCAGAAGCTATAATTAAATCTATCTTAGCTCCAACCTCCCTTGAATTTGTCAGAGTACTGAAAGAAGGCAATATTTATTATTCTATTGCGTCAGATGCGTCAAACAAGGGCACCGCCAAGATGTTTCCTATTTGTTTAAGATTCTGGACAATCAAAGATGGACTTCAAAATAAACTGCTTGATTTTTATGAAGATCCAAATGAAAACTCAGATTCGATATCGGACCAAATATTGAAAGGACTTGAAAGTTTTTGACTAAAAATCGAGAAAGTTAGTGCGTATAGTGCGGACAATGCTAGCGTCAATTTTGGCATTCGTCATTCTGTTTATCAATCTTTAAAACTGCGAAATCCTCGATTATTAGCAGCCGGCTGCTCGGCCAAACATGCTTGCAATAAATTGAAAATTGATGTGGAAACTGTAGTTATCAAAATATATAACTACATTAAAGAAAGTGGACATCCAAAAAGAGTTCAGGAGTCAAAGAAATTTTCGTCTTTTTGGAAATGAAATATGAACCCTTGCTTCGTCACGTTAGTTCCAGATGGCTTACTCTTCTTCCCGCACTTGATCGATTGATTAGTTCTCGGCCAGCAATAAGGAGTTTCTTTCTTTTATTGGGAAATGAAAAATTTCCTGCAACTCTTTGGCAAGTGAATCTTCTGATACTACAAAAACAGAAATATATTTGTATTTTTTGCAAAATGCTCTGCGTGCATTCCAAGAAACGATATTATTACTTGAAAAATCAGAAGTTACATCATTTGAACTTTATTATCGAATAAAGTTTATTTTCTGAAAGAGACTATGACTGTGGTGCAACGAGATATAGACAGAAATGCCTCTGCTCAAAGAGGAGCATTGACAGACTTGCTCCAATCTAGCAAAGCTGCAATAAAAGGTACTTTAGATGGTCTAAGTGAGGTAGCTAAGATGTCAAAGACCTCCTCTGCCCAAATCGGCAAACCGATCGCACGGGCAATACAAGTTCCACCCCTTATAGCTTCAACCTCTAGTAGCACTGGGACATGGGGCCAACGTCTCCCACCCTTGTCAGCAACAGAGCCTTTGCCCAGAATAGTAGTAAGGAAGAGGAGAGAAAAAGAATAAGGTAAGTAGAGATATAAAGAAAACAATATGAAGACCCGAAGCTCGAAGTCATTGACAGCTCCAGGACCCGAGGCAGAGAAACCGCCTTCAGAAAGAAGTGAGCAGGATCATTCTGGTAAAGATTTAAGAACCATCCTGAATAGCTTGAAGGATCACAAATCAGGAGACAAACGGTCTCCAGGCGTGAATCTCCATAAAAGAGGGAGAGAGAAACCCTCAACCTCAACAAGCTCGAGCCCGGCAACCCCTCCACCGGAGCATCCTGACATGAAGGCCACTCCTCCTCTCCATAGGAGGCATCAGATACCTTCTAGCAGTGCATCTGGACAGGAGTCCCCACAAGGTGAGCTTTCTCTCCAGATACTCAATCCAACATCACCTACAGGGTCCACACTTGTCCTTGATGACGATGATCAAGAGACTCCTTCATCTGACTTCTTCACCAGTGAGCATCAGGGACTGTTGGATTTAGCAGGTGGAGGAGGATCTGAACCGACAAGAGCAACAGAGCATAGGGCTCTCAGCCATCAGCTTCCTCCCTTGGGGTATACTATTGACAGTGGAGTGATGGATTTTCTCATTGGCCGAGTTAAGTATAGACCACCTGGATTTGCTGCCCAAATGCAACTCTGGTTTGCAGATTGTTGGAAGCACTTGATGGACCCTCCTCCAGGCTTAGTGGGCTCTATGTTCTGGTTGGCAATCCCTGAGAAGACACCAAACTTTTCTTTTTGATTGTGCAAGAAGTACTCTGAGATCGCTGATAGAGTTCATCGATGACGCAGTTGGAAGAAGTGTCTATATTTCGGGTTGTGGTCGGTGAACAAATGAATGAGTTTTGTCCGATGCTGATGCAGCCTTTCAACTCAGCTTCACTGAGTTGGAAATATAACTGTGGATTGTAGTCCACTGCTATGAATTCATTTGGTACATCAAATATCCAGTAGGCTTCTTTTGATATTTTTGTCGGGATAGGTTGATTTGATGTGTAAAAACTCATTTGTCTCAGATATGATGAAATATCCAATGATGTGAATGAAGTCTTTGCTGTGGTCGACCTTGGTCTGCAGAATTGTGTAGGAAATTATTTTGATATTTGTCGGGAGCTTCTTGTTAGCTGATTCGATGGTTTCTTCAACTTGAGATGGAGATATTGGAGAAATCTCCACGCTGATAATGAATGTCTAGAATGTTTTGGTGATAATCCATGATATAATCAGCCACAACTTGATATACATTTAATAGATGAATATTGAGTTTGTTTTCATCAATTAGTTTGTACCAGTTCTGCATATTATTAACAGCTTCGATACCTTCGTTGAGTTTTTTCCTGAATCTTTTTAACTGATCGTTAATTCTAATCTCTGTGTCATTAAATGACGTCAGTGCATTTACCATGAGTTTTGCTTGATGACTAGATGTTCTGATGAGCTCCTTCTGATTCTTGTTCAATTGATCAATATCTTCGTAAACTCGTAAACTTCGTCGTTTACTCCAAATACTGATGTTAACAATTTTCCAATAAGACCTCGTTTACTACGCTTCCTGATGACACTATGCATTCCATTGTTTATCCATTCAACTTGACGTTGTTTTTTTGGAGGTGATGAATTAGCGATGAACATTCAGTGTTCGATGCTAATTCTCAGGCCTTCTCACAAAGGGGAGGATACTTGCCGAATTGACGTTACGATGTTGGTGGTATCGTCAATTATCCTGGATTTATTGAATCGTAGCTCTATTCTGAATTTTCCTCTATCTATGCTTGCATGGCCAATGTGCTCGATATAAAGACCTGGAGGTGGATAGTATGATATTGAGCCGTCCTATTTCTTAAGATGGACATGAATATCAATGCCGTAATCACTGCTCTCCAAATCTTTCTATAATTCTTTGGTGTGGAATGCTGATCTTGTTCAACTTTTGCATTGTTTCTGACTCGTCACTCTCTATTGGAATGGGTATCAGTTTATGAATAGGTCGTTTTATGGAACCTCCTTCAGATCTTCTCAAAGTGACAACTCGCACCATCTTATCGTCTTTTGATGGATGGATATCAGTTATTCTACCGAGAGGCCATCTACTTGGGTTTATGTCTTGTTCCTTGATAATCACAAGATCCCCTACCTGTGTATTGACATGTCGGCTCTGCCATTTATAACATTGCTGCAACTGATGTAAGTAGTCCGATGTCCACATTTTCCAGAAATCTTTTTCAATCTTCTGTACTAATCTATTTGTGAGATTTGATGTGATTGCTCTGGTGATTGGATCTGGAGGTTCTACCATGGATCTTCCGATTAGGAAATGACCGGGAGTTAGTATAATCAAGTCATTTGGATCATTTGCCAAAGCATACAATGGTCTGGAGTTTAGGCAGGCTTCGATTTGATGCATGAGTCTTGTCATCCCCTCGTATGTTAGGCAGGTCTCCCCAATGACTCGTCGCAAGTGGTATTTCATAGACTTCACTGCAGCTTCCCATAATCCGCCAAAATGTGGTGCTGCTGGAGGTATGAAGTGCCATTGTGTCCCGACTGATGCTAGGTCGTCTTGAATTTGACAATTCTGGAAGGTCGTGACGATTTCCTTTTGAAGGATTCTACTGGCACCTACAAAGTTGGTGCCGTTGTCACTATAGAGATGAGCACAGCGTCCTCTTCGTGAAGTGAATCGTCTGAAAGCGGCTAAGAACGAATCGGATGACATGTCGCTTACAACTTCTAAATGAACTGCCTTGGTTGCAAAACATACAAATATAGCGATGTATCCTTTGTAGGCCTTGTGTCCTCTTCCTTTGGTTGTCCGAATTTGCAGTGGGCCGGCATAGTCCACGCCTGTGTGCTCGAAGGGATGAGATGGTGTTACTCTTGCTGCCGGTAAATTCCCCATAAGTTGTTCCGCTGTAGCTGCCTCAAACCGAATGCACTTTATACATTTTCCAATTACCGATTTAACTGCCCGTTTGGCATTTATTATCCAAAACGATGTTCTTATATATGCCAGTGTGAGCTGGTTTCCTCCATGTAATGTCTGATGGTGGGCGTCTAAGATAATGAGCCTGGTGAGATGACTATTGCTGGGTATGATTTTCGGATGCTTGTTGTCGTATGGCAGATGCGATTTTTCGAGTCTTCCTCCAACTCTCAGCATGTCTTTGTGGTCCAGAACTGGGTTGAGGTTCATGATCTTGCTTTTTCTATTGAGAGGAATCTTTTCTTGAAGTGCTCTCATTTCTTCTTTGAACTGATATTGTTGTTCTTGCTTGACCAATGATTCTAGAGTTGTATTGAGCTCTTCAACCAATAAAGGACCCTTTTTCTGCCAGTTTCGTTTGAGTAGCCGACGACAATATGTTAGAACTCGTATCATCTTGGTGAGCGAAGAAAATCTGTTGGTAAGTTCGATTGATGTGTTTATGGTTTCTGCTACAGTTGTTGTGTGACACAGTTTCACTTCTTCTGTAACAGGGGGTATTTCTATTTTTCGTGACATCAGTTCCATAGTGGTAATTTCTTGTAGTGACTGATCTTGCAGCTCTTTATCAATGGAGTTCAGAAGTTGTACATGGTTGCTGGACCATTTGCGTAGAGTGAAACCTCCTGCTTTGAAAATGTCTATGAGTTCTTTCTGGGGAATGATTGCCTCTTGGAATGTATCTGCCCCGGAGAGCAGATCGTCGACGTAGGAATCCTGTTTAGCAATTTTGGATGCCAGTGGGAAGCTGTCCTTTTCATCTTCTAACAGCTGTTGTAAAGTTCTGATGGCCAGATATGGAGCTGAAGTTGTTCCATATGTGACTGTTGTGAGGGTGTATTCTCGAATTGCTTCATTTGCGCTGAATCTCCATAAGATTCATCGGTATCTTTGGTCGTCTGGGAAAAATTGAATTTGTCTATACATTTTTTCAATAGCTGCTGCCACAACAATCAGTTCTTGCTGAAGTTTTGGGCCTGAGTACATTGCATCATTGAGACTGACCCCAGTTAACGTTTTGCTGCTCTCTATTTTGTTGTTGTGCTGGACTCTTTTATCACAGGCTGGTGAGGAATATAGTAGGGACGATTGTCTGATTGCGTGCATGGTGTCATATCATCGAGCTGTATGTATTCTTCCATGAATTGATTGTATTTCTCTTCGAGGTGATGATCTCTTGCAAATCTTTTCTCCAGCTGTAACAGTCTTGCGGCTGCACGTAGTTTCGAAGTCCCCAGCTGCCGTAGTTTTTCGTTGAAAGGTATTTTCACTGTACAGGTACCGTCGTTGTTTCTGATCGTATTGAGTTGATAATGTTCTTCGCAAAATTTCTCTTCGTCAGTGATTGGTTTGTCTTGAGCTTCTTCTTCTAGTTCCCAAAACTTGGCTAGCTGCTGATCTTCATCAATACAAGTTATCAGACTAATAACTTGCATATTTCTTCTCTGGTGTAAAATATTTCCAGACAGAATCCAATCAAATTCGGTTTGCTGTCCGAGTAGACCAGCTTCTGTTTTTTGGATGCCCGATTTTATTATTTCTCCATATTCAAGGCACAGTCACAACACAACAAGAACAAGTTGAAAATTTGTCAACTAGTCAGTTTAGCAGTGGGATTCTTATTCGACCAGTCGCTACGTCTCGTTACGAGACCGGCAGTCGAGATCGGTGTCGGTATCGACTGAAATGCGATTCTATTTGGTCTCGTTTAACGTACCGTTTTCACTCGTAGCTGCCTAACTCCACACTTTCTATTTTAGAGGTTAGTTGAATATTTTTATTTGGCAAATACGATTACCTATCCTAAATAGATGTTAAAAATTATCATAAAATGTTTGTAAAGGCTTCTGGAAACTCAATGAAATAAGCACTGATATCGTCAACAACTTCTGAAAATGAGTTAGTTTTCTTCCAAAACCCTCATAGGAGCCTCATGAATTTGTGAAAGTATTCAAAAAAAAAAAAAAAACTAAAATCAGTAATCACCACAATCAAACTAGAATATAATCATAATAATGTTTATTCACTCACAATCGCGCTTAAAAATTGAAAACTACTGTCAAATATTTGGAAAAGTGGTGAACATTTCTGAAAAGTGAAAAGTTTGTTTTCCATTTCGGGACCTCCGATGGTCTCGTCTAATTTGACATTTCAAAATGAGACGTGGACGAGAGCTTTCGACGATTAGAATCGCCAACTGGCCGTAATCGTGACGTGACGTCTCGAAATAGCGAATTAGAATTCCAGCCTAGGTATCTATAATAAAGACAATATTTATTTCTTCCAGAAAAAAAACAGTAATCAATAATATTACAGCCTGCTCAATTTTATTAACCATTTAGATTGCCGCTTTAAATTCGAAAAGAAAATAATTTCTGCCTACCGTAGAAATCGAACCCACGACCATCAGAGCTCCTGCCTCTCTCTCTTCTTTATTCATTAAATAACATTTTGAGTTGACTTACATGAGTGCTAATGAAACAATACTACACTTTAATTATACGAACAAAAATGTATGGCAGAACAAGTAACACCATTTTTGGTGGAGACAATACGTCCACCAAAAAAAGCAGCAAACCAGTTCGCACTGGGGGGTTGATATTCACCCTTTGCTCTCATGCTTCTTTTCGTTGAACAGACGACGTTGCACCTCTCCTATGTGAATGGCATTTATAGGTGCATGAATGAAGGGTTTGATCAGACGAAATGAAAAAATGTATTGACAAAACGCGCTGTCTCTCTGGTCCGACGTCTTAGCTACAAGGTGATTTTGAAAAAGTTGCGTTTTTGGAAACCCCTCGTATCTCAGCTATCTGGTAACTTATCAAAAATGTGAAAACGGGCTTCAATAGAAGTTTTTACGCAAAAATCCTGTGGCGTAATCAGTTTTTTTTCAGATTTTATTGTTTTTGAAATATTGATCAATGTTGGGTTTTATTAAATCCTGTAACTTGGACGCATCCATAAGCTGTTCAACTGTCGCGCAGTAAGAGAGTATTTGTTCCAAAATATATACAATTGGATTCAACGAAGACCCCTCGATACCAGTTGGCTTGGTTATTTTGATTGTATTATGGCGCGCAAATTTTGGAACTGACAATTAATTAGAGGACATTTCAAATGCTAGTGACTTTGATAAATGATCATGCACTTAAGATAATGAATAATGATAAAAAATATCCAGGAAGCTTTGGAGAATGATTGAAAAAGTTTCAGGATGCTCCGTGTTACCTGAAAATAATGATAACGCTACTCCAAATCTTGCAAAAAGAATTAGGTGATTTTTCTGTCCTTGCTCAAAGGATAGAAAATATCCCACAAAATGTTACAAGTTTGATTAAGCCGTCTTCTGCGAGCAACATGGTGTACACAAATCTTTCTGCAAGTCATGTACTGCAACTGACGAGTTAATCAAAATAACGTCAGTCAGTCCTTTTTTTTTAAATAAAATATCCGGTGTGTTTTTGTTCCAGGAAGGTAAGTGATGAGTAGATTTTGAAAAAAAAATGTTCCTACCATGTTGAAACCCCATCGTCGTACTTTTTGCTATTGTTGAAAAAGGTTCTGCAAAAAATATGTTTTTTTTCCGGGGTCAGTACTGCCCCACTATACTACTTATGTTATTGAGAAACACGATACCGGTCAATGATTAAATATGGTTATCAACCAAGGTTCCAGGGTGAAAATTCATTATAATTAAGGTTCCAATATATCTTCAGAAAAATATCTATTCAATTTTCTCTACGCGTTTCGGCGGTTGCCATTGTCAAGAGCTAAAACTACAATAAAAAACAATGCCCAAGGGTGGTGAAAATTGAGGGGTACTTACAATTAACATAATATATCACATTTACCACCAAGGGACGAAAACATCTGTATAATTTAAAAAGGCACTAGAATTTGACATCAAACAATAAAACGGACGTAGTTTCAAAAAAGATCGTACTGGTAAACAAACACATAACCACATAAAATTCGTTCGATTGAACAGTGAACCGTCAGTGTAGTTCAAACAGCCTGATGAGTTCCGCTGCTTCAATTAAATTGTGACTGACCTGTTCATTCAGTGAAGTTACGTCATTGAGCAGCATCGTCTTAGCTATTTCCAAATTCTCCAAAACATCCAATCTTTTTCCCACATTGACGTTGTGTAAAATTTCAAAATCAGTTAAAAAATGAAATGTATGTCTAGATTCTTTGAGATGAACACCGAATAAGGATTTATTATCATTTGGAGACTTCAGAGAATTGAGATGCTCTTGAACCCTAACTCTGAAACATCTCCCGGTTTTACCTACGTATTTGGAAGGACATTCGTTACAAGAGCGTCTGTAAACCCCGCTCTTCTCTGAAATCTCCACCTTATCCTTAACTCTAGAAAATAGCTTTCTGAT
This sequence comes from Orchestes rusci, assembly GCA_958502075.1. Classification (NCBI taxonomy): domain Eukaryota; kingdom Metazoa; phylum Arthropoda; class Insecta; order Coleoptera; family Curculionidae; genus Orchestes; species Orchestes rusci. Next base: position 15,443,051 of record OY293313.1, on the reverse strand, counting down.
ACTACAGCTAGAACATTATTCTATCAAGTTCACTATGGAAGTAGAGACTGGAAGTTCGATTAACTTTCTGGATTTATCAATCCAGGGGGAAAATAACACTTTATCCTTCTCCATATACAGGAAGCCCACCCAGACAGATCATGTCATCCACAAAGATTCAAATCGTGCTTTTCCTCATAAAATGGCGGCTTTCCACTCTCAAATTCATAGGTTGTTCACTGTTCCGTTTTCCTCTACTAATTTTAAGAATGAACTCAAAGTGATCTACCAGATAGCTGTTAACAATGGATATGAGAAACATATCATTGATAACCTTGTCACCAAAAAACAAAAGAAGATTCAACATACTTTTCTCAGTACCCAGGATACAACTATCCCCGTATGGCAGCCACCAACGTATATTAAAATAACGTATTCAGGGCCCATATCAACAAAAATGGGTAACATTTTTAAGAAACTGTGCAGTGACGTCAAGATAGTGTATTGTTCTAGCTGTAGTATCAGAAAGCTATTTTCTAGAGTTGAGGATAAGGTGGAGATTTCAGAGAAGAGTGGAGTTTACAGACTCTCTTGTAATGAATGTCCTTCCAAATACGTATAGGTAAAACCGGGAGATGTTTCAGAGTTAGGGTTCAAGAGCATCTCAATTCTCTAAAGTCTCCAAATGATAATAGATCCTCATTCGGTGATCACCTCAAAGAATCTAGACATACATTTGATTTTTCAACTAATTTTGGAATGTAACACAACGTCAATGTGGGAAAAAGATTGGATGTTTTGGAGAATTTGGAAATAGCTAAGACGATGCTGCTCAATGACGTCACTTCACTGAATTAACAGGTCAGTCACAATTTAATTGAAGCAGCGGAACTCATGGGGCTGTTTGGACTAGACTGACGGTTCACTGTTCAATCGAACGAATTTTATGTGGTTATGTGTTTGTTTACCAGTACGATCTTTTTTGAAACTACGTTCGTTTTATTGTTTGATGTCAAATTCTAGTGCGTTTTTAAATTATACAGATGTTTTCGTCCCTTGATAAATGTGTTATATCATGTTAATTGTAAGTAACCCTCAATTTTTACCACCCTTGGGCATTGTTTTTTATTGTAGTTTTAGCTCTTGACAATGGCAACCGCCGAAACGCGTAGAGCAAATCAAATAGATATTTTTGTGAAGATATATTGGACCGCTTTCTTTTCCTTAATTTTAATGGTTAAATATGATCGTGAGAGAGTTACAACCATTTTCAATAGTCGATGGCTCACAGGCTTTCGAAAGTTGATTTTAGAATTAGAGCCTCAATATAAATTTCCATCCCGTCAAACATTTACTCAATATTATTACCTAAGAGATATGAAATTGTTAAACAATCATTACATGAGTGAATACGTTCTGCTGAATTTGTGACCACCACTACAGACGGTTGGAAATCAAGGGCCAATGAAAGTTTCATTTCAGTAACAGCTCATCTCATAAAAAAAAAATGAAAATTTCATTCTTGTTCACCCGAATGTTTCCCTTATAAAAAAAGTCTCACAGCAACAAACTCATAAGAAAAACTGAAACGTGTTGCGATTGTATGGGGTATAGCAGATAAAATTTTTGCTGTCACTACTGACAATGCGGCTAATGTAGAGAGCTCCATCAGAATGACAGGTTGGAGTCATATACCATGTTTCGCTCACACACTGAATCTAGGAGTTCAAGAGGCAATCTTGTAAGAAAAAGATCAAATTCGTAAAAGAATTTATTCCATAGTAGAACATTTTCACAGAAGCAGTCGAGCGAATCCAAGTTTCTTTTCCACTCAAAAACAAATCATTACAGACGCTGTACCTCTAAACCTGATAAACGGTGTACCCACCAGATGGAATTCGACGTTTTGTATGTTTGAGCGTGTATTGAAGCTCGAGGAACCATTGACATTTGGGCTATTGGTTTGCTACACAACCCTTTAAAAATGTTATCTCAACCCGAATGGTTGACACTGAAAGAAGTCTGTAAAATTAGACCCTTTGAAAACGCCACAAGCGAAATGAGAAACCACAGTCACGTTATCCAAAATTATGAATATTGTGATGGGTCTAAATTCTGTATTACAAAAATGTAATGAGACAGTGACACAACCAGAATGCAAAAATATGCTACTAAATTTGCAACAATCAATGGCAACTAGATTTGGGAGTGAATATGCTTTGTAGTTTTCTGGCGCATCCATGATTCACCAGATATTTTTGGGTATTTCACCTCACCCTATCAGAAAAACAACCAAACTAGTTTTAATATACCTAATATGTATACTGGTAGGTTCTTTTTAAGGTAATATAGAAGATCAGGTATATTAATAAATACCCAAAAAAATCTGGTAAAGCATAGATTTGGGAGAATGGAAGTCAACAATACAATACCAAAATCAGCTTCTTTAGATCCTAGATGAAATTCAGGAAGAAGTGATGGGCCTAATTGATAAAGAAGTGATGAGACTGAAAAGAAGGCCGTGGAACAGATCAAAGGAACTGATCAGAGCGACTCAGATGAAGATGAACTAGTATGGAAAGACTTCACACAATCGAAGAAATCATTAGCTCAGACACCTCTCTCAAGCTACCATAAAAGTCAGAATGTATATAGAAGATTCACCTTTACGCAGAAAAGAAAATCCTCTCGAATACTGGAAAAACCAAGAATTACTCTATCCAAGACAATCCATGATTGAAAACAAATATTTATGCCTTGTGGCCACTTCAGAACCATCGGAAAGAATTTTTTCAAAAGCGGGCGAGGTCGTTTGTGTTAGACGAAGTAGTCTCAAAGGCAAAAATATTCATAAAATTTCATTTCTCAATATCAACCAATCAATAATATAATATCGCAGATCCTGTTCAATACCCACTCAATCAACCGATGTAGAAATTAACTATGTAATTGTTATCCAATTGGAAATTCTTCTACTCAGAAGTACTCAATTATACAGGGTGTTTCAATAATATTGCGAAAAAATTCTGGATGAGTTTCTCCGCTTCAAAATAAAAACAAAACTTCCCAAAAACATGTTTCCGGAAATGCTTCGTTACAGAGCTTCAGGGTGTTGAAATTTTATCTTCATTTTTGTTTTTTCCAAATAATATTTTTCTACAACCGAGCGCAAAGTACCATGTTTGCGCATCAAAAAGGAAGCGCAAAGTGTCACTTTTCCGCGGAGTCTACTTTGTCGCTCGCTGAATATGGAAACCATATTAGAAAAATGTCAAAAGTTTCTGCGACATTTGACAGCACAGTGAGCATTGAACGACATAATGGATTAAAGATGTATCACTAAGAACACTTCTTTTATGAAATGATAATGAAATTAAAACTGAGAAATACAAGTAGGGTTAATTATAACCAAATATTTGTTGTTGTTCACCGCTATGCAAGTTCAAAATGCGTTACTAGATGTCACTCCTTTTGTCAACTTCTCCCAATCTAAATTACTGAACAGCATTTAACAGATTATGTCAACAGTTTCATGAACAACGCGTATTCGAAGATCGTCATCGAAAATAAAAATATCTATTTCAATACAACTCATGTTTCTCTAAAATCTGCGGTTGTAGAAAAAATCTTGTGAGTAATTCGAGTGCAAAGTGAGATTGCCGCTCTCGCAAGGTAGCCGCGCTCCGCTACGCGTCGCGCGTCCATCTCCCTGCTCAGAGCGGCAATGTATCACTTTGCGCTCTTAATACACAAATAGCTATTGACACAATGTCGATCTTTTGATGAAAATTGGTGAATGGCGGATTCTTATCATGCGAAATTCGAATTTGACCTTTGTATGGCTCTAGCTTGTAGAGGGCGCTATCTAAACGTATTTTAACCTGTTATGGAAAGCCATAACTTTTTTGGACGATCCTGTATTATTTTTAAGTTAAAAAACAGATTTTTCATCATCTTTACGCAAAAAATATTTACTTGTTAGAAGTCGCTACGTGCAACCATTTTCGAGATATTTGGATGTGAAATAATTAATATATGGGATTTTGAAATTATGGCGAAGGTAGCATGCTAGGAGTTGTAACATATTTCGTATGATTGCTTCATATTTTCAGTAAAGAAGATAAAAGTCGACTCGTGTGTGATTTCATCAACAACTCTTATTCAAATATTATGTAAACAAAAACAAATTAAAAAACTGAGAAAAATTAAATAAAATAAAAACTTTAACCCTCTGTAGCTTTGTAACGAAGCCTTTCCGGACACAAGTTCATAATAAATTTTCTACTTATTTTTGAGTAAGCAAACTCATCCTGTATTTTTTGCACTATCAATTGAACACCATGCTTGGCCATAATTTCATTATCACTTGTATTCATTATTTCAAATCCAAATATCTCGAGAATGGTTGCACGTAGCGACTTCCAACAAGTATACATTTTCTGCGTAAAAGTGATAAATAAATCGTTTTTTTAGTCAAAAATATAATACAGAGACGTCCAAAAAAGTTGTGACTGTTCATATTCTGAAAAATAAGTGTAGGTAGCGCCCTCTACAAGTTAGAACCGGGTGCCGGGTCGGGCACTTGATGCGGGCTCCCACGTGGTACTGCTGTTCTCGGTACCCTCGGTACCAGTACTGACTATGATTTCGGCGTTTTCCACGTTCTGAATTCAGACCAAAAAGTGGGGACTGCTTGCTTGAATGGACAATTTGCACATTTTTTGGAAATATGAAAAATATGAGGATTAGTGAGTACTAATGCCATTGAAGTTTAAAAAATCAACCTACGACCTCTATCAATGTAGTGATCACTGATTAAAGAGCGCCAATCAACATCCACTACGTCACGGAATACACTATCTATCTCCGTCTGTCGTATTGACTGAGATGGCTCTCTTTCTCTCGGTAGGGTAATATGGCCCCACCCCTTTTGGGATCATGCAGTGAAATTCGCGTCTTCTTTTTCATTTATCTAGTATATTTTTGGGTCTTTCGGAAAATTTTTTTCGCTGGTGACTTTCAAATAATGGCTAGAATACGTATATAAAATTTCAAGCCATTTGAAAATGTATGCAAATTGTCCATTAATGCGCGAAATGTGTCTCGTCGGTTGGCTTGTGAGTTAAATGATTAATTGTTTTGAAGCGCGAAGATCTAAGAAGGAAAATTACGGACAGATTTTAATTAATAGATTAATAATCAGCTCACGGTCAACATTATTTTGGAAAAAATACGGGATCCATTGATAGATAAATGACTGAGTTATACGAAAATATGAATTAAATGATCAGAGACGGGAAATCGTTTAGAAAACTTTGGAAATCTCGGTAGGAGAAATCCGGAAATTTTGTAACTTCGTTACAATATCAAGAAAAAACATCATTGGCATCCCTGGACTAATGGAAAAATCATATACTTATAAATACAATATACCGCGTGCGTCCCATAAGGCAATGAGAGGGATTTCCCGCGAGGAAGTGAGAAGGAGAGTGCAGAAAGAATCCCAAAATCCCATAAGTCAACCCTTGGTTAGGACTTCGATGTAATACCCATGCGCGAAATACTATTCTCTTATCGGTTTGGTTTCAAATTGTCAAGACGGAGACGGACAAGGACGAGAGCCGGCTGAACTGAACGGGAACGTTGAAAAGACGCCATTATTGACCCATGGTTGTTTGTTCTTTGTTGTGCTACCGTAGTTTTCGATTGTTTATAGCTTGTGTTTTGTGTATTTGACTATTTTGAGACTTTTTTTGAGTGCATTCTTTTCATTCGGACTATTGGAATGGGAATGGACTATTGTTTTTTGTGCGATTTCTTTGTTGTGCTACCGTGGTTTTGATTGTATAAAGCTTGTGTTTTGTGTATTTGACTATTTTAAGACTTTTTTTGAGTGCATTCTTCTCATTCGGACTATTAAAATGGGAATGGGCTATTGTTTTTTGTGTTGTAAAGGAATTAATCCCAAAGAAATTCCCTTGCATAGGTAAGCATTGTTGCATCATTTTAATAACTAGGTTTATTTTAATTAAATCAATATTCAAATTTGACATGGTTTTTCTACGTACTGTGATACATATTTATGTTTAATTTTCGACTTCAGGTTTCCGAAAAAAAAATACTGCCTTCAAGAGGAAATTTTTTGTAGTTTAAATATCACTTCGTATTTTCCGTAACTGCAAAGCTATACGGGGGAGCAACAAAAAGTTTTTTTTTTTATGGAAAGCCCCAATTATTTCTAACCAGAATGAAAGATCATATTCGTTGACATTTCGTTCAGCCGTTTTCGAGATATTTAGTTTTGAATTTCCACCAAATAGGCCGTTAAGTTCTATTTTGTTGATTTTTTTTTCGCTGCCACAATGATCGCTCTATGGTATCTAACGTCTTCTTGAAAAGTTGGCCATGGTTATCATAGAAGCGGATCAAAAAATTTGATTTCTCTCAGAATTTTAATGAAACAAAAGTTGAATTATAATAAAAATCACAAAAGAACAGAAACTAGAGAGCTATAACAAAACACAAAACTAATCAGAGTGAATATTTTCTCCATATTGCCTTAATCACTCTCTATACACTGATTTCAAAAATGTTCCACTGCGTTTTCTATTTTCTGCTACAGAGAGCTCCATTTTCATTTTTTTTTTTGAAAGCATCAAATGAGCAGATAACTATTATTTGAGTGAAGTTGATCACTAGAAACATTGTCTTTATTAAAAAAGTAATATCTTTTTTTCTGGATAGAAATAATTGGGGCTTTCCATTAAAAAAAAAAACCTTTTTGTCGCTCCCCCGTATAGCTTTGCAGTTGCAGAAAATAAGAAGTAATATTTAAACTGCAAAAAATTTCTTCTTGAAGTCAGTATTTTTTATTTTGCTGTACGATAAAAAATAAGAGGGTTTGAGTTTATACGGTGTCACCCGGTACATCAACAAAAAAAAGTCTCAAGTTATATGGAATAGGAATAGGTAACATGGTGATGTGCAGCTTTTGTGTGTTAAGAGAATGTTTTACTTTTGATGTTTAGGATCAAGTATAATACCTATTAATACGTAATTATATGTTTTATCGAAATAGTTATTTACGTTACTAAGACGGTAACTGACTTCCTAAATTACGAGTCAAGATGTTTATGGACGAGACAGTACAGTATAAAATAAAAAATTGATCTTTATTTCATTTCTATATTGATACAATTTTTGTAGTATTCATTTTCCATCAACAAGAAAAACAGTATACCAAAACAAATGTCTAATCCTATGTAGGACAGAACTACACAAATTGTTTCATGGATTTTCACACGAATTAAAATTTAGTTTTTTGTCTTTTTATTTTTATTCTCATGATTTTTAAGGCTTCAAACTGTTATTCGCTAGTTTTTTTCTTAAATAAAATCAGCCGAAAAAATTTGATTGTGCTTCATTTTCACCCAGTGACTTTTTTTTCTTCATTAATCCATTTCTGTAGAAAAAAAATTTTTTTTGTCTATACATACAGTGTCACCCCGAAAAAAAGTACTCGATACTTTCTGGCAAAAATTGGTATAGGCCCGTTTTTAGAGGAATGCCGAATCCAGTGGCGTGCATAGATATGCTAATGTGGTTTGTCAAAATTTTGCTCTAGAGAACTGGCAAAGTAGGCCTTGATTTTTGTATGAGTGAGACCATTTTTTGTGGGAAGATACAGATTGTCGACATCTACAATAAAAAAAAAATCGAGCCAAATCGGTCAACTAATATACTTTTTTTCATGGTCACCCAAAAATAAATGGATACACTGTATAAGATGCCTTTTATAAAGTAAAAAAACAAACACATTTTTTTCCTCGAATTTTTTTTTTATTTTGCCTGAAAAAGTTGAAAGGAGAATGGAAAATGATGATTTCATTTCAAAATGAACCAAACTTTCATGTTAAATCAAACGAATTGATGAAATAGAACTGTCGATTGATATAAATTGAAAATACCTCTAATTGTACCCATGTCCGTTTTCTCACATTTTCTGGCGTCCAGAAAAATAATTAATTAACGATTATTCACTATAATAGTTCGCCTATAATAGTTGGGTCGGTCTTGAAAATGATGATTTTATAAAATCGTATCTATTTCTATTGTAGGAAATAGACAGGGGTACAGTTAGGGACATGACCAAACGATATTTTTCAATTTGTATCCCTCGAATGAATAATAGAAAAGGTAAAGTTTTACACTTTTTCAATCTAATTTGCTTGAAAATCGGCATGGGGAGTCCTTGGTGAATTCTAAACAACTTTTTCCCATAACATTTCCATCAAAAGAATTGAAAAATTCGCTAAACCTCTCGTATACGACTGAGAAAAATTAATATCTGATAGTTGCATGGTGGGTTTGGACTATATAAGGAATTACTTTTTTTTTCGTAAAATTAATAATAAAAAAGTTCGAACTTGTTCAGACTCACTGTATATTTTACATTTTGGAGAATTTCAAATTTTATGTTGTCAACCAAAACCACACTACCTGAACGTAGATTGAACAATCAGTTTTTGTTTCAGGAGTCTATGCCAGAGAGTATGAAGGACATGATTTTCTGAAAACTAGAGACCAAGAATAGAAAATAGTCTCCTGCTCTGCGAAGATTTGCTCTTTCACTTCAATTCTACTCATCCGCAGCATATGACTATGTGAGGAAATCATGGAACAATCTTTTGCCTCACCCCAGTACTTTGAGGCAATGGTACAGTGTTATGGATGGGAAACCTGGACTAAGCCAGGAATCGTTAAGTGCTATCACGAAACGCAACGAAATTTCACCTGTAAGACTCAACATTGTTATTGACGAAATGTCCATTAGGTCTCAAATAACTTACGAGAATGGAACATTTTATGGTGGAATTGACATTGGAACCAATCTGCCGTCAAATGACAATGACAACATGAGGGAGGCCAAGAATGCCTTGGTTTTTATGGCAGTGGGACTCAATGGTCATTGGAAAGTGCCCTTTGGCTATTTTTTTATTGATGGCTTAAAAGCAAACGAGAGGGCCAATCTACTGACAACCTGTTTCAAACTGGTAAATGAAAAAGGAGCTTAAGTGTTCCCAATCACTTTCGATGGAGCCCCTGTTAATCTAGCCATGTGCATAGAGTTGGGTGCCAATTTCGAATATGGCACCACTGCCTTTAAACCCTGGTTAATCAACCCTTCATCGAAGGAAAAAATTTGGGTGTTTTGGGACCCATGTCATATGTTAAAACTGGTCCGTAATTGTTTGCGAGATAAACATATTCTAATAGACGGAGATGACAAATTGATAAAATGGAAGTTTATAGAAGAACTTTACAATCTTCAATTAGAGGAAGGACTACACGCAGGAACAAAGTTGACTAAAAAACATATTCTTTACAAAGATAATCAAATGAACGTTAAATTAGCTACACAAACTTTTAGTGAGCGGGTATTCAATGCTTTGAAATTGGTGAATTCTTTAGGCGATCCAAAATTCAATAACTGTTTACCAACTGCAGAGTTTTGTTATTGCTTTAACAATGTATTTGATTTATTAAATTGCGGGAACAAATTTTCTAAAAGAAATAAATTTAATGTTTCCATTGATGATAATTCTTATGAATATTTATTGACTAATGCTAAGAGCTTTGAGAATTACATTTGAACTTTGAAGGATTCGAGTGGTAACCCCATACTGACAACCGGTAGAAAAACTGGTTTTTTAGGACTTATAATCTGTATGCACAATATTTTTGAATTATATAAAAAATCAAAGGACGAAGGTCAAACGTATTTGTTGACTTACAAATTAAGTGAAGACCATTTGGAAACATTTTTTAGCTGTATAAGAGCCCGAGGGGGTTTTAATAATAACCCAAATGCTAGACAGTTTGAGTCTGCGTAGAAACGGTTGTTAGTGAGACACGAAATAAGTAATACATATGGCTCAAACTGTCTAGCAGATGGTGTTAAGATATTGTCAGTTTCATCAAGGAGAAAAACTTTAACCGACCCAATAGTTGAATATAGCGATGTTAATTGGGAAACATGGGATCATGATTACGTTTCTACGTTATGGAGATTGACGCCCTATGTGGAGAACGTGGTGAAATATGTGGCAGGCTTCATAGTACATAAAATTTTGAAGAGTCCAACTTTATGTGATGTATGTGCAGATGAGTTGACGTCTGATGAACATCATTCGATGCTTATAAACCTAAAAAATCGAGGAAAACTGATAACCCCTTCTAAAGAAGTTTGCAGGCTATGTGTAATAGCAGAAAAAGTTTTCAGACAAAACTTTCACAATATATTTACAAAAAAATATATAAAACCATTTTTGATCAATACTACAGGGTCCTTCATTAGTGCGTCGGGCAATCCTAGCGTGGTTATTTACAAAAGTAGAAAAAAAAGTTTTATACAAAAATTGTAGAATGTGACTTTATGCATATTTTAAAAATATTTTCAAACATACAGGGTGCGTCACAAAAGTATGGCACGAAAAAGTATGATTTTTTTAAATGGAACCCCCTGTATATTAATTGATATTTCAATTCTTTCTTCAATTTGGAACAAAAATTGTGATACAACTAATGTTCCTAAATTCAACCGTTATCGAGATATCGCGTTTTAAAAATGGCATTTTTGCAACTTTGACATGCTATAAAACTCAAACTATTCAAGTTAGAGAAAAATGGATTGCACATTCCTATCTTAACTTTTCAAGAGCTATTCAAGGAGATTAAATCCATTATTGTGAAAAAATGTCAAAATGTGCCGAAAAAAGTTGACAATTGACGTTACCTTCTATCCAAATGACAGAAGAGCTCTTGAAAAGTTAAGATAGGAAAGTGCAAACCATTTTCCTCTAACTTGAATAGTTTGAGTTTTATAGCATGCCAAAGTTGCAAAAATGCCATTTTTAAAACGCGATATCTCGATAACGGTTGAATTTAGGAACATTAGTTGTAGCACAATTTTTGTTCCAAATTGAAGAAAGAATTGAAATATCAATTAATATACAGGGGGTTCCATTTAAAAAAATCATACTTTTTCGTGCCATACTTTTGTGACGCACCCTGTATGTTTGAAAATATTTTTAAAATATGCATAAAGTCACATTCTACAACTTTTGTATAAAACTTTTTTTTCTACTTTTGTAAATAACCACGCTAGGATTGCCCGACGCACTAATGAAGGACCCTGTATATTCAATCAGGTGCAGATATCATTTAATAATGAAAAAATGGATGACCACGTTATGTCACAGGACTTCCTGGATAACCACAGAAGTCAGTTGACAAAATTAATTATAGAATCTTTTATGAAAGTAAGACCAGGAACAAAAAAGAGGTTACTATTCGCCAAAAATATACCAAGTTAATATTGTTCAATACCAGTAAAATTATTATAATATTGTATTATGAGAACAATAAAATTAAGTACCTAGTAAGCTTATGTATCTAGTCAACTAATATTGTACTTTTCTTGTTATCAGTTATTGAATAAATGTGTTTTGACTATGACATTTTATTTTTTAAGAAATACTAAAAACTTTCGATGAAACAAGTCCCGGGATCGATGCATGAATGATTGAAAAAGAATACAATTTATTAATTAATTTGAAATTTCATCTTTTGGGGTTCAGCTGTTTGAATAGAAAGTAGTGTAAGTAGAAAATGAAAAATAATAAAACAAAAAAAATGCCCAAATTTTTGCTTGTTGATGTTTAGTAGTTTTGCCTACAAATTTTGAAAATCTAGAGTTTTCTACATTAACGAGGCACTCTTGTAACTCGCTGAGACGCACCACTTTTGAGAAAAACGCATTTGAAAATCTTTTTACACACTGATTTTAGTGAAAAATTTCGTGTTTATCTGGCTAGGCTATCACTGCTTTTTTCTCGAAAATGGTGCGTCCCAGCGAGGTAGGAGAAAAGTACATTATCTTTGTAAAAAACTATAGATTTTGAAAGTATGCAGGCAAAACTGCTAATAATCGTCAACCCAAAAATTTAGGGCACATTTTTCCCAAGCCCGTCCCTGTATTCCCTAGCCATGAAGGTAATAGAATACTCAGTTTCCGTTATATAGGTAGAGCTTTAAAAGCTTGGTAACTGTACAAAATTTTACCTGATTATTTTCACCGGTTTCGAAAATATTTACGAAAAACCGTCAGGTCTGGTCTTCACCTTTAACACCCTGTATCTTGAAAACGAAGAGTCTGTGGATACTAGTTTATATGAAGTTTTATTTTTATTTTAAGGTGTAGAATACGTGGTTGAAATATTGACGTCTAATTTCGGGACACCCTGTATAGATAGTTTTTGGTTGATTTCCAAGACTAGTATTCCTACTTGACTTTTCGAAATTAAAATTCTGACACAAATGTGGTTCCATGAAAGCAGGACTGAACTCCCAAAGGTAAAATTTCAATTCAAATGATTTTAGTATTTTCCATCTACAGGGTGTCCCAGAAAGAATGGAACATACGGTATAACAGCAGATTCCTAACACAAAAATATTGTGATCGCCCCAAACTTGTCTACCCCGAAAGTTGATATTAACAGAGATACAGGGTGTCAAAGTTGAATTTTAATTCTTGATTTATTTGAATAACTCTCGAAATAATCAAATTATATTGATGAAATTTGGTATATGAGGGTTGTTTTACATGCAAAATTCAAATTACACACCTCTTCTCACGTTTAAATAGTCATAACTTTTTTGTACGCACTCGTTCATTTCATTAAAATTGAAAAATTGATTTTTCCTTCATATTAACATGAGAAAGGTATACTTTGTAGAAGTGGCTGGGAGTGACCGTTTTCAAGATACTTGAACTTCAAATTTCTTGTGTAGGTATATCCATCCAGTTATACATCAAAATTGTACCTATAGATATTTCCATATACCCATATACTTATAAATACCTATAAACTGTGTGACTGCACTACCGCACAGAAAATTAGGTACTATTTTCTTTTGATTTTATAATAAAGTGAAAGCTCGCCCTTAACGGGCAGCTGTAATAAGCGATTATCTTCCTTAAACAGTCAAATTTTTTGGAACCAATTTTAAATCTATGTTCTAACACATTTGTATATACTTTTATTTATAAGTATATGCACATTTGATGAAATGTTCTCTTAAGCGGGAACCTCCCATAAGCGAACAAAAAAGCTGAAACCGTGACTGCCCGCTTATTATGGGAGCTTTTTTTGTATTTATGTATATTATGGCATATTCTAAAAGTTCAATTGATGGATTTCACTCTTATTTCATTAGTGGAAAACATAATAATATACTTATAAATACAAATATGATGGAAACCAAGAAAGAGTTGTTTGATTTTCCAAATCTCGGTTGACCAAACTAGAAGAACGCCGATATCGGTCTACTCTCAATCGTCTATTCACCTACCTCTGGATTTATCTCACTTGATATAAGATATCTACAGCAAATACCTCGAACTGTTATAAATATGAGCGATAATAATGACAACATTATACCTACGTAGGTACTCAAAGTTTAAAGTGAAACCTAACCAATCTGTGGTGATATATTGCTTCAAACTATTAAGTAACCAAAATATTTCAATATATAATCGAGAACAAATTATACGAAACTAATTCAAATCGTTTTTGAATCAACAATAAATAATATTTTGTAGGATTCTGTTGCACAAAAATGTTAAATCTTATGCAATCTCACACCTGAAAACAAAATCCTGATCACATAAGATACATTTAGAAACATATTTTCCACTCATGCTCATATTTATCACATAGGTGAATTCACGTCATTTTTTTCGGAATCCCGCGAAAAATTTGTAAATACATCGATACAACAGCTGATATGAAGCATGCAGCACTGTTTCCGCCATGATTCAGCCGGCGAATCACAATTCTCGCAAATCGATTCTGCGCATAATTTTTTCTCCTAACCAAGGACAGACTTATGTGTAAAAGTATATCTCTGTTTCACGTTTTTGAATCAATAATAAATAATATTTTGTAGGATTTTGTTGCACAAAAATGTTAAATCTTATGCAATCTCACACCTAAAAACAAAATCCTGATCACATAAGATACATTCATAAACATATTTTCCACTCATGCTCATATCTATCACCCACATGTGAATTCACGTCATTTTTTTCGGAATCCCGCGAAAAATTTAAAAATACGTCGATACAACAGCTGATATGAAGTATGCAGCACTGTTTCCGCCATGATTCAGCCGGCGAATCACAATTCTCGCAAATCGATTCTGCGCATAATTTTTTCTCCTAAACAAGGACAGACTTATGTGTAAAAGTATATCTCTGTTTCACCATCTTGCCGGGAGACCCGACAAGCTGCCCGCGGTATATTGTATTTATAAGTATATGAGAAAAATGAATTCGCTCAAACTGGAACGAGAAATAATCAGGAATTCGGTGAGAAAGTATTTTCAAGCGATTTAGAAGGTAGACATCGAGGACGAGGTGAATATTATTAGCCCAGTAAAGTTGTCGTCCATCCATACAGAATGATATTTTCAGGGATGCTTGTGGACTGCATCCTGAGCATCCAACCAAAAAATCTGACTTGAAGTCCTGGTACGTTTTGCGCTGAAGAGGTGGTTTTCTAAACAGGGCAACAGGGGTGATTTCCAAAACATTTTTTCAGGGATCATGAAAAAAGTTATGGAGAAAAGTTGCTCAGCCTTTGCTTCTCTGAAACATTCACCCAGGATTTTTTTTTTTACAAAAAAATGTTTTTTAAGCCACTCCTTGTCAGCTTATTTATGTCATTCGATGCGCTATAACTCGTTTAGTATTAGAGGTTTGAAAAAATCTTATGAGGCAAAGCTGTTCAGTTTTTTGTCCTCTATAACTCTGATTCGAGTCATTTTGCTCATCAATGTTCCAGCCGCCATCGGAAAAGTTCCGGAGAAATGCATCCTCCACAAAATAAGGAAAGTCACGATGGCAAAAAACTTTCTGCCAGAAGAACAAATGGGATTTTGCCCAGTGTATGCTACAACAAATCAAACAGTGAGGCTAAGTCACACCATCCTGAAAAGGTCGAACAAAGGGGGAGAAACAGAAGAAGTGTTCCTCGAGGAGTTTCGTACAGCCCAAGCCGTCCTACGCCACATGGAGCCATGCACCGCTTCCCGAGACCTGCAGAGTGAGTGGCATCATTTTCTCAAAGTCACCATCACACAGGGTCAGCGCCCCGCAGTGCAGAACACATCAACTAGGGAAGCCCACACTGACCCCATCCCCAGATGGTGCTGGACATTCAAGAGAAAACCGAAAAAACTATATTTATACAAAGTTTTGTCTTTATTTAATAAATAAAGACATTTTCAACGTCAAAGTCAATGTCAGAGCTTTTGTGTAAAGGGAACTGTATAATATATTACAGAGATCTTCAATAATAGATTATCCAAGTCTGATAGTTCGATTCGCATCCACTTCATTCCGTGGCGCATTGTTCCGTAAAATTTCATACGTCAGTTTGACTTCTAAACTTTGTATATGTGTTCTGTGGTCACGACTCAAAGGAGAACTCAGGTATGGCTTTATCTACTTTGTACGACAAACTAGAGACCCAACGCAGGGCATTGGAAACATTGGGTGTTACTAGCGATAAATATGCTACGCAGGTAAGAGACTTGCGTCCACGGGCAGCGCCGCAACTAATAAGCACGACCAATAGCGATAATTCAGACAGTTCTCACTCTTCACAGTGATTCAAATTTTCGCGCCAGACTTATACATAAAGAGTAATACATTACTTTATCTTTGCAAAAAGTGATCCAATTGTCTATTTCTACTATAATATACTTTTATAATGATTATTTTCTTGAATTTATATTATTATGATAATGTACCTATTCTATTCCTGACAGTTGTTGAAGGTGATGCCAAAGTATGATATATGCGTTGCGAACTGGTTCCGGTTTTAGTTTTCTTGTGGATTATTTTCATAAGGGTGTCAATTATTTAATTCATTTACATGTAGGATGTAGGTATTTAATAAAAATACCTATCTGCCTACTTTATAAAACGCAATAATTATGACTTGGACTTGATATTTATGTTTTTGGATTAGTTTGGGTATTGACGTTGGTCGTAAATACGGTGACTATATGCATAATTATAGGACACAAATATAATATATTATCATTGACAAAACATAATTTCCAATTTATTCAAAAAATGACAAATGTCATTGATTTTCTTAAATAAGATTTAAAGATTTCTCAACAAAACAATAATAAGGAACTGAGGAGTGAAAAATTGACAGCATTCACTTTCAATATCAAAGTACACAGAGCCTCTTCCAAATATATTTCAAAAATATTGTTTGAAACACAATCTGGGATGTGCATCAGAGTTTTTCTTGTGAGAAAAGTTTTTTCCACATTCACATTTGGAATCATACGATTTCACTAATCATTTCAATGGAGCTAGTTGCTCAAGTGTATTGCTGTGATATCTTTTAGGCCCGTATTCTCCGTTCATACTTAAACTCGTTCAAGGTTTGACGGCGTTTGAATACCAGATTTTGCATACGAAATATTGTATTTAAACACCGTCAAATCTTGAACGCGTTCAAGTATGAACGGAGAATACGGGTTTTGATGTGTCTTCTAACCCCCATACCTATGCACCGTAGAAATCTAATCCGGATGAAGACTTCATCGCGATTATTTTCCATTAGGTGGTATGGAAGATAATCGCGATAAAGACTTCATCTGGATTAGATCTCTACGGTGCATATGGGGGTAAGATCACTATATCTCACATACTGTTTTTGCAGTCACCGCACTCCATTGCACACGAGATTTCACAGAATAACACAGCGTAATTTTTTTATTTGACTTGAAAACTTGCAGTTTTCCACGTTCTTAATCTACATTTTTGAATTTGAACAACAAATCACACCATCAAAACGTCAAACGGAGAAAACCTAGCCCCAAATTTGCTGCTTCGCATTGATTGGTTCGGCTCATTGGTCTCCGTGCTATCCGTAGACACAAGTGGTAAGAGTGCGTAAATGTCATTCTTCGTCGTGTAGTGAAAAAAAAAAAGTTAGGGTCAGATTGGTTCAGTTTGGGTTTGTTAAAAAATGTTATGTCCCCTTAGCGACATCGTTTATCTATATGGTTTGGTTTGTGTTGGTAACTTTGATTAGATTGGGTTAGTTTGTGTTAGATTGGGTCAGTTTGAGTTAAGTATCATTCACATAGGGCAAGGTAGAATTAACGTAGAAGTGAAGTGAAAAAAGTATGCAACACTTTTACCGCTGTCGTTCACATTGAATAATTTGTGCTGTATCCTCTTGTGGTACGCATGCGCAGGTCTTTTCCTTCAAACCATATTTCCTGATATGTATGTTGTTCTTCCTTTTTCAAATTGCCGGGTAATTTGGCAATACTTCGGCCAATTTTTTGATCTCAGCTCTCAATAGCCGTAAAGTTCTTCAAACACTACACAGATATGAGACTAATTTTGACAATTTCATAAAGACAGAGATCGACCGTCATAAACTCGATTCTGATTGGCTCCGGTAAGAATTTGCCACACTATCACGGGCCAAAAGCGTTATCACTGCTTGTCCCATTACTATTAATCAATATTAACGTGGTATGTTATTTTTTTGATCTCCCCTGTAGTCGTTTGATTCACTGGCAACAGCGCACTGGTTAAAAGTCTTGTACGTCGCTGATGTCTGATGTCAGTTTTCATTAAACGTATCTTTCTTTTCGAACTCGACTTTGGTAGCGAACGGTTGGAGGTTGGAAGACATTCGCATCTCCATGTGTTAGATCCAGGGGTAGAAAATAAGTAACCCCAAGATAGTCCATTCAGGTAACTCGTTTTTCTTTCATTGAGTTGAGCATTTTTTTTCTTCAACGTTTGTACGCATTCAGGCCTAGTACGATGACCATCTCCCACTGATGTACCACGTTAAGGGTGTTTTCTTCCCTACCACGACCGAGATTGATCCACTCCACCCTAATTGCCTAATTGCCTAATTTGAGCATGGGATTAATTACCAAGCGTTGAGGAGTTGTTGACTACTTTGAGTGAAGCTTGAATAAACAAACCGGTCAAGGTATGTCGTTTTTGTTGAATTGACATCCGTTTTTTTTATATTAAAATTGCACGTTTAATGAACGTTTTGAGTGAACTATGGGGTTGATTGTCGATTATTTTTCAAGTCTCAATTGGGGTAAATATCAATTATGATCAAACTAATTACTTTTCGTGACTCGAGCAAAATATAGTTATTTATTTAATTTATTTGTTCTGAATTCGACTCAAGTCGGGTCGAACTGGGTTCAGGTTGGGCCGAAATTTAACTGATAAATAAGTCAGTTAATCGTCAATTGTGGAAAATAGACATATTATGGGTTATTGATAATAAGCTGTGAATTAATTCAACTCTGGGGATTATTTTATTAGGTTTTATTGTATTTGGGTGAAAAGTGCAGTTCAATTATGATGACTATGCAATGCTAAAACAGGTTTTCCATATAGATCGTTCATCTGCTTGGGGAACTGGTACAGTACAGCCTACACGGACTGTTTTGGGTTTTTTTTTCTTGGTTTTGTTGGACTTGAGAACCTAGCAAGCTGTTGCGGTGAGCCGTATCTATATATTGTTTTATTTACGTCAGTGTTACGGTCAGTCGGGATTTATCTACTTTTTTTTTTATGAATACTTTTGTGACGTCACATAGCGGCAACTCAGTTTGTGAGTGATCTTTTTATAAGTTAATCGGTTCAACTGCTCGCTTGTTTGGATTATAAAATTTGATAGAATAACGTTAATAAGGTTATAGCGTTTGTAATTATTAATGAGCGGCCTTGTACTGAACGTTTTTTTTTCTTGATACATAAATTGCACATATAGTTGAACTGAGTTTTTGGAAAATACAAGTTTTATTATTTACTGATTTCTTGTACATGCGATACGGACGTATGTTTTGGGTACTTTGCAAGTATGCACGGTATTACTGTGTAAGATAATTTTGGATTTTAATAATTTTAATATATGCGAATGTCTTGGGAGTTAACTGGTTTGATTTGAGAGTTGGTAGTCCTGATCCCTGGTTTTGTCGGCGGTGAGTGAGGCAGCTACGTACTTTCTTTCGTTAATTGTTAAATAAACTCAATTGGAATCGAGAAGACCTCGAAGGTTGAGATTCATCTGCACGAATCTCTGGCGCCCACTTTAAATAAACCCCTCCAAAGCTCCAGAACTCTGAGTTCCGGGTAAGCTTAGCCAACGTGGCTTCCAATTGAGAGGTTTGATAATTGCAGGACTGAGAGTGCTTGAGCTAAGCTTGCGCTTAAATTTTTGCGTGATAACACGCTTGTAGCATCCACATTTTCCACTAAAATTCCGCTCATGAAGAAATCTTCTCAATCCATTTCTTCACTATTTATCAACAAATTACCTTAACCTTTCATATTTCACAGCTGATAGTTTCCTGCACGGTGTTGCAATGTTTCCCATTTTCGGTCTGTATTATGGCAATGAGGTGTAATCTGTTGGGATCATTTGCTGTTTGTGCCATTTGATTTATTACTCTATTGACCGATTGCCAACTAATTTTAAGGATACTTAACGCTTCTAACTTGACAGTTTTGGTACTATTTCCTGTTCCCACCCTGACTTTGATCCCGTCGACCGTGAGTGCAAGACGTTAAAGTGCTGGGCGGCATTGTTCTATTAAAATATACCAATGTATCGTTGAGTTTTAACGATATTTTACATTTGAAATGTCTATGTACTTCCCTTGAAGAAATGGGTGTGTTTATCCAGTGATGGCTGGCATAGGTATTTGCAGAATTCTCATAAACCTAACGAGGTGAGTTAACCTCACTTCACCATGAGGTGGTTTCTGAGAATGAAACATTATTTCAGGGTTTTTTTTTCTTCTTCTTCGATTATTCTTTCCTATCACCTACAATACCAAAAACCATATTGATGCTTTGCTGGCCAGATCGTTTGAAGTTTGGAGATCATCACCTTGTCGTGAACTTGCCTGTATGAGTCCTCATATGCAGCTGAAATCTGTCGCGGGAATGGCACTTTGTGATGTTGGGGTTACCCGCACCGCCGAAGCGAACGGAATCTGTTCATGGCAGATAATCTTGATGCAGCAACAATAACATGCCAGTTTTTCAATCATCTCAATCAATTCTATACAATTTTTTACGTAACTTTCACATATCAATTTGTAAACCTTTTATTATTCAATTCATCAATATTTTCGTTAAGTAACTACTTTCGTATCAAAGTATCAACCTTTTCACGGTTGTACTCATTATCATCAAATAATTGATCTATAACGCTTAATAATAGTTATGTAACTGAATGGTACTTACGCCATATATTGATATCCCCGTATTACCACACCCCAAAAAGTTCATGAACATTTTACTCCTTGTAGTTTAAATTAAACTTAATTCACCCCTTTCACTTTTGTGGACTTTTAAATCCTTTTCAATACTCAGTTTTTTTTCTCTTATTAAATTAATACATCAGTACCTATCGGTAAGCTTTTTCAAATATTTTGTGATATTATTCAACCACTTGAACTGAATCAAAGTTCAGTGGGTAGATCAACAGGGTTGATGTGAGAACCACCCATATTTCAACTTTGTTCGACAACTTGTGTGTTAATTTGAATAAATGCTAGTTATAATGTTTTGGGACACACAGTGTTTTCTTCCACTCTGGAGATCACAGTGAATCTTTTTACACAAGGTTTCTTTGTTTTCACCTATAAAAAATAAATTGGCGCCCTCTTATTAAACTTTTGAATTGTCTAAACGGAACCCTACTCTACCACCCATCGCCAACGACTATAAGAGCTGCCGCAGCCAAATTTGTTGAAGCCAACTGGGAAGATCAAAAAGGTAGGCTACACGCTAGCCCCAAAAAGTTTGGAGCTTGGTTTCTTTCACCTTCCGAGTGAGCATTTTGTGGTTGAATTTTGTTAATGATTTCGTTATTGTGACAATTTCTTGTGTCTATATGCACGCAATGTTTCGAAACGTCGACTGACATGTGTATGCTATGATTGCTATTTGTCGAGAGTGGAGCACCATGACACAACACATTTGTGAAACAATTCAGGCAACTGTGTCGTCTTAGTTTATTTTTAGATACACAGTACCTACACTATACCTCTTATGTGTATAATATAATTCCGGAATTTTTACTCCTCGGCAACAACAAGAAAATGGCTGACATTAAATGTGTCTAGATTGTAACATGTTTTTCTTTGTCTAATATATGGAATCTGCAAACATGATAACCTTGTCTATGGAAAAATTTGGGCACCATCAAATATGGAAACCAGAAGTATACATATATGTATTTTATATTGAATATGATGTTGCAGCTAGCATATTAAATACTTGATATTTACGATAAGGGCCGACCAAGATTTTGTTGCTAAAAAAACTGTACCCTGCAGTTTTTCATTCTACTAAGAAAATTTACAATGCGCCCTCAAAAAAAAGCCGTAATTAATAAAAAAATGATATTAAAAGTCCCCCAATTTGTTATTGACCATTCTAGAACACGTGACTTTGACAGCGCCGTCATTTTCGCTGGGTGGCAGACAAATGAGACAAAGCCGTCATTTCCCATTGTTTGCTTGTGTGATACGGTTCTCTTTGTGCGAAAAATTCCTTTTGTTGTGATTATCTAAGAATTTTTCATCAAAAATGGCTTTCAGTGACTATTACCTAACTCTTAGTGGTGATGTGAAGTGCCGTTATGGTCAAAAAATCAAAATAATAGACACTACTAATTAATAGTTTATTTCTTACATTAGATATCACAACAAATGCTTCTTCATTGATTTGTTTCCCAAGGATCTTTTGAACAGAACCAGCTTCATATTGTTTATAAGCTTGCAGGCTTTTATAAGCCTTAAGCTGCTGTCCAGTGTAGAAACTGTGTGTTAATATCAAGTAATCAACCAGGTCCATCATGGTTATATTGGGTAATTTACACAAATCAACACAAAATTCACCGGTAGGGACTGCATACGGACAGTCCCTACCGGTGAATTTTCCATGTTGAAAATTTCTTTTAATTCCCTTTCAATTTAAAATTCATTCAGGCCTAGTAGGCCAGTCAGAATTAACATTAAAAATAGAGCATTCAACATTAATTCCAAAAGTTTAAAAATATTGACCATGTCAAAGATCAACTGTTTATCCTCAATAAACAGTTGATCAAATGTAGTTTTGCAAACTTTTTTGAGGTACGGAACGTCACCAAATTCACAAAAAACTGTTATTTTTCCATTTTTTCCGCAACAAAATTCCAAAACTTCTGCAAACTTTAGAAATAGATGAATATAGTATTTAACATAGAATGTTGGGTTTGCAACCATTTTGAAGGTACGGAACCATTCTTTTTTATGGAAAAAAGAATGATTTTTTCAAAAAAAATCCAAAAGTTTTGCAAATTTATGATTGGGACTTGTATAACGTTCTAGTACTTTTGGCAAATTTGCTTTCTTCCGGAACATGCCAAAAAAAGTGATTTAGCACTACGATGTTAGAAATAGTCTAGAAATAATTACAAAACTTTTGATATCTGAGTGCAAATTATGCAAATGAGTAAACTGGAAGTTTGTCGAAATTCAAAAAGTTCATTGTTGCGAATTTTTATCCTCGAAATAATTCCAAAAGTTTTGCAAATTGAAATACCTTCTCTAATCTTCACGAAAAATGTTGTGTCAAGTTTGCAAAATTTTCTTTTTTCTAGAATGTAATTTTTACTTCTAAAATATGTTTTTTTATCTTTTTTCATATGATTGGACTCATACATTCCGGAAATCCGGGAATTTTGCACATTTGGTGAAAGGTTCCAAATGTTATTTGGATGATTTGATGAAATTTGCAAAACTTTTGAAATTTTTTCATTAATGAATTAATTGGAAAAATAGTCTTTGCTGATTACACTGTGTTGCGAAGGTGTTAATTGTCCGCAAATTCGTTTGACATTTGGCACAAACATCTTTCATATTTGCAACCATTTTTCAAAAGTTTTGGAAATATTTCGAGGGCAGTTGCCGGAATTTGACCTTGAGAAAATTGAAAATGCCGTGAAAAAGTATCTTCCGTACAATACAGAGGGTTACTCGACTTACGATTTAAAACGCCTTTTTGCTTCACTTGTGAAATTTGCAAAACTTTTGCATTATTTTTCTGGACGACATCAACAACAACATTTTTTTTTCGTAGGAATAGAATCTTCCAAAAAGGTTGCAAATGAACATCCTAGTTAATATGTCAAAAAACCAGGGGCTACGGTGGCCGAGCGTGTAACACGCCGGCTTGAGAGACCGTTAGTTCTGGTTGACGTGGGTTCGATCCCCGCGGTGAGCCGAAATTATTTTCTGTTCTGTGGCACTCCCAATGGCTAATGGAACTGAGTAGGCTGTAGTATCATTGATTACTGTCAGTCAAAAAGTTAATAAATTAGCCTAAATAATTTGGATCCTGCATGTTCAATACTAAAACTAGGTGATGTTCTCAATCAGCACCTCAGTTAGAACTGCGGCATACAGGAGGTCAGAGGGACCGCCCTTGGGCTACGTTGTCGCCTAAGCTAAATGCTGTGGCTTGACACCTATGTTGTCGCCTATGCTGAATGGCTAAAGGCTTGACGACAATGATCCAAGAGAGCAACTTCTATCCTCCTGGAGGCTCCTCTTGGAGGTGCCCTGTGTGGCCTAGAATGTGCTGTGGTACCTACCACCCTCACCTGAAATCTACATCTCTACATGTCAAAAAACATTGTTTGAAATTTGCAAAACTTTTGAAATTTTGTTCAATGATACAGAATTTTTATATGTTTTTCATTGTTCCGGACCTACGAGAGGGTTGCGAATTTGTTTCACCTGTTAAAATATCAACCACTTCATCATATAAAAATTTAAAAACTTCTGGAATTATTGTCAATTGATTTGCTTGAATGACCGGCCTATAGGAGCATAAAAATGTATATTTTTTATGGATAAAAGACCTACATATTATGTAAAGAATCAATGTCCACACAAGCCTTTCATCCATGTTCAGAATCAGGCTTAACGGCTTAACTCATTGCTTACTACTAGTTATTTAAAGGTTATTCAAGTTAAAAGTCTTCAAAAAAGAAACTGAATACATTTGAAAACGCGTATCATTTGAATAATGTTGCACATAATCAATTTTTATTATTTTTTCCCGTTCAAGCTATTTTCATATATGAATAAATAAAAAGGGGTGCAATGTATAATAAGTTACTTGAAGGAAAAAAACAATTCATCTTTAGATGACCTATTCTTTTGAATACAATTTGAAATCTTCCTTACTGTGAATCATGTTATTTGTTATTGTTTTATAATCAAATAGTAGGCATTTGAATAATTTAATGCAATAGTATTTGAATCAGCTTTATAATTTTATTTTTCTTTTGTTACAGGTTCAACAGACTCAAAAGAAGAAACAAAAGCTTCTAGAAGTGTGGATAATTATTTTGAAAGACACGAGTATTTCCAGTGCTCATTGTACCTACATGGCTGGTTTGTCAGAGGTATGCTGGGCTACGGGGCTGGTATGTCATGTAGCAACTGTGTTGTTTTATTTGCATGCTCGTTCCAACACTCTTGATAAACGTGGTCCAGGTCAAGCTTCCACTGATAAATTATCGGTTTGGCCAGTACCTCCAATGAAGAATGTTTAGATGTTAAGGGTTCGGGATATGGATTGGCACAAAAAAGGTGAGATTAGTGTTTTATCCCAAAAACATGCTCCATCTTTTGAGGAAAAAAACAAATTGTTGGAATTTGTCACCAAAGCACAGGAGTTTGTCGAAAGTCCAGCAATTTGTCGTGTACTGGAGCCGTTTGCTTCTGCAATTGAGTCAACAGAGCCTGAAAACTTACCTTGCAGCCTGGATAGTTGGTATTCTCCAGATATGGTTGGCAAACCATATGAAGACCAGTTGGCATTGACTGGAAAATTGAATATTGCGTTGACTACTGAACAAATACATGCAATTGAGGCTGCAACACGAAAACAGGCTCAAAATAACACATGGTTCAAATACAGGGCTGGGAGAATCACAGCTTCTCAGTTCAAAGCGGTTTGCAGAACTTCAATACAGAAACCTTCACTGACAGTCATAAAAGTGTTTGTTACCCACAGAAAGTAATTTTTAATAGTAAACAGACTTCCTATGGAATTAAGCATGAAAGAGTCGCTTTAAAGGAATATAAAGAACTGCTTCGCAATCAACATACAAATTTCTCTATCAGGCGGTCAGACTGGTGAAAGGCTTGGGTTACAGAGACGACTGTAGGGAAGCATTCAGGGAGCTCAGGATACTGACTGCTCCGTCACTGTACATTTTAGAAAATTTATTATACTTAAAAACTGAAGCTTCTACGTTTGTGACTCATGAAGATGTTCATGGGTACCAAACAAGAAACAGGGGTGACTTTGTGCCGGTTTATTGGCGTCTGAAGAGGTGTCAAACTGGTCCGGGTTACTGGGCTATAAAGTTTTTTAATATACTTCCACAAGAAATTAAAGCGCTAGAATATCCACAATTCAGAAATAAAATTAAGGATTTCTTAATCGAACATTCTTTTTACTCATTTGAGGAGTTTTTAACCTATTTTAACAAACATTGTATGTGATAGTGTTAGATAAATGTCCTGTTATTTTTAATTTTTAGTTTTAACTTTTCGGTTTTACCTCAACAATTTTATTATTATTACTGACCTATGTAAGCATTTTTTAAAAGTGCACTGAACATGAATAAACAATTTGATTTGATCTATGTCAGCTGCTGGATTTATAATATCAGAAGAGCATCCAGAAGTTGGTGCATCTCCAGATGGGTTAGTGTCATGTGGTTGTTGTGGTTTAGGATGTGTAGAAGTTAAGTGTCCTTACTTATAGGTAGACTTGAATATTGAACAAAAAAAGCATACATGCTTAATAAATAATAATGGTGAATATTCTTTGGACCCTAATCACTGTGATTATTACCAAATACAATGCCAGATGTTTGTAACAAGCCGCAAATTTTGTGATTTTGTGATATGGTCTGAAAAGCTATTGTATATTGAAAGAGTTTTGTACAATGAAGTCTTTTTGTTAGAAAATTCAGGAAAAGCACTGGACTTTCATAAATATATTGTAAAACCTGAACTTCTAACTAGATACTTTGCGGAAAAAGGAGGACTAGGTAAATTAACTTTGTGGTGTATTTGTCAAAAACCAGACGATTCAGTTACTCAGTGCTTTCATTTTGAATGCATTAAAACAGATTGTGAGAATATTCCTTCAACTTGGACTTGTAATAGTTGCAGCTGAACACTTTCTGTGTTGTATCAAATATATTTTTGTGGTAACTTTCAACTTTTATTTTCTGCTGGATTCTCCTGAACCTAAACCAATATGTACTTAATCAGGTAGGTACATATTATGTACTTCCAAAAAGCTAATAAAAAAATTAAATCAAAAAAACTATATATTTATTTTTTATCACAACAATCAATTATAGCTATTCATCATTTCGCAGAGGTATTTCATGTATAAATATGGCTGCGTCAAGTTAACCCCCCCATAACCGAATTTAAAAAAAAATATTATACTCGTCTATTGTGCTCAAAGAGTGCTTAACTGTGCTGATATTATTTTGAACTGTGCCGCTCTAGCTTGGAATTTATTCAAGAAATAAGTCTGGGGGGCTAACTTGACGTTCAGCGCCTCCAAAATTTTGGAACTCAGCTAAAAAAAAAGTGAATTATCATTGTATCCGGAGTGTGCTGAAGTGTGCTGTATCTAGTTTTTGTCAAATCTTTCATTTTGCTCAGATAATCGAAAAAACTCTAGTGGAGGGGCCAACTTGACACTCAGCCCCTCCAAAATTTTGGAAATCAGCTCAAACGAAGGTGAATTCTCATTCTATCTGAAGTGTGCTGAACTGTGCTGTATCTAGTTTTTGTCAAATCTTTCATTTTGCCCAGATAATCGAAAAAGCTCTAGTGGAGGGGCCAACTTGACACTCAGCCCCTCCAAAATTTTGGAAATCAGCTCAAACAAAAGTGAATTCTCATTCTATCTGAAGTGTGCTGAACTGTGCTGTATCTAGTTTTTGTCAAATCTTTCATTTTGCTCAGATAATCGAAAAAACTCTAGTGGAGGGGCCAACTTGACACTCAGCCCAGACATTTATAACTGGTTGACCCATAAACCATGATGCACACGATGTTTCAAGTTCAGGTGTATAGATTTATCCATATCCACCAACAATTTATTTAATCAGAAATGAATGATTAAGATTAAAATCGAGATTGAAATAAATTAGAAAAGATAGTATTATAGTTTGTAGTTAATTCAAATTGAGCGAATTATAAGAACATATTTCGTAGTTCTTGTTCTTGATTTGTTGTTGTTCTTTTTGCACACTTCATATAGACTACTTTGGGCTTCTACTCAAAATTTTTAAGGGTCTGAGATTCAAGCTATTCCACCTCAAGAATTCTATCTAATAATAATTGGGAAAAGTTTGAGATTTAAAAAAATATACAGCACAGTTCAGCACACTTCAGATAGAATGAGAATTCACTTTTGTTTGAGCTGAATTCCAAAATTTTGGAGGGGCTGAGTGTCAAGTTGGCCCCTTTAATAGAGTTTTTTCGATTATCTGAGCAAAATGAAAGATTTGACAAAAACTAGATACAGCACAGTTCAGCACACTTCAGATAAAATAAGAATTCACTTTTGTTTGGGCTGATTTCCAAAATTTTGGAGAGGCTGAGTGTCAAGTTGGCCCATCCATTAGAGTTTTTTCGAATATCTGAGCAAAATTAAAGATTCAACAAAAACTAGATACAGCACAGTTCAGCACACTTCAGATAAAATAAGAATTTACTTTTGTTTGGGCTGATTTTCAAAATTTTGGAGGGGCTGAGTGTCAAGTTGTCCCCTCCACTAGAGTTTTTTCGAATATCTGAGCAAAATGAAAGATTTGACAAAAACTAGATACAGCACAGTTCAGCACACTTCAGATAGAATGAGTATTCACTTTTGTTTGGGATGATTTCCAAAATATTGGAGGGGCTGAGTGTTGAGTTGGCCCATACACTAGAAATTTATCGAATATCTGAGCAAAATGAAAGATTCAACAAAAACTAGATACAGCACAGTTCAGCACACTTCAGATAGAATGAGAATTCACTTTTGTTTGAGCTGATTTCCAAAATTTTGGAGGGGCTGAACGTCAAGTTAGCCCCCCAGACTTATTTCTTGAATAAATTCCAAGCTAGAGCGGCACAGTTCAAAATAATATCAGCACAGTAAAGCACACTTTGAGCATAGTAGACGAGTATAATATTTTTTCAAAATTCGGTTATGGGGGGGCTAACTTGACGCAGCCTATAAATATAACTTAGTGATTAGACATTTATTTTTTATACTTTCAAGAATAAACCTTTTTTACACGATCAAAATCAAAATAGGGGTATTTGTGAAGAACACAAATTTATAAAGGCAGTACACACAACGATCATTTTATATAAGGCGCTCAAACTATCACGTTCTTTTGACAGCATGCTTATTGGTATTGCCTGGTTAAAAACATGGATTTTTTTTTCAAGTAGACCTATAACCCTTTCCACGTGAATTCTTACAGTTGCGATGTTCCTAGTATTTTCTAAATCTGTAGGATGCAACTGAGTTTTGCCCCTTGTAAATGCTGGTATTTTCAAGTTGACACCCAATGCTTCTAAAGAGTCTTTGATTAAAAACCCCCTGTCGGCCAAAACTACGTCACCAGGTAAAATTAAATTTAAAAAACCACAGTTCAGTTAAAAATGTATCACTTGATCTTCCACCACAAGCTTATGATATATATGATATTGTGCCATGAGGGGTAATTCCAATAAGAAATTTTACCGTTTCATGGTGCTTGTAGTTTGACCAGCAGCAAGAAGCATTTGTTATATTAGAAGGTGTTTCAGTGAATACTTCGAATCAATCTATGATAACAGCTATTCGATTACCAAAAGACTCCTTAAAACATTGTGGAACATTTTTTTGTAAAGCTTCTAGTTGTGGCCAATATACTGGCCCTTTGAACATATCATAAAGGACGTCGAGGGTCTTGTAAAAAGTTTCTGAGGGAGTAGTCGGGCTAATAGCAAATCGATAGGACAGATATTTGAAAGGTAAGTTGAGACGCAGTTTTATAAAAGTAACTAATAATTGTTAATAAGTAGAAAGTGCTGTATTGGGATGAGATGAGAGGTATGGTGAAACATACTCATGAGTCAAAAAAAAGACCAACTTTTGGAAGCCCAGTAAAATAGCAAGTTTTGATGTTATCATCTTTAAAACTATCCTCATCTAAATTCATGACATTTATTTTTTTCTGCAAGGTATAGATTTTTGAATTACAAAAATTCAGTTCATCAAAAACATGATTCAAATTTTCTACATTTAAATCAGTTTGCACAGACTCACTAATAACATTTTTATGGACTTCTTTAGCTGAAATGTCTTCTTCAGTGTGATCATATTGATGAGGTTGGGCTACTTAATTGTGCAAGCTCATCCTCAGGCTGTTGAGGATGAGCTTGCACAATTAAGTAGCCCAACCTCATCAATATGATCACACTGATTTGGACCTAGAAATATATAAAACTTGAAAAATGAAGTTTATAAATAGAGAGAATATCAAACCATTGTCTCAATCTTAGCACGTTTTATGGATCTTTCGAATCTATTGGATGCTGATGCCTGTGGTTGCAGACTGGAAACATATCCCATATTCTGATTAGGTATCCAATCTGGATTGGTTCTGTCCTCTAAGGCTGCTGGTTTCCCTAAAATTGAAATTTATTTCAGTAAAATGGTTATATGTAACTTAGCTTGTCAGATTTAAATCTTGTAAAGTGATAAGTTATAAACTGCAAAAAATCTGCGTGCGTTACCCCAAAAAAGGTATAATAGAAAATTATTATTTTTTTTTCACTCATGTCAAATACGTAGAATGAATATTAATATGGAATATTTCAGCTCACATTCATTACCTGATAATGTATGAATGATAATCATTTTTGGATAAACGCAAAACATAATAAAAAATATTGAATTATTACTTAGCACAGAGAAAATAAGTCATTATAAATTGAAGATAGAAATATTATCAGATAAAATAAAAAACTGTGGACATAGAGTAGGTATACGGAAATGTAAATATGTCAACATCAATATCAATCATAAATTAATTTAGTATTTTAAGTTATTTATTAAGTATTTTAAACTCGATTTTTCATAACCCTTCCGAAGTTAAAAAAGGATATTTCCAAGAATATATTGACAAAAAGGGGTATCTAATTCTCTCTTAAGGTGTGAACCCAACAATCCTAATAAGGTATGCTATATCTCACAAGTATGTTTTCAGTTTTTGACTAAGAAGGACACAGTTATGATTTATTCATACTAACCTGTTATGAAGTGCCTTGAGCAAACACGACGATGTTTTAGCTGGTTTGCATTCAAAAGTCCTCGTTTCAAGGCTTGAATCCAAGCATTTCGTCGTTCAACTGAAAGAGCATTCAGGAAATCCCCTCTATTGGTTAGAGCAGCGGGAAATCGAAAGAAAGACACTTTATCTCTTTCGGCACGCATTGAACACTTCACGACACTACAAAAATGAGGCATTTTCTCGCAAAAACCAAAGTTTACTAATATACAATGAGTTAGGTCACTTAGAAGTCGGCTCTTTGAAACCCGTATACAAGCGCGGCCGCGGCGTCAAAGCGTGCCGCTCAAAGAAACCCGCCCAGCGAAAATGGTTCAAAGCGACCGACAGACGTTCCGAACTAATGGGAACTGGGCTCTCCAAGAGAAACGAAGAAGAAGAGTGGAGCCGGTTTCGCGCGTTTTCGAAAGTGGTCCAACTGTTTATTATTAGTAAACTTTGCAAAAACTAACAAGACCTACTTTAAAAATGAAATATTCTCAATGTTCACAAAGTAATTGCATGCAAATTATATGCAAGGTTAGGATTTGTATGCCACCCAGCAAATATGGCCGAGCTGACATGACGTCATTCCGGAATGGTCAATTGAATGTCAACCTCAAAACATTTTTTTTTCCAACATACGGTTTAAAACACGACTGTTTTGAATATTTTTCTTAATATTAATAAAAACCATGATTTTTTGTAATTCGAAAGCAAGAGAAGCAAAAAGAAATAAAAATTTTAAAAATCCCTTTTGTCCAATATGACGTATGTACACCAGATTCCCTGTTTTTTACCTAGAACAAAGTCTGTTACCATGCCGTAGTTGTGTTACACTGGTAACTAATCGGTTACACGCAATTCCCACAAAAAGCTATCCATAAAAGAGATCGACACATTTTCAACACAATTAAAACTACGTGTGCAAAGCGACAACGCGCGACCATTTGCAACACGCAATTCCCGAACACTTCTTTGTGTCATAATACCGGCATTGTGTGAACAGTTGTTTCATAAAAAGTAAGGTTACGTTAAAATCGCCACGCCAAAAGTAAATGAGAATTTCTTTGTGCAATAAAATAAAGTGAAATTAAAATAATGTCTTTTACGTAAGTCTCAACTATTGAAAAACGCCGTTAAATGTTCTTGGAATGGGTAGTAAATAACCTTTTGTTTTGGCCTAAGCACTTGCTTATATGAGAAAAGCTTAGGGTAGATTGCGATTCAGTCCCGGATGCATTTAAACATTCCGGTATACAATTCAGCACCCGCTAAAATTCTATTGGTCGAATTCAGCCTCTCGACCAATCAAAGGTGAAGTGCCGAAACCGATGCCAGTATGTTGAGCGGTGCTGAAATAGAGGTCTGAATGTTGCCCTGCATTTTGCGTGCTTTTTTTGTATCCAGCTATTTAACGTATTACATTTACTGCATGGTCATGGTCACGTGCTCGTCTGAACATGAATGAACGCATTTGTCTGAGATTTGTTGAGGAGTTAACATACTGATGCGAAGGTGTAAATAATATAAATAATATGGAGCATCTAAAAAAAGTAACAGAAAAAGTGTTCAGGGGCATGATCAAAAATGAGAGAGATGTAATAGAGTGGATCGCTGAATATGAAAAACAGACATCTAGTTCATGGCGAGTGAAAAGAAGCCCACAAAACCCTTCAAGGTTTATTTACAGGTACATTTCTTAAGTATTTTTAGATTTAATATGTACCTGCATACCTATTTGAAGTATCTTCATATTACAGGGTGTTCCACTATGAAGGCAACACCTTCTTAACTTTTTTGTTCTACCTACAAGGTACAAAAATAGGTATGTAGTGGGAAGTATATAATGGTAGGTATTTCGTAGTGTCGTGTGATAACCTGTTGAATGAAGTTTCAAGTACCGACCTACCTACGAGTATGTATAAGGCGTCTCATAAGAGATAGAGCAAAATGCATGATATTATGACTTATTAATTTCCATAAGCTTTTATTCAACCTGCAGTATACAGGGTGTCCCAGCAAGGGTGGCCACCGGCCATATCTCGGAAACTACTGGACCTAAAAGTTCAGGAAAAAAAAATTATCACTAAAGTGGCCACGAGAAAATGCTGGGAAATATTTATAACTTCGAAATTTTTCCGCTAGGGGGCGCAATCAAAGCTTAAATATTAAAATTCGAAATTTCTCCGGAAATTCTCAGATTGATGTATATCTTTATCAACATGGTTAGAACCCCTAGACAATTTCACGTCTTTTTGGTACAGGGCTCATTGGCGTACCAATCTTCGTGTGAGTAGGGGAAGGTAGTGAAAGTGTAATTGTTCAAGTAGCTGTAACCTATTAACGACTTGTCCGATTTTGTTGCGTATAGGCTTGTTAAAAAGATAAATGTGAGTACTTTCGAACATCGTATCCAGTAGTGCGTGATTGTCTCCAGCAAAATTGCTCGAAGGGGTAACTTGAATTAAAAACAGTGTTTTTCATTTTACCGCAAAAATTTAAATGGTATGGTATGATTCTGTTAAGAGCATCGAAAGGTACATTGAATTTACAAGAAAAAACCTTTGAAACGCAGGTGGATATCTTTTTTCGTTTTCGAGTTATTGCCGAGAAAAGAGTTTTTGACACTCGAAAAGTTGTTTGTTGTGTAGTTCTATTGCAACCTGCTTTTTTTTTGGCTTCAATAATAATAACTAGTCCAAATTATGAAAAATTTAATGTTTTCATTTGTTATTTCAATAGAACCAAACTCATAATAGATGAAAAATATTTTGATGAGCATAAATCCCAATCTAATTATGTATTAAATATTGCAATGATGGGTTGAAAAAAAATCTAGGTAGCTGTGGAAAAACATCGGCGGGTTTTCATGGAGATAATTGAAAGAGATATTGCAATCATAACAATCTCTTAATTATCATTTTAACATTCTCTGTTAAAATGTCTTACACCAATGCCAAGGCTTTTGATATGCTCGCCGTATATTTTCAATGTTTTGGAAATGCTCCGATTGCGGCACGTGAATACGCTGCAAGGTATCCTGAACGAAGGCACTACAGCAGAAAGGTATTTCGGCGAATGGCAATACGTTTAAGAACAACGGGAAGTGTACAGCTCAATCCAGTTCCAATCAGAAGACGTCCAGTAGGAAACCATGAAGACAATATTATAAACGTTCTCGCTTACGTGGAAGCTTCACCGCATTTGAGCACAAGAGAAATTTCCCACCATCCAGGATTAAGTCGTTCTTCAGTGCTCCGAATTTTAAGAGACTTCAAACTTCGTCCATACCATCTTTCCTTACACCAAGCTCTATCAGAAGATGATTTCAACAGGCGACTAGACCATTGCTATTGGCTTCGAGAAATGTTTCTCTAGTTCTGGAAATGTTAATTTGCATAACATGCACTTTTGGTCGTGGGAAAACCCACACTGGATGCGGGAAGTGGATCATCAAAACAGGTGGAGTGTAAACGTCTGGTGCGGAGTGTTAGGAAACAAAATTATTGGGCCGTATATTATTGATGGCCATTTAAATGGTGAATCATATTAAACTTTTTAGAAAATGACTTGCAAATACTTTTAGAAGATGTTCCCATTGGTCTTAGGATGTCCATGTGGTACCAACATGACGGTTGCCCAGCTCATTATGCACGGAGAGTTCGTGATTTTTTTTTAATTCAAATTACGCCTTCTAGAAACTTTTCTGGAGACAATCACGCATCACTGGATACGATATACGAAAGTACCCACATTTATCTTCCAAACAAGCCTTACGCAACAAAATCGGACAAGTCGTTTAAAAGTTACAGCCACTTGAACAATTACACTTTCACTACCTTCCCCTACTCACACGAAGATCGGTACGCCAATGAGCCCTGTACCAAAAAGACGTGAAATTGTCTAGGTTTTCTAACCATGTTGATAAAGATATACCTCAATCTGAGAATTTCCGGAGAAATTTCGAATTTTAATATTTAAGCTTTGATTGCGCCCCCTAGCGGAAAAATTTCGAAGTTATAAATATTTCCCAGCATTTTCTCGTGGCCACTTTAGTGATAAATTTTTTTTCCTGAACTTTTAGGTCCAGTAGTTTCTGAGATATGGCCGGTGGCCACCCTTGCTGGGACACCCTGATGTATACAGGGTGTTCGTTTCAAGTGATCTCCTCCGCTCTCTCTAGGTATTTCGTAGTGTCGTGTCATAACCTGTTGAATGAAGTTTCAAGTACCGACCTACCTACGAGTATGTATAAGGCGTCTCATAAGAGATAGAGCAAAATGCATGATATAATGACTTATTAATTTCCATAAGCTTTTATTCAACTTGCAGTATATAATATGTATACAGGGTGTTCGTTTCAAGTGATCTCCTCCGATCTCTCTCCGCTCTCCTCTATCTCCGCTCGCTCTAATGAACCAATTCTTTTGAAATGTTGCTTACAGAATGAGTTCCCATGACAATTCAACGTTATAATAGTTTCACTCCCTAGGGGGTTGAGGGG
Source organism: Orchestes rusci (assembly GCA_958502075.1). Taxonomy (NCBI): domain Eukaryota; kingdom Metazoa; phylum Arthropoda; class Insecta; order Coleoptera; family Curculionidae; genus Orchestes; species Orchestes rusci. Next base: position 15,408,014 of record OY293313.1, on the reverse strand, counting down.
TGGTTGAAAAGGGTGTTTTTTCATAACTTGAAAACGCTGAAAAGTAAAGGTATCATTCTTTCAGAACTCTATATTTATGATAAGACAAAAGAGAAAAGATTGAGTGATAATTTGAGACTTTCAAAAGATTGAAATAAAAACAGCTTCCCAAAAGAAAAATATCTCCAATGCGACCAACGTCTTTATTTTGTTAAAAGTCTCAAATTATTACTTATTTTGCTAGTATATCTTAGGGGTCAGTCGTCTCAATCTCTCAATGGTCTGTTCCTGTCTTAACTATTGTCTAGTATTTGGTACAGCTGATCGTTTTTCTTTTTTTATTAAATGGGACACATTTATAGTGTGTCAATCCCCTATGAATCAGAAAAGGTTTTCCTGGGAAAACCTGTATCTTTAACAAACTGCACCAAAAAAAAATTAGAAACAAAAAAGGCGAGTTTTTGAAATACCCTGTTCGAAAGTAAATTGATTTGTTTCATTTTCTCAACATCTCAATTTGAGACCGAGCAGGAGCGATTCCCAGAATATCAGAAACCAACTCGAAAAATGTTTGTCATTTAATTATACCTTACCCACACTTAATTCGTGGACACACTGATGTAGGTAACCGGCGCGCGGCGGTTTTATGGAAGGGGGGGGGTAGTTTGGGTTAGTTTGGGTTAGTTGGGTACTCAGAGCAGGGTACATACACAAAAAAAACAATTCATATTATCTCTATTATCTATTATTTATTATCAGCCATATCAGGAACAAAATCAATCAAAACACTATCAAAGCTTAAGCTAAGAGACTTTTTGGTTGCCGAGAATTATGAGGTTTCATAAAATGGCGAATGGGCATTCAAACAATTTCCGCCTGTGGTGCTTTTCAATACATCTTACGTGATATTACCCCTCCCAACATTTTGCTCCAGAACCGCCGTTGATGTAGGTATAGAAATGATAAAACCAAAAAAAATCTTTTTAGAAAAACTTTTTGTTGCCATCACGGAACCCATAAAAGAGTTAAAATGAACGAAAATAAAAAGGGCAATTCAAAGAATACTGAATGTCCTGCGTTAATGACAATTACAATAAAGTTATCTACCAAAGATACCAAGAAAAAGGATCCCTATGTAAAGGTATGCACATTATGTTCTCTGTAAATTACCCATACCTACTACTTGGGTGTTTTTACAGGACGGATATGTAGCCGTCATAAAATTCAAAGGAGATCACAACCATACTCTAGCGACTGCAGAAGCACCTTCCTTTTTTCGACCAAGTGATGAAGTTCGGTCATGTTTTGAAAAATACTTTAATGACGGATTAGGTTTAACCGAATCTATCAATTTTCATGAGTCAAAACTAGAATTGGAATTTGGAATTGATAGTGCTGAGTTTGCTAATGCAAGAATTAACCCAAAATATCGTAGCGTGCAGCATTGGTTCACTGAATGGCGAACAATGAATTTGAGACCTCGTTATGGAGCAGGGTCTATACAGGTTTGAGTAGTCACAACAATTTCTGTTACAAATATTTATACCCAAGGTTAATTGATATGTAGAGGTTGCGTCGTAACTAGGGAATCGGAAATCCACGAACGTTAAACCGAATCGATCCCGTCACCGAGCTCCATTATTGACATATCGGTGTGTCATCTTCATGTCATAACATGTCCGTATTTCAGGGTCTTGAAACTTTTTTTACCGAGTGTCTGCCGTTTTTAAACGTGTTTGAGGGTGAGTTGTCACACAGCTTTTGTTATACAGTGAAATATCTCCTCATTATCAAGTGTGAACCATATTCTATTTTTTTTAAGATGTGTATTTGAATTTCAGAACTGGATCGGAGCCGACTGACGTCATTTTTGTCTGAATTCTGATTCGTCCGAGACCCGAACGTATAACGACGCAACCTTACTACTATCAATTAACCTTGATTTATACCTACCTACCTTTTTTTTAGAAAATAAAGGAAAAGAGGGATATATACCTAAAAGATGGCATCATCCTAGAATATCAAGAAGATCCTTACTGTATTTTAATTGTGACTAAACTGATGCACAGCACAGCTTCTTGTGATGCTAGTGGGCATTCAGTAACGTTCATGCTAACTCCCTGTGCAGTCGGAGCTGTGCCTCTTGCTATATTTATTACAAAAGGACAGTCAGAAGAAGACTATAAAACGGGTTTTCAATCACTTAAATCGAGTTTACCGTCGGCATTTAATGGTCAAGGTTATCCCAAAATTTTTGTTACGGATGACAGCGATGCAGAAAGAAATGCAATCAAACATGTGTTTCCTCAGTCAAAAACATTCTTATGCCGATTTCATGTTTTACAAGCAGTTTGGCGTTGGTTATTTGAAATACAACACGGCATAGAGGCAATTCATCGAAGGACCCTATATAATGCATTTAGAGACATTTTAAATGCCGGGGATGAACAAAAGGCTACACATTTTTTTCTGTTGCAACAGGATTAGTAACAGATTCTGCAAAGAGTTACCAGGAGGAATAAGGATTGTAATAAAAATGAAACAGATGATACGAGTTCTATATTAAGAAAATATCCACAATGGATTGGTTACTTAAAAAAATACTGGTCCAAGAAAGAAGACTGGTGCATGGCCTTCCGTGATTCAAGCACTCATGGTCACCAGACAAACAACTTTTGTGAAGTCAGCATCCGTCTCTTCAAGGACGTTGTTCTAAGACGAAATAAGGCGTACAACATTATAGCCCTGATAGATTTTATTGTCACGTGTTTAGAAGAGTACTACCAAAAACGGATAAGAAATTTTGTTCACTCACGAAATCCTAAAGCAAAATTAATACTAATCAATTTATTGAAAAAATCATGAGAAATTAAAAAAGTGACATAAAATGGAAAAGTGAAAAAATGTATGAAGTTCCAAGTATGAGCAACAAAACAAGTGAATTATTTTATTGTGTGGATGGGACCAACGGATCTTGCACTTGCCCAATTGGAAAATTGGGCAATTTCTGCAAGCATCAGGCTGCAGTTCACTTTCATTTTGATAACGAAATATTGAATGCTCCTCCAGTGACCTTAAAATCACGATATTCGATGGCAAAATTAGCTTTTGGGGAAAAGGTCCAACCAATTTCTTTCTACGAGCCCTTGCAAAGTACTGAAAATAAATCCTCCGACTTTTCTGAAATCCATCATGAAAAAACTAGTCCTGTTAATATCCATTTACCTGAAAATAAAAATATCCCTGATGTTGATGATGGTAGCGACGACGACGACAGAGGCCATGATGCTGACTCAAGTGATGCAATACCAACTGAGAGAGAAAAGAATTATTGAACAAATATTGGAGTTATTGCGAGAGCATCATAAGACTTTTGGCACATCGTGTGCCACCAAACAGAAAGCTATAAAAAGATTAAACTCCATAAAAACAAAAACATCATGGGAGTCGTATTTTAATACTGCAGGAAGCTCGATTTCCTTGCGTCATAGGACCAACTTATCCATAAAAGTACAGCCAAAGTCAAATAGCCGACGCAAAGTAAGAATGACGAGGGGCTGTGAACGACTCCCACTTGGTAGGCCATCAAAGGAAGAGCCAAAACCCAAAAAACGAAAGCAAAATCTGGCAGCTAACGTTTCAAAAAATCAGGCAAATGGCAAATCCCACGGTACTGGTCACTAAATAAAGTTCCTAGTAGAGTTTTAAGTTTGGTAAACTATTAAGTTTTTCTAAAAGAAACTATATTTTAATTTGTATGTTGTCTTTCCTTTTATCATTTACGTTATGTTGATTAGGCGAGTAATTAGGTGTGGGATTTCCCATTAGACTTAGTTTGGGATGACTTCCCCAATAAAATTTACTTCGCCAATCATATTTTTACTTTTTTTAGGGTGTCCCAAATATATGATCACCATCACCAAAAAGTGCGAAATCTGTTTCACTCTGTACCTCAGAAACGGAACAATCCCCCTTATGCTGTATCATTTACGTTAAGATAACGAATATAAGTTATAATTGTTTACTAATATGGAAATGTTCCATTTGATAACAGCGTAACCATGGCGAAAAGTACACGTCAAGTTAACGTGTGGGATACAGCACAGCATAAGGGAGATTGTCTATTTTGATTACCTATAATATATTAATATGAATAGAATAAATACCTACTTAGTATATAAATCTCGTTAGGAAATTCAAAGTTGCACGAAAACCTGACACAGGTTCGTGAATTCCGCTTTATTTTCTAGCAGTTGAGTGACTGCCGAGAAAACTTAATTAATTAATTACACGCGTCATTCTGACCATAGTCAGCAAGTATCTATGCAGATTACACATCAACATTCCGACCTACATTTCAGCACCGCTCAACATACTGGCATCGGTTTCGGCACTTCACCCTTGATTGGTTGAGAGGTTGAAATCGACCAATAGAATTTTAGCGGGTGCTGAATTGTATACCGGAATGTTTAAATGCGTCCCGCATGAGAATTGGGTACCTCAAGAATGCATTAAGAAAGTGGAAAATATAGAATCATTGGAGAGTGGATTAGAACTTGAGAGCACTTTTAATAATTTGACGGACACAGAATCTGAAGAGGTAATAAGTAAACTTGTAATTTCTGTATAAAGTAGACTTTGTAATTTATTGTTTTAGGTTTTTACAATCACGAGAAAGTCAAAAAAGATTTTTTTTTTCATCAAAGATAAATAGTGCAAATAAGTCTGAGCAGAAACTGCAATATGATGATATGTTTATGGCAGCCAACCCGGCGAAAGCGAGCAACACACAAGTGAACATTGGGAAAAAAACCTAGAAATTACCAGGTACCTAAAATCTGATTAAATTATACAGGATATCACGAAGCAGAGCTTTGAAAAACTGCAGAATATAATTGATTTGATATATGATGTTCTATCCAGAGCCGACTCTCGACACACAATAACGAAAAATGAAAGCCTTATAAGGGATAAACTGCTAAAACACACCCACCAGAGATTAATCCGAAATAGGTCGATATACTTTTTACATTCTAAATAAAGAAACTAATCCAAATATGAACTCTTTTTTGGGAAAAATAAAAAATACGAATAAGGCAAAAAAAACTAATATATAAAGAAAATGGGGACAGCGTTAATGATGGTGATATTGATAATTGCCCTGAACCAGCAGGAGAAGAAATGGAAAATCAACTACCAAATATATTAATTTAAGAAAATCTCTCATTAACTAAATAATAAATGGCAAGAAATTAAATGGTCAGTATTTCAATTTTATGGACAGTACTCTTTGGCATTATTTTATTTCCCTTGGTCAGTATGATAATAAATGGTCGGTTGAAATAATGAAGGGTAAGTAACATAAAGAAGTGGTCAGTAAAAATAATAAATGGTCAGTATAATAATAAATGATCGGTTGAAATAATTAACGGTTAGTAATATAAAGAAGTGGTCAGTAAAAATAATGAAGGGTCAGTAACATAAAGAAGTGGTCAGTAAAAATAATAAATGGTAGATATAAATAATCAAGAGTCAGTATCATAAAAAACGATTAGATAAATTAGTGAATGCCTGGTGAAACTAATGGACAGTCCATAAAATTAATAAAGCGACAGTAAAATAATGAATGGTTGGTCATATATTTTATTTCGTATAAATACAAAAAAAATTACAACGGAACGAAACACAACTTAGTAAAGAGAAAACACTCTGCCTCTATGTCATGATGAAGTAGTCAGATAGGTTCATTTGAGAAGCGGATTTAGTTTGGGTTAGTTACGGTTAGTTTGTGTTGGTAATAGAAATTGATGAAAAATATGCAGCGGCTCGTTGGTTAGCACTAGGTTAACATTACAATTATTATTGTATATTATAATTGACGTGTTGTGTACCTATTGGTTTTATGTGGATCAAGTTTGGGTTAGTTAAAATTTTTACTGACCATTAGAATCACAATAGTGAACATAGAAATACAGGCCAAATGGTACTTTTACTGCTCAAAAAGTCCATTTTTACTTATCATTTTTAACAGAAATACTGAGTCTTTTACAATATTATACTGACTGCTTGTGATATTATACTGTACATAATGAATAAAATACTGTTCAGTTTATTACAACCCATAATAAATTTAATACAATCTTTTATTTTCTTTAATGCATTCGAGTGTACCTGTTTAGTTTTTTAGCTATAAATACCTGTTTAGTTTTTTGACTATTAATAAAACACTTAACTATATTGCTGCTATTTTATTCAGAAAAGTTTACATTTTATTTTATTTATGTTGTACAGATTTGCCGGACCTTTCTCATTTTCATTAGAAATATTAGAAATATATATATTTAAACGAGATGAACAAAAAGGGTCAGTGAAAAAATCATTTTTAGAAGTGAGTGTTGAACCATAAATTAAAAAAATCCCTTCAGAGTATTCGACATGGTTCATGCTCACTATCTCCTGATTATTGGTTAAAAACCATTTATTTTCATTTTCATGCGATAACATAAACTGATCAGCTATTAATATTTTTGAAAAATGAGAATTTGAAGTATTGCGGGATGAGGGCAGGCAAAGAAAACCACTATTCTATTTTGTCTCCCAACGTTTCGTGGCGAATGGCCACTTTTTCAAGGGTCTATAATTAATTAAAAGAGAGTCAGAGTCAAAAACCAAAAGAATACATCTAAAATGACAAATGACACTTACATTAACATTAACCTACAATACAATAACCACGAACAAACGAGGACAAAGAACTTATTCACCCATACATCAACGATCGAACATTTTTTTGTCTTACCCATAAAAACTAGGTGGTTCTTAAACCAATAATAGCATTATCGAACATATTATTATTATCCAAAACAAGCAGAGCAGATCTGAGATTAGGATTGACAATTTGCACTTGATGTTTGATGTTGACATATGACTTATGGGGACCTATTGCAACTCGCTAAAGATAGTCGTCTCCCGACAAACATAACTACATAGGAACTAAAGTACATGATACACTATGTACAACGATGGATGTAAAAACAATAACAAATAGATTAATTTTGTGGAAGTTGTGGAACCTGAGCAGTTTGTTTCATTTGTTTGTACTTGTCCAAAATACCGGAATAACATGCTGCCAGATCATTCGTATCTGTTCTGAAATTCACTGTCTTGTTTAGTGTGATGTGGATCATTTCATCAATGTTTCTTTTCAGATAATTCTTTTCTTTGGCCAGGACGATCGTATTATCAAAGTCAAATAAGTGACCGCTACTTATATGATGAAGGCAGAGAGCGGTTGTATTAGGTTTATCGAGTTTCTTGCAATCACTTCTATGTTGACGTACCCGATCTTTAAGATATTGTCTCGTTTGACCTATATACAACGTATCTTCACAATCCAAACAGGGAATTCCATAAATTACGTTGGATTCGTAATTGGCTGGTAGTTCGTCCTTCAGTCGTGAGAAACGACTTTTGACCATTTTAACATTATAAAAAACAAATTGACAGTCTGTGTCTTTAAAACATTGTTGTATTCTATGTGACAAACCGGGAATGAAGGGAAACCTGAAGTAGCGTTTTGTTGTCGTTTGGACATCCTTGATCCTATGGGGGATCGCAGTGTCCTTATATCTGCTGATTATCTGGTTGATAGATGTTGAGGGATAGTTGTTGTCTAGCAAAATGTTCTTGATGTTTTTGAGATTTCCATTACAAAACGATTCATGTGAAAGGCTAGTAGACCTAAATAGTAAGTTCTTAACTACTGCTACCTCTTGCGACGTTGGATGGTTGGAATTGAAGTTTTGTACCCTCCCTGAGCTCGTAGGCTTCATATACCAATTAGTGAGAAGTTGGCCATTATCCGTCCTGTGAATCATCATATCCAGAAATGGGATCTTGTTATCATTTTCCACCTCAATGGTAAATTGTAGTTTTTCATGATATTGGTTGAAATATATCAACAAGTCATGGAGGTGGTCTCGTGGAACCGATGCCAATGTGTCATCCACGTAGAGTTTGACAAAACCTAACTTGAATGGTAAGTTGGCTGTCACGGATTCTATCAGATCATTCATGACGAAGTTTGCTATGACGGGACTTGCAGGATTCCCCATGGCACTACCCTCAATTTGTGCATAAAACTTCTTATTATACGTAAAGTAACTAGATTGGAAACAAAACATCACCATATTCATAAACAGGTCCTTGGGAATGTCTGTGTAAGCAGTGATGTATTGCCATCTTTTGAGGATGATATTACGAAACAGTTGGCATATCACATCCAAAAATACCAGTACATGATCTTCTGGTAGGGTCACAGAACTCGAATATGTTACAAACTCGTGCGAGTTCTTCAGGTTATGTGTGAAGGTAGATGTGACCATTTGAAAAATGTCCCACCGCTGTCCTTCTGCTTCCAGCTAGAGAAGGGTATTTAATATCCAGATTTAATGTTGTTACATTAGTTTCCTTCGTATGTATGAGAAGCAATCCAAATTTAAGCTATTTTCTGTATTAATACATGAGAGCTCCGTAATCCTTATTGCAATTTGAGACAGTGGCAGTTTTTAATTTGATACTTACATCAAATTAAAAGTCGCCACTGTTTTCGGATGGATATGAGCTAAATGATACTAGTGGACCAAATTTATTTACGTCGTTAACAAGATGCAGTATGCAGTGTATGCATGCATGCATCAGCTCATCGGCTATACCTATCGGTTCGCACTCTTGAAATAAAAACTTATTTGATACAAATAATTATGGTGGTTATTCAAGTAAATATTCAGGCACAATAAAAAATTACAGTCAGACCAAACTACTTTTTATTCAGATTGTTAGGGATTAAAAGTAATCATTTCCAAAGTTCTAGTGACCCAAAGTAATTTGAAATTAGTCGATTTGTTGGGTTTAGGGTCGAAAAGATTCTAAGAAAAACAACTTTTAAACAACAATACAGTAACATTGGGTAGATGGGACATTAGCACGATCAAATTAAGTCCTAAAATTGACTGGCGGTATACACACTGTGCTGGTTAATCGAATACTGCAGTAGAAAATCCATTCATATGTTAATCTTCGATAGGGAGATAAGCAGCCAAAACAAACAATCTGGCTGAGTTTATGGTGGTATTTTGGTGATCAAATTCAGATATGAATTACATAAATTTTCAGTGTCTCTCCTGAAATTAACAGATCTGTTGTTTTTTATACAAATCATTTCACTAAAAAGTCGTGTACTTAAGAATGGTTGGTGATGTAGAATTGCTACACTTTCAAATCAAATTTATGGTTGAATACTCTGCAATTTTCTACTAAGGCTGTAGGATGTGTGACGTTAATTTTTTCTGATTCCCTCTTATGCTCAGATATTCTTTGTTTCAAATATCTGCCTGTTTGACCAATATAGCACTTATTGCAATCTTTGCATGGAATCCTATAAACAATTCCCGAATTCATTTCTAAAGGTGTGTTGGTTTTTTGTTTGGTGAAAAAATGTTTTCCAATGGTGTTTTCGTTGCTGAACACAATTTTGAGTTTGTCATTCTGAAGCGTCTTTGCAATTCGTTGTGACAAATCTTGTACGTACGGAATTTTTAAGTAACACACACCCGGAGTTACTTGTTTTGGATGATCGGTGTTGCCTAGTATTTTGTTTATCAATGAAATTGGAAAACAATTTTTCAACATAAAGGACCTGATAGAAGCAAATTCGCAAGTCAAATCAACATATTATCATGCTTGAATTTTCAATATTTTGCAATATATAGACTCCATTAATTTTTCGTCACTCACAGTTGATATACTTATACAACAATTCTGATTTATTCTGCTCTGAATATACACAAAATTGCAGAGTAAATACCGCGAATATATCAACAACAAAATATATTTATAAATGTTTTATAAATGTGTAACTTGGAACAACTTCACTCTCATTAGAGCTCTATAGCAGTAGTAAAGTAGCTTTATAGTTGTTACCTAGAGCCCCTTTAAACATTTTAATACGACAAAAATATTTTATAAAGTGGTCCTTTTTCGTGTTTATAAGTGTGTTAATGTATATGAAATGACTATAAAAATATTTTTACGAGCAAAATTTTTTACGAAACTGTTATATAACGGTCTATAAAAGACTTATAAACATATTTGTGTTACTTGGGGACAGTGACGACAATGGTGGACCCATATACGTATTATTAAAATATACCTCGGGTTCCCTATTTCATCAATGTGCGGCAACTGATTTTCAGCCGATGAGAAAGACAGGAATGATCAAGCCAATACCAATGCCTCATAAGTGTATTTCATGTGTATCTGAAAGAGACTGCGATTGTGCTAAAAGCTGTTTCCTATAGGTTAGTCGTGATCTTGGGCCGATCTCATGCTGCCGCTTTGGTGCCGATACTCTCGTTTTTACGGTAGATCTACCATTAACACATATTTTTGTGGTAGTTAAGCTTTTTCCTTGTGGAATATTGAACACCCAAATTTATGATATAGTGAAATAGAACTGTTGCTGTACGCGGAAACGTTCTTCTGAAATCGTAATTTTGATGGCTTCCGGTTTTTGAATTCCAAATTCAACGTTAGGGCGATCTAAAGTCTTGGCGATTTTAAATCTGGCATCGCTGCTGCACGGTCTTTGTTCTAGGATCAAATAATCGATAATGGCTGATGACCGTACCTTCCTATTGGTTGTTTTCCAAATTCGGACTAGAAATATACCCGCCTACCGACTAATCCTGAAATTTTATATTGAAGCATGTGCAGTGATATGTGAGTAAACATGAAACATACTTATGGGAAATTAATAGACAGTTTTCGTTGCTCAAAAAATGCAGCTCCGACCAACGCTAATTGACAACTTTGACATTTGGATGTCATTTATCGTATATCGATACCGATAAATGCCGGTTGTTAGCGGACGATAGTCATTGCGGTTAACGTAGCGAAACGCATGCGCAGTGGAAGAGAATATTTTATTTGACATTTGATTGTCAATGTTTTGAGGTTCTGATTTCATTGTTTTTGTTTATACTTTCGCTGGATTCAAGACCAAGACAATTTACGCAATGAATCCAAATCAAGAAGCAGCAAGTTTTTCAAAAACAATCAGGCGAAACCGAGTTTAGTTTACCGATGAAGATGAACAGATCTTACTCACTGAAATACTGGCAAATAATCCATATCGGGATGTGTCTATATAGAGTGTGATTGTTTCCAATATTTTTGAGGTCACTAGTAAAAAGGTTTCTTTGAGGGGAGTTAAGAACATATTACATATGTATTGAAAAAGTTTGAGGAAAAAAAAACGGGCAACGATTTCCGGAAAGTGTCAGATGATGTAAATGTCTCCTCTATATTGGATGACGTAGTTTTTCAATACTTCTAATAAAATGGCATCTTCAAAATCAGCATCTGATTCGTCCAATAATACCATATCATCAATCATTTTGAAAAAATAACACATACACATAAACAAAACAAGACTGCGATGTCATTTGCCATTGACTTTGGTTAGGGTTGAGGTTAAACGTAACGTTGAGCGGATTTGTTTCTTGCCTTCACCGAAAACTATATTTTATCTGTCAAATAGCGGCTATTGCTACGACTTTCGTAACCGCAACCGGTGAAATTTCCAGGAGCAACGAAAACTGTCTAATATTTCTGTCTTTTCCGATTTGGAAGAATTTGGCTTCACTTTGGGAGGACTACGGTGGGTATATTTTAATAATAAGTATATGGGTGGACCCCGTCGGCCATTTTGGGCCTTCATTATTTTTTGACGTAAGACGTGACTGTCGTCAGCTTGTCATTAGCATCAATGACACTCGAGTCGAGATTGATGTCGTTGAATTTCGTGTAGTAGTGCGATTAGTTCCTCATTATCCAGAAAATTCAGATTCCACTAACGTATAAATTGTTTTGGAACAATAATTATTGTCCCAGAAACAGGTTTTCACCCGTAGTTCAGCTATAAACATAGGTATGTATCACATCACGTTGTTTAAATAGACATTGTTTTACGGCTATCCGATGTTGAACGGAAAGGTTGATATCAGAACCGTAATAAATGTCTAGAGCTACATCCATGTGAGTAGTGCCCCCTTATACGGGATCATCCCGTATAAGGAGTATTACAATGGTGACAGTGACATTGACACTTTTCAGAAACACGAGTCTTAACTGAAAAATACTTGATTTTGATTCATCCTCTTGAAATTAGGAACCTACCTACCTGGTTGTTTGTTTTTGTAATAGAAGAAGGTATAGATAATGCCTCTCTGTGCCGCTTTTGGTTGCAATAATACTTCAAGAGAGGGATTCCTTATGAAGCGTTTTCCAAGACATCCTGACAGAAGAAAACAATGGACCATGAGGATCCAGAGTCAGAGGCCTAATTGGCAACCGACTGAGCATTCATGTTTGTGTGAGGTTAGTACATTTTCATCACTTATGCATACGAACACGAACCATTTTTTTAGTCCCTCGAGGTTCGTTATAAGCGAACATTAATGTATAATATTTTGTCCAGGCTCCATCAATGTTGACATTAGGACAATCGTTATTGTTGTTTTTGTAAGGCTTGCGAAATCACTCGTTGTTGTTGCCTTTGAACAGTAATTTTTTTATTATCTAATTTTTTAAGATCGTTTTTAAAAGATGTGGAAGTCCTACGGAATAGAATTATTGGGGTCCTTCAAGAGACCAATGAGAATAATGGGCAACTTATTATTGATAGCATAAAAAAAACGGAACAAGATTATGCGCAGTGTTTAGAAATGAATGGTGGTCATATTGTACTGTTGAATGATGTCATATTGGGTATAATTAGATAGTGCAAGATAGTTTTTTCATTCAAGTTGAAGCCATTATGTTCAACTTGCGATTCAACGGAACTTCGCGAGGGAAATATCTGTTTATAAATCAAATTTAGGTATAGGACTTGCCAAGGGGCATGCTTAATAAAAAATATTTAGGAGTTTTTGGAGAATATGAAAATCGAGCAAAAAAATAGCGTTTTGATTTGAAATAACAAAGTTGGTCCACGCCAAGTCGTTCTGAGTCACCCTGAAATAGAGTTTTTCGAAAAACTAATTAGAAACCAATAAACTTTTATTTGAGACAATTTTTTCTCAAACGTCAAATGAAAAAGATAAACGGGGTGTCAACATTATAAAAAAAACTCAGGGCACTTTGAAACAAATACAGGGTGTGGACTTTCACTGGAATTTTCGATATCAAAACCGCTGAAGATGCATCTGAAATTTTGATATACATGGGTTGTGAGGCATGCGGAATTTAATAATGTTATCGTCTATGTTGGCAGATTTTCCAGTTTTGCGGCACATGTATTGATTTTGATATTTCTGTAATTTGCTGATCGATCGATTTTGTTGGACAACTTCCAGATTCGAATTCAGCATCCAAATATCAGTACTTTCAAGAACAGATGTGAAGGAATATAAGGAAAACATTCATCAGCTGGTTGGTAGGATCAATGGAAAATTTACCACATCGAACTGGTCTCCAATCAGATATATATATCGCCATATACCTCAGAACCAACTAGTGTCATTATACAGAGATGCTGCAGTTTGCCTGGCCACACCTTTGAGGGATGGAATGAACTTGGTGGCTAAAGAGTTTGTAGCATGCCAAATAAACACACCACCAGGTGTTCTTATCCTGTCTCGTTTTGGTGGAGCTGCTGAAACAATGCATGAGGCTCTCATTTGCAATCCCTGCCAAAATAACCATTTTTCCGAGGTCATCCACAAAGCTCTGACAATGCCTGAAGATGAAATAATACAACAAATGAACGAGTTGGGGAATAGAGGAAAGTTGACCGATGTCAATCCTTGGGCAAGAAGCTTTTTGAGAGCTATGGGCTGTTTGTCAACTTAAGTGGGTGATTAATAAGTATATATAAATATCTAAACCAAATAAGTGTCGTTTTGTTCAGTCCTTACTACCTTACTTCATATTATACATGACAACTTCTGCCATTGAATGAATATATTCGTAATTTTTCAGTGAATGTTTCAAATAGACCGATTCCATAGCTGCTTTCCAGAAACGAGGTACCTGGTACAGCTCAAGTGCGTGACGCACCGAGGCACCGAGTCTTCAAGCCGTCATGTATACTTGAACGCAACAGGGAGTCAGTGGGACTTCAAGTCAAGTTGACAGTGTCAATTATTTTTATAAGTAGAACTTTCACCTATCCAATCTCCTTTTTGGTGTTAATTGCTTTTGTAATCTTCATCATTGCACTACTAAAAACTGAATATTTATCATAACCTTGAAAAAAAAACGTCAAATCAAAAAGATATTTTGAAACTTGTCACATTTGGCATTTATGCATTAATCCACTGTCAATATGAGGTTGCTCTAGGGAAAAGGGGAAGGTAAGATTGGTGTCTCACGCCCCGATGACAGGCACGATCAAAATCGAGTGTAAGTCGTTCCGGGTGCGCACCAGGTGCGCCACAGACCGTTTCTGGAAAGCCCTCCATGTGACGTAGAAAACATCCGATTCCTGAAGAATCATATAACACGTTCACAGTATTTTTTTGAAGTACTGTGACAGTTCAAAATTTCAGGTTGAAGTTGGTAAGGTTGTCAAAATTGTTTTTATTACAGTGGTTCCAAATTAAACTGTGATTCGTTTTTTGGGCTTTGTTCAAAATGTATTCGCTTTGACCAAAAAAACGTTCATATTCACAACTAACAATATAATTGCGTATACCTAATAGTTGCCATGTTGTCAATGTACCATTATACATCTTTCACAACACAACAGAAGCAGTAGGGGAAGGTGGGTGAAGATGACGCGGTTGGAAAGATGACGCACCTTTAGTTCTCTTATCTGACACGGCCCAGACGTATCGTTATTGCTCAGTTTGTTTACTTTTTAGACACCATGACATATGTCATAAGCCTTCTGTGTAGCGTTAGTTCTCATATGGCGGCAAATCTGTCAACACATCTTGTTTATATAGTGGAAGCTGAATCATTTAACCACAGTAAGTATGTTTGAAAATCTCTTGGATCGATTTCGGGAATTTCTGCTTGTTGTTTGTTATCAGCACTATGGTTTACATTTGCTGAATGAATGATAAATAACGATTTTTTTTGTTTGATTCACGTTTTCATAGGAGTTAACAATTTGGCAAAGATGACGCAAAACAAAAAGGCTGGATGGATGATGCTTCGGAACATGTTAAATGCTTAGTTCGTGGGGATTTTGGAAAAAAACAAGAAAGTATGGTATAGGTGCATCAGCTGCGGCTACTGGGCACACCAGGAGTGTAGCGGGTATAACTCTTCTGAAGGTTTTGTGTGGGACTTATGCAAATAATCTTAAGATAGGCTATTGATATATATTTTTTTTTATATATGTATATTATTATTATATCTAGTCCTTATATACATATATATATATTTAGAGCTATTTTATTTGCCATTTCCAAGGATTTTCATAAAATTCCCTGAACGCGTTATCTTACCCTGCTATATGGGAAAGATGACGCAATGCGACTTTTTCTAAGATAGGTGAATATTTTGAACTTTGTCGAATCTAGGATAATAAAATTAGCTAAAACAGTGACAAATACTACTTAAGCCGAATGATCACCTTTTCCGCTATTAAAATTGAATTTTGAAAAAAATATGGTCTTTATCGCTAAGGTGCGTCATCTTCACCCACCTTCCCCTACTCTATTTTGTTCATTTTAATCAGTGAGCTCGTTATGCATTTCATTTTATGGTCAACTTTAACCTAAAATTCTAAAATCTGTAACAATAATTTTGATCTATCACTTTTCAGGAATCAGCTGAGATTCGTGACACTTTCTTTTTAACTGCCTGACATACGTCAATTTTAGTTTTGAAGTATTGGTACCACTGATACTAACCATAGTATAGTAGCGACAGCTCACGTCAACCCCTTTTTGTCTTAATGACAAAAATTCGCCTCATATACAGGGTGTCCGGGAAAATGTGGGAGATCTCTCGGATTCAGATAGAACATTAAAAAATAAGATGACAAGTTCCCATAAATTTTTTTCCTAGCGGCCCTCCCTACGGAGATACGGCCCCCTAAAGGACCCCACTGGAAATCGGTTTTTCTTGAATAACTTTTAAACGACTCAATATAATTCAATGAAAATTTAATATGATAAACAGTAGTAAGGACCTTTCAAAATACTTCCCTTAAAACATAATTAGCTTGTTTAGTTTACCAGGGACGGACTAGATTGTACATTTTAACGCTCAAATTTTCAACACCCTGTATGATAAGGAGTTAAAAAAAAAATGTGTATACCTTGAACATTAAGCTAAAGAAAAGGTACTCTTGTTCATTGTCGATAAAATTAACCATTTTCGAGAAAAAACAATTTTTATTAAACAAAACCTCGAAAAAAGCCATGACGAAGTGGTGCTCTTGACGAAATTGTGAAACTAACGCTAGGAAAAAAATTTATGGGAACTTGTCATCTTATTTTTTAATGTTCTATCTGAATCCGAGAGATCTCCCACTTTTTCCCGGACACCCTGTATACTGCCGTGCTAAGACAAAAGGTCGTAACTGACAAAATTTGAGGTTTTGAGATTTTGGCATATTTGGAATCTGTATAATCAGTTCTATCAGTATACCAAGTCCATTAGACGTATCTATAAGTGGAAGTACACAAAATAGTATAACGATTTTGTCGTAATTGCCAATTTTCAAGCAAACACCAAGTCCAAATGTCGTATTTCATTCATACATAAACAAAATGTCTTAT
This sequence comes from Orchestes rusci, assembly GCA_958502075.1. Taxonomy (NCBI): domain Eukaryota; kingdom Metazoa; phylum Arthropoda; class Insecta; order Coleoptera; family Curculionidae; genus Orchestes; species Orchestes rusci. The sequence continues at coordinate 15,391,239 of OY293313.1, read as the reverse complement.
GTGTCACTTGAGACATATTGATGTAACTCATGAAAAAATATTTATGCAGCAGTACAAGAGCAAAATGACTTATCTATCACATACAAAGTCGAATTGTCGTATATGTTTCGCTTACGACTTTTTGACCAAGTATTAGGTGCATGTTTGTAGGATTTGTTATGTACATTAAATTGAGTTGCGACTAAATGATGAGTTTTTAGTTCTTGACATAATGCAAAAGTGTGGTTATGGTAATGTCTATTTTGATTAATGTCTAGATTTGTTTATTATCATTATGATAGATGACCGATGGTTAGTTGAATACGCTAGGTTTCTGTGACGTCATGACGTCAGCTGTCAGACGGAAATATCCAAACAAGCTATTTTTTATTACCTCAAAAGCTGACTTTTCACTCGGCTAATCATATACGCACTAACGGGACACACGATATATGTAATACACCTAAAAATATAGTCCAAAGAAGTCCAAATTAAACAAAAACACTGATTTAAAACTCACAGAATACAAAACCACCAGTCACAAAAGCTTGTTTGGATACCAAATTCGGCCACGACCAATCATATGGTGCCTGTGACGTTTTCAAAAACGTCGCGTATTCAAATGTGATTCTTTGTCAGAACTGTTTGCTAATAAGTAGAAGTGCGTATTGTGACTCAGAATTGGACAGGTAAGTTTATAGGTTAGGTTTTCTGAATTCCTTTTATTTCCCGTTATTTGAAGTGAGGATGAAATATTATTATAGATCCTGAATAATTCGAAAACTGAACTTTATTATTTGATTCCATGTAGACCGAAAATGTCTGACAGAACGAAAAAAATGCTCGCGTTGGCTTTTGCCAATAAGCAACTATCGGCACGATTCAAAATAGCACCAAAACGTAAATCAAACCATGATTAAAATACCGATGAAATTTTGAAAGACCCAGATTACGAACCTAGCAGTGGAGTGAAAAGGAAAAGTAAGTATGAAGTACCTTTTAATTTTACCCACGTTATGTTAGATTTTTTTACTATGTCACTTTATTTAACTTCACTAAAAACGTAGGTACCTATGTATTTATATTTTCCACTTCTTGTATAGTTTTATTATTATATTAGGATATCAATAATAATTGTGGCTTGGCTTTCAGCGCGTAAAAATTGTTTGGGGGCTCGCTTTATTTTTCTTTCAATTAATTTTCAAGCTTTGTTTTTACCAAGTCAATAGTATTTTACCGATTTTTTTTTCTTTATATAATAGGTATTTCCTCGGGTATTTCTGATTATTATTGTCTTCTTATATGAAATTTAAGAAAATTTCCCCGAAAAGCAATTATTAGACGATAAGAAGCACGTGCGGCGACTGTTTGATTCCCCAGCTAAAATGGATGCGAGCGTTCAAAACAATCCACAGAATGATGAAGAATCATCAGAACATAGTTTACCAGCGATTGAGAGAAATGTCGAGCAAAGTTGTAAAGGTAAATTTTTAAAATAATAATATGTTATTTTCTATCTCTCATTATTTAACAATAATAATAGATGTTCATGAATGGCCTGTTTAATAATTAGTGATTTTCCTCTCATCAAAAAGGTGTAGTGAGATTTTTTTGGATGCGTCTCTAAATTCTTGTCACCACCAAATAAACAAATTATACAAACAGTACACATAAAACCAAAAAAGAAAAAGCTGTATTATTTCAATCGTGTTCTTTCTCTTACCGTTGATGTTTTTTTGCAGAATCTGGAACTATTACTATATTGTCCAACATTTTGATTCGTGCAGCAACTGCTAAAAGTTCAGAAGATATTGCAAGGGAAATTTTGACCAATATAATTGATAACGCTATAGAAATTGGAGAAGAATAAAAAAAAAATGTATACAAAGAAAGGAACTATTCGGAAAAGAATTAAATTTGAAACCACGCTAACAGAACGAAAAAAGAAAAAGAATAAAGATAGAATTGCGAAGTATGTTCTCAGAGAAACATGTGCGGGTGGGTGTATGCGTAAATGTTCAGAAGTCATCAATAAACAGCGGCAAACTAATATTCATGATCAGTATTGGCAACTGACTCAAACCCAACAACACGAGTTCATATTCAGTGCCGCAAAGAAAACCACGAAAAAGAAAAATTGTGTAGATAACTCTAGAAGGAATAAAACGATAAAATATTATTTAAAAGACGAACAAGGCACAGATTTTCAAGTGTGTAAGAAGTTTTTTTTGGGAACGTTAGGATATAAGGATAAAAATGATCACATTGTAAGCGATGTTCTCTCAAAAACTTCACCAGAAGAACTTACAGTACAACTTCCTAAGAAAGGTCACCCATATAGGCTGTATCTGCCGAGCGATATAAATATAAGAAGCATGTATAAAGACTTTTTGGTCAAAAATCCTGACTGAGATTTCTTATGAACTCTATAGACAAGAAGTGAAAAACATGAATATATCGTTTGCCGTGCTTGGAAATGAAGAATGTTGGCAATGTGAATCCTTCGATAATCATGCTAGAGCTTCACACCATTCTAAGGACAACATAATTTTGGATTGCGAGCACTGCAAGATATGGGACGACCACAATAAGAATTCCATTCTATCACGGCAAGAAAACAAAAAAGATGTTTTGCTTAATAATCCCTGGAACCAACAAATGTATTTGTTTCCGTCGATCTACAGAAGGTTAATATATTTTTTTATTAACGTATGAATTATTTACAAATAACAATTTTTACTAGTATAAAGGTCTAGGTTAAGGTCTTTAACTTATAATACATTTATTTTTTTTGTTTCAGGTCATCATGCTGCCAAGGTGTGATATGTTCAAAGAAATAATATTCGTTCCAAGAATAATTTGCTTTAACGAAAGTTTTGTCCCTCTTGGCAAACAAACGAAAACTAAACAACCAGTCGCTGTTATCTGGCATGAGGGTACTGCAGGACGATCACAAGGTGATATTATATCGACATTCAATAAATTTTTGCACCTAAATAGAGATGCTATAGAGATTACAATATGGATGGACAATTGCGCAGCGCAGAACAAAAACTGGGCTCTATACTCTTTCTTTGTCTTCCTCATAAATTCAGAGCACACATCCGTGAAGCAAATTAAACTAAAATATCTGCAAACGGGTCACACGTTTATGAGTGCAGACTCCTTCCACCCCCAGGTAGAAAAGACTTTAAAACAAAAAGGAAAGGTTTAAGACTTTGAAGACTATAAGAATTGTATTCAATCATCGAATAATGGAAGAAATATCTGTATAGAAATGAAGGTCCATGATTTTCTGATAATGTCTAGAGCTACATTCATGTGAGTAGTGCCCCCTTATACGGGATCATCCCGTATAAGGAGTATTACAATGGTGACAGTGAACTTCATTGACACTTTTCAGAAACACGAGTCTTAACTGAAAAATACTTGATTTTGATTCATCCTCTTGAAATTAGGAACCTACCTACCTGGTTGTTTGTTTTTGTAATAGAAGAAGGTATAGATAATGCCTCTCTGTGCCGCTTTTGGTTGCAATAATACTTCAAGAGAGGGATTCCTTATGAAGCGTTTTCCAAGACATCCTGACAGAAGAAAACAATGGACCATGAGGATCCAGAGTCAGAGGCCTAATTGGCAACCGACTGAGCATTCACGTTTGTGTGAGGTTAGTACATTTTCATCACTTATGCATACGAACACGAACCATTTTTTTAGTCCCTCGAGGTTCGTTATAAGCGAACATTAATGTATAATATTTTGTCCAGGCTCCATCAATGTTGACATTAGGACAATCATTATTGTTGTTTTTGTAAGGCTTGCGAAATCACTCGTTGTTGTTGCCTTTGAACAGTATTTTTTTTATTATCTAATTTTTTAAGATCGTTTTTAAAAGATGTGGAAGTCCTACGGAATAGAATTATTTGGGTCCTTCAAGAGACCAATGAAAATGATGGGCAACTTATTATTGATAGCATAAAAAAACGGAACAAGATTATGCGCAGTGTTTAGAAATGAATGGTGGTCATATTGTACTGTTGAATGATGTCATATTGGGTATAATTAGATAGTGCAAGATAGTTTTTTCATTCAAGTTGAAGCCATTATGTTCAACTTGCGATTCAACGGAACTTCGCGAGGGAAATATCTGTTTATAAATCAAATTTAGGTATAGGACTTGCCAAGGGGCATGCTTAATAAAAAATATTTAGGAGTTTTTGGAGAATATGAAAATCGAGCAAAAAAATAGCGTTTTGATTTGAAATAACAAAGTTGGTCCACGCCAAGTCGTTCTGAGTCACCCTGAAATAGAGTTTTTCGAAAAACTAATTAGAAACCAATAAACTTTTATTTGAGACAATTTTTTCTCAAACGTCAAATGAAAAAGATAAACGGGGTGTCAACATTATGAAAAAAACTCAGGGCACTTTGAAACAAATACAGGGTGTGGACTTTCACTGGAATTTTCGATATCAAAACCGCTGAAGATGCATCTGAAAATTTGATATACATGGGTTGTGAGGCATGCGGAATTTAATAATGTTATCGTCTATGTTGGCAGATTTTCCAGTTTTGCGGCACATGTATTGATTTTGATATTTCTGTAATTTGCTGATCGATCGATTTTGTTGGACAACTTCCAGATTCGAATTCAGCATCCAAATATCAGTACTTTCAAAAACAGATGTGGAGGAATATAAGGAAAACATTGATCAGCTGGTTGGTAGGATCAATGGAAAATTTACCACATCGAACTGGTCTCCAATCAGATATATATATCGCCATATACCTCAGAACCAACTAGTGTCATTATACAGAGATGCTGCAGTTTGCCTGGCCACACCTTTGAGGGATGGAATGAACTTGGTGGCTAAAGAGTTTGTAGCATGCCAAATAAACACACCACCAGGTGTTCTTATCCTGTCTCGTTTTGGTGGAGCTGCTGAAACAATGCATGAGGCTCTCATTTGCAATCCCTGCCAAAATAACCATTTTTCCGAGGTCATCCACAAAGCTCTGACAATGCCTGAAGATGAAATAATACAACAAATGAACGAGTTGGGGAATAGAGGAAAGTTGACCGATGTCAATCCTTGGGCAAGAAGCTTTTTGAGAGCTATGGGCTGTTTGTCAACTCAAGTGGGTGATTAATAAGTATATATAAATATCTAAACCAAATTAGTGTCGTTTTGTTCAGTCCTTACTACCTTACTTCATATTATACATGACAACTTCTGCCATTGAATGAATATATTCGTAATTTTTCAGTGAATGTCTCAAATAGACCGATTCCATAGCTGCTTTCCAGAAACGAGGTACCTGGTACAGCTCAAGTGCGTGACGCACCGAGGCACCGAGTCTTCAAGCCGTCATGTTTACTTGAACGCAACAGGGAGTCAGTGGGACTTCAAGTTAAGTTGACAGTGTCAATTATTTTTATAAGTAGAACTTTCACCTATCCAATCTCCTTTTTGGTGTTAATTGCTTTTGTAATCTTCATCATTGCACTACTAAAAACTGAATATTTATCATAACCTTGAAAAAAAACGTCAAATCAAAAAGATATTTTGAAACTTGTCACATTTGGCATTTATGCATTTATCCACTGTCAATATGAGGTTGCTCTAGGGAAAAGGGGAAGGTAAGATTGGTGTCTCACGCCCCGATGACAGGCACGATCAAAATCGAGTGTAAGTCGTTCCGGGTGCGCACCAGGTGCGCCACAGACCGTTTCTGGAAAGCCCTCCATGTGACGTAGAAAACATCCGATTCCTGAAGAATCATATAACACGTTCACAGTATTTTTTTGAAGTACTGTGACAGTTCAAAATTTCAGGTTGAAGTTGGTAAGGTTGTCAAAATTGTTTTTATTACAGTGGTTCCAAATTAAACTGTGATTCGTTTTTTGGGCTTTGTTCAAAATGTATTCGCTTTGACCAAAAAAACGTTCATATTCACAACTAACAATATAATTGCGTATACCTAATAGTTGCCATGTTGCCAATGTACCATTATAAATCTTTCACAACACAACAGAAGCAGTAGGGGAAGGTGGGTGAAGATGACGCGGTTGGAAAGATGACGCACCTTTAGTTCTCTTATCTGACACGGCCCAGACGTATCGTTATTGCTCAGTTTGTTTACTTTTTAGACACCATGACATATGTCATAAGCCTTCTGTGTAGCGTTAGTTCTCATATGGCGGCAAATCTGTCAACACATCTTGTTGATATAGTGAAAGCTGAATCATTTAACCACAGTAAGTATGTTTGAAAATCTCTTGGATCGATTTCGGGAATTTCTGCTTGTTGTTTGTTATCAGCACTATGGTTTACATTTGCTGAATGAATGATAAATAACGATTTTTTTTTTTGATTCACGTTTTCATAGGAGTTTACAATTTGGCAAAGATGACGCAAAACAAAAAGGCTGGATGGATGATGCTTCGGAACATGTTAAATGCTTAGTTTGTGGGGATTTTGGAAAAAAACAAGAAAGTATGGTATAGGTGCATCAGCTGCGGCTACTGGGCACACCAGGAGTGTAGCGGGTATAACTCTTCTGAAGGTTTTGTGTGGGACTTATGCAAATAATCTTAAGATAGGCTATTGATATATATTTTTTTTTATATATGTATATTATTATTATATCTAGTCCTTATATACATATATATATATTTAGAGCTATTTTATTTGCCATTTCCAAGGATTTTCATAAAATTCCCTAAACGCGTTATCTTACCCTGCTATATGGGAAAGATGACGCAATGCGACTTTTTCTAAGATAGGTGAATATTTTGAACTTTGTCGAATCTAGGATAATAAAATTAGCTAAAACAGTGACAAATACTACTTAAGCCGAATGATCACCTTTTCCGCTATTAAAATTGAATTTTGAAAAAAATATGGTCTTTATCGCTAAGGTGCGTCATCTTCACCCACCTTCCCCTACTCTATTTTGTTCATTTTAATCAGTGAGCTCGTTATGCATTTCATTTTATGGTCAACTTTAACCTAAAATTCTAAAATATGTAACAATAATTTTGATCTATCACTTTTCAGGAATCAGCTGAGATTCGTGACTCTTTCTTTTTAACTGCCTGACATACGTCAATTTTAGTTTTGAAGTATTGGTACCACTGATACTAACCATAGTATAGTAGCGACAGCTCACGTCAACCCCTTTTTGTCTCAATGACAAAAATTCGCCTCATATACAGGGTGTCCGGGAAAATGTCGGAGATCTCTCGGATTCAGATAGAACATTAAAAAATAAGATGACAAGTTCCCATAATTTTTTTTCCTAGCGGCCCTCCCTACGGAGATACGGCCCCCTAAAGGACCCCACTGGAAATCGGTTTTTCTTGAATAACTTTTAAACGACTCAATATAATTCAATGAAAATTTAATATGATAAACAGTAGTAAGGACCCCTCAAAATACTTCCCTTGAAACATAATTAGCTTGTTTAGTTTACCAGGGACGGACTAGATTGTACATTTTAACGCTCAAATTTTTAACACCCTGTATGATAAGGAGTTAAAAAAAAAAAATTTGGATACCTTGAACATTAAGCTGAAGAAAAGGTACTCATGTTGATTGTCGATAAAATGAACCATTTTCGAGAAAAAACAATTTTTATTAAACAAAACCTCGAAAAAAGCCATGACGAAGTGGTGCTCTTGACGAAATTGTGAAACTAACGCTAGGAAAAAAATTTATGGGAACTTGTCATCTTATTTTTTAATGTTCTATCTGAATCCGAGAGATCTCCCACTTTTTCCCGGACACCCTGTATACTGCCGTGCTAAGACAAAAGGTCGTAACTGACAAAATTTGAGGTTTTGAGATTTTGGCATATTTGGAATCTGTATAATCAGTTCTATCAGTATACCAAGTCCATTAGACGTATCTATAAGTGGAAGTACACAAAATAGTATAACGATTTTGTCGTAATTGCCAATTTTCAAGCAAACACCAAGTCCAAATGTCGTATTTCATTCATACATAAACAAAATGTCTTATGTGTCACTTGAGACATATTGATGTAACTCATGAAAAAATATTTATGCAGCAGTACAAGAGCAAAATGACTTATCTATCACATACAAAGTCGAATTGTCGTATATGTTTCGCTTACGACTTTTTGACCAAGTATTAGGTGCATGTTTGTAGGATTTGTTATGTACATTAAATTGAGTTGCGACTAAATGATGAGTTTTTAGTTCTTGACATAATGCAAAAGTGTGGTTATGGTAATGTCTATTTTGATTAATGTCTAGATTTGTTTATTATCATTATGATAGATGACCGATGGTTAGTTGAATACGCTAGGTTTCTGTGACGTCATGACGTCAGCTGTCAGACGGAAATATCCAAACAAGCTATTTTTTATTACCTCAAAAGCTGACTTTTCACTCGGCTAATCATATACGCACTAACGGGACACACGATATATGTAATACACCTAAAAATATAGTCCAAAGAAGTCCAAATTAAACAAAAACACTGATTTAAAACTCACAGAATACAAAACCACCAGTCACAAAAGCTTGTTTGGATACCAAATTCGGCCACGACCAATCATATGGTGCCTGTGACGTTTTCAAAAACGTCGCGTATTCAAATGTGATTCTTTGTCAGAACTGTTTGCTAATAAGTAGAAGTGCGTATTGTGACTCAGAATTGGACAGGTAAGTTTATAGGTTAGGTTTTCTGAATTCCTTTTATTTCCCGTTATTTGAAGTGAGGATGAAATATTATTATAGATCCTGAATAATTCGAAAACTGAACTTTATTATTTGATTCCATGTAGACCGAAAATGTCTGACAGAACGAAAAAAATGCTCGCGTTGGCTTTTGCCAATAAGCAACTATCGGCACGATTCAAAATAGCACCAAAACGTAAATCAAACCATGATTTAAATACCGATGAAATTTTGAAAGACCTAGATTACGAACCTAGCAGTGGAGTGAAAAGGAAAAGTAAGTATGAAGTACCTTTTAATTTTACCCACGTTATGTTAGATTTTTTTACTATGTTACTTTATTTAACTTCACTAAAAACGTAGGTACCTATGTATTTATATTTTTCACTTCTTGTATAGTTTTATTATTATATTAGGATATCAATAATAATTGTGGCTTGACTTTCAGCGCGTAAAAATTGTTTGGGGGCTCGCTTTATTTTTCTTTCAATTAATTTTCAAGCTTTGTTTTTACCAAGTCAATAGTATTTTACCGATTTTTTTTTCTTTATATAATAGGTATTTCCTCGGGTATTTCTGATTATTATTGTCTTCTTATATGAAATTTTAGAAAATTTCCCCGAAAAGCAATTATTAGACGACAAGAAGCACGTGCGGCGACTGTTTGATTCCCCAGCTAAAATGGATGCGAGCGTTCAAAACAATCCACAGAATGATGAAGAATCATCAGAACATAGTTGACCAGCGATTGAGAGAAATGTCGAGCAAAGTTGTAAAGGTAAATTTTTAAAATAATAATATGTTATTTTCTATCTCTCATTATTTAACAATAATAATAGATGTTCATGAATGGCCTGTTTAATAATTAGTGATTTTCCTCTCATCAAAAAGGTGTAGTGAGATTTTTTTGGATGCGTCTCTAAATTCTTGTCACCACCAAATAAACAAATTATACAAACAGTACACATAAAACCAAAAAAGAAAAAGCTGTATTATTTCAATCGTGTTCTTTCTCTTACCGTTGATGTTTTTTTGCAGAATCTGGAACTATTACTATATTGTCCAACATTTTGATTCGTGCAGCAACTGCTAAAAGTTCAGAAGATATTGCAAGGGGAATTTTGACCAATATAATTGATAACGCTATAGAAATTGGAGAAAAGAATGAAAAAAAAATGTATACAAAGAAAGGAACTATTCGGAAAAGAATTAAATTTGAAACCACGCTAACAGAACAAAAAAAGAAAAAGAATAAAGATAGAATTGCGAAGTATGTTCTCAGAGAAACATGTGCGGGTGGGTGTATGCGTAAATGTTCAGAAGTCATCAATAAACAGCGGCAAACTAATATTCATGATCAGTATTGGCAACTGACTCAAACCCAACAACACGATAGGACTGCCATACTGAAGCATATTAAATCATTTAACCCTACAATTTCCCATTATCGACGGGAACATGCTTCAAATAGGCTGTATCTGCCGAGCGATATAAATATAAGAAGCATGTATAAAGACTTTTTGGTCAAAAATCCTGACTGAGATTTCTTATGAACTCTATAGACAAGAAGTGAAAAACATGAATATATCGTTTGCCGTGCTTGGAAATGAAGAATGTTGGCAATGTGAATCCTTCGATAATCATGCTAGAGCTTCACACCATTCTAAGGACAACATAATTTTGGATTGCGAGCACTGCAAGATATGGGACGACCACAATAAGATTTCCATTCTGGCACGGCAAGAATACAAAAAAGATGTTTTGCTTCATAATACCTGTGAACCAACAAATGTATTTGTTTCCGTCGATCTACAGAAGGTTAATATATTTTTTTATTAACGTATGAATTATTTACAAATAACAATTTTTACTAGTATAAAGGTCTAGGTTAAGGTCTTTAACTTATAATACATTTATTTTTTTTGTTTCAGGTCATCATGCTGCCAAGGTGTGATATGTTCAAAGAAATAATATTCGTTCCAAGAATAATTTGCTTTAACGAAAGTTTTGTCCCTCTTGGCAAACAAACGAAAACTAAACAACCAGTCGCTGTTATCTGGCATGAGGGTACTGCAGGACGATCACAAGGTGATATTATATCGACATTCAATAAATTTTTGCACCTAAATAGAGATGCTATAGAGATTACAATATGGATGGACAATTGCGCAGCGCAGAACAAAAACTGGGCTCTATACTCTTTCTTTGTCTTTTTCATAAATTCAGAGCACACATCCGTGAAGCAAATTAAACTAAAATATCTGCAAACGGGTCACACGTTTATGAGTGCAGACTCCTTCCACCACCAGGTAGAAAAGACTTTAAAACAAAAAGGAAAGGTTTTAGACTTTGAAGACTATAAGAATTGTATTCAATCATCGAATAATGGAAGAAATATCTGTATAGAAATGAAGGTCCATGATTTTCTGAACGTAAAAGATTTTTCTTCAAGATTCAAATTAAATAAAACGCAACCAAAACCTTACCTTTCTAATATTTGCGAAGCAACTTTTGTTAGGGGATGTAGGAAACTACTATACAGGGTGTCCCAGCAAGGGTGGCCACCGGCCATATCTCAGAAACTACTGGACCTAAAAGTTCAGGAAAAAAAAAATTATCACTAAAGTGGCCACGAGAAAATGCTGGGAAATATTTATAACTTCGAAATTTTTCCGCTAGGGGGCGCAATCAAAGCTTAAATATTAAAATTCGAAATTTCTCCGGAAATTCTCAGATTGAGGTATATCTTTATCAACATGGTTAGAAAACCTAGACAATTTCACGTCTTTTTGGTACAGGGCTCATTGGCGTACCGATCTTCGTGTGAGTAGGGGAAGGTAGTGAAACTGTAATTGTTCAGGTGGCTGTAACTTATAAACGACTTGTCCGATTTTGTTGCGTATAGGCTTGTTTGGAAGATAAATGTGAGTACTTTCGTATATCGTATCCAGTGATGCGTGATTGTCTCCAGAAAAGTTGTTAGAAGGCGTAATTTGAATTAAAAACTGTTATTTTCGTTTCACCTCAAAAATTTGAATGGTACGGTATAATTCTGATAACAGAATTGAAATGACGATTAAATTTACAAGAAAAAACCTCCAAACCGCAGGTTGATATCTTTTCTCGTTTTCGAGTTATGGCCGAGAAAATAATTTTTGACACTCGAAAAGTTGTTTGTTGTGTAGTTTTATTTAACTTTATAAATGTTCGAATTGTCCTCCATCTTGTAAAATATATTTCTCAATTCTGTGCCTACAAATAGAAACAGCTGTTTCTATTTCAATTGGTGCAATGGAATGTATAGCATTCTCAATCCGCTCAATCATATTTTCTCTTGTGGTGGGACGAGTTTTGTAAACGATGTCCTTGATTCGTCCCCACAAGTAATAGTCCAACACAGTTAAATCGGGGGATCTCGGTGGCCATGGGAACAAACTGCCCCTTCCAATCCAGCGATCTGGATAACGATTGTTTAAAAAATCACGAACTCTCCGTGCATAATGAGCTGGGCAACCGTCATGTTGGTACCACATGGACATCCTAAGACCAATGGGAACATCTTCTGAAAGTATTTGCAAGTCATTTTCTAAAAAGTTTAAATATGATTCACCATTTAAATGGCCATCAATAATATACGGCCCAATAATTTTGTTTCCTAACACTCCGCACCAGACGTTTACACTCCACCTGTTTTGATGTTCCACTTCCCGCATCCAGTGTGGGTTTCCCGCGACCAAAAGTGCATGTTATGCAAATTAACATTTCCAGAACTAGAGAAACGGGCTTCATCAGTCCATAAAATTTGGGAGAGGAATTGAGGATGTTCGTTGCACATTTCTCGAAGCCAATAGCAATGGTCTAGTCGCCTGTTGAAATCATCTTCTGATAGAGCTTGGTGTAAGGAAAGATGGTATGGACGAAGTTTGAAGTCTCTTAAAATTCGGAGCACTGAAGAACGACTTAATCCTAGATGGTGGGAAATTTCTCTTGTGCTCAAATGCGGTGAAGCTTCCACGTGAGCGAGAACGTTTATAATATTGTCTTCATGGTTTCTTACCGGATGTCTTCTGATTGGAACTGGATTGAGCTGTACACTTCCCGTTGTTCTTAAACGTATTGCCATTCGCCGAAATACCTTTCTGCTGTAGTGCCTTCGTTCAGGATACCTTGCAGCGTATTCACGTGCCGCAATCGGAGCATTTCCAAAACATTGAAAATATACGGCGAGCATATCAAAAGCCTTGGCATTGGTGTAAGACATTTTAACAGAGAATGTTAAAATGATAATTAAGAGATTGTTATGATTGCAATATCTGTTTCAATTATCTCCATGAAAACCCGCCGATGTTTTTCCACAGCTACCTAGATTTCTTTTCAACCCATCATTGCAATATTCAATACATAATTAGATTGGGATTTATGCTCATCAAAATATTTTTCATCTATTATGAGTTTTGTTCTATTGAAATAACAAATGAAAACATTAAATTTTACATAATTTGGACTAGTTATTATTATTGAAGCCAAAAAAAAAGCAGGTTGCAATAGAACTACACAACAAACAACTTTTCGAGTGTCAAAAACTCTTTTCTCGGCAATAACTCGAAAACGAAAAAAGATATCCACCTGCGTTTCAAAGGTTTTTTCTTGTAAATTTAATGTACCTTTCGATGCTCTTATCAGAATTATACCATACCATTTAAATTTTTGCGGTAAAATGAAAAACACTGTTTTTAAATCAAGTTACCCCTTCTAGCAATTTTGCTGGAGACAATCACGCACTACTGGATACGATGTTCGAAAGTACTCACATTTATCTTCTAAACAAGCCTATACGCAACAAAATCGGATAAGTCGTTAATAGGTTACAGCTACTTGAACAATTACACTTTCACTACCTTCCCCTACTCACACGAAGATCGGTACGCCAATGAGCCCTGTACCAAAAAGACGTGAAATTGTCTAGGTTTTCTAACCATGTTGATAAAGATATACCTCAATCTGAGAATTTCCGGAGAAATTTCGAATTTTAATATTTAAGCTTTGATTGCGCCCCCTAGCGGACAAATTTCGAAGTTATAAATATTTCCTAGCATTTTCTCGTGAACACTTTAGTGATAATTTTTTTTTCCTGAACTTTTAGGTCCAGTAGTTTCTGAGATATGGCCGGTGGCCACCCTTGCTGGGACACCCTGTATAAGACACATTTCGAGAGCGCTTCAGTTGAACTCGACTTCCTTACTTCGAAAGCGTTAAAGGAAGGTGTTCCTAACCCAGAAAAAAGAGAAGTTCCTAGAGGTATCAGTGTATCAAGGAAACAGAATCTTATACAAAAATTAGTGGCTATGGGTATCTCAGAGACTAGAATTATGTTTTGGCAGAGTTTGCCCGAAAATCAAGAAGAAAGTAATCTTGACGACTGAAATTTTATCTTGATATTTATTATACCATTCATTATTTTTTATGGATTAAGTATTATTTGTGAGAGTTTATTTTTATTTTATGTTCATGTTCTCAATAAAGTGTTTTTAGTTTATTTATTTCGTTGTTTTATTTCTTACTAATAAATGATACGTTAATATTGGGCCCTATGATTGTACATTGTTCGCAAATATTCAATTATAGCCCCCATGATCCCAACTCATGATATCAAAACCATACATTGTAATTCACAGCATATATTCCAAAATGTCTTTAAGAGTGTGTGCCGTAAGTTGACATCATATTAATTTACAGTTTAATAACACTAAGACAATATGTCGTATCTCGATCATCCAAAGTCATAAAGTCAGAACTGTCAAAAAGATAGGTCACTGTCAATGGAAATAATTTCAACATTTCGTCGACGAGCTGCGAATACCTCCAATGTGACAAAATTGAATTTTTCCACCAGAGACAAAAAACGATTAAATTCAGCATCTACGGAGATAGAGCAGTTGGACATTTTTTGTACATTTATTTAGTGTGAGTTGTTTATTTTAATCACAATTTGTACAATTTTTTCTCCTTTAGAATAAATAATCAAAAAATGTACATTGGAGAAATTTTTCGAATTGTTATTGTCCACATTGGAGAAGTTTCGGAACCTTGGTCACATTGGAGATATAAGTTTATTCTTTTAACATTCACTTCGGAGGATTTTTGGGACGTTTTCAGATAAACTATAGGTTTTTAAAAGGCACTTTATTCACAATATTAATGATAGGTCAGTGAGAAAAAGTAAGAAATTAAAATTGTACGCTTATATCTTTCATGGAAATAATAATACTACATTTTAATAATAAATAAACAAGTTTTGTTGACAAGTTGATCAGTTAGATCTTTTTCGCCTTGGCAGATGTGGGAGATTGTTATAGAAGGGATGGTGATCAACTTCAATTACTTCCTTCAGTTCTTGTAAGTGTCTAAATTTGTCATCGGATATAGGTATTTGAGATTTGTACATAACCGGATAGCTGGACAAACTTTGAGCTTCTCTTTTGTAGATAAGTTTCTGCCAATTTTCAGTATAATCTAGGGTATAAAATACTTCGCCATTGGGCAAACATTTGAGCTGTCTGATATCTACTACCACTGGATCTCTCACTCGTTTTCCGGGTCTTATAGAACTAAAGTTTGACGGGAGCTCAAATTTTTTTAAAAATGAGAAATCCAAGACCATAACATCATATGGGTAGCTTGGACGTGCCATACGCATTCTCGCAACATAATCCGTGGGAGAGTTTATTGGTTCATAAAAGTAATGTTCAAGAGTCGAATGAACGGAATCGGCCTCCATCATGGTGTGTCCCTTCTCCAAATAGAGCTGCTGAACTGTTACCTTATTTTGTACTGAAAAATCGTTCAGGACACTTGCCAATGTCTTATTACGGTTTTGGTAATTGCATCCATCGGAAATAAGAATAAAATGTCTGTAACTATGTTTAACTTCTTCTGAAAGGTAGTCAATCACGCAGGATGCGAATTCATTGGAGGAGACACCGCCATTTGCTTCATGCCATACATAAAGTGTCACCTTTTTATTGTTTAGGGCTAGCGAGAACGTTTATAATATTGTCTTCATGGTTTCTTACCGGATGTCTTCTGATTGGAACTGGATGGAGCTGTACACTTCCCGTTGTTCTTAAACGTATTGCCATTCGCCGAAATACCTTTCTGCTGTAGTGCCTTTGTTCAGGATACCTTGCAGCGTATTCACGTGCCGCAATCGGAGCATTTCCAAAACATTGAAAATATACGGCGAGCATATCAAAAGCCTCGGCATTGGTGTAAGACATTTTAACAGAGAATGTTAAAATGATAATTAAGAGATTGTTATGATTGCAATATCTGTTTCAATTATCTCCATGAAAACCCGCCGATGTTTTTCCACAGCTACCTAGATTTTTTTTCAACCCATCATTGCAATATTTAATACATAATTAGATTGGGATTTATGCTCATCAAAATATTTTTCATCTATTATGAGTTTTGTTCTATTGTAATAACAAATGAAAACATTAAATTTTACATAATTTGGACTAGTTATTATTATTGAAGCCAAAAAAAAAAGCAGGTTGCAATAGAACTACACAACAAACAACTTTTCGAGTGTCAAAAACTCTTTTCTCGGCAATAACTCGAAAACGAAAAAAGATATCCACCTGCGTTTCAAAGGTTTTTTCTTGTAAATTTAATGTACCTTTCGATGCTCTTATCAGAATTATACCATACCATTTAAATTTTTGCGGTAAAATGAAAAACACTGTTTTTAATTCAAGTTACCCCTTCTAGCAATTTTGCTGGAGACAATCACGCACTACTGGATACGATGTTCGAAAGTACTCACATTTATCTTCTAAACAAGCCTATACGCAACAAAATCGGATAAGTCGTTAATAGGTTACAGCTACTTGAACAATTACACTTTCACTACCTTCCCCTACTCACACGAAGATCGGTACGCCAATGAGCCCTGTACCAAAAAGACGTGAAATTGTCTAGGTTTTCTAACCATGTTGATAAAGATATACCTCAATCTGAGAATTTCCGGAGAAATTTCGAATTTTAATATTTAAGCTTTGATTGCGCCCCCTAGCGGAAAAATTTCGAAGTTATAAATATTTCCCAGCATTTTCTCGTAAACACTTTAGTGATAATTTTTTTTTTCCTGAACTTTTAGGTCCAGTAGTTTCTGAGATATGGCCGGTGGCCACCCTTGCTGGGACGCCCTGTATAAGACAAATTTCGAGAGCGCTTCAGTTGAACTCGACTTCCTTACTTCGAAAGCGTTAAAGGAAGGTGTTCCTAACCCAGAAAAAAGAGAAGTTCCTAGAGGTATCAGTGTATCAAGGAAACAGAATCTTATACAAAAATTAGTGGCTATGGGTATCTCAGAGACTAGAATTATGTTTTGGCAGAGTTTGCCCGAAAATCAAGAAGAAAGTAATCTTGACGACTGAAATTTTATCTTGATATTTATTATACCATTCATTATTTTTTATGGATCAAGTATTATTTGTGAGAGTTTATTTTTATTTTATGTTCATGTTCTCAATAAAGTGTTTTTAGTTTATTTATTTCGTTGTTTTATTTCTTACTAATAAATGATACGTTAATATTGGGCCCTATGATTGTACATTGTTCGCAAATATTCAATTATAGCCCCCATAATCCCAACTCATGATATCAAAACCATACATTGTAATTCACAGCATATATTCCAAAATGTCTTTAAGAGTGTATGCCGTAAGTTGACATCATATTAATTTACATTTTAATAACACTAAGACAATATGTCGTATCTCGATCATCCAAAGTCATAAAGTCAGAACTGTCAAAAAGATAGGTCACTGTCAATGGAAATAATTTCAACATTTCGTCGTCGAGCTGCGAATACCTCCAATGTGACAAAATTGAATTTTTCCACCAGAGACAAAAAACGATTAAATTCAGCATCTACGGAGATAGAGCAGTTGGACATTTTTTGTACATTTATTTAGTGTGAGTTGTTTATTTTAATCACAATTTGTACAATTTTCTCTCCTCCTTTAGAATAAATAATTAAAAAATGTACATTGGAGAAATTTTTCGAATTGTTATTGTCCACATTGGAGAAGTTTCGGAACCTTGGTCACATTGGAGATATAAGTTTATTCTTTTAACATTCACTTCGGAGGATTTTTGGGACGTTTTCAGATAAACTATAGGTTTTTAAAAGGCACTTTATTGACAATATTAATGATAGGTCAGTGAGAAAAAGTAAGAAATTAAAATTGTACGCTTATATCTTTCATGGAAATAATAATACTACATTTTAATAATAAATAAACAAGTTTTGTTGACAAGTTGATCAGTTAGATCTTTTTCGCCTTGGCAGATGTGGGAGATTGTTATAGAAGGGATGGTGATCAACTTCAATTACTCCCTTCAGTTCTTGTAAGTGTCTAAATTTGTCATCGGATATAGGTATTTGAGATTTGTACATAACCGGATAGCTGGACAAACTTTGAGCTTCTCTTTTGTAGATAAGTTTCTGCCAATTTTCAGTATAATCTAGGGTATAAAATACTTCGCCATTGGGCAAATATTTGAGCTGTCTGATATCTACTACCACTGGATCTCTCACTCGTTTTCCGGGTCTTATAGAACTAAAGTTTGACGGGAGCTCAAATTTTTTTAAAAATGAGAAATCCAAGACCTTAACATCATATGGGTAGCTTGGACGTGCCATACGCATTCTCGCAACATAATCCGTGGGAGAGTTTATTGGTTCATAAAAGTAATGTTCAAGAGTCGAATGAACGGAATCGGCCTCCATCATGGTGTGTCCCTTCTCCAAATAGAGCTGCTGAACTGTTACCTTATTTTGTACTGAAAAATCGTTCAGGACACTTGCCAATGTCTTATTACGGTTTTGGTAATTGCATCCATCGGAAATAAGAATAAAATGTCTGTAACTGTGTTTAACTTCTTCTGAAAGGTAGTCAATCACGCAGGATGCGAATTCATTGGAGGAGACACCGCCATTTGCTTCATGCCATACATAAAGTGTCACCTTTTTATTGTTTAGGGCATAGATGGTGAAGTTGTGCACTTGCAATTTGAGTTTATAATAACTCTCCGAGGCTAGTAGTTTTGGACAAGTCAGGACACTTTGAAGATCCATGGTGACCACTAATATAGTATCATCAGCAAGTTCTTTCATTTGAGCCTTCGCTGCTCTTCCAGCTTCTTTTTTTTTACGATGGGAAGTGTAATCTTCTGAAGATACTGTTCCAATCTTGAACCCAACACAAGTATCGCACTGGTCCTTGCGAGGCTTGTGTACTGAAATTTTCTTCTCGTTGAGAATCGATTTAAATTCTTTAAGGTTCGTTGACTTCTTGTTGTTCTCCGTACACCACTTGACAAAAATATTATACATATTTTGCTTTGAAATGGAACTATTATCAACATACTCTCGGGATGTTGAAGCCCTACAGTAGTGTGACGGAACTTTTGGAATCAGGTTCAGTCATTGAACAACTGTTTGATGGAGTTCTTCTTTCCTTAGTGCTCTTACGCTGGGCGGTTTTAGTTTTGATTTGCTATGATGGGCTTCATCTGTGTCTGATGATTCTTCGCATGCTGTGGTTTTTTCTTTAATCCAGCGTTTTAGAGAGTCCTCACCCAAGCTTAAATTGTTTAAAAACATCATGCGACAAACTTTTAAATTGATGCCATTGTTCGTAGTTAGAAAGTAGTCGTGTCCTGAAGTTTTCTTAGGCTTGTCATGCTGCAAAACATCTTTTCTGCGTCTTCGTATTGGCCTTGCAGTAACGCAGCTAGTGACAAATACTTTTTTTTCGCCCCATGAAGGCAATTTCCAAAATTTGGAAAATATTTCTTTTCGATCATCGTCGGAAATATTAAAACAAAAAAGAATTCTTATTCAATTTTTCTCTTCTTTCATGACCACATCTGGCTTTTATTTCTTTTCTATTTCTAAGGGTATTTGTCACAACTTTTTCTTTATTTCTTTTGTATCTTTCGTACGCTTTTCCTCGAACCCTTCTAGCTTGTGCTAATTTTCTCTTCTCTGACACACTCATTTTTATTCTCGGTTCTCTTTCCACTGATGTTTCTTCGATGCTTAGGTTTGAAATAGATTCTGTAGATTTTTTTGTCGGTATATAGTCAGGATCATTATTATTGTCATATTCCCTTGAAGGGATTTCTTCAACTTCTTGATTTACGCCTGATTCTGCAGAATCCTTATTGACGTCACGATTTTCTGTTTCATCCACTGTATCATCAAGGTCTTGTATGATTTGTGTACTTTGTTGTGGTGGATGCGACATAATATCACATTCATCTGCATACTTCTTCGTTATTTCCGAGGTTATTTCATTCTCCTTCGATAAATCATGACATGATATGTCCATATCACCAACGATATCAGTCATGTTTAATTGTTTGTTCAACACACCATCTTCTGGCGAAACAACGTAGTTTTCAATCATAGCCCCGTTATCTGCTGTGAGGTTGAAAAGCAGTTGATTTTCATCCCACGTGTTCAGTGCATAATCTAGATCCGGATCTTTGGAGTCTGGTGGTTTGTCTTGTTGTCTTGCTTCTGGTATCATGGATTCCGATGGTGTTGCTTCTAGTGCTACTAAGTCTGTTACTACTAGTTCTGGTAGTGTCGGTATCGGGTTTGGCTTGTTTTGTCTTGAGTTTTTCATGATTTTCCTGGTCCGTTCAGATATAGTAGACAACATGTTGTTATGTCTCTCTGAAAATCAAATCAAGTTTTAAAGTCAGAGGACATTTTTTGTATGGATCCTTATCCAGTGAGTCTAAGTAGTTAGAGCTGTGGCGGTTCTGCCTCAAATTTGCTATGAAATGGTGAATGCGCGAGATGTGACGTCATCCGTCGTCGGCGGGTTGTGTGGGGGTTGGGGTGGGGTGTGGGGGTGGGGGTCTTTGCGACCGTCACCTTGCGTGGTGCGCGAGAGTGGTGACGTCATCCGTCGTCGGCGTGTTGTGTGGGGGTTGGGGTGGGGCGGTGTGACGTCATCCGTTGGTGGGGGGTGGGGGTCTTTAGTGGTGGTGGGGAGTGGGAGTCTTGGGTGGGGGCCGCTAGGTGGCGCCACGATAGCGACATCGACCGTGGGGGGTGGGGGTTGGGGTGGGGCGGTGTGACGTCATCCGTTGGTGGTGGTGGGGGGTGGGGGTCTTGAATGGGGGTCTTTAGTGGGGGTGGGGAGTGGGGGTCTTCGGTGGGGAGTGGGGAATGACATTACATTTTATGAACAAAAAAGTTCATGATTCAAGCCTTGAAGAAATTGAATATTGTGGGTAAGTGTTATCATCGTTGTGGTTTTCACGTCACACTCCTCTTATCAACAGTTCTAAATTTAGCTCGAATGCGCGGTTTTCTTAACAGTAACTGAGTAAAACACACACTCTTGTTCAACTGTATTTATTTCAAAATAGGAAAAAATTTTTCAACATCTTCTAAATAGCTCTCGAAATCTAGACGCTTCATGGTCTGCAGGAAACTATGCAGGTCTGATGTATCCAGGAACAGATCGCAGGCGTCAGCAGCTTCTTCGTATTTTTCAGCAATCCTCCTACATTCCTCCTCGCTATGGAATCTCTCAAAACCATAGATAGCCTCGTCTTCAGCATCAAATTGCAAATTTCGGAATCGTTGTGACAAGCTTTCTACAGCGGAAACCAGATTATGTAATCGTCTAGTCCCGATACCGGTGTAAGCTAACCACATCTTTTGAGTGCTAAATGCGGAATGTCGAACCTTCTTTATAGTGGATCTAACCGAAGTCGGTGAACTGATGAGAAAACCGCAGACAGATGCCAATAATTGAATGTGGTGAGCCGACCGACGTCGCGTTGAATCCTTCTTGTATTATTATTTGTTTCGAATTCAACTCTCAAAACAAAACAGTATATCCTGTTTGAAGTGTTTCTTTGTGATGAGAACAATCACTGTGATTGGACACTTATTTTTGAGGGTTGAAAATTTGTGAATACGTACCTGTAAATATTTATAAAAAGGTGTTTGAAATAAAATAAAAAATGTAATCAAAAATGTGATTTATTCAATCAATAAACATGTTTTATACAAATTATAAACATTAGTAAGTGCACACATTGCAGGTGATGATAAATGGTATAGAAAATGTGGTTTTTTCATAACTAAAATATATCTAGGTATAATATCCTTTTTTATTGTTGAATATGGCTACATTTCATCTAATCTGTTTGTTGGTTTGTGTAGGTAGCTCATCCACCACATCTTCATTGATAGTACTCATTATTGAACTGTTTTATTTTCAATCACTACGGGGCATTTTATTTGTAATTCGCCATAAAATTCTGTTATTTTACTATCCGTTTCACGTCTAAACGCTATCAAATCACCTTTCTTAATAGATCTATTTTCCAGCTTTCCTGCTTTTCCATTAACCAACATGGAAACGTCTTTTTTAGGATATTCACCGAATAAAATGATTCCTTTTTCAAATGGGAAACGGTATGAAGTTCTTCCATCTTGCATCAACACGAATTTTTTTTCTGTTGGTGTATAGCGACCAATAAATGGTAAAACCATTACATAAGATAAATTAACCTCAGAAAAATTAAATAACTTGATATTGTTTTCTGTTTCATCTCTCTTGAATAAATGAGAACCGAACTTGTTGAGTGACATTTTTGGATTGATTCGTTTTACGTATTTGAGGATGTATTTATGCAATTACTTTAGCTTCACGTAACTCTTCGATTATTGATAGTATTTCATTATTATGACCAGCTCTCATGGAAGCTGTTATTAGTCTCAATCTATCAACAAGTTCGTTGATATTATCCCAATAAACATAATCTATATCGTTTTTATTGATATTCCACAACCCCTTTCCCGTTCGCATTCTAGTTATTGGAGGTTTTAGTTTCTTTAAAAAACGAGAATATAATGGTTTGATGTGTCGTGTTTTTGTTATGCCATGTTTTTGTAGGTATGGTCCTATTATAGTTATATATTTTGATGATCCATTTCCCTGCACACGTTCATTTGGATCATAATTTCTTCGATATGCATTGGTTTTAGCTAAAATATCCATATAATTATCCAAATCCTCATCTTCATAGTCTTTAGGATATTTTTTAAATAGTAATTCGTACAATCCTTTTGTACCATCATAAATTTTTCCATCTACTTTCACATTTTTTCCAATAATTTCTACAAATTTAAGTGTGGTCCCCAAATAGAATTTATCAGTATCTATGTCATGTACTATTCCATAATGATGATCAAAATTATGTTCAGTATCCTTCACACTAGCATCAATATAATCTCTTGGTAGTGGATCAAAACTTTTTAACCATATTTCATATGGTTGCGTGTCGATTAAATTTTGAACCGATTGCCTTGACTGTTCCAATATATCTGAAAGATTTTGATTTTCCGAGCTTTCGAAGGGGTTGGTTTGAGCTATAACACTAGTTTCTAGTATAGTTGGTAACTGACTACGTTCTTGTATATTATTAGGTAACTGACTAGGTTCTTGTATAGATGGTAACTGGCTAACAGATGCAAGGCTTGTATCAAAAAATGATGGTATTTCCATCGGTAGAATAGAAGTTCTACCAGTTCTTGTAGGTCTTGTAGGTGTTGATGTCTCATAAAATAATCTTTAAAAACTTGGTTTAGGTTTTAATGGTGTTGTGTGAAACATAGAAGTTTCAGGTTCTTCTTCTTCTTCTTTGAATTCTTCCTTTATGTTGAAAGGTTCATTTATTTTGGAAATGAGTTGTTGTAGCGGTTGAGTTATTGGTTTGTAAGCTTGCTCTAGTTGTGATTGTGTAGTGGTCATAGCTAATTTCAGACTATTATATTTATCCTTGACAGCTTTTCTTGACTTCATCAATTCCTCAGCCAACCGCTTATCCATTTTATAGATATATGAATGAATCAAAATTTTTCCTATATCTTCCGCAATTCAGTTCACAATCTTTATCAATAACCAGAAAATTATAAGGTTCTTTCCAACAGTGTGCGCAGAGTTGCTTCAATTGCTCAAATGACATATCCAGCATACAATGATCATTATATATATGATTCAAATTCATAGAATCCTGCTTGAATAAAATTAGCAAATTAGCGTTCTCACGTATAAGTCTTTTCTGAATTGATGAATAACCTTGAAAAATAAAAAAGCAGTCTGTATTTTTATGTCTCGAATGTGTGAAATAGTCCCTTATTATAGTTTGTGTTCCACATGGTATATCATCAAATATGATGACCGATTCTGGTGCTATTTCATGAGGAGGAATGATATTTTCATCGCTCTCATACTCGAAATATCCAATCTCTTCCATGGGTGCCAATAGTTGTCTTAAATATTCATACTTTGGCTGTTGTAATGATTTGGAATAAAGGTACACGTTTGCAAATCTTATTCCATTTGGATGCTCAAGTAAAGCCAACATCACGTTGGTTTTACCTGAACCAGATGGTCCAACAATGAGACATCTTTTCGATTCCCCACCAAATAAATCGCCATGTTTTTGAATTGGTTTCGTAAAATCCTTCACATCATGGTTTGTGATGGGTAAGGAAAACGATTGTTTTTCTATCCGCATTCTAGATATCAATAAACAGAATTGTTTTTTGCAAAAGTATTTATACATTAATCAGATGGACATATTGATCAGATAGCATGAAATCGATAGACAATCGTGTTGCAAATTTTTAAACTGAAAATAGTATTTAAATGATACACACAAACCTCTATAGGTATAAAATGATTGTACACGCTTCACGAAAGTACACTTCCTCCAAAAACTCCAAGAGGGAAGGTCGAGGTTTAATAAACACTCTGATTAATAGACTACCTGTTGAGCTTCATATTCCTGGCTATCAATTTTGTGGTCCTGGTACAAATTTAGAAGAAAGATTGAATAGGGGAGAGTCTGGTATCAATCCATTGGATGCTGCGTGTCGAGAACACGATATCGCATACTCACAAACAACTGATTTACCTCAACGACAACGAGCGGATAAAGCTCTAGCAGATAAAGCTTGGCAGAGAGTTGGAGCAAAAGATTCCTCGGTAGGAGAAAGAATTGCTGCTCTAACAGTAAGTGGAATTATGAAAGGTAAACGGAAACTTGGAATGGGGATCAAGAGAACCGAAAGAAAAAAGAAAACACGAGTTATCAAACCCCCCAAAAAAATTGGTGGATTTCTTCCATTATTACTTCCAATTTTGGGTGCACTAGGAGCTTTAGGCGGTGGTGCAGCTGGAATAGCTAAGGCCGTTAATGATATTAAAGTATCAAAGGAGCAACTCGAAGAATTACATCGACACAATAAAGAAATGGAAAAACTTTCCAAGCAGGGTGGTGGATTATACATTAAACCCTACAAAGGAGGCACTATCAAGAAAAAAACCATAAAAAAAAATCAAATAATATTTTCGCAGAGATCCCTTTCAAATAACGATATACTAAAATATGTGAAAATATTGAATATCTCACATTAAAGAGGTGTATTTATGTGTGACAACCTCCCCAAAAGAAATTTAAAGTGAAGGAATGTGGTATTTTGAATCTAGAAAGTTAACAAAATCATGGGACTCATTGTACTGCATACATAATAAATGAAAATTAAGCGTTTTATTTTGATGGTTATGGAAACTTGAGACCACCTATCAAACTCGTTAATTATTTGAGAACTCATTACAAAGTCCATGAATCCTGGTATTCGTATGAAACAATCATTGCAATAGACATGCAGGGCTTCAATTTGGCACAAGATTTCAAAATCAAGGAGCTGTCAATCACAAATAGCCTTCAATCTAGTCGTTTTCTTTTCTGAGAACATGTGTATTACAACTGCTTGACTATTTTTGTCAAAGGATTATAGCTTAATAATTTATCATGTAAAAATCAGACAATATACTGATGAATCCTTCTTGTATTATTATTTGTTTCGAATTCAACTCTCAAAACAAAGCAGTATATCCTGCTTGAAGTGTTTCTTTGTGATGAGAACAATCATTGTGTGTGTGATTGGACACAACAAGAAAACAAGAAAACAAGAAAACAAGAACACAAGAAAACATGAAAACAAGAAAACAAGAACACAAGAAAACAAGAAAACAAGCACACAAGAACACAAGAAAACAAGAAAACAAGAAAACAAGAAAACAAGAACACTAGAACACAAGAAAACAAGAAAACAAGAAAACAAGACAACAAGAAAACAAGAAAACAAGAAAACAAGAACACAAGAACACAAGAACACAAGAAAACAAGAAAACAAGACAACAAGAACACAAGAACACAAGAAAACAAGAAAACAAGACAACAAGAAAATAAGAAAACAAGAAAACAAGAACACTAGAACACAAGAAAACAAGAAAACAAGAAAACAAGAAAACAAGAACACAAGAAAACAAGAACACAAGAAAACAAGAAAACAAGAACACAAGAAAACAAGAAAACAAGACAACAAGAAAACAAGAAAACAAGAAAACAAGAAAACAAGAACACTAGAACACAAGAAAACAAGAACACAAGAAAACATGAAAACAAGAAAACAAGAACACAAGAAAACAAGAAAACAAGAACACAAGAAAACAAGAAAACAAGAACACAAGAAAACATGAAAACAAGAACACTAGAACACAAGAAAACAAGAAAACAAGAACACTAGAACACAAGAAAACAAGAAAACAAGAAAACAAGAACACAAGAAAACATGAAAACAAGAAAACAAGAACACAAGAAAACAAGAAAACAAGAACACAAGAACACAAGAAAACAAGAACACAAGAAAACATGAAAACAAGAACACTAGAACACAAGAAAACAAGAAAACAAGAACACAAGAAAACATGAATACAAGAAAACAAGACAACAAGAAAACAAGAAAACAAGAACACTAGAACACATAAATATTGCCACGATATATCCATTAGTATAAAAATTAGCAATGACAACAGGACTTTCAGCAAAAGTATTGTTTCTGAGCGCCTTTTTAACAATACCTTGTATACAAGTGGATTCAAATATACAAGAAACGTTTATTTGCATATCAACCAATCATAATGACTCTTGACCATCAAACTGAGAAAAATTAATTGTTAATAATGGATTGATTGGCTAAAAATTGATGAGTCAATTAAAAATTTGTCATATTTAGCTTTTAAGTTAAGACTTTATTTTGTAGATGAAAATTTCAAACCAACAAACTGGAATGTACTTATTGATTCGTTTGAATGTGAAAATCATATAGAATTCGCTATTATATCAATCTTTGCATTCATTTTTTGTATCATGCTACCCATTCTAGGAGTATATTTGTATAGAAATAAAAGAATTATCTACTAGCAAGTGTTTTTTATTGAATTACAAGATATTACAATACATTATTTTTCATAACCCATGAATTATGTGAATTATTCATGCCCAACCATTTAACATAAACTTTATTTCCCTTCCGTCTTAGAATCTTTTCTACCAAATACACGTCAGGATGTTTAACTTTTTGCAACTCTTCCTTATAAAATGCACCCTGTATCTCTTCACCTCTATGATCCTCCAATATGTAGGTTGTTGGATTTGTGATTTTTATTTTTTTAATCACAAAGATTTCATTTGACCAGTTAGGTGTATACCCTTTTGAAAACATCTCACGAAACTTACTTATTCGCACATAGTCTCCCTTTTCATATTTGGAAGGATTCACTGTTTTTATGCGACCATAAACTTTTGATAGTAGGTGCTTCTCATGTTCCTTAGATACTTGTATAGGTTTCATTCCAATAACAGAATGTTTGGTATTATTGTATTCTGATACTATCTCAGGTAATATTTTTAACCATTTATAGTTTCCCTGCAAACTGAATTTTTTCCACATTCTGTTTTTCAATGTTCTGTTCACCCTCTCTACGATGCTAGCTTTCATATTGGAAAATGTTGAGTAGTGATTGATGTTGAATTTTTTCATCAAATCTTGGAACTCTGTATTATAGAATTCCTTTCCCTGATCAGTCTGCAGATTTTTAGGGGGTGTTTTTACACTGTTAAAAATTAATTTCATGGCTGTGGTTACATCTTTAGCAGTCTTTGTTTTGACAGGAATTGCCCAAACAAATTTTGAAAACACATTAATTATAACCAGAATATATCTATATCCTTTGTTTATTTTTGAATATGGTTGCATTTCAACTAAATCTGCTTGAAAAAGATCATTGATCCCCTTTACAATTACTGCTCTTCTTTTAAAAAATCTTCTGGCTGGTTTGTGTAGCTCACTCACCACATCTTCTTTGATAGTATTCATTATTGAACTGTTTTATTTTCAATCAATACAGAACCTTTTATTTGTAAGTCACCATAAAATTCTCATACTAAATGGTTAGATAAGCAAAGCTCCAATTCTGGAGACATACTGAACATCATTTAGAGAAATAGATGGTTTATATAATTATTTGAGAACATGCGAATTACAACTGCTTGACTATTTTTGTCAAAGGATTATAGCTTAATAATTTATCATGTAAAAATCAGACAATATACTGATGAATCCTTCTTGTATTATTATTTGTTTCGAATTCAACTCTCAAAACAAAACAGTATATCCTGCTTGAAGTGTTTCTTTGTGATGAGAACAATCACTGTGTGTGATTCGACACTTATTTTTGAGGGTTGAAAATTTGTGAATACCTACCTGTAAATATTTATAAAAAGGTGTTTGAAATAAAATAAAAAATGTAATCAAAAATGTGATTTATTCAATCATTAAACATGTTTTATACAAATTAAAAACATTAGTAAGTGCACACATTGCGGGTGATGATAAATGGTATAGACAATGTGGTTTTTCCAACGATAAAGGTGGTTTGTCATCAAGTTCGATAACGGGCTTCGATGAATATTTCCCAATGTATTGCGCCTTTTCTTTTCCTTTCACGTACACATGATCCACGTTTCTTGTTATGTTTTTCACAATGTCGAAAAACTTATGTGATTGCGTAAATCCTTCATTCCATGAAATACAATGATGATTTTTCATGCTTGTTTACGCAGTTCTGGAGGCAAGTGTTCCATAGAAAAGGGACATCTAAATATATAATGACATATTTTGTCTCCATCATAGGCAGCCAGTTCTTTAGGAATAAATTTTTTGTTTTCAATTATAAATCCTTGTACATCCAAAACGAGTAGTTTCATATTTTCAATTGTGAGAATTTCACCATCATCTGCTTTTCACCACTATAATCTTGAATTTGTTTTTCAATTCTTTCGATCTCTTTAAATGGTAAGATAAGCAGAGCTTCAATTCTCGAGACATACTGAACATCATTTAGAGAAATAAAATGGTTTATATAATTATTTGAGAACATGCGTATTACAATTGCTTGACTATTTTTGTTAAAGGATTGTAGCTAAATAATTTATCATGTAAAATCAGACAATATACTGATGTATCCTTTTTTGTATTATTATTTGTCTCGAATTCAACTCTCAAAACAACAGTACCTGTTTGAAGTGTTTCTTTCTGGTGGGAACAATCAATATGTGCGATTGGACACTTATTTTTAAAGTTTTGAGGGTTGAAAATTGGTTCGTTTGGTATATCATAGTAGGAATTTTTAAAGTTTGCAAACATTTCATAGAGAGCTGAAAACTTGTTATCATTGAAATTCAAATACAAATCATGATATGGATATCTTTCAGAATTCAAAAATACTCTAATATTTGAGAGATTTATATTATCGAATTGACTAGCATCTTTCATGATGTGTCCTTTTCTATTTTCTTGAAAACCAATTATTATATGACGAGGTGCTTCAAGTTTACTACTTGTTTTAACAGGCCAAGTATGACGGGTCGCTTCAGGTAGCGAGGAATATTCAACAATTTCCCAGCTACGAAATCCAAGTAACAGATCTTTATTTGTTTCAAGAATTTGTGTTAAAGCTAGTTGTTGTGGTATATCAACTTGAATATCAGGTACTTTCCAATAGATCTTGTCAAATGTAACTTTTGGATTTTCGCTTCGGGTGATGGATTTTGCATATCTTCAACATATAAAACTGCATCAACATCATCGCTGGCTCGGATCAAAACCAGTTCTTGTTTCATATTCAAGATTATTTTTTTATAGTCTTCAAAAAATCCCATCAACATTTTCAAAGGTATAGATACATTAAATTTTCCTTTATCATCAACTAAAATGTTTTCCTTTTCATCTCTATTTGGAAACCATCCAGCATTTTGCAGCTTTAGACTTTCATTTGTATTATATGAAAGATAACCCTTCAAGGTTGAAGCTAAACCAACATTTCTTACGGAATCTATAGTAACTCCATTAAGTTCATAGCGAATTTCTCGAAACAAATAAGCTATACCATTGTTGACAAATTGTAATTTTTTAGAATAGGCACCCTTATTGTTGGTCAAGGTACCTTCAATGTAAAGATGACTCCCTGAAGGTAGTGTGTATATATCAAGTTCTTGAACAGGTATGCGAATTTCATCATTGTATTCAAATTTTGAAGAGACAAACGGTTGATATGAATGAAGCTCAGAGCTTATTATTGAATTATCTACATATAATTTTTCATCAACGTTTAATATATCCATTATTTCAATACTTTTAACCCCAGAGATATAAGAAATTGGTGATTTTGTGATGTTAACTTGTTGGAGTCTCGTCTTGGGCTGGTTTCTTGTGATGTAAACTGGTTGGAGTTTCGTCTTGGACTGGTTTCTATAGACAGCTTCTCCCTTTTATATGGCGATTGTTTGAAATAGCGATAGTTGTATTTAATAACCATAATATTTTCTAATGTTTAAGATGTAATCGAACTGTTATGGTCTCGTTTCGGAAATTAATCAAATCACCGTCTTGATCTACTATTTTAACAGTGATGTTGTTGATTGTCTTGACGCTGATGGGGAAATAAAGTATTGGTAATGGTGATTCCACTATTTTATACCCTGGAGGAACAGAAGGAAAAAACTGATGAATTATATGAACGGGTAGACCATTACTATATGATCCAATGCAAATGTCGCAATCAACACAAATTGCATTAACTTTAAATATATTAACAACTTCATCCGATTCAGAAAATTCATTTGATGCAATTTTTCGTTTCTTAAAACCCAATATTTTCGCTATGGAGTCACTTGGTGTGAAATCTATTTCCTTTGTGCAATAAAGCTGACATTTTAATGTATTGGGGTTTGCTTTCATCTTAAACCCAACTTTTTCTCCAAAAATGTCATCAATTACAGAATTAATATATGTTTCAATATCTTTTAAATCGTAAGTTCCTTCTGGAATTGTGATAACTTTATCCGCTACATATATTTTATTGCTACCCGATTGTATGTTAGGTATACTCATAAACGATTCAAAATCAGCCAACCCCAAAAAATATTCTTTATTTTCATCCAAAAATATAGGTGGATTGAATTCTGCTTTCAACACAGAAGTATTTCCCGTTATTGTTATAGTTCTAGTCATGATGACACTCTCAACGTTACTGATGGTTCTCGATCATGTCATATTATTATATAGAAATTCGATTGACAATTGTCCACAATTATTTGCATTGAATTTTCGTACTGATGGATTGGTTCTGAAAAAAATAAATAAAATTGAAATGAGATAATTTTACATGGATAAATATCAAACTATAGTTTCTGAGACTTGCTATTTATAAAAGTGTGTGACGTGAAAACCACATCCTGTCTATTGGTGATAAGAAAACCACAGGCTGAGACTTGTTATTGATAAGAAAACCACATTCGAGCTAAATTTAGAACTGCTGATAAGAGTGTGACGTGAAAACCACATCCTGTTTACTGTTGATAAGAAAACCGCAGGCTGAGACTCGTTGTTACTGATAAGAAAACCGCATTCGAGCTAAATTTAGAACTGTTGTGGTTGGTTGGAAAACCACATCCTGTCTAATGGTGATAAGAAAACCGCGGGCTGAGACTCGTTGTTACTGATAAGAAAACCGCGCATTCGAGCTAAATTTAGAACTGAACGATGATAACACTTACCCGCAATATTCAATTTCTTCAATGCTTGAATCATGAACTTGTTTTGTTCATAGAATGTAATGTCATTCCTTAGCTGTTCCAATCGTCTACAGAATTCTGCAATTTTTTCTGCATCTGTTTTGTCCATCGTCTCGAACACAACTGATCCGCCTGCCCCCACCACCGCAACCTACTGAGGACCCCCACTCCCCACCGAAGACCCCCACTCAAGACCCCCACCCCCACTAAAGACCCCCACTCAAGACATAAACCGAAGACCCCCACTCAAGACACAAACCGAAGACCCCCACTCAAGACACAAATCGAAGACCCCCACCCCAACCCCCACTCAACCGACAGCCGAAGGATGACGTCACCACATCTCGTGGCACCACCTAGCGGCCCCCCACTCAAGACCCCCACTCCCCACCACCACTAAAGACCCCCATTCAAGACCCCCGACCCCCACCCCCCACCAACGGATGACGTCACACCGCCCCACCCCAAATGATATTTAATCAGTATTTTCCACACTGGAGTTATTTCCATTATGTAGATCACATCATGGTGAATGCATTCATGTTAACAACTCATTTTTCGAAAACTTGTCACATCGGAGGTATTCGCAGCTCGACGACGATTTGCTAAATCAAAATGTCGTAACTTTCAAAATTTCAAATATCTCCATCAAGGTAGCATTTGAGACATCAATATACTCAGATATATATCATATGTATTTTATATTTCCAATCAGTCAAACAAAAAATTGAAAATAACGTACACATTCAAAGATTTTATTGCTGTCAGAAAAACGCAAATATCTCCGAATTTCCTTTTTATCAGTTACGATGTCTTGTCTTAGCACGGCAGTATACCCTGCTAACATTTTGAAATGCAAAACTGTTTTCTAAATAAAGAATTTTAAACTTCGCATAGATCTTTAGACATACACTGTGGGCCGAAATAAAGGAATACATTTTTTAATTGAAAATATATTTTTTATTTTTTGGGCGATTTAATTTCTTTTTGCAGGGCTAATTACCTAACATGTCCTCAACATGACTGTAGATTTGAAAGCAAAAATAATGTACAGGGTGGGACTTATAGAAAAATATATATAACAGTGCATTTGAGCTCGTTGCAAATGAAAACTGTCTTAGCTAAAATTGTACTAATATGCTTTTTCGGTAGATAAACTATCCGGAACACTTCAGTAAAAAGGAAATTTTCCGAAATTATCGGATTCGCGAAATACCATTTTTTTATTAAATAACATTTTAACCAATAACACATTTATGAAAACAGTTTAGTAATTTTAAAACTTAAAAAGCGTGAAATATTATGAATGTGGCCACCATTATTGTTTACCACTTCTTTTATGTCAATTTCACTTAGTAGGCCATACTGCTCAGGTTGCCATGGAATTTGTTTGACATTTACAGCTAAATAAGTAAATAAGTCAGTTGATAATGCCACTTTTGAGCAAAGAGGACAGATTATTAATCAAATATTTCCGTGAAAAATATAATTATGGTGCAAGAAAAATTGTAAATTAATTTCCTGAGAAAAATTGGCATATTGGAACGATAGGAAAGTTCTTAAGACATCTAAGGGGAAACGATGGGTCTATTGAAAATAAACGTGGAAGAGGAAGGAAGCGAAGCTCGAGAACTGAAGAAAATATTGGTAAAGTAAGGGTTGTTTTAGGAAATTTGCAACCTGGCCAAACTATTGGACAAGGAAAATCGCAAAAATAACTAGGATTTCCCGTACGTCAGTTCGAAGAATCATTAAAGAAGACTGCCATCTTAAAATATTTAAAAAAGTTTACTGTCAAAGACTTACGGCCAATGTAAGAGAAAAACGATTGAAAAGATGTAATTTGCTATTACGAAGATTCCGCTCCCGCGAAGACAATAGAAAATATGGTTTTCAGATGAAAAAATGTTTTATTTACGGCCACCTAAAAATACCCAGAATAATAGGGTATATTCTGACGTACAATTTAAGAGAGAAATACCTTTAGAGCATCTTTTGATTGAAAGAAGTCATTTCTCAAAAGGTGTAATGGTCTCTGTTGCAGTATCCATGTTGGGAAAATCTCGTCTAATTTTTGTTGATGCTGGGGTAAAACTCAATTCAGAAACGTATCAAGAACAAATCTTGCAGCACCTATTACCAGAAATTGAAGATGTTTGTTACGATTACACTTTCCAACAGGATGGTGCTCCCTCGCACACTTCCCACAGTACAAGGATGTTCTTGAGTGAAAATCGCCCGGATTATATTGACCCAGAAATGTGGCCACCTAACAGCCCAGAATTAAATCCAGTTGATTATTCAATTTGGGAATTTTCGAACAAAATTTGTATGACGGACAACAATTTGAAACAATCCAGCAGCTCAAAGAAAAAATGCAGTTTGTTTGGAACAATTTTGAACAGGGTGCAATAAATGGGGCTATCAATTTATGGCGCAGACGACTTCAAGAAGTGGTAAACAATAATGGTGGCCACATCCATAATATTTTACTCCAAGTTTGAAAATTACCAAACTGTTTTCATAAATGTGTTATTTGTTAAAAAGTGATTTAATAAAAAAATGGTATTTCGCGAATCCGGTAATTTTGGAAAATTTTTTTTTACTGAAGTGTTCTGGATAGTTTATCTACCGAAAAAGCATATTAGTACAATTTTAGCTAAGACAGTTTTCATTTGCAACGACTTCAAATTCACTGTTATATAAGTCCAACCCTGTGCATTATTTTTGCTTTCTAATTTACAGTCATGTTGAGGACATGTTAGGTTATTAGTCCTGCAAAAAGAAATTAAATCGTCCAAAAAACAAAAAATATATTTTCAATTAAAAAATGTACTCCTTTATTTCGGCCCACAGTGTACTTCATAGTGGGTAATCGTATTCTATAACTTGATAGATGATTCACCTATGTATCGGTATCATCGAAATCATGGAATCACGTTTAGGTATATTGAGCTGTCGCTACTTGTTGTTTATTATACCATGTACTTACCAAGTACTCGAAAAATTAAATGATCTCCAATGATAACAAACACACGATACGCATTGTGAATCGCAGCTTTTATCTCTGCAGATTAATGTAACAGAATTTCATAAAATTTTGACATACCTCTATTATTATAATCAAGGTGAAGTTTGGTGTTGGGTAAATTCTTACCCAGTGTACCTTTTTCATTTCAAATTGCGAATAATTTATACAAGATTGCCAACCTTCAACCCTCAATATCAGGCAGTTAAAAAAAACACACTTTGAACTTGAAACTGAAAAAAAAATGTTTGGTTAAAAATTCTCCATTTTCTTCAGTGCATTAGACTTTGACAGTGATACATTCGTCAGAACATGCCAATTTTGTTTTAATATTATTATCTTCTTGTGACATCCATTTTCAATTAACAAAAACTAACTCAACCCAACCAAGACGGACCCAAAACAAACCTTTGTGTCCCAAATATGCCCAAATCCCGTAAATTCTTTGTTGATTATACTTAAAAATGATGAAAAACGAATTTTTGCCTTTGCACAAGTAAATTCATATTTCTTATAAGCAACAGAACGTATAGTACAGTAAATCTGGCATCAAAAAGGGTCTTGACTCCCATGAAATGACCCCCGCTCTGTTTTTTTTGTCAGTTGTTATTGATCCATTAGAAAAGTCAAAATTCAAAGAGTTGTATCACACCGCCCCCCCCCGTTTCTGAGAAACTGAAAAAAAAAATGGATTCGATTTTCTGGCTAAACCGTAGGTCGCACCAAAAGTTTTATCGAACAAAAAATAAAAACAATCAAATTCTACACAGTTTTTGTCTTGTCAAAATAGCTCTGAAACTTACCGTAACAACGTTAGAGGGCGCCAAAGTGGACAAATGCGTTTTTTTGCAGTTTTTTGCATTTTTGAGGGTCAAATAAATTTTTTTTTGTCGCAAAGTTTTTAAAAGTGATGATAATGAAAAAACCTACAAAATTCATTTGAAACTTTTTTTTCTACGACGCACTGTGCGCGAGACATGACGCGAGATTTGTTGCGAGCTGCTGCGAGAGCATTCGGAAACGCACCTGCCGCAAGGCCTATTCTCATAACAATAATGTACAATATGAATATATATACGATACAACAATATATAACAGTAATACATTATATTCAGGGTACGCCGTAGTAAGTAGTGTCCTATTAGAATATCTCAGGAAATAAAGCGATTGGGATTTTGAAAATTTGTGGGGAGAGATTTTCGGAAATGCTCTTTTCAAATGAAATAATAGTGACGTTGCGCAACTTCCGGCTATACCGGAAGTAGGTGTCAACTCGCTTGTTTCAAATGGAACACCCTATATACAGAGCTGGGCAAGCTACTTAAAAAAAGTAACTAGCTATTACCCAGACAGCACAGTATAACCAGTGGATACCCATTAGACGTTCCAATATCCACTGAATGTCCAGTCCATGGACATCTTCAAGTGCGTGACGCACCGATCGCTTTTGTTGAACAACTTCCAGATTCGAATTCAGCATCCAAATATCAGTACCTTCAAGAAGAGATGTGAAGGGATATGAGCAAAAAATTGATCAGCTGGTTGGTAGGATCAATGGAAAATTTACCACATCGAACTGGTCTCCAATCAGATATATATATCAATATACCTCAGAACCAACTAGTGTCATTATACAGAGATGCTGCAGTTTGCCTGGCCACACCTTTGAGGGATGGAATGAACTTGGTGGCTGAAGAGTTTGTAGCATGCCAAATAAACACATCACCAGGTGTTCTTATCCTGTCTCGTTTTGGTGGAGCTGCTGAAACAATGCATGAGGCTCTCATTTGCAATCCCTGCCAAATCAACCATTTTTCCGAGGTCATCCACAAAACTCTGACAATGCCTGAAGATGAAATAATACAACGAATGAACGAGTTAGGGAATAGAGGAAAGTTGACCGATTTCAATCATTGGGCAAGAAGCTTTTTGAGAGCTATGGGCTGTTTGTCAACTTAAGTGGGTGATTAATGAGTATATATAAATATCTAAACCGAATTAGTGTCGTTTTGTTCAGTCCTCACTACCTTACTTCATATTATACATGACAACTTCTGCCATTGAATGAATTCTTGGTGGTCAACAGTGACAAAGACTGACCACAAACCATAAAATTTTCTCTTTTTGGAAATTTACAAAATTTTGATATCCTGTTTCCCATTTCATCCATCAAGACTAAATTTTTAATAAGTCTCATATTGTTGCAAATTTTGTATACTTTAGAAATCGTTATAACATATTATGTGCTGAGAATTCCACGTAGAATCCACATCATAGTTTATAATGGAAGATATTCGTAATTTTTCAGTGAATGTCTCAAATAGACCGATTCCATAGCTGCTTTCCGAGTGAGTGACCCTGGTACAGCTCAAGTGCGTGGCGCACCAAGTCTTCAAGCAGTCATGTTTACTGGAACGCAACAGGGCGTCAGTGGGACTTCAAGTCAAGTTGACAGTGTCAATTATTTTTATAAGTAGAACTTCCACCTCTCCAATCTCGTTTTTGGTGTTAATTGCTGTTGTGATTTTCATCATTGCAATTTTCATCATTGCAACTAAAAACTGAATATTGTTAGCATAATAATTATTGTTAAAACCGTTTCGGAGTTAATTGGCAACAGCGTCGCCAGATCTGTATGTAGAAGGAGGACTTTGACACAACCGTTTTGGAGGGTTAGGTGTTAGGTTAACTGACAGTCATGGTCCGCGCTCTCTCATTTGCATTTTTAAACATCGAATACTTTACGCGCAATACACCGGGGGCGCTGCGCTACGAATCAACTGTTAAAAAAAAACGATGCACCATGGATACACCAAACGAACACCCGCCGTTATTTTGAATGGTGTCATTTCGTTCGACATTCGTCCTTAGATACGTCTAGCGTCGAGAAGTCTTTTTGTGTTTTTGATTGTGTTTTTGTGATTGTGACTATTGTGAGCATTGTGACTATTGAAACTATTGATTAAAATTGTGTTTTGTTTATTCTTCAGAAGAGTTTAGGTAAGTTAAGCCATGATTGATGAATATTATGATTTTTTCCAAAGATGATACAATGTTCACTGTTCGAAGACATAATATAGGTATAATTGAGATTTGAAGGGTGAATGGACAATTTGCATACATTTTCAAATGACCTGGATTTTTTTATACGTATTCCAGACATTATTTGAAAGTCACCAGCGAAAAATTTTTTCCGAAATACCCAAGAATGTACTAAATAAATGAAAAAGATGACGCGAATTTCACTGCATGATCGCAAAAGGGGTGGAGCCATACTACTCTCCCGAGAAAGAGAGAGTCATCTTAGTCAATGCGTTAGACGGAGATAGATAGTGTATTCTGTGACGTATTGGATGTTGATTGGCGCTCTTTAATCGGTGATTACCACATCAATAGAGGTCGTAGGTTGATTTTTCAAACATCAATGGCATCAGTACTTACTAATCCTTATATTTTTCATATTTTCAAAAAATGTGCAAATTGTCCATTGTAACATTACCATCAAGTTAATTAGGTATTGAAGTCAAAATACCTAACTGAACGAAACTGAAAACTGGTGGACCCGAGTTTTGTAATCATAATAATAATATTTGGTCATCTTACAAAAAATATAAGTCAATTAGTCAACCACTCAAGAATAATTCCAAGAATGATAGTTATTGTCGTGCTAACATCTTTTTAAGGATATTTTAATAGTGTTTATTGGTAATTGAGGTTTCTGTTGTTTTATTGTAGTGTTGCAAAGAAGCATGCCTTCTATTTGTTGCATCCCTACTTGCCTGAAAAGTGCACATTCAAAACACATGTTTCCAAATCCTGCAAAGCAAAAACAGCTTTTCCAAATGTGGGTTTTATTGTGTGGAAACAGACGCTTAGTCACTGAATCAACTCCTGAGCAAGTTCATAAAAGCTTCAGAGTTTGCTCCCTTCATTTCCATGAAAATGAAATTGATGTTCATGGAAGACTGAAACGAGGAGTATTGCCATCTTTATGTCTACCAGGTATGCAATCCGTTTTTAATACTCATTATTATATGTTATATGTGAATGTTCATAGATCCATTGGATAACTCAACATTTGAACTGGAAGTGGCTGTTGAAAGACCTACATCAATACCTCCAACCAGCCAGCAAGAGGTTGTAATGTATGATTCTGATCCTTCTACAAAAAGAAGTCCACTTCGTTTTGACACTGATGTTCCAGACCCAATAGAATCCACCCCCAGAAAACAAAAAAGTATGTATTACCAGTAACAATATAAAATATTCTTTTTTTTTTCACTTACTTACATACGGTTTTCATGACACTCAGTTCTAAATATTTTCACAAAGAAACTAACTTAGTATTTGGGTTAAATTTTGCAAAGAAAAATACTATAATGTAATACCTAATAAGAATTTTTCAAATAAAATTTGGTTACACACTTCCTTTCCTCTATTTTTCCAATAGTCCCTCATACGAAATCTTATACACCCATGGAGAAAAACCAAGAAACCGCCTAAAATTTGAGAAAACTTTGATACTGCATCAGTTACCAAAGAATGGTGCATTTAGAAACTTCAATCCAGCAGTTTGCTTGTCCTGGCGATTTTTTCCAAAAAATTATTTAGTGTCGTTTTTTTTTACGTTCAAAAAAAGGAGAATTTTCAAAACCTTTTTGGCTGGCACCATTCGAAAGAGGGACAAAAATTATACTCCTGAAAATTTCACACTAATTGAACAAAGGGGGGTAGTCTAGATATAAAATCTTGAACTTGGCAAAAATGACCAATTTTTCATGATTTCATCAAAAGTGAGCCATTTTTGACATATCTGAAATAGGTTTTCTCTTATTCTAGAACGTTCTGAAATCCTATCAGAAATAAATGTTTCGTCTACGAAAGACCTCTCACCCAAGTCGAAACAGTTGTACAAGAAAGCAGTTTATTATAAAAGAAAAGCTGTGGCCACTACCAAAACTAGGCAGTCTCTCAGAAAAAGACTTGGATGCGTTCAAAAAGCTTCTGAACCTCTGAATCTGGCTTCAAGTATGGATAGAGTGAGAGCTAGATTTTTTCAGTCACAAGTGGAGAATCAAAACAAAAAACCAAAAGGCAGGCGATATTCTCTGGAGGACAAAGTTCTAGCTCTATCTTTTTACAAACAAAGTGCAAATGCATATAGATAATGTCAAATATCTTCGCAATGCCCTCCAGAAAGACATTAACAAAACTCCTCAATAGAATTCCAATTCGCCCAGGACTGCACAATGAAGTGTTTTCAGTCTTGAAAGCAGAATGTAGACATTTCAAAAACCCCCTGGATAAATATTGTGTTCTAATGTTTGATGAAATGAGCATTCAGCCTTGTCTTCAACCAAATACATCGGACAAAATTGTGGTTGGTTTTGAGGATTTTGGCTTCAAAAGGAGTGATAAGATTGCAAACCATGCTCAGGTAACATAGACTCTAGTTGTTATTTTATAGATTCATCATAGACCCAAAATCTGTATGTTTTTTTTTCAATAATAAATATTGTTCAATAATTGTGAGTTACATGACATACTAGACGGGAAACTGCGGTGATTTGCGGTTGTGGTATTTTTTTTAATTAAAATGGGTACCAACACATACTGCAACAGTCGTGTGCATTAATCTGTTGGACAAAATTGGTACCGTGTAAACCTTCCTGTCACCACATCAAAGTTCATAAATATATGTTATAGAAAGTATTAAAATGGATAATAATAATTGATGTTAATAGCTTTTTTGTGAATATCGTATTATCAACGACAATAACAACATAAATAAATCAGTCACATATTGTTATAACTGATGTTTATTGAACTAATAATAAAATATGAATAATGAGGAAAGAAATGTTACAAAACTTTAAACTTCAATATTCAGTCATAGCTTCATTTCTTTCTAAAATTTCGGTAATCCTTTGTAAAATCGATATATTATACAAATATATTAAGGACATCTTCGCTCAATGTATCGCATATATTTTTATGGATCGTTCAATTTATCTCTTACATTCCTTTTGATGCAGAAAAACTAGTTGTAACAACAGTATTTTATGCTAAGCTAAATGGGTGTTCTTGTGGATATTCCATTAGCGCATTGTTTTTTTTACTGGAGGAGATTTTTGGTCTATTATTCATAATTTCGCCCACTTGTCTCACTGCAATCCCGTCTTCAATATAATAATATTCCACCATTTTTAGTGCTTCAGTTTCAAGTTCAAGTAAGCTTATACCAGCATGAAATAACTTGGATGTTCTCATCTTTGTTTGGTAACTTGTCACTCTCGTCAGATAGGCAATGGCCACAATAACATAATAGGTTATCGGCAAGGCTTACACAGAAAAAATGTTTTTGTCCAACGGATTAATGCACATGACGACTCTACCTCAAAATAAAATTGATTAAAGTTCAACCGAAAAATAAAAATTACGTCCTCTAGTACATAACTTGGGTGTTTTAATAATTCATAATTTTAATAGCAAATCCTTTTGTAGGTTTTCATGTTACGTGGCATCAGGCGCAAATGGAAGCAACCTGTCTATTACAATTTTGTACAAGGAGCAACCAAAAAAGAAGACATCACAAACATTTTGAAAATGATAATCAGAAAATGTACTGACATTGGCCTCCATGTTGTTGCGAGTGTGTGTGACCAGGGATCGAATAACCAGGCTGCAATTAATAATCTCGTTCACGAAACAAGAGAAAACTACCTCAGAAATGGATCCGAATTCTACGAGTATCACTTTGAAATTGATAATCAAAAAGTGATACCATTGTTTGATGTTCCACACCTATTTAAAGGGTTACGGAATAACCTTGTGAAGTACAACCTTCACTATATGGATGGCGACGAAAATAAGATGGCAAAATGGTCTGATATCTACACTGCATATAAAATGGACCCCCATTTTGCAAGCCTCAGACTCATGCCCAAAATTACTGATGGGCATGTTAATCCAGATAAGATCAA
This sequence comes from Orchestes rusci, assembly GCA_958502075.1. NCBI lineage: Eukaryota > Metazoa > Arthropoda > Insecta > Coleoptera > Curculionidae > Orchestes > Orchestes rusci. Next base: position 15,349,448 of record OY293313.1, on the reverse strand, counting down.
CAAAATGAAGGTGTCGAAATGCACCCAAATTTTCAGCAACTCAGTAGCTGTTGCTATCAACATCTTTGCTTTTTCCGGTAAGATTATGATAGTATTATTTAAATTCATTGCTAATAATTGACATGAAAATCCACTTTAGTTGTATTCTTGTATCGATGAAAAAACATAACATTTGAATATTTTCAGGGACAACAGTTACTACAGAGGACGGGGTACTTTCCTTGGAAAAAAGGGCGGAGGACACTGCACTTGTACTAAAATTTCTTGATCAGCTATTTGATAGCTTGAATGGTAGCTCGTTTAATGGTAACAATCCATTGAAGAGTGCAGTGACCAGTAGGTCACAGCATTTGCATTTTTGGCAAACTGCTATAGATAAAATAAGGACGATCTACTTTGATAAAAAGGGATCAAAGTACAAACCTCCAAGTTTGCAAAATTTATTAAAAACAATAAAGAACTTCGTTCAACTGGTTTCAACGCTGAGGGGCCTGGGCTTTGATTATATGATGCCAAGAACATTCAACCAGGATCCATTGGAGAACTTTTTTGGAAAATTGAGGCAAAAAGGTTCAAGGAATACCAATCCAACACCAACAAACTTCAATTCTTATTATAAAGGTTTGTTGGTGAATCAAATAACATCAAAACAGTCAATTGGTGCCAACTGTGAGGAGGACAATTCTGAGGTTTTTATAACCCTTCAACGATTAGTAACTCAGGTTTGTACATTTTTTTTTCTTAATTTGTTCACAGAATATAGATTTTTGCTTTTTCAGGGCCTGCCAGAAGAAGAAGCGATCACTCAGGAAACATATTGCCAGGTTCCTGAAGTTGTGAAAAAACAAACTTTAAAAACAATAGAACTGAAGGCACTCAGATATGTTGGGGGCTATGTTTCACGAAAAATATTAAAACACTCCTGCTGCAGAACCTCACTCCTAAAAGAAAATATAACTGAAGAATGGGAAGATACTGAAGACTTTATAAGATTGAAAGAATATTCCAAGCGAAAGTTTAGCTTGAAATACGTCAAGGATTCATTTTTTCGAAAGTTGAAAGAAGCTTTGTCAATTACAAAATATATCTTGAATCGAGATCTGAACAAATATGGTGTGGAAAATCATATTTTGGATGTTTTGCAAAACATCCAATAAACAAATTGTATACACAATGAAACATTGAAAAAACAGATTTTCCAACATTTCATCAAAGTTAACAGTTGCAACTATTGCACTCAAGTAAATAGAGTATTGAGAGGAACAGACCTTAGAAATGTTCCATCTACTGCCCCAAAATTCTTCCTCGATGCTAAAAAATTGTATTCAAATAATTCAAAAAGAAGAAAGGCAGCATTGAAGTTGAAGATATAGTTGTTTGTTTGTTTGATGCGTTTATTAGTTTGATCTCAGATTAATAATTCTTGTTTATTAATCTGGGAATTTGATATTTTTTTTTATGATAAAATTTCAATTCGCATTTTGATGTGTTTTTTTTCAAATTTAGAACGAGATATACCTGCTAGTAGATTAGTACCCATTTTACATCAAAATGTTCTATTAAATATCCAGACTAATTGTTAATAGTATTCTGGAAAATGTAAACAAGACATACATACACTGCTCCAAAAAATTACCGCATCAGTTATCAAAGAATTGATTGTACATTTAAAAACTTGAATCCATTTGTTTGTTTACGTGTCCTGGCGATTTTTTTTTAACTGTTTAGTGCCTCTGTTTCACGTTCAATATAGGGGTGATAATGGACTTTCTGAAAATTTCATCTCAATTTAACGGAGGATGCTCTAGTTATAAAATCTCCAACTTGGCAAAAATGCTAATTTTTCATGATTTATTAAAAAATTGGTCATTTTTGCCAAGTTCAAGATTTCATACCTAGACCATCCTTTGTTGAATTATTGTGAAATTTTCAGAAAGTACATTATTTGTGCCCCTCTTTCGAATAGTCCTAGCCATTTTTATCAAAAATTTCGAGATGCAGGATCAAAATTTTGGTGAGGCTAGAAGTGTTCCGTTAATTCCGATGTTAATTCTTTGGAGCAGTGTAATTATGTTTGATTATTTTGAATGTTTCACACGCAATAATAGGTGTGTCTGTTACTTCGGTGTAGGATAGTGTAATGCCGATTGATGGTGTGACTTATGGCTACCAGTGTGAAGGAAATTCACCAAACGCGTTCTTACATTTAGTGCAGATATTCTTGCCACTTGAAGCCACACTGAGTGTAGCAGTGTAGAAAAGTGTAAATTCGTGTCCACCCGTGAAGGATAACAAACACATCTAATGTGATGCCCAATAATAAATGTATATCATCTTAAAATTATTTGTAAAATTTTTTCCTTTTACAAAATGACGATGTCACTGAACTTTTATTACATGTTTCGAACGAAAAAATATTCATTGATTCTAGTTAATGAAATACATTATCTTGTAGATGAAAAAAATTATTAGATTTCTCTGGTACAAACAAAGCTAAAGTATGTGATGTTGCTACAATAAGTATATTGGTTCTGTTCGTGAACAAAAACTGAAATGCTCGGAGAAACAAGGTAGGTACACAAAACGACATTTGAAAAAAAAAAATAGATATAGGTATGTGCAGATTTATTTTTCAAGACAGTCATAAGCCACTCTGAAAATATTTCCAATAAACTTGAAGTTAATCTTTTAATCTAATTCAGCTAAGCTTCATATTTTTGACACTTTCTCTCACAATTCCGACCACCCAAAACTCAGGGAATACGGTAACGAATTATAAAAATTTGGCCAAAAATATTACGCTTTTGCCTGAACTCTTGTTATGTATCATAATCAGATACATCGGACATGCCTAAGATTTGGTGCATTTTAGACTCCAATCCATTATTTGTCTCGGCGATTTTTTTTCAACATTTTATTTAAGGCCCTTTTTTTCAAGTAAAAAAAAATGGCTAAAAATGAAACTTGTAACTTTTGATAAAAATATCTTGCACCATTAGAAAAGGGGAAAAATTTATGTGGGTGGTTCCTGAAAATGTCATACTAATTGAACAAACGATAGTATAACTATAAAATTTTTAACTTGGCAAAAATGACCCAGTTTTGATAAGTTTAAAATTAGCTAGACTATCCTCTGTTCAATTATCCTGAAATTCTCAGAAAGTACATGTGCCCCTCTTTCGAATGGTACTGGCCATTTTTATCAAAAGTTACACAGGAATAAGTTCAATTTTTAACCCTTTTTTTTAAGTGATAGAAGGGCCTGAACAAATTTTCGAAAAAAATCGCCAGGACACGTAAGTTGACTGATGTATTTATTGAAGTTCTCAGTTCTCAAATGAACCCTAACTTTCATGACAACTGACGCAGAATCAAAGTTTCATCATTTTCAGGGCTATTTATCTAACCATAAGTGTATAAAATTTTTTCAGAACTCTTAAGAAAACGATTATGAATAAGGGGTGGGTGGCAAATTATGAGGAAAATCCCTGTATCTTGTTTCCCCGAACGCTTCATTAGTTTCTGGTAACGTAAGAAATAATAATTATTATATCTCAATCACTTTTTTCTCTTATAAAAAGACGATTTTTTTTTGTTCGAAACTTGATAAAAAGATTGTCGTTAAATATAAAATTGAAACAATCAACAGTTTGTCAGAAATAAAACAAACATTTTCGACTACCTATTCAAAAGAAAGATGGTAGTTAGGTTCCTACTTAGAGAATGGAGACTATATATTATGGGATCGTAAATTTTGTCATATACATCTAGAGAATAAAAATAATGCAACGAAAAGTGTTTTTCATTTTAGATTACTTATACTCTTTTCAGAATTACACGGTGTTATGTCATAATGAGCTAGGCTACTATAGAAATATTTGTTGAGAAATCGCTTAAGGCTATTCATTAGACTGGAATTTTGAATGAGCAAATATATCGAAAAATAGACTTGTTTTAATGTTTATTTTTCTATATAAAACTTGCCTCCATTTTTCCGATTCTAGTTAGCTTTAAATCCATTTTTCAAGAAATAAAGCCATAATGGCGTAACTCATTATTGCATAACCCCGTCAATTATCGTAAATATATTCAAATTACCCGCCAAAATGTATGCCTGTCAGAAAACAACACGTGACACCCAAATGCAGGAATCTGCTTTTAGTGAACTCGGATTCATCAGATGGCGCTTTTTTACGAGCAAATCTGTTAACACGGGAGAGTCCAGTCTATTTTTTATTTTCGTCTATGCTGACAGTGAAATTGTCTGAAAAACGACTTCAGACTTGCAGATTGCGGACGATAGATTATCTTGATATTTTGTACAGTTCAGCTAGTTAAAGCTTATAAAAGACTCAAAGACAAGATTGATTTCATTTTGGCTAATTCTGACAGTTCAGAAGTGGGATCGATTCAAATAATTCTGGGTATAAGTAAGTGTGAAGAAGGAGAAGTGATCCAAAGATGTCGTTGGACGGAGATCCGGTTCCTGGCCCTTCAGGGACGAGTGGAGCGATACACAGATTGCACTCACAGCATTCTCAGCTCAGTGCAGATTTGGAAGGACTGAAAGGAGTTTTACGCCACCTAAATCCTTGCAGCAACAACTGGAGCTGTTGCAAATGAAGGTTGATGCATTAGTAGGAAACAACATCAAAGGGGCAAGTACAAACTCTTTTACTAGGCAAAATTTACCGCGGTTTGATCCCGTTAATATGGACCTACCTATAAATAGGTGGATAAGGTTGCTGGAACAAAAAAATTATTTTTTACGGTGGGACGACATCGCAACAACAAAATTCGCAATTGACAATTTGGCAGGTCGGGCACAGCAGTGGTTCATAAATTCGGACTTAAACTATAAGACTTGAGAGATGTAAAATTGTTATTGCAAAATACATTCGATATAGATCCGAATATTACTGGTGATTTGTTCTTTGACGCTGCTAATTTCAAGTCGAGTGGTGCAAGTTCTTATGTACAATATTTCCGTGATAAAATAGACAGACTTGATAGACTGAATTGGGATATTCCGGAATAGGATAGAGTGAATATAGTGCTACACGGAATTAGTAATGATAAAATCAGACAGTCGGGTTTTGCAAATAATTATGGTAGATTGGATGATGTTTTAACGTATTTACGTCCGTGCATGGGACCGTGAGGTAACAACGTTTCGCGAAAATAGAAACCTCGATAGAAACAGTCATTCCCAAAAAATAGAAATAAAAGCAACGGCACCAACGAAACCTCATCTTAAAATCATGTGTTATGGGTGTAACGAACCTTGTCACAAACGAATAAATTGTCCACGAAAACGCCCGGATCCAACTAAACGTACAGAAGATAAGTTGAACTGCAGTGTGTGTAAGAAAACTAATCACTCCACACAAAACTGTTTCTTTCGTAAAAACAAAGAAACAAATAAACGTTCTTGGTCATGTTACAAATTTGTGTTATAAAGAAGTGTTTTTGAAAAATCAACGTTTCCTAGCTTTGATAGATACTGGTAGCGAATGTTCGTTGATGAAAAGAAGTATCGCACTAAAATTGAAACTACAAATTAGTACTGAAAACGAATACCGCCTAAAATCTTTTACGAATGACGAAGTTTGTGTTCAAGAAACTGCAAAAACTAACCCACAATGAAGAGGTCATAATTATTCCCGATGATTTGAGTCCAACTAATGTCATAATTGGAAACTCTTTTATCAGTAGACCGGGTACCATTTTACTTAAGCAGGCCGATAATATAAAATTTTTTGAGGAACCCATTGAGTGTAATAATGTCTCTGTGGTAACAACTTCGAAAAATATAAAATGGGATATGATCAACTGTGATATTCAGCACTGAAAGGATATTTTATCGCTATTAAATGAATATCGCGACTGTATTGCCCTGAAATTAGCCGAAGTAGGTAAAACTTCCTACACAAAGATGAATATCCAGACAACCAGCAATGCTCCTGTTGTTTGTAGGCCCTACAGGTTGTCAGAAACACAAAAATTGAAACTTCAGGACATATTAGATGAACTATTAGTAAATGGTATCATCAGAGAATCGACGTCTGCATACGCCAGTCCTATAGTACTTGTTGTTTTGTTTGCTGAGAAGGACCACCCTTGGTAGGGAAATGATATGATTCGTACGAGAAAATGTTTTACATTTTTATTCGAGCAACTTTTTAAAAAATTCTATTTCAACTTCAAAGTCATACAACAATACTAATCACCAGTGACAGTCATTCATGGCACCCTTGTTCTCCTTGGACTCGTCGGCCCGTGTTCAGACTTGAACCATGATTTAAGCAGTAACATGCCGGCCACGTTGAAAAGTCTTACTTTTCGAAAAATAAAAAATACGGCTGACTCCAAGAACTGCAATCACACACTTCACTATCACATATCAGTGTCATTTTCTTTATTCTGAGGTGTCAATTGGTAACACGCACACTCGAGCCACTGATCTTCTGATTATGTTGCCATTAGGAAGACGTACGGAAATAACTCTAACTATCTTGTCCGCTCCTGGATGAAGATCGACGACTCGTGCCATTCGCCATCGTAGTGGAGGTTGATTGTCCTCGATCAGAACGACTAGGGATCCAAGCTTCAAATTGACATGGATATTTTGCTTCCACTTGCCCCGAGCCTGAAGGCTTGACAAGTACTCTCTTGACCAGCGTTCCCAAAATTGTTGGTGTAATTGCTGTAGTCTTTGATATAACGACAAACGTGATATTTTGACTTCCATGAAGTTAGATTCTGGAGAACATAATAGAGACTCGCCTATTAGGAAATGTGAAGGGGTCAAAGGATCATAGTCATTAACATCATTAGAAAGTTGAGTCAGTGGTCGGGAATTTAAACATGCCTCAATTTGAACCAAAAGGGTGTACATATTTGAAAAATCAAGAGATGAATTTCCGAGTACCCGCTTAAGGTGAAATTTCGTACTCTTAACAGCAGCTTCCCATAAACCGCCCATGTGAGCTGATCGCGCAGGTTTAAAATGCCAGTTGATCTGATCGTTGGCTAAAACTGTTGAAACAATTTCATTATGCTTTTTGTCATTTATCAAATTATGAAGTTCAATAAAGTAATTATTTGCCCCAACAAAATTTAATCCGTTGTCGGAATAAATGTTTGAAGGTTTACCCCGACGGGAGCAAAATCTCTTTAAAGCATTGAAAAAACTATCCGTTGTCAAATCTGGAACTAATTCGATATGGATTGCATGAGTGGTGAAACATACAAATATGCACAGATATGTTTTTATAATTTTGCTTCTGCGCAACCTTCCTTCTTTAACATATATCGGACCAGCGTAATCCACACCACAGTTTAAAAAAGGACGACTAGGAATAACACGTGTTCCAGGCAAGGAACCCATTAAAAATTTGACAGGTTTGGGATTTGCTCTATAACAAATAATGCACTCATTAAGAACCCTTTTTACTGTATTTTAACCTTTGATAGGCCAAAATTTTAGACGTATCATAGAAAGTAAATTTTGACTGCCTGCGTGCAGATATCTAAGATGAGCATCCAAAACAATCAAATTTGTTAACTTATGTTTGTGTGGCAAAATGATTTGATGTCTCTGATCATAATTCAGTTTTGAATTTTGCAGTCTTCCACCCACACGTAATATTTTTTCCGAATCCAAGAAAGGATTCAAACTCAATATTGTACTGTGACGACTTAAGGGTTTTGAATTCTCAAGGCTCGAGATCTCTTTCTCGAATGATTCGCGTTGAGCCAATCGTATTAGAATGAAAGAAGCTTCGTTTAGTTCAGAAATTGACAAACTGTTTGATGTAACGGGAATTTTCTTCAAAGTACGATTTTTAAATCTGATAATGTATGCTACAATTCTTCGCAATTTGCAGAAAGTCGAATATTTTTCAAAAACATTGAATGTGAGCTGAGTATTTCCACTAGAATGTGTTACGTCTGTTGTATTCAAGCTTATTGCGTTTGATTTTATTTCTGGTAATGAGTCCAACTCAGAAATATCACCACTGCAACAATTATCATCCGGATCAAACTTGTATAAAAATTCGGGACCATTAAACCATGTTTTGTTTTCAATCAATGCTCGTGGTCCTAAGCCTCGAGATATAATATCAGCAGCATTATCGTGACTTTTGACATGCTTCCATCTATTAAGATCCGATAATTCTGATATTTTAGCAATTCTATTCGCGACAAATGTTTTCAATTTGCAAGGTTCCACCTTCAACCAAGACAAAAGTATTGTTGAATCTGTAAAATAAACTGTCTTTGATATGTCATGATTAAGAATTTTTGTTACTCTTGAGACCAATTCTGCTAATAAATGAGCTGCTAAAAATTCCAATCTAGGTATAGTTTGTTTCTTGAGGGGTGCAACTTTTGACTTAGCAGTTAAAAGCCGTATCTGCTTTCTTCCGTTTTTATCAATTGATGATAAATATAAACATGCTCCATATGCCTTTTCCGAACTGTCGCAAAAGCCATATAATTCAGATTTCTTCATGTTGGGAATCAAAACGTGTCGATTGATTTCTAGTTCATTCAAAACTTCAATTTCTGACATGAATTCTAAAAAACGTTTTTTCAAATTTAACGGAATATCTTCATCCCATTCGGTTTGTTGTTGCCATAACTCTTGCATAAGAATTTTTGCTGTGATGATTGCAGGACCAATTAAGCCTAGAGGATCGAAAATTTGTGAAATTGCTGACAGAACGCAACGTTTGGTTATTTTTTCATGAAGCTTGACGCTAATTGAATATTTCAGATTGTCTTGATGTGGATTCCATATTATCCCAAGTGTTTTTAATTCTTTCTCGTCGTGATTTAAAATCAATTTGTCATCTTTGAGATGACTTTTTTCTGAAATGTAATTTAGGATTGATGTATCATTTGAGGACCATTTTCTGAGATCCAATTTAGCTTGCGAAAGAATTTCTGTTAGTTCATGATAAATTTCTAATGCTTCGCTTTTGGTATCAACACTTAGTAACAGGTCGTCCATATAGAATGAGTTCTCAATAATTTTCGCTGTCCGAGGGTATTTGTCTCTATTTTCGATAGCAAGTTGCTTTAAACATCGCGTTGCTTGAAAAGGCGCACTTGCGGTTCCGTAGGTAACTGTGTTGAGTTGATAAACTTTTATGGGTTCGTCTGGATGACTTCTCCATAAAATTTGTTGATAGGATCGCTCGGTGGGATCAATCAATATGCATCGATACATCATTTTGACATCAGCACTAAGGACGTACTTTCTCAATCGTAATCGTAAAAGAATTGAATAAAGATCGGATTGTATAGTTGGACCTACTAGTATTAAATCATTGAACGAAACGTCTGTACTCGTTTTCGCACTCGCATCAAATACTACTCTACACCTTGTTGTGACTGAGTCTCGTAATACTGCTGTATGCGGTAAGAAATATGAATTTTCGTCCATTGAGTCATCGTTTTCCAAATTGTTTTTAAATTGCATATGCTCCAAATTTTCATATTCGTTCATGAATTCTACATATTGAATTTTCAAATCTTCATTTTTCTTGAAACGTCTTTCTAAATTATTGAATCTTCTTAAGGCCATGGTTTTTGAATTTCCTAACTTTCCATCACAATCTCTCTTGAATGGATATTTCACTATGAATCTTTCGTCTTTGTGACGCGAAGTAGTCTCCTCGAAATAACTTTCACATATTTTTTCTTCCTCTGAGAAAAATGCTTCTTGTTGTAGTTCTTCAATCTCCCAAAATTTATTCAAACTGTTATTGAGATCTTTATTTGTGATTTTTGTGGATAAATTACAAATTGAAGTTTGTTGTTGATTATTTTCGTGAAATGCGATTCTTCCGGCAAAAATCCATTCTAATCGTGTTTCTTGTAAAACTGGCATATTGTTACCTAGTTTCAACCTACCGGTTTTTAGCAAATCGTAAAATACTCCTACGCCTATTAATAAATGTATTTCCTTCGGAATATTGAACTTTTCATCTGCTAATTTCAAGTTAAACGGGTATTTTATGTCTTGTCTATTAAATTGAAATAATGGCAATTTTTCTGTTATTTTTGGTAAAATCAGAAATGATAAATCCACTTTAAACGATTCAGTGCGTGATTTTATGGTCGTGAATGCTTTCTTTGAAATTTTTGTTACAGATTCATTGACTCCTGACAATGGTATATTGACATTTTGGCAATTGAGCTTCAGTTTCTTAAAAAGGGATTCAGTCATCAGATTGGATTGACTACCTGAGTCCAACAATGCATTACATGTATGCCAACTTCCTTGATAATCAGCAATAAGAACAGTAGCAGTCGACAATAAAATTTGATCCTCTGAGAAATTGGAAAAAGCGAAGTTTAACTGCTCGTTTTCTTCATTTTCTGTACAAATTTCTGGAAATTTTTCATTTGTGGCGCACATTGCGTTAAAACTTCGTTCTGCACGTTCATTTGATTTATTTCGTTGAGTTACATGTTTTTCTGGAGCTTTTGAATTGTCGGTTCGGTTCTGGGAAACAAATGATTCGGCTACTTTTCGACATGGTTCAGGCAGAAAGTTCCGATGGACAGCCTCCTCCGATTTCGTAGCTGGGGATTGAGATAGAGAATATTGAGTATTCGTTGTAATCCGGTTTTCAAAACGTTCCGAATCATGATGCTCAGGTCTTTGATTTTCATGCAATAAAGTATTATGCTTGGAATAACATTTCTTGCATCTGCTTGAGTTACATTCATTTTTGAAATGACCTGTTCTGAGACAATTGCTACAAAGTTTGTTTTCTCGTATGACGTTATATTTTTCTTTTGTGGGAAGATTAGCAAATGATGCACAACTGAACAGGAAATGAGATTCACCACAATATGGGCACTTGATATTTGTTTTTTCTTTTGTGAAAAGACATCTATTTGTAGATTTTTCGTACTCAAATTTTCGAGAAAATGGTTTTTGTTGTGAATTCGATTTTGAGAAATCACTGCTCAATGCTTCCAGGGTTAAACACTTTTTTGTCAAGAATTGCACAAATTCATTCAAAGTTGATAAATTTGCATCGTCTTGCTTATTTTCCCATTCACGCCGTGTTCTATCGTCTAATTTTTGTAATATGATTGGGATGAGAATTAAGTCCCAGTGCTCGACTGGCAATCTTAACTTTTCCAAAGCTGATTTATGTTGAAATAATTTATCTAACAAAAGTCTGAGATGGCTAGCTGATTCTTTTGAAACTTGTGGCAAATTGAACAATAAATTGTTAATGTGAAGATTGATTGTGGCTCGTTTGTTTTCATACCTTTTTTTAAGCAACTCCAGAGCGATTGAATAATTTGATGCAGTAACTTCCAAGGATTGGATCAATTTCAATGCATCACCCTAACAACATATTTTCAAATATAAGAATTTGTCAATATCGTTCAAATCATTTCTGTGATTAACAACGGAATCAAAAATATCTATAAAGCTATACCACGTTTCATATCGTCCATGAAATTCAGGCAATCCTAAATCAGGGAGCTTGGCAATCGTATTCGAGTTTGAAGGCGCTGTTGCTATACTTCTATGTAAATCGTTTATATGAGCATTTTTGCTTTTTTCGATAGTTTCTTTGGCTGTTGCAATCAATGAGTAAAAATCTGATTCAACGTTCAAGCGAGACCCTTTTTCCGTTGATGATAAATACTCCAGTCTTGTTTGAATTCGATCATATTTAGAAAAATCTTCTTGAACACTTTTCAATCTGATTTCAATTTGATACACCTCATCGCGTCTTTGATCCAAAAATTGTCTAAATCTTTCCAGCCTTTCGACTATGACTGTACGTGAATGTTCGAGCTCTGAATATTCTTCATACTCAGGATCAGAATGAGAACCTGTTGCATTTGATTTCTTTTTGCCACCCATTTTTAACTACAATCAGATCAACTTGATACGTGAATACGATAAATTCAACAAAGAGGATCGAGTACTTATGTAGCAACGTTTAAAACTACAAAACTTCACCCTATTAATTCAAATAATCGAAATGTTAACGCTGAACCTACTCAATGAGAAACTATCAATGTCAAAGATGTACACGAGGCAAAAAATACGCTGATAAAATAATTACGATAAATAATAATTAGTCTGTGTGAGTAATACGAGAATCAAAATGTATGAGGCGAGAAAATATGAGAGTCAAAAATTACGAGAAATACAGATACTTGTTGTTTTCGAGAACTGTCACTACGAGAAAATAGTTAAGAATTGTTATAAAACTTGGATAGCATGTAGGAAGAAATAGAACGAGCTCACCAGTTCTTATGCGTATATCACGTGCTCTGCCGCCTTTGATGTCTTCTTATTTCCAACCACTTCTTTTCCAGTTTTCCACAGGCGTTGTTGATCTAATCCGGTTCGACGGGACCAAAAATTATGTTGTTTTGTTTGCTGAGAAGGACCACCCTTGGTAGGGAAATGATATGATTCGTACGAGAAAATGTTTTACATTTTTATTCGAGCAACTTTTTAAAAAATTCTATTTCAACTTCAAAGTCATACAACAATACTAATCACCAGTGACAGTCATTCATGGCACCATTGTTCTCCTTGGACTCGTCGGCCCGTGTTCAGACTTGAACCATGATTTAAGCAGTAACAGTACTGGTTCCTAAACCAAGTGGGACTTTGAGAATGTGCGTCGATTTTCGAAAATTGAACAGTATCACTGTTAGGAAAAATTTCACATGCCATTGATCGATGAACAAATCGACAAATTGAGAAACTGGATTTATATTCAGGATACTACCAGATTCCAATGTATCCAAATTCGGTAGATAAAACAGCGTTCATCACCCCAGATAATAAATATGAATTTGTGCGAATGTGTTTTGGATTAACGAATGCTCCTGCCGTTTTTCAACCGATGATGACCAATATTTTGAAAGAGGTCAAGTCACAAACAGCCTTCGCCTATCTTGATGATGTTATTGTACCTGCTAGAACAGTATCGGAATGTTTCGAGAAATTGAGGGATGTACTCGATCTTTTCAAGAAATACAACTTGACGCTTCAGTTACCAAAGTGTAAATTTCTACAGTCAAAGATCACGAACTTAGGTCGTGAAATATCAAAGGATGGAGTACGCCCTGATCCTAATAAAGTTAAAGCCGTTGTATCGTACAGGCTCTAACAAAGTCATCAATCCACGACCTCCTTCTGCAAAACTGGAGACACAATACCCACACGCTTGGTTCACTGCACATAAAGACACCAAACCGACATTGAACATCACCCTTACCTCGGACAGTCTAGAAAAAGCTAGGAAGAAGGTGAAGAAAATGATAGACAATGCCACTGTAACAATCGGCGCAGCTAGGACATTCCTATATCATTACTTGTCGACCCTTGAAGCTGATAACATCGATGTGTGGCAGTCATATGATCTTGTGATCTGTATTGCTGGGGGAAAGGCCAACCCATTCTCGATGCTAACCGTGGTGCCGACAGTTGCGGCAGTAGACGATGAAGAAGGTGCTGCAGAGGCAGTGGATGATCCGTGGATCGCCATATACTTGTTGTCGATCTATCGCTTAGCGAGGGCCACACACAACGACTATAAGGTGCAAATTAGGGAAAGGATTCAGGATCAGATGCGGTCTTACTCACAGGACGCACCTGAGGTCACGGAGATAGTGGACATTTATAAGAGCTGGGTAAATGACAGAGGGTACAACATGATTGCAGGGGCGACTGATATGTTCTTTAATAGGTTCCCAACTCATGAATTAGCGAACATAAGGATCAGCACAACAGGCAGTCGTTACAGGGATTGCGCAGGGCTCATGTCTTATGGTTACATAATGAATTTCCTGGGACTAAAAACACTAACAGGAGTCATGGATTGGGTATTTATTAACCAGATCGGTGATGACATCGACCGAATCATGAAAGACGAAGATGAACTTGTGGAGCCATATTCTTACTTCCCATATCAAGTGGACTTAGGGCTCGTCAACAAATCTGCGTACTCAGCCTCTGCCAATCCTCACTTCTTTGAATGGACTCACACGATTGGAACCCTGCTGAGATCCAAGAGATCCATGAATGCACGACATATCACCGACTCTCAATCCACGAACATTCTGATTAATGCGGGGATTGTCGCATATGTCTTTGCTAATACCTTCGATCTCACCAAGGTATATCACCTTAACCCGAATGAAGTCGTGGCGGTGTTAGAAGAAGATGAGAGAGATCCAGATCCGGCTCAAATGGTACTGACATCTCGTGATCCGGAAATGTGGGCCAACTACCTCCAGACTAATGATGGTAGATGCCACTGTAACAATCGGCGCAGCTAGGACATTCCTATATCATTACTTGTCGACCCTTGAAGCTGATAACATCGATGTGTGGCAGTCATATGATCTTGTGATCTGTATTGCTGGGGGAAAGGCCAACCCATTCTCGATGCTAACCGTGGTGCCGACAGTTGCGGCAGTAGACGATGAAGAAGGTGCTGCAGAGGCAGTGGATGATCCGTGGATCGCCATATACTTGTTGTCGATCTATCGCTTAGCGAGGGCCACACACAACGACTATAAGGTGCAAATTAGGGAAAGGATTCAGGATCAGATGCGGTCTTACTCACAGGACGCACCTGAGGTCACGGAGATAGTGGACATTTATAAGAGCTGGGTAAATGACAGAGGGTACAACATGATTGCAGGGGCGACTGATATGTTCTTTAATAGGTTCCCAACTCATGAATTAGCGAACATAAGGATCAGCACAACAGGCAGTCGTTACAGGGATTGCGCAGGGCTCATGTCTTATGGTTACATAATGAATTTCCTGGGACTAAAAACACTAACAGGAGTCATGGATTGGGTATTTATTAACCAGATCGGTGATGACATCGACCGAATCATGAAAGACGAAGATGAACTTGTGGAGCCATATTCTTACTTCCCATATCAAGTGGACTTAGGGCTCGTCAACAAATCTGCGTACTCAGCCTCTGCCAATCCTCACTTCTTTGAATGGACTCACACGATTGGAACCCTGCTGAGATCCAAGAGATCCATGAATGCACGACATATCACCGACTCTCAATCCACGAACATTCTGATTAATGCGGGGATTGTCGCATATGTCTTTGCTAATACCTTCGATCTCACCAAGGTATATCACCTTAACCCGAATGAAGTCGTGGCGGTGTTAGAAGAAGATGAGAGAGATCCAGATCCGGCTCAAATGGTACTGACATCTCGTGATCCGGAAATGTGGGCCAACTACCTCCAGACTAATGATGGTAGACCTCCACCAGCAGTGATAAGGTTCATTGCGACAGTTCGGGCAAGGATCAGGGAACCTAGGAAAGGGACAATAGAAGCCAATCTGATTAATTTAGCTGACGCACTTATGCCATGAAAAAAAAAAAAAAAAAAAAAAAAAATGCCTTAGCTACTAAACATAGCGCCCCCCTTGAAGGGTAAGCCTTAGATTATACTTCAAATTACATCATCGAATCAAACAACTAATTACAGCAGCTTGATTTATTCTAAATCTAACTATAGAATATAGAGTCCATTAAACAATTTAATAATTAATTGATTGACGAATCCGAGGTATGTAACAAATATTAACCTAGGGACCTGCATATTGATTGTCTATTGAAAGTGAGGATTAAAAGTCTGTATCTATCGGCAATAGACTTAACTTTGTCACTGAACGTTTATAAGTACCGCCCTTAGCCTTGACAGTGACTACTCTCACAGCATTGTCTTTCCCAGGATGAACACCAACTATCCTGGCTAGAGACCAGTACAAAGACGGCACATTATCCTCCTTCATAAGCACTAGACGACCAACATACATCTGCGAGTCTGCATTGGACTGCCATTTGTTTCGTTGCTGCAGAGAATTCAAATATTCCTTCTGCCAACGAGTCCAAAAATGTTGACTGATCAGTTGTAGATGCTTATATCGTCTAGTAAAATTTACATTTGAATCAGTCCAGTTTTGTTCCGGTACAGCAGTTAGCGATTGACCGATAAGAAAATGTGCCGGCGTTAGCGCTTCAAGATCGTTTGGGTCGGATGACATAGGTATCAAGGGCCGTGAATTTAAAATCGCCTCTATCTGAGTTGTCAGTGTATAAAACTCCTCGTAATGAAATCGTGTTTGATTCAGTACCCGTTTTAAATGGTGTTTGCAGGATTTTATAGCTGCTTCCTGTAACCCACCGAAATGAGGAGACCTCGCGGGCATGAAGTGCCAGGTTATATTAGAGTTCGTGATATAATCTTGAAAAAGATCATTTTGCGTCAAATTCGTTATTTTAATCAACTCATTTTTACTACCCACAAAGCAAGTTGCATTGTCGGTATAGACGTTTAATGGAATACCCCTTCTCGAAGCAAATCTTTTGAGCATGCTCAAAAATCCATCACTTGACAAGTCCGACACGACCTCGATATGAACTGCCTTCGTGGCCTGGCATACGAAAATGCTTACATACGCCTTGATGATTTTCTTGGTACGTAACTTCCCGTCCTTTAACTCAAACGGGCCAGCGTAATCAACAGCTACCGAGGAAAAAGGTCGAGAGGGAACGACGCGAGTACTTGGTAAATTTCCCATTATAGGAACTATTGGCTTTGGTGGATTTGCCCTGAAACACGTGATGCATTTCCGAATAATTTTTCGAATCACCTGTTTAGCGTTTAAAGGCCAATATTTTTGTCGAATATGTGCGAGAGTGCACTGCGCACCAGAGTGTAATGTTCGTTTGTGTTCGTATTCAATAATTCGTTGAGTAAGACCTCCTTCTGCAAAACTGGAGACACAATACCCACACGCTTGGTTCACTGCACATAAAGACACCAAACCGACATTGAACATCACCCTTACCTCGGACAGTCTAGAAAAAGCTAGGAAGAAGGTGAAGAAAATGATAGACAATGCCACTGTAACAATCGGCGCAGCTAAGACATTCCTATATCATTACTTGTCGACCCTTGAAGCTGATAACATCGATGTGTGGCAGTCATATGATCTTGTGATCTGTATTGCTGGGGGAAAGGCCAACCCATTCTCGATGCTAACCGTGGTGCCGACAGTTGCGGCAGTAGACGATGAAGAAGGTGCTGCAGAGGCAGTGGATGATCCGTGGATCGCCATATACTTGTTGTCGATCTATCGCTTAGCGAGGGCCACACACAACGACTATAAGGTGCAAATTAGGGAAAGGATTCAGGATCAGATGCGGTCTTACTCACAGGACGCACCTGAGGTCACGGAGATAGTGGACATTTATAAGAGCTGGGTAAATGACAGAGGGTACAACATGATTGCAGGGGCGACTGATATGTTCTTTAATAGGTTCCCAACTCATGAATTAGCGAACATAAGGATCAGCACAACAGGCAGTCGTTACAGGGATTGCGCAGGGCTCATGTCTTATGGTTACATAATGAATTTCCTGGGACTAAAAACACTAACAGGAGTCATGGATTGGGTATTTATTAACCAGATCGGTGATGACATCGACCGAATCATGAAAGACGAAGATGAACTTGTGGAGCCATATTCTTACTTCCCATATCAAGTGGACTTAGGGCTCGTCAACAAATCTGCGTACTCAGCCTCTGCCAATCCTCACTTCTTTGAATGGACTCACACGATTGGAACCCTGCTGAGATCCAAGAGATCCATGAATGCACGACATATCACCGACTCTCAATCCACGAACATTCTGATTAATGCGGGGATTGTCGCATATGTCTTTGCTAATACCTTCGATCTCACCAAGGTATATCACCTTAACCCGAATGAAGTCGTGGCGGTGTTAGAAGAAGATGAGAGAGATCCAGATCCGGCTCAAATGGTACTGACATCTCGTGATCCGGAAATGTGGGCCAACTACCTCCAGACTAATGATGGTAGACCTCCACCAGCAGTGATAAGGTTCATTGCGACAGTTCGGGCAAGGATCAGGGAACCTAGGGAAGGGACAATAGAAGCCAATCTGATTAATTTAGCTGATGCACTTATGCCATGAAAAAAAAAAAAAAAAAAAAAAAAAAAATGCCTTAACTACTAAACATAGCGCCCCCCTTGAAGGGTAAGCCTTAGATTATACTTCAAATTACATCATCGAATCAAACAACTAATTACAGCAGCTTGATTTATTCTAAATCTAACTATAGAATATAGAGTCCATTAAACAATTTAATAATTAATTGATTGACGAATCCGAGGTATGTAACAAATATTAACCTAGGGACCTGCATATTGATTGTCTATTGAAAGTGAGGATTAAAAGTCTGTATCTATCGGCAATAGACTTAACTTTGTCACTGAACGTTTATAAGTACCGCCCTTAGCCTTGACAGTGACTACTCTCACAGCATTGTCTTTCCCAGGATGAACACCAACTATCCTGGCTAGAGACCAGTACAAAGACGGCACATTATCCTCCTTCATAAGCACTAGACGACCAACATACATCTGCGAGTCTGCATTGGACTGCCATTTGTTTCGTTGCTGCAGAGAATTCAAATATTCCTTCTGCCAACGAGTCCAAAAATGTTGACTGATCAGTTGTAGATGCTTATATCGTCTAGTAAAATTTACATTTGAATCAGTCCAGTTTTGTTCCGGTACAGCAGTTAGCGATTGACCGATAAGAAAATGTGCCGGCGTTAGCGCTTCAAGATCGTTTGGGTCGGATGACATAGGTATCAAGGGCCGTGAATTTAAAATCGCCTCTATCTGAGTTGTCAGTGTATAAAACTCCTCGTAATGAAATCGTGTTTGATTCAGTACCCGTTTTAAATGGTGTTTGCAGGATTTTATAGCTGCTTCCTGTAACCCACCGAAATGAGGAGACCTCGTGGGCATGAAGTGCCAGGTTATATTAGAGTTCGTGATATAATCTTGAAAAAGATCATTTTGCGTCAAATTCGTTATTTTAATCAACTCATTTTTACTACCCACAAAGCAAGTTGCATTGTCGGTATAGACGTTTAATGGAATACCCCTTCTCGAAGCAAATCTTTTGAGCATGCTCAAAAATCCATCACTTGACAAGTCCGACACGACCTCGATATGAACTGCCTTCGTGGCCTGGCATACGAAAATGCTTACATACGCCTTGATGATTTTCTTGGTACGTAACTTCCCGTCCTTTAACTCAAACGGGCCAGCGTAATCAACAGCTACCGAGGAAAAAGGTCGAGAGGGAACGACGCGAGTACTTGGTAAATTTCCCATTATAGGAACTATTGGCTTTGGTGGATTTGCCCTGAAACACGTGATGCATTTCCGAATAATTTTTCGAATCACCTGTTTAGCGTTTAAAGGCCAATATTTTTGTCGAATATGTGCGAGAGTGCACTGCGCACCAGAGTGTAATGTTCGTTTGTGTTCGTATTCAATAATTCGTTGAGTAAGACCTCCTTCTGCAAAACTGGAGACACAATACCCACACGCTTGGTTCACTGCACATAAAGACACCAAACCGACATTGAACATCACCCTTACCTCGGACAGTCTAGAAAAAGCTAGGAAGAAGGTGAAGAAAATGATAGACAATGCCACTGTAACAATCGGCGCAGCTAAGACATTCCTATATCATTACTTGTCGACCCTTGAAGCTGATAACATCGATGTGTGGCAGTCATATGATCTTGTGATCTGTATTGCTGGGGGAAAGGCCAACCCATTCTCGATGCTAACCGTGGTGCCGACAGTTGCGGCAGTAGACGATGAAGAAGGTGCTGCAGAGGCAGTGGATGATCCGTGGATCGCCATATACTTGTTGTCGATCTATCGCTTAGCGAGGGCCACACACAACGACTATAAGGTGCAAATTAGGGAAAGGATTCAGGATCAGATGCGGTCTTACTCACAGGACGCACCTGAGGTCACGGAGATAGTGGACATTTATAAGAGCTGGGTAAATGACAGAGGGTACAACATGATTGCAGGGGCGACTGATATGTTCTTTAATAGGTTCCCAACTCATGAATTAGCGAACATAAGGATCAGCACAACAGGCAGTCGTTACAGGGATTGCGCAGGGCTCATGTCTTATGGTTACATAATGAATTTCCTGGGACTAAAAACACTAACAGGAGTCATGGATTGGGTATTTATTAACCAGATCGGTGATGACATCGACCGAATCATGAAAGACGAAGATGAACTTGTGGAGCCATATTCTTACTTCCCATATCAAGTGGACTTAGGGCTCGTCAACAAATCTGCGTACTCAGCCTCTGCCAATCCTCACTTCTTTGAATGGACTCACACGATTGGAACCCTGCTGAGATCCAAGAGATCCATGAATGCACGACATATCACCGACTCTCAATCCACGAACATTCTGATTAATGCGGGGATTGTCGCATATGTCTTTGCTAATACCTTCGATCTCACCAAGGTATATCACCTTAACCCGAATGAAGTCGTGGCGGTGTTAGAAGAAGATGAGAGAGATCCAGATCCGGCTCAAATGGTACTGACATCTCGTGATCCGGAAATGTGGGCCAACTACCTCCAGACTAATGATGGTAGATGCCACTGTAACAATCGGCGCAGCTAGGACATTCCTATATCATTACTTGTCGACCCTTGAAGCTGATAACATCGATGTGTGGCAGTCATATGATCTTGTGATCTGTATTGCTGGGGGAAAGGCCAACCCATTCTCGATGCTAACCGTGGTGCCGACAGTTGCGGCAGTAGACGATGAAGAAGGTGCTGCAGAGGCAGTGGATGATCCGTGGATCGCCATATACTTGTTGTCGATCTATCGCTTAGCGAGGGCCACACACAACGACTATAAGGTGCAAATTAGGGAAAGGATTCAGGATCAGATGCGGTCTTACTCACAGGACGCACCTGAGGTCACGGAGATAGTGGACATTTATAAGAGCTGGGTAAATGACAGAGGGTACAACATGATTGCAGGGGCGACTGATATGTTCTTTAATAGGTTCCCAACTCATGAATTAGCGAACATAAGGATCAGCACAACAGGCAGTCGTTACAGGGATTGCGCAG
Organism: Orchestes rusci; assembly: GCA_958502075.1. Taxonomy (NCBI): domain Eukaryota; kingdom Metazoa; phylum Arthropoda; class Insecta; order Coleoptera; family Curculionidae; genus Orchestes; species Orchestes rusci. The sequence goes on along the minus strand of OY293313.1, from coordinate 15,328,390 downwards.
GGCTCATGTCTTATGGTTACATAATGAATTTCCTGGGACTAAAAACACTAACAGGAGTCATGGATTGGGTATTTATTAACCAGATCGGTGATGACATCGACCGAATCATGAAAGACGAAGATGAACTTGTGGAGCCATATTCTTACTTCCCATATCAAGTGGACTTAGGGCTCGTCAACAAATCTGCGTACTCAGCCTCTGCCAATCCTCACTTCTTTGAATGGACTCACACGATTGGAACCCTGCTGAGATCCAAGAGATCCATGAATGCACGACATATCACCGACTCTCAATCCACGAACATTCTGATTAATGCGGGGATTGTCGCATATGTCTTTGCTAATACCTTCGATCTCACCAAGGTATATCACCTTAACCCGAATGAAGTCGTGGCGGTGTTAGAAGAAGATGAGAGAGATCCAGATCCGGCTCAAATGGTACTGACATCTCGTGATCCGGAAATGTGGGCCAACTACCTCCAGACTAATGATGGTAGACCTCCACCAGCAGTGATAAGGTTCATTGCGACAGTTCGGGCAAGGATCAGGGAACCTAGGGAAGGGACAATAGAAGCCAATCTGATTAATTTAGCTGACGCACTTATGCCATGAAAAAAAAAAAAAAAAAAAAAAAAAATGCCTTAGCTACTAAACATAGCGCCCCCCTTGAAGGGTAAGCCTTAGATTATACTTCAAATTACATCATCGAATCAAACAACTAATTACAGCAGCTTGATTTATTCTAAATCTAACTATAGAATATAGAGTCCATTAAACAATTTAATAATTAATTGATTGACGAATCCGAGGTATGTAACAAATATTAACCTAGGGACCTGCATATTGATTGTCTATTGAAAGTGAGGATTAAAAGTCTGTATCTATCGGCAATAGACTTAACTTTGTCACTGAACGTTTATAAGTACCGCCCTTAGCCTTGACAGTGACTACTCTCACAGCATTGTCTTTCCCAGGATGAACACCAACTATCCTGGCTAGAGACCAGTACAAAGACGGCACATTATCCTCCTTCATAAGCACTAGACGACCAACATACATCTGCGAGTCTGCATTGGACTGCCATTTGTTTCGTTGCTGCAGAGAATTCAAATATTCCTTCTGCCAACGAGTCCAAAAATGTTGACTGATCAGTTGTAGATGCTTATATCGTCTAGTAAAATTTACATTTGAATCAGTCCAGTTTTGTTCCGGTACAGCAGTTAGCGATTGACCGATAAGAAAATGTGCCGGCGTTAGCGCTTCAAGATCGTTTGGGTCGGATGACATAGGTATCAAGGGCCGTGAATTTAAAATCGCCTCTATCTGAGTTGTCAGTGTATAAAACTCCTCGTAATGAAATCGTGTTTGATTCAGTACCCGTTTTAAATGGTGTTTGCAGGATTTTATAGCTGCTTCCTGTAACCCACCGAAATGAGGAGACCTCGCGGGCATGAAGTGCCAGGTTATATTAGAGTTCGTGATATAATCTTGAAAAAGATCATTTTGCGTCAAATTCGTTATTTTAATCAACTCATTTTTACTACCCACAAAGCAAGTTGCATTGTCGGTATAGACGTTTAATGGAATACCCCTTCTCGAAGCAAATCTTTTGAGCATGCTCAAAAATCCATCACTTGACAAGTCCGACACGACCTCGATATGAACTGCCTTCGTGGCCTGGCATACGAAAATGCTTACATACGCCTTGATGATTTTCTTGGTACGTAACTTCCCGTCCTTTAACTCAAACGGGCCAGCGTAATCAACAGCTACCGAGGAAAAAGGTCGAGAGGGAACGACGCGAGTACTTGGTAAATTTCCCATTATAGGAACTATTGGCTTTGGTGGATTTGCCCTGAAACACGTGATGCATTTCCGAATAATTTTTCGAATCACCTGTTTAGCGTTTAAAGGCCAATATTTTTGTCGAATATGTGCGAGAGTGCACTGCGCACCAGAGTGTAATGTTCGTTTGTGTTCGTATTCAATAATTCGTTGAGTAAGACCTCCTTCTGCAAAACTGGAGACACAATACCCACACGCTTGGTTCACTGCACATAAAGACACCAAACCGACATTGAACATCACCCTTACCTCGGACAGTCTAGAAAAAGCTAGGAAGAAGGTGAAGAAAATGATAGACAATGCCACTGTAACAATCGGCGCAGCTAAGACATTCCTATATCATTACTTGTCGACCCTTGAAGCTGATAACATCGATGTGTGGCAGTCATATGATCTTGTGATCTGTATTGCTGGGGGAAAGGCCAACCCATTCTCGATGCTAACCGTGGTGCCGACAGTTGCGGCAGTAGACGATGAAGAAGGTGCTGCAGAGGCAGTGGATGATCCGTGGATCGCCATATACTTGTTGTCGATCTATCGCTTAGCGAGGGCCACACACAACGACTATAAGGTGCAAATTAGGGAAAGGATTCAGGATCAGATGCGGTCTTACTCACAGGACGCACCTGAGGTCACGGAGATAGTGGACATTTATAAGAGCTGGGTAAATGACAGAGGGTACAACATGATTGCAGGGGCGACTGATATGTTCTTTAATAGGTTCCCAACTCATGAATTAGCGAACATAAGGATCAGCACAACAGGCAGTCGTTACAGGGATTGCGCAGGGCTCATGTCTTATGGTTACATAATGAATTTCCTGGGACTAAAAACACTAACAGGAGTCATGGATTGGGTATTTATTAACCAGATCGGTGATGACATCGACCGAATCATGAAAGACGAAGATGAACTTGTGGAGCCATATTCTTACTTCCCATATCAAGTGGACTTAGGGCTCGTCAACAAATCTGCGTACTCAGCCTCTGCCAATCCTCACTTCTTTGAATGGACTCACACGATTGGAACCCTGCTGAGATCCAAGAGATCCATGAATGCACGACATATCACCGACTCTCAATCCACGAACATTCTGATTAATGCGGGGATTGTCGCATATGTCTTTGCTAATACCTTCGATCTCACCAAGGTATATCACCTTAACCCGAATGAAGTCGTGGCGGTGTTAGAAGAAGATGAGAGAGATCCAGATCCGGCTCAAATGGTACTGACATCTCGTGATCCGGAAATGTGGGCCAACTACCTCCAGACTAATGATGGTAGACCTCCACCAGCAGTGATAAGGTTCATTGCGACAGTTCGGGCAAGGATCAGGGAACCTAGGGAAGGGACAATAGAAGCCAATCTGATTAATTTAGCTGATGCACTTATGCCATGAAAAAAAAAAAAAAAAAAAAAAAAAAAAATGCCTTAACTACTAAACATAGCGCCCCCCTTGAAGGGTAAGCCTTAGATTATACTTCAAATTACATCATCGAATCAAACAACTAATTACAGCAGCTTGATTTATTCTAAATCTAACTATAGAATATAGAGTCCATTAAACAATTTAATAATTAATTGATTGACGAATCCGAGGTATGTAACAAATATTAACCTAGGGACCTGCATATTGATTGTCTATTGAAAGTGAGGATTAAAAGTCTGTATCTATCGGCAATAGACTTAACTTTGTCACTGAACGTTTATAAGTACCGCCCTTAGCCTTGACAGTGACTACTCTCACAGCATTGTCTTTCCCAGGATGAACACCAACTATCCTGGCTAGAGACCAGTACAAAGACGGCACATTATCCTCCTTCATAAGCACTAGACGACCAACATACATCTGCGAGTCTGCATTGGACTGCCATTTGTTTCGTTGCTGCAGAGAATTCAAATATTCCTTCTGCCAACGAGTCCAAAAATGTTGACTGATCAGTTGTAGATGCTTATATCGTCTAGTAAAATTTACATTTGAATCAGTCCAGTTTTGTTCCGGTACAGCAGTTAGCGATTGACCGATAAGAAAATGTGCCGGCGTTAGCGCTTCAAGATCGATTGGGTCGGATGACATAGGTATCAAGGGCCGTGAATTTAAAATCGCCTCTATCTGAGTTGTCAGTGTATAAAACTCCTCGTAATGAAATCGTGTTTGATTCAGTACCCGTTTTAAATGGTGTTTGCAGGATTTTATAGCTGCTTCCTGTAACCCACCGAAATGAGGAGACCTCGCGGGCATGAAGTGCCAGGTTATATTAGAGTTCGTGATATAATCTTGAAAAAGATCATTTTGCGTCAAATTCGTTATTTTAATCAACTCATTTTTACTACCCACAAAGCAAGTTGCATTGTCGGTATAGACGTTTAATGGAATACCCCTTCTCGAAGCAAATCTTTTGAGCATGCTCAAAAATCCATCACTTGACAAGTCCGACACGACCTCGATATGAACTGCCTTCGTGGCCTGGCATACGAAAATGCTTACATACGCCTTGATGATTTTCTTGGTACGTAACTTCCCGTCCTTTAACTCAAACGGGCCAGCGTAATCAACAGCTACCGAGGAAAAAGGTCGAGAGGGAACGACGCGAGTACTTGGTAAATTTCCCATTATAGGAACTATTGGCTTTGGTGGATTTGCCCTGAAACACGTGATGCATTTCCGAATAATTTTTCGAATCACCTGTTTAGCGTTTAAAGGCCAATATTTTTGTCGAATATGTGCGAGAGTGCACTGCGCACCAGAGTGTAATGTTCGTTTGTGTTCGTATTCAATAATTCGTTGAGTAAGACCTCCTTCTGCAAAACTGGAGACACAATACCCACACGCTTGGTTCACTGCACATAAAGACACCAAACCGACATTGAACATCACCCTTACCTCGGACAGTCTAGAAAAAGCTAGGAAGAAGGTGAAGAAAATGATAGACAATGCCACTGTAACAATCGGCGCAGCTAAGACATTCCTATATCATTACTTGTCGACCCTTGAAGCTGATAACATCGATGTGTGGCAGTCATATGATCTTGTGATCTGTATTGCTGGGGGAAAGGCCAACCCATTCTCGATGCTAACCGTGGTGCCGACAGTTGCGGCAGTAGATGATGAAGAAGGTGCTGCAGAGGCAGTGGATGATCCGTGGATCGCCATATACTTGTTGTCGATCTATAGCTTAGCGAGGGCCACACACAACGACTATAAGGTGCAAATTAGGGAAAGGATTCAGGATCAGATGCGGTCTTACTCACAGGACGCACCTGAGGTCACGGAGATAGTGGACATTTATAAGAGCTGGGTAAATGACAGAGGGTACAACATGATTGCAGGGGCGACTGATATGTTCTTTAATAGGTTCCCAACTCATGAATTAGCGAACATAAGGATCAGCACAACAGGCAGTCGTTACAGGGATTGCGCAGGGCTCATGTCTTATGGTTACATAATGAATTTCCTGGGACTAAAAACACTAACAGGAGTCATGGATTGGGTATTTATTAACCAGATCGGTGATGACATCGACCGAATCATGAAAGACGAAGATGAACTTGTGGAGCCATATTCTTACTTCCCATATCAAGTGGACTTAGGGCTCGTCAACAAATCTGCGTACTCAGCCTCTGCCAATCCTCACTTCTTTGAATGGACTCACACGATTGGAACCCTGCTGAGATCCAAGAGATCCATGAATGCACGACATATCACCGACTCTCAATCCACGAACATTCTGATTAATGCGGGGATTGTCGCATATGTCTTTGCTAATACCTTCGATCTCACCAAGGTATATCACCTTAACCCGAATGAAGTCGTGGCGGTGTTAGAAGAAGATGAGAGAGATCCAGATCCGGCTCAAATGGTACTGACATCTCGTGATCCGGAAATGTGGGCCAACTACCTCCAGACTAATGATGGTAGTGCCAGGTTATATTAGAGTTCGTGATATAATCTTGAAAAAGATCATTTTGCGTCAAATTCGTTATTTTAATCAACTCATTTTTACTACCCACAAAGCAAGTTGCATTGTCGGTATAGACGTTTAATGGAATACCCCTTCTCGAAGCAAATCTTTTGAGCATGCTCAAAAATCCATCACTTGACAAGTCCGACACGACCTCGATATGAACTGCCTTCGTGGCCTGGCATACGAAAATGCTTACATACGCCTTGATGATTTTCTTGGTACGTAACTTCCCGTCCTTTAACTCAAACGGGCCAGCGTAATCAACAGCTACCGAGGAAAAAGGTCGAGAGGGAACGACGCGAGTACTTGGTAAATTTCCCATTATAGGAACTATTGGCTTTGGTGGATTTGCCCTGAAACACGTGATGCATTTCCGAATAATTTTTCGAATCACCTGTTTAGCGTTTAAAGGCCAATATTTTTGTCGAATATGTGCGAGAGTGCACTGCGCACCAGAGTGTAATGTTCGTTTGTGTTCGTATTCAATAATTCGTTGAGTAAGTATATGATTAGCCGGAAGAACTAGCGGAAATTTATTGTCAATTGACAATCGGGAGTTTATTAATCGTCCACCAACTCTAATTAAATTGTTATCGTCGAGAAACGGTGCAAGCGATTTCAGTTTACTATTAGGACTTATTTCTCGATTTCGTTTTAGTAAAGAAATTTCCTCAGCAAATGCTTCTCTTTGCGCATGTCCTATTAAACATTCAGTACTAACAGTAATTTCGCTGTGCGTTAAATATTCAGTTTTAATTTCTTGTGAACCTTGTCTATTTTGTTTAACATTTATCCGTGCCCTTATGTTATTTATGAACCTAAAACATAAGGCTAAAACTCTTCTTAATTTTGAAAAACTAGAATATCGATTAAAAAAGTCTCTAATATCGGGATCTGTTTTACAATGTAATGACAAACTAGGAATTAATTTCATTTTTCTAAATTCTGGTACATCCGATGGAAAACGAGAAAAATGTGATATGTTGGTATTTTGTGGCCAATACTCGGACGTTCTCGATAAGAACCTTGGTCCGTGCCACCATAAGTCTGATTTAATCAACTCCGTTACCGTAGTACCGCGTGAGATAATATCACTAGGATTTTCTGCGCTAGTGATATAATGCCAATCCTTTATGTTCGTCAATCGTTGTATTTCCGATACTCGATTTGCAATAAAATTTTGCCACGTTCTTGGCTCACACAAGAGCCACTGCAAGACAGTCGTAGAATCTGTATACAAAAATACAGAATCTATTTTTAAATCTAAGATATTTAAACATTTGCTGACTAATTGAGACAAAAGAAGAGCACCTAGCAACTCTAAGCGTGGTAAAGTTACAGATTTTAGAGGTGCTACGCGAGATTTGGCACACAACAGTGAAGTTTTAATTTCATTGTTTACGTCAGTAGATCTTATATACATTGAACAGCCATAAGCATATTCACTCGAGTCACAAAAGGCATGAATCTGTATGTTTATCGGACTTTGTACGAGTACACTTCTCGGTATGTGAATTAATTGAACTTGTGATATTTGTTTACAAAATGACGACCAAGTATAATGAAGTTCTTGGGGAATAGACTCGTCCCAGTTAACTTTTAACTGCCACAATCGCTGAAGTATGATTTTTGCACACACAATTATAGGACCCAACAATCCAAGAGGGTCAAATATTTTCGCGATAAATGACAGGATTGACCGTTTTGTGACGTAATTTGCAATCGGTATCAATTGTTGACCAGTATATTCGAAAGAATCAATCGAAGGTAACCAAGACACCCCTAGAGTTTTAGTACAATTATCATCCGTTATTAAATATCGAGATGCATCATTGGACAAACCGATCTGCTCTAGTAATTCCCGAGAATTACTTTGAAATTTGCGAATCTCGAATCCAAATTCCTTAAATATATGAATCAAGTTTTTACAAATGCCGATCAGTTCTTTTTCGGTTTGGCAACCTGTTAACAGATCGTCCATGTAAAAATCTGAATTGATTAATTTACTTTCAACTGGATATCGAGATGATTTTTCTAATGCTATTTCTTTCAGGCAACGCGTAGCTATGAAGCTAGCTGAAGAAGTTCCGTACGTGACGGTATTTAAGCGATAATGGTTGACCGGTTCGTCTGGATTACTTCGCCACACTATGCGTTGTAAATCTCTCTGTTCGGGATGTACCATAATATTACGATACATTTTAGCTAAATCGCCTATAAGAGCATAGTTGTGTCGTCGAAAACGTATTAATTGAGAAAACAAATCTAATTGTATTACAGGACCGATTTTTAAAACGTCGTTAAGCGATACATCTTTAGTGCTTTTGCAGGAGGCATCAAACACTACACGTACCTTGGTTGTCAAACTATCGGGTTTCTCGATGCAATGATGAGGTAAATAGCAAATTGGCGCATTAGATTTTAAATTGTCAGTTATCGGCGACATGTGCCCTAATTGTTCGTATTCGCTCATAAATGATTGATAACTATATTTCAAATCTTTCCGATTATCGAGTTTTCGCTCAATGCTATATAATCGTTTCAATGCGATACTTTCTGTTTCACCGAGATTCAAATAGTTTTCCTTAAGAGGAAGCTTGACAATGAATCGTCCATCTTTGTTTCGAGTAGTCGTGTTTACAAAACAATTTTCGCATTCAATCTCCTCTTGCGACCAATTGTTTTTATTATTGAGATCCGGAGGCATTTCTTCCACCTTCCAAAACCTATCTACCTGACTTTCTAGAAAAGTATTTGTCGAGGTACTAGTAAATAAACATTGCGAGATGATACAATTTGGTTTTGCTAAACTAGAAGGTATTTTACCGGATACGATCCAGCCCAATACTGTTTTCTGTAGAATAGGCAGATTTTTACCGAGTTTTATCTGTCCTATACATAACAAATCAAAAAAGACCGAAGCCCCAATCAACATGTCTATATTTGCTGGAATGTTGAAATTAGGATCGGCCAAGTTCAATTCGTTTAAAATATTGAAACTTTCAATATTAAATTTATTTTGAGGTACCAAGTCAGTGATTTTATCAATCACCAAAAACGATAACTTAGTTTTAAACGAATTGTGCATTGACGATATATGTATGAAAACTTGCTTGGTTATATTTGTTTGAATTTGTCCGACGCCTGATACGGGCAAATTAATCGTATTTGTCTGCAAATTTAATTTTTTAAGTAAGTTTTCCGTGATAAAATTAGCTTGGGAACCGCTATCGAGCAACACTCGGCAACTTATAGTTTTATTAGTCGAATCGAAAACATTAACTACTGCCGTGGATAATAAAACATAGGATTCGCCTTTTATCGAATAATTTGACATCGCCGTATGGTTAGTTATCGTGTTATCAAAAGAAGTACAATTTGAACTTCCCGGTTTACTCCAAGACTCTGTATTATCGTTCGAGTTGTGACTTATTTGCAAACTATTTATCTGATTTGTCAAATTATCAGGATTTGTTTGTTCCGAAGCTTGATGCAATAACGTCGCGTGTTTTAAGCTGCACACTTTGCATCCTTGTGAGCGACGTTCGGATATTATGTGACCCACTCGTAGGCAGTTGGAACACATACCTAACCTTTTTATCTGATTCAATCGCTCTTTTACCGGTAGCGCCTTAAATTTCTCGCAAAAGTAAATTAAATGTGAGCCTTTACAAAAATTGCATTTGGGACGGTAGTTATTTTTATTGTTATCATTTGTTGTTAGAAGCGACCGTGGTTCGGGAAAACGTCTATTTTTTGGAACAGATAATGATTTATTTGAATCCGTTGTCTCTAATATTTGACAACGCTGAGTTAAAAATTTGTTAAAGTCATCTACCGTAGGAGAATCTTTATCCTTTGCATATTGTTCCCATTCTGGTTTAGATTGGTTATCTAATTTAGAGATTAAAATGTATATTAAAATGGTGTTCCAGATGCCGACCTTCTCTCCTAACGATTCGAGGGATCTAAAATTTTTAAAAAACGTGTTCGCCAGCTGTCTAAGTTCCGTGTGCGATTCTTTGCTTACGCTAGGCATATTCATGATTTCCTTTATATGTGCATTTATCATAATCCTTTTGTTATGATACCGTTTTTCTAGAAGCTCCCACGCTGTCTTATAATTTGCATCAGTCAGTGCTAACGCGCTGATTATATTTTTCGGTTCGCCTTTCAGAGACGCTTCTAAATAGTAGAAACGCTGAACATCCGAAAGTGCAGTATTATTGTGTACTATTGCGATAAACATATCACGAAATCGTTGCCATTCGCTATAATCTCCGTTGAACTCGGGTAATTTTAACTGCGGTAATCTTGCTGCCACGTTCGGCAACGTAGCTCCGCCAGAGCTAGCTCCTGCCGCCAAAAAAATGTTATCTTGGTTCTGAAGCGTTTGACCAAGCAATGCACCATCATGACTTGGGCCGCCGATAAATGAAGACTGCGTTCGAGATACATTATGTGTATCAAGAATCGACTGAGAAATCGCTAAAGCTTGATAAAAATTCGTTTCGAAAGCATCGCGTTCCTCATTGCCTTCTTCCTCGTTAAAATCATTGGGAAATGCACTCAACATCAATTCCTCGAATTCTGTCTGCACAGTCTTGAACTTTTCAAGAATAGATTTTATCGAGTCGTGTCGCACTCGCAACTGATCAATTGAACCATCATCTGTTTCAATCTTGCCTATGAAAGTTCGAAACCGAGTGAGCTCTCTTTTAAGTTGTGAGCGGGCATTTTTAATTCGCTTTAAATCGAAATCAGGTAATCGTTCTTCTGATTCCGATATAATATTTTACTTCGAGAATAGGTATTTATCGAGATAATGTGCTGACTTACTAGGTATAAGCACGCTAAATATTATAAAAACGAGAATGTAGTACGTGTACGGGAAATTCTAGGAAACTCGTCTAGAATTTGATTGTTATTACGAGGAATTTTATGCGTCCTGACAATTTACAAGTGAGAGCGATCTGGTATTGTAGTACATCGAGATAATATATTATAAAAACGAGATTGATACCTACGTATTTACACGCAAGTCCGAGGATTTTCGATAACGTATCGATAATTAAAGCACACAACCAGTCAATGTCACTGTCACTAGCATAAAATAACTACAAGAAACGAGATATTGTAGCTATTTCGAGGATGCGAGGCTGATCTCTTCAATAACTGGCTCCAGATTGCATCAAAATGATTCGGCAGAATAATAGATAATATGGAAAGAACTGACCTGGTTTTCCACTATCTTCGTTGGCTATCTGGCTGAAGAAGGACCATGTATAATTTTCGGGGTTTCTTACCAAATCGAGGAAGGTAAAGAAGAACCTCGTTGTTTTTATTTTTGTTGAATTTTATTCTGTATTTGCCACGGACAGTTTTTTATGATAAATCAGTCTCAGCTACTTGTCAAAGTCAACCGGTACAGGTACAATTTTGACAGCTAAGCACGTTACAAATTTAAATCAATAAGAATAATAATTATTGTTATACAAAAGAAAAAATGCCTTAACTACTAAACAGCCGTCATACAGTTCGTACAACCAAAAACTCTGAAACACTTGAGACAATTTCTTGGACTCACGGGATACTTCAGGAAGTTCATATACCAGTATGCGAGAATCACTGAGCCTCTAACATCATTATTGAAAAAAAAATGGTCATGGCAATGGAACAAGGACCAAAATGAAGCTTTTGAACGTATAAAAGGAATATTAACCACCCGTCCTGTTCTGAAGATATTCGACCCAGCTCTTCCTATTGAACTACACACGGATGCAGGTTCTATCGGTGTGGGTGCCATTTTTTTCCAACAGCATGAAACAGGACTTCATCCGGTCGCCTATTTTAGTAAAAAATGTACATTCGAACAAAGTAAATACCATAGCTATGAATTAGAGGCAATGGCCGTTGTTTATGCTCTAAAATATTTCCGTGTATACCTATTGGGAGCGGAATTCACTGTATTCACCGACTGTGCTGCATTACGTACCGCTACATCCAAACGAGACCTTGTACCGAGAATCGCAAGATGGTGGTTAGAAATCCAAGACGTCATATTTGAAGTGAAGTACAGACCGGGATGTAAAATGTCACATGCAGATTATCTAAGCAGATATCCCGTTTTGGATATAAACAGCATTGTTGGCCTGTTAAATCCAATTACGAAGAGCACAATTCTATTTGAAACCATCCATGTTGACCATTTGGGGCCTTTTATCAAGTCTCAGAAGTTGTTTTGGTGAATGGATTCATTAAGTTTGTGTTTTTAGAACCGGTCAAAACAACGAGTGCAAAATATGTACAGCTGGTTCGTAAAAAAACTGGTATTGCTCATAGAATTGTTTACAAAATTGAGCAGTGTAATATTTGTTTTGACAAAACTATACGGCAGTGACATTCATTCAAGTGAAAAGTTTGGGTGTGTTATGATGTATGTATGTAAATAATTGATTTGAATCAGGTAGATTTGCAAATTTTGATACACACAATCGACCAATTCAATATTTTCGCTTTAGTTCCTGTACTCATGTGAGGAGTCATTTGAAAAAAAAAATCAAAAGTATCAACCTGGTAAAAATATGACGTCCTATACTGGAATGAGCCATAAATTGGAACCTGTCTTCAAGGGACCATTTCGAGTAACCAATGTCCTTCCAAATGACAAATATGTTCTACAAGACTTGAGAGGTAAAAGAGTAACCAGTATGGTAGCTGCAGTGGATAACCTGAAGCGGTGGGTCGTTTTGAATGGTGGTTCGGAACAGCCGATCGAGTAAGTGAAGTTTTTAAAATTTGGCATTCGTAGGAGTGACCACTAAAATAAAACACTGAAATGAAATTTGGCATTCGTAGGAATGACCATTAAAATAAAACACTGAAATAAAATTTGTCATTCGTAGGAATGACCAATAAAATAAAACACTGAAACAAAATTTGGCATTCATAGAAATGACCATTAAAATAAAACACTGAAATAAAATTTGGCATTGATAGGAATGACCATTAAAATAAAACACTAAAATAAAGACGTAAAAATCAGGCATTCGTATGAATGACCATCAAAATAAAACACTGAAACAAAATTTGGCATTCGTAGAAATGACCATTAAAATGAAAAAGTCAAATAAATTAGGCATTCTTTTCTTAGGAATAACCATTAATAAAACACTAAAATTAAGACGTAAAAATCAGGTATTCGTGAGAATGACCATTCAAATAAAACTATAAAATAAAATCAGGCAGTATGAATGATCTCTCTGGGAGCAGATGCAAAGAAAAATTAAATATTAGTTGTCTTTAAAAAAATAAAAGAAAAAAATTTCAGAGTAGAAGATGAAAATGAAGATTAGGTGAAGTCAAACCCAACCTACGAACTTTCCTGGTGAGAACAACAGGAGGAACAGGATGGTCGAATGTTAGAATAATAATTATTGTTAAAACCGTTTCGGACTGTATTGGCAACAGCGCCGCCGCATCTGTATGTGGAAGGAGGACTTTGACACAACCGTTTTGTAGGGTTAATTGTTAGGTTAACTGACAGTGAAATTGTCAGAAAAACGACTTCAGACTTGCAGATTGCGGACGATAGATAATTTTGATATTTTGTACGGATCAGCTAGTTGAAGCTTATAAAAGACTCAAAGACAAGATTGATTTCATTTTGGCTGATTCTGACAATATTTATCATAACCTTGAAAAAAATCGTCAAATCAAAAAAATATTTTTAAACTTGTCACATTTGGCATTTATGCATTTATCCACTGTCAATATGAGGTTGCTCTAGGGAAAAGGGGAAGGTAAGATTGGTGTCTCACGCCCCGATGACAGGAACGATCAAAATCGAGTGTTAGTCGTTCCGGGTGCGCACCAGGTGCGCCACAGACCGTTTCTGGAAAGCCCTTCATGTGACGTAGAAAACATCCGATTCCTGAAGAATCATGTAACACGTTCACAGTATTTTTTTGAAATACTGTGACAGTTCAAAATTTTAGGTTGAAGTTGGTAGGGTTGTCAAAATTGTTTTTATTACAGTGGTTCCAAATTGAACTGTGATTCGTTTTTTTGGGCTATGTTCAAAATGTATTCGCTTTGACCAAATAAACGTTCATATTCACAACTAACAATATAAATGCGTATACCCAATAGTTGTCAATGTATCATTATACATCTTTTACAACACAACAGAAGCAGTACTCTATTTTGTTCATTTTAATCAGTGAGCTCGTTATGCATTTTATATTATGGCCAACTTTAACCTAAAATTCTAAAATCTGTAACAATAATTTTGATCTATCACTTTTCAGGAATCAACATTCGTGACTCTTTCTTTTTAACTGCCTGACATACGTCAATTTTAGTTTTGAAGTATTGGTACTACTGATACTAAACATAGTATAGTAGCGACAGCTCACGTCCACCCATTTTGGTCTCAATGACAGAAATTCGCCTCATTTATACCCTGCTAACATTTTGAAATGCAAAACTGTTTTCTAAATCAAGAATTTTAAACTTCGCATAGATCTTTGTATGTCTATAGATCTAGTGGGTTCATACTGGGTAATCGTATTCTATAACTTGATAGATAATTCACCTATGTATCGGTATCATCGAAATCATGGAATCTGCTACGGTATAGTTTTATTTTACATTTCATAATGTTAGCAGTGTATAAATGAGGCGAATTTCTGTCATTGAGACAGAACAAAATTTTCACGTTTAGGTATATGGAGCTGTCGCTACTTGTTGTTTATTATACCATGTACTAACCAAGTACTCGAAAAATTAAATGATCTCCAATGATAACAAACACCCGATACGCATTGTGAATCGCAGCTTTTATATCTGCAGATGAATATAACAGAATTTCATAAAATTTTGACATACCTCTATTATTATAATCAAGGTGAAGTTTGGTGTTCGGTACATTCTTACCCAGTGTACCTTTTTCATTTCAAATTGCGAATAATTTATACAAGATTGCCAACCTTCAACCCTCAATATCAGGCAGTTAAAAAAAACACTTTGAACTTTGAACTGAGAAAAAATGTTTGGTTAAAAATTCTCCATTTCCTTCAGTGCATTAGACTCTGACAGTGATACATTCGTCAAAACATGCCAATTTTGTTTTAATATTATTATCTTCTCGTGACATACATTTTCAATTAACAAAAACTAACTAACTCAAATATGATCAAATCCCGTAAATTCTCTGTTGATTATTCTTAAAAATGATGAAAAAAGAATTTTTGTCTTTGCACAAGTAAATTCATATTTCTTATAAGCAACAGAACGTATAGTACAGTAAATCTGGCATCAAAAAGGGTCATGACTCCCATGAAATGACCCCCGCTCTGATTTTTTTGTCAGTTGCTATTGATCCATTAGAACAGTCAAAATTCAAAGAGTTGTATCACTCCGCCCCCCTCCCCGTTTCTGAGAAACTGAAAAAAAAAAATGATTTGATTTTCTGGCTAAACCGTAGGTCGCACCAAAATTTTTATCGAACAAAAAATAAAAACAATCAAATTCTACACAATTTTTGTCTTGCCAAAATAGCTCTGAAACTTACCGTAACAACGTTAGAGGGCGCCAAAGTGGACAAATGCGAGTTTTTTGCACTTTTTTGGATTTTTTAGGGTCAAATAATTTTTTCTTTGTCGCAAAGTTTTTTAAAGTGATGATCATGAAAAAACCTACAAAATTCATTTGCAACTTTTTTTCCTACGACGCACTGTTCGCGAGACATGACGCGAGATTTGTTGCGAGCTGCTGCCTATTCTCATAACAATAATGTACAATATGAATATTAATACGATACAACGATATACAGGGTGTTTCCTAAAGATTGGTAAAAAATTCGTTGTGTGATTCCTGGGGTATTTTCATGAAAAAAAGTTCCTATAAACATTTGCCGAAAAATGCTTCCTAAGGGAGCTACGCCCCTTTGAATAGGGCACCCCGAAGACGGTTTTTCCTCAATATTTCCGAAACCTTACATACAAAAATCATGAAATTTGGTACATCATACAAACTTTTAATGCTGAATGAGAATTTGAGCTCAGAATTTCAAAATTTTAATCAGGGACGTACCATACTGGCGGGGTTAAAGGTTAAAAGAAAATTGGATTCTTTTAACCTTTAACCCCGCCAGTATGGTACGCCCCTGATTAAAATTTTTAAATTCTGAGCTCAAAATATTGATATTATCAGGATACCTTTTCCCACTAATGTTCTTCTCAAAAAATATATCAGTTGGTCTGTACGTAGCGCAGTTCGTTTTTGCAACGAGCTTAAATGCACCAATTTTATAAAAACGTCGTAGGTCCGGTCCTGTCCAAAATTCGAAAACTCAATTTTGGAGGAAAATCCAGAACATATTGACCAATATCATATCCAAAATTCATCTAAATCCATAAACAGACAAAAAAGTTATTAAGGATCAAACTAGGTTCTAATTTAATTTGGCCCACAGTGTACAGAGCTGGGCAAGCTACTTAAAAAAAGTAACTAGCTATTACCCAGACAGCACAGTATAACCAGTGGATACCCATCAGACGTCCCAATATCCACTGAATGTCCAGTCCATTATGGATATACAAAGGATATAGTTTATGGATTTGGAGAGTTGTGAGAATAGTCTTTGTTTTTCGGTGAAAATGAGTAAACTAATGATACCTTTCCAAATAGAGGAGTTTTTGTTGAATATTTTCTCTAAAATCTCAAAAACGTTCAACATCCTTGTAGATATCCATTGGACGTCCAGTGGATGTACTATGTATTTGGTTTTAGATTATAGATTATAAAAGCAGGTCCGATTTCATTACCTCATTTGATTTGAAAAATATTATCATTCATTTATTTCAAATTCATAGAAATTCACTAATTGCAATTTCTTGTAATATCCACTGGATAACCATGTTGGATATATAATCAGTGCAGCCCACGGACCTATATAAAAACTGGACTACTAATACATATGGCCGACCATAAGATAAGCCACTGAAATCAATCACAGCATAACTTTTCACTTCGACCCTTTTATACGATCTTCCACCTGATGTAAAAAATGCGCAAAAACTGGACATTTTTAAGAAGAAACTTCTTGCATATATTTTAACAATTATTGATTGACGGACTGTGATATTGTCCTTTTCAATTTATATAACTGATGTACCTGATGTTTTTCTTTTTTTATCAATTTTGTGCCTGTGATATATTTGGTTACTTCAACTTTTACAACTTTTGTAACCGTTTTTTGTGCACCATATTTCCTCTGCTTATTATATGTATATTAATGTTTTTTGTATAGCATTGGCTAAATAAACGTATTCTATTCTATTCTATTTTATTCTATACAGGGTTAGGAATAATTACAAAACTTGTAGGGCTTTCGAAGATCTACATATCTGTAGTAAATTGAAATATACAGGGTCGCTCGGCAAGTTGTGGAGAATCAAAGATACATGGAACACCACGTATATCTATACACATATTATTTTTTATTTCGATCGGTCGGTCAATTTTGAATATTTTTTATCCCTCGTTTTATCCACAATACGTTATGCCTATATTCATTAGTTTCTTAGATATCGGCGTTTAAAATGGAAAAAATATCCACAGGGTAATATGTTATGAATAATCCATATTATAAGTGTAGATTCCAGACGTCAAAATATTGCGATTTAGCAAACTTTACCTCATTACCAAAATCGACAATAGACGAGATACAGCATAACAAAGTTAAAATGATATTTTGAATATTTTAATCAATATTTTGATAGTTGTGTGTTCGATCTTTCTAAAAATTTGTACATGAGAGTTTTTGAGGTGAAAAATAAGAGTTTAGTGTCTTTTTAGCTGCACCTGTAAGGACGAGCCACCTTTCGACCGCTTTGCCTATTAGTTAGGCACTAACTTTTTTCTGAGTAACTCTACAGCCATTCTGATAGCAAAATATGATTCTCTAATGCTTTTATGTTGAAATAGGAAAAATCGATTCAATTCCATTAACCACACGGTTTTATAGGAATTGTTCCTATAAACATTGTTTTTCAGGAAATTCCAATAAAAAAAATCAAAGGGCGAAAGATCGGAAGACCGTTATGGCCACTCGATAAACCATTATGTACCTACTTTGTTTTCAGGCCAATACAACTACGTTCGAATACTGCATTTTTATCCGTTATTATTAGAAACGCCGATATCTAGGAAACTAATGAATTTGGGCATAACGTACAGTTAATAAAAAATGTTCAAAATCGACCCGACGATCGAAATAAGAAATAATATACAGGGTGTTCCATTAAAAAAAATAATCTTTTTTTCTCCACAACTTTTTGGGCGACCCTGTGTACTTCAGTGTTCCACAGATATGTAGATTTTTAGAAGCCCTACAACTCTTGTAAAAGACATTTTTTGCTACCTCACATAGCTTTTGAGATAATCGACCGTTCGGGTAATTATTCCTAACCCTGTATGAGCACCATTTGAGTACCTGGACTATATAATTCGTATATATTTAGGTCCACTTTCCTCCTGAAATGTGGGAAAAAAGTCGAGTGGATGGCACTCGAAAACTGCGGAAACATGCAATCCCCACCATTTTCCCTCTTTCAAAACCGGGAAAGCAGGGAAGACCATTAAAGAGACATTTAGGATTGTGCAAGAGCAATGCTGGTATGTGTTCTACAAATTTATTTCTGTTTCTATAAAATATTGTATTGCCACATCCCTATATGAGTAGCTGAACAAGCTTGGGGACACAGTAAATGATATGAAAAATATATTTGATCTCATCAATTTTTCAAGAAAAGTTTAAACAGTTTTTATCTTTGTGCGTATTCATTGTCAGAAAATATCTCATTATTGATGATGCTTTTCAAAAACAATAAACTATTCACCTGTGTGATTATGATTTTGAACTTCGAAACATATCAGTTTAATTTTATCATCAAATCTCTTTTATAAATACTTATATGTACTTAGATAACCAAAAACTTCAATAATCAGAAAGGCCTTGTTTTCATATCTGAGTTGTGGTAACACTTTTTTCTGGGATGAGTAAATTTTTGGATTTTTATTAAGGAAAGTTTTAAAAGAATGACAATAATGTTGCAGGTGGCAGGTGGCAGCCGCTGTGCTCATCACATCAAAATATTTTCACTTGGTGCGTTTCTTTGCAGATGAACTAGTCCCTGAACAAGTATTAGCTTTTCACGACGACGTAAAACCTTCACAGAAAATATTATCTGCGTTACTCGAGGACGTAAAACCTTCGCAGAAAATTTTATCTACGCTACTGACCCAACCCTCAACATCTTACTTTGAAAGTTCTTCGTTTTCAAGTTTAAATCGACAAATATCACCCGAACCTTGAATTCCAGAAAATGCTGATGTTGAGAAATTGGCCAAATATAAGAATTTATATTTAAGAGAACGGGATAAAGTCATGAGATATAAAAATATGAGAAAAATGATGAAGAGAATGATGAAGACAAGTAGTAAGGCTCAAGCGTCCATAGAAAAATTCCAATCTCAGCTTTTTAATATTGACCAAGTGAGAGCATAAGAAAAAAAGCAAAGGAAAAAGTCCACCAAGTTGATGAAATGGTCAAATGAAACCTGTAACGTTTAATTTTCCTCAGTAGTAAAATCTTCAAATTTGGCAATTATGAATTTTTCATTCCTTCGCCAATATGTATGGAATCCGTGCAAAATCAATTGCAGATTTCTGCGAACTACAGTTTACTAGTTTATCATAGTACAGAACGTGGGATGTAACAGCGTTGTCACTTCTTTCTTTTGGCTGGATTCGCTTGATTGGGAATGCGTATTTTACTGGTTGTTACCAGGTTTTCCATCTCTTACTTTGGGGAAATCAGTTCTAAGGGTGTTCAAGTGATTCCCTGTAGGTTTGGCGTGTCTTCAGAACCTACAATTATTCTACAGGGGGTCCGGGAAAATGTGGGAGATCTCTCGGATTCAGATAGAACATTAAAAAATAAGATGACAAGTTCCCATAAATTTTTTTCCTAGCGGCACCCCCTACGGAGATACGGCCCCCTAAAGGACCCCACTGGAAATCGGTTTTTCTTGAATAACTTTTAAACGACTCAATATAATTCAATGAAAATTTAATATGATAAACAGTAGTAAGGACCTTTCAAAATACTTCCCTTAAAACATAATTAGCTTGTTTAGTTTTCCAGGGACGGACTAGATTGTACATTTTAACGCTCAAATTTTTAACACCCTGTATGATAAGGAGTTAAAAAAAATAAATTTGGATACCTTGAGCATTAAGCTAAAGAAAAGGTACTCTTGTTCATTGTCGATAAAATGAACCATTTTCGAGAAAAAACAATTTTTATTAAACAAAACCTCGAAAAAAGCCATGACGAAGTGGTGCTCTTGACGAAATTGTGAAAGTAACGCTAGGAAAAAAATTTATGTTCTGATAGAATATTAAAAAATAAGATGACAAGTTCCCATAAATTTTTTTCCTAGCGTTAGGTTCACAATTTCGTCAAGAGCACCACTTCGTCATGGCTTTTTTCGAGGTTTTGTTAAATAAAAATTGTTTTTTCTCGAAAATGGTTCATTTTATCGACAATGAACAAGAGTACCTTTTCTTCAGCTTAATGTTCAAGGTATCCAAATTTATTTTTTTCATCGCCTTATCATACAGGGTGTTAAAAATTTGAGCGTTAAAATGTACAATCTAGTCCGTCCCTGGTAAACTAAACAAGCTAATTATGTTTTAAGGGAAGTATTTTGAGAGGTCCTTACTACTGTTTATCATATTAAATTTTCATTGAATTATATTGAGTCGTTTAAAAGTTATTCAAGAAAAACCGATTTCCAGTGGGGTCCTTTAGGGGGCCGTATCTCCGTAGGGAGGGCCGCTAGGAAAAAAAATTATGGGAACTTGTCATCTTATTTTTTAATGTTCTATCTGAATCCGAGAGATCTCCCACATTTTCCCGGACACCCTGTATAGTTTCACATGTGAGAGTGAACTCTTCTTACTCCAGAATTAGTTTGACAACGTTGGTTTTCCATCTCAAACTAGTTTTTGTTGAAATTTAGTTCGGGACCAAATGTTCATACATTGTTGGTGAATTCTTCAATTGTTTTTTTTTTATTTGGAGCGCGCATGTTATTGTTGGAATTACTGCTTGCTCTCGTTCTAAAGTGCAGTAGAATTGTCAAATCTGGTTTCTTTTTCGTCACTTTTGGTTTCCATGTTGGAATAGTAACTCAAAATCGTAGTGATTTTTTCCATTTAAGGCTTGTTAGTGTTGAAGTACTGAATTTCGTTGTGAGATTAGTATCCAATTGTGGGATTTGATGCACTAAGGCTGCTGAAGTAGATTTTGGCTGACGTTTTGCCCTGATTTTGGAGATAATTCAGGATTGTGTGTTCAGCATTCTACAATCCACGTTGTGAGATATATAGGAAAATCACTATTTGACTGGGTCTTATCCCTTTATAACATCAGGAAAGGTTACTATTGTGACGTATTCACATGACGAATTGTTGTACAATTTTGACAAGAACTACCCCGTACACTGCCATTGGATCGACGAGCGTACACTAATTCATATCACATCTATATTAACTCTCTGCCGGAGGGTTTTTCTTTCACCCCGTATTGTTTGTTTGGGTTCCTACTCCCTACTTCATACTCTATTTCATCTAATGGTCCCTTGGAACTTCCGTTCGTTGACTAAAGTGCGAACTACTGGACACTAAGAGGATTAAGAGGACAAAGAAGGCTATCCAACAAACAATCAGCTTTGTGGATCCATACCCCAAAAGGATACCGCAAGTTTTTCCTTAAATAATATTATATATTTTTTTTTACGTAATTGAATCGCCTGGTCTAATTTACACTTTACATATATGGATTTTATCGAGCATTGAGTTTAGATAATGCTCAGAAATTGATATTGATCAGTTCTTGTTTTTCCTGTGTAACTATTATTGAATTTATCTCTCGATTATTTACTTGACGTATTGAATAATTGCCGATGTTAACGATCATGATCATGAGCGGTGTGGCCCACTAGATTCACTATAAGTGCTCTATTAAGTTTATAGAGACCTAATCATCAATTCTACGTTGTTTGGCGAAAGCGATGAATCGATTTGAGATATTTCGAGATTTTCAATTCTTGTTTCCTGACTATTAAATTCAATTCTTGAATACATTCCACTGTCAATTGTATTTCGATCTACATATCAATTTGATTAATAGATTGAGTAACCCCACCCACACGTATTGGCTTTCTTTTATTCTTTGATTGAGCTTGTTAGGAAAAAAAAAATTAACGCAGGACTCCACATTTCGTGGTTAGTGGATGCTCTATCACTCACATCTTTAGGGAAGATAGATTTTGTTTACCTCAAACCACGTGGCGCTCGAATCACTTTCACTCTTTTACCCCGCCCCTCTACACTGAAAGCTAGCGGCTCTGTCTCTCCCTAAAAGCGTTCAACAAGTTTGACAATTTTTAATAAAATTATTGCGATATAATACTCCGTGAAATCGAGAGCGTCTCATTGGCGCCCAACGTGGGGCCACACGTTGAAAGGGTTTTATTGAATTTTCTTTTAAATTTTGCTGATTTGATTGTTTCTCATCATATTTTATTTACAATTTATTGTTGATTGGTTATTAACTAAAAAGGTAATAGTATTTGGTGATTGAAAAAATCCTGTTTATTGAACTTCGAGAAAATGGATTATAACATGAGGATCAATTATCTTAAAAAGGACATGCTTTTCTATGAACTGAAAGTTCGTGGAATCATGGTCGACGATACTAAAACTGTTGATGAGCTTCGTTCAACTCTCCGTCCTATACTCCAAATGGAGAAGAAAACCAAAACGTTGAATTACCCACCTTACAACTTCGAATTCAATGAGGAAAGAGACGTTATCAGGACCACTTTAAACAGTATCACGGCCGCACTCACATCCTTCGATGGAGAAAACGCAGCTAGCCGATTCGATAGATTCCAGTCTCGATTAGTTCACTTGATGAATAGGATAAATCGCATTCCTTTGGCGAATCTGACACCGGAACAAACCACCGAAAGAACAGAACTCCTGGTTTGCGTACTCAGCGCTTTAGACCAATTAGACAAACTCAGTCGTCAGGATCCACATTTGAGCATGTTGTTGGAATCAACTCATATTAAGGACAATAGGGAAAGTAACGCAAATTCTTCTGATGGAAGTAGCGACGATGGAGAAGTCAGTGCTTGTGGAGGTTTAAGGTCTCAACCCGCTCAAAAGCCAACTCATCGTTTTCCCAAAGTTGAGAAATGGGGACTAAAATTTAATGGTGATCAACGAGGGATATCGGTGCATAGTTTTCTGGAACGAGCAACTGAATTTTGTGTTGCACGACGAGTATCTGAAAAAGATTTGTTTGATGTTGCAATTGACCTTTTTGAAGGCAAGGCTCTCACATGGTATAGAGCAAATAGACATCGTTTTACCGATTGGAGATCTCTTTCAAACCTATTGAACAAACATTTCGAACCCCCAGACTATAAATCCAGACTATTCAAGGAAATCCTAGAACGAACGCAAGATCCATCCGAGAGCATTGTGGATTATTTATCAGCGTTGAGCGCATTATTCCGACGTTATGGTGGACTTCCTGAAGACGTTCAACTGGACATAATATCGAGAAATTTAGCTCCATTTTATACCACACAGTTACCTGTTGTAAATTCATTATCTGAATTAGAAGATGAGTGTCTCAAATTGGAAACCAAAAAATTCAGAGCTGAAACGTATGTTCCTCCAGCCCGCAAAAGAAGACAACATTGTGTAGAACCAGACTTTGCGTCATTTCACATCAAGTTCCTGACCATGTATCAGCTATAGATATGGATCGTAGAAATAACACAACAGCTAACAGAATGATTTGTTGGAATTGCAGACAAGAAGGCCATATCAATCGAAATTGTCGAAAACCCAAAACCATCAATTGCTATCGTTGTGGAGCGAATGATGTAACGATATGTACCTGTCCAACTTGTAGAAGTTCGGGAAACGGCTCAAGAGAGAATCGTTAGGTCGGGAGACTTCTCTCAATAAGATTTTGCCGGCCGAGGAATATCTTTTAGACTTTATTATCGCTCATGCCGAGGGAGATCAACGCCCATATTTAGAAGTAAAAGTACTAGGATACCCAATTTTAGGATTGTTAGAATCCGGAGCTTCAAGAACCATTATAGGATTGCCTGGATACGAAATTTTAAAACGTCTTGGATGTACGCTTATATCAAAGAAAACTGATTGTACAGTTGCGAACGGACAAAAATGTGCTAGTATTGGTTATTTGCAGGTTCCCATGACACTGATGAATAAAACTCGTTTTCTGGATGTACTCGTATTGCCAGAACTCAACCATAAACTAATCCTTGGAATCGATTTCTGGAAAACTATGAACATTATACCTGATCTTCGAAACGACGCATGGCATTTTATAGATGAACAAACTATCGATATTTCAGCAATCAAGGATGAGAACACTTTGGACACCAGCCAGAAAAATCAACTGGAAGAGCTTGTGAGGGAAAAGCTTGATCTTATGGGTACTGGTTTGGGATGTTGCAACGCAGCGGAACATATCATTGAATTGGAACCTGGGATTTCACCGATTAAACAACGCTATTACCCTGTTTCCCCGTTCAAGCAGAAAATCATAGATGAACATCTGGAAGAAATGCTATCCCTGGGAGTTATTGAGAAATCCAAGAGCCCGTGGTCAAGTCCTGTTTCTTTGGCCAAGAAAAAAGACGGTACTTTTAGATTCTGCATAGATTTTCGAGTTATTAATTCTAAGACAAAGAAAGACGCCTACCCACTTCCTTACATATCAGCAATTTTGGATAGACTTCGAAATGCCCATTATCTCAGTTCAATTGATATAAAATCTGCCTTTTGGCAAGTTAAGCTCAATGATGCCTCTAAAGAATATACAGCCTTTACCGTTCCTGGTCGCGGATTATTTCAATTTTGCAGGATGCCTTTTGGACTCACCAATGCTACCTGGCAAAGAATTGTGGATAATGTTCTCGGAGCTGATTTAGAGGAAAATGTGATGGTCTACTTGGATGACATCATACTTATTAGTAAAGATTTTGACGATAACTGCAGATTGCTTGGACTCGTATTGGACCGTTTAAGAGAAGCTGGATTGAGAGTATCTTTAGAAAAGTGTCGATTTTGCCTGCCTGAGTTGCGTTACCTTGGATACATAGTTGATAAATCTGGATTGAGACCGGATCCTGAAAAAGTAGAAGCCATCATCAGCATACCACCTCCCAAGAATGTTTCTGAAGTGAGAAGATTTCTTGGAACTGCCTCATGGTATCGGAGGTTCGTGCCAAGTTTTGCGTCATTAGCATCACCTCTAACTATGTGCACCAAGAAAAATGTGAAATGGAAATGGACATCCGAGTGTCAAGCTGGCTTCACTATTTTGAAGGAACATTTAGTAACTGCACTCATCTTAACCTGTCCTGATTTTGAACGTACTTTCATTCTTCAAACAGACGCCTCGAACTATGGAATAGGAGCTGTATTGTCGCAACAGTTTGAGGATGGCGAAAAGGCTATCACATATTTGTCACGTTCGTTGACAAAACAGGAGATGAAACTCACAGTTACCGAAAAGGAATGCCTGGCTGTGATTTGGAGTGTAGAGAAACTGAGGCATTATCTGGAAGGCGTGCATTTCAAGATAATCACTGATCACTACTCGTTGTTATGGCTGCATAACTTGAAGGACCCTCAAGGACGCTTAGCGCGATGGGCTCTAAGGCTGCAACCCTATGATTACCAGTTGATACACCGTAAGGGTAAAGAACATGTTGTGCCAGACTTCTTGTCTCGATCTGTACCAGTCATGGTGGATGCCATTGGAGAACAGCTGGATCCAGTTGATGTGCAAAATTTTTCTGCTACTACGGATAAATGGTATTCAAAAATGTTATCCAATATCGAACGAGAACCATGGAAATTTCCATCATGGAGAATAGAGAACCGTTTGCTTTTCAAAAATATTAAAACAGAGACACCTAATTTTTCAGCTACGTCAACTTCTTGGAAGATTGTTGTTCCAAAAGATTTCAGAGAATCAATCCTTGGACGTTGTCATGATATTCCCGCCGCAGGACACGTTGGGACTTTTAAAACCTACTGGAAAGTTCATTCGACATATTATTGGCCGAAGATGAGGGCTGACATAAATCGTTATGTTAAATCTTGCGAAGTCTGTGCTAGGAATAAGGTAGAACAGAAAGTACCTCCTGGATTAATGGGGGATGGACCAGTTATTCGTGAACCCTGGCAATGTATTAGTTTGGATTTTATAGGACCTTTACCAATATCAAAACTCGGTAATACTCATGTGCTTGTTGTCACTGATTATTTCAGCAAATACGTCGTTTTGTTTCCGACACGTACAGCTACAGCGAAGACACTTGTGAAGAACATAGAAGAAGGTATTTTCCTCATATATGGTTCACCTCAAACGATCATTTGTGATAATGGTGTACAGATGAAATCCAACGAATTTAAAAATCTATGTGTCAAGTATAAAGTTAAATTATTCTACACACCTCACTACTACCCTAGAGCTGACCCTACGGAAAGAGTTAACAGAGTTGTTAAAACTATGCTTCGTTCTTATGTTAAGCAGGAGGACCACCGTACTTGGGATCAAAATTTAGCCGCTATTGGTTGTGCGATAAGGACGTCGCGCCACGAAGTAACTGGACATTCGCCATATTACATCAACTTTGGAGGGGAACACAAATTATATGGATCCGAATATTCTAATGCTTTGAGTGAAGGAGCCGTAGTTGATCAAAATCAGTTTATCCAGAATCGTCAGGATGCTATCAAGAAAATGTTTGCATCCATCAGAATCAAAATTAAATCTGCTCGAATGCGAAATCAACATTACTACAACTTGAGGAGACGACCAGTACAATATACTACCGGACAGCTGGTTTGGCGCAAAAACAAGTGCTTGTCTGATGCTATGAAACATTTTAGCACCAGAATACCTTGGACCTTTTAAAATCAAAAAGAAAACTGGATCATAGACGTACGAGCTTCAGGATGCGAATGGCAAAG
Source organism: Orchestes rusci (assembly GCA_958502075.1). NCBI lineage: Eukaryota > Metazoa > Arthropoda > Insecta > Coleoptera > Curculionidae > Orchestes > Orchestes rusci. Next base: position 15,301,409 of record OY293313.1, on the reverse strand, counting down.
GCACAGGAATTTGGCATGTACAGGATCTGAAGCCTCCGGAAGATCAGAATTTCGACTTCATTCACCAAACCTTTTATCACCCAGTTCAAACTGAAGCCTTTTCTACCTGATTTTGGCTTACCGTGAAATTTTGCGTGGGGTAACCTTGATCATAAATTCTAGTTCTTATTGCTTCGTTTTCGTGAGACTACTTTTTCGATTTTTTTTTTCTAGTGTCGTCAATAGTAAAATCCTCAAATTTGGCAATTTTTTTCATTCCTTCGCCAATTATGTCACATTAGTACTGGAGGCAAATATACTTAGTGTAAATCCACCCAATTTGCCACTGGTAGAATCGCTGAGCGAGCAGTTTTGTTGCTATAAATAGACACGTTCAGCGAGACGGCGGGCAGTAGTTGGCCTACGCTAATTACTCGTTCCCTCCCCGTGAGTAGTGCAACCCCTCTCACTCCCTTCTATCCCTGTGAGTAGTGCAACCCCTCTCACTCCCTTCGATCCCTGTGAGTAGTGCAACCTCTCTCACTCCCTTCTATCCCCGTGAGTAGTGTAACCCCTCTCACTCTTCGTCGAACTTCAGCGTCATATAACTCCTCCTAGGAACAACGCCACGGAGAACATGCTCGTCCTAATCTTATGGTGGTAAGAGATTGTATTGATGTATGGTTGGCAACAATATATTGAGGCTACTATCACAAACTGAGTTTCCCTACTGATCAGCCCAGCTACGTTCCCTAGAGCACGACAGGTGTTGCGGGTCCAGTCGAAGACCCAGTTTAACACCTTACGTGACATTTGGTGGAGGCGCCTACGATCACTCCCGCTGCCAAGACGAGTACGGCGGAACCTGAAAAAAAATTCCATTTGATGTCACGGTACAACCTTAGGTCCAAAAGTGATACGGATGAGTTGGACGAATTAAGACCAGACCAAGGAAGTTCCACAGCAGCGAGCATCTTCACTCCAGTAAAGGACACACCCAGGTTTCCGGCACTCTCTCCCATTCCGCATGCACAGAAGGTAGTAAAGGTGCAGTTTGCTAGCCAAGAAGTCCCCATACCCCAGACCGTTGAAGTTCAAAAACAAAGTACCGAGCAAGAAGCAGCTAATAACCTCTCAGACAGTGTACCCTCCGTTGACCAAGAAGACCAGCTAACTATCATAAAGGGCACCATGGCAAACACGACTATCGCCGACGTACTCAGCACAACTAGACAAGCAACGCTACCACAATTCGTAAGCCCATCAATTTTCCATCCGGGAAAAACATCTCCAACAGAGTTCATAAAGGCTTACGACAGGTCGGCCGTGGCTAATGGATGGGACGACACACTGAAAATTGCCTATTTCGAGACCTTTTTGAGCGGTGCAGCACATATTTGGTTTCAGGAATACAAAAAAGAAAAAGTAAATAGCGCCTGGACTGATATACTGGAAGACTTCAAAATGGAGTTTGAGGAAAATGATTATTTAGAGGAAAGAAGAAGACGGGTTGAGAAAAGGAAACAACAACAGGGAGAAACCGTAATGAGTTTCCTGTACGAGTTACAAGTACTATACCATGATTACAAATCCGAATTTGATATCGGGGATTTTCTGAAATTCGTCAGCAGAGGCCTATCAGAGGAAAGTTATTACCACTACTACTGGTTAACCAGCCCGCCGAACAAGCAACCGAGCTCGCTGGATCAGCTAAAAAAGATAGCGGTAACCATAGACAGGGCACCGACGAAAAAAGAAATAGAGGAGGTTAGAGTACCGATAGAACATCCGGCACCAAACCAGGTTCAGCAATACCATCGACCTGGAAATGCCAATAGACGGGGAGATTATTATCCTCAGCCTAGACAGCAGTACAACTACAGAAGTAACTGGCATAACTCCCAAGAGAACAACCGGGTTATGGAAACCACAAACCACCAACCTCCAGCACAACCAAGATATAGAGGGTCCAGAAGTAGCAATAATAGTCCCAGATGTTACAACTGTGGCAGAGCAGGCCACTTCGCAGCATCATGCAGAACCCAGCACCCAAACGAAAGAGGATGGCAGAATTAGGGGTCCCAGCCATCCACTGTCAGAGGGACACATTCCGATCCAGCATTCCATACATCACGGTTAAAATAAACAACCAATTACTCCAGGCGCTGGTTGACACTGGGGCTCAAAATAATGTACTACAACGTGACTGGGCAAGAAACATCACACTTAAGAGGAGTTCCACGGTATTGGCCACAGCAGGGGGTCATAGGATATCAGTGCTAGGTGAAGCAAAAATACAATTGACAATAGAACAATTCAAGAGCGACATAGATGTGAAAATTATCGGGAGCTCACCTTTCCCCCTAATCCTAGGAATAGACTTTCTAAACAAACATAGTGCAGTAATAGACCTCTCCAAAAAACTGCTAATCTTGGATGGACACCACCAATTCAGGCTATTTCAAGGGAATGTTGAAACGCAACACCCAGTGTCATTCTCTGGGCTAGTGTTTCGAAATAAAAACAGGATGGATACGGCTCTTCGTTTAGAGGCTTTCTGGGCGAGTCACTCACTGATAGACAAACAGAAAATAGAAACAGTGGTTCAGGGGAAATTCGAGAACATCCACAAGCTCCACAGATTGGTAATCCGGGGCTTTGCAGTAACCCGTGACTATCAAACAAGGAATAGCATTAAAGCGATCCACAGGGCATTCCCAGCGATATCTAGGAAACATAGCCGACCATTAGGAGCAGTGTCGATGTCAAGGCATGGAGGCAAAACAGCATTCTTTCTACACGTGAGGAATTCTAGCAAGGAGAAACCAGCGCTGGAGGACATTTTCAAGTGCCTTGCAACGATAAGACGTATAGCAAGAGAAGAAGGATACCAAGAAGTAGCTTTCGAAAGAAAGGGATGGCGCTTAAACTCCGAGGAATGGGACATCCTGGAAAAAATGATGTATACATTGTTCAAGACGGAGAAGACTCGCATCATAATCTGTAAGAAAAGACGACCAATGTCGATACGAAAGGAAGCACTGATGACGATAGAAACAGACACCGTACCTAGTAGGGTTAAATTAACTGCTGGGGACGACTTCAGAATTAGCCCTGGAGAAACTGTGACAATCGGTCTCTCACCCAGCTCTGACATGATGGAGGAAACAGCCTATGCATGCTCATATAACTTGGACCAGTTGGTGAAAATGAAGACGCATATACAGTCACACATCTTCTCCAACGAAGACAAACTATTCATAGAACTAAGATCAACTTCCTCAGACACAGTTAGAATATTCAAAGGCACAACGATGGCAACGTTGGAAACAACAGAGGTAGAACCAAATGGGTCATGGAACTGTCACTTACAGGAGAACCGTGATGGAGACCAAGTTACACTAGCGGATCATAACCTACAAAACATTGAGAACCCGAACACTAGAACAGACTTAGCTAGGTTATTGGAGGAATATCAGGACGTTTTTTCAAAATCTACAAGAACCATGGGGCGTACAAACCTCGCGGAACATGTCATAGATGTGGGAGAGGCCAAGCCGATTAAAAATAGGCCATATAGAGTGTCTCAGAAGGAGCGACAGGTCATCGATGAACAGATAAAAGAGATGTTGGAAGGGGAGGTGATCAGACCTTGTCACTCACCCTGGGCCAGCCCAGTCGTACTAGTAAAGAAAAAAGACGGGAAAACTAGATTCTGCGTGGATTACAGAAAACTTAACTCGGTGACCAGAAAGTCAAATTGGCCTTTACCACAGATAGATGATATTTTGACTTACTTGGGAGAAGCAAAATATTTCAGCACTTTGGACATGTTCTCCGGGTATTGGCAGGTTCCAATTCAGGAAGAATCCAAGCAGTACACAGCGTTCGTCGCACAAGGTCATGGTACCTACGAGTTCAATGTACTGAGCTTCGGATTATGCAACGCTCCCGCTACATTCCAGGAATTGGAAGACCAAGTGTTCTGGGACCTAAAATGGAAAGAAATCCTGATATACCTCGACGATATCATTATTTTCTCTAAAACCAAAGAAGAACATATGATGAAACTAAGGAAAGTCTTCGAACTGTTGCGACAGGCCAACTTGACACTGAAGCCATGCAAGTGCGAATACTTAAGGGAGGAGATACGAGTCCTGGGCTACAAAGTAGGAAAAGAGGGCATTCTACCGGATGACGAAAAAATAGCCTGTGTGAAGGAATTTCCGACTCCAAGGAAAGTTAAAGATGTCCAAAGCTTCCTTGGATTATGTAATTTCTACAGAAAATTTATTCAGAACTTTGCCGTCATTGCTAGACCGCTGCACGAATTGACAAAGAAAACAAGGAAGTTCGAATGGGGGCAAAGGGAAGAACGTGCATTTGACGAGCTAAAACACAGACTGATATCAGCACCGGTACTACATCACTACAACCCGGAAAAAGAGACAATCCTTCACACAGACGCATCTACCGTCGGAATCGGGGCAATTTTGCTACAGGAAGGTGAAGACGGGAAAAACCATCCCATAGCATATGTCAGCCGGAGTTTGTCATCCTGCGAGCAAAACTACTCCATCAGCGAGCTGGAGCTACTTGGCATTGTTTGGGCCTTGGGCTATCTTAGACACCTAATCTACGGACGACCAGTCACCGTGATCTCTGACCACCATGCCCTGTGTTGGCTAGACTCCATAAAAGATAACAACCGACGACTGGCAAGGTGGGCATTGAAGATCGCGGAGTTCGATTACAAGGTTACGTATAAATCTGGTAAAACCCACATGGACGCAGATTGTCTGTCGCGGAACCCGGTACTACCTCCAATAGGAGAAGAGGAAATAGAAAACCAAAATGAGGTACCAACATTTGCTATGAAAAGCCAGGAAATTGCGAGCCTACAGGACAAGGAACCCGAACTTAAACTCCTGAAAGAAACCATCATTAATCCCGATGTCGCACCTATAGCCATCAGAAGACGAGCAAAAAATTTTAGACTAAATGGAGATTGCCTATACAAACTCAATACGGGACAAGGCGATGTGGAACACCTGCTGGTAGTACCAAAATCCATGAGAGAGGAGATAATGTGGGAATTACATGCTGCACCGACCTGTGGGCACTTAGGATTGAGTAAAACCTTGGATAAAATCAGGAATAGGTTCTACTGGACAGGGATGGCAAAGGATGTGGAAAAATACGTGAAGGGCTGTATAGATTGCCAAGCTAGGAAAGGTCAACCATTTAGAAAGACTCCGGGATTCTTACAACCAATTCCCGTGGGATCAATCTTCGACAAAGTAGGCATTGATCTGTTGGGACCTTTCCGACGTAGCAACAAGGGCAAGACAATGATAGTAGTTACGACTGACTACGCATCCCGGTATGCAATAACAGCAGCTTTACCAAATGGGAAAGCCGAGGCAGTGGCCCAATTTATACTAGAAAAAGTGATCCTGATCCATGGGGCCCCAAGAACGATCTTGAGTGACAGAGGAAAAGTATTCCAGTCAGAATTGGTGAAGGAAGTGACACAATTGATGGGGGTGCGCAGGCAATTCACAACGGCCTACCACCCGTGTTGCAATGGTCTGACAGAAAGACTGAATAAAACCATGGCGGACATGCTGGCAATGTACTGTAACACGGAGCAAACTGACTGGTGTAGTTATGTCCCCTTTGTCACATTCGCATACAACACTGCCATCCAGGACACCACGAAATTCAGCCCCTTCATGCTCACTTTCGCAAGAGAGCCCACTTTACCACCAGAGGCAGGACTCTTGGACAACGAGTTGTCAACCGATACGCTGAAGATGCGGGAGAGAGCTCTGGCAATGAGGGCCGTAGCAGTAGAGAACATACAGAGAAAACAGGAAAAGGACAAGGTGCGCTTCGACGATAAACACAGGGATCTTCAGTTTCAGGCAGGAGATAAAGTGAAGATTTTTGTTCCTGTAAGGAAAGTAGGACGAAGCGAAAAATTGCTGTTAAGATGGTTTGGTCCATATGAGGTAACAAGGAGGCTGGGGGAGGTCAACTACGAAGTGAGGAGACATGGGTGTAGAAAGAAAGCTTTGGATACAGTGCACGTCTGTAGAATGCTACCATATAACGACCCTTGGACGGAGAATGCTCCATTAGAAGGAGCTCTGATTGATGAAGAAACAAGGGAAGGAAAGGAACAAAATGGGCAAGAGGAGGACTATTTCAGCTGTACGGATGGCGAGGAAGAATAGTAGCGCAAAGGGAACGTAGGAATTAGGGCGGTCGAGAGGGAGACTTAGGAAAGAAAGACAATAACAGAGTATATATTACAGGTTGCAAGGACAAGCAACAGTCGCCCAGAAAGTGGAAATTACTGCTGGAGCCTCATGGAAACCATTACCACATGTCATCACTTACGAAGGTTCAATACCAATCACGTACAGAACAGCCTGGTATGAAGAGGTACCCTTCAGGACCACAAGGTCTCGCTGTACAGACTCGAGGACGACGTATTGCGAAACGAAAAGACAGATCGAGATCACATCAGGGTCAGTGGACATTGAAATCGATGAATTGATGGATGGCTGGAACCTAACCCACATGAGACAAACAAACAGACGGAACAAACGAGCTCTGGCATTTATCGGAGAAGGTCTAAACTGGTGTTGTGGCGTGGCTACCCAGCAAAAATTGGACTCCTTGACGATGGACGCTGATCAATTGAGGAACCGTTTGAACTCTGTTACAAACAGTTTAGGAGGGGCAATAAAAACTCTGGGACAAGAATCAGGTTATCTACAGAAAATGCAGCAGAACACGGCAGAAGCATTCAGAGTGACGGAAGATAAAATAAAGAAACTGGAGACCTACTTAGAAAAGCTCAGTAACAGAGCCAGGGATGAAGAAAAAACGAACATCAACATTAACCTAGAATTGCTGAAGAACAACTTTGATCTATCAAATAAATTGGTTAGACTTACCAGAGCCTTACGGAAGCAGGACACCTTGCAGGCCTGCAAACATCACCATATACCTATGGGCATCGTAAAACCATCCACGCTTAAGCTTGATTTGAAGAAACTGGCTTGGGAATTAGAGATCAGCAACCATACGCTGGCAATACAGGACACGGCCAAACTATACGAACTACCCATAGCAGAATGTAGTTTCTCCGACAAGGAATTGGTAGTGCACGTTAAAGTCCCTATTAGGGAAAAATTACAGAAATGGGAAATTTTTGAACTTATTACTCACCCGTTCGCTTGGGGGCGAGAGACATGCACTATTGAGCACGACGTATTATATATGGCCATTTCAAGAAACGCTCAGGATCAGCCAGCACACTCTCGCCAAATAACAGGAACAGGCCTACATCTTTGCAAGCCCTACCACGACAAACTGTGCTACTTACCCAGATTTGCGGGGGGAATCCACCAGGGGCCATCTTGTGCTAGAAAACTTCTGCACGGAGCACCGGTGCAGGACCTATCCACTCACTGTCCACTGAGGTGCCACCAATCAACACTACTAATCATAACAGAGATCAGCGAGGACGAATTCCTGTTAACCCACCCACAGGAAGGAATGGTGCTGGACTGTGGAAGTACCACGGTGCCAATAAAATCGAACGTGTCAGCACCCGGATCCTTGAAAGTATTTTTGCCTTCTCAATGCCGCCTAGAACTAGATGGGAAAATATTGATCCCAAGACGTTTCCCTTGCCAAGAAGACGAGGGAGAACTAAAAATAATACATACCCTCCCAGCAGCATGGACGACTCTAAAAACATTCGTCCTGAATCCTCTCTCAGCTAGCCATCCGACAAGGTTTGATGAAATAGGGGAATGCTTGAACCAGAACTGGACGCTCCAAATCCCATACCTCAACCTCACTTCCAGCAACGACCTCATTGATAGTATCCGTCAATCGGTAGAAGCTCAACCCCCCATCGATGGTTATAATTGGCACACAGAAAACCAAACCCTGATGATAATTTGGAACACAACACTCTCAATAGCCCTCCTTTACCTGTTATTTCACCGGAACCAATGGACGCCTCTGGCCATCATGCAGCCAACATCAGCACAAAACGTCACAGACCCACGTCGCCACGACACGATTTTTTCGTTAACGTGTGTAACACTATCCCTTTTCCTGATGTATCTTCTATTCAAGATAGGCCAACACACTCTTAAGTACTTACAGAGAAATCAACAGCCCGCCCATCCAGAACCAGCCACCAACCCCCGAGACAATGAACATAGCCAGGAAATCCCACCGTCCTATTTACTAAGGATAACCGAACAGGAAAGCGAGGGCCAATATAGATGCCAACTCATTCCACTCGCGACAGAGACGAGCCGCTCGAGAAGCAGGTCGGAAACAGCGCAATTGGATACCTCACATAACTAGCAGTGTACAGGGTGAACAGAGTCAGTGAGACCAATTGTGTATATACATATACATTGTTATTTTTACAGCTTATTTAAAAAATTTAATTATTAAACTACTTGTATATATAGACCAAGGGACGGCGAGGGCGAACCTTTGCAGTAAGGATCACGATATCCCCCTGGAACGGTCCGTGGTACAGAACCTGCTCCTCCTCCGGTACCTCGGGAGGCCAACACTCGCACGGCACATCTACCAACACGATTGGCAGCCGCTATATAGGAGGGAAGGAAAGGCATACGTTCTAGAGAAAAAAAAAAAAAAAAAAAAAAAAAAAAAAAAAGAAAAGCAGACTTACCCGGGGAATGACAGGGTGACCCCTCCTCAACAGCCTCCTCACGAAGATCTCCGTCTCCGAGTTATACTTTCGCCTGCTGCCGTCCCTCATGATGAGTTGATATAGATAAGGATTTAGTGGGTATATGTTTATGATTTTAATATGGGATGTTATTGTTTATTTTGAGATGTTATTAATATTATGTTTTGACCTGTATAGGATGATGTACTTATATAGACTTTTGTTTTTCATATAACAGCTACCGGTCCCCACAACCATCCAACTGGTAAATACGAAACCGGCCAGAAATCCACAACCTCCAGCCATATTACAGGGATCCGGCCCTCTGAACTGAGTAAGGGGACCATATACACACCCTGTAATAAGCAACTATCACCGAGGTCAAGGAAGATCGGCTGGCCAACAATTTTTTGCAAACGCAAGCATCAGCACTATTAGCAGTGAACAAGCGTTGAACGCACGGCGGTGCAGTACCACAGGCCAGGGCTTGGGAAAACTAAACGGATGGATGGCAGGACCGGAGCGAGAGATTTTGGCCACAAAATTTGTTAATATTTTTTCAAGTTTTTTTGTAAGGGATGGAGCATGTTCTCTTCTGGCATTGGGGTCCAATGCTCACGGGGTGAGGGCATATGTCACATTAGTACTGGAGGCAAATATACTTAGTGTAAATCCACCCAATTTGCCACTGGTAGAATCGCTGAGCGAGCAGTTTTGTTGCTATAAATAGACACGTTCAGCGAGACGGCGGGCAGTAGTTGGCCTACGCTAATTACTCGTTCCCTCCCCGTGAGTAGTGCAACCCCTCTCACTCCCTTCTATCCCTGTGAGTAGTGCAACCCCTCTCACTCCCTTCGATCCCTGTGAGTAGTGCAACCCCTCTCACTCCCTTCTATCCCCGTGAGTAGTGTAACCCCTCTCACTCTTCGTCGAACTTCAGCGTCATATAACTCCTCCTACGAACAACGCCACGGAGAACATGCTCGTCCTAATCTTATGGTGGTAAGAGATTGTATTGATGTATGGTTGGCAACAATATATTGAGGCTACTATCACAAACTGAGTTTCCCTACTGATCAGCCCAGCTACGTTCCCTAGAGCACGACAGGTGTTGCGGGTCCAGTCGAAGACCCAGTTTAACACCTTACGTGACAATATGTATGGAATCCGTGCAAAATCAATTGCAGATTTCTGCGAACTACAGTTTCCTAGTTTATCATAGTACAGAACGTGGGATGTAACAGCGTTGTCACTTCTTTCTTTTGGCTGAATTCGCTTGATTGGGAATGCGTATTTTACTGGTTGTTACCAGGTTTTCCATCTCTTACTTTGGGGAATTCAGTTCTAAGGGTGTTCAAGTGATTCCCTGTAGAACCTACAATTATTCTATAGTTTCACATGTGAGAGTGAACTCTTCTTACTCCAGAATTAGTTTGACAACGTTGGTTTTCCATCTCAAACTAGTTTTTGTTGAAATTTAGTTCGGGACCAAATGTTCATACATTGTTGGTGAATTCTTCAATTGTTTTTTTTTTATTTGGAGCGCGCATGTTATTGTTGGAATTACTGCTTGCTCCCGTTCTAAAGTGCAGTAGAATTGTCAAATCTGGTTCCTTTTTCGTCACTTTTGGTTTCCATGTTGGAATAGTAACTCAAAGTCGTAGTGATTTTTTCCATTTAAGGCTTTTTAGTGTTGAAGTACTGGATTTCGTTGTGAGATTAGTATCCAATTGTGGGATTTGATGCACTAAGGCTGCTGAAGTAGATTTTGGCTGACGTTTTGCCCTGATTTTGGAGATAATTCAGGATTGTGTGTTCAGCATTCTACAATCCACGTTGTGGGATATATAGGAAAATCACTATTTGACAGGGTCTTATCCCTTTATAACATCAGGAAACGTTACTATTGTGACGTATTCACATGACGAATTGTTGTACAATTTTGACAAGAACTACCCCGTACACTGCCATTGGATCGACGAGCGTACAGGACTAATTTATATCACATCTATATTAACCCTCTGCCGGGGGGTTTTTCTTTCACCCCCTATTGTTTGTTTGGGTTCCTACTCCCTACTTCATACTCTATTTCATCTAATGGTCCCTTGGAACTTCCGTTCGTTGACTAAAGTGCGAACTACTGGACACTAAGAGGATTAGGAGGACAAAGAAGGCTATCCAACAAACAATCAGCTTTGTGGATCCATACCCCAAAAGGATACCGCAAGTTTTTCCTTAAATAATATTATATATTTTTTTAACGTAATTGAATCGCCTGATCTAATTTACACTTTACATATATGGATTTTATCGAACATTGAGTTTAGATAATGCTCAGAAATTGATATTGATCAGTTCTTGTTTTTCCTGTGTAACTATTATTGAATTTATCTCTCGATTATTTACTTGACGTATTGAATAATTGCCGATGTTAACGATCATGATCATGAGCGGTGTGGCCCACTAGATTTACTATAAGTGCTCTATTAAGTTTATAGAGACCTAATCGTCAATTCTACGTTGTTTGGCGAAAGCGATTAATCGATTTGAGATATTTCGAGATTTTCAATTTTTGTTTCCTGACTATTAAATTCAATTCTTGAATACATTTCACTGTCAATTGTATTTCGAACTACATATTAATTTGATTGATAGATTGAGTTACCCCACCCACACGTATTGGCTTTCTTTTATTCTTTGATTGAGCTTGTTAGGAAAAAAAAATATTAACGCAGGACCCCACATTTCGTGGTTAGTGGATGCTCTATCACTCACATCTTTAGGGAAGATAGATTTTGTTTACCTCAAACCACGTGGCGCTCGAATCACTTTCACTCTTTTACCCCGCCCCTCTACACTGAAAGCTAGCGGCTCTGTCTCTCCCTAAAAGCGTTCAACAAGTTTGACAATTTTTAATAAAATTATTGCGATATAATACTCTGTGAAATCGAGAGCGTCTCAAACCATCACAAAGTCGTTGCGTTTGAAGTTCAGCTGTGGTAATAATGGATACACTGAATTGCTGAAGCAGGGCTACCCCTTTTCCTCCATCAGAACACTGCAAAGAAGTCTTCAAAATGTTGAGTTCGACGGTGGAATACTCGAGGAAGTTTTCGAATTTTTGAAAATCAAAATTAGCAGCTTTGACTCACATGAAAAAGATTGTGTCCTAGTACTCGTCGAAATGGCGATCACTCCAGGAAGGACATTTAATACTTCATTAAATAAATACCTTGGTAAGGTAACATTGCCGGGCCATACAGGTATCGCCAATCACGTACTGGTTTTTATGCTGGGGGGTATAACCAAACGTTGGAAGCAAATCGTAGGTTATTATTTCACCGGAGAATCTGTGAATGGTGCCGTGTTAAAACCAATCATCGAGGAGATATTTCGAAGAGCTGAAGGTTAAGAACTGAATATACTGAGTGTCACATCAGACATGGAATCTTCCAATCAAGCTCTATGGAAAACTTGGGGAACTTCAGCAGGCAGATCTTCTACAATTAAATGCAAAATTCCTCATCCTCTAAATGCCGACACATTTCTACATGTTTTTGCTGATGTTCCCCATTTATTCAAAAACATCAAGTCGATGATTATGTCCAATGAAATCATTCGTTTGCCTTGCCATCTTGTTGAAAAACATGCTCTTCCAAGTAATGAGGTTTTATCAAGCCATATTTTTGAACTTGTCAAACACCAGGAGTCCCATGTATTTAAATTGGCCCTAAAGTTGACAGAGGAAAATTTGTTTCCTTCTCATTTCTCAACAATGAAGGTGTCAACATCATTCAATGTTTTCAGTCATACAGTGAGCAGTGCTTTGAAACTTTTGGCAGACTTGAACAAACCGGAATATTTAACAACTGCCTGGTTTTTGGATCTAGTCGAAAAATGTTTTTTCCTAATGACCTCCAGACATCCATCTTGCGCTTTGAGCAAATTAAATGTGAATGCATACAATGACGCCATAACATTTTTGAACGAAATTTTGGACTTATTTTCAAACATGGTAGTGGGCAACAAAGGACACTGGAAACCTTCACAAACAGGTGTTTTGATTACAACCAAATCTATGCTGGATCTACAGAACTACCTACTGAATCAAAAGAACCATAATTTTTTTTAACTACTCGAGTTTCTCAAGACTGTTTAGAAAATTTGTTCTGTGTTTTGAGAAGTAAGCAAGTGGTTCCAAATGCGGTACAAGTGAAGAACAATTCAAAACTGATTTGTGTATCTCAATATCTAAAAAACCCAAGTTCCAGTAGTTACGATGAGGACGACAGAGAAAGTCTTTCAGGATTTCTCGATAATTTCACGGCAGAACGAAACAGATACGACAATATTCAGCTTTCCCCTATAGTTCCATCTCCAGTATTAAATCTAAGCTATAGTGAACTAAACTCATTATGCAATGCATTTGGATACATACTTCAAAGCATAAAAAGGACATCAAAGACCTGCAATATTTGTATCGGAGCGGCGGGAGGCATAACACCTACGTTCAAACATTTTGAAAAATTCACGATACTCAAAAGATTTAGGAAAAACTGCCTATTTTTTTGTAATGAAGAAACATTTAGTTTTTTCTTGGATATGGAAAAAATATTTAGGAAGTATTTTCCCATAGCCTCTTCACATAACATAAATTTGAGCGATTTGTTCTACAGAAAAATGTTTGAAGACAATCTGGTTTTGAGTATTCCTGACTGTCACAAATTGAAAAATAAAATTATGAAAAGGTTTATTATATTTAGATTGAAAATAAGTTCAAAAAAGCATAAAAGTGCCACCAAAAAATTAGCCAGTAGGTCTATTGCTGGCCACTTATCATAAGTTGAATTTGTATCTTTATATTATATTTTTTTTTATAAATTGATCTTCATTATTCATACACTAATTTGAAAACTTCATCGTCCACTCCATTGAGTACGAAGAGGCAGAAGAGGAGAGATAATCAATCACCAGAAAGAAATTTCCAAAGCAGTAAATAACAGACGAAGTGGACTTTCACAGAGCAACCATCAAGAATCAAAACAATACGGGGACCGTCGTAACTATAGGCGAAGTAGTAGCGTAGACGACGATTGTAGTTGAAGTCTGGCAAACGAATGTGTACCGGTGGAATTGCCAGGTTTACCTACGAAAAAGCAACACCTACTGTTCGGAGAATAATGCTCATTTAAAAATCGATTTCTTATCATCACAAATATCTGTAAAAAAAGCAGATTATCTAAACGTAATTTTTACTTGCAATTCCATTAAATAGGTTGTTTTTTTTATCAAAACTTGTTTAAGTAGCTCGATGTTATTATAGGACTTTTCCAAATATATTATTATCACCGGTGAATGTGGAAACATCACCAGACTTTACTTCTTCGAGAATCGAGAGGTGTCATGTTTATGAGTTTGAAGATCTCTTATTGGTAAAACTAGTTTTCTTGAAATGAAAACAAAGTGGAACCTGGACTCGAAATTGGATTGTGTTTGTCGACGGGTTATTTTTTGCTAAAATGAATAGGTATATTCCAGTGACGTTGTTTTTATCTTTGTGGATAGTAGAGTGTCATATGGTTAACTGATGCACGTCTGCACGCACGCTGTTAGTTATTTCATGAATGAAATAGGCCATTTCTTCATTTTCCTTACCGTTGCCTCGGTGGTACAGAAAAGTTTTCCACACTGTAGTAATAATTATGGCATTTTTAGATTTATTATGAAGTTGTTTTATTATCAAAACTATGTTGTTTCAATATTCAAGAAACATCATATAAAGGAAAACGAGTGGTCCAAAAATAACAAATAGCAATTTCTCAAGATCTTACAGATCATCATATGAGATATTTGAAATCTCTTTTCTTCAAAACATTGTTTTTTTTATCACCTACCTACCTATATTTTCCTCCGGAATGACAATATAAGTATGCTATATGTACACTTTGGATATAGTTACACAATTGTGCGAGTAAAGGATACTACCTACCCACCTACTCAATAAAAAAAAAACAATAAATAGGGCACCTACTTATTAAGATGTGATGAACAATTGTTACAATTACTTAGCACTTATGCTTATGACCCTGATTAAATATTAAGGATATACCTATGTACATATATCCATGCGCTTGAATACAAATTATTACAAGAATGGAATCATGTCACTGTATTACAAAGGATGCACACTTATAAATGTATCTCATATTATGTACTTCTGTACACACAATATAGGATAGGGTTGAAAAAGTTTAAACAGTCGATTTATTGTAGGGTACTTAAAATTAAATTTAACATGTCGTGTGTTTGTATTACTATGTATGTGTTATCTTTCCATCGTAAATTATTTTCTCTATTGTTTATTACATACTTGAAAATCATAGGTACCGTTTCATTATGCCTTTCATTCATCCTTAAATATTCTAATGCCTAGTATTTAGTTTGATTTATTTATATATGCCTACGAGATCTACTACTCGCACTAAAGAATTTTTTTCAACGTTAATGGTGTATTTTTACTGTTAATTGCCTCACGTGAATTGTGCAACACTGTGTTTGACAACGCATCAATATAGCTCCCTTTTCCGGAAACGTAGATGAATCGGTTTCGACAAGACGAAAAATTTCGGCGGCCATTTTGGGCCTTATTCATCATGCTATTGTCGCCACTGTCTTGTATATAGTCACTGTAGTGAAAAAGACAGTTTTTTGAAACAAACACTTTGGAGTTCGGACATGACAATGTCGGCGCATATAGGGGACATGCAGTTACTCATTCCAAGTCCATATATTTGTTGATAGAAACTATTGTTAAAGTTGAAATAACTGCTATCTATGCAAAAATCAAAAATTTCCAGAAAATCAACCAATATCAGAGTTGTGTTTGGGGCGATTTTTTCATCCCATCTACCAATTATTATTTCTCTGGTCAGATCAATGGGTATATTGGTGAATAGAGATTTTACATCCAGAGAAATCAAAACATGGTTCTTGGGTAACACTTGGGAGGTTATAAAACTGGAAAACTCAAAGGAGTTTCTGACATAATTATCATCTTTTTCACCATAGCGACATCATTTATCTATATGGTTTGGTTTGGGTTGGTTACTTTGGTTAGTCTGGGTTGGTTTGTGTGTTTTATTGTAGGCGATGAAAGAATAGAATAGTCCATATCGATGCATCGGTTTTGACACGGAAGAAGTACCACAGAGGCCGCTTTGAGAGGGATTAGTGGATTGTGGGAATTTATGACACCGGAGCAAAACGAGGCCTCATCGTTTATGTAAATAACCGACGAGCAGATACGTTGGAGGCGGATATTTCAAAGCATGTCCTTCCCGGCTCTCATATTTCGACAGATTTTTGGAGGGGATATAGGGGATTGAACATTTTGGGTGGTGTGTCTCCATACACACATTCAACCGTGAATCATTCACAAAACTTTGTGGATCCTGTAACTGGTGTCTGCACAAATGGAATTTAGGGTTTTTGGTCCTGCTTTAAGCAGTATTTCCGAAGACTCTCCGTTATGAGCTCACCTATGCTACCACAATATGTTGATCACCTGAGAGATTTTAAAATATAATTCGACATATTAGCCAGACATATTATGTTTTCCATTGAGTCTGTTTTATGTAAATATTCTACTCAGTGACATAGAAACCCTAACATTAATTTATCTTCTATAAGACTCAATGTTAACATACCTACTCAGAGTTTTATATATTCCGTGAAAAAAAAGCCATCATGTTAATTTATAAATTGAATTACTCAGAGAGAAGCAAGCTACAATAGTTCGTCATGAACAAAGTCATTTTTTCATTTGTTAACTCTACTTTTTCAAAATTTGCGCTCAAACTAGTGATTCGGTATATATTGGGTAAAGAGAGGATGCAGAATACTGTGATTTGCAGCGAATTATATGGAGAAAGGATCCCACAATGAAATTACAATATTTTGGACTCAATATTGTGACTCATATGTATGGTACAGCATCAGCCTCACTTTTGACAACCAGATGTTTGCAAGAAGTAGCTAATGATGTGGAAGGATATTCGCACGTTTTAGGTAAAATTATACACAGGGTGGGACACGAAAAGCTTCCCACCCAGGTTTGCTCAGGTATTAATCAAAAATCTCTTGGTCACGTCAATTTTTGTTTTTTGGGGGACACATTTTTTTGGTATTTTCACGTCGACGCGACGGGTCAACCCCTAAGCGAGGATGATAGCTACCCCAAGAATTTTTAATGGAAAGAAGGGTAGAGAGATACGTCATTTGAAAGGAATTTTTATCAAGATTATATCCCCAGAGTTTCAAGTTGCTAATTTTCAATATTATTTCTCATCATTTATCATTTTTTAATATTTATCAATTTTTTGTGGGTACTTGCGACCCAGGGGGTGAAAATACGACAAAAATTTGTCCGAGCCATTTTTACCTATAACGATTTTACGTGGAAATTTTTGTGACTGGTGTGAATTGAGACAGGAGAAGAGTGGTGAGGAGCAGTCAGAGATGGGAGGCCTAAGATATGTGGGTTCTCATGTATTGTCAAAAATTGGTGTGGGCGGAGTTCTCAAAAGTAATAGTCCACCCACACCAATTCTTGTTTGTGACGATTGAATCAAACCAAACCAAACTATTTTAGTTATCTGTTTTACAATTTTAACTCGTTTAATGTTTATAATACCCCTAACGTTTGAACAAGTGATTCTGATATTTTATTGTCCAAGTGTTAAGTCATGTTACCAAAATTATGTGTTTTGTATCAAGTTGCTATGTATGTCTACTGCAAATACTATTATGTTAAACCCACTGATCTTAACCCATGGATAAGCATAATGCATGTGTCATCTGAAGCAAATGTGGCGAGGCATGGGCGAAAAAATGAGTTTCTGCGTCTGATTCACGGTCATTTTCCAGTAGAGTCTGGGAATGTTGATAATGCGTAGTAGAATTCAATCTATCGATCCGACCAGATGTTTACCCTCGCGGAACCAGTCCCGTACTACATCGTTTTTCGTTTATTCGTGATCGACGCCATATTGCTTTATGCTTTGTTGTGTTGTGCTTATAGAACTCAATGTTTTGTAGTGTGGATTATTTTGCTTTGGACGTACTGTTTGTGTGTGACTTTTTGATTATGTGGACTGACTTTTGAGGGCCTTTTTTGTTTGTGATATTCAGTGACCTGACCATCATGAGTTCGGTCCTGTCCACACCTCGTCATGATGACATTATTTTGCTGCAGTGCGCAATATCCAACTTGCCGGAAAATGTTCGGGTTTATTCACGTTTTTCGGTCGTAATTTTGCCATTTCGAATGCGGCGTTTGCTCATCCAGTTGTTTAGATCAGTGGTTAAAGTTGCTATTTATGTATGTGCTATCTTAATGTATCTCTAATTGTCATCCTGAAGAAGGAACGAATGCGTTCGGAAAGCTTGATTAGACAATACATGAGAACCCACATATCGTAGGCCTCTCATTTCTGACTGCTCCCCACCACTCTTCTCCTGTCTATATCGATTTTATACATATGGTTTGGTTTCCTGTATAGCTTTTATTAAAGGTTACATATAGTCTAGGCAATATGAAGACTTAATGGGTTCACCTGGAAAAAATGGTAGAATTTTTTTTTAACAAGCTTATCTTATGTTTTTTGGGTCGCTGATTACGAATTTATCACTTCCCACCAGAAAAAACTCACCGGAAATACATTTTTTTTTTAAATAGCGTTTTTCTTAATATCTGATTTTTGAATACATCTTTTCAAATTACCTAAAACTCTGAGAATTTACAATAAAAACATTGTTTCAGATGCTTTTCGAAATAATTAAACGCATAAAGGCGGTAGTTCATCATCAAAGTTGTGCGCTCAGATGCACCGAAGCAGATGCGCGATGAATATTGAACATTGCTGTTGAACACACGAGAAAAATTATTGTTCTCCTTCTACCTGCAATTGAAAAAAAAATCCACAAGAAAGACGTGGGTAGATGCTATTAATGTTCTGAGGCCTATATTGCAGGTGCTTCATTCTTGAGCGTATGGTTGAACTAAGCACACGTCTCGCGAATTCAGGAACCCACTCCAAACAAACAAGATTAGTTGATTGATCTTTCACGAAAAAAGAAAAGAAAGGCCACTCAACTGAATCCTCTCAAAAGCAACGCGGCTGGCATGATCGGTCGCGGCCGCGACAAAATATCAACAAAGATGAAATCTTCTTCCTCTTCCGAACGACACAACCCCCTCAGGGACCCGCGACGCGTCTCTCCACCTGGCGATAGTGCCAGGGAGGAAAGAGTGAACAGCGACTTTCACGTAGGGCGATCGAAAAAAAGGGATTACGCGACACAAGACAACGTTGATGAGTACTTTGGTAATTGTCCCCCAAACACCCAACCCTCATACTCTAATAACCTCATTAGCAACCCCCCTTATAATAACCTGGGAAACATCTCTTCAGAATCTGATTTTCGTGCAAAAATGCTAGAAAGTGAAACACGTGCTGATGCGGCCACGCCTTGAAATTTTTTTGACCTTGATATAAAAAACCATAATAAACAAACAAGTGCGGCTGGTAACTCAAGTGCGGATACGGAGAGAGACATGGAAGTGACGATCGCTAATTCTCAACAATCTCGTGATTCTCAACGCGGCAACAGTGTAAAATAGGACGATTCGGACTTTAATCAAGATTTGGCCAATGTTATTGAAGATGCAGAAGTTCCAACCGACCAACAACAAAAGGACAATTCTTCAGCGCCTGTCACCCCGAACGCAGACAATTATGACAATTATTATGATATCGTCAACAAATTAAAGAACGATCACGAGAAAGTCACACAAACAATAGCGGATCTGATGCTAAAGGTTGAAGATCAAGAAAAGAACATGGAACGCCAGACGGAAATTTGTGAACAAATTGGAACAATGCTAGCCAATGAACGTATGGAATTTGCAAGTCAAGTCAGTGACTTGAAAAATGATAATCTGTCTAAAGATGCCCAACTAAATTATCTACGAATGAAATTGAGCAACAAAACTTCTACTTTCCCCTTAACATCAGACCCCATGGAAGCTGAGTCATCACTAAAAAGAGTGCGGGACCCAGATTTCTCTCCTGACAACAACCGTCATTCCAAACCAAGACTAGAATTTTAACCCCTTGCGGAAAAACCAAAACAATCACCAATGAGGACCCTCTACCTGAACACACCCCAGATCAAGGTCCGTCCACCAGCAAATTGCCTGAAGTAGCCTTTATCCTCCACCTGCACATCAGCCCTCTATAAATCATCCAGAAGAAACCAAAACAAAAATCCCACCAATCGTGATTACATCTGGATTGCGTGACTGGACTGCATTGTACAAAACTTTTATCGAATTGGGTGTCAACATCACGCCTGCAGACGTACGTAACTACAGACATGGCCCGGGTGTGGAAGTTTCTCCAAAATCTGTGAAAGATCATAGACTCATCACCCGTTTCTTGTATGGAAAGGGTCAACAATATCACACAAGACTTCTCCCTGACGAAAAAAAAGTGAATATGGTGATTAAAGGTCTTTTGGGCGACATAGACATCAATGCAATTGAAAATCAACTGGCTGAACTCAACACCACTGCTTCGGAACTATACCTACTGGATAAAAACTGGTCCTGACGGCTCCAAGAATACCGGTATTTTGAAAGTTTTGGTCGACATATCAAAGGCTGAACTCATCATGCAAGTTGAAATTTTGTGCTACATGTCTGTTAACATTGAAAATCAAAGGACTAACCCTAATCGAGTGCCCCAGTGTCACCAGTGTCAACATTATGGACATTCACTAACATCGTGCTGTAACACCCCGCGCTCCACAAATGTGGGGAAAACCATTTTTACCATTTAAACCAAGACGTTATTGAATAAAGACGTTATTTATTTATTTATTTATTTTTACTGAGCATGCACCAAATCCAAAGATGAACCCCTCAAGTGTTGCAACTGTGACGGATCCCATTCTGCCAACTATTTCAATTGTGTCAAGAACCCTAACTAGATAAGAAAAATGAAAATGCAGCAAAACAACCAAACTAACCCACAAACAAACACATCACCTTCGCTTATCAATCCATAATATGTCCAACCCACTTCATCGTATGCCAGTAAATCCGCTAAAAATCTGCCAACCAAACCCGGAGCGGACAGCCACCCTGACAAAACATAAATCCTCCTCACTTAACCAATTCACGTCAGTCACTTCCAAGCTAAATCTCATGGAGATCGCCACAAATGAAGTAAAGACCCTCGTAAACAACCTCGAAAGAAAAACTGATCAAAAGCTCGCCGACATGGAGAATAGGCTATCAAAATTGTCACTCAGTGCCAGTGCCTCAATCAATGTCTAACCCAAATAACAAGAATCTCTCCAATTCAAAAATAATTTCATGGAATGCCAATAGTGTGTGTGTGTAATAAACGTCCGGAATTTTTGGAATTCATCCAGCGGGAAAAACCAGACATTATGCTAATACAAGAGACTTTTCTCAAACCTCCCACGCAATTTAACGTTCCAAATTACGTCATGCATCAAAATGATAGACTGGACCAAGCAGGTGGAGGTACGGCTGCGCTGGTGAAATGCGGGCTGTCCCACAAGCCCCTCCCACAACCAATTGGAAGCCACATACAAACCACTACCATTCTACTAACTACCGGTTCCAACCAATTACGCATCACTTCGGTATATCGACCACAAGCTGCTAAGATAACCAAAATGGAGATTGAAAATATTTTACCTTATGGCACACCTTCCATCGCCATTGGTGATTGGAATGCAAAATCGACGGAATGGGGTTGCAGGGTCACTAACCAGGCGGGTAAAAACGTAAGTAAAATTTGCCTTGATGACCAAATCGAAGTTTTTGCCCCTTCTACTCCCACGCACTTTCATCAAAACATTTTAAAATACGATATTCTGGACATCGCTATAGCTAGAGGACTGGACCTGGACATTGACATCACCTGTCGTGCCGATCTCTCGTCGGATCATGATCCGCAGTCTATATTATTATTGACGGCCTTAATTTGGATAAACAACAATATTTTAAGAAAATTATCAATTTCGGTAGGTAAGAAAAAAAGTTCGCCTACCTTCCCCTAAACTACCAAATTAGACTCAGTCGAGAATATCGAAATCACTGTGACAAATTCCACCAAGCTTCTACAAAATACTATCAAAGAATGTGCAGCACAAATCAAATCCAAAAATTATCACCAAAAAAAAACTGCCTCCGGATTTATTGGAAACAATCAAAGAGAGAAATCACATGCGAAATAGGGCGAAAAAATTGAATTCCAGACCATTGTTGACTCAAGCCAATCGACTAACCTACTTAATCAAAATAGAACTGACCAACTTCAGGAACGAGAGCTTCCAAGATGACCTGGAATCTATGAAACATTGCAGCAAGCCCTTTTGAAGACTATAAAAATTTTGCCAAAGAAAAACCAACAACAAAAATACTCCAATCAACAGCAATGGTCGCCTCACTTATGACTCATCGACAAAAGTAGAAATTTTCAGGAAATCCCTACAAAAACCATTCATGGTCAACATGGGCGATCCCTACTTCCAGGAAGTCGTGGAAAACCACCCAATAAACACACTGGATGCAATTAATTACGACCAATTTTCGGACATGCAAGAAATAGACGACTTTACTATCGAGGAACTAGACAACATCATTCTCAATTTACAACCAAGCAAGGCCCCTGGAAGTGATCGAATCACCAATAAGATTTTGAAAAACCTCACTCCGAACATTGGATCATTTCTTTTGGATCTCTTCAACCAATGTATTCGCCTGTCACATTTTACATCATTGTGGAAGGAAGCCATATTGGTCTTGATCCCGAAAAAGGGAACAGATCTTAGATTAACATCAAACTACAGACCCATAGCGCTGCTCAACGGTTTGGGAAAGCTGTTTGAAAGACTCATACATATTAGGCTTAAACACCAAGCAACTCTCCTAGAAGCAGTACCAAATCACCAATTTGGATTTCGTGATGCCCTTAGTACTGACCTCCTGGTGGCCAGACTCGTCGAAGACTGTGCCAGCAGCCTGCAAAGGAAACACCTCGAAACAGCAATAATTGCCTTTGACATCGAAAAGGCCTTCGACCGAGTCTGGCACCAGGGCCTGATTTTAAAATTACTGGAAGCAGGATTCTTTAGACGAATAATACTCATGATCAAAAGTTTTCTTAGCGATCGTCAATTCCAAATAAAACTTGACAACATTACATCTGGAAAAGCCATGCTGAAAGCCGGGGGTACCGCAGGGATCGGAGTTGTCCCCCTTATTGTACAGCTTATACGTAGCCAATACACCCTCACATCCCAGGGCCAAGTTGTCTCTCTATGCCGACGACACACTAATTTATGCCACATCCAATAACACTACTTCACTGCAACATACTCTTCAAAAACACATCAACGATATTACCGATTTCTTCGATACTTGGAAAATTAAAATGAATACAAAAAAGACACAAGCCATTCATATTCTTTCCAAAAAAACCAATAGAAAGCCGGCAATCCATTACAACTCACCCATCACCTGGAGCAAACAAATTAAATACCTGGGCGTCACAATCTCTGAAAAACTAGACTGGAATCCACACATTGAAAGGAAAATCAAAGAAGTGAACAAGTATTATGGAGCCCTATACCCCTTATTAGCTCCAACCAGCCGCCTTAACATTGAAAACAAAATAACTATCATGCAACAGGTGTTCAAAACAAAATTGATCTACGCTGCTGCAGCAATGAACCTGAATAAAACACAATTAACCAGAATTCAACGTGTCCAAAACAAGTTCACCCGAAGTCGGGACAAAACACCATGGTTCGTCAGGACTAGGGATGTATTCACACAATATAAAATCAAGCCTTTCTATCACTCGATTTTAGACGGTACTTATAAACTAAAATACAAGATAGCACTGTCCACGAATAAAGTACTCAAATCCATCAAAAAGCACAAACTAATAAAAAAACATTCTTCATTGCGCACGAAAAAAGCCAGATTCAGGGGAGTATGGTCCTAGGTTATTAACTTTCACGACATTATCCCCATCATTATATTATTATATTCCTCCACCACCTTTCCCCAATTTCCAACAATAATTCCACAATCTGACACCACAGGAGACTTGTCTCCCCACTAACCTCTCCTTCCTTTCCTTAAATATTTCCATTAAATCCTAAATCCTGCGACACTGCCTCTCACTTCTCTCCCCACCCTACTCCCTCCTATTTTCCAATAACTCATACTTATGTCCAAATCCGGCAACGCCGCATCCTGGGAACTTATTCCCCCACTTGAGCTCGCTCAACACTGTGATTATCAATACTCCCACCTTCCAAAACATTACCCCGGCTCATATCCGGCCTTTACCTTTACTCCTTAATAACAAAATTGCCAAAGTATACTCAACAACCGGGATAAAGTGTAAATCGGCACTATAACACAAGAAAACCGTTAACATGTGTATGCAAGTCGGTCCCAGTTGACCATCCTCAACAGTCTCATCACTAATTAACTAGTTGATCATTGCCTAGTGAATAATGATGACTTGTTGCAAGGTTGGTTGTACGACGATCGAGGACATCCTCGAGAGACATCCCTTGCCTTCTCTAGGCACTTTCAGAAGAGAGGATAGGTATGTGGAGATGTTGCGGGAAATTTCCTGCAACATAAGAGGACTGCCAGTTCGCCAATGGTATACAGGGAAATAACCCTTGTGGTTAGGGCAGCAAACGATGCTAGTGAAAAAATCGGCTGAAGCTGTAGATGAACGGATCCTGCAGATCAACTGGGTGATAAAAATGGAGAATACTGCTGCCGGAAACGAAGAATGTCCTTCCAGCCTCTCCTCCTTCAACCCCCCCCTCCCTCAATCCGGAGAAGAAGAGAAAAAATTTTATGTTTTTATTTTATTTTTAACTCCTTCACCATTCAATCTTGAACATTTTCTTAAAATACATTGATTTTAATATATTAGGTATTGATTTTATTCTGTCTCACCATCAATAATATGTTTTTATTTTATTTTCAACTCCTTCACCAGTCAATCTTGAAAATTTTCTTGAAATACATTGATTTTAATATATTATTGATTTTATTCTGTTTCACCATCAATAATATGTTTTTATTTTATTTTCAACTCCTTCAACGTTCAATCTCGAACATTTTCTTAAAATACATTGATTTTATTCTTTTCCACCTTTTCCCGTCGTCCATCCGTCGTCCGTCCTTCTTCGCCACTGTCTCCGACGTCGCTCGCTCGCTCGCCATAACAATGAATCAGAACATGTTCAAACAAATTTCAATTTTCAAACTTATATTATCTATGTTTATGCATTTTTTTAGACTAGACTATAATGATTATGTTTTGATTGATTGATTGATTGATTTATTATTATTGGTCAGTTTGGGTTGGTTTGTGTTGGCAATTAAAATTGTTGTCGCTTTAGCTGAATACACTTAAAAATATGCAGCAGTTCGTTGGTTAGCAAAATGTTAACATTACAATCATTATTGTAAATCAAAATTGAAGTGTTGTGTATGGGTATTATGGGGATTAACTTTGAGTTAGTTTGGGTTAGTTACGGTTAGTTTGGGTTAGTTTTGGTCAGTACAATTATTATTGTAAATTCAAATTCATAATTCACAATCATATTTGATGTGTTGGGTATTATGAGAATTAATTTTGGGTTAGTTTGGGTTGGAAATCAAACTTGATGTCGCCTTAGCGACATCACACAGTGCATTGACTGAATACACTTAAAAATATGCAGCAGTTCGTTGGTTAGCAAGAGGTTAACATTACAATTATTATTGTAAATCATAATTGATGTGTTGTGTATGGGTGTTATGAGAATTCAGTTTGGGTTAGTTTTGGTTAGTTTGGGTTGGTAATCATCACATCACAAAAAGGTTTACAAAAGGTTAACATAACAATTATTATTGTTGGGTTAGTTGGGGTTGGGCATAGTACTTCCGCTACACTTACAAAGTCGTCGTGGTCGTCATCGTCGTTGTCGTTGTAAGTTAGGCATTTGTTTGTTAGTCTGAATGTCTGTCGTGAGACATGAAACTCCTGCTACACTTTCACCATCGTCGTCGTTGTAAGTTTGGCATCTGTTTGTTTTCCAGCAAACACATACCGTCGATATCACGTCAGCCAACGTTCAAAAAGGTCGGTCTGACGGCATTGGCGTTTTATCTCCGTGCCATCATAAGATGAGCACTGAGAAACCGACTATCGGTTGAAGGAAGAGGTAATTGCCTTTAACTGAAACGTTCAAAATGCCGATAGTCGGTAGGGCTTGGTTGGACCTACTACTGCGTATGCTCTTTACCAATTGAAAATTTATTTTGCAAGAACATGCTTTGAATATTGTGTATTTCGCCTGATTTCAAATTTTGCGGTTTAAATAGGCGGAAACGGAAGGTGTTGAACTTGTTTGCTGCTTGAGTTTTGGCTTGGGAAGATTATCGATCGAAGTGAACCATATGTGAATTATGTGATTGTGAACCTACCTAGTCGGTCGACAATTCGCTATTATTGTTCTGTGCGTGGCTCCCGAGATTTTCCATTTTAAACTTTGGATTAGTTACAATAAAAACAGTGACTTGACAATCATCATATCTTGATAATAAATTATAGTACTAGGTAGTGCTCTGTTAATAAATAAGCACAATGAGCAGTGATGATAACATCAATATATTCATTGACGGCGAAATTACCAGGTAAATGGATCTTTTATTGGTATTTTAATTATTATGTGCTCTCATAAATAACTACTTCTAGGAAAAAATGAACGTTTCAAATTTTAAACGGAAGTGTAATCGCCAAATAAGGCGAATTACTAGAAAAAAAACCGAAAATGTTATAAAATACTTTGTAGACAACAATCATCAAAGCGTTTGTGCAGATGCTGTGAATGTTTTGTCTTCCAGTGAACAGCCTCCGATTGATCCGGTTAGTGATAAGATTTTTCGATCTCAGATCGATTTGAAATTTGATCTGAATGAACCAAAATCTCTTCCCAATCCACCGGAGAGCGATTTTGACCAAGAAGACGGTTGTGAATGTGATTCATCCGACATTTTGTCAGACTCTACGTCGTAATGTGATACGACTGATTCAGATACTGATTTTTTACCATACGAAATAACTTCACATGATAGAAACGAAATAAAATCTAAGGAATTCTTGAAAGACTGGGCTTTGAGACACAACGTTACACATGTAGCTCTAAGTGATTTACTTAGCTGGTTGACCAAGAATCCCAACTTAAAAAATCTTCCCAAACTTTTACAAACTTCCAGAGAAGTCAACGTAACAAATATGGGTTCAGGTCAATTTTATTATTTTGGTATTTTTCAAAATATAATGAGAATAATTGATACGGGATTGGTAATATTGAAACGTTTTATTTAAATTTCAATATAGATGGTATTCCGATCCATAAAAGCACCAAACAATCATTTTGGCCGATACTTTGTCAAATTACGAATTTTCCAAATGAACCTCCATTTCCTATTGCAATTTATTGTGGTCCTGGAAAACCTCCTCTGGACGAATTTTTTTTCGGACTTAGTTTCCGAACTAGGGCCACTTTTGACCTCTGGTATAGAAGTATCCCAATGATCTATACGAGTTGTTTGCCGAGCCTTTTGCTGTGATACACCTGCAAGATCTTTCATTAAAGGTACCCAGGGTTACAAATGCAGGCTGTGACAAGTGTTGTGTGATTGGAGAATACGTGAAGCACAGGGTAGATTTTCCTAACATTAGAGCAAAGTAACGAAATGATACAGACCTAAGCTTAAAAATTATGAAGACCATCAAAAATGTGTATCCCCATTAAGTTCCTTGAATATAGGATTGATATCAGTTTTTCCCATTGATTACATGCATAGCGTTTGCTTAGGTGTTGTAAAAAAATTACTAATGACCTGGAGAGATGGCAATAGGTTGCTTTATAGATTTACACCTGAAAAACTAAATTTTTTTAAAAAACGTTTGAATGAAATCAATAGAGGAAAATACTGGCCACTGGAAATTGATCGAAAACCTAGGTCACTTTCTGAATTAGAACATAGCTAGCTTTATTGATTGTTATCTTACCTAAAAAACTGTTTTGTAATTTTATGCTTCTACGTTTTGCTATTAGCATATTGTCAACTGAAAATTTGAATAGTAGATATAACAATTTTGTTAAGGAATTATTGGAGCTGTTTGTTACAAATACAACTCAAATCTATGGTAAAGAATTTTTTGTCTACAATGTTCATTCGTTGATACACTTGTCATCTGATGCCAAAAATTTTGGAACGCTGAATCACATCAATTGTTTCGCTTTTGAAAATTATTTAGGATCTCTTGTAAGGTCTTTAAGAAAATCCAATCAAAATTTGCAACAAATAGTTAAACGAATTAAGGAAGGTAGGCAGATGATGAGTACAACAAAAAATATTTGTTCAAATGGAATATCGGTTGTGGGCAACCCGATAAAAACTGAGGGTGATCGGACATTTTACAATAAATTGATGGAGTCACAATTTCCATGTAAAATGGGGATAACTGCGTTTTTATTAGTAGACAAGAAAATATTGCTTGTTAAATCAATTTTTGTTGAGTTATAAACCCCTTTTATTAGTGGATGGGAATTTGAAAACATAAAACCATTGATGGCTCCAGTTCACACCTGAAGACGATCAAAGATTGTATTGATCGAAACGTCGTGTCTCAAAAAATTAAAGACGATGAAGTCTGAGATCTTATTTCAAATTACTCATTGTCTACCACCTTCAAACAAAATTTTTCCTTATTTCAGATAATAATGAAAAAGTTTTGAAAAAAATGAAGATTCTTGAAGATGAACAGGAATCCACAGTCGAAACTGATGTGGAAATGACAAGAGAATTAAAAACTAATAGGAAAGAAACGTATACATTTTCAATGGAATCGGACGATAGTTCGGAAGAATATGTTCCGAAAGCTCCAATATTAAAATCAGATACGAGACAACAGCCACTAAATCAATAAAAATTACAGAAGATGAGAAAAATCCTGGAGAAAACCGTTCTCATGTATCACGGGAGGTACCTGCTTCCACGTTGAATGCACCTGATTCAGACATATACAGAGATTGCATTCACTGCAAATAATGAAAGTTAGTTATTTTGAATTTTGCATTAAAAACCATGTTTTATTTCCAAGGATTCAGGAATAATATTTATTTTGATACATTTTTAGATATGTTGATAGAATTGATGAATTCTCTTGAAAAGCTGAAGCTGGATGTTAAATATTTATTTCATCTTAATCAAGAACGAGAACAGGAAGGTACGGGAGATTTCAATGTGTCATGCATGTGCACCATTGAGAAGATGCGTGAATTTGACAGACAGTTGAGTGATGAAGAACTATTCCGTCATTCTGTAAATATCAAAACTTGTTTTAAGTACTAACCGATGATAGTTGTTTATTATCAAGGGTGAAAGTATTCTCAAACATTTTTTCTTATTACAAATAAATGTCACAAAAAAATCTAGAGTAGAGAGTTAACTTATTCATTAGAAGTTTCAAATGAACTGAGGGTATGAATCTGTGACTATATTAATAGGAACATCATTTGTTACATTGTGTTTTTTTTTCAAGTGTATCAAACTTGGATTTTCCTTCGCTTGTCTTCCGATATGATTACATTGTAGTGTCTGCTTTCGTGAGCTGATGTGATACGTGTTTAGATAAAGAAATAAACGTTGCAACACCGGTCATCTCCTTCGTACTAATTACGCCATTCTGTTTTTCGTATCGTTGATGTGTAGACGCGTGTTGAGAAAAATTTGCTGTATTTGTTTCAAAATGTCTCGAAACCAGGCGAAAAAAACGCAAAAAGGACTCTCTGCTGAAAGAAATCGATGCTATGCGGGAAAAAGTGAAGGTGGTTATGGCGGAATCAAGTAAGTACATATTTATTTTACATCTTCGCGGTCTGAAGTGTGCAGACATCTTGTTTTTGTTGGTGAATATCCATTGGGATTGCGTTACAAATAGTATATTGAATTAATTGCGTACCATTATTCACATGGCTGGAAGAATAGAGGATTCTTGCCGTTATTTTGACCGAGGGTCACTATTGCAAGCCAGCTTTGAAGCCTACCTAAATCATAATATGGTTGAGAATCGGATTCTTGCTGTTTATTTTTTGACCGAGGGTCACTATTGCAAGCCAGTTTTGAAGCCTACCTAAATCATGATATGGTTGAGAATCGAGGATTCTTATTTGACCAATGATCGTGATTAGGTATAGGTACCTACAATTCAATTTCCATTTCTCGGGGTTCGATAGAGAAATTTGGAATCAAATTTTAAAAGACACGAGGTGTTTTATGAACTAGCCAATTTTGTATTAAAACTATTTTTCTAAACCGATGGTAAAAAAGGAAAAATAGTGTATTAGGTTGGGAAATTGTTCTTCAGTGTTATCCTTTTCTTCCAGGTTCCTCCGAG
Source organism: Orchestes rusci (assembly GCA_958502075.1). NCBI lineage: Eukaryota > Metazoa > Arthropoda > Insecta > Coleoptera > Curculionidae > Orchestes > Orchestes rusci. Next base: position 15,271,103 of record OY293313.1, on the reverse strand, counting down.
GAAGAGGAAATTGAGTTTGTAGAGGTTAATAGTTTTAAAGAGGAATTAACTGATCCTATCGATACCTCCTCGGAGGCAGAGGAGATAGATCAATCAAACAATGATCTCGAGGAGATGGGTTACTCATCAAATGATCCCTTTGTAGCCCTAGGGGCAAAACCTGTACAGGAAGAAAAACAAGAGGATGATCTTCATGAAGAAATTGTCCTGAGATGGAACTCGTACCTACTCAAAGGAACAAACTTGGCAGAGCGTGAAAAGGTTACTTCAATATAATGGGTATATTGCCCAAAGCCTCACTGCCCCCTAAGATCAATAAGGAAATAGAAGAGTGCATCCCCGATCCAGTCAATAAAACTGATCGCTAACTAAAATCCTTGCAATATCAATTGGGACATGGTCTGACGGCTGTCGGTCAAGTTATGGATACAATGCTAAAGGATGGATCATCGGACAACCTAGGTCAATTGGCAGATGGTGCTATGCTTTTTGCAAATGTCCACAACGCCCTATCCAGTTTAAGAAGGCAGAAAATAATACCTTGTCTAAATGAAATGAAATGAAATGAAAATGTTATTTATTTAGCATTAGCTAATTTTTACAATAATAGGTTAATAATACAAACTAACTTACAAAGTAACATGCATTCTCAACCTCGTAACAAATGAGCCATAAGTTTTTTACAAAAAATACTTAACGTTGGGGCAGTTTTTATGTCAACAGGCAATTCGTTAAATTTCTCAAGTCCTTGATAAAATAATGTTTTCTGAAGCAATGTAGATCTTACTGGTGCGATATGAAAATTTTGACTTGTCCTGATGTTATAATTATGGAAATGAGATCTTTTTTCTAAATATGGACTAAAATACGTGGGTAACATATCATGTTCGATTTTATATATAAGTACAAGATTTGCCCTAATAATACACTTTTTTACATTCAACCAGTTCAATGTCTCTTACATAGATAAAATTGAAGTATATCTGTCTCTGTTCAATAATATACGCATTATTTTATTTTGCATGACCTGTAATCTCCGTATGTCCTCTTTTGAACAAGATATTAACAATGAACAGCAATGAAGAAGCCCAGAAAGTAGCCCGTACTACTACTATGGACAGTTTGTTATTTGGATCTAAATTCGAAGACTGTCTGAAAACTAAGCCAAATATCAGAAAGACTAGTGTGGAAATAAAAAATAGAAATCGGACTACAACACTGTCGACAGTGCCGGTGGCGTCAACATCCCGTCAGTCTTTTCCGTTACCCAGACCAATATCAACATACCCAAGACGACCTAATATTACCACTGCGAGTTCTTTAAACTACCAGCGAGGTTCATTTAGATCCAGGATGAAAGGGAGGAGGGGAGGAGTGATGAGGGGACAACCAGAGCAGACACGACGCTATCACATGAACTAAATACGGTAATTAAAAAATATGCTGGTCGCCTAAAACATTATTCATTAGCATGGCAGAAGATAACGAAAGACCGGTGTGTTCTACAATGGGTTAAAGGAATGAAAATAAAATTTTCTCGCGAACCATTAATGTTAAATAAACGCTTGGCAATTTCATTCAATAATAAGAAGGATATTGAAACAGAGATAACGCACTTACTTGATATCGGAGCAATTTCCAAGTGCACATTCAATAAAAATGAGTTTCTATCCTCGTTCTTTCTTGTTTTAAAGTCAGACAACGATTTGTTTTAAACCTAAAAAATCTCAACGAATATATTTTGGCACCCCATTTTAAACGGAAAGGTTGTTACAGAACCGTAATAAATGTCTAGAGTTACATCCATGTGAGTAGTGCCCTCCTTATACCGGTTTCGTCCCGTAATTGGACTCATCAGTAAGGCAGCTGGCACCACTCACACTGACGCAACTCTAGACACTACCCTAATCTGGGTAAATGTGCAGTGGTTGTTTTTAGACAACCACTGCCATCTATTGGTTCGCAAGTCTGCGAACGCAAATAGATGTGGAGTATGTTCGAGCTGTACCTCTCGATCATGGAATAAAGAGACATTGTTTTACGGTTATCCGATGTTAAACGGAAAGGTTGGTACAGAACCGTAATAAATGTCTAGAGTTACATCCATGTGAGTAGTGCCCTCCTTATACCGGTTTCGTCCCGTAATTGGACTCATCAGTAAGGCAGCTGGCACCACTCACACTGACGCAACTCTAGACACTACCCTAATCTGGGTAAATGTGCAGTGGTTGTTTTGTCTCTTTATTCCATGATCGAGAGGTACAGCTCGAACATACTCCACATCTATTTGCGTTCGCAGACTTGCGAACCAATAGATGGCAGTGGTTGTCTAAAAACAACCACTGCACATTTACCCAGATTAGGGTAGTGTCTAGAGTTGCGTCAGTGTGAGTGGTGCCAGCTGCCTTACTGATGAGTCCAATTACGGGACGAAACCGGTATAAGGAGGGCACTACTCACATGGATGTAACTCTAGACATTTATTACGGTTCTGTACCAACCTTTCCGTTTAACATCGGATAACCGTAAAACAATGTCTCTTTACACCATTTTAAGTTGTAGGATTCACGAACTGTGAGGAAGCTCCTCACACAAAATTGTTATTTAGCAAATATTGATCTCAAAGAAGCATATTTCCTCATCCCAATTCACAGAAATTCTAGGAGATATTTGAGGTTCATTTTCAATAAGCAGAGGTATGAGTTTAATTGCCTACCATTTGGTTTGAACATTGCGCCCTATATATTTACCAAAATAATAAAAAAAATAGTTCAAACATTACGTCTAGAAGGAATATTTCTTGTAATATATTTAGACGATATCATTATTTTAGATGAAAACAAAGATAAATGCCAGTTTCATACAAAATTAACTATTCCATCATTAGGAAGGTTAGGATTTATCATAAACTTTGACAAGAGTCACTTAGTTCCTACTCAAGAATTGTCCTTTTTGGGTTTTTTTTACAATACAGTAACCATGATTTTCAAATCACCACAAGATAAAATAATTTCTGTACGTTATTTCATATCACAAATTTTGAAGAGGGACAAATTCAAAATTCGACTGTTTGCTAGATTGTTAGGGAAGTTAGTGGCAGCTTCTCCGGCAATATACCCTTCAGTCGTCATCATATTAAAGTCCTAGAACGCGAAAAATATAAAGCATTAGGAAATAGAAATTATGATTCCTTTATGATAAACTCGGCTCAAATTAAGGAGCATCTTACTTGATTTTTGGGTAACTTGGACAAATTCCAATCAGTTAAGGATAAGGAATTTTACATGGAGATTTTTAGTGACGCATCTACTAGTGGCTGGGGTGCCTTCTGCAATAAAGGAGAATGCCATGGGTTCTGAGAACCTCGAGAAAAAGAGATGCACATCAATTATCTGGAAATGGTAGCGGCATTTTAAAGCATTCAGTTTTTTTGTAAACATGTTGGGAAAGTACGATTACTACTTCGAATCGACAACAAAACTGCGATAGCGTGCATAAATCGCGGTGGTAGCGTTAAATTTGGATCCCTTAATGAAATCACTCAAAAATTATGGAAATGGTGTGAATCAATCTTTGGAAAATAAGGAGGCTGACTTAGAATCCAGATCCCGCTCAATAGACACGGAATAGGAATTAAATAGCGATGCGTTTTAAAAAGTAGAAGGTCTTTTTGGTATTCCTGAAATAGACTTATCTGCAACCCAATTGAATACCAAATGCGAAAAATACATATCGTGGTTCCCTGATCCATTATCAATAGCGGTGGACGCCTTTACTATATCTTGGAAGCAATATTTTTTTTTACGCGTTTCCCCCATTTTCAATGGCGATGAAAACTCTAGAAAAAATACGGGAAGAAAGGGCGTGCGGGATTGTTGTAGTACCAGACTGGCCAACACAGCCGTGGTATCCCATGTTTTTGAAATTATTAGTAGGAAAACCTCTTCGATTCGAACCAAACAAGAACTTATTATCTTCACCTTATAGGCAGTGCCATCCCTTACACGGGGAAATTTCCCTGGTGGCAGCGAAATTATTCGGTGGGCTTTTATGAGGAAAAACATTCCGGAAGAAGCAATTCCTATGATGATGTCATCAATTACCCAAGGCACTCTCAAACAATACACTGCATGTTATAAGAAATATTGGACATACTGTACAAAAAATGATATTGACATGTTTTCTTACAGCTTAAATGATTATCTTAAATTCTTATCAGAAGAAATTCAAAATAACCGCTCCTACTCCACAATAAATATTTATAGGTCAGCTCTAAACCTAATTTTCTCTATAGACAATCAGGTGGGAACTGTTATAAAAAGGTTTATTAAAGGGGCGTACAAAATAAACCCCCCTCAACCAAAATACGCAGTTACGTGGAATCTAGATCCAGTATTGAAATATATGGCTTCATTATTTCCATTACAAAGTCTTTCAAGGGACAAATTATCCATCAAACTAGTTACTCGTATGGCCCTCACAACAGCTCAAAGGGTGCAAACCTTAAGTAAGGTTAAAATTAGTAATATTTCACGATCTGCGGAGAAAATCAAAATAAGAATTCCTGACAATATCAAAACTTCGGGACCGAATAAGCTCCAGCCCACGCTTGTATTTCCTTATTTTCGAAGTAAACCCCAATTATGCATAGCGCCCACGATAGATTTTTACTTAGAAGAAACTTCTGCCTATCGAGGATCCATCGATAATTTCATTCTCACTCACAAGAAACCATTCCATGCAGCTTCATCACAAACCATCAGTAGATGGATAAGATCCGCTCTTGAAGATAGTGGAATTGATACACGAAAATTCACCAGCCATAGCGTACGACATGCATCCACCTCAGCAGCTTTTAGTTCTGGTGTAAACATTAACATAATAAAAAATACTGCGGGATGGAGTACGGAATCTGAGGTCTTCTTTAAGTTTTATAATAAGCCCATTGGCCATTCGGATACGATTTTCGCCAACACGATATTGAATTTAAGTTCAGAATAGAGTTATATCTTATACCTAACGTAAGAAGACATAATTTTCTTTTTCCTTATTTTATTCAAGTTATTCTCAAGTAACGTCATAAGATACTTATTATGATATACTTAGGTATACAATATGTATATGTATACATATATCCTGTAAGACAAGTACCTGAGTAATATTTAGGTAGATTAAAATTAAGGAATATTATTAACACAAGGTTTTTCGATTAATGATAGATGTGGGATATTGTTTGATGTACGGATTAAACGGAAATAGATGCATGTTGAGATTAACAGTGGTACAATATTTTTAGACCTAAATATATACAGGTAGGTAACACAGGTACTCCTAAAAAATTGCTTTTAAATCTAAACATCTACAATGTAATCATATCGGAAGAAAAGCGAAGAAAAATTTTAAGATTAATCGAATACCATACGTACCTTGTATAAAGATTAATCGTAATTTTCCGAACTCTTGTCTTCCGACATGATTACAGCCCATCGACCCTCCCGATTGCATCAGCCCTTCAAGCAATTTTTGGTAACCGAGTTTGGGGAAAAACAGAATGGCGTGATTAGTCGAAGGAGATGACCGGTGTTGCCACGTTTATTTCTTTATCTAAATACGTATCACATCCACATCAGCTCACGAAAGCAGACACTACAATGTAATCATATCGGAAGACAAGCTCGGAAAATTACGATTAATCTTCATACAAGGTAAGTATGGTATTCGATTATTCTTAAAATTGATTGGAGGTAAAGATTCTGGGGTAACGACCAGAAAAATCTTGAGTCAAATCATCAGCCACGAATTGTCGTTAAAATTGAATTCGACTGGACGCAACGAGAAATATGGCCTCAAAGATTATGAAAATATTTTGAAGGTAATTTTCGGTCTATGAATCTGGATTTATTTATTGGTTATAGTTTCTAAAATGTACAAGTAGTACGTAAGTAATGTGCATAAATAGGTATTGCAAACGCTTAAAATTTGATAAAACCTTGATACTACATAAGTTATCAAAGGAGTAATGGTGCATTCTATATTCAATTTATTCAATCCATTTGTTAGTTTACGTGCACTGGTGATTTTTTCGTAAATTTGTTCAGTCTTTTTGTCACGTCTGAAAAAACACCTTATTTATTAATTCTATTATATTTATGCACAATACTCAATGTACATATTATTAATAAAATCAGGTAAATAAGTATTAGTCCATGAAACTATGGGGAATCAATGGGGAACGCTTTTTGAATACTTTATTTCAAAATTCTCTAGAAGTATAAATAAGAGTTATAAGTTTTGCTATGAATGGCGATTCTAAGTATAGTAGGATTTACAATATATCGTTGACTTTCACATCAATGAATTAACTACCTGAATAGACCCTATTGTGCAGGACTCAACATATTCAAACCACGATAAACAGGATCGAAATGGTTTGAATGATAATAATATTTAGAAAAATGCAGGTAAATCAAACGCTTTACTTCAACCCTGTCTGAAATCTTCGTAAATTTGGGTGGTTTTGTGGCCACTCAACGGTATATGTATTGTGTATGTTATAGCTTGTTAGATTACCTTTGATACTTACAGTGGCGGCCATAAGTATGGAAACTGCGTAAATTTTGATAAAACTCTGATCCTGAATCAATCATCAATGGAGTGATCGTGCATTCAAAAACTTCAATACACTTGTCAGTTTACATGTCCTGGTGATTTTTTTTCAAAAAAATTTGTAGTGCCATTTTATAACGCCTAAAAAAAGGCTAGAAAAATAAACTTTTTTGTGTGCAACTTTTTATCAAAATGTCTAGCACCATTCGAAAAAGGCGCAAACATCATGTACTTTCTGAAAATGTCACAATAATTGAACAAAGGATAGTCAAGCTATCAAATTTTAAACTGGGCAAAAATGACCAATTCGAAGGAATCATGAAAAATGGGTCATTTGCCAATTTTATAGCTGAACAATCCTTGGTTCAATTATTGTGAAATTTTCAGAAAGTACATAATGTTTACCCATCTTTCGAATGGTGCATTTTGATCAAAAGTTAAATACAAAAATGTTATTTGTCTAGATTTTTTTATAAAATGGCACTAAAAATTCTTTTTGAAAAAAATCTCTAGGACACATAAACTGACAAATGTATTGCAGTATTTGAATGCACCATCCCTTCTTTGATGATTGATTCAGGATCAAAGATTTATCAAATTTTAGGCGGTGTCCATACTTATGGCCGCCACTGAATACGTCACAATGGAGAGACCAGAAAAATACATTTGAACGCGCCTGGTGTCTTCATGACGTAATTTACTATACCTACTTCAATATTTTGTGGTCTTGCCATGACCATAAACATGTGATTATAATGCACAATAAAGACATGTTATTACTCGTGAAGTTTGGTTTTATAATATTATGTTTTTATACCATTATAGGGGCGGTATGAAGAAATTCAAACTCGAAGCAGGCAACCATTGAGGAGGTGGAGTTGGCCATAAAATCATGGTTGAGGAATGCCGGAGATAGGTCGGGCGGATGGTTTTCAAGAAAAACAAAAAAAAAACGCTAATGCAGACGAAACGACAATCTAGGTAATATTCATTAGATTGATTTCTTAAAAAAAAAATACCCCATAATTTATCAATAAGATGATATCGCCGTTAAAAGAGAATGAAAACCCGCGAAAAATTTTCGTTGAGGAAAAATCTTTTTCTTTTTTGATAACGAATCTACAGTTTCACGTTGTGACACTTACTCTGTTACACCCTGTACATATATTATGTTATACCTTCTTAAAATGATTATTTTTGTTACCTTCCGAAAAACTTTCAAGTTCCTATTTTTACGTACCTTTTTAAGAATCTCATCTAGAATTTGTTGCGTTAATTTATTTATATCTATTAACTATTATGTATTCATCAAACCTAAATTAGAAATTATATCCTACTTGCTTCATTTTTTAAATTTTGATACTTGCTTACGATGTTCATTATGGCCACAACTCAAGTATTGTGGCCATAATATGGAAAACATTTTTTACAGAATATTTTAAGAAAAAGTTTTCATGGTGAAAACGCCATTTTGGTTCCAGGCAACGAAAACTTTTCGTAAAAATATTTTATTTTCTCAAAATCAATATTAAACAAGCTTTTCTTTTGGCTAGAACTAAGTGCCAATTCACAATGAACGTAATACGTAAAAAAGACGTGACGGAAACGTTATCTGTAAAGATAAATGTACTGTATCGGTATGTCTGTTCACAATTATATGCTAAAAGGAATAACAGACGCAAGTACGCGGCGCACGTAACGAACTTACGAATCATGTTTATGTTTAATGTGAAGACTAACGTTATTTTTGCTGTTATGTTTACGGCCACGTTTACGGTTGTATTATGCTTACGTTCATTGTGAATTGGCACTAATAACCAATTCCTAAACAATTTTGGAATTCCTTTGGCACATCACATTATCATGCAAGGTTATTGGATTTTTGTGTAGCGAATCATCGTTGGAATATACAATGAACTGTTATTAGCCGATCAATTTTAGACAGATAGCCAACGTCAACGGTTCGCAACTTTATCGGCTAGGCAATGGTCCATCCATCGGCCGATTTGGGGCTCGGCAGTCGGCCGGGCGGACATAATATACGGTCCGGCTAGACGTTGACTGCGGGCATTGGGCCGACGAAACTGAAAACTTACGGCCGACGTAAAAACGCACGTTTGTGTTTGCTGGGTTGTGTGGATGTCACACGTGGGGGCATGAAACTCCTGCCAAACCTACATTGTCGTCGTTGTACCTAAATTCAATATATCATAATTGATGTTAGCTACGTAATTATGTACTTAAATAATGATGGAAGAAATTTCATGCATAAAATTTTAGTATTCAATACAAGCATAATTTTTTGTTTTAATTTTGTTCATTTTTCGTCATATCTATCGATAAACACAAATATCTACAAGGCTTAATATCTTTGCTCAATTTAACCTATATAATATGCCGTTGCTATTCACGTTTCGACGAATCACAACCGACGCTTTAACTCGTTTATGCCGGTTGGAAGTTGTTAGAATTTGTTCGATTCCGCTCGGTGTGGTAGGGGTATATAAAGAGTTGAGCTTTTGTTTTCGTTCTATTGGTTTTTTTTTTGACTAACTGTATTTTAAAGAAGTGTTATATTTTTTAAGTATTTATAATTGTTATCATGAGTGATGATGGTGATTGTACTCCGAGGAAGCGAGGTAGACCAACTCTTAGGAGACTTGGTCCTGCTCGTGCTATCGCGTTTCGGCAATACTTCCAAAGCCACCCTTGCCTGATGGACCTCCTGGTGGACCTACTCCTTGAGTCCTGCTGCAGTACCAGTGGCGCAGCGTGTTGGACCGGGTCGTAGACTACAACGACGAACTGTTGGTCGGGGTCTAGGTGGCAATATAGGTGGTCTTATTCAACCAATTGTGCCAAGACAACCTTTTCCCGTTGGAGCCCCCCTGGTCCCGGTGGGCCCTCTGGCGGTGGACCTCCTGCTGGTGGTGCTCGTGGTGGTGCTAATGGTCGTGGTGCTGATGGTCGTGGAAGAGGACGAAGGGGTAGAGGAAGAGGAGGAGCAGCTGTTAATGGACGTCGGAATTTATTTTTCGTGACCATACCTATCCAGCATGAATTAATGGTTCAGCTTCCTCATCAATCAAACATCCGGTTATTCTACGTCAACATGGTGAGCCAGTTCCCTTACACTGACGACCACCCATATAATCCGGAAGTGCCCATTCATCAAATGGACGTCAACATATCAAATTATTATATGTTGCGCCGGCGGGCAGCACCAGCATAAGCCTCAGTAGCAGCAGGGCCAGCGGCAGCAGCAGTAGCAGCTCCCCCAATAGCTCCACCTGAAGCTAATGAACAACTGCTAGTGCGATGGTGTGTTACGTTGGAAAAGTTTGAACAGAAGGGGCAGAACCACGACCCTCGATACTCACATCATATTCACGCATTCCTTTGCTTCAAACATCCTGCAAGTATTGATGATCCAAGGCTGTTTCATCATACCATATTTTCAACCAATACCAATGTGTTGACGTGCAAAAAGGTCAAAGCCACTTGTCTCTACATAACAAAAGACGACGATGATCCTGCGACATTTGACGTCTCCAACACCTACCTGAGCGAGCGTTGCAGATTCATAAATTATTGCCGGACTCACGATAATTTTGATCGGATGTACCCGATTGTCTTCCTATTATATCCAAGATACAGGAATACTCTGGAGGAAGTGTTCAATGAACGCAAATATCGACAATTGATGGCTGCATTGGGAGCATACTATCACAGTGCCCTCCTTTACCTATCGGTGCCAGTGGGCGTTCGAGTTACAGAAATTCCTTTTTGAATTGCTCCATTGCCCGCTGCCAGAACGTCTGCGTCAAGTGTACCTGTATGGCCCAGCCGCCCAGCATGAGTTGGGAAAACCTAATTTCTCCTCAAGCACATTTTCGACAATAATGCGGAAATGATGAACTTGTGCTACCATGCTGGCCTGTAAGGGAGAATCGCATTTGACGGTCTGGACGTCAACGAGCACAAAGTGATTATCATGGAAGAAATGAACTTTAACAACTTTTTGTAGAGAGAGCTGGAGGGAGGCATCTTCCAACTACTACTATTAATGCTACTGTTCCATACTATACTTCACCCAAATGTTTATTCGACCCCATAGAAGATGACGTTACTTTACTACCATTGTTACCAAAGACATTTAAACTCAAGATTCACAGTTGTTTATGTTTTAGGCAAATCCAACATCATTCTATCCTACCTCGTCCATCTCTTTCTGCCATATTGCAGATTTTCCAGACCTACATTCAATTATTTTGAATTTCAATATTATAATAGGTACCTTGAAAAACATTCAAAACTGTGTCAGTTTCAGGAAATCGCCAAATTTTCATGATGATTTTTGTCCCAAATGGTTTCAAATAAACAACACAAAACAGCACAAATCGTTTTATGGCTTGAAGAAGGTTTATCGAAAATAAATAACTTTGTCGAAAATCGTAGAAATATCTTATTCTTTACCTTATAATCCGGCACTGCGGCAACAGCGTATTAACGAATTCACGATATACTACGCAAGCGTCAAAATATGAATGGAGAATGAAAGTCGCGTGTTGCCATTTCGGCGTTGTTTATTTTTCCGTTTGAGTGCCGTTTATGTACATCTATTTGCCGTTTTTGAGAACAATTTTTTGTGATTACTAGTGTCATGGTTCATTCATGTGTAGTTTGTGAGAGGGTCGAACATTTAAGCCCTGAAGATGTAACTTTTCATCGGTAAGTAGTTCTTCAGGGTTATATTTTTAGAGCGCATGTCCCATGCTTGATGCCATGACAATTTCGTCTCGGTGCTTTGCTCAGGGGCGTCGTAAAAGTAAAATATTATTCTATTTAATTCTGGGACATGTGTGGTATTTTGGATATTTATGTAAAAATGGTGCGGTTTTGTTGCCTTGATTAATGGCCGATTGCACCAACCTATTTTGAGGATACTTAACGCTAAGGGACCCTTAACTTTGCAATTCTGCCTGCAAAACTGTCAAGTTAAGGGTTCCTTAGCATTAAGTAGCCTTAAAATTGGTTGGTGCAATCGGCCATAAAAGTATAACATTTTTCACAGTAGTGTCCCATAACTTATCGGCCATAGTGCAGCAGGTGATAATATAAATGAAAATTAGAATTGTCTAATAAATGTTGTGGCAAAAGCTAGTCGTTAAAAAGTTACAGGATGTTGAAAGTGAAACTTTATTTTCGAGAAATTTCGATTATTTTTTAACTGATGAAGATGTATTGAGGTATATCGCGGACACTTTCAACATCTAAGAGTGAATGTCAAAATATTTCTAGATAGTTTGAAAAAATTGAGTTTTCGTTTTGATAACCGGATTTTTATTTTTTTATGGTGCTATTACTTTCAAAGTCCAATATCTCGCAAACAACTTGAGATATCGATATTTATTTATCAAGAGTACATTTTCCACGTAGAAAGATTGACTCATTCCAAGTATAAAGTCGCTCTCACATTCACAGAGTAAAAATATGTAAAAACATTAATTCATCATTAAGTACGTAGAAAATGCCTCTAGGACCTACAAGGGAAAAATCCCGATATATCCGATATCAAACTTGAATAATTTTGTGATAGTGATATAAGAAGGTGAGTTGTTGAGTTTTCATGTGGCATGTTTAGTGTTTGATGACATTTGATTTTGTAGATCAAGTATGGATCCTAAAACTGAGCAGCAGCTCCTAAGATGGTTCGAAGAGGAAACGGATGATGAAGTTTTGATAACAGAAAACGATTTTGATATCGATGATGCTTCTGAACATAGCAACCATCCTTCTGACACTGAGCAATCCGGCGATGATGATAAAGATATGACAAATGCAACAGTTCAAGATTCGTCCTTTAGTTCTCCCCAGTGGACAGGAAAGGACGGAACAAAATGGCTCCCACATAAACCTCATGTTCCTCCAAGCAAAATACGCAAGCACAATATAATCTCAATGCTGCCTGGGGTAAAAGCTATTGCAAAATCTGCAAAGGAAATGATTGATTGCTGGAAACTTTTCTTTCCGGACGATTTCATAGCAGACATAGTGAGATATACAAATAAGAAATTGGAGTACCTTCGACCGCGTTACAAACAATCAAAATATTGCCTTCTCACCGACTTTGAAGAGCTGACAGCTTTCATTGGACTACTTTACATGGCTGGTATCAAGAAGGGTGATCACCTTAACACAAAGGAATTATGGGCGACGGATGGAACAGCACCTGACTACTCCCAAGCAACAATGTCCAGAAGACGGTTCCACCTACTATTGCAGGCAATAAGGTTTGATGACTTGGATACAAGGGCTGAAAGATCACGTGTTGATAACTTGGCGCCAATAAGATCTTTGTTTGAAAGATTTGTCGAAAGCTATCAAAACAACTACGTTATTGGGGAATATGTCACAATCGATGAGATGTTGGATGAATTCCGGGCTCGCTGTCGCTTCCGTCAATACATAGCAAATAAACCAGCAAAATATGAAATAAAAATACGCTCTCGTGTAACGGGTTTATTTTGCTTAGTGATTATTTAAGTATTTAGTCTATAGGGTTTTGTGAACCAACAAATCATTTTCTTGATATATGTTCATGCGCATTCACCAATATGTGAAAAATTATCAATTTTGTCGTAGGTCCATAATTATAATGATAGTTTTTAATCAGCTTACGAAAAGGCATTTAAATTTCGGTATTTAACTCATTCACTTTATTCAATTTCGGTTTATAATGGTAAATCACTTACATAACTAACTCAGTCCGTGCTACTCTCATTGTCCGTGGTTCCTTCAATTCTTTAAAAAAAAAAATAAACTTCTAGTCCATGTGTCTGTTCTCAATTTTCTAATCAATCTTTGATAGTCCCTTGATCTTCAGATATTCCCAAAACCTCTTTATTTCATGAAATTTCGTGTTATTTTAACCGAACAACAATCTGAAAAGATTGTTTACATTTCGCATTCCATGTTTCCGACTTGTGAATAAATACCTTTGCCAATTTAAATCACTTTTTGATCATCGTTGTGATTATTTCCGTTCGTTTCCCTGCTTTTCTTCTGATATTTCCTTGTAGTTTCACTATTTTCTTCATTTTCCTGTTAACCGGTCACTTTTAACGTAAACGTCAATTTATCCTGCTACATATGATTTTTGGGAGGTACTACTTTGGTTAGAGTACAACGTTGCCGTTTAGTTGGTTTATTCATAGATTTTAACGTTTCCTTCTCTTCGAGGTGTTCATCAAACCCCATTATTCTCATTATTTGGCAACTAGGTGCGCGTGGTACTTGCTGGCTGTCCTTTTGTAGGAATCGGACTGATTCTAGAAAATTGGTCAGAAACTCGGCCATTTTTGATTCCATCTCTGTGACTAGCTGCCGGAAATTTTACTCAAATTAATTTTCTCGTGCTTGAGGATCTGAGTAAATTTCCTATTTCAATTCTTCATATTTTTGCTGTTAATATTTTGGTTTGCTGAAGAAGTGAATACTCCTTTGGAGGTGAGTTTTTATTTTGAGTGCCTTTTTGTCTTTTTATGATAATAAATTTATATTTTTGTATTTTGCGCATCACTGTATAATTGAGCCTGTTTCAAAGCCATTTCAGAACCTACCTTTCATTAATTTGATCATCCAATTTATAAAATCGTTCTTAGTTTATTTATTTCTGCATTTCACTTTTATCACTATTTTAAATGTAAGAAGCAAAGTCTAATGTATTGTTTTCTGCTTCGTTCAGGGTTTTCTTACCGGAGTTTTTATCTGGGCCAATCGGTACGAGCTGACTATTACAACAAGTCCAGATTTCGACCGAACTTCGTTTTCTTTGATTAGTATTAGGTTTAGTTTTAGTGATTTTATGGACCTACGATAATAATAATTGAAACCATACGTCTTCAAAAAAAAAATAAACGATTTAATCCCATTTTTTTTTCCTTTTTGCTGATTTGACTTAAATAAACTCTGTGTTTGGGGAAAAGTGATTTCATTTTCATGTTTGAGTAACGAGCGCCCAACTAACATAACACGGGGGTTTCCAGTTTAGCCGCAAAACTGGTGGAGCTAACCCACCCCAACTTCTGAGCCAGGCAAGGGTTAATTTACCACAAACTGAACGACGGCTCGTCGACTCAATTAATTGATTTTAACTTTCAAAACTCAACAAGTCAAAAAAAACCTGTGGCACTCGTAGGCGCCAGGACATTTTACACATGTAATTTAGAGATATATTGTGGGAAACAGCCTGATGGACCATTCAAATTAGCCAATGATGCCAAGAGTGTAGTGAAGCGTTTGATAAAACCCATAGACAAAAGTGGGCGTAACATCACAGCTGATAATATTATTTCACATCCGTCCAACTTGCTAATGACCTGTTAGAAAACCACAAGCTAACGTTTGTAGAAACATTGCGGAAGAATAAGCCCCAAATCCCACCAAGGCTTCTTCTGGTACGTGATCGCAAAGTGAATAGTTCTATGTTTGTTTTTGGTGTCAAGCCAAATAAATCCATGTTAGTTTCATTTGTTCCAAAGAAGAACAAAAACGTGTTTATGATATCTACGTTTCATGATACTGATATTATAGACGGCGATTCACCCTGGAACAAACCAGAAGTGATAACATTCTACAAGAGAACAAAAGGAGGTGTTGATGTCGTGGACAGAATGAAGTCGGAGTATTCTGTAAGTCGAATCAGCAATCGTTGGCCATTCATCGTTTTCAGTTCTATGCTGAACATAGGAACTCTCAACAGTCAGATAATCTATAAAAACAATACAGATGTTTTTATGACTCGAAGATCATTTATTTCTACATTATCGAAACAACTGACACGCCCTCATCTTTTGCGTCGATCATGCTTGAAGTATCTGTCTTTCGATTTACGACAAAGGATACGTGCAATCACAGGGATCGATCTGAAAAGTGCAGCAACAGCATCTGAAACAGACAACTCTGCGGAAATTCAAGATGTAACTACTGCCCAGTACGCACAAACAGATTCACCAGACAGAAGTGGAATTCATGCGGAGCTATTATATGTGAAGAACATACACACAGTACAGTTTCTATTTGTTATAAGTGTGGAGAAATGGAACAGGAATAACTCATTCATTTTTGTGTGTGTTAGTTTAAGTTACACATGTATTTTGTTAAGTTTCATATTTTATTAACTAAATTTTGTAGTTTCAGTTCATATTATATCATTTTTGGTCTTAGAATTTTGTTTCATTCAAAAATCCTATATGAGAACAATATTGAAGAATAATATACTCGCAAGCGTGTTTTAGAAGAAACCTATTGTCAAGGATGGAATTTTCCGAAAAAATTATTCGCAAGAATAATATAAAAGTCGAATTCTTAATCAATATTGTCAAGTCAGCAATACCGGAATTGCAGTAATGTTTTACATTTCGCAATTCGAACACAGAATGTTGAATATTTCACAACAAAAGTAAAACAAATTAATGGTTGTGAAATTATGGATTTCCGTGATGAACTCAATTATTGATTTGTGCAAACTTGACAAGATTGAAGGGAACCAACCTCGAACAGAAATTGTTTCGGGGGAGGTAGTCGATCGTGGGTCATTAAAGAAATTAGTCGCGTCGAGAATTCGGGATCCTTGGTCCTTCCCCGGCTGGTGTTTGTGTGACATGATGTTTATTCTAATGTAAGTACATTTTGATTACATTGAAATAAAACTGTAATGAACGGCTAACTATATTTTATTTATAAACTTTTCTTCGTTAATAAATAAGTTCTTTGTGTTGTTAACAATGAGTTTATTTCCCAGTAACCTCTACGTCCCTAGTCGCACCCTTAATAAGTAGGGTCGCGACATATGGTGGAGGCGCCGTATTCTAAAATAAAATAAAATAAATATTATATATTTGGTGAGATTCGTTACAGTTTTCAGTTATCATTTTATTTTCTATTTTTTATTCCTGTTTTTTTTTTGTTGTTTGTTTTACGGTATTATTATTATTATTTTTTTTTTTTTCTCTTTTCTTGCATTGATTTTTGATTTTGGGTGTATATCTATATTTATCACTGTGCGGTTACTTACAATTTGTATCCTTTGAATTTGATTTCTTATGTTAACACATGAACGGCGACAATCGGATAACTCGTAGTAAAGCTAAGGAAATTGACTCTGCGGGTAAATCTACGGTGCCAAGAAATTCACCAAAAACGACCGTAGATCAAACTTATTCAAAATTCACTCCCAATCATCGGAGCACGAATATTGGTTCGGGCCCAGAAAATCCATTTCTTCCCAATACTACTTTGGGTCGCAGCCCTACAAAAACTCCAAATCTCGAGGATTCGAATATATATTTAGATTTTCAAATTGAAGATTTATATGATAAAAATAACACAGTTAAACAGACTACACTCCATATTGAAACACCGGACAAACGAAACATCACCAGTACAGTAGAAATTAACACAAGCTCGGAAGCCGAAACAAATCCACCAGTTAATCAGGAAAAACTAAGACAAACATCATCGACAGAGAAGTTGATTAAAAATCAAGATAATCAGGAACAACCAGAACAAACACCATCGACAGCTCAACGTCAAAATCAAGATAATATGGCGAACGTAACACTGGAAAATGCTCTAGCCGAAGCAAAACACCCAGCCACTCCCAAATTCATGGAACCACCTCACTTCGACCCAAGCCTTGACTCCCCTGTAACATTTTTATCAAAATATGAAAAAACCGCTTTGTGTAACGGATGGAACGACTCTTACAAAATATCATATTTGGGAAACTTTTTGGAAGCGCCATCAAATTACTGGTATAGGGATTATTCTGACAACGCGGCTAATAAAAATAAGACATGGCAGGAAATTAAAGCAGATTTCATAAAAGAATATAGTGGCGACCAACCATTAAGAAAAATAAAATTCCGGCTGAACACTAGAAAACAAACAAGTACCGAGGATATAAAAAAATATTATTACGATATAGTGTCCTTATGTCAAGAAGTCGACCCCAATATGTCATTCGATACCTTTAGGGACCACTTTGAAAATGGCCTTCACTCTTCATTTTACGAAACGTACTATCTGATGAGTTCCAATGATTTAAATCATGAACGCTTAAAGTATCTGGTCATGAAATTAAGCGAAATAAGGGAGAGGGCTCTAGTTAACCAAATGACTGCACAGGCTTCATTACTCAACATAAACGATGAAAACGATCAGCAAAGGGCAAGACCTCAATATAGCGCAAACGTCGAACGATCGAGACCCCGAGGACGAGTATATCACAACAACTGGAATCAAAGACAAGCGGAACAAAGGGAAAGATATGACCAAAACTATACAAGAAATACACCCAATTATCGAGCACATCATAGAGGAAATGGTACATACCGAAATACATTCAGGGGATCAACTACAGGCTACAGAGGTTCAGCAGCAGGATATAGAGGGTCAACAACAGATTTCAGAAGACAGAATCATAGAGGCAACTTTAACCAAGGTTATAATAGAGGAGAAGACAGGCGAAGAGATAGGAGCATAAGCAATCCGCGATCACCCTATAGGACTCAACAGGGAAGCAACCTCCCAAACACAAGATGTAGTGACGGAAGACCGCGATGCTATAATTGCAACCGCAGTGGGCATTATTCATGTGAGAGGGATAGTAGAAATGTAAGATTTTCGAGAGAGTCATCCCCAAACGGGACAGGACGACTCAATTAGAAAGCCCCGACGAAGTCGTCCTCTACCAAGGGGACTGTAAGAAAAATATCTTGAGCGTTAAGGGAATTATAAATAATGTAGATAATTTAGAAATAATACTAGATACCGGATCGAGCCAATGCGTAGTTAATAGTGACCTAGTTCATAAAATAGACGCTCTAACCTGCCAAAAGTACCTAATAGCAGCAGGAGGGCAAAGAATTGCACCCTTGGGCATGTCAAAGGTAGACATAAAACTGGGAAATTTATCTGGATACGTTATGGCTCTGGTAGTGGAAAAATTGTCAAAACCACTAATATTGGGAGCTGACTTCTTGTCAAGAAACGCTGCTAAAATTGATTATGGACTGGAAACGGTACAGTTGAGTAATGGAAACGTGGATACCACTTTACAATTTGTACATAATGGCGGAGGAGTCATGAATGACATAGCTTTCCCAGCATATCCTAATCAGTGCCCAGGGGCATATTCAAATATTATGGATAACCACATAACCAAAATAGTTGCTAAGGATGACTATGTGTTGAAGCCGGATGTACAAATTACTATAAGACTAACAACGGACGTGGGGTACATATCTAAGGAAGATCTAGAGGGCACTCGTTTTATTGAGAATGACAAGTTACTGAGATCGAAAAGTATTATTTTGGATTTTCCGCTGAGTTTCATGGGAAACAGCCTGCTAATCAGAGCAATGACGAAGGGTCACCAGACCGTGAAGATCTACAGAGGGACTACGTTGGGATACTTGGAGAACCTACATTTATACAACCTAGTCATGGATTCAGCATTGTTCTGCATAGATGAGGCACAGGGGGAAGGCGTGGAGCATCAAGTCACAATGTCCGACCATAAAACCGGGCATATAAATGACAATGAGGTGAGGAAACGGCTGGAATGTCTTTTGGATGAGTTCAATGACATCTTCTCAAAGACGCCAAAAAACATGGGAAAGACCGATCTAGTCCATCATAACATTGAAGTAGGAGATGCCAGTCCAATAAAACAAAAAGCGTACAGAGTGTCCCAAAAGGAAAGAGAGATCATAGACAAGCAAATTGCAGAAATGGCGAAGTACAACATCATCAGACCCAGCCAGTCCGCCTGGTCCAGCCCTGTGGTATTAGTTAAGAAAAAGTCTGGGGAGACAAGGTTTTGTGTAGACTACAGAAAATTAAACGAGGTCACGAAGAAGGTAACTTACCCGATTCCTAACATCGACGACATCTTAACCTACCTAGGAGACGCGAAGTACTTTTCATCCCTGGACATGTTTTCTGGCTTCTGGCAAGTCAAAATAGAAGAACAGTCAAAACCTCTTACCGCTTTTCAAGCTCAGGGACATGGACTTTGGGAATTTAATTACATGAGTTTTGGACTATGCAACGCACCAGCCACATTCCAACAACTAGCCGACACAGTTTTTCAAGATCTGAAATGGAAGGATATCCTCATTTACCTCGATGACATCATAGTATTTTCTAAAACGTTCCAGGAGCACCTACAGAAATTAAGGAAAGTATTCGAACGCTTGAGGCAGGCCGGACTAACTCTAAAACCCAGCAAGTGTGAATACATGAAGGAGAAAATAAACCTATTGGGATACACAGTTACGCAACATGGAACCTTACCGGATGAGGGGAAAATCATATCTATCAGAGATTTTCCTAAACCAAAATCAGTGAAGGATGTTCAAAGTTTTGTAGGATTGTGCAACTACTATCGCAAATTCATAAAAAACTTTTCGAAAATAGCGCAGCCGTTGCACAAAATAACTAAGAAAGACGTTGGATTTACTTGGACAGAGGAACAACAATTGGCATTCGAGACCCTGAAGGAAAAACTCATCACGACGCCGGTCCTCGCACATTACAATCCCAATAAGGAATGTGAGTTAAGAACGGATGCATGCTGCGTGGGCATAGGAGCAGTTTTACTTCAAGAAGGCCCCGACATGCAACTTCATCCAGTGGCTTATGCCAGTCGAAGCCTCTCCAACGCCGAAAAGAACTACACCATCACAGAATTAGAAGGATTAGCAGCAATTTGGGCACTTAGTTATTTAAGACACTTGATTTATGGAAAACCTGTACGGATTGTCACTGATCATCACGCTCTTTGTTGGCTGAAATCGTTAAAGGATCCAACGGGAAGGCTTGCACGATGGTCTATCAAACTGTCCGAATTCGAACACACCATCGTACATAAAAGTGGGGTGTCGCACAAAGACGCCGACTGTGTTAGCCGCTACCCAGTTCTACAACCTGAAAATGTCGAAGAACTTAACGACGTTCCCACATTTACAATAGAGCTGGACGACATTTCAAAACTCCAACAAGAGGACAACGAAATTAACAACGTATTAGAGGCAATCAAAAATCCTAGCAATGTACCTATAGGAATAAGGAGACGAGCAAAAAACTACAGGATCGAGAATGATATTCTATACAAAATAAACTCCAGTGCACAGGGTAGAGAGAAGCTTCTGGTAATTCCGAAAAAATTGGTCGGAGAAGTAATGTATGCAAATCATTCCGAACCTCTAAGCGGACATCTGGGTACAACGAAAACATTAAGCAAAATTAGGCGAAGATTCTATTGGGAAGGACTCCAGAAGGACGTAGAAAAGTTTGTGAAGGGCTGTCCAGACTGCCAGGCAAGGAAAGGTCAACAAAGTAAGCCAATTGGACTACTCCATCCTATAGCTGTAGGTACGCCTTTCGAAAAAGTTGGAATCGATCTTCTAGGGCCGTTTCGGAAAAGTAAAAATGGAAAAACGATGATAGTTGTAGCGACGGATTACGCAACTCGATGGGCGGAAACAGAGGCATTACCAAGCGGAAAAGCGGGACCAGTAGCCAAATTCGTGCTGGAAAAAATTATAACAAGACATGGTGCCCCGAAACATCTGCTTAGTGATAGAGGAAGAGTATTCCAATCCGAGTTAGTCAAGGAATTGTTGAAGAAGATGGGCACTACTAGCCAGTTTACTACATCATACCATCCACAAACTAACGGCCTGACAGAACGATTGAATAAGACATTAGTCGATATGATCTCAGTGTATACAAACACCAACCAAACAGACTGGGACACATACCTTCCACATGTTACCTTCGCCTATAATTCAACAAAACAAGACACCACTCAATTTTCACCATTCATGTTGGTATATGGAAGGGAACCTATTCTCCCAATAGAGTCAACACTTTTGCCACCACCCAATCCTTTAGACAGTACAGAAATTCGCAATACAGCTCTTGCGGTTAGAAACCTAGCTGTACAAAACATACATCGTAGGCAGAAGATTGACAAGATTCGGTACGACGCCAAACATAAACACGTGGAGTACAGGGACGGAGACCAAGTAAAAGTATTTACGCCTGTTAGGAAAGTGGGGAGAAGTGAAAAACTTTTGCTGAGGTGGTTCGGTCCATATTACATAACTAGAAAGATTTCAGATGTGGATTACGAAGTACAGAAGGGACCGAATGGAAAATCTAAAAAGGACGTAATACATGTCAGCAGAATTCTACCCTACAATGACCCATGGCAACCCGAAGCAACCCCGTACACTTCATCTTAACATTTAAATAAATTGAACAAATAATCAAATAATAATAAGATAAAATAATAATCATATAATAATATCAATAATTTCAAGGGTAAAAGATTAGAATAAATTAGAATTAGGTAATTTAAAATTGATGGGCTTCAATATTGGACATAATCGTGAGAATCGGAACACATGCGTACGAGTAGGATAATTTATTAATATACATTCACATGGTCATAAAGACAAATATAGGTACAAAAACATACGAGATAATATTTCAAGGTCAAGCACCACTCATGACCTGATATTCAGCTTGGTGTGCATAACCTTTGGAATTTTCATGCTTTACTCCATTCTCCATTTCATTTCTCGGTACTTTTGTAAACCTAAAAATATCAGAGAAAAAAATGAGCAGCTTGACCTAGATAATCTACATAGAAGCAAAGAAGAGAAAAGTGAAATATTTGAAGCTAAATTTGAAAGTGATGAAGGGTCACACAATTTTGGAAAAAGGAATAATTCTAGGTTCAAGATAGAATTACCAGGCAAACAGGACCTCCTATCACTATCCCCTGGTGAAAAATTAAGTGCAAGCGTAGAATGTATTGAAATTCTTACGTGATGCACTTACTACGAGTAAACTACTAATGTATGCCCTAGTTACTCATTTATAGTAGACAGAAACTTAAGAAAGCAAGTAGTAATACCCCTTGGAGCTCCTCTAGTGTGCTTTTTGCCTTGTTATTTAAGCCTAAATTGTGTAGCTACTAAAAACAATTTTAGGATAAATATCATCGTAAATTGGTTACACTCTAGATTCCTTATTGACATATTTTAAATAAAGAGTAAAGATGCAGGGGTCATCTCAAGAAAGTGAATTGTTGTAGAAAGCGAACAATGAGTAAAATAAATGTCAAATTTTGAAGAAATTGCTATATCGATGAGATTAAAATGTTATGATAAAGTTGGGAAATTAAATTCACCTGGAGGTAGGGGGTAGAGGGCATACACTTTTGATAGGGGAGTCGACAAATCCTACATTGATAATAACAAGGACAAAATATTTTTTTTTTCTCTCTAATTATTTATTTTTTTTTTTTTTTTTTTTTTTTTTTGTCCTAACCTTGTTTTAATATACACCTACTCTAGGAATGCATGCTGCTGATTGTGCAGATCATGGATAGCATTCCTAATTTCATTTAATTAAGATATTGGGCATTATAGGAGCATATACTTACCCTTTGTATCTTTTGTTTCATGTAAAACCTGCCATCGCAACATCGCCCAAAAGATGCCATCATCCAATGCACACATTCCCCATGGAAGAAGAACTCCAACAAAATCATGTTATGTTATGGTTAGTCAACAATCAGTCAGCGCCAACAATTTTTGGCCACGCCACGGGGAGCCCAGTCATTGATAAGTCCTAGCCAGTCTAATTGGACAACAAGATTGCCGAGGGATCCCGCCTATGAATAGCAAGCAAGACGTTCCTACAAGGTGGTTAAGAATCCTAAGTACCTACTCAATATATGAAGGGAAAAGGGTCGTGTCGAGCATGAGTCAGCCCGAATTAACACCTGGCTAATAAAAACAACTCGACACCAAAAAACCTCAACCTGCAATTGAGGAGGGCTTGCTGCAGCGATAGTTATCTTAAAATCCTGCAACCCGAAGTCGATTTAGGCACTAAATCAGACAGAAGGATGAAACAGAAAATTGAAGAAGTAACCCCATTGTTTCATCATTATGGCATCAACACACTACATACCATAAGTCACAAACAGCTGAAAGGACATTTACGCTGAAAGTGCGCTTTCCGAACACAAGCTCCAATTAAATGGCAGATGTGGTTCCTGCAGTGGCTCCTGCGACGCGCGACAGCCTTTAGCGACGATGACCATTCCATTCTATTCAGCGAGTTCACAAACACAGCTCGCTTCGACGAAGAAGACCCATGGCGCCAGCGGTAGCAGTACCACTTGGTTCATGTGCATTACGGACGATATTACAAACTATGATGGATATTCAGTGTAAAGTGCGTTCTCAAGTGTTGCGTTTACGGTGGCAAGGTTATATATTTTGTAATTTATATTGTATAAATATATTTATATATTTTTCTTTTATATGGGTAAATGGACATTGTATTTTGATATTGTACACGTTTTTAGTTAGTTAGAGCTTTAAAGCTGGGGTCCAGCTTTCCCAGGCCCGGGGGATATGTCAAGGATGGAATTTTCCGAAAAAATTATTCGCAAGAATAATATAAAAGTCGAATTCTTAATCAATATTGTCAAGTCAGCAATACCGGAATTGCAGTAATGTTTTACATTTCGCAATTCGAACACAGAATGTTGAATATTTCACAACAAAAGTAAAACAAATTAATGGTTGTGAAATTATGGATTTCCGTGATGAACTCAATTATTGATTTGTGCAAACTTGACAAGATTGAAGGGAACCAACCTCGAACAGAAATTGTTTCGGGGGAGGTAGTCGATCGTGGGTCATTAAAGAAATTAGTCGCGTCGAGAATTCGGGATCCTTGGTCCTTCCCCGGCTGGTGTTTGTGTGACATGATGTTTATTCTAATGTAAGTACATTTTGATTACATTGAAATAAAACTGTAATGAACGGCTAACTATATTTTATTTATAAACTTTTCTTCGTTAATAAATAAGTTCTTTGTGTTGTTAACAATGAGTTTATTTCCCAGTAACCTCTACGTCCCTAGTCGCACCCTTAATAAGTAGGGTCGTGACACTATACACGAGAGCCCGCGTTGGGAGGAACCTATACACGCGAGCTCGCGTTAGGAGGTTTACGCGATAGTCATTGCGTGATAAGAACAAGCGAGAGTCCTCCCGGGAATTACATTGTCAATATAGGCCATCTGTTCAGTGTCACCCCCCGGGTGCCCTAAGAACCCAGGATAAATGTTTAGATTAGTGGTACTATAAATAACCTGTCCCAGACCTAGGCTAGGCAGTATTATATTCGTCACCGCACGTAGTAATATCTCATCCTAACTTTTACCGTTTAATTCGAGTTTGTAAGAAACATTTAATATTGTAATTTGTTCAATAAATGTTTTTTTTATAAACTATCTTGAATCTTGAACTTAATTGGCGCAGTCGGTAGATTCGGTTAGAAGTGCCATTTGGAAGACAAATCCTAGAAGAACCAAGATTCTTGGGACCACCCACGAAGCACCTCTTTGGTTTCTACCATTAAAACCGAATTCCTGAATTTTTCAAAGAACTCACGCAGTCCAGCTATTGGAACGACGTTGCTCTTCAGAATCCCCTGGAAACAACAAGCGTGAAACCAACTCACTATTCCAAGTACGCAGTCCAGCCGTTGGAACAACAGTGTTGCTCTTCAGAACTCCTGCAAGCAACCAGTCAAGAGTGAACCAGTGCAAGTGTTAAGTGAACAAGTGAAAATTTTTGCCTGAGAGTAAGTTTTCCTTTTCCTAATATTTTTGTAAACTGGTGCTTTTGATATTTTAATCCTTTTTTATGTCTTTTGACGTTACCGAACTATCCACTAACTTACAAGAAATCATTTCAAACATGCCTTCAGACAATCTCAGGTCAATGGCTTTCCATTTACCCAACTTTACTGGCAACCCTGAACATCTAGAATACTTTATCAGTATCATTGACGATTTTCATAAAGACTATTATGAAAGTACACTTGACCAAACACAAAAGAATTATTGTCTCGTTGTAATCAAAACCAAACCTATCCAAGATGCTGGCAATTTTATTATGTCACGACCAGACCTCAAACTTTGGCCAGAAATTAAAGCTACTCTTAGGTTAAAATTCGGTGACCCATTATGCAGAATCATCTTATCACAGCGATTGAACTACCTTACTAAAGAACGAAACGAATCAACCAGCGAGTATCTACTTAAACTTAAAGCTTTAACTTTCCGAATTTTTTCCAAGACACAACAAGAATACAGCGACGCTAATTCAATCAAATTGTTAAATGTCCTAATAGAAAGTCAAGCTGTTGCTAACTGTCAAGCCAACTGTCCACCTGAATTACGCTCCATGATCCTAACAACTAATGTAAAAACCCTAACCGAAGTAGAAATTCTTATTCATCGCTATCAAGATGCAGAAAATACAGCAAGAATGATTGGCAGAATAAAAAACCAACCCCTAGCCCCAGACAGACACACTACCACACGAAATACATTTCTACCACATTTTGTTAAGCCTCAGGACAATCAACAAAATTTCACTGCCTTTCAAACCACCAGCTCGTTCCCATCTCAGACAGTTAATATTCGATGAAGACCCGTTCAAACATATTTCCCCCGGGCATCTCAAGTATTTGGCACAAACAGAACCCCCGTGAAAGATGTATGGAAACCAAATCCCAATAACCCAAACCTCCGACTCAGAAGAGAAACCCCCATGTCTGGAGTATCAATCATTCCAAAACAAACACAAACAGTTCCCCACAGGGTTAACAACTTTTTTCAAAGTACTGGCCCACGAAATTTCGTAGCCAAGGAGTTAACCCACTTAGAATATTCTTCCGAACAAGGATACTTCGAACCGAATTTAGAACCTGAGGAATCATGTCTGTTAACTCCAGAGAAATACATTGAGTACTACAACTCTGTAACTCAACAGACCTACGAAGACATCCCAATTTCAGAGGATAACAGTTCAGACGAAAATTTTCTCATAGTAGCCTCGGAAAAATCTCTGCCCTCGAACTAAATACACAACAAGTCAACCAGTTACCCTTCATTTCTATAAAAAACCCCCCGTGCAAACTTTCAATCGACACAGGCTCCCATGCATCACTTATTCGTCCCTCCATAGCAGAAAAATATTTCCCAAATCTAATAAAAAATCATCACAATACAATAACAACCTGTATGGGAAAAAGAAAATCTTTTGGCAAGATTAAAGTACCCTTACTAAGTGAATACAATATCGACACACCCATAGAATTCCTTTGTTACAACTTCCACGAATATTTCGATGGAATCATAGGCATAAAAGCTTTACAAAATTCCAAACTTAACATAAACTTGGTTCAACACAAATTAGAAAGCCCGAACCATCAAATTCCCCTTTACTTTCGCGAAGATTTCAATACCCAAACAATTGAAATACCAGCCAATTCTATAATCAAAGCCAACTTATCTGTAGATTTACCTCAACAAGATTATATAATGCCATACTTCAATAATAAACAAATCGAAATTCCAGCAACATTAGTAACACCTATAAACGACCAAATTACTCTAGAAATCAGAAACATCACCAACAAAATTATTAGCTTTGAATATCACAACAATGACCTGACACACTTATTAGAAACTCTCACCGAAAACGACTTTGAATTATTTAACATCGAACAAATAGTAGAAAATCCATTTCCAACAAACCTCAACCACAATACGACCCTTTTGAACTTATCCGATCCGATCATGTGAATAGCGAAGAGCAAAAAGCCATCAAGACCCTCCTTCGACAATTCCCTAGTATTCTACATCGCGAAAAAGATTCATTAACATTCACTAATCAAGTTAAACACGAAATTAAAACGTGCGACGAGATCCCCGTTCATAAAAAGTCATATAGATTTCCCCATATACATAAAGAAGAAGTCCGTCATCAAATTTCAAAAATGTTAGAAGAAAATATAATAATACCTTCAAATTCATCTTGGTCATCACCCGTCTGGATTGTTCCCAAAAAAATGGACGCATCCGGAAAACAAAAATGGAGACTCGTCATAGACTATCGCGAAGTCAATAAAAAGACCATCGACGACAGATACCCCTTACCTAACATCTCAGACATCTTAGATAAATTAGGACGAGCCACATATTTCAGCACTCTAGATTTAGCCTCAGGATTTCATCAAATCGAAATGCATCCGAATTCCATAAACAAAACAGCCTTCAATGTCGAAAACGGACATTACGAATTCTTGTGAATGCCCTTCGGTTTGAAAAACGCCCCTGCTACATTTCAACGTGCAATGGATTCTGTCCTACAGGGACAAAATAAAATATGTCTAGTTTACATGGATGATAAAATCATTTTTGCTTCTTCATTACAAGAACACATGGATAACCTGAGACAGATTTTTCAAAGACTCCAACAGTACAACCTAAAAATTCAATTAGATAAGTCAGAATTCCTACAAAAAACAGTAGAATTTCTTGGTCACATAGTAACTCCGGATGGTATAAAACCTAACCCAAAAAAAATTGACGCCATAAAAAATTTTCCGATACCCAAAACACAAAGGGAAATTAAATCATTTCTTGGACTCATAGGTTATTATCAAAAATTTATCAAACATTTTTCTAAAATAACCAAACCATTAACGAACTGCTTAAAGAAAAACAAAAGCGTAA
Organism: Orchestes rusci; assembly: GCA_958502075.1. Taxonomy (NCBI): domain Eukaryota; kingdom Metazoa; phylum Arthropoda; class Insecta; order Coleoptera; family Curculionidae; genus Orchestes; species Orchestes rusci. The sequence goes on along the minus strand of OY293313.1, from coordinate 15,242,807 downwards.
GACATGATATGGAATTTGTCAAAGCATTCGAGACGTCAAAGAACATCCTTATAAACGACCCAATACTTCAACACCCCGATTTCTCCAGACCTTTCATCTTAACCACAGATGCATCCAATTATGCCATTGGCCCGTCCTATCACAAGGAAAGATAAACAGCGACCTCCCTGTTGCTTTCGCAAGCCGAACACTTAACCCAGCTGAATGTAATTATTCAACTATAGAAAAAGAGACCCTTGCCATTATATGGGCCGTAAAATACTTCAGACCCTACTTATTCGGTTAGTTAGAACAAACCAAAGAAACACAAGATACGTCATCATTAATTAACTTTGACAATAACCTCGATTCCCCAACCCTGCTAAATACTGATCTAGAACACCTCGACATGCTCGACGCATTCCTCGAAGACTTATCATTAACAGAAAATCAAAGAAATGCGAAAAGAATTCAAAAAGAAAACAACTTTGTCCCCAGTATAGGCAAACAAATAAAAATAACCGACCATAGAAATACACCAAGACCAACTCAACAAAAAATCAACATAATATCCGATATCCTAATTAAACCTGCAATCTCTCAAGAACAACTAGAAGACACTGACAATAATACGGTACATACATCCCACGAAGACCCCATTTTAGGTATACCTTTAACCAACAAACACCTGAATCTCTTTGCAAATCAAATAATTTTCAGACTAAGGAAAGTAACAGATAACTCAGAAACACCATTCACACGTAACCACGAAAAACCATTCCTTAAAAAAACAAGACAAATATTTCACCTACCACTCAATGCCCCTGACAATACCATTTTACAAATCATAAAAGAATACATACCCAAAGGTACATATGGACTTTATATCCAGAACGAAAGCTTAAAACATAAAATTTTAGAAATATTCAGAAACAATTTCAACTCCCATTCATTCAAAATTCAACTTTGTGAAACTTACGTAGAAGACATAATCGACAAAGATACGCAATTGGGAAAGATTAAACTATATCACGAAACCAAAACTAGTCACCGCGGTATGACAGAAAATATCTCCTCCTTGAAAAAGAATTTTTATTGGCCTAACATTGAACAAGACGTAAAAGACTACATAAAGACATGTCACATCTGTAATACCTCTAAATACGAAAGAAAACCTTATAAACTAGTCTTTAAACCAACCCCTATAGGAAGTAAACCCTTCGAGCATATATACAGGGTGTTTCCTAAAGATTGGTAAAAAATTCGTTGTGTGATTCCTGGGGTATTTTCATGAAAAAAAGTTCCTATAAACATTTGCCGAAAAATGCTTCCTAAGGGAGCTACGCCCCTTTAAATAGGGCACCCCGAAGACGGTTTTTCCTCAATATTTCCGAAACTTTACATACAAAAATCATGAAATTTGATACATCATACAAACTTTTAATGCTGAATGAGAATTTGAGCACAAAATTTCAAAATTTTAATCAGGGGCGTACCATACTGGCGGGGTTAAAGGTTAAAAGAATCCAATTTTTTAAATGGTATGGTACGCCAGTATGGTACGCCCCTGATTAAAATTTTAAAATTCTGAGCTCAAATTCTCATTCAGCATTAAAAGTTTGTATGATGTATCAAATTTCATGATTTTTGTATGTAAGGTTTCGGAAATATTGAGGAAAAACCGTCTTCGGGGTGCCCTATTTAAAGGGGCGTAGCTCCCTTAGGAAGCATTTTTCGGCAAATGTTTATAGGAACTTTTTTTCATGAAAATACCCCAGGAATCACACAACGAATTTTTTACCAATCTTTAGGAAACACCCTGTATATAGATCTATACTCACTCAAAGGAACCAAATTCCTACCAATAATTGACAGTTTTTCAAAATTTGCCCAAGCCATTAGAGTGAATAGCGAAAACGCTATTGACACTGCCAACGCTTTAATTTCATACTTTAGCCAACACGGAATACCGAAGAGAATAACATCCGACAATGGAACACATTTTTAAAACCTCATTGTTCAAGACCTTTGCAAACTCCACCGAATAGAACACCACTTCTCCACACCCAACAATCCCAATTCCACATCCCAAATCGAAAGATTACATTCCACCCTAAGAGAAAGTGTAACCGCCCTGAAACAGGAGATACCTAACAAATCTATCGATGAACTAGTAACATTAGCAATTTAAAATTATAAAAATAGCACACATTCCACCCACGAATATACCCCTTTCCAAATCATCAAAGGCGATTTAAACTACAAAATACCCATCGAAACCAATTCTCGTGAACTACAGACTACATAAATGACCTGAACGAATTCTTCAACCTAGTTATTCCCGATATCAATGAAACCCTCATTCAAAACAAGAAAACACGTTAACAAAAATTAACAAAAATAGAGAACCAGATATCGAAGTAAGCGGAGATCAATACATAAAAACTAACATAAGAGAAAAAACGGCACCTCGCTATAGATTAACAAACATAGACAACAGAAAGGTTAATAGAAACAACCTCAAAAGATACTCTCGTTCCAGATGTCAACCACAACCTGGACCATCGTCATTCTCTGTATAGGAATAGCTGCCTCATCCCAGCTTGACCCTTATGAGATTAGACCAATAAATCATTTGTTATTACCAATTAATTTAGGAAATGCATATATTATAGACAACTACAATACGGCTCATTATCATATTAACCTAACCTTAATTAAAATTAGTATAAAGCAACTTAACGACACATTCAACAAAATCGAATTCATAGATCCTCCACCCAAATTCAACTATCACCATTTAGGTTCTTTATTAAAACTGAAAACAAATAATGTAAAAACTCTGATTAACGAAATAGTAGAAGAACTGCACAAAATAACCTATCACAATAGAGTCAAGAGAGGACTAATCAATCTTGCAGGATCCCTCCAAAGATACTTATTCGGCACAATGGATAATAATGACAGAATAGAATACGACTCTTACATAAAAACTTTAAGAGAAAACCAAGAAATAAACAACAATAATATCAAAAAACAAAATACCCTTCTAAAACAAGTCACCGAATCTTTTCATAATGAGATAGCAAGAGTTTCCAAAAATCAAGACCTCATCAAAAATACTTTGAACAGTCTTATGGCTGGAGACATTCACCCATACACTAATACTGTGGCCAACAGTATCACCTTAGATGACATTATCCTTTATTGAAGAAGATTAAAAGACTTGATTGACCACATTCAAATTGCCATCAACTTTGCTCAAGCTAATATCATGCATTTTGCCATTCTGAAAACTAATGAACTCGAACTAATCCTAGACCAAATACCAAACGAAAACAAGATCCCTTTTGACAACACCAACAACTACTACGAAACGATGTATACAGAAGTTCTAGTAGAAAAGGATTTAATTATCTTCACCATTAAAACACCAGTAATCTCACCCCAACCCTATTTATTGTATAAAATATTTCCCACACCCAAACAAAACCAAATTATCAACCTCAAGTACCCCTACAATTTACTCTCAGCATCCGCATATTTTAACCTGAAACGAAATTGTAAAAAGGTTGAAAAAATCTACCTGTGTTTACTCAATGAACTTAAACAAGATGAACCCGGTCTATACGAACTCACTAGGAACATGCCAAAGAATTGTGAATCCATACCTATAGAATATAAGAAACCAACTATAACTAGACTCCCTGATGGACAAACCTTAATGATTTCTACAAACGCAACTTCAATTAGTTTTCAATGTAAGAAAACTACGTCGTTTGAGATTATTATTGAACCTGTAACCATAGACAATAAGGACTGTAAACTAATTATAGGAAACATGGTAATTAGCCCTAAGAGTAACAGTAACCTTAACTTAAATTTGAATTTACCTAGCTTGAATAAAAGTTTGATAAGACCTACCAATATAAAACCTTTAGAAATAGAAACTGTAGATCACGACCAAATCAAACAAGTACTCAGCAACGTAGAAGCCTTTAAAATTCATGACCTAAAAAACCTTACTCCTGTGGAGAAAAACAGCTCCTTCATTTTTATTGTTATAATCATAATCATAATCATCATTTCAGCATCTGTAATCACCATTTTGTACTACCACAATAAACTTAAGAAAACTAATATTAAGCAACTAACAAATATAGAACTTAAGGAAAAAGAACCACTTTCGCAAACATCTCCAATATTTGCTCAAGCTTAGTGAGGGAGAAATTACATTGTCAATATAGGCCATCTGTTCAGTGTCACCCCCCGGGTGCCCTAAGAACCCATTAGGATAAATGTTTAGATTAGTGGTACTATAAATAACCTGTCCCAGACCTAGGCTAGGCAGTATTATATATCTCATCCTAACTTTTACCGTTTAATTCGAGTTTGTAAGAAACATTTAATATTGTAATTTGTTCAATATATGTTTTTTTTCATAAACTATCTCGAATCTTGAACTTAATTCGGGTTAAAAGTAAAATTAAACTAAGTCATCAAAATACAATTATTTAGTCTTGCCAATGCTTTATTTGTTGGTTTTGTTTTTTAAAAATGAAGAAATTTCAGCTGAGTTAGAATTTAGTTATGTTTCACAGATTTTGTTAAATAATATGAGTCATGACCCAACTTAAGTGTGACACTAGTTCCGTTGTGTTATGTGTTAAAACTTGAAATAAAATATTATCTTTGAAATAAATCTATCTAAAATATTATTATAAAAACACGATACATATGAAAAAAAGATTTTAATCAAATAAATCCGATTTAAATAAAAAAAATCCGATTTAAGTCCAAAAAATCGGATTTTTTCGATTTTTTCAAAAGAATCAAAAAAATCAGCAACACTGTTTATCAGAGAAATCTTGTCATTTTCATTCATAGTATCACCTGCTGCTCTATGACGAATGAGTTATGGGACACGCTGTACGCCCAATAAAATGTACTGTAGTTTTTTTTTGTTGAAGACTACATCGTCGCTCAATGCCAGAACCATGAATGTGCAATTTGCCTAATTGGGATGAATACCATTATTTTTTCGTCTCGGTAGCGCCTTTCCAATGCTAAAGTCCGGAAAGTTTTAACTAGTATAGATTTTGATTGGTCCACATAATTCACTTTCGTGGTTTGTGCAGAGATTATCCGCTTCAAAAACCAACAAAGTGAATGTGTCAGTTTTGCGATTTTAGCGTTGCAACTTGATGATCACGATGCGATAATGCTTTTTCCCGAAGCTGGCATTGAGGGATTCTTTTGAAAAAAAAACAATGTGGTAGTTTCATGATTTGGTTTTGTCACGCTCTGGAGCACGTTCGTCGAATGTAACAGTTTCAAGACTTTGGTAATGTAACTTGATAGAGAGAAAAAATTAAAGTGGCAGATTTGTGATTACGTCGTTGGAGATTTTTTGAAGTACAACTCGTACAAAAGACGAATGTGGCATTTTGGTAAATTTGCTTCTGTGACAATTCATGAATTCAAGGAAAAATTTGCGAATGGGACAGTTTCGTGCTTAGGTTCTTCTGCATTGTGAAATTTTATGATTCGAGATAGTCGAATGCGTCTTTTTGCGAGTCTGGTATATTGTTGGAATCGATCGCTGTAGTATAGTAGTCGTCACTTTCACGTACTTAACACTGAGGAAAATACCGGGGGAACCCCGTCTTTTTTCGCGCGCCAAATCTACCACAGTTTTCGTGTCTTGACTTAATTGACCTTGTTGTCGGCTCGGCAGTCTGTGTTTCGAAGCAGTGAGGTGCAGTAGGTTGTTTTGCTGTGGCTCTTATCAATGGGATCGAGAGCAGAACAAATATTAAAATTGGCGAGGGAGAATAATGCTCCTTCCAACCACAACAATGAGGTGACTAATTCACAATTTGATCGCCACCGGTCATGAGGAGAAAGGCGTGGGTAGATATCGTGAGGGAAATCACCATAATCAAGAAGATAAGGTGATGATGAATCAGTCATTCAATAAGAATAGATCTTTTGTAGATCAATGGCTTCAGGCAAATGGTGAGTTATAAGAAGAGTTAATAATTCTCCTGAGAACAGGGTTCCTATCTAAGGTAATTGAAAAATTATTTTACAGATAACTTATCCACTGGACATGATCACGATGCTCTTTTGTTGGACTACCAAGACAATTTTTCCACTACTGCTGCTAATGATAAAAATGTATTTCTTGAAATGGATGAGCAATCCATTTTTGTTGCCAAAGTTTGAAATGATCAGCTTCTTTTACGAATGAATGACCAAGTTTATGTGGTTTAGCCCACCGTTTATGGACACGGTAGCTGTTTTTTTTATAATCTATCCTTATAATGCAAAACTTGCAATTTTAGAAATTCCTGGTACCTCCAATGACGTCAATGATGAGTTACCTACAGAAAATGATACAATGGAGACTGCAGTTAAAGGTAAAATCATTTGAAACAATTCAGTTTCAAACTGAAGTATAATATGTATTGATTTTTCAGAAAATGTGGCTATCGATCTGACAAGGAATGAAATTGATAAATCCATCAGTGGCATACCATCGCCAGGTAACGTTCAACAAGGCATGTCTTTATCAATTATTCACTATTACCTACTTAAAACGCACAGTTTTTTTCCCAGCTCATGAAGATAATGCGTCATCAGATAAAGATTATGAACCAGATGACGATAAGGCAACATACGATGAAAGTAGGTCAATCTCTGAAGTTGACGGTGGCTCCTCTTCAAATGGCCCAAACTCGCAACATCGTGAAACTCCAGCAGAGCCTCTTGAAAGTGACAAATCTGGTAAGTCTTTCGCAAATGACAATTTATTGTGAAGGGATTATCAATAGCCGGAAATTTTACAGAACATCAAAAAAAAAGAACAAGAAACGAAACGAGTCATAGTGGAAGAAGAACATTCGAAAGCAAAAAAGACTAAAAGGCGAGAGTTACATCGGTGCAAAAAATATTACTTAGCCCGCTCGTCCTTTGCTACCACCACCATGCGCAGAGAAACAACATCATAAATGCACTGACTTCGTGAAGGAAGAACGTCGCACAGAAATTTACGATCACTGTCGTAGAATGTCTTCAGTTGATGATCAAACAGCATTCGTTGAGCAAAATTTGAAAAACAGAATTACGCGACGCTTGGAAAACTCCAGAAGAGTCTTCACTTGCGATTACACTCTAACCGTCGATGTCCAAAGAAAGAAAGTGTGTCGAACTTTTTTTCTTGCTACTCTCAATATCTCAGACTCTTTTGTACGGACAGCATGTCTTAAACGGTCCTCGACTGGAATCGTCGTGAAAGACATGCGTGGCAAGCACACACCAATTAATAAACTCACAGATGACCAAGAGAAGGCAATTCGGGATCACATTCACTCATTTCCTTCAATGGAATCGCATCACTGCAGGTCATCTTCGAAGAAGAGGTATTTGGATACCAATTTGAACATTTCCATAATGCACAGACTATACAAAGACATGTGCATGGAAGAAAAGGTGAAGCCAGTGTCTTTGGAGAAGTATAGGCTGGTTTTCAATTAATATAACTTGGGATTTTCCCGACCCAAGAAAGACCAGTGCAAGCAGTGCTTGGCGCAAAGTCAAATGACGGAAGATAAAAAAAAGCAAACGAGCTTAAATATCAGTAGCATTTGCTAAGAAAAATAAAGTCACGTCATAGTCGCGATGAAGACAAGAAGATTGCGAAAGAAAATGCAGAGATACTTTTGTTTAACTTTGACCTAGAGTCTGTGCTAACGACGCCCAAAGGTCCAGCTGGGCAAATTTTTTACCTACGAAAGTTAGCCATCTATAACTTCACAATATATAACCTAGCAAATCAAGATGTACAATGTTTCTTATGGGAAGAAACTCAAGGAAAAAGAGGAGTCATTGAAATTTCCTCGTGTGTTCGAACTTATCTGCTGGCCCATCCAACAATCAAAGAGGTGCGAATGATGTCGGATGGCTGCGGTGGTCAGCAGAAATACTCAATTTTTGCTGCCATGTGCATTGAAGTCCTATCTGCTCATCCAAATTTAGCCCAGATAGATCACAAATTTTCTGAGACTGGCCACACCGGGATGGAGTGCGAGTCTATCCACTCGAAAATTGAGCAGAAAGTCAAATTTGTTCCTGTTTACTCGTCTGAAGGTTGGGCTCAGACGATCAGAAGCGCCCGCCTGAAACCACGACCCTTCGAAATGAAAAGACTTACACACAAGGATTTCTTTGACTATAAAACGTTTGGTGTCAGAGCATTTAACCTCAACCAGATACCGTGGAGCAAAGTATCCTGGATTCGCTATGAAAAAGATGAGAATGTCACTATTTCCTACAAGTTTGATTACGACGATGAATTCCAAGTTATCAAAAATGTTGCCAAGAAGAGCAAGGGCAGATCAAAAACAGCAGAGGCAAAGTTGACCCCAGCGTAAAGTGATGAATTACCAATCAGCTCTGCGGAATTTCAATATCAAAATATGTGTAATGATCTCACCATTTCCCAGGAGTACCATGACTTCTACAGATCCTTGAAAGTTTGCTCCATTGTCCAAGACAGGCTGCCAGAACCAGCTGCTGATGAAGAAAGTGACAGCTCCGCGGAAGATACTAAGTTATTAGTTTCCCATGTTTTGTAGAGTTACCACTGTTTCTGTACTCTTTAGAATCTGTTTTTTTCCTTATTTTCTTAGAAAAGTAGGTCTTTTACGCTCCCACTTATGGATTCTCGGGCTTTGATTGATTTGATTGACATTTTTTTTTGTTTTATCATCATCATTTTGATACAAAAAGATCCAGAATTTTCATTCGAGGCAAATGAAGAATTGTAAATTTTCGTAAAAAAATATACTTACTGGTCTAACTTTCCTTCCTACCTCACCTTAGAGTCATCAGCACTGCTTCGATAATTGTAGGAACAATCGAAAACTTAGAAAGACTTATCAGAAATCTGTAATTTGGCAGTAGGAATATAGCAGTCCATTAATATGAATGTAGCACTTTCATGATTTTGGTTCATAAATGTAGAATGAATGTGGAACATTCATGTTTTTGGCATTGCATCTTTGTGTGAGCTGAGACTGAGTGTGGTAGATTGGTGAATTTAGCATTGGAACGATGAGGGTCAATATAAGAAATGTGGCATTTTCAAAGGTTTCCAGATTAAATGAAAAAAAAACTGATTGCATCATTCAAAAGCTCTCAAAAAATTACCATAAGCTCATAAAAATTTCATGAATCCCGCAATAATCTGATTTTCCACAACCGTTTGAAAATTCAAATGCGATTATCTCAGGATTATCATTTTGCACATTCATGGTTTTGGCAATCTAGTGACGACATGATCGTTGACCTAGCATTATTTAAAATTAAACTAGTTCTGTATGTTATAGTTTATAAACATTTTTATTTATAAGGTTTCCCAAAGATCAAGAAAGGAGAAACATCTGGTTCAAGTTAGTTGGCATATTAGAAAGCCAACCTTTGTCCAAATATGCTCTGATCATTCCAACCCTGATGATCTGGAAACTAGGTCAAATGGGTTGAGGTATATCAAAGCAGGAGCAAACCCACGTCATTGTGAAGGCTTGATATTTTTAGATGATGTTTCTGACAGGTAAAAATATTTCTTTTCTTCTACCCAATTTTTCAGTTTTTCTATTCGATCAAAATAAAACTTTTGGAGAATAAATGTTGTTCATTGTAGTCTTGCATTTTATAGTCTTGGTTCAGCTGGAAGCTCTATTGTATTTTTTTTTTCAGGAGGGTGGGAAGGTCTCTAACGACATTTTGCAGCTTTTTTAACTATATGTACTTTTTTCATGTCTTATCATTCTAAATACCATTACTTATCAATTCATTTTTTTTTATATTTTACATTTTTGCAGATATACAGTAATTAAATGCCAGGGTTGGAAAAAGTCATGACTTTAAAAAAAAATAAAAAAATCCGACTTTTTTGAATTGAATGAGAATTTTTTGAATTAATTCACTTGAAAAAAAAAAGACTTTCTCGATCAAACCAAAATCAAATAAATTAAACAAACTCAAGACTTTACTCGCAACGCAATTATCATGAAGAATCTCAACAAACTAAAGCCTAAATTGAGATTTTTCAGTATTGATTTCGTTTTGGTGATTTTCCAAATTCAACGCACGACGACATCTAACGTCCGACAGATGATGTTTAGTATTTAAGCTATGTTGCCATGTTGCCTTGATAAGGGATATTTTATTTTTATTTATATTTGAACTAATTTGAAGTTATTGATGTAATTTTGATCAATTAGAAAAGAAAATAAATTAAATCATGACTTTTTTGAAAAAAGTAATTTGAATTAATTCGCGAATTAATTCACTGAATCAACTCGTGCCAACCCGGGTAAATGTTTTATTTTTTCAAGCTCGGATTCCAGTGTTTCTGAAACACACACATAAAAAATGAGTTTAGTTGAAAAGGCTGAAACCGACTACCCCAGAGGATGTTGTGTCACTGTGAAATGGGTAGGCTTGATTAGAAAGTTGAAAAATAATTTTTTGTTCTTATTGTTCTAGGGTAGAACGAGTTACTCCTGACTTGGATTTTACATCAGAGCTTGATTCATCTAAAATCATGTAAGCGTTGTATTGATATTTTTTGATTATTGTGAGGAAGATAATTTATTTATTCTAAAACCAATAAAGACCCTGAAGTTGGTAGTGAAGACTCATCAATAACTGAAATCAGATGCAGCTACTATAGTGGACGCTGAGGAATTTGTTAGAAATGAAACGCACTTGTTGAATTTCCGATACAGACTAAATATATTCCCAACTTGGTTAAACTCGATACATGTAAATCAAACCGCATATTTCGGTGCGAACGAATATCGGTCGCAGCGGCGCAATAGAAAATAGCATTTTGGGAGACAAATATTTTCAACACTCCCACTATCACAAAATAATATTTTCCTACAATCTAATTACTAGTTTTACATCCAACACCCAATAAATCCAAAAATTTGTAATGTTTACAGAACTCAAACTTTTTGTAAGAATATCAGCGGGCATGTCAGCAGTCTGTAAATATTTAACTTGTACTAAGTGATCAGAAATCGCATCACGAATAAAATGATGACGAGTATCGATATGCTTCGACCTCTTGTGAAACATTGGATTTACGGACAGCTTGATTGCGCTCTGATTATCGTTAAACAATGTAATACAATTAATAACTCCTGTTAACTCAGCTATTAAGTTCCTAAGGTAAATAGCTTCTTTTGAAGCTTCCGAGACCGCCATATATTCAGCCTCAGTACTCGACAACGCAACAGTTCTTTGTTTCCTGCATTCCCATGATATTACGGAACCACAAAGTTTAAAACAATACCCTGTGTATGACTTTCGATCAATTGAATCAGCGGCCCAATCCGCATCAACAAAACCTTCTAGTTCCGTACTATCACTATGAAATTTCAAACCATAATGTTTCGTGTGTTTTAAATATTTCAAAACACGTTTCGCCTGTTTCCAGTGAGTTTCATCGAAACAATTGTTAAATTGACTTAAATAACTAACCGAATATGCTATATCGGGTCTCGTTAAAACAGCAAGGTACATCAAGGACCCAATCAGCTGTTGATATGGCAAATTTGTGTTACATGGCTTTTCACTTTTTCTAAGATTAACATTAACTTCCATAGGCGTATTTACGGTCTTGCAATCTAACATATTGAATCGTTTTAAGATTTGATTTACATATTGTTCTTGATCTAAACAAATCGTTTTGTTTCTCTTGTCAACATTCACTCTCATACCGAGACATTGCTTGATTTGCCCCAAGTCCTTAATCTTGAAGTTTTGCCCTAACTCAAATTTTAATTTATTAGTTTCAATTATTACATCATTGGAAAAAATAAAAAAATCATCCACGTATACTGTTACAAAAGTCAACAAATTATCTTTGTTTTTAATATACAAACAAGGTTCTTGATCAGATTTCTTGTAGCCTAAATTTTTAAGAACAACATCAACTTTAATATACCATGCTCTAGCAGACTGTTTGAGTCCATAAATAGCTTTGTTTAATTTCAAAACTTTATTTTTCTCATGAATTCTTAACCCTTCAGGTAACTTCATAAAAACGTTTTCCTCTAAAATACCGTTTAAAAACGCTGTAGTCACATCTAGATGCATGATATCAAGTTCCAATTTTACAGACAAGGCTATTAATAATCTAAGAGTAGAATGTCTTACAACGGGTGAAAATGTCTCATCAAAGTCAATACCCGGTTTTTGAGAAAAACCCTTCGCAACTAATCTAGCTCGGTAACGCACTTTGTTTTCACAGTCACTTTTTCTTTTAAAAACCCACTTGCACTGCACAATAGTCTGCTTTTCGGGAATATCAACCAGCTCCCATGCTTGGTTTTCCTCGAAAGAGAATAGCTCCTCCTCCATAGCTTTTCTCCAATTGTCCCCATCGGTTCGTGATAATGCCTCTTCCACAGTTTCTGGATCAGTGTCTAGATTTGGTTTTTCTGGATACATGCAGCTGAAATTGTTCTCAATCCTTCTTGGCTTTGGCTCTCTTTCCGATCGTCTCAATACAGCGGGGGCAGGAGCCTCTTCGAATGACGAATAGTGACTGTCGTCACTCACAACATCCCTTTGATCCCAAATTTCACCTGAACTATCAGAAAGTACGTCCTCATCCTCAGTTAATTCATCATAGACCACTGGATCTCCCACTGGAACTGATATTTGGTCATTGTCGTCTGCGTCTGTGTTTGTTATGATGTCCTTTTCTTTTTCTTTGATATCCTCTATTATGGTCACATCTCTGCTGGTAAAAACTGTATTTTTCTGAGCGTCATAAACACGATAACCTTTAACTTCGTCATCGTATCCTACTAAAACACATTTTACAGCCTTTTTGTCCCATTTTAACCGTTTTTGTTTGGGTACGTGAACCATTACTGAGCTACCAAAAATTCTCAAATTTTGCACATCTGGAATTTGGCCTGTCCACAGCTCATATGGAGTTTTATCAAGTCCAGAAGCTAGTGACCGATTTCGTATGTAGACTGCAGTGTGAACTGCTTCGGCCCAGAACTTCTTTTCCATTTTGGCATCAAATAACATGCACTTAGATTTTTCAACCACAGTTCTGTTTATTCTTTCAGACATTCCATTTTGTTCTGGTGTGTAGGGATTTGTTTTTTGATGAATAATTCCACTGGATTTTAGGAATTCTTCAAACTTCTTGCCACAAAACTCCCCACCGTTGTCTGATCTCAAAATCTTGATCTTTTTGCATTTTTGATTCTCGACCATGTCCTTAAAATTTTTAAAACAGTTGAACACTTGATCTTTCGTTTTTAGAAAATAGACAAAAACCATACGACTAAAATCGTCTTCAAAAATTGCAAAATATTTTGATCCGCCAAGTGACACAGTTTCCATTGGACCACATACATCTGTATGAATTATTTCCAAAATATCTGTAGCCCTGTGCCCTTTATTCTTGAGAGGTAATCTAGGCTGCTTACCCTCACAGCATACTTGGCAATTTTTTTGACCAATATCCATTACACCTGAATAACTAAGCCCATTGACGATCCCATTCTTCATTTTGTTCAAATAAGCACTGTTGAGGTGACCAAACCGACGATGCCAGACTTCTCCTGTAGAAACTGTTTTTGCCAACAATAAGCACTTATCAGCATTCGATGTATTCAGCTTATAAACTCCATTCTGCAAATCCGCTGTTGCAACCAACTCGTTCTGTTTATTGAAAATTCGACAGCAATTATCCATAAACTCAACGGTATTGCCATTTCTTATCAGCTCACTCACTGACAGTAAATTTGTAGCCAATTCAGGAACGCACATCACATTTTTAACAGTGATTTCAAACTTATCACGTCCGACCACAGTCGTCAAATTTGTATCACCTGAACAAATTACAGGAACATTTGTCTTATTAGCAACCATAATTTCACGTTCACGCAAGTTCGCTGAATTTTGGATGTTTTTCAGCCACTGCCTATTTGCCGTCAGATGAACACTTGCCCCGGAATCAATATACCAGTCTGATTTGCAAAACGACCCATTCAAAAATACCGCACTAAATGCATTTGAAGTCTTCTGTCTACCAGTGTCTTTATTCGGACATTTATTTTGAAAGTGTCCTATTTGTTTACACTTATAGCACTTTACCGATTTGTTGATGTTTACTTCCGATTTCGAGTTTTTATTAGCATTCCGGTTGCCACGCCAAACTTGCTTGCTGGTAAACGCACTTCCACTGCTACTGATATTTTCTTCGATGTCCAATAGTTTCGTTTTTATTGCGTCGGTCGTAATGGTAATCCCTGAATGTTCAATTGCCATAATCATGGGTTGAAACTTTTCTGGTAATCCGGCTAACAATAGAGAACCAATCCACTCATCATTTATATCGAAACCTGTGCCTCGTAATCTCTGACCAGTTTCGACAACTCGATTAACATAATTTGCCATGGATTCACAATTTTCCAAACGCAATGAAATCAAGTTTCTCAGCAAATTGATTTTTCTTGCAAATCCTCTATCATCGAATAACGACTTCAATTTCTTCCATAACTCAGGGGTTGTTTTGGCATCTCTTATATGGATATATAAGGACGTATCAATTGTTAAGATTAACTTTGCCTTGGCTTTTGCATCATCCTCAGATACAACTTCTGATATACATTTAGATAGGCCCTCTAAAACCAGAAAGTTCTGCACAGCAAACGCCCAATCATCGTAGTTTTCTCGTCCTTTCAGCTTCGGGACATTCACTATATAACTACCAGCCATACTGTAATCACTCGGAAATTTTACTAACAATTAAACACGTTTTATCAAAAAATCGCAGGTTATCTTGGGTTTCGCGTCGCGTGGCCTGGGCCCATAACCTGTTAGAAATGAAACGCACTTGTTGAATTTCCGATACAGACTAAATATATTCCCAACTTGGTTAAACTCGATACATGTAAATCAAACCGCATATTTCGGTGCGAACGAATATCGGTCGCAGCGGCGCAATAGAAAATAGCATTTTGGGAGACAAATATTTTCAACAGAATTTACCGCTATGCAGCCAGTCAATGATAACAATACGCCCGCCAAGTGAATCGGACGTGTTTATCTTAGCTTTGCAAATTCGACGTTTTCTTCGATACTTAGTGTGTTTAATTCTGATTTTTACGAGTTCTGTTAGTGAAAACTCCAACTACCATTGATGAACTACAATTTGTGGAAAACCTAGTTCAGTAGAAGTAAACAATAAGTGAAGTATATAATTCTGTGATAAGACTGATAAGCGGACAATGGCTATCGCCGCCGCTAGCTGATAAGGACTCCGATTGTGTTTTGAATGGGTGATTCTCGGACAATTGATAATTTGAAAGGTTCGGTCATTCCTTGAACGTTTACACGTGAATTAACAATGAACACGGAGACTAAATTTAAATGTTGTGACAAAGCAAAAGAAACTAAAAATTATTTTTGCGTTATCTGCCATAAGGTTTTTCATAAGAGCTGTCATGAAAGAACGAAAACATTGACTATCATTGACAGGCACAAAATAGTATGTTCAGAAAATTGTGCTACACAATACGAGCAGCATGATAGTGCTCAGCTTTCCTACGCAAGAGATTTAGAACAAATGAAAGCAGACCATCGACTCAAAGACAAGCATATTACCAGACTGCAAGAGCGGTTGAAGTTTTTCCAGTGCGACGCGAAAGAGATTGAGAACAATTATCAGCAGGAAATTGAAGCTAACAAGAGAACAATCGAGATGCTTAAACACAAAATAGGAAAGCTGAAAAATAAAGATGTCACTCAAAAAAGTTGCGACCAGTGCTCCACTCTAAAAAGGAGTTTAGACGCTTTGAGTGCTGATCTGAATGAATCCAAGCAGGCTCTCAAAGAATGCGAAATACTCAACAGACGGCTCAACAGAAAGCTCGAAGAGGAATATCAGAAACTAGGCGCTGTGGCTAAATCGATTAATACCTCCTCCAATGATAATGTGTTTATAGGATCTTCATCAGTTGACCAGTACCGAGACTATGGAACAAAGAAAAAGCTTGTGATATGGAGTGATGAATCAGGTAGACAGCTTAGCAAAACATTGATTAGGAACCTTAGTGGGACTTACAAGGTGGAGAGTACCATCAAACCTGGTGCGCATTTTGACAATGTAATAGGAAAACCCGATCAACCTGCCATGACGCCTCATCGCGATGATTTTCTTATAATTTCTGCAGGGTTGAATGATATAACTACTGGGACATTTCCCAAGTTCAGTAATATTTTAAATCTAATAAGGACTTATGATGAAACAAACATACTCTTCGTGGCTGTCCCTCATAAATCTGGGTATGGTCATGTTGAGCAATCCATAAAGAAATTTAACGCAAAGCTTGAGGAATTTATCAACCGAATCAATAATTTTATTCCTGGATCCCTGCATTTTGTAAATGGTGGTGTTCCCGTTAGACGTTTGCATCCACGCCGTGCACGATTGGCTGAACAGGTCCTCAATATTGTTGAAAACGGACCCCGCACTGGTGTGAAGAATTTGGTTTTTATACAGACAAAGGAAAATAAATCTTTGGAAAACGAAGAAACAAAAGCTCAGGAACAAAACGTGGACGACTCAAGTGTGAACGCTGTGAGTGAGGCTACGCTGGAGAGACAAAATCATATCAGTTGTGCAACTTCGGAAGACGAGTCTGAAGACGATGCAGTTTCATCTGAACTCTTGAAACCCCCAACAACCAGCAAAAAGAAGCTTTTTCGTACCCGAACATCGTCAACAAGGTAAAAATAGATCTTACCCGACTTGATTTAGTGCTTTTAAATATTCAATCTTTGCGCCGAAAGGCGGATGAACTATGTATTTTTCTTGAGTCTGTAAACTGGCCTCACATTATTTTGCTCACAGAGCATTGGTTAAAGTCTGATGAAATTGTTCATGTTCCCAACTATTCCACACTTTCAATTTATTGTAGAAAAATGCTGCAACATGGTGGAACCATGATACTCATAAACGATAACTGGATTGAGAAGTTGTGCGCATCTGCTACTCATAAATACGACCTTTTATTGGCTGAGGGCATCTTCGAGTTTTGTATTGTGCATATCAAGGTTTCCAATATTTATATTGTTTGTGTTTATAGGTCTCCAGTTACCAATTCCAAAGATTTTTTAGAGAGACTCGAAATGTTATTACACTCTTTACCACATAACTGTAAGTTGATATTGGCTGGAGATTTTAATATAAACTTTATTGATGACAAGAGTGACACAAATCATCTCAAGAATATGTTTCAGTCATTTAATATCCGTATGTTGGTTGACAAGCCTACACGGATAACGCCTGTTTCCAATACTACAATCGATTACTTTTGTGTTAACTTTGTTGATGATATTTTTTGTAACCTTTCTGTAACTTCGGCTGGTCTGTCTGATCATGAAGCGATCGTTGCAACGATTCGCGTCAGAAGTCGTTTGGCCGAAAGACTGGTTAAAACTGGAAGGATTTTCTCACACCAAAATTTACAAAAGTTTAGAGAAGCGTCACGGACAGCCAACTGGGAGACCATTCATTGTAATCCAAATTTCACGTCATTCCAAGGAATCCTCATTGATTGCTTCAACGCTTGTTTTCCGCTACGTAAAATTAAAAAGAAAAGGAAAAATCAATGGATAACGTCTGGAATTAAAACGTCTTCCAATAATCTAAGATGCCTACACAGCTTGCGTCAGTACACAAGTAGCCCGAAGTTTCATGAGTACGTTCGTACGTACCGTAAAATCTACAGACGTGTTATAAAGGCTGCCAAAGAAGGGTATTATGAAAAGAGGATGTATGAAGCATCAAGCAGAGCGAAGGAAAGCTGGAGCATAATCAATGAACTGACAGGAAGAAATCCTGCAACAAACTCAGTTGATATAGATTGCACAACGCTAAATCGCTATTACTGTGAAGTTGCTGAACGTTTAACGGTGAACCTTAGTTGTCAAATTGATCCACAGTCATACTTAAAAGATTCAATCCAGAATTCATTTGTCTTTTTCCACACTGATAGGGAGGAGCTAAAATCTATTTTCAAGACGATAAAAAATAAACGTTCATCAGGATTTGATGACATATCGATGAGAGTCATTGAGTGTCTGTGTGATGAAGCTTTGGATGCCCTAGTTGAAGTAATTAACCATTCGTTTGATAGTGGAGTTTTCCTGTCTAAAACTGGCTATCATCATACCCATCCATAAAGGAGGAGATGATCAAGATCCGGGAAATTATCGACCTATAGCTCTTCTTTCTACAATTTCTAAAATAGTGGAAAAACTCATGAAGCTTAGAATAATGTCATTCCTATCTCAAAATAAAATTCTAAGCTCATGTCAACGTGCCTTCCAGGAATGCCAGGGAACTTCGGATGCCATTTTTGATCTAGTTGAAAACCTGTTTTTGTCGTTGAACGATGGGGAATTGGCTACTGCAGTGTTCTGCGATTTTTCAAAAGCATTCGATTGTGTCAATCATAATATCTTGTTGGAGAAACTGTACCGGTATGGGTTCAGAGGGACAGCACGAGCATGGTTTGAGTCATACCTAACTGTGTAGCCTACCTTTTGATCGTCCCAGTTGGCTTCAACAAATTTGGCTGCGGCAGCTCTTGTAGTCGTTGGCGATGGGTGGTAGAGTAGGGTTTTGTTTTGATTAAGATTAAGTTTGAAAAGAGGGCGCCACTTTATTTTTTATAGGTGAAAACAAAGAAACCTTGTGTAAAAAGATTCACTGTGATGTCTGGAGTGGAAGAAAACACTGCGTGTCCCAAAACACTATAACCAGCATTTATTTACATAATTATACAAGATGTCGAAGAAAATTGAAATATGGGTGGTTCTCACACCAACTCACTCACTGAACTCAAATATAGTTCAAGTGGTTAAGTATTATTACAGTATTTGAAAAAGTTGACCGATAGGTACTGTTATAATTATTAAAAGAAAAAAATTAAGTATTGAAAAAGGATTTAAGATCCGCAAAAGTGAAAAGGTGAATTAAGTTTAATTTAAACCGGTACTACAGGGAGTAAAATGTTCATGAACCTTTTGGGGTGTAGTCATACGTGGATATCAATATACGGCGCAAGTACCATTCAGTTACAAAAAAAAATGTTACAAATCAATGAGGAATTAATGACAATGAGTACAACCGTAAAAAGGTTGATACTTTAATAAGAAAATAGTTACTTAAAGGAAATAGTTATGAATTAAATAGTGAAATGTTTACAAACTCGAATATGAAGGGTTTTAAGAAAATCGTTATTAGTATTAAAAGTAATTGTTGATAAAAATATTGAAGGAGTAGTATTTAAATAAAAAAACTGGCCTGTCACTGTTGCTGCCTCAAGACCATCAGCCATAAACGGTTTCTGTTCGCTTCGGCGGTGCGGGCAATCCCAACATCACAAAGTGCCATTCCTGCGACATATTCCCGCAGCATATGAGGACTCATACAGCCAGGTTCACGACAAGGTGATAGTCTTCAAACATCAAACGATTTAGCCAGCAAAGCATCCATATGGTATTTTAGTAATGAAGTTGATTGGAAAGATTCAAAGAAAAAGAAAAAAACCCTAAAATTATGTATATTCTCAGTAACCAACCCATGGTGAAGAGTGGGGTTAACTCACCTCGTTAGGTTGAAAAGAATTCGGCAAATATCTATACCATCACTGTATAAATCACACCCATTTCTTCAGGGGAGGTCCATAGACATTATAAATGTAAAATATCGTTAAATCTCAACGATACATTCGAATATTTAAAGAAAAAAATGCCGCTCAGCACATTTTACGTGTGGCTTTCAGCACATCACGGGAACAAGTCCTCGAGCCAGGCCGAAAAGAAATGAAATACTCCCATCGATCATCAATCAAGAGTGTCAGATGGACCTTGACAAATGTCACGTATAAAGCGATCAATCAACTGGACAGAACCAACTGACCCCAGAAGATTACACCTTATTACCATAAAGCAGACCGAAAATGGGAAACATTGCAACATTGCCGGAAACTAACAGCTGTGATGTATGAAGGTTAAAGTTATTTGTTGATAAATATTGGAGAAACCGATTTAGAAGATTAATTAGTGAGTACCATTCAAAAGGAAAATGTGAATGCTACATTTACCCCCTTCCTCAAAAGAAATTGTACCAACAGGACAATTTATGTTCGACATGGACTAAAACTACCCAAAAAAAAAAACCAAAGAAAAAAGAGTATTGGATTCACCAACATTATACCTAGGACTACAAAATAATGTTAATCAGAATTAACCTAGTCTTAAGACTGAATTCAACTATAACTTCTTTCTATACTATCCATGATAACTACGTGTATCACCCGTCCTGGAAGGAGTCACAATCGGTATGTCAAAATCAGGGTAAAGAGAAAATCCGGTAAGTCAAAATAGAGAAAGTCAAGGTAGGGGATAGGACAGAGAAAAGTTGAAAATACCTACAGCTAAACTTGGAGTAACTAAACCTAAACTAAAAGCTAAAGAGATTCTTGTGTGTCAGCAAATCCAAATGAATGGGAAACACAAGAGCACACGAAGTGTGAAAAGTTATCAATGTGTCATCAAATCCAAATCAATGAAAGACACCTGATAGGGGAAACAGAAACCTATTGAAAGCGTGGAGAGCATAAATAATTCCAAAAACTGACAAAAAAAAATCCGAATTAACGAGGTCAAGGAATTACTTATCCGCTCAAAGTCTGCATAAAAGTCGAAATAAATCGAGACAATGCTTTCAAAAGACTGTAGTAAATTGGGGGCAAGTACTATCCAACCGAATAGTTTTCAGTTTTATCCTAAATGGATAAAAAAATTCAAAATTGAATTAAATAAAAACAATGATAATGGGCATAATTACCAAAGGGGTAAAGAAAAAAGGTAACATGGAAAATGTGCATGAAAAAAGATCAAAAAAAAAAAACCATAGGCTGAATAAACATTATTCAAAGTCATTCCTCCGCGGAATCTGACTCTTCAGAAGAAAAATCAGCAAAGGGCTTCAGATCCTTTATATGCCACTTACCACAACTAGATCCATTCTCAAGGATTAGATCATACACTACGTTTGATAACTTTTTACGAATGACACAATGTATATACTTAGGTACTAGTTTTGACGCAAACTTATTTGCAGCATTGGATAAGACCTTGTTTCTTCTCCAAACATGATCGCCAATATTAAAAGAAACATCTCTCTTACGGAGATTATAAGCCTTAGAATTTCTTTCATGGGCAGAATGGAGTCTTTTCTTAACATCAACAAAAATGTCTCTTAAACCGACAAGATTCTCAGCGTAAGTATTACGATCACCAGGACAGAGGGCAGTATCACTATGAATGTCTGAATTCAAATCTCTATGAAATTTTCCTGACAATGGAATATGTCTACCAAATACAAGGAACGAAGGGGTAAAACCAGTGACTTCATGTTTGGAGGTATTAATAGCCAATTGAATATGAGAGAGGTGTTGATCCCATTTTTCGTGAGAATCGATGTAACTACGAATCACGGTGCCAATAGTACGATTATTTCTCTCAACAAAATTACATTGGGGTGAGTAATGAGGGTTGTAACGAATATTAAATTCGTAACGTTTAGCGAGTTCTCGAAAAGATTTTGAGGTGAATTGGCTTCCATTATCACAAACTAAAAGCGAGGGTAGACCATGAATAGAGAAAACTCTATCCTCTAGAATTTGTTCAAGAAAATGTGTCTTGGAACTTCGTAACGGAAAAATCATAGTGTATTTTGAAAACCAACATGAGACGACAAAAATCCATTTATTACCCTTTTTTGACCTAGGAAAAGGACCTACTAAATCAACAGCTATGACTTGAAATGGATACGTGACATTTTTCTCTTTTCCCATTAAACCCATAGGAGTATTATTCGAAGCTTTTTGCGAACCGCAAACAAGACAACGTTTCACAAATTTCAAGACATCCTGGCGCATTTTTGGCCAATAATAACGTTCCTGAAGACGATTCAAGGTTTTAAAGTATCCAAAATGACCACAATTGGGGGGACTATGAAGAGAATCAATAATTTCCTTTCTTTGAGGGTTAGGGACAAAAAGTTTCCATTCGGGGAGATTAATTTTCATGGGCAGACGGTTTGGAATAAATTTATAGACGAACTCATTCTCTACTTTCCATTGGGGAAAAGATTCAGGGTTATTAAGAATTTTGTTTCGGAGATTATTGAAATAAGGATCAATGCGATCAACGTCAACTTCACCCACTACAACTTCGTCTGAGATAG
Organism: Orchestes rusci; assembly: GCA_958502075.1. Classification (NCBI taxonomy): domain Eukaryota; kingdom Metazoa; phylum Arthropoda; class Insecta; order Coleoptera; family Curculionidae; genus Orchestes; species Orchestes rusci. The sequence continues at coordinate 15,220,456 of OY293313.1, read as the reverse complement.
AGTCGGAATCGAGAATATTATCATCATTAATGACAAGGGAACGGGACAAAGCGTCGGGAACCACATTTTGAGAACCTTTTCGGTGAACTAAATCGAAAGTATGCTGACGCATTCGCATAGACCAACGGGCCAATTTACCACTGGGATTTTTAAGAGAACTTAACCATAACAAGCTATAATGGTCGGTGATAACTGTAAATTCAACTCCCTCAATATATGGACGAAATTTTTCAATGTTAAATAAGACTCCTAGACATTCACGTTCGACGACGGAATAATTTCTTTCGGCCTTTGAAAGAGATCGACTTGCATAAGCAATAACCTTTTCTTCATTGTCAATGATTTAAGTCAGAACACCACCCAATCCAGTGTCGCTGGCGTCACTTTGAATACAAAAACGTTTTGAAAAATCGGGTTGTGAAAGAATAGGGGAGGATACGAGAAGTTGTTTGATTTTAATGAATGAAGACTCAGCCGAATCGGACCACTTGATTGATTGACCTTTCTTTTTACCTTTGAGGAGATCATTGATTGGAGACATAAGAGTAGAAAAATCTTTTATGAAGCGACGATACCAGGAGCAAAGTCCAACAAAACGTTTTATTTCAGTGGTATTTTTAGGACGAGGATAGTTTACCATTGCAGAAACTTTTTCAGGGTCAGTTCTCAAAGAATTCGAACCCACGATATACCCAAGGAATTTCAAGGAAGTTTTGAAAAAATCACATTTTTCCAAATTCACGGTTAGGCCTGCCTCTTTAAGTTTATTTTTTACTTCGTACAAAAGATTTACATGGGAGGAAAAATCAGGGGAAACTATTGAAATATCATCCAGGTAAGTAAAGACGTGTGGTTCATAACGGAGACCAAAAATTGCATCAACGAGACGTTGTTGGGTTTGAGCTGCATTTCGAAGACCAAAAGGCATGGTTACAAATTGAAATAAACCTCGACCAACCACTGCAAAAGCTGTTTTTTCTTTGGAAGACTCATCCAGGGGAATTTGCCAAAAAGCCTTTCTCAAATCTATAGAGGAAATAAATTTAGCATCACGCAAAGAAGTAAGGATCCGTTCAATATTGGGCAAAGGATAACTGTCGGGTTTTGTTACTTCGTTAAGAGGACGACCATCAAAGCAGAAACGCATTTCTCCATTAGATTTTTTAACAAGGAGCACGGGTGAACACCAAGGACTTTTAGAAGGTTCAACTACCCCTAACTTCAACATTTCATCAAGTTCCCTATTTAAAATATTTGACATATAGGGAGACATAACGAATGGTATTCTCTTGAAAGGAACGGCGTCGCCGGTTTGAATGCTACAGATTATCTTATCAGTTTTTCCCAATTTATCCTTGCCGGAAATTTCACAAAAAGAAGAGATTAATTTATCGGCTTGCATACGCTGATCAAAAGAGAGGTCATCTAAAGAAAATAAGTCGTAACGGGAAGTCGCAAAATTCGAAGAAAAACCTTCCAAAACATCAATTTGACAATTATCATTCTGAATATTCCAACTATTGTCCTTGAAATTTACCACGATATCGAACTCTCTGGCAAAGTCACATCCAAAAATAAAGGCTTGAGACAATGAAGGAACTACTAAAGCACTGATAATCCTACAGGAACCTTTAACGAAAATAGGCAAATCAACTCTACCCTCCACGGTTTGTTTCTTTCCATCAGCAGTACAAATATTATCAACAGGAGATTTATTAATTTGAAGACCCATTCTTTCTAAAACATGCAACCCTTTGGCTCCTACCACTGACGATGTGGCACCAGAGTCCAATAAAACGGTAATTTCAACGTCAAACAATTTGACAACTATATAGGGTCGATTATCGAGGGGTTTATCAATAAAAAGAGGTGAAAGTTGATTAGAGAAATTTGAGGGGGAATTTAAAAATTGAGCAACCTTGACTAGCCAACGACTCCAGTCGTCTTCATCAAAATGGGTTTTAACAGAAATCATTGAAACTTTTTTTGAGGCTGAAACTAATGGATCAGAGAAAATGCCTCTTGAAGACACCAATCTTACTCGTTTTTTGAACACTTTTTACAATCCTTGGATTTAACATCGGGCTCACCACACTTGTAGCAGAAAATATTCCTGGAAGCTTTACAATCGAAATAAGTATGGTTGGGTAATTGACAATTCCAGCAGGTTACAACTTTTTTGGATTTATTGGAACTATTGGAAGGAACCTTGGAGCTACTAGGCTGATTGGAAACTTCACCAACTGAATCCTGATTTGAATGCTTACGAAAATTATTATTGGAACGACGAGATGAATAATTATTACCTGATGAATAGTTTCTAGAAGAGAAAGAAGGTCGATCTGAAGATGTGTTACGAGGACTGTGCACCTCCGCGACAGTGTCTCTGACTCTATTTTTATTTTTCAAATAATCAGACTCCTCCAATTTTCTACAAAGCCCTGAAAGCTGGGTGACTGAAGTAATCTCTATCAAAGCCAACCTGTCAATAAAATCGGGAAGAAGATTATTACGAATGAATTTAATTCTGGTTAACTCAGCTGGTGTACGGGAAAGTCTATTAAAAAGAGAATCAAGGTGGGCAATAAAAACAATGGTAGATTCGTTCCTTCTCTGCTTACGTTTCTTGATTTGGTCCCAAACCTCATCGTCAATATCATCATGCAAAAAATCCTTCTTCAAGCGAAGAACCAAAGATGGCCAATCATCAATGGAAGATTTGATACTGCGAAACCAAATGCAAGCGTCACCAGTAAAGAATTCGACAGCAGATTGGAATAAATCAGGGTCTGAAACACCACGAGCCTGAGCCAACTCGGTTACTCGTTCTAGAAAAGAATAAAGTTTTTTCGGGTCACCATTAAATTTCACTTGCCATTCACTTAATGGAATATTGCGACTTGCGCTACGTAAAATTAAAAAGAAAAGGAAAAATCAATGGATAACGTCTGGAATTAAAACGTCTTCCAATAATCTAAGATGCCTACACAGCTTGCGTCAGTACACAAGTAGCCCGAAGTTTCATGAGTACGTTCGTACGTACCGTAAAATCTACAGACGTGTTATAAAGGCTGCCAAAGAAGGGTATTATGAAAAGAGGATGTATGAAGCATCAAGCAGAGCGAAGGAAAGCTGGAGCATAATCAATGAACTGACAGGAAGAAATCCTGCAACAAACTCAGTTGATATAGATTGCACAACGCTAAATCGCTATTACTGTGAAGTTGCTGAACGTTTAACAGTGAACCTTAGTTGTCAAATTGATCCACAGTCATACTTAAAAGATTCAATCCAGAATTCATTTGTCTTTTTCCACACTGATAGGGAGGAGCTAAAATCTATTTTCAAGACGATAAAAAATAAACGTTCATCAGGATTTGATGACATATCGATGAGAGTCATTGAGTGTCTGTGTGATGAAGCTTTGGATGCCCTAGTTGAAGTAATTAACCATTCGTTTGATAGTGGAGTTTTCCTGTCTAAAACTGGCTATCATCATACCCATCCATAAAGGAGGAGATGATCAAGATCCGGGAAATTATCGACCTATAGCTCTTCTTTCTACAATTTCTAAAATAGTGGAAAAACTCATGAAGCTTAGAATAATGTCATTCCTATCTCAAAATAAAATTCTAAGCTCATGTCAACGTGCCTTCCAGGAATGCCAGGGAACTTCGGATGCCATTTTTGATCTAGTTGAAAACCTGTTTTTGTCGTTGAACGATGGGGAATTGGCTACTGCAGTGTTCTGCGATTTTTCAAAAGCATTCGATTGTGTCAATCATAATATCTTGTTGGAGAAACTGTACCGGTATGGGTTCAGAGGGACAGCACGAGCATGGTTTGAGTCATACCTAACTGTGTAGCCTACCTTTTGATCGTCCCAGTTGGCTTCAACAAATTTGGCTGCGGCAGCTCTTGTAGTCGTTGGCGATGGGTGGTAGAGTAGGGTTTTGTTTTGATTAAGATTAAGTTTGAAAAGAGGGCGCCACTTTATTTTTTATAGGTGAAAACAAAGAAACCTTGTGTAAAAAGATTCACTGTGATGTCTGGAGTGGAAGAAAACACTGCGTGTCCCAAAACACTATAACCAGCATTTATTTACATAATTATACAAGATGTCGAAGAAAATTGAAATATGGGTGGTTCTCACACCAACCCACTCACTGAACTCAAATATAGTTCAAGTGGTTAAGTATTATTACAGTATTTGAAAAAGTTGACCGATAGGTACTGTTATAATTATTAAAAGAAAAAAATTAAGTATTGAAAAAGGATTTAAGATCCGCAAAAGTGAAAAGGTGAATTAAGTTTAATTTAAACCGGTACTACAGGGAGTAAAATGTTCATGAACCTTTTGGGGTGTAGTCATACGTGGATATCAATATACGGCGCAAGTACCATTCAGTTACAAAAAAAAATGTTACAAATCAATGAGGAATTAATGACAATGAGTACAACCGTAAAAAGGTTGATACTTTAATAAGAAAATAGTTACTTAAAGGAAATAGTTATGAATTAAATAGTGAAATGTTTACAAACTCGAATATGAAGGGTTTTAAGAAAATCGTTATTAGTATTAAAAGTAATTGTTGATAAAAATATTGAAGGAGTAGTATTTAAATAAAAAAACTGGCCTGTCACTGTTGCTGCCTCAAGACCATCAGCCATAAACGGTTTCTGTTCGCTTCGGCGGTGCGGGCAATCCCAACATCACAAAGTGCCATTCCTGCGACATATTCCCGCAGCATATGAGGACTCATACAGCCAGGTTCACGACAAGGTGATAGTCTTCAAACATCAAACGATTTAGCCAGCAAAGCATCCATATGGTATTTTAGTAATGAAGTTGATTGGAAAGATTCGAAGAAAAAGAAAAAAACCCTAAAATTATGTATATTCTCAGTAACCAACCCATGGTGAAGAGTGGGGTTAACTCACCTCGTTAGGTTGAAAAGAATTCGGCAAATATCTATACCATCACTGTATAAATCACACCCATTTCTTCAGGGGAGGTCCATAGACATTATAAATGTAAAATATCGTTAAATCTCAACGATACATTCGAATATTTAAAGAAAAAAATGCCGCTCAGCACATTTTACGTGTGGCTTTCAGCACATCACGGGAACAAGTCCTCGAGCCAGGCCGAAAAGAAATGAAATACTCCCATCGATCATCAATCAAGAGTGTCAGATGGACCTTGACAAATGTCACGTATAAAGCGATCAATCAACTGGACAGAACCAACTGACCCCAGAAGATTACACCTTATTACCATAAAGCAGACCGAAAATGGGAAACATTGCAACATTGCCGGAAACTAACAGCTGTGATGTATGAAGGTTAAAGTTATTTGTTGATAAATATTGGAGAAACCGATTTAGAAGATTAATTAGTGACTACCATTCAAAAGGAAAATGTGAATGCTACATTTACCCCCTTCCTCAAAAGAAATTGTACCAACAGGACAATTTATGTTCGACATGGACTAAAACTACCCAAAAAAAAAAACCAAAGAAAAAAGAGTATTGGATTCACCAACATTATACCTAGGACTACAAAATAATGTTGATCAGAATTAACCTAGTCTTAAGACTGAATTCAACTATAACTTCTTTCTATACTATCCATGATAACTACGTGTATCACCCGCCCTGGAAGGAGTCACAATCGGTATGTCAAAATCAGGGTAAAGAGAAAATCCGGTAAGTCAAAATAGAGAAAGTCAAGGTAGGGGATAGGACAGAGAAAAGTTGAAAATACCTACAGCTAAACTTGGAGTAACTAAACCTAAACTAAAAGCTAAAGAGATTCTTGTGTGTCAGCAAATCCAAATGAATGGGAAACACAAGAGCACACGAAGTGTGAAAAGTTATCAATGTGTCATCAAATCCAAATCAATGAAAGACACCTGATAGGGGAAACAGAAACCTATTGAAAGCGTGGAGAGCATAAATAATTCCAAAAACTGACAAAAAAAAATCCGAATTAACGAGGTCAAGGAATTACTTATCCGCTCAAAGTCCGCATAAAAGTCGAAATAAATCGAGACAATGCTTTCAAAAGACTGTAGTAAATTGGGGGCAAGTACTATCCAACCGAATAGTTTTCAGTTTTATCCTAAATGGATAAAAAAATTCAAAATTGAATTAAATAAAAACAATGATAATGGGCATAATTACCAAAGGGGTAAAGAAAAAAGGTAACATGGAAAATGTGCATGAAAAAAGATCAAAAAAAAAAAACCATAGGCTGAATAAACATTATTCAAAGTCATTCCTCCGCGGAATCTGACTCTTCAGAAGAAAAATCAGCAAAGGGCTTCAGATCCTTTATATGCCACTTACCACAACTAGATCCATTCTCAAGGATTAGATCATACACTACGTTTGATAACTTTTTACGAATGACACAATGTATATACTTAGGTACTAGTTTTGACGCAAACTTATTTGCAGCATTGGATAAGACCTTGTTTCTTCTCCAAACATGATCGCCAATATTAAAAGAAACATCTCTCTTACGGAGATTATAAGCCTTAGAATTTCTTTCATGGGCAGAATGGAGTCTTTTCTTAACATCAACAAAAATGTCTCTTAAACCGACAAGATTCTCAGCGTAAGTATTACGATCACCAGGACAGAGGGCAGTATCACTATGAATGTCTGAATTCAAATCTCTATGAAATTTTCCTGACAATGGAATATGTCTACCAAATACAAGGAACGAAGGGGTAAAACCAGTGACTTCATGTTTGGAGGTATTAATAGCCAATTGAATATGAGAGAGGTGTTGATCCCATTTTTCGTGAGAATCGATGTAACTACGAATCACGGTGCCAATAGTACGATTATTTCTCTCAACAAAATTACATTGGGGTGAGTAATGAGGGTTGTAACGAATATTAAATTCGTAACGTTTAGCGAGTTCTCGAAAAGATTTTGAGGTGAATTGGCTTCCATTATCACAAACTAAAAGCGAGGGTAGACCATGAATAGAGAAAACTCTATCCTCTAGAATTTGTTCAAGAAAATGTGTCTTGGAACTTCGTAACGGAAAAATCATAGTGTATTTTGAAAACCAACATGAGACGACAAAAATCCATTTATTACCCTTTTTTGACCTAGGAAAAGGACCTACTAAATCAACAGCTATGACTTGAAATGGATACGTGACATTTTTCTCTTTTCCCATTAAACCCATAGGAGTATTATTCGAAGCTTTTTGCGAACCGCAAACAAGACAACGTTTCACAAATTTCAAGACATCCTGGCGCATTTTTGGCCAATAATAACGTTCCTGAAGACGATTCAAGGTTTTAAAGTATCCAAAATGACCACAATTGGGGGGACTATGAAGAGAATCAATAATTTCCTTTCTTTGAGGGTTAGGGACAAAAAGTTTCCATTCGGGGAGATTAATTTTCATGGGCAGACGGTTTGGAATAAATTTATAGACGAACTCATTCTCTACTTTCCATTGGGGAAAAGATTCAGGGTTATTAAGAATTTTGTTTCGGAGATTATTGAAATAAGGATCAATGCGATCAACGTCAACTTCACCCACTACAACTTCGTCTGAGATAGAGTCGGAATCGAGAATATTATCATCATTAATGACAAGGGAACGGGACAAAGCGTCGGGAACCACATTTTGAGAACCTTTTCGGTGAACTAAATCGAAAGTATGCTGACGCATTCGCATAGACCAACGGGCCAATTTACCACTGGGATTTTTAAGAGAACTTAACCATAACAAGCTATAATGGTCGGTGATAACTGTAAATTCAACTCCCTCAATATATGGACGAAATTTTTCAATGTTAAATAAGACTCCTAGACATTCACGTTCGACGACGGAATAATTTCTTTCGGCCTTTGAAAGAGATCGACTTGCATAAGCAATAACCTTTTCTTCATTGTCAATGATTTAAGTCAGAACACCACCCAATCCAGTGTCGCTGGCGTCACTTTGAATACAAAAACGTTTTGAAAAATCGGGTTGTGAAAGAATAGGGGAGGATACGAGAAGTTGTTTGATTTTAATGAATGAAGACTCAGCCGAATCGGACCACTTGATTGATTGACCTTTCTTTTTACCTTTGAGGAGATCATTGATTGGAGACATAAGAGTAGAAAAATCTTTTATGAAGCGACGATACCAGGAGCAAAGTCCAACAAAACGTTTTATTTCAGTGGTATTTTTAGGACGAGGATAGTTTACCATTGCAGAAACTTTTTCAGGGTCAGTTCTCAAAGAATTCGAACCCACGATATACCCAAGGAATTTCAAGGAAGTTTTGAAAAAATCACATTTTTCCAAATTCACGGTTAGGCCTGCCTCTTTAAGTTTATTTTTTACTTCGTACAAAAGATTTACATGGGAGGAAAAATCAGGGGAAACTATTGAAATATCATCCAGGTAAGTAAAGACGTGTGGTTCATAACGGAGACCAAAAATTGCATCAACGAGACGTTGTTGGGTTTGAGCTGCATTTCGAAGACCAAAAGGCATGGTTACAAATTGAAATAAACCTCGACCAACCACTGCAAAAGCTGTTTTTTCTTTGGAAGACTCATCCAGGGGAATTTGCCAAAAAGCCTTTCTCAAATCTATAGAGGAAATAAATTTAGCATCACGCAAAGAAGTAAGGATCCGTTCAATATTGGGCAAAGGATAACTGTCGGGTTTTGTTACTTCGTTAAGAGGACGACCATCAAAGCAGAAACGCATTTCTCCATTAGATTTTTTAACAAGGAGCACGGGTGAACACCAAGGACTTTTAGAAGGTTCAACTACCCCTAACTTCAACATTTCATCAAGTTCCCTATTTAAAATATTTGACATATAGGGAGACATAACGAATGGTCTTCTCTTGAAAGGAACGGCGTCGCCGGTTTGAATGCTACAGATTATCTTATCAGTTTTTCCCAATTTATCCTTGCCGGAAATTTCACAAAAAGAAGAGATTAATTTATCGGCTTGCATACGCTGATCAAAAGAGAGGTCATCTAAAGAAAATAAGTCGTAACGGGAAGTCGCAAAATTCGAAGAAAAACCTTCCAAAACATCAATTTGACAATTATCATTCTGAATATTCCAACTATTGTCCTTGAAATTTACCACGATATCGAACTCTCTGGCAAAGTCACATCCAAAAATAAAGGCTTGAGACAATGAAGGAACTACTAAAGCACTGATAATCCTACAGGAACCTTTAACGAAAATAGGCAAATCAACTCTACCCTCCACGGTTTGTTTCTTTCCATCAGCAGTACAAATATTATCAACAGGAGATTTATTAATTTGAAGACCCAATCTTTCTAAAACATGCAACCCTTTGGCTCCTACCACTGACGATGTGGCACCAGAGTCCAATAAAACGGTAATTTCAACGTCAAACAATTTGACAACTATATAGGGTCGATTATCGAGGGGTTTATCAATAAAAAGAGGTGAAAGTTGATTAGAGAAATTTGAGGGGGAATTTAAAAATTGAGCAACCTTGACTAGCCAACGACTCCAGTCGTCTTCATCAAAATGGGTTTTAACAGAAATCATTGAAACTTTTTTTGAGGCTGAAACTAATGGATCAGAGAAAATGCCTCTTGAAGACACCAATCTTACTCGTTTTTTGAACACTTTTTACAATCCTTGGATTTAACATCGGGCTCACCACACTTGTAGCAGAAAATATTCCTGGAAGCTTTACAATCGAAATAAGTATGGTTGGGTAATTGACAATTCCAGCAGGTTACAACTTTTTTGGATTTATTGGAACTATTGGAAGGAACCTTGGAGCTACTAGGCTGATTGGAAACTTCACCAACTGAATCCTGATTTGAATGCTTACGAAAATTATTATTGGAACGACGAGATGAATAATTATTACCTGATGAATAGTTTCTAGAAGAGAAAGAAGGTCGATCTGAAGATGTGTTACGAGGACTGTGCACCTCCGCGACAGTGTCTCTGACTCTATTTTTATTTTTCAAATAATCAGACTCCTCCAATTTTCTACAAAGCCCTGAAAGCTGGGTGACTGAAGTAATCTCTATCAAAGCCAACCTGTCAATAAAATCGGGAAGAAGATTATTACGAATGAATTAAATTCTGGTTAACTCAGCTGGTGTACGGGAAAGTCTATTAAAAAGAGAATCAAGGTGGGCAATAAAAACAATGGTAGATTCGTTCCTTCTCTGCTTACGTTTCTTGATTTGGTCCCAAACCTCATCGTCAATATCATCATGCAAAAAATCCTTCTTCAAGCGAAGAACCAAAGATGGCCAATCATCAATGGAAGATTTGATACTGCGAAACCAAATGCAAGCGTCACCAGTAAAGAATTCGACAGCAGATTGGAATAAATCAGGGTCTGAAACACCACGAGCCTGAGCCAACTCGGTTACTCGTTCTAGAAAAGAATAAAGTTTTTTCGGGTCACCATTAAATTTCACTTGCCATTCACTTAATGGAATATTGCGACTTGCGCTACGTAAAATTAAAAAGAAAAGGAAAAATCAATGGATAACGTCTGGAATTAAAACGTCTTCCAATAATCTAAGATGCCTACACAGCTTGCGTCAGTACACAAGTAGCCCGAAGTTTCATGAGTACGTTCGTACGTACCGTAAAATCTACAGACGTGTTATAAAGGCTGCCAAAGAAGGGTATTATGAAAAGAGGATGTATGAAGCATCAAGCAGAGCGAAGGAAAGCTGGAGCATAATCAATGAACTGACAGGAAGAAATCCTGCAACAAACTCAGTTGATATAGATTGCACAACGCTAAATCGCTATTACTGTGAAGTTGCTGAACGTTTAACAGTGAACCTTAGTTGTCAAATTGATCCACAGTCATACTTAAAAGATTCAATCCAGAATTCATTTGTCTTTTTCCACACTGATAGGGAGGAGCTAAAATCTATTTTCAAGACGATAAAAAATAAACGTTCATCAGGATTTGATGACATATCGATGAGAGTCATTGAGTGTCTGTGTGATGAAGCTTTGGATGCCCTAGTTGAAGTAATTAACCATTCGTTTGATAGTGGAGTTTTCCTGTCTAAAACTGGCTATCATCATACCCATCCATAAAGGAGGAGATGATCAAGATCCGGGAAATTATCGACCTATAGCTCTTCTTTCTACAATTTCTAAAATAGTGGAAAAACTCATGAAGCTTAGAATAATGTCATTCCTATCTCAAAATAAAATTCTAAGCTCATGTCAACGTGCCTTCCAGGAATGCCAGGGAACTTCGGATGCCATTTTTGATCTAGTTGAAAACCTGTTTTTGTCGTTGAACGATGGGGAATTGGCTACTGCAGTGTTCTGCGATTTTTCAAAAGCATTCGATTGTGTCAATCATAATATCTTGTTGGAGAAACTGTACCGGTATGGGTTCAGAGGGACAGCACGAGCATGGTTTGAGTCATACCTAACTGTGTAGCCTACCTTTTGATCGTCCCAGTTGGCTTCAACAAATTTGGCTGCGGCAGCTCTTGTAGTCGTTGGCGATGGGTGGTAGAGTAGGGTTTTGTTTTGATTAAGATTAAGTTTGAAAAGAGGGCGCCACTTTATTTTTTATAGGTGAAAACAAAGAAACCTTGTGTAAAAAGATTCACTGTGATGTCTGGAGTGGAAGAAAACACTGCGTGTCCCAAAACACTATAACCAGCATTTATTTACATAATTATACAAGATGTCGAAGAAAATTGAAATATGGGTGGTTCTCACACCAACCCACTCACTGAACTCAAATATAGTTCAAGTGGTTAAGTATTATTACAGTATTTGAAAAAGTTGACCGATAGGTACTGTTATAATTATTAAAAGAAAAAAATTAAGTATTGAAAAAGGATTTAAGATCCGCAAAAGTGAAAAGGTGAATTAAGTTTAATTTAAACCGGTACTACAGGGAGTAAAATGTTCATGAACCTTTTGGGGTGTAGTCATACGTGGATATCAATATACGGCGCAAGTACCATTCAGTTACAAAAAAAAATGTTACAAATCAATGAGGAATTAATGACAATGAGTACAACCGTAAAAAGGTTGATACTTTAATAAGAAAATAGTTACTTAAAGGAAATAGTTATGAATTAAATAGTGAAATGTTTACAAACTCGAATATGAAGGGTTTTAAGAAAATCGTTATTAGTATTAAAAGTAATTGTTGATAAAAATATTGAAGGAGTAGTATTTAAATAAAAAAACTGGCCTGTCACTGTTGCTGCCTCAAGACCATCAGCCATAAACGGTTTCTGTTCGCTTCGGCGGTGCGGGCAATCCCAACATCACAAAGTGCCATTCCTGCGACATATTCCCGCAGCATATGAGGACTCATACAGCCAGGTTCACGACAAGGTGATAGTCTTCAAACATCAAACGATTTAGCCAGCAAAGCATCCATATGGTATTTTAGTAATGAAGTTGATTGGAAAGATTCGAAGAAAAAGAAAAAAACCCTAAAATTATGTATATTCTCAGTAACCAACCCATGGTGAAGAGTGGGGTTAACTCACCTCGTTAGGTTGAAAAGAATTCGGCAAATATCTATACCATCACTGTATAAATCACACCCATTTCTTCAGGGGAGGTCCATAGACATTATAAATGTAAAATATCGTTAAATCTCAACGATACATTCGAATATTTAAAGAAAAAAATGCCGCTCAGCACATTTTACGTGTGGCTTTCAGCACATCACGGGAACAAGTCCTCGAGCCAGGCCGAAAAGAAATGAAATACTCCCATCGATCATCAATCAAGAGTGTCAGATGGACCTTGACAAATGTCACGTATAAAGCGATCAATCAACTGGACAGAACCAACTGACCCCAGAAGATTACACCTTATTACCATAAAGCAGACCGAAAATGGGAAACATTGCAACATTGCCGGAAACTAACAGCTGTGATGTATGAAGGTTAAAGTTATTTGTTGATAAATATTGGAGAAACCGATTTAGAAGATTAATTAGTGACTACCATTCAAAAGGAAAATGTGAATGCTACATTTACCCCCTTCATTGTACCAACAGGACAATTTATGTTCGACATGGACTAAAACTACCCAAAAAAAAAAACCAAAGAAAAAAGAGTATTGGATTCACCAACATTATACCTAGGACTACAAAATAATGTTAATCAGAATTAACCTAGTCTTAAGACTGAATTCAACTATAACTTCTTTCTATACTATCCATGATAACTACGTGTATCACCCGCCCTGGAAGGAGTCACAATCGGTATGTCAAAATCAGGGTAAAGAGAAAATCCGGTAAGTCAAAATAGAGAAAGTCAAGGTAGGGGATAGGACAGAGAAAAGTTGAAAATACCTACAGCTAAACTTGGAGTAACTGAACCTAAACTAAAAGCTAAAGAGATTCTTGTGTGTCAGCAAATCCAAATGAATGGGAAACACAAGAGCACACGAAGTGTGAAAAGTTATCAATGTGTCATCAAATCCAAATCAATGAAAGACACCTGATAGGGGAAACAGAAACCTATTGAAAGCGTGGAGAGCATAAATAATTCCAAAAACTGACAAAAAAAAATCCGAATTAACGAGGTCAAGGAATTACTTATCTGCTCAAAGTCCGCATAAAAGTCGAAATAAATCGAGACAATGCTTTCAAAAGACTGTAGTAAATTGGGGGCAAGTACTATCCAACCGAATAGTTTTCAGTTTTATCCTAAATGGATAAAAAAATTCAAAATTGAATTAAATAAAAACAATGATAATGTGCATAATTACCAAAGGGGTAAAGAAAAAAGGTAACATGGAAAATGTGCATGAAAAAAGATCAAAAAAAAAAAACCATAGGCTGAATAAACATTATTCAAAGTCATTCCTCCGCGGAATCTGACTCTTCAGAAGAAAAATCAGCAAAGGGCTTCAGATCCTTTATATGCCACTTACCACAACTAGATCCATTCTCAAGGATTAGATCATACACTACGTTTGATAACTTTTTACGAATGACACAATGTATATACTTAGGTACTAGTTTTGACGCAAACTTATTTGCAGCATTGGATAAGACCTTGTTTCTTCTCCAAACATGATCGCCAATATTAAAAGAAACATCTCTCTTACGGAGATTATAAGCCTTAGAATTTCTTTCATGGGCAGAATGGAGTCTTTTCTTAACATCAACAAAAATGTCTCTTAAACCGACAAGATTCTCAGCGTAAGTATTACGATCACCAGGACAGAGGGCAGTATCACTATGAATGTCTGAATTCAAATCTCTATGAAATTTTCCTGACAATGGAATATGTCTACCAAATACAAGGAACGAAGGGGTAAAACCAGTGACTTCATGTTTGGAGGTATTAATAGCCAATTGAATATGAGAGAGGTGTTGATCCCATTTTTCGTGAGAATCGATGTAACTACGAATCACGGTGCCAATAGTACGATTATTTCTCTCAACAAAATTACATTGGGGTGAGTAATGAGGGTTGTAACGAATATTAAATTCGTAACGTTTAGCGAGTTCTCGAAAAGATTTTGAGGTGAATTGGCTTCCATTATCACAAACTAAAAGCGAGGGTAGACCATGAATAGAGAAAACTCTATCCTCTAGAATTTGTTCAAGAAAATGTGTCTTGGAACTTCGTAACGGAAAAATCATAGTATATTTTGAAAACCAACATGAGACGACAAAAATCCATTTATTACCCTTTTTTGACCTAGGAAAAGGACCTACTAAATCAACAGCTATGACTTGAAATGGATACGTGACATTTTTCTCTTTTCCCATTAAACCCATAGGAGTATTATTCGAAGCTTTTTGCGAACCGCAAACAAGACAACGTTTCACAAATTTCAAGACATCCTGGCGCATTTTTGGCCAATAATAACGTTCCTGAAGACGATTCAAGGTTTTAAAGTATCCAAAATGACCACAATTGGGGGGACTATGAAGAGAATCAATAATTTCCTTTCTTTGAGGGTTAGGGACAAAAAGTTTCCATTCGGGGAGATTAATTTTCATGGGCAGACGGTTTGGAATAAATTTATAGACGAACTCATTCTCTACTTTCCATTGGGGAAAAGATTCAGGGTTATTAAGAATTTTGTTTCGGAGATTATTGAAATAAGGATCAATGCGATCAACGTCAACTTCACCCACTACAACTTCGTCTGAGATAGAGTCGGAATCGAGAATATTATCATCATTAATGACAAGGGAACGGGACAAAGCGTCGGGAACCACATTTTGAGAACCTTTTCGGTGAACTAAATCGAAAGTATGCTGACGCATTCGCATAGACCAACGGGCCAATTTACCACTGGGATTTTTAAGAGAACTTAACCATATCAAGCTATAATGGTCGGTGATAACTGTAAATTCAACTCCCTCAATATATGGACGAAATTTTTCAATGTTAAATAAGACTCCTAGACATTCACGTTCGACGACGGAATAATTTCTTCGGCCTTTGAAAGAGATCGACTTGCATAAGCAATAACCTTTTCTTCATTGTCAATGATTTAAGTCAGAACACCACCCAATCCAGTGTCGCTGGCGTCACTTTGAATACAAAAACGTTTTGAAAAATCGGGTTGTGAAAGAATAGGGGAGGATACGAGAAGTTGTTTGATTTTAATGAATGAAGACTCAGCCGAATCGGACCACTTGATTGATTGACCTTTCTTTTTACCTTTGAGGAGATCATTGATTGGAGACATAAGAGTAAAAAAATCTTTTATGAAGCGACGATACCAGGAGCAAAGTCCAACAAAACGTTTTATTTCAGTGGTATTTTTAGGACGAGGATAGTTTACCATTGCAGAAACTTTTTCAGGGTCAGTTCTCAAAGAATTCGAACCCACGATATACCCAAGGAATTTCAAGGAAGTTTTGAAAAAATCACATTTTTCCAAATTCACGGTTAGGCCTGCCTCTTTAAGTTTATTTTTTACTTCGTACAAAAGATTTACATGGGAGGAAAAATCAGGGGAAACTATTGAAATATCATCCAGGTAAGTAAAGACGTGTGGTTCATAACGGAGACCAAAAATTGCATCAACGAGACGTTGTTGGGTTTGAGCTGCATTTCGAAGACCAAAAGGCATGGTTACAAATTGAAATAAACCTCGACCAACCACTGCAAAAGCTGTTTTTTCTTTGGAAGACTCATCCAGGGGAATTTGCCAAAAAGCCTTTCTCAAATCTATAGAGGAAATAAATTTAGCATCACGCAAAGAAGTAAGGATCCGTTCAATATTGGGCAAAGGATAACTGTCGGGTTTTGTTACTTCGTTAAGAGGACGACCATCAAAGCAGAAACGCATTTCTCCATTAGATTTTTTAACAAGGAGCACGGGTGAACACCAAGGACTTTTAGAAGGTTCAACTACCCCTAACTTCAACATTTCATCAAGTTCCCTATTTAAAATATTTGACATATAGGGAGACATAACGAATGGTCTTCTCTTGAAAGGAACGGCGTCGCCGGTTTGAATGCTACAGATTATCTTATCAGTTTTTCCCAATTTATCCTTGCCGGAAATTTCACAAAAAGAAGAGATTAATTTATCGGCTTGCATACGCTGATCAAAAGAGAGGTCATCTAAAGAAAATAAGTCGTAACGGGAAGTCGCAAAATTCGAAGAAAAACCTTCCAAAACATCAATTTGACAATTATCATTCTGAATATTCCAACTATTGTCCTTGAAATTTACCACGATATCGAACTCTCTGGCAAAGTCACATCCAAAAATAAAGGCTTGAGACAATGAAGGAACTACTAAAGCACTGATAATCCTACAGGAACCTTTAACGAAAATAGGCAAATCAACTCTACCCTCCACGGTTTGTTTCTTTCCATCAGCAGTACAAATATTATCAACAGGAGATTTATTAATTTGAAGACCCAATCTTTCTAAAACATGCAACCCTTTGGCTCCTACCACTGACGATGTGGCACCAGAGTCCAATAAAACGGTAATTTCAACGTCAAACAATTTGACAACTATATAGGGTCGATTATCGAGGGGTTTATCAATAAAAAGAGGTGAAAGTTGATTAGAGAAATTTGAGGGGGAATTTAAAAATTGAGCAACCTTGACTAGCCAACGACTCCAGTCGTCTTCATCAAAATGGGTTTTAACAGAAATCATTGAAACTTTTTTTGAGGCTGAAACTAATGGATCAGAGAAAATGCCTCTTGAAGACACCAATCTTACTCGTTTTTTGAACACTTTTTACAATCCTTGGATTTAACATCGGGCTCACCACACTTGTAGCAGAAAATATTCCTGGAAGCTTTACAATCGAAATAAGTATGGTTGGGTAATTGACAATTCCAGCAGGTTACAACTTTTTTGGATTTATTGGAACTATTGGAAGGAACCTTGGAGCTACTAGGCTGATTGGAAACTTCACCAACTGAATCCTGATTTGAATGCTTACGAAAATTATTATTGGAACGACGAGATGAATAATTATTACCTGATGAATAGTTTCTAGAAGAGAAAGAAGGTCGATCTGAAGATGTGTTACGAGGACTGTGCACCTCCGCGACAGTGTCTCTGACTCTATTTTTATTTTTCAAATAATCAGACTCCTCCAATTTTCTACAAAGCCCTGAAAGCTGGGTGACTGAAGTAATCTCTATCAAAGCCAACCTGTCAATAAAATCGGGAAGAAGATTATTACGAATGAATTTAATTCTGGTTAACTCAGCTGGTGTACGGGAAAGTCTATTAAAAAGAGAATCAAGGTGGGCAATAAAAACAATGGTAGATTCGTTCCTTCTCTGCTTACGTTTCTTGATTTGGTCCCAAACCTCATCGTCAATATCATCATGCAAAAAATCCTTCTTCAAGCGAAGAACCAAAGATGGCCAATCATCAATGGAAGATTTGATACTGCGAAACCAAATGCAAGCGTCACCAGTAAAGAATTCGACAGCAGATTGGAATAAATCAGGGTCTGAAACACCACGAGCCTGAGCCAACTCGGTTACTCGTTCTAGAAAAGAATAAAGTTTTTTCGGGTCACCATTAAATTTCACTTGCCATTCACTTAATGGAATATTGCGACTTGCGCAGTGGACTATTGGGGCAGCGACATTTATGACAGGGTTGGTATTGACGGGGAGAGTTTCTACTTCAGAATTTGTGGTGAGTTTATCACTAAGATCAGCATCCAATTTAATACAAGTGGCAGTAGTTTCTTGAATATAAGTGTGGATTTCATCACGGTTATCTTCAGGAATGGGAATTCGCCTTGCTCTACCAAAAACATGGGATAATCGGGACTGCATACGCAAATATACTGAATCAGTGGGGGAACCTTCAAAATCTTCAAAGATTTTCTCAATGGACTCAAGACTTTTCTTAATTTCTGAACGTTCTTCCAGAAAATGTAGATTAGCTTCACCAGCCACTATAGAAGATCCAGGACGAGATTGTTGTTCCTTCCTAAGAACTTTTCCCAAAATTTTTCTTTTATCAGCAACATTCCTAGCAGTAGCAAGTAGACGAATCCTCAGTTCGTAATCAAGTTCATGTTCCAACAAATGATTAGGCAAAAAATTGTAAGAATCCATTTTGAATAAAGAAGAAAAAAAATTATTAGAAATAAGAAAACTACTAGAATGTCAGGGTTGTCAAGGTTATCAAGGTAATCAGGGTTATAAAATGAGAAAGCTAAAGAGAAGAAATAATGCTGTTAAATCAATAAACAAATGTCAATTTACCTCCAGGTAAATTAAACTATAATATACCTACATACATTGTATCAAATTTCGCAAAGTGTCAAACGCAGCCTAAATGAAAGAAGAACAAAATAATTACGTGCTGAGCGATACGTAATAAGAAATTTTGACGCAAACAAAAAATGAAGAGATATTTATCTCTAAAAACAAGGGCAAGGCTAACGGGGGTTTTCTTACTGACTAAAAACGTAGAAAAGAATTTTAAATGGTAATGAAAATTAAACTAGTGTATTTTCAACCTTCCAGCATCAACAGTGAATTTTCAAGTTTATTTTTGAATTTAGAAAAAAAATCAAAACGAACCAGGCCCCACGTTTTCGGGCGTCATTTCTTTATTGTAGCCTACCTTTTGATCGTCCCAGTTGGCTTCAACAAATTTGGCTGCGGCAGCTCTTGTAGTCGTTGGCGATGGGTGGTAGAGTAGGGTTTTGTTTTGATTAAGATTAAGTTTGAAAAGAGGGCGCCACTTTATTTTTTATAGGTGAAAACAAAGAAACCTTGTGTAAAAAGATTCACTGTGATGTCTGGAGTGGAAGAAAACACTGCGTGTCCCAAAACACTATAACCAGCATTTATTTACATAATTATACAAGATGTCGAAGAAAATTGAAATATGGGTGGTTCTCACACCAACCCACTCACTGAACTCAAATATAGTTCAAGTGGTTAAGTATTATTACAGTATTTGAAAAAGTTGACCGATAGGTACTGTTATAATTATTAAAAGAAAAAAATTAAGTATTGAAAAAGGATTTAAGATCCGCAAAAGTGAAAAGGTGAATTAAGTTTAATTAAAACCGGTACTACAGGGAGTAAAATGTTCATGAACCTTTTGGGGTGTAGTCATACGTGGATATCAATATACGGCGCAAGTACCATTCAGTTACAAAAAAAAATGTTACAAATCAATGAGGAATTAATGACAATGAGTACAACCGTAAAAAGGTTGATACTTTAATAAGAAAATAGTTACTTAAAGGAAATAGTTATGAATTAAATAGTGAAATGTTTACAAACTCGAATATGAAGGGTTTTAAGAAAATCGTTATTAGTATTAAAAGTAATTGTTGATAAAAATATTGAAGGAGTAGTATTTAAATAAAAAAAACTGGCCTGTCGCTGTTGCTGCCCCAAGACCATCAGCCATAAACGGTTTCTGTTCGCTTCGGCGGTGCGGGCAATCCCAACATCACAAAGTGCCATTCCTGCGACATATTCCCGCAGCATATGAGGACTCATACAGCCAGGTTCACGACAAGGTGATAGTCTTCAAACATCAAACGATTTAGCCAGCAAAGCATCCATATGGTATTTTAGTAATGAAGTTGATTGGAAAGATTCGAAGAAAAAGAAAAAAACCCTAAAATTATGTATATTCTCAGTAACCAACCCATGGTGAAGAGTGGGGTTAACTCACCTCGTTAGGTTGAAAAGAATTCGGCAAATATCTATACCATCACTGTATAAATCACACCCATTTCTTCAGGGGAGGTCCATAGACATTATAAATGTAAAATATCGTTAAATCTCAACGATACATTCGAATATTTAAAGAAAAAAATGACGCTCAGCACATTTTACGTGTGGCTTTCAGCACATCACGGGAACAAGTCCTCGAGCCAGGCCGAAAAGAAATGAAATACTCCCATCGATCATCAATCAAGAGTGTCAGATGGACCTTGACAAATGTCACGTATAAAGCGATCAATCAACTGGACAGAACCAACTGACCCCAGAAGATTACACCTTATTACCATAAAGCAGACCGAAAATGGGAAACATTGCAACATTGCCGGAAACTAACAGCTTTGATGTATGAAGGTTAAAGTTATTTGTTGATAAATATTAGAGAAACCGATTTAGAAGATTAATTAGTGAGTACCATTCAAAAGGAAAATGTGAATGCTACAACTGGAAGACACCAATTGGTAAGAACCGCTAAGGGCGCATCTGTTCCGCTACTCAATAGACATGGAGTGCCGCAGGGATCTGTACTTGGACCAATTCTATTTTTGCTTTATATCAATGATTTGCCATCGGTTCCAATTCAGGGTCAATTCACATTATTTGTGGACGACACGGTTATTCTATGGAAACACAGACAACGCGAAGCACTTATGAATGTTGTAACACAGGATATGCATAGGGTCAAGGAGTGGTGTGATGCAAACAAATTGTGCCTCAATGTGAATAAAACAAATATTCTCAGCTTTAAATATGACGGCAACCCACTGAGGCTTGATGGACACGATCTAGAGCAGAAAACAGTCGTGACGTATCTGGGTCTTCATATTGACGACAAACTCAAGTTCAATTCCCACATTGAGACCTTAAGCAAAAAATTGGCCGCGGGATGTTATGCAGTTAGAGTTATTTCTGATCAGCTTGGCCTGGTACTGGGCAAATCAACCTATTTCGCTCTCATAGAAACCCGCCTAAGATATGGAATTCCTTTCTGGGGCTTTTGTAATCGTTCACTTTTTACATCAATATTTGTACTCCAAAAGAGAGCTTTAAGATTTTTATTCAAGATTGGAGGAAGAGAATCTTGCAGGCCCATATTCAAAGAGCATGGCATATTAACCCTACCATCTATTTTTATTTTGGAAACAGTTTGTCTGGTATATAAAAAGCATCGAAATCATGAAAAGCAGACCAGCTATAAATTGAGAAGTTCTGATGATATTCCTTTGATTATTCCCAAACTAGCATTGTCAAAAAACTCCATAATATATGAAGGGCTGAAAATGTATAATCATCTCCCAATAAACGTTAAAACGTCTTCAACATTCCTTGTTTTTCGCAAATTAGTGTCAAAATTGTTAAAGGATAAGGCTTATTATGATGCCAGTGAGTTTTTTGCTGACAAATTTTTGTAATAAGTTCTGCCTGTGCTTCACCCGCTGGAGCCATGTTATTGCTAGTCCTTTTACCGTTGTGTACCATAGTTGTAGTGATTGTTGAATTATTTTAGCATAATTATTTCACCATCATTTGCTAGTTTAGTTAATGCTTTGTCACAAGTACACTGTATTTCCGACAATAAAGCAATTTTGATTTGATTTGATTTGATTTGATTTGATACTCGAATCGGGAAAAAGCTAACGAAAAGGAAACTCACTGATTCCATTTTACTTCCCGCATTCCAAATTTTCCCAAGATATTTTTTTACTGTGATTTTGATCGCTGTTTTACGAGGGGTCAACAACTGTGGAATTCTGGTGTACACCTACGTGGTTTTCTATAGATTTTTTCAGATTTCAATGGATGTCCATGGATTTCTATGGATGTCCGTGGATTTCTGTAGATTTCCGTGGATTTCGGTGGATTTCCGTGGATTTTTATGCATTTTTTTGGATGTCCGTCAATAGATTCTCTTTGCATTCAAGTCAAAGTGGCAACACTGGTTGTCAATGTTGTACTTCTTTGTGCTGCTGTTTTTGCATTTGGTTTAGATTTGAACACGAATTTCAAAGTCCAAAGTTATAATTACCTGATAGTAGTGCTATAAGTGAATTAGGAGCATGTAAGTAGTACCTCCGCTAAACAGAAACGTACTTGAAACATTTCACATCTGCAGAAGTAATGCGACAATGATGTAGCAATCAGGACTTATAATCTCAACTGTACAGATATATTAGGACAATTTTTCCTAATATCAGCTTGTGAAAAAGCAAGCGGGTATTACTAACTGTAATAATCAAGTGTTCAGTATTATCAAGGACACTGGTTGGATATTTTGAATAAAAAATATGTGCTCACAAATTCGAACAATGTTTAATAGTACAAAAGGACATATTACACACTCTATCAACTATAAAAATAATCGGTGTACAAACAAACTTATCTCTAAATCGAATGTCCAAGTCCAGAAAACTTGACTGATGCGACAGTCGAACAGTCCGAAAAAGAACACTTTTCTCGAACGTCAAAACGTACCTTTCACTTCTCCCCCGTATAACAATCAGAAGAACTACGAACACTGTCCAATCGGAAAACGTGGATGTTGTTATCTGGCCATGAGTTACAATAATTGACAATACTCACAATGGCATGATTTGGTTAGACATTCCATTATTATTCTGGAGCTTACCTTACAGACTAATTTAACAGCAATAATAGTAGTCTGCCAATTAGCCACCCAGCACAAAAGTAAGGTTAACTTAGGTTAACTCAAGTCCTAGGCTTGGAGTTAGACATTGGGTACTTCAGATCAGGTGAATTTGTTCTTGGAGCAGAACCAAACTGAAACTTTTACTTTTGATGCACAG
Organism: Orchestes rusci; assembly: GCA_958502075.1. NCBI lineage: Eukaryota > Metazoa > Arthropoda > Insecta > Coleoptera > Curculionidae > Orchestes > Orchestes rusci. The sequence goes on along the minus strand of OY293313.1, from coordinate 15,197,442 downwards.
AACTACTGAATTACTTGAATTTCACTGGATCGTGATAATATACTGTACTGACATTCAAAGCAAGCTCAATTCTTTTTTTTACCATGACAACGTCAACTGACCATAGTAACTGACATCGTTTCGTCAATGACTAAATTCATAGACTGTTCCATAATACTGTAGTAAACTTATTTGGCTAAGTGCACGTGACTTCTGATGTAACAAAATAGGTTGTGTTTTAAAATTGTAAGTATAATAAATAGTTGATTATAAAGATAATTAATAGTTGCGTTGTTCGCAACATACTCCCCCGTTGGAGTTATAACTTCAAGAATCACATTTAATCGTCACACTTTGGCAGCGGGCATAATTTCGTAATGGAACGAGTAAAAACGCCGCTTTTAGTAATAACTCTGACAGCTCTCACTTTATTGTCCCGACCAGGTAAAACTTCTGATACTCTGGCCAAAGGCCATTTCAAAGGAGAACCGAGTTCATCAACAAGCAATACAAGATCCCTAATCTCCAAATTCTTCTTTGAGTCTCTCCATTTAACTCGTTTTTGAAGATAACTCAAATATTCAGTTGTCCAACGCTTCCAAAAATGTTGTCTGATTTGTATACATCTTTGCCAACGTTTTAGGCGATTTTCTGGAATATCAGAGACATCCATCTCGGGTATAGAATTTAGAGCTGTACCAATGAGAAAATGTCCTGGGGTTAATGAAGATAAGTCAGTTGGATCATTACTTAATGGACATAGAGGTCTTGAATTCATAACCGCCTCAATTTCAGCTAAAACTGTGGTGAACTCTTTGAAAGTCAACAGTGATTCACCAACTGCACGCAAAATGTGATGTTTGGCACCTTTAACTGCAGCTTCCCACATACCACCCCAATGGGGACTTCTCGCTGGTATAAACTTCCACGTAATTTCATTGGTATTCAGGAGATTTTGTATAGTGTTCTGATTATTGTCAATTTTGAAGAATTCATATAGCTCTACCAACTTATTCCTGGCTCCCTGAAAGTTGCATCCATTGTCAGAAAAAATAACTGATGGAACCCCTCTCCGTCCGATAAATCTTCTCAGAGCCTGTAAGAAATCGTCGGTAGAAAGGCTGGACACTAACTCCAGGTGCACCGCCTTTGTGGTCATACAAATGAACACGCATAAGTAACACTTCAAGAGAGATTTACTTCGTAATGTTGAAGGCTTCACTGAAAACGGACCACCAAAGTCTATTCCGATGTTAAGAAATGGTCTTGATACAGATAATCTCTCCTTAGGAAGGTCAGCAATTTTTTGAGTTGGTGGTCTTGCTCTAAACCTGAAGCAAGTAAGACACTGTCTTATAACACCTTTTACTTCTTGCAGGCCGTCGATTGGCCAGTATCTTAGACGCATGGAACCAAGTACATTTTGAGCACCCGCATGAAGCATCTTCAAATGTTCACGTTTGATAAGAAGTCTTGTAACAACATTTTTTGAAGGCAGAAGAAGGGGATGTTTGTGCTCATAAGCTATATCTGCATTTGTGAGTCTGCCTCCAACTCTTAACATTCCAAATTCATCAAGTGTAGGGCTTAAGGCCTTTAATGACTTTTGGCCAGTTATATGTTCCGATTTTTTTAGTTCTTTTATTTCCGTCGCAAAAAACTTCTGTTGCACAAGTTTTATAATAACTTTTTCAGCATTCTTCAGTTCATATGGATTCAATGGCCCTGTAATTTTTTCCTTGGTCGTAAATCTTTGTGTTTTGATTTTAAGCAAATATCTTAGACAATATGCTATTACTCTTTGTAATTTCTTGAAAGAGGAGTACCTGGTTAATACCTCTTCGTAAAAATCATGTTCATCTTTATGCGTTAATAATGAAGCGAGTAATGAAGTTTTCTTTTCTTCTGGAATATTCCGTACTTTTTCTGAAAAGCTCAATATTTTCAAATCTGCATCAGAGTTTTGTAGAAATTCGGGACCGTGCCACCATAATTTTGATTTTCCCAGTTCAATCAATCAATCAATTTATTTCAGAAACATTTTGCTACAATTTTTTTTTATACAGTTCATGCGGCATTTTATACAGTTCATGCGGCATACTTCCTCTTGACAATATATCTGCAGGATTTTGAGCAGATTTAATGTGATGCCAACTACAATTATTTGGAATCAATGTCTGAACTTCTGCCACCCTATTTGCCACGAAGATAGTCCACCTGGATGGGTGTGATTTTATCCAAGAAAGTACTATTTCAGAATCAGACCAAAGGTGTACAGAGTCTATGTTCAGTTTATTTTCAAATATGGTTATAATTTTCTTGGTCAATTTTGCCATTAGGACAACTCCACACAGCTCCAATCTTGGTAATGTAACCTGCTTTATAGGAGCTATCCTGCTTTTTGAAGTTAGCAAATTACAAGAAACACTATTATCTTCATAGATAGCACGTACGTATATGCATGATCCATAACATTTTAAGCTTGCATCTGAAAATGCATGAATCTCAATCACTGATTTGCGTTTAAATGGAGTAAACAAATTGCGAGGAGCTTTAATATCATCCAGGTCTTTGATACTATTGTAAAAGATCTTCCATTCCATAAGCAGTTCAGTACTCAGTTGATCATCCCAGTCCATTTTTTCAAGCCAAAATTTTTGCATAAAAATTTTCGCTACGACTATAAACGGGTTTATTAGACCAATCGGGTCAAAAATCTGTGCAATAATCGACAAAATTTGCCTTTTTGTTAATGAACGATGCAGTTCTATTTTAGGTAATGTAATACCAAATCTATCTTGACTGGGTTGCCATGATATACCTAAAACTTCACTTGTATTACTTTCTGAGGTAATGACATAAGTATCTCGATTATTGCTAAAAGAAATTGCTTTAAGAAACTGTGGACAATTTGAACTCCATTTATGTAACTTCATATTTGCAGTTCCTAGAAGGTCAGTCAGCTGCTTATGGGCCTCTAAAAGTTCTTGAAGAGTTTCACAACTATACAATATGTCATCCACATAACGTTGGTTTTTCAATGCATCCGCGGCTAGTGGGTAGTCTCTAGAATTAGTATTGGCTAGCTTAATCAAACAATTAGTATTAAAAAATGGAGCGCTGTTCGTCCCGTAGGTAACCGTTTGTAACTCCAAACATTCTATTTTATCGGTAGGACTTTCTCGCCATAGAATATTTTGCAAGAAGTTCTGACTTGGGTTTACCTTAATTTGACGGAACATCTTTTCTATATCAGCGATGAACACTTTATCCGACAATCGAAATCGACACAAGATATCGAAAAGTTCTGGTTGAACTGTCGGACCTTTCAACATGACATCATTCAAGGAATAACCCGTAGTTGATTTCATGGATGCATCGAAGACTACACGTAACTTAGTTGTTACGCTGTCTTCACGGACAACGCAGTGGTGAGGCAGGAAATATTTTAACTCCAGTTTTTCATTTCTTGTTGAAAGTGGCACCCTTTTTGCGTGACCTAATGAAATATACTGATCTATAAATTTTTTATAGTCTAAGTTAAGATTATGATGTTTTTTAAATTTATTTTCGAGAGCTTGGAATCTCTTGAAAGCACGGGGAAAAGATTCGCCCAATTTCAAATAATCCTTTGGACTCTTCAACGGCAAATTCACTTGAAAAGTGCCATCCTCTAATCTTATGGTTGAACCTTCGAAAAGCTGTTCTGCCAACTCTTCATCAGCTGTTCGTAAAACTTTATCTGGGATATCTTCAATTGTCCAAAACTTTTGTAAAATTTCATCTGCTCTATCTTCAACATGTAGCTGAGAATGAAAGGTCTGAACCTCCCCTCTTTGTGATTCGAGAAAATCTCCTTCAGAATGAAAATGTTCTGCAGATTCTTTAGTTGAATGGAAAGTCTTTCTTTTAACTGGTAAAGTTCCAGATATAGTCCAGCCAAGGTACGTATTGATCAAGACTGGTAATCCCTTTCCCAGTTTCCTAAATCCAGTGCATAACAATTCGCAGTAAATATCCATGCCTAACAAAAGATCTATACGGTTACTTTCGAAAAACGTTGGATCTGCGAGAGCTAGATCACTGGGAATTTTTAGCATGTCCGTGTTTACTTTAGCTCTTGGTATATTGCACGTAATACTATCAAGAACTACAAACGATACCGAAAATTCCTTTTTATTATTGATCGAGGAGTAAGTTTTAAGATCAATCGTTTTGTGAGAATGTGTAACTTTCTGAGAAATACTGGTGATTTGAATGCTTTTGTTATATGGCTGACAATTGAGTTGTTTAACTAAATCGTTTGTGATAAAAGAAGTTTGGCTTCCGTTATCAAGAAGAGCTCTTGCTGTAACCTTTTTTCCTCCATCGCTATAGAGAATGACAGTTGCAGTGGCTAAGAGTATTTCACTGTCTGATTTACTCACTGCGGCGCAAGATGCAGCTTCGTTCTGCACGTTTTGTGTTGGTGAATCCTGTGAAGGGTTTGGTGGTTGCTGACGAGAAGGCATTAAAGGAGACTGTGGTGAAGATTTATTCCCACGATTGAAGTTTTTTTTGGACATATCGTCATTAGGAAGACTGTTTCTATGAGAAGGTTGGAAATTATGGATATGAAGAAGTGTATGATGCTTTTTATTACACAACATACAAGTCCTCTCTGAAGAACAACCATCAAAATTATGTAAAGAAGATAAGCAATTTTTACATAATTTTTTGTCCTTAACAAGGGAAAACCTTTCCTGGGCGGAAAGTTTTTTATACTTCTCACACTGAGACAAGCGATGTGACATATTACAATATAGACATCTAACATAATTATTCTTCTGATATGGTGATTTATACTCATTTCTAGGAGTTGAGTTATGAGTATCTTTATCATGGGTCGAAGAATTTGAAAAATATGAACCTTTTGTTCCTGCTTTGACATTGGGAGTGAGGGGTTTTGTAGAATTGGCTGTTACTGTCTCCATAATAGAACAACGTTTGTCTAAAAACTCAAAAAAATCCTGTAAGGTTGGACGTTTTGTATCATCTCTTTCAGTCTCAAATGCTCTGTTAGTACTAAAATCCAACTTTTGTAAATATATGAATATGAGCATAAGATCTGACCATTCTTCCTTGGGAACATTCAAATTTATTAACGATTGAATACCTTGCCTTGCCTGTGTTATGAACTTTCTCATTTCAGATGCAGAAGTCTTTGTGAGATTCGGTACATCAATGAGTTTTTTAACATGACAAAAAATGATTCTAAACTCATTGGCGTATCTGTTTTTTAACGTATCAATAGCTGTCTTTAGATTACTACTTGTCAATGACAAACTGCCTATCAATTCTGAGGGCTCGCCCCTAAGATATGACTTTAAATATATAAATCTTTGTATGTCAGTTAAGCCTGGATTATTCATAATCAAACTTTCAAATAATTCAAAAAAGGTATTCCATTCTGTGAAATTGCCGGAAAATGGATTTATAGAGATTTCCGGAAGTTTTGTGCTGGGTGCTACTTGTCCCAGAGAGGATGTGGGTGTTACGGTAATGCCTTTAAGTTCATCAATTCTCCGTTTTATATGTGATAGTGTTATACAATATTTATCCTCCAAAACATCACAATCATTTTTAAGAGTGTCATCACCAAATTCTTCGATTGCTTCTAACGCATCTTCGTACTTTTGATAAAAACCTTCAATCTGTTGTAATTTAACTTGAAACTGATAAACATCGTCTTGTGCTTTGTTATTGTTGAACCAGTTATAAATTTTGGTGATGCCACCACAGGAGCTAATTTCTTTTTTAAATCATCCATTTTACTTGAACAATGATAAACGAGAGACAACGATATACTGTATCACATAAAACCACAATTTGTTCAAGTACCAAAATTAGGGTATCAATTCAAAAGTTCACTCACCCAGAAAAGTATTTCTTCTTGTTGTTTGAATCCACTGTCAAGTCCATACAAATGTCTATCAACTTTTGGCTCAATCCTAGGCACGTAGTCTTTAAATTGTTAACACTTTTTGAATATTACACACTAAAAAGTGATGTCGATTAGGAACAAAGGTATTCTAAACAAGTTACAATTTATATATATTTTTCAAACAAAAATCCAAGCTCAGTATCCGGCTCGAAGGACCAACATGTAGCAATCAGGACTTATAATCTCAACTGTACAGATATATTAGGACAATTTTTCCTAATATCAGCTTTTGAAAAAGCAAGCGGGTATTACTAACTGTAATAATCAAGTGTTCAGTATTATCAAGGACACTGGTTGGATATTTTGAATAAAAAATATGTGCTCACAAATTCGAACAATGTTTAATAGTACAAAAGGACATATTACACACTCTATCAACTATAAAAATAATCGGTGTACAAACAAACTTATCTCTAAATCGAATGTCCAAGTCCAGAAAACTTGACTGATGCGACAGTCGAACAGTCCGAAAAAGAACACTTTTCTCGAACGTCAAAACGTACCTTTCACTTCTCCCCCGTATAACAATCAGAAGAACTACGAACACTGTCCAATCGGAAAACGTGGATGTTGTTATCTGGCCATGAGTTACAATAATTGACAATACTCACAATGGCATGATTTGGTTAGACATTCCATTATTATTCTGGAGCTTACCTTACAGACTAATCTAACAGCAATAATAGTAGTCTGCCAATTAGCCACCCAGTACAAAAGTAAGGTTAACTTAGGTTAACTCAAGTCCTAGGCTTGGAGTTAGACATTGGGTACTTCAGATCAGGTGAATTTGTTCTTGGAGCAGAACCAAACTGAAACTTTTACTTTTGATGCACAGAACTACTGAATTACTTGAATTTCACTGGATCGTGATAATATACTGTACTGACATTCAAAGCAAGCTCAATTCTTTTTTTTTACCATGACAACGTCAACTGACCATAGTAACTGACATCGTTTCGTCAATGACTAAATTCATAGACTGTTCCATAATACTGTAGTAAACTTATTTGGCTAAGTGCACGTGACTTCTGATGTAACAAAATAGGTTGTGTTTTAAAATTGTAAATATAATAAATAGTTGATTATAAAGATAATTAATAGTTGCGTTGTTCGCAACAAATGAAACGTACACCATAAATGTTTCAGTAATGTTTCGGAAACGTATTGTGTAACTATTGTGAAAGCTCCGCGTCGTCGTCGGCGGCGACTTGTTGACGCGATGATGTGAATGTATATTTAAGGCGGTGTTGTCGGAAATAAAGAATATTCTCTCATATGCGAAGTATCAACCAATAGAGCGCGCTTGTACCCAAATTCAGTTAACAAATGGAAAACTTTTTTATTATCGATTTTACCGAAGAAAATATTATTTATGAAAAGTTCTGCTTTGAAAAAAAACATGATTCATCCAGAAATCAAGTAATTATTTGTATACTCGGGGTAGCCGAAAATTGGAAAAAAACTACCTCCAATTTTATTTTTTAAGGAAAATTGTATTTGATGAAGTTGTTTTAGAATCACATACTCAAATGATAACATTCCAAGGATTTTTTGACCTTCCCCATAGGTAAAAAAACAAAATTCATGAATGAATCAGATTTTTTTTTGCAAGCGAAACTTTTTATAAAGAATACCTGCCTTAAATCGATGATAGAAAGTTTTCCATTTGCTAACTAAATTTGGGCACACGTTTAAAACATAGTTACATTTTACATACAATTTCGTATGTTATTTGAGTAGAGGTACCTATGTGATTCTAAACAGCTTTTTCAAAGAGAATTAAAATTAGAGTTAGTTCAATCCAAGGTAAAATTAATGTTTTGCAATTTTTGCTACCCCGTGTATACAAATTAGAGATAAATTCAAAGATGAAGTATAGGCGAGCGCGAGGAAAGTCATCCCGGAGCGTCATACCAAACAAAGACCGCAAATATTGGGTACCTGTAAATTGAAGCAGGTAGGCAATATGGTTTTGTATGACGCTTCTGGACCATACTTCTATAGATTTAATCTTCACCTGATTTCTGTATGAGTCATGTTTTGTTTTTAAAGCAAAACTTTTTATAAAGAATATTTTTTTCGGTAAAATCGATAATAAGGAAGTTTTCCATTTGTTAACTTGATTTGGACACACGCTGTATAATTTAAGCTTTTCAACCATGTTTTCATTTTTTTTTTCGTACATTGGTTCATCAATCAATGTTATTAAAAGAAAAATTTAAATATAAAATGCGCTCATAAAAATACTAATCGACGTGTCCGTGCGTCTTTTAGAAAGTTACCTCAGTTAATTTGAATCGAATTTGTTCCTTTTATTATGAGAGCACTATGTAACGCACTGTATAATATAAGCTATAATGGAAATTCATTTCGATATTATATAGCCAGCGAGCGAGTCCATGAACCCATACCAATTTGCATTGGCAACCTTGCGCTCAACCGACGCGTTCGGCGTTACATCAGCTGTCATTATTTTCCAATTTGTCAGTTGTCTTAGCATATTAATTAATTTTTGCTTTTGCCGGTTTGGTTTTGGTTTGTTATTGTTAGAATCTCGTGCAGCAAAAATGTTTGAGCCTGAAGCAACCCAAAATACTACAGAGAATTTGGTAAGTACCTATAAATACGTTAACAATTTTGCATATAATCCCGATTTTCCCTCCATTTTTGACTTGAACGAAGCTTTTTTCGTTGCATTAAATCACCAAAATCAGGAATCAGTAGGTAATGGGTTATCTATGATACCTAATAGGTATTCTTACGACTATTCTTGTAATTAGTTTGTGTAATAATATGGGTCGAACAAAGAAATTCATATCTAAAAGACCGTCGTCTTGTTAGTAACGAAGTGAAAAAAGAATTAAGCAAGTATCGAAATCCAACAGTAGGGCTGACAGAAGTGAGTCGTGAGACTTCTGGGCCCTCAAGTCCACCTGTGTAGTCTCAATTAGGAAATAGTACGACCTCAAATACAGTAATCAGATTGCAAACAAGCCCAATGAATTTGAGTTATTCTGGCAACTTTGCTCCGATTTTGCCAGATACTTCATTAGAAAGGAATGGAGATAGTGATGATGTCCAATTTGTGAAATCTGTGCGTGAACGGTTTTTAAAGTATAGGCATTTACTAAGCCAAAGTGCCATGAACGATCTTTTTTCAGTCTTAAGACTAAAATGCAAAATTTTGCCAAGTGATAGTAGAACATTCTTAAATACTCCACAGACTTGTCAGTTTCCAATATCTATAGTATCTCCTGGAAAATATTGTCACTTTGGTTTAAAGTACATATTGGAGAAGGCATTGAGCAGCCAATGCCAATATCAAATAGACTTTTGTCAACAGGCAACAAGCATCGTATTATCCCTCAGCATTAATATTGATGGCTTGCCTTTAACAAAGAGTTCAACGAGTCAGTTCTGGCCTATTTTAATTGTATTAGTATTGATAATGAACACTTTATGCGGAGGCCATTCCCGGTTGGGGTTTATCATGGTTTTAAAAAACCTCAGCCTCTGAATACCTCAGTATATTTTTGGGTGAATTCAAACAACTTTCAAATGGCTTCAATTTTAAAAATGTGGTTGTGAAAAAAAAAATTTCAAAATAATATGTGATGCACCAGCAAAATCATTTATTCTGAATGTCAAGAGTTATACTGGGTATTTTGGATGTAAAAAGTGTATAGAAGAGGGTGAACACATCAAAGGACGAATAACCTTTCCAGGGCTGTCATCAACCTTACGCACAGATGAGGACTTCAGGAATAAGACATGTGAAGATTATCATAAAGGAGACAGTCTATTTGATGAGTTATCCTTAGGCTTAGTCTCACAAGAACCTCTCGATTACATGCACCTAGTGTGTTTAGGTGTTGTAAAAAGACTCATTATTTTTTGGGTCAAAGGTGATAGGAGTGTTCGGATTCCAGAAGAAAAACTAAAACTTATAGATACAAAACTACAGGTGTTAAGGTCAAGTACCCCGAAGGAATTTTCTCGTTTGCCGAGGAGTTTGCCAGAAGTTGAACATTTTAAAGCCACAGAATTTAGACAATTTTTGCTATACACTGGACCAATTGTTTTAAAAGATTCTTTAAGTAAAATTTAGTATTTGCATTTTATGTGTCTGCATGTAGCAATAAGGATTTAGTGTAGTGAAAATTTTTACATTACTAATAATAATTATGCGCCTGAGCTTTTGAAATATTTTATTAAACAATATTCAGTGATTTATGGTGCTGAATATATAACTCATAATGTTCATGGACTACTTCACTTACCTTTGGACTGCATTGAACATAGAGTTCTTGACAGTTTCAGTTCTTTTCAATTTGAAAGTTATCTATACAGTCTAAAACAAATTATGAAAACATCTAAGCACCCCTTGCAGCAATTATGTAATCGCTTTGAAGAACAAGAATTCAATTTATTGTCTGCTAGGAAAGATGTGTTTCCTAAGGTCTACCAAGAGATTTAATCATGCTTAATACCTAGTCTTACTAATTGTACCTTTTTTAAAAAATTGCAGATAGAACATTTTGAGTTTTGTACAGATACGAAGAATAATTGTGCCATATTAAGTGATGGAAGCTATTTGTTTATTGATAAAGTGTACATACGTACATAATTTTACAAAAGAAATATTTTTATCTGGAATGAAGACACAAAATATCAAACCTCTTTATGCTAATCCATGTTGTTCCTCAATTTTTAATATAAACATAGCTACCAACATTTCAGTAATATCAGAAAACTGTGATTTATCCAGAATTAAAGAAAAATGCATGTACAGTTCAACTCCAAGTGGAATTATAATTATTATTCCTTTACTGCATTGTTGATTGTTGGAACCGAGGTTGGCACAATATTAGGGTTTTTTTTGCTTTGGCTAAAAGGAGTTTACAATGTGACATGCAATTTTACATGGCTACTCATTTCTATCTTTATTTAATTTTAATTCATTGACGTGCAGGCTTAAAAATCATGCTGTTTTGTATTTTTCGAATTTAGGTAATTTCTATTTGAAACTTTATGACCTTATTTTGTTTGATAAGTTTATGATTTAGCTGATATGTTAATTTGTGTATAATTAGCCCAGGCAACGAAGGAAAAATAGAGGAAAAAAATGGTGTATTTACGGATTTTGGTATGGGTGTAGGGTGAGGTGTCCTGAACAACATACTAAAAGTCCTGATCGGTGGATGGCGAGCTAAGGTGGTGGAGGGTGTCTGAAGACTTTTTTTGGTTTTTCATGAAAAGCGGGAAATCCAGGACCTTTAGCAAATAAACATAAGAATGCTTAATCATTCTACTTGAAATTCTCATCAAAAAAGTCATTGTCGCTAAGATTGACAGGTGAGGAGATATGGATGAAGGAAAAACTATATGGTAATACAGGGTGTTTCCTAGGCATTGGTAAAAAAATGCTTGGGGTGATTTATTCTTAAGGGGTACTTTCATCAGGAATTTCCATAAAAAAAGTTCCTATAAAAATTTTACGAGAAATTTAATCTACGGGAGCTACGCCCTTTCAAATAGGGCACCCCAAAGACTTTTCTACCTCAATATTTCCGAACCCGTTCATACAAAAATCATGAGATTTCATATATCGCATGAAATCTCAGAGCAGAATCAGAATTTGAGCTCAAAATTTCGAAATTTCAATCAGTGGCGTACCAAACTGGAAGGGTTGAGTGAAGGTTGAGTGTTTAGCTTAGACCTCGATAAATGGAGGTATACGGAGACTCTTAGTAGACCAACTGACACAGTGAGGAGTAGAGCCAATGACTGAGTGAAAATGCATCGGTGGCACGTCAGAGGAAGCAGTTAACTCAATTTATATTCTCATAATATGAAAATCTTATTTTTTAACATTAATCCATTTTCTTCAGTTTATTCTCTCCATCTAGCGAAAAAATACAGGAGACCTTTTTTGTAGGAAATTTTACAGAGAAAGTTTAGTACTCCAGTATTTTTTCGCTGGTTGGTCTCGTTTTCAAGTTATTCAAGAGAAACCTAGAAAATGACCGACAGAGACCTCCCTCCACTTTAGCTCGCCCCCCACCGATCAGGACTTTTATTATGTTGTTCAGAACTCCTCAACCTACACTTATACCAGAATTCGCAAATACACCAATTTTTTCCTCTATCCGGCATTTTTTGGTCTTTGTTGCCTGAACTATAATAAGAAGTTCTTCAATTTAATTTTTTCAAGGGATGGTCTGTTGTGAAATTTTTCTGTGATGAAAGAATATCACATGTCCCTTCAACATGGCTATCCAGTTATGAAAGTCAAAAAAATACAGCCCTCTGCTAATGGCCTCCAAAAAATGCTGGTAGGCATATTTTGGTGCAGTCATTTCCAGATTCCGGTAGTTGGATCCAACTAGAAGTGGAAGTTTCAAAACAGACTAGTTAGTTTTGCTATAGTACATTTTTCTACTACAACTTTATCAAAATTGATGTTATCTCAAAAAATATATATACAGTGTGTCCAGAATAAAATGATGTTTATGGCACTATATGGGGATATTGGAAACTTTAAAAGATACGACGTTGCGTAAATGGAAGAAAAGCAGCATATTTGTATGCCCAAAAATATTCCACCTTTGTTTTATTTTAAATCGATACCGTAATGTGGATACAGGGTGAAAAGGGAAAAGGCAAATTTTGAAGAAACCACACAATTTTGCTTATTATAAATGCTAGAACTTTCAAATTTTCAGGATATGGTTAAGAGGATACGACAATTCTAAAAACGACATCAAAAAAATTTTAGGCCCACTATGTTGCGTCCAGCCAAAGTCAAGTCTGTTTTTTTTTATGAAAGTCATATTTTTGAAAATCATTTTCAATGCGGATTTTGAAAATGAAAAAATTCAATATGGCGCCCATAAGAAAAACCAAAGTTGACTTCGGCCGGAAGCAACATAGTGGGCCTACAATTTTTTCGACACAATTTTCAAAATCACCGTATCTTCTTACCCAGATCCAGAAATTTTCAATACCTCATCTTTTATAATAACCGAAATATTGTGCTATTTAAAAAATGGCCATTTTTCTTTTTCACCCTGTATCTCCATTACGGTATCGAATCAAAACAAACCAAAGTGAGATTATTCTTGGGCACGCAAATACGCAACTTTTCTTCCATTTAACCGATACTGTATCTCCTGTAGTTTCCGATATCCCCACGTACATCATTTTATTCTGGACACACTGTATATATATATAGTGTGACCCATTTGGGTAGTAAAATTTCAGGTTATTAACCGATTTCAATCATTTTTTTTGTTGAAATGTTAAGTTATAAAAGGTCTACTGTTGGACAAATTTTAAACTGTTTATTTCAATTTTCAAGGTATATTATATTGCACTACTTTTTCGTGATAAGAAATGGCGAATTTTTATTAGCGATTTTTTTAATAAATAAATCACCATGATTAAATATTTTTGCCGATAAATAGGTAATTTTGCATTGACACTTAGTAGTGGCAACAAGTAACTCCATCTCCATGGCAACTGTTGATGCAGGATGTTTTTGTTTGTTATTAATGAATATTATATTTAATGATAAAAAACTTAGCGTCCTTTGTAGATTAATAAAAAGTGGTGGTTATTGGGAATGAGGACAGTTAAAATGAGAATCACCTATTCGAAAATTATTCCCGACGATTCGGCCTATAATTCAGGCCTTTTTCAAGGGCTGAAACAAATGAATACAAGTGTTATTCTTTCCTAATTATACAGTTGGTAAAAACTCACTCAATTTCAGTAAGTGGCAGTACATCAAAAAAGTAACATATAGCATCACGGACACTAACACTGATTATACATAGTTTAGGACGAAACCGGTAAAACAGACTATAAAAGCCGACAACGAAAAACGAAAATCACACATGGAGCTCAAATTAGTCAATAAACGATAATTACAATCAATAAAATCATTATCATAACGTCACATGTCAAATTGTCAACGTCAACGGTCATATCGCCCCCTCAGTGCAACAACTAGATAACTTGAAATTCATAGTTTTGAGAAAATTCACTTTAATGATTCGAAACGCCAAAAAATACACCCGTGGAATGATCAAACAGACTTGATATCTATACAATACATATGTTTCATATCAATTAAAGATTTGCTAATTTTGGACCCATTAGGTTTAATATCTTTGGTCAAAAACTTGAGATATATCTAGTTGTTGTTGGAAATCTAGTCTTAGAAATAAAGTTATAAAGTATAAAGTATTCATTACCACTTCCAATTAAACCCAAATCACCTACTAAATACAACTTTATTTGGAAAGAAAAATTAACACACATTAGGAAGTTTAAATAAAACCTAGAAGATTGCTCACTCAAGACCACTTGAATGTCAGTAACACTGATGTAATTTTCGGAAATCTCCATGTTTTGAGACTTTTTACATTGATCCCTTTGAAGTAGGAGATTTTCAAAAAATGCCTGATACATAGGTACTATGGAAAAGCTGGAAAATAAGGTCGTCATATTTTTCTTTTATAAGAGGTTGTTGATACAGACTCTAGGTTATTGTTTCTAGGGGATATACGACGTTTTTATATCAACACTGTTTGAAAAGCACCGTAAAACAATTTAGCAACACAGAAATGTACCTGTTGTTTCGAGAACACTACTAGATATCTCATATAAAAACCAAAAGAAGTACCGGCTGGAAACTCAATAACCCCAGTGCTACAACTAGATATCTCAAGATGTCTAGTAATAGAATGTACATCTTGAAAGTTGTCTATTTGTGATCACTCTTTAAATGAGTTTGGTTGCTCGTACGAGATATCTAGTTGCTGCATTAAAAAGAGCATACTGTATAGGTCAGATTTAGCTGGATAACTGAGAATACCTAAATTTCGAGTTATCTGGTTGTTGCACTAAGGGGACGATATTATTTATATTATGTAAATCTTGATATTGTGGAACGCAGCTTTCGATATCTTTTGCTTGACCGTTGACGTTGACAATTTGACATGTTGTGACGTTATGATAATGATTTTATTGATTGTAATTATCGTTTATTGACTAATTTGAGCTCCATGTGTGATTTTCGTTTTTCGTTGTCGGCTTTTATAGTCTGTTTTACCGGTTTCGACCTAAATTATGTATAATCAGTGTTAGTGTCCGTGATGCTATATGTTACTTTTTTGATCTACTGCCACTTACTGAAATTGAGTGAGTTTTTACCAACTGTATAATTAGGAAAGAATAACACTTGTATTCATTTGTTTCAGCCCTTGAAAAAGACCTGAATTATAGGACGAAACGTCCGGAATAATTTTCGAATAAGTGAGTGTGATTCTCATTTTAACTGTCCTCATTCCCAATAACCACCACTTTTTATTATATTTAATGAATATTATATTTTATTATATTTTATTTTATATTATATATATATTATATTTTTTTGAAATTTTGGTCAAAGCTATTTGAAAGCACTTCAAATCCAATGGCTTATTCATTTATGTAATAAAAAAATCGCCAATAAAAATTCGCCATTTTCTATCACGAAAAAGTACCGTAATATGCCCTAAAAATTGAAAAAAACATTTCAAAATTTGTCCTGTAGTAGACCCTTCGTAACTTGACATTTCAAAAAAAAAAATGGATGAAATCGGTTAATAACCTAAAATTTTTCAGAGGTGTTTCCGATCTAAATGGGTCACACTGTATTATAGGGCAAGGGAATATCTGAAGCTACTGTCAGAAGGTGAAAGTGCACCTGAAACCGTCCTTAGTAAACCTTTGGGAAAAGGCCATAGAAAACGAAAGAGACCATTAAACTTAAGTGATTTAGATAGTGAAGATAGTTACCAGGGCGATAACCTGTCAGGAATAATAACACCACCGCCACCAAGGGTTGTGGAAGTGCCAAGGACAATAGAGCTTGTGTCAAGGTCATCAATGGAGCCAAGAAAAAATATGCAATTGAGCAATAGTAAGAAATAACAGACTTTTCTAATAAAATCATATATTTTTTTTATAACCATCAATCAATGAACACTTTTTTAGGTACTCTTATTCGTCGAACTGTGTCTACTGAAGTGGAAGAGACTATAACCAATTCCCTTGCATCATCGGTACTTGATAGTGGTAATGCTTATAAAAGTCTTCTAAGACAGCAAATTAATAACATGATAATTCATTATTTAATTTCAGCAAACAATAGAGACTCACAAAATGGGAGGTGTTATAATTGTTGTGGTCATAATATTGAAGGTAAAGTCGCCTAGAATAAATAAAACTTTACTTAATAAATTCAACTACCCTAACGTATTTAATAATTTTCGATCACCTACCTCAAAACATGTTTTTTGACACTTATTGGCTCTTTCTAATTTCTACTTTCGAATTTATTCTATGGAATGACCTACTTCAGTTTATCAATTTTGCTTTTCTGAAATTTGTAGAATCCCCAATCATGAAAACAATCTTGAGCAATGTAATTGCTGTGAAAAAAATGTTGGAATATCAACAAGAAAACCAAAGGACTCTAAATAACAACCAAAACGAAACAGTCGTGACAGATTTTGATTCGGTTCCAGGAAAGGCATTCTCAAAATTTAAAAAACTTCAAAAGTTTGATAAAAAATTACAAGCCGATGAGAACGCACGCCGCCAGAATGTGAGTATTTACCAAACATATAATATATGTGTAATTTTCTATATTTCTTCACCAAGTGAGTTGAATCAATAAACATTTTTATCTACGACTGTTTAATAATAGACGCATTATGCTTGTAATAGTAACTACATAATGTAATATGAATTTCATATTCCACACCCGTGGAATACAACCTTGCTTGGATTGTTGTTACAAGGGAACTAAAATAATTGATAATTATAATAATTGACTTTGACAAATAATATATTTGACGTAGATTTATTAATTGTGAAAATTTCTAATTTTAAATAATTTTGTTGCAGATTACAATTTTTTTGGAAAATCTGCAAAATGAATAGTCGTAGATAAAGCATAGTATTTGACTCGCTGACTTTTAAATCCCATTTTTTCCAAAATGTTTCTAATGATAAACATGAATGTTAATAAATTTATGTTAAAGTTTAGTGGGATTAAAAATATTTTATTTATAACCATTCAATTCAATTATTGTATTTCCACGAACATCAATAGTACATAATATTATGTTTTTAATTCATTATACCGAATTTTTATGAGTCTGTATTTATTCTTTTAGGAAGCTGCTCTGTTTTTACTTGGAGGTGCCACACCAAAGGAATTGATTAGAAGGGGCTTGAAAAATATTTTTTCTGACTAGTTAGCTATGAAGTGTAGCTGGACGGAAAGGAAAAACAATTTTGCCTTAAGCAGGCCTAAAATACTAGAAATACTGAAGATGGCAGTAAAGAGAAAATTTGGTGCCTTTACCGACTCCGAATTTCAATTCGAGCTAAGTCTGTGGTTTCGACAGGCAAAACTCAGGTTTGACAGATCGAAGTAAAAAGAAGGACAGGTACGTTCACGTTATCATTGTTTCGATAATAATACAGGGTCTGTTCCTTATATTTAGTGCGCCGTGTACTGTTTTATTGGAGATTGAAATTAAAGAGTTTAAATATAAAAGTTGCAGGGTTTCATCACCCAAACATATCACTCCAGCCAAAAATATACAGGGGTTTCCATTTTCAAAAAAATATGTTGATGTTATTCCGACAGCTTGCAGTTGTCATTTGTTGTTTTGATAGATGCAAAAGATAAAAGAGATTAAACCCTTTAATATTATACGGAGCAGACCCTGTTTATTAAGGAAGGTCACAAAGTTCTTTGATATTTTTGCTTTACCCAATAAAGATTGTAAGCACATTGAAGAAAAAGTTATAAAACAGAGTGAATCAAGTTTTTATAGTTCCATATTATTACTGTTTAATGAAAATAAAACCTTTTATAATTCTCTGATCAAATTCACAATTTCTATCTTTTCATAGGGTGAAAACCTTGGTGAGGATTTGTAGAAATCTGTGCATATCCCTTGAACATGGACTATAAAGATTTTTTTTTACCAGTGCTATACTTATTCCAAGTTTATACTTTTTAGTTTTTCACCTCATAAGTATTATTTTGTTTTACATGGAGTACCTGAAAAATGATGTTTTTTTTTAAAGTTTTTTGTGTTGTTTGTGCAATAAAATGAGTTACTTTTATTATCTAGTTTTATTTGAGACATCCGCTTCAGAAACATTTATATGAAACATTACAAAAAAAACATTTCGCAATGTTTCGTATGTATATCAATAAAAAGACTCATTGTAATTCACCAGCAACGTTCCGTAACGTTTCTTTGTAACGTTCCATGAAAAATGTCTGTGGTAGGACAATTGAAGTTACATAAACCTTTCAGAAACATGGATCTACAGTTTCAAAGAATGTTTCACGCGAAAAAGATATGTTTCTGAGACGTATCTGAAACGAATTGTTTACAGGGTAGTAGTAGTATAATATTCTTATTACTGATTGAAATATGACATTTTTTGGCCATTTTGGGTACAAAATTTGCAAATCAAAATTCCAACCTCACTTCTTAATTTCTCGGATTTAACTAGAATGTTATTGTAATGTGCGTTCTCACAAAATATTGTGGACTCAATTCTCACACTAGTGAAGCTGATCCATGATATTTTCGTGAAAATTTGTATCTTTAATACACGGTATTGTGATTTGTCCCCTAAGCGACGTTGCCGTTATCAATAATTCTTACTAGAATCAAGGTACACTTTTCACCTGTCTTTTCTCCTCACAGAATGGACCCTGAATATCAGCCTGAGTTGAGAGATGACTGCGAGGAAGACTGCTTTCGTGAAGTTGAACAGGCCTTGAAGATATCAATACCCATATCCTTGAAAAATGTATTGAAAATCAACGCATGCAATAATGCTTCTATTTTGCGCGAGATCTCCGATAAAGATATAGAAGAGATGGAAAATTTCATGGCATCACGGCAGCCCAAGATATAATACCAAAAACCGATTATGAACGATTTTATGGCGTATTCCATACGAAACCAGATTCATTTAAATTTTTACTTGGACACAGAAAGCTGCTGATATTAATTACAAAATTCTTCAAGGATAAGTTTTTGGAAAGTGAACAGGCAAATAAAGCAGCAAGCGAGGCATCAGGACAAGCTATATTAAGTACATCAGGCCATCGACCATCATTCGGATCAACCGGTCACAATATTCCAAATAAATCAACTGATTCAAAACTGGCAAATCAGGCTCCAAATCGATCTCCAAATTTAACCAAAGAGGGACAACAAGTCTCAGAAACCATAAGAAATTGGATAAAGGGTAAATGTGCAAACGAAGAGCAGTGGCAGTACTTCAAAGATAAATTTTCCCAGATCTTGTTCGATGTTAAAAGATCTAACCGATTAAAGAAGGTATAATCAGTGGCGGGCCGTCACGGGGGCAAGGGGGGGCGCTCGCCCCCCCCCGCCCCTATCAATAAATTTCCATTTGCGCCCTTTACGTATCGATACATTGATTTCATAATTAATTCATAAATTCACAAAATAAATAACATGAGGATCGTTGTTTAAGAATCGCTGAAATGATTGTTTGATAAGCACTTATATACAATGACAAGAAGGATACAACATAGTATAATAAATAACAAGTAGCGACAGCTCCATATGGCTAAAGGTGGTCAAATTTCGTCTGTCTCAATGACAGAAATTCGCCTCAGTTATACACTGCTAACCTTATGAAATGTAAAATAAAACCTTACTGTAGCCGATCTATGACTTCAATGATACTGATACATAGGTGAATTATCAATCAGGTTATACAATACGATTACCCACTATGCAGTATGTCTAAAGATTTATGCGAAGTTTCAAAGTCTTGATTTAGAAAACAGTTTTACATTCCAAAATGTTAGCAGGGTATAAATGAGGCGAATTTCTGTCATATTATTGAGACAGAACGAAATTTGACCACATAGATATATGGAGCTGTCGCTACTTGTTGTTTATTATACTATGGATACAATGACATCTTTCGCCACCAGTTGCAAGGCGAACAACGCTATCTCGTTCTCGTTCTACAAGCAAACAGTAGAAAGAGAAAAAGAGATGATTCGTGGGGCTTTGGTTTGAATTTCGATATCACTCTTGCTTTCCCGCCATTACCAATTCGGCATATTATCACAGGCCATTTTTGCGCTTCCATTAATTATCAATAATTGCAGTCTTATAACTTTTTGAAAATGAATGCAAAAAAGAAATCGGGCGCTGCTTTCAGAAAAGAAAGAAATAAAAAACTGATGGAAATTAGTGCATCAACGTCCAAAAGTATCACGGACTTCTTTCGACCTGATACAGTTGTGAGGAAAAGTGATGAACAAGTGAATACGGAAAATACAGAGTAAGTTTGAATATCATGAGGATAGGTATTTACAATTCCTTTTAGAGGCTTCAGGCTTTCTGTAATTACTGGTAGTGAGAGTAAAAAGTAGCCACAGTTTGGTTTCGGGTTAAATACTCAGTTATCAGTTTCGGTTGATACCTATTAGAGTTGCATGATTACGTTGGTATTTTGATTTTGTTATGAATATATGGGTCTAGCATTGGAAGAAGTTGAACTTGACAATACATTGATTATTGAAGTACCTACCGTCAGTACCAAGTACTGACGTAGGTTTTTTTTATTTGTATTGTACCTATAACTCTAACCATTACATGTTTTGAAAGCTTTGTATTTCATTATTTCTAATTAGAAGAAATCTTTCCATACACCCGCCCCCAAAATCATTCGCCCCCTCGGAGTTACAGGTCACGGCCCGCCACTGGGTATAATTTGTTATTAACTTGGATTTTTTGATTTATCCATATTATTGGAGTACCTACGTATGTAATGTGTGTTAGTTAGTGCATGTACAATAGTAAGATAAGCGTCTCCATAGTAAAATATTTGTTCTGTAATAATTGCTTTGTTGTTATTTTTGGTTAATTTTGAATATCACTTTCTAATTAATTATGGATAGATACTTGAAAGAATTCAGGGTACCAGATAAGAAGTGTCTCACGATGAAAAATAGTAGAGAACTAGTTTCTGCTTTGAATCATACTGATGAATATTTCAGTGTATTCCATGTCAACATAAGGAGTGTAAACAAGAATTTTGATGAATATCTTTGTCATTTGCAGGACTTTCTAACTCGGGGGATAAATTTTGATAT
Organism: Orchestes rusci; assembly: GCA_958502075.1. NCBI lineage: Eukaryota > Metazoa > Arthropoda > Insecta > Coleoptera > Curculionidae > Orchestes > Orchestes rusci. Next base: position 15,176,248 of record OY293313.1, on the reverse strand, counting down.
AATCGTTTTCTCCGAGACATGGCAGTTGAAAGACCCTAACTTTTTCAATATTCTCGAATATTCCCTGTTTTACAATCATGGCGATTTTGATCAAAATGATGGAGTTTTAGTGTATGTAAAGAATACTTATTCGGAGGAAATACACTACGAAATTAACAATTTGGGAGAAATAAAAATGTTGAACATCCACTTATATAATATGAAAATACAAATTACTGCTTTATACAGGCCGCATAATGTTGATGTATGCACTTTTAATGCCGACCTTGCCAAATTCTTAGAAAACAAAGAACATAAGGACTTCACTCATTTTATTGTCGGGGACATGAATATTGACATAAAAAAGGAAAATCAGCACACAGGACTATCTGAATCACTTGAGTAGTAATGGTTATATGGCACTTATTGAAAAAAGCACTAGATTACAAAATAATAGTAGAAGCTGCATCATTCCTAAAGAATCCAAAAGATATAAATCTAGAAGAATGCGGATCATTTCGGTATCAAACGGACGTAACTGATCATTTCCCGATAATGGCCTTTCTCAAGACACGAAGGAGAGCATCAAACACACATACTATTGATTATGGAGAAAAAGAAATGAGGAGAATTGATCACGAAACACTCAAGTACCATTTGCATCACGAAGACTGGGAAAAAATGTATTGCATAAATAACGTCCACGAATGCGCTGAACGTTTCCTATCAATTTTAAAGAACTATATCGAAATATCATCAAAAATACACAAGTCAAGAAGAAAAATAAATTAAAAACAACCATGGATTACTAGAGGCCTATTAAAGTGTGTCCAAACTAAACAAAAACTATACAAAAAACATCGTTCATTTCCTATGAATACAGAATATGAACGAAAATACAAAACTTACAAAAATAAACTGAAAAAATTGATAGGGGAAGCGAAAATTGAATTCTTTAGGGATAAACTGGGAAACGAAAAGACAGATTCAAGAGCAATTTGGGAGACAGTCAATCTGTATACATCGCGTAAAACACGAGGCGATAATAAAATTACCAGAATTAAAGTGAATGATGATCAAATAACCACAGGAAAAAAGGAAATTTCAAACTACTTTAACAAATATTTTTCAGAGGTGGGAGAAAAACTCTCCAATTCAATCATAAAACCAACAGTGTCAGTGATGGGTAACAGAAATATAAACAGTCATTCATTATTCCTGAATCCCACTGACGAATATGAAATGGGTAAAGCAATTGATGAATTGAAACTAAAGAAACGGCCAGGGTATGATCAAATAACAGCGGAAACCCTAAAAGAAATTGAAACATACATAATAAAACCATTAACCTTCTTGACAAACAAAATTTTTCAAACTGGTGTTTTTCCTCATTGCTTAAAGAGAGGTATTGTGAAACCTCTTTTCAAGAAAGGAGACTCTATGGATATGACCAATTATAGACCGATTACATTAATTTCCAACGTAGCAAAAATTATTGAAAAAATTATCAAGTCTAGACTGACAACATTCACAAAGAAATACAATCTGATTTCCGAAAGGCAATTTGGATTTAAAGAAAGAACATCTACTAATGATGCCATATATCACCTAACTACTAAGATCTACAGGAAAAGGGACAAAAACAAAAAAATCATTTGCGTTTTTTTGGATTTGGCGAAGGCCTTTGATACCGTAGATCATGATATCTTAATAGGTCGACTAGAAGATCTGGGGGTCAGAGGCATAGCGTTGGATGTTTTCAAGTCATATTTAACAAATAGGTGTCAATCTGTGGATATTGACGGTAATCTAAGTAGACCGAAAATAATTAAATATGGCATTCCTCAAGGTACTGTTTTGGGCCCAGTACTATTTCTACTCTACATGAATGGTATTTTGGAGATGGAGGAGGATGGAGGTGAAATCTCTTCTTTTGCAGATGACACAGTGGCACTCTTTGCAGGGTCATCTTGGAAAAATGTCAAAAGGATAGCAGAAAGAAAGTTGGTTTGATGAAATGTCCCTTACTATAAATTTTGACAAAACAAAGTATATAGCATTCAGCTGTAACAAGAGGAACATACCAAGTTACAATACTTTAACCTTACCCCATTCTCGGAATAACATCATTTATGTGGAGGAAGTAGACTCAATAAGGTATTTAGGTGTTGAAATAGATAGACATTTGAAATGGAATTGTCACGTAAACATGATTGTAAAAAGACTGAGGTATATCCTGTACATGTTCAGGAAATTGAAACAAATTCTAAGTGCAGATCAGCTCAAATGTATATATCATGCTTTGGTAGGTTCGCACCTACAGCATGGAATTACTAGTTGGGGTGGTACTTATTATACACACATTAAACCGTTGGAAATCATTCAGAAACTTTTTCTCAAAACCATCCATAATAAAGAACATACATACCCCAGTGACGAAATATACGACGTCTCACAAATACTTGACATACAACTATTTACCTTCAAACTACTAATAGCCCAATATAAACAGAAACAAGAACTACAAAAAATCTCTCACGAATATCATACAAGACACAAGGATGAAATGGATACAAGAACTCACAAAGTATCCAAATCGCTTGTTCAGAGATCTGGATGGTTTCTGTCATTCATTTACATTTATCGAATACTTCCTTATAAATTGAAACAAAGCAATTCAATATACAGCTTCAAAAGAGCTTTAAGAGAGTGGATTTTTACCCAGCCGCGAAAGAAAATACACGACTTATTAAATTTGGAAACTTTTGGAAATGTAAGTCAAATGCCTGAACGTGTTGACACCCCTATTAAACTTGAAATATTTGAAAGTGTATAGAAAAAAAAAAAAAAAAAAATTACCACTAAAATGTAAACTGTTTATTTATTTATTTCCATATTTATTGGTTAGTCTTTCACGTTGTGCGCTTGTAGATTTATTATAATTAGCCTTATCAATATTATATTATATCAAACGATTTTATTAATTTATGAAATATATGTCCCAAAATGGTCCTCGGACTTCGGTGGAATATTTCGTTTACTTCTCTTATATGCAATATAATTTTTTTAAGCACTATTGTAATTTGTGGAAATAAACGTATATTGTATTGTATATTGTATTGTATACTGTATATTGTATATTGTTTCTAAAAACATGGCCGCGAGCGGAAGTAATGGCGACGTCGATGATGAAAGTCTGTGTTTTAGTTGTAAAATATTGTTTGAAGATCCGAAATCTATTGTTGTATGCAATGGTTGTTCAAAGGGCTTTCATTCAAAGTGTGCGAATGTCGAAATGAGGGGTTTTCACCTGAAAAAAGCCACTACTTGGAAGTGTAACGAGTGTGAGAAAAAAAGTGACAGTTCTGCTTCAAAAGTAAACAAACCGGAAAAGGCGAGGAAAAGATTTCGAACTGAGGAAAATGAAGATCAAGATATCAATACAACTCTTCTATATCTTGTTAAAAAAATCGATGAGCTCAATAATAAAGTCGATATTTTAATGCGTGACAATAATAACCTCAAAGATGTAATCTCAAACCTTTCAATGATGAATAATCCACCTACAGTGATGAGCAACACAAGTAACACTGCCACTGGATCACAATCAACATATGCAAATGTCACGAAATTTAGTAACGACAAAGTTCTTGTTATAAAACCCAAAACAACAAACACCCAGAATAATGCAAATCATCTTAAAACTGTATTGAAGCAAAAAGTTAATCCTACAGATCTGGGAGCTGGAATATCAATGGGTCCACCAATAAAAAATGGGGGTCTGATTCTCAAGTGTAGTAATGAAAAAGAAATCACCAGTATTCAAACAGAAATTCAAAAAAGACTTGGTGATGATTATTCTGTGGACAAACCAAAAAGTTTGCAAAATAAAATCAAAGTAGTTGGATTAGATGAGTCGGAACAGAACGTTGGTGATGATGAAATGTTATCTAAAATCATGAAACAGAATAACTTGAGTACAGATGCTAAATTGCGAATTGTGAGAAAAATCAAGATACATAATAATAGATTCAATATTGTGATGGATTTGGATGCTGGTTCATATGAACATTTCATACAGAGTGGAAGGATGAATATTGGCTGGTCTCGTTGTCCCGTCTATAATGAGTATGGAATAGTCCGTTGTTTCAACTGCAGTCGTTATGGACATTTGATAAAGGATTGCAAAGAGGCTAAAGTGTGCTCAAAGTGTGGTCTAAATCATGATGTTGGTGAATGCACCAGTGATTTCATCAGGTGTTCAAATTGTGTCTCATCGAACAAAAAATATGGTTTAAGTCTCCCAATCGATCATGTGGTGTGGGACATAAATAAGTGTTCATCTTATAAACGAATTGAGCAGATGCAAAGAAATAAATTTGTCAAGTAGCAATTAGATTTCGATGTTGTTTCTAATTCTATGGTAGTTTATTTGAATTGTCAAGGTTATTTAAATAACAAAGACCAACTTGATGTTTTGATCAAAGATTGGAGGCCGGAAGTGATAATGTTATCCGAGACTCATGTGTCTATTGATGTTGGCATGCGTGAACTTCAAATTGAGGGATACAGATTGGAGCAGTGTACTACCACAAACAGACGTACTGGTGGAGTGATATCCTTGATAAGATCAGGTATTAAATATAAACTTAGGACTGCAGAATGTGTGGGGAACTACGTCTGGTTGATGTCTATTGAGTTTTCTTTGTCTTCTGTGAACTATCTTTGTACAGTATTGTATCATCCCCCTCAAACTGAGAACGCAGCATTTGTGAATTATTTTTCAGACTATTTAGACATTGTGAGTGAATTTGATGGTGTGAATATCATTGTAGGTGATTTTAATTTCGATCTGCTCAAAAACTCTTTTTATGGCTCTAAAATACTCAACTGTGTATATTTGAATGGGATGAGTCAAATTGTGTGTTCCCCCACAAGAATAGCGTCTTCTAGTCAAACTCTCATTGATTACATCATAACTAATAATAAACATATTTTACATAAAGTGCATAATACACCGAAAATTAGTGATCACTCTATACTGTCTATAAAATTAAATAATAATATAAAAGAGCAGCCCATCATAAGGTATCATAGATCGATGCACCTGTATGAAGTGAATGAGTTTCAAGAACAACTCTTATATTCTCCATGGAACCGAGATATATCTGATGTCAATATTCTAGCCGACTTGTTTGTTGCCAATATTTCGGGTATTTTGAATGATATGTGTCCAGTATCCAAAATTTGTGTGAAGCCTGAATATCAGCAAAAAAAGTATATTACCCATGAAATTGGGCAATTAATGTATCAAAGAGATATTTTGTATAATAGAGCGATACTTCTCAAGAATGTGGAATCATGGAATGAGTACAAAAGGAAAAGGAATGAAGTAGTAGCGAGAATAAGATCTGAAAAAGAAAAATCTTATCATAATATATTGGACAACAATAAAAGCAACTCAAAGGAACTTTGGAAGCATTTGAAGACTCTTCTGCCCGAGAAAAACAAATCTGCGCCTGATGAAATTATTTTTGGAATGGAGACCCTAACAGATAATGTAGAAATAGCTGATAGACTAAATAAATACTTTATCAACAGCATTGAAAACATTATTGGAAATATTGATAAGACCATATCCGCATCATCGCTTCATGTAAATTTTGGTGCAACCATTTGCGAATTCTCCAGCTTCGAAATTATAACCATGTCCCAATTAAAAGAAACCTTAAAAAGCTTAAGAAGTGTAGGGGGAGGAGAATCGGGTATATCAACAAAAATATTATCTGATGTCTGTGATGTTGTGTGTGATAGACTTTTGGATGTGATCAACACTTCATTATCGAGAGGTATTTTTCCAGAAAGTTGGAAATTATCTACTGTTATACCAACACCAAAAGTATCCAACTCAAAACATCACGAAGATTTAAGACCAATAAACACGGTACCAGTGTACGAGAAAGTCCTTGAAATTTTTGTGAAAGATCAGCTACTTAGCTACTGTGATAAAAACCGCCTAATAGTTCCTAACCAGTCGGGGTTCCTAAAAAATCATTCTTGTGAAAGTGTTTCTGTAAATATATGTGATCTATTCCTTAAGGCTATTGATGATGATAACTTTGTATTGGCTGTATTTCTAGATTTTAAACGTGCTTTTGAGACTGTTGATTATGATATTTTGTTGGAAAAATTAGAGCATAACATGGGTATAAGGGATACTGCTTTGAAGTGGTTTATATCGTATTTGTCTAATAGAAAACAACGTACTAAATTCAAAAATGGTTTGTCAGATACTGTTGATGTGAAGTTTGGTGTTCCTCAGGGAACTGTTTTAGGTCCAATTTTGTTTTTACTCTATATTAATGATATTGTCAAAGTTATATCAAAATGTGAAATTGTTTTGTTCGCAGATGACACAATGATATATTTGATTGGTAAGAACATCAAACATATGGAAAATTGTATAAACAGTGAACTTGATGAACTAAGTACCTGGCTGTGTCATAATAGTTTAAGTTTAAACACTAACAAGTCTAAATGCTGTGTTTTTGCAAAAAAGTCAAAATTAAATAGCTTAGATATTCGTAATTTAGATATTAGAATAAAGAATGAAAAGTTGCAACGGGTAGATACTATCAAGTACTTGGGAATAATGTTTGATAGTAGTTTGACAATTCTTCCACATGCTGATTATGTTATGCGCAAACTGTCTCAAAAAATTCATTTCTTGGCCAGAGTTGGAAAACAACTGTCTGTTTTCACCAAAATGAAAGTGTATAATGCCATAGTAGCACCCCATCTGCAGTTCTGTTCAACACTGTTATATATGTTACCAAAATACATGATTGAAAAATTGCAAAGAATTCAAAATAGAGGTATGCGCGTGATACTTAAATGTGATAAATATACACCAATCAAATTGATGTTGGATACTTTGAACTTGATGTCTGTTAAAAAATAATTTTCAATGTATGTCTGTTTATATTTAAGATTCATATAAAACTGGTACCTGAATACATATGTGATAGAGTGAAATATTTTTGTGATGTGCACAACTACGATACGAGAAATCGCAAAGACTTTATTTTAACAAACAAATGTAACACTACACAAATGCATAATTCCATTTTAAATAAGGGGTTGCAAGAATACAATGGTCTACCTCGTATTATCAAAAATTGTGAACATTTGGTCGAATTTAAAGTAATGCTTAGGGAACATGTGTTGTCTACATTTTAATTTGTTTTTTAACTTATCATATTATTATATTTGTTTTATACTTGTATTTTATTGAAGAACATATCTATATTTTATATTTTTGTACTTATCTTAGCCTTGTAGTTTTCAAATTATTGTATATTTTGTATAGCTACATGCTAAATAAAGATTATTATTATACCAAACTGAATCTTCGGGGCGAGATGAGCTGTACTATGACGTGTTTCTGCAAGAGCAAATATCAAATGTTGAAATCGGCTCGAAAAGCAAACTATTCTAAGAGGTGGATTTTTGGTAACCTTCACAGACATTTGAAGAACCATTTGAACTCTTGTGGAAAATCCAAAGGTGCATCTGAAAACGCGAAGACAAAAATGCAAGACAAACGAGAAGACAGAGGAATAATGAGATTCTTCAAAGTTTCAGACTCAAATGGTGGTACGTCGTCGACGCAATCTATCCGTAACGTAAACTATTATGAACAAGATAACGTGAAAATCATATCTGATGATATTCAGCCAGTTATACCGAATGAAAGTGAAGCCCACTATGAAGCTATCTCTGAGCAAAGTTGTGATGTACAAAATAATAATCTTGATAACAATTTATCTTTTGAAGATGAATATACACCTACCGAACGATGCGCGAATCCGCCAAAAATAAATATCTTGAGTAACCAAGTAATCGTCCAGGCAACGGTTCACTCCAGAATTCAGGGAAAAAGTTCATTTGAAACTTTATCGAACAATAATAATGTTCACTCTTCACAAAAGGAACTGCCTCATAACGACAACAGCAAAATTTAGAGCAAATGGAAGTCAGAAAAATATCAAAGAAATGAGAGGGCAAAAAGAAAACGTCAAAGCATCGGTGAGGATGGAGCTTCCTGTCAAACACTCATAAGTTCCTTTTTCCCCTTTCTTAGTAAGGTTGAAAACGAAGTAGAAAAAATAATGCATGCAGCTACTTACACTGGGCAGACTGATTCAGTTCAATCTACACTTGGTTCTAGACGTAATGAAACGATAAACGCATTGCCAAATATCGACGGAGAACATTCAATAAGCCATAAAAGTCATCTCTTGAAAATGTTGATTGAGATTTCAATCCAAAATTCAAGTAGTTCTGGTCATCGCCACCAATACAATGATGTTGTTAAGAAATTTTCATTGTATTTATTTTATATCGGCGGTAAACTCTTTTATGAAACAATTTACGAGAACAACTTTGTGACTAAAACCGGAGAGAGGACCGAAGAAGGTGTATTTGATTATGATGGGCTCTGTAGATTTTTTGGATAAGTGAGGATGGAACAAGAGTGACAGGTAAGATTGAATACGATTCCAAACTTAACAAATTGGTTGGATTCACTCTGCCCGTAATTGATGGTTTGCCCCAAACCAATACATTTTTGGCCACTTCTACAAGAGCAATCCAGGATTTTTTTCTGACATGTTCCAATTCAAACTACGCATATGTAGTAATGATTCAGCCTCTGTGAAGATACGCCCCACCTCATTGTGTCGTGGTTTTTGGAACCCATAATAAATTTGATTCCAACGATGTCACGAAAATATGGAAACATATCAAAGAAAATTTAGAGATGCGAAATATTACCTTACTGGGTTCTCCAGTGATGGTGATACTCGTCTGCTAAAGGCAACGCGCCAACATGCTTTGCTTCCACAATCGTTTTCAACACAGGCTGATGACGGAATGTATATGTCACAGTGAAACCTGGTAATCAGTGAAAGCCAATTATTACTAGGAAAAGTGAGCTTTTCCTGATTTGGAAACATTTAGCTAGTGAAAGTCGAATTCGATCGACTTCATCATACTTTTACTAGTAATTGCTAGCATTCACGTAACTATTCTAGTGAAAGCTGCTACACTGAAAATTATTATCGAATTCACTGGACGTGATTATAAATATCCTTTTTGCTCCGAGTTAAAATTCGTCGACAGATTAGACGCTCGGGAAAATACGAGGGTTATGAATCGCCGTATCAAGTATTTTCAGTAGGTTAGTTTGGGTTAGTTTGGGTTTGGCAAAAATTTTGATGTCGCGTGAGCGACATCATTTAGTGCCCCGTGCACCTAGGGTTAGTTAAAAGGCGGAAATAAGTTGTAAAAAGTACTTTTTCAAACTGTTTTCAGTGAAAGTTGATTTGATAAAGTTTCTCCAACATTCACTAGTCAAAGTGTACAATATTTTTCAAAATTAAACATTTCCTAACGGATCAAGTAATTGCTAGCATCAACTAGTGAAAGCTAGCTTTCACTGAATTTCTAACATTTACTGTAACGGGGTACAAGAGAAATAATTTCTCCGACATTTCGTATGTAGAGGATACGGTACATATTGCAACAAAAATGCGCACAAGATTTCTCAACCCTAAGGCGATTTTAACAATGGGATTCTATACTGCGAGGCCCTTGGACTTGGAGCAGCTAATGTCAAATTTTTCTGAAGAGAAACACCTGTTAACATCCTCAGATTTAAAAGGAGAAGATAAAATGTGTTTTGAATCTGCAGAAAAGATGTGTTCTCCATCAATAATCCTTCCCGGAAAAGAAGGTACACGAGCCTATTTGAAAGTAATGCAGTTTGCCATATCATCTTTCTTGGACCCTGCGTTGGATGTGGAAGGCCGCATATTCAAAATATGGTTCTCTGTATTTTTTTTTTGCGCATTTGGCGCAAATGGCTAGCAGATCATCCGGTTCTCAAGATCAGTGACAATTTTATCACTTCAAATTGTTACCTATGTATTGAATTGAATGCTCATTCTCTCATCAATTTGTGCAATAATTTTTGTGAAAATCCAAACTTGACAAGTGACATGTTCCTTCCTGGCCTTTTCAGTAGTCAGACATGCGAAAAAACGTTCAGAGCAACACGGTCTATGACTACAACTTATTCAACTGTCGTTATCTTCAGTGTGAAGGATATTATTCATAGACTGGACAGAATCGGTGCCATCAACAATATTATGAATGATTTACAAGGTGTTATAAGTTTTTCTAGAGAAGAAAAAAAATCAATGAAGGGGCAAAATTGTGTTCCTGACTTCAAGAAATTATCAGATCATTTCATTCAGGCGACGGTGGAAAAGGCATTTCAAAGTGCTTTAAAACTGACTCAGAGTTTAGGCATGCAAGTTTCTGACGATAGTTGGAATTATATTGCACCAACAGCCGATTCAATCCTTACCTTGGCGGAAGATGAAATCGACAAAGAGATTGACCACGAGGTAGCCGACGTTCCGGGTGACATGGAAGATATTGATCATTCTGAGATTTTGGAAACATCATCACCAGAGGAACCCGACGTCACTGATCCTCTCGCTGGTACCATCACCGGCCAACATTCGGAAATAGAGATCGATTTGTGCAAATTATCTACAAACAAACGAGCCAAACAACAATAGTTTCGAATGCCACTCCACCAATCTTTCTACTACCCACCACTACCATGTTGGTTCAACTGATGAAACATCTGATTTCAATCTCCTTTATCCAGAAGTGGAAAATTGTATGCCATTTATTATGGGCAACGGTGGTTTTTGGGCCTGATCATAAAAGTCGACAATAATGAATACCTTGTGAAGTTTTTGAGAAAAAAAAGGTTGTGAAGCGATATTTCTACCGTCTCAGCGGAGTTTATTTCTTACGGACCTATAGAGGCTGCGACAGAGACTGAAGAAATATCGTTGCAACTGACTGATCTGCAATTAAAAGACATTAATGATAAGTACAAAAATATGAATCATCAGCTAAAACATAATTAGGCTTTCACTCTGTCAAACTGTTGCGTTTTTTGTATTACCGTTTGTTGTGTTCATGTGTTCTGTTCTCCTAGTTTAATATTTATTTTTTGTTAATGTGATGAAACTGTTACTACATTAAAGGATAAAAGCTTGAATGTTTCTAGTCTATTACTTTCCATCCTATTTCGGTCTCTTAACCTAAGACGAATTAATGCATAACATTAAAGGTAAGTAAAACCAAATGCGAGACGAAGACTCAATGTTGATTTTAAAGAAACTGCCCCTCCAAATTTTGAATCACCCTGGCCATATTTTTTTTTGAAATTAGTGATAACCCACCTACTTTGAATTAGGTATATAATCTCTACCTTTAGCGCTTCTATTCTTGAATCTTTGAAATACTGGAAATGAAACTGATAAAAAAATCAAATCTTGTAAGAGTACAATAAGCACGATGTGATTGGTCAGGGTCTCGGATTTTTCTCACTTTTGACTTATAATCAATTATGTAAGGTTCACATTCAGATTGTTTTCGAATTGGACATGTTAAATTTCTACTTGGCAAACGGGAATGATATGCTACCATCTACAAATTCAATGTGGATGGTATCATTTCCCAAGCGGAAATTTGACAGTTCCACTCCGAAATGAAATTCGGAATGGTTCGGTTCGGAAAAATGTGAATCAGGCATTAAAACCGAGATCAACATTCTATTCAAGTTTCTGTGGGTTTCTGTGGACATCCATAGATTTCTGTGGATTTCTGTGGATTTCTGTGGATTTCTATGGATTTCTATGGATTCCTGTGGATTTCTATGGATTTCTTTGATTTTTTTTTTATTTCCTTGGATGTCCGTGCATTACATTGGATATGCGTGGATTTTTTTCCCAAAAATGGATCTCTGGTGAACACATTTTGGTCAGATGTTTACTCCTCGCTTTTTTAGTACTTGAAAAAGGCATTTTTAATTTACTTAACGTGTATCACCATTCAATGGGAAATCAATACTTACCTGATTTTCAAATGAGTTCACCATATTTTAACCGTTCGCAGTATTTCAAAACTAGATAATATAAATATGTAATATGCTTTCAATAAATCATTAAATACACGTATTTTCTCTTATAGAAAGAGGCGTTACGTTGGTGATACGACCACTAGTGGTTTTTGTACTCCAGAAAAAGAGGAGAACAAACATCAACACATTAAAAAGCACCATTGGTCAGCAAAGAAAGAAAATTCATAACCTACAAATGAAGATTCGACGAATTGTAAATCGGGTTACATCATTGTCAAGTCTATTGAAAGATTTAAAAGACAAATCTTTAATAACGGATTCTGCGGAAACATACATCAGGGTGAGCATTTTTAAACACAAAATCTAATAAATACATTGGTATATATTATTATACGGTATAAATCCTTTTTAGGCCTCGGTATCTAGACCTGCCGTAGACATTTTTGAAAAAATGATAACTGGATCCAGAATATATAATGATTCATTGAAAACCTTTGCCCTCACTTTGGCATTCTATTTCCCAAGGGCTTACAACTATGTGCGCAAGACCTTCAACAAATCGTTACCACACTTGGAAACTCTTTCTAGATGGTATAGATCTGTCGACGGAAGTCCTGGATTTTCAAAGGAGGCACTTGATGCAATCAAATTGAAGCAAATCAATACACCCTACCCATTACTCTGCAATATGGTAATGGATGAAATGTCCATACGGTGACAAATAGAATGGACAGGAAAGAAGTTCACAGATTATGTGAATATTGGAACCAATGTGGAGGGAAATGTACTTCCTGAATCAAAAGAGGCGCTAGTATTTATGCTAGTTTGCCTAAACGGCTCTTGGAAGGTTTCCTCTGCATACTTTTTGCTAGATGGTTTATCAGCCGATGAAAAAGCTGATTTGGTAAATCGATGTTTAAGTTTTGTGCACCAAACTGCAGCAGAAGTAACGTCATTGACGTTTGATGGTGCTCCGGTCAATTTAGCTATGGCTGAAAAATTGGGAGCTAGTTTTTCGGAACCGCAAAATTTGCAAACTTTTTCTAAACATTCCGAAACAGGCTCAAATGTGTACATTTATTTAGATCCATGTCATGCAATTAAATTGGTACGAAATTGCCTCCTGAGCCAGGATGCCCTTGAAGATCCAGAAGGAGGGTCTATCAAATGGACTTATATTTCATCACTGGTGGACATTCAACATACCAAGAAGTTGCATGCTGCTACTAAAATTCGATCCAGACATCTGCAGTGGGAGAGGGAAAAAATGAAGTTCGGCTGGCTACTCAAACTATCAGCAAAAGTGTGAGTGACGCAATTTCATTTCTAAGAGAAGATGTTATTCATCCAAACTTCAGTAATTCGACGGCAACCAGTGACTTTTGATTAAAGTTCAATAACTTGTTTGATGTTTTCAACTGCCGAAATAAAACTGGGTTTTTAGGGTTTTTAATATGCATTGAAAGTTTCAAAAAAAATGTATATTGATCTTGTGGAAGAACGAAATGTTTTAAAATACATTTTAACTTACAAAATTTCCCAAGATAATCAATTATTTTTTGGGGCCATTCGAAGCAGAGATGGTTTTAATAATAATCCCACCGCTCGATAGTTTCAAGCTGCGTCCAAAAGACTTTTGATTCATTCACAAATCTCTGGTCCAGAAACAGGCAATGCTGTCAGTCTGGAAAATATAACAATATTAACACTGTAACAGTTGCAGAAAATGGTCAGAGCTTTGAGGAAACAGAGGAATACGCATCATTTTTCAGAAAATAAATGAGAAAATTGAGAACAACTTTATAGGATCTAATGCTTGAGATTTGACTTTATACAGTCAAGATGTGGTGGCTTATATAGCAGGATATGTGGTGAAAAGCTTGAAGAAATCTGTTACATGTTGTATACATGTTTTCCTTTATTGGAGAGCAATGACATAAGCTCTCTTCTTTAAAAAAGAAAAAAATATGGGAACTTAACAAATGCCAGTGAATTGGTCATTGAAACGTGTAGAATAGCTGAACGTTTTTTCAGATTCTTCCACACACATTCAAATGAGGAGGTGATCTGCAAACCACAGTTTTTGCAAAATTGTCAACATTGAGTTGGGCATGTAATAGTAATAGCATATTTTCAATGGTCCTCTACACGATAAACCTCATTGCGAACGTCACATGGCAGTTTTTCTGCATGTCATAGCATGTGAATTCTCGTGGTGTTCTGCAAAGCGCAGTATTTTGTTTCATCTAGGAAAAGCAAAATGCAGTTTCTTATTCCATGTTTGGAAAATCATAATGCAGCCTTTCAAATCTCTATATCTGGTTCTTAATCACGTTTGTACGACAAAATCAAAGTTTACTAATATACAATAAGTTGGGTCACTTTCGAAAACGCGCGAAACCGGCTCCACCCTTCTACTTCGTTTCTCTTGGAGAGTCCAGTTCCCATTAGTTCGGAACGTCTGTCGGTCGCTTTGAACCATTTTCGCTGGGCGGGTCTCTTTGAGCGGCATGCTTTGACGCCGCGGACGCTTGTGATACGGGTTTTTCAAAGAGCCGACTACTAGGTGACCTAACTTATTGTATATTAGTAAACTTTGACAAAATGCAGTATTTCTTGGAATAGGGGGAAGGTTTATGTGATCAGCTGTGAATAGTTTAGTGGTTTACCGGCAGTTGTGTGGTATTGACGTTATATTTTTTGTTGTTGTTGTGGAGAAGTCAAGTGTCATTTCAAAAATAAAAATAGATGATAGCAGTCTAGTTTTGGTTGGCGAAGCATCCGATGCTTCGAGAAAAAGGAAAAATACTATGTCTAAGAGAGAAAAGGCAAAACGAATGCGGTAAGTTAGAATTCAACTTTAGTAGATGAACGCCAAATTTGTATTTTTTTTCAAACTCAGATACATGAATCATATGCCCAATGCGGAAGATTTTGAAGTAAACAAGTGCAAGCATGTTAAAACTGCGCTTCAGTACAATGAAGTTCACGTAGACAATGTTAAACGTATTAGAGAGTTTCTGTATAAACAACCTGTCAAAGCTACTATAGACGAAAAAATATCTCACATGATTGAAGTGAAGCATCCAAAAAAGAAAAAGAGTAAGGAAACATTGAAAAATAAAGGCCAAGCAATCAGGCTAAAATATTTGTTGAAAAATAGCAATTCAGAGAAACTTCTGGTATGCCAAAAAACTTTTTTGGCTGCTTTGAAGATATCTCAACGGAATATCCTTACTTTAGGAAAGAAAAAGGCAGAGGGGCAGATTGTTGAGAAAAGAGGCGGTGATCGAAGAAGCAACAGGTACGAGATGAGAAAAAATAGTGTGAAAAAACTCATTGGGAGTTTACATGCACATGAAAGTCATTCCAATTATCAAAAACCAAAGAGACTCTATCTCTCATCAGACTTAAACATCTCTAAACTATCACGAATTTATAATTACTGTGTGGATCGGAATTTAAGAGTGTCCCGTAGATATTTTTATAACATTTTCGTGGGGCATTTCAATATCGGTTTTGGAAATCCCGCAAAAGATGTATGCAGCCTATGTACACGTTTGAAAAATACAATCAAATGCACAAAGGATGCAGCTTTGAAAGTACATTCCATGACTGAATTGAAAGTTCATTGATGGCCAAACAATTCCACGCTTTTACGAAAAAAATCCAGAGAACAGCTTGACAGTATGTTTCGACTTGCAGCAAGTTCATGCTCTGCCAAAAATAAATATAGAGGAAGCATTTTATTTGCGACAACTCGCTTTATTCAACTTTTGTATAACAGAACCTAGTACAAGACGTCCTTACTTTTATACATGGACTGAAGATCAAGCGAAAAGGGGCCCGAATGAGATAGGATCAGCTTTATACCATTTCCTGACAAATCGCCAGTTTCCATAGAGTTATAAATTGGTTAGACTATTCGCCGATGGGTGTGGAGGTCAGAATAAAAATTCCTTTATTATTCACATGCTGATGTTTTGGCTCTCCAACAAGGCACCCAAACATATTCATGACATAGTGCTCTATTTTCCGGTGAGAGGACATTCTTATCTACCTGCGGACAGAGTATTTGGTCGAATAGAGAAGGTCTGCAAAAAGCGTACTGAAATTATCACGAAGGAAGAATACTGGAATATCTTCAAAGATGTTGGGAATGTTCAGTTGCTGGGAAAAGATTGGAACTTGCTGGATTGGAAGGATCTTTCTTCTTCGAAGTTTAAAAAAGTTGATGGTATTCAAGAAATTAAGCGAGTTGATTTGAAAAGGTTTGGTGACAAGTGTTTTACTAAATTAGAAGTTTTCTACAGAGTGGACAATGACAAACAATATCAGAGTTACTTAAGACGGGGTGCAAGATTAGACGATATACAACCTAAGCAAATTGAACTGCGCAATAGTATTAAAAAGGTCAAGCTAGAAAACATTGAAACTCTGTTGGGACATTACCAAGAAAAATGGGAAGATAACGAAACCTTTGCCTGGTACAAGAACCTGCTGGATGAAGGGCTAAGACATCAGACAGGGGACGAGGAGGACGCCGAACAGGAAAACGACGGTGTAGATCCAGACCTGTGTAATTGCGCTGGGGAAGACATCGGCTTCAAATCAAATCAAATCAAATCAAATATGCTTTATTGTCACCGAAAAATTTAAATACATTTTATGAACAAAGCAAATACAAAATGCTAGTGTAAAAACAATACAAAACATGATAATAATATACATTACGTGAACAATTACGTGAACAATAGGACAAAACTAGTACAAATATATTTTCCCAATATTTTGTCAAATTTGAATTTAATTGGAAATTGCTCATGGACAACAATAAACATTGGCACACTTCCAGTAATGTTATGATGACAAGTCAGTAAAACAATAACACAGCACAATCAACAATTATTTGTAGAATAATAATACTGCGGTGTTAAATATCGAACAAGGAACCAACGATCTCTCACGTTTTTTTTCGCTTCCCATTCAAAAAATAAACATCAGGTGGGGTGAGCGAAATGGGTGAACTCGAAATTCAATTTATAAATCTTGGGGTTGTTTACATTATTGCAAACAAAACGTGTTGATATTCATTTTCTATTCAGGAAATAAACAACAGTCGAGGTGCGCGACCTCAGTGCAATTTGAGCTTGACCCTACTGTGCTGAATGAATTACCAAACTAGGCGATTGTTGACCCCTAAAAAATATGAATACTCCAATGTTCACTGAATGCCCTAGGACAACTTCCACTTCACCAATGAGTTATTGTGAAACTGCCGCTTATGTTGCCCAAACAGAGATATGGAACTATTCCGTGAAAAACTCAATTATAGAATAAAAAGGTCTTTCCAGGAGGAAGGTTTTCGTTTCGTTACGGAAGCTAGTAAATGTGGCTCACCGGCTTGAAAATATGAGAACTATTTTTCAATAATCTATTTACATTATATTATAACATTCTGTTTCAAATTAAACTTTTAGTTCCAGTTAATTTTCGAATAAAAAGCTATTTCAAAACGCTGTTTTCATATAGGTAGAAAATCAAAATGCAGTTTTTTTATTTTTTTTTTCCAATAATTCAGTAACGACATGGGACAGATTTTGACACTTGAGCTAAGAAGGTATGTTCCGTTCAGCATTCTTCTTTTTCATTCACTCACATTAAAAAACCTTATTTATCTCAAAACTATGAAATTTCAAAAACCGCGCTTTGCAGATCACCTCCTCAAATATTTTTAACAAAAATGCGAGAAACGTTCATGAAATACTAATTGTCAAGACTGGGAATATTGCCTTCATCTACCTAAGGCCATTTTAAAGATCACATCGTCACCTGTCTACCAAAATCACGAATGTGAAAATTTTGCCATTCAGTTATTCAGACCAAAAAAATTTAAAATTTTCACATTTCAGTCTGCCAAAGTCACGAATAAATATCACGGAAAATCAGATTTGATTAGTTCCGTATAGTACTCTGTGAGTGATTAGAACTAAAAAGGATACTACAGTTAGTTAAACACATAACTGCAGAAGAGGGTGAGTTATTATGTGGATTGAGAAATGTACCTTTTGTTGCTGGAGAGTGGAGTACGGACCTGTCCGGATTATAACGTGTGTAAACAACACTCCGACATAAAACCCGAAATTACGGGCTGTGACGAGTTAGTAAGTGCACAAAGGGAGAAAATAGAGAAGATCAAAAACGCGGACAAACTGTGACAAAATACCTCGCAGTAAGTCCACTCATAAACAGTAAATTGAACAATCCATACTTCGCTAGGAGAATATACATAACCTCATTGAGATCGAAGCTGAAGAAGGCAGGTTGTTGCTGGTAGGCAACACACAATACGGTACGGGCAAACACACAGCCGGACTAAAAGAGATTTTACACTCATTATCAGCGGATACGAGTGATAAAATATATCTTCAAAAATGCCGCTAGGCAGCGGAACGGATACAGAAGAAGAGTACAAGAGAAAAAGAGACCAGTTAGATGCAATGTACGCAAAAAAGAAGATATCCAGAAAAACATCACCTAAAAGCAACTTGGATAGAGGGGAAAGTGGAGAAGAAACCATGATTACGATGATGAAAGAACTCAAAACCCAGAACGGCGAAATGCTTAATGAAATAAAAGAAATGAGAAGAGAAGCGAGAGAAAACCAAAAACAAATAACAGAACTGAAGGAGGACAAGATAAAAATAAAGAAAGAAATGAAAAACTTACATGAAAAAATCGAAAAAATGGAAAAAGAAAGTAAAAGGAAAAACCTGATAATAACAGGAATAAAAATTGAGGCGACTGACGACAAGATGATAAAAGAAACGATTGAAAATTTCTTGGATAATGAAGTCAAGGTGAAGGTAAAGCTACGGAGTACTAAGAAAATAGAAGACAATGCCTTCGTAGTAGAGACAGAAAGTTTCTCTGAGAAATTGGACATACTAAAAAATAAGAACAAGCTAAGAAACTATACAGAAAAAGTATACATAGATTCAGAACTTACACAAAAAGAACTTGAAATACAAAAAAAGATACGTGGAGTAGCAAGGGAAGAAATAAGTATAGGGAAGCAAGTCAAAGTAGGTTACAAGAAACTGATTGTAAACGGAAAAAAACGAAAATGGGATGAAAAAGAAGAAATATTAGGAGAAGAGTTTGAGCACAGAAGAGCAAAAAACTAATAAATACACCTAATAGACAAGTCAATACAAAATATACGACTATGGCTGTGAAAACAAATACGAAAAGGGAATAAACAACGGAAGGACAGATAAACAAGACCAAAAGAAACAATATAAGAAAAATAGGAACATGGAAGAAGTATAGCAGGCAAAGAAATAGAACTAGAAGAGGAATTCGAAAACATGGAATTGGAAATACTAGCAATAACAGAGACAAAAAAGAATGGACAAGGGGCGAAAAAAATGGAAAAAGGCCATACACTTATAACCAGTGGAGTAGAAGAGAGAAAGAGAGCAGCAGCGGGAGTGGGATGCATTATACACAAGAGATTAGAAATGAACATACACAGCTGGGAAGCAATATCGGAGAGAATATTAAAAATAGAAATGAAAGATAAGAACACGAATACAAAATAAACAATTATAGTAGTATATGGACCAAATGAAGATGACAAAACAGAGAACAAAGACAAATTTTGGGAAGAACTAACGATAACATTAGAAGAGGCAAAAGGAAGAATATTCATCTTGGGAGATTTCAACAGCAGAGTAGGAAAAAGAGATGAAACAAATAAGAACATAATTGGAATACACGGAGAAAGTACTCGAAATGGGAACGGTAAAAGAATGCTAGATTTCTGCAGAATACACGATCTGATTATTACCAACACATTTTTCGAACATAAAGACATAAACAAATACACAAGAAAAATGAAAAGCAGGGAAGAAAAATCGATAATTGATTACATCCTGGTAGAAAACAAAACAAGAAAACTTGTGAATGACGCAAAAGCAAGAAGAGGACCTGAAATAGGTAGTGACCACTATGTAGTGATAGCCAAAATAAAGGAAGAGAAGGCCGCAAAAATGCAAACAAAAGAAACAGGAGCAGTTAAACAAATAAAACACGAATCCATAAAAACATATAAACTAAGAAATAGTGAAACAGCCGACGAGTACGAAGCACTGTCACCAGTGAAAAAATAGAAAACTTGAAAGATATAGCAGATGGAGTAGGAGATGAACTATGAGAGAAACTGAAAAAAATACTGATTGAATCAGCTAAACAAGCTTGCGGCGTATACAACAAAAATAACAACAGCAAACAGACAGCATGGTGGACAGAGGAAATAAAGACACAAATAAGAATAAAAAAGAAGACATGGGAACAATACCTGAACAACAGAACAGCTGAAAAATACGACGTATATAAAAAGCAAAGGAAAACTGTGAAAGAAGTGGTAAAAGAAGCAAAAAATGACGAATGGAGAAAATTTGGAGAAAAGCAGGGAAGAACATCAAAAATTGTTCTACAAAATGCTCAAAGCTACAAAAAAACAGAAAACAAAAGAAACAAACTATATTAAAAATAAAAATGGAGAAATATTGAACGAAGAAAATGAAATAATGGAAAGGTGGAAAGAATATTTCCAAGAACTCCTAAACGCAGAAGAAGTGAACGAAGAAGGGACGGAAACACACGAGGAAACAGAAGAAGAGGATATACGCATAGATGGAGGAATAGAGCTGAGAGAACTGCAGGACGCAATGAGAAGGCTGAAAAATGGGAAATGTCCAGGATACGATCAAGTCTCGTCCGAAATGATGAAGAATATGGGAGAAAAGGGAACAGAAATGCTACTAAGAGTACTCAATAAATTATGGAGAAAAGAAGAACTACCAAAAGATTGGCAGATAGCACTAATAGTACCAATACATAAGAAAGGAGACAGAAAAGATTGTAACAACTATAGAGGTATAACACTACTAAGTACGGGAATGAAAATTCTGGAAAAGATAATAGAAAACAGAATAAGAGCAATAGCAATACCTACGCTACAAGATTCACAAAGCGGATTTAGAGGAGGAAGGAGCATACAAGACCACATTTTCACGATAAATCAAATCACCCAAAAAGCAATACAAGAGAAGAAAACAATATACATGGCATTCATAGACCTAGAAAAAGCGTTCGATAAAATCCCAAAAGTAAAGTTATGGGAGACACTGAGAGAAAGAGGCATCACAGACAAGATGGTTAGAATAATACAAAAAATCTATACATATAACACCAACTCAATCATAAGTCACAATAAACACTCAGATACATTTACAACAAGAGACGGACAAAGACAAGGTGGATGTTTAAGCCCAGTTCTCTTCATAATATACATGGACGAAATAATAAACAAATGCTCGGAGCAAGGCGCAAAATTAAATATCGGACATAAGAATCTATAAAGAGTAGACATATCTGAGTGTGTGTTCGCAGATGACATAGCGATCATTGCAAGAAATGAAAACAACTTGCAAAAGAACCTTGAATTGTGGAACAAAATCATAGAGGAACACGGAATGAAAATAAATAAGAACAAAACCAAAGTAATGACAATAGGAGAAAAAAGAGAAGAATTGACAATTGCAATTGATGGAACAAAAATAGAACAGGTGAATTCATTCCAATACCTCGGAGTGAACATAGACGAGAAGGGTACACAGGAAATCGAAATAAATAACAGAATAGAAAAAACAATGAAACTGTACTACTCGATGAACAATACATTTATAAATAATAAGGAAATCTCTAGAGAAACAAAAACAAAAATATTCAAAACAATTTATCGACCTGTACTAACCTACGGTTGCAAAACATGGGTCCTTACAGAGCGCCAGAAAAGTAGAATACAAGCAGTAGAAATAAAATACCTGAAAAGAGTGAAGGGAGTAACCAAGAGGGACAGATTGAGAGACACAAAAATAAGAGAAGACCTACAAGTACAATCAACATTACAGTACATAGAAGAAAGACAATTGAGTTGGTGGGGCCACCTACAGAGAATGGAGGAGACTAGGACAGTTAGAAGAACATGGGAAGCAAAAATACTGAAAAACATGAAGAAAGGAAGACCGCGAAGAACATGGGACACAGTAATAGGAGGAATAATTGAGAGCAAAGGAAAAACTTGGGAAGATGCAAGAAAAATTGCGAAGGACAGAAACAAGTGGAAGAAATTTGTGAGAAACTTATAATAAGATAACCGCCCTACACCATTGTATGGTAAAAGGGTTTCAGATAATATATATATACCTATTGTTGCTCGTTCAATTATTCTTAGATAATGATCCCCTACCTGCTGCATCATCAGTACCTGAGAGAGAGTTCTTGTCAGATATCACAGTTGAGTCAGGTATGGGTACTTCATAAAACTCTATAGCGTACCTTTCTAAGAAAAAGTTAATATTTCTAGGAGACTATGGTCTCGAAGTTGCATCGACAACTAGCTTGTACAACAACAACAATAAAGGCAATCTGACTGAACAAGGTAAATTTTCAAACATTTGTTATCTGCTTTTGAAAAGAATAAGTATCTTTTAGGCTGCAGTTATCAGAGGTTTCTGTGTTACAGAGGTTTCTGAAGACTCCCTAGATTACGAGCCATCAACCTCATCATCTTCTTCCAACTCTGACTTAGATGATGATGATAACAAAAGGGGCTGGAAAAAATTGCCGCTTATAAATCAGGTTAAATTAAAGCCCAGGGTAGTTTTCATTGTCTCATGAAAAATTCTTTTGTCTTCAGACCTGGTTCCCAAAAAAAAGAGAGCTATCAAATCTGGATAGAAAAAAAATGTTAGCATACAGAAACGCCGTAAGGATGAGGAATATGTTGGTTTTCGTAGTGTGATTCACCCCGGAAGACCAATTATGTCAGTTCCATGTGCAAAGAAGAAAAATCACAGCTGTTGCTCTCTGGTTGTAAATGATACCAGATTATTGATTTATAAAGATTTTCGTAATGATTCACATGACAAGCAACGTCAGTTTGTGCTCAATCACGTTGAACAGACGCCGAAGAAAAGATCCACTTGAAATATTGCTAATTCTAGAAAAAAAATCACAAATCACCACGACAAACGTGGCAAGCATATCCCGCACAAGTTGACAGATGAGCAAGGAGAATTCATACGGAGCCATATTCTGTCTTTCCCCGCTGTAGAATCTCACTACTGCAGGAAAAATACGAGCAGACGCTACTTGGACTCACAGTTAAACATTTCTGTAATGTACAGGCTCTATCAGGAGAAATGCTCGGCTGAAAATAAAAAACCTGTCTCTCTGGTCAAATATAGGCGTGTTTTCAAAGAATATAATCTTGGGTTTTTTAAACCCAAGAAAGACCAGTGTAAAAGATGTCTTGCATAATTTTTTTTTTAATGAAGAACAGAAAAAAGAAGCAGCACCTATTTATCAAGAACACCTTCAGAAGAAAGAGGATGCAAGACAGCAACGGGACATTGATAAGATGGAAGCAAGAGATAATTCTCAAATATTGTCATTCAATTTTGATATGCAGGCTGTGCTCAGCACTCCTAAAGGTCCCGCCGGACAAATCTTTTATCTCAGAAAATTGGCCGTTTATAACTTAACGATCTATAATCTTGGCAATCAGGAAGTGTGCTGCTACTTGTGGGACGAGACTCAGGGCAACAGGGGATCCAATGAGATTTCCAGCTGTATTTTCAATTACTTAATGAGTCAGAGGTCAATCACCGATGTACGTATGATGTCCGACGAATGTGGAGGACAACAAAAAAAATTCTATTTTTGCGTTGAAGTGCCTTTATACAGTGATAATATTCGCGTCCAGTCCTAATATATTATCTAGATTATTCACTACGTAGTCCGCCCCTGGCTACTTTACCGTGCACCATATTTTGGATAAGTACCTAAAAACAAAATAGATACTGCCCCGTCAGGACCGCCGCGCCACTCCCGCTTCCGTCCAATTTCCAATTCATTCATTCGTTTCTGGTGCACCGTGCAGTTCACATCGTTTTTTCGCCGATCCATATTGTCCCATCGCAGAAGCAGAAGAAAAGCTTGGGTAAGCGAAAACAAGAGTGAATAACCCCAGTTTTTAGGTGGTTTAGCTCAGCATAAACATCATGAGAAAACGAAAGTATAGGAGTAGAAGCAGGTCTAGAAGCAAATCGTCTCATTCCAAACGCTCTTTGAGCAAGGAATATAACGACTTATGCCGGAAAATGAGAAAACTAGAGAGAGAAAAAGAGGCTCGGCGTTCACGGTCGAGTTCTAGGAAGGGATCCTCGAAGAGAGACAAATCAAATCATGGATCGCGATCTCGTTACCGTAAGGGCCGTTCTCCGTGTGAAACGAGGTCCTCGCCCTCGCGCATAACCTCTCCCCATAACAGTGGACATGACATGGGAACAGATCCGGCTCGGGGAGGAATTCAAAATGTGACTAATAATCAAAATGGCAATGATTCTCCGGTTTTAGTTTTAACCGATGATACCTTATCCGACGAGACTAAAAATATGTTGGGACCGGTTCCTGGTAGCATAAAAAAGCCAAGTTTCATGTTGCATTCGGCCGTTGAAGCAATATGGTCACATATTTTGCCTCTTGGTTTGTCTAAGGAAGAAGTGGATGATTTTTCTAAGAAATATGATCTTCCGGAAAATTGCAAACTCCTTATTCCCCCTAAAATGAACCCGAAAATTGAGGCTGGAATAAATTCTTTATATTCTGTAAGAGATCAAACTCATGCCGGGTACCAGGTTTTTCTAGGCCAATCTCTCTCAGCCCTAGGTTTAGCGTTGAATTCCCTTTTAGGAGACGACTCAAATCTTTCAAAGGAAACCAAAGAAAAGGTTCTAGTTCCAGTGGCGGACGATGGTCGCATTTTGTGTAATCTTTTCTATACCATTTCAATTAAAAGGCTACAGCTTATTACCCCATTGATGAACAAGCAAATCAAGAACTTGGTGGATAAAGTTCCGCCTGGGGAATTGTTATTTGAAACCAACTTGGGCGAAAAAATTCAGGCATTAAAGGCAATGGAAAGAGTTGGAAAGAAAATACGTCCAGTGCACGTCTCGACTTTTACTTCTCGCTCTCAACCCCAAACTCTGGTGAGCACAGAAAGGAAAAAAGGGGGAGGGACAAGCAAATCTTCCACAAGTGCTCAGGAAAACAGGGGGCGCCCGTCCTATCACAGGAGGGAGTTCAGGACACAGAAAGCAATATATATGTCATCGCGTGGACTAATAGACCACTCGAGTCGGCCAAAAATGTTTACTTTACACGGTAATTACTATGTCTGTGAATAAGTTTTCCACGGTTGGATTGAATTCTCTATTTGAATTTGGATTTTAAATTCATGAAAAATTATTAATAATGCATAGTTTTTTTTTCTTATAAGTTTATTCAAAAATTATAAAATATAATCTATATCAGGATGATTCTAATTCATCTCCAAACACCTCTTTATAAATATTTACTGGTATAAATTTTTCAAGTTCAAACAAACAACCCAAAAGTTCCATTTCTTTGATTGTTATCAGGAAAGATCGTAGATCTGACGTGTACAGAAACTCATCACAGGGGCGGGCAGCTTTCCGATATCTTTCTTCCATGCTTTTACACTCTTGTTCAGTATACAATTTACCCATACCATAGTTTGATTCGTGTAGTGCGTCAAATTCAAGATGTCGAAATTTGTTCGCCATGTTCTCGACAGCAGAAACCCAGTCACGAGCAGATCCTCCTTGAGCTGACCACATTTTGATTGAATTGTTGATGGAAAAACTGCTTTAAATCGATGATTTATTTGAAAAATTATCAAAATTGAAAACTTGTTAATTACCTGAATTAATTTCAAAGCGTGTATGTTGAGTTGAAGTATGGACTGATGGTGGCGTTATTCAAAAAGTGCAAGTATCTCGTCCAATTCTTTAGGAGGAACTGATTTCATTTACTTGGTCGAACTAACCTAACTAGACCAAGAAGAAGTGGAAAAGAGTATGCAATGTAGACTGCTTATATTAACACCATAGATACATCATCATGGAGCTAATTAATCCAAAAAATAATAACATTCAAACCCAAAGAACTGTTTATAATTAAGTATGTTTACATAAAACGTTCAATCTTTTAATTAGTACTTTTCTCAACGAATGCAAGCGAGCACCTGCATATTCCAGTCAGAACGTGTTAAATTGAGCTCAAACCGATGACTCATCAAAAAAACTGATCTGGTTGTTTTTTTATTGCAAATCTCGTTCTTGATTGAAACACCTCTCGCCATTTGATATTGAGATCCTCAAGCGACTCTATCGTACTAGTTCAATTTTTGCACAATTTCACTGAGAGGGAGATACTCGATTACCCAATCGTGAATAATCGTGCAATACGCCTTGGTTTTGGCAGGAAATCCTTCACGTGACTCAATTTCCACTTTCACATCTATGGTTGATGACTTTAAGGTTTCGTCACGTCAGAAACAGTCGATGACAAATAATGTATGATTTTTGAAATCATCATAATTTAAAAGCGGTCTCTTCTTATCTATAGCCACAAAGTTTGAGTAAAATTCGGTGTAGCTGTAGTGGGCTTCCGAATAATCATTCTTTCCAAAGTTGAGACTGAAACGTTCATATGGATAGTATTCAGAAACAATCGAATGTCTGATATATTCAAATGATCGAATTTTGTTGCGTTCGATTTGACGTCATCAATACGATTTGTTTGAAAAGCGATAACTGCATATCGTGGACAATCAACAGTTGTAGTTGTTTTAATACTACATACTTCTTTTGTCGCATCAGTCTGTAAGGCAGGCAGCTCATGTATTTCCCATTTTCTAAAAGGTATGTGAATAGCTTGGTCACTTCGAATGGACTTCAACAATTGTAGTTTAATAGTATCATTGGCAACTATATGTTTAACCTTCAACTCAATGGTTTCGATTGAAAGTTCTACAGTGGTTTCATCTTTCGCATTTGGTTCTTCTACAATCTGCATGCAATTGGAATCATTGCGTGCTCTCACCAAACGGATTGTATGTTTACCGCAAACAGCAGTTTTATAGTCATTGAAAAGTCCGAAAAAATTATTCAACGGAATTCGCATATAAAATTCACCATTTTGGTATATTTTTGGTGTTTCTGGGTAACTCCATCCAGCAATTTGTGAATGTTTTGTATCATCCTCCTCATAGCACAAATATCCACGAATTAAATTCTTCACATGTTCCACTTCAATTCCATTTAAATCATATGTGATTGAATCGAAGAAAAATGCACCTGCATTATTTATCAGGTGAACATTACCTGTACCAGATTTCCTTTTCAAAGAACCTTTTATTACAAGAGCGGCTGCGTGCATCAAAAGCCAAGCATCATTTCGGTTGATTGTTATTTCGATATTATCATTGTTGCGAAATGACTTGATGAAGGGCAGATAAGTGCGAGACTCGATGTGATTGATGGTATCATCATGAAGAGGTTTTTGATATAAATCAAATACTCTTTTTGACAACATAGCCAATGGATTCGAGAAATCGTTTGTTTGGAAGAGATAATGTTCCACCCAATTTTGCGAGTTGATTCTTCGGAGGAGGTTGCAGAACAACTGATGCAGGACGTTCACTATAATCTTAAGATTAAACGAACTTACCTAAGTGAAGTTCAATCTTGATTATATGAAGACCTCCTCGAAGTAAATAAGTTCCATGTAGTATCCTCATTTTACGTGCTAACGACACATATTTTAAAGATTTCACGGTCCCACCAGCTCCCCACGCCTAATCGCATTCAGTCTTATTTAAAGCCATGTGTTGTTGCGATGACCCAGGGGAAGGGAGGGTTGGGACCTTATTTACTTCGAGGAGGTCTTCATATAATCAAGATTGAACTTCACTTAGGTAAGTTCGTTTAATCTTAAGATTATATTAGACCTCCTCTCGTAAATAAGTTCCATGTAGCTATTTAAAGACAGTCATTCGCGACAACACAATTTTATTGAAGATATTATTATAACACCCTGAACTAATAACACGAAACATAGAGAGATCACCATAAAAACTAAAGACAAACTCTGACTAAGACATACAATTATGATTATAAAGTGAGGATAGTTTCTGCGAATGATGGCTCGTTCGCTAATATTGGTCTATTGTATACCGTTGAAAACATTTTTGAATTTTCCGACCATCCCGCAGCACGCCTGATGGTGTCGAAATTTAACCCTTTCCGAGCAGCGGCCGATGTAGACGCATGTCTCGTACTGTGCGCAGTGAATCGACTGGTATCTATACCACTTTTTGACATAACATCTTTTACCCATCTTCCCAGAGTCTGCGAGGTTACCTTTTTGTATGGCTTTTTAGTAGTAATAAAAAGGTTAGTCACAACACCCCTAATAGGTTCCGTCCTATCCAAGTATTCCAACAGGGTTTTCGCCACGCATATCATCGGGTCCTGCACAAGATAGGGCAAGTGTATTGTAGGTTGAGGCTTATTTCTCTGAGATGTTTTTATTCTCGACGAAATAGGGATGTCTATTCCATTATTCTCCTTGTGTATATCATTGATGTCGATCACAGATAAAGTTTGGAGCCGCTGACCCGAAGCTAATGCCAATAGTGTCACCATTTTAAATGAAAGCATTTCAAAGGATATGTTCGAATTATCCATATCCCTTAAATAATTCAGAACTTTTGCAGGGTCCCAAGTGTACTCATATTTTGGGGTGTTAGGCCTCAGCATATACACTCCTTTGAAAAACCTTTGCATCCTATAATCGTGGGATAAGTCAGGACCCGCTATTTGCGCTATAACGGATCTGTAAGAGTTGAGTGAACTAAGAGAAACTCCTTTGTGGAACTGTTGAGTTAAAAACTTCAGAACGTTAGTTACTGAGACTGAAAATGGGTCTAAGCAGTTCGCTTCGCAGAATTCCCACCACTGCTTGAGGCCTGAGCTGTATTGTTTGAATGTTGCCTTTGTTATTGAAGATAAACAGATGTCCAGACATTCCTCTGGTACCTGTCCTAGGAGTAGCGCTTCCCGGATAATCGTCCTGCCATCAGTGAAAGAGTGCTGGCCAAGGGGTGTTGAGTCCTACCAAAGGAAAGAAGTTTTTCGTCAGGAGAAAAAATAATTGGCTCATCTATCAAAAGTGACATGAATGTTGGATACCACGGTTGAGAAGGCCAGTTTGGTACAACCAATATTCCCTCCGCTTTTTCAGCAACTATTTTTTGCAGAACCTTCGCGATCACAGAGAACGGAGGAAAAGCATAAAAATAGAAATTAGTCCAATCAACCGTGAAAGCATTAATAGCAAAAGCCTCTGGATCTCCTTTCCACGATATAAAGATTGCACATTTTGTATTTATACGCGTGGCAAAGAGGTCAATAGTAGGCTCACCCCATTTTCTGACTAACCGATCGAAAGCCCAGTTTCCTAATGCCCATTCCGTCTCCATTTGAAGGTTCCGCGAAGCTGCGTCCGCTTCCCTGTAATCCTTCGATTTAATGTATGAGGCGAAAATAAATAATTTGCGCCTCTCACACCATTGCCAGATCTCTCGAGTGAGGGCATTTAGCTTAGGAAATTGAACGCTACCCATGCGGTTCACATAGGCCAACGCAGTGGTGTTATCGACTCTACACAGGATCTCTGCATCAAATAAATCCTTGGCGAAACACTTCAATCCAAAAAATAAGGCAAGTAATTCCCGATAATTAATATGATGTTTTCTTTCCTCGCTCGACCAAAACCCTTGAGAGCTTACACCCCTGCAGAAAACACCCCAGCCTGTATCCGACGCGTCCGAAAATATCTCCTCGACATATCCTCCACGTCGAAGCTGATTTTTGCCAGCAGGCAAATTATGGATCCACCAACTCATATCAGAGTGGAGCGTATCAGGAACCAACATGCTCGAATTGTAATTACCCCCACTCTTGGTAAGTGCTAAAAATTTTTCTCGTTCGAATTTTTTTGTGTATAGATATCCGTATCTGATTGCTGGGCAGACTGAGATTAATTTTCCTATCAATTGTGAGAATTCCCGTATTTTGCACTGTTTACAGGTTGAACATTTTTCCAAATTTTCTAGAAGTTTTCCGACTTTCTCGTTTGGCAGAGAAATAGTCATTTCGATGGAGTTAAACCGAAACCCTAAAAACGTACATGTTCTACTGGGAGTTAAAACACTTTTTTGATAATTAACCACAAAACCCAAATGTTCTAGTGTATCTATGGTTTCAAGAGCGTTTCGCTGACACTCTTCGTAAGTCCTACCCAGCAGTAGAAAATCATCCAAGTATAAAACAGAAATGTGCCCTTTTTTCCTCAAATATGAAATTACTGGTTTAAGTAGTTTTGTAAATATCAGAGGGGCACAATTCAGACCAAAGCAGAGACAGTTATATTCATAAACCGTGCCCCCAAAGGTAAATCTTAAGAACTTCTTGTAGTTTTCATGAATTGGGATCATAAAATAGGCATCTTTAAGGTCGACTTTGCACATCCACATGTGTGGCTCAATCAACGTACATGCTGTTTTATGACCCTCCAACTTGAAATGTTCGACCTTTACATATTCGTTCAACCCCTTTAGGTTCAAAATTAACCGACATGTACCGTCTGGTTTTGGATTAAGAAATACCCTAGAAATATATTGCCCTGCACATGGCTGTACTTTGGAAATGACACCCTTGCTCAATAATATGTCAATAGCCTCGCTAAGCCTCTTCCGCTCCGAGAGGGAAAATTGGTCAGCACCACGACCGTTATTCTCAGGAGGTTGAGCAACAAAAGGAATCTTAAACCCTCGCAACAGTTCTAATATTTTCTTATTTCTAGTGAGGTTCTTCCATTGATCAAGAAATTCCTTCAAACGCCCTGCATATTGACCTACCCTCACTGACGGCGGAATCGTCTGCTTGGTCTTTCCTTCTCCCGTAGTTTCCTTCTGGTGTATTGTCCCCGCTCCATGGTTTGATTCTGACGGGGTCGCGTGGGAGCCGTCTCTCGATAGCTGCGTCTGCCTCGTCGGACTCCCGGCTGATATTGAGACAGACTTCTGAAGTTTAAATTTCCAGATGGCTTGGATTTTGATGTACTTGGAAAATTCTGCTTGGGATTGTTCCTGGCCGTTTTTAATTGGCGACATGATGCTTGTAGATCCTTGGCAGCCTTAAATCTTCCTTCCAAATCATCCCCAAACAACCATTTGTCAACGGGAGACTCTGCCAGTGTAACTTTCCATTCTTTATTAATATCGTACGATACTAGGTCCCTTCTGGAGATAGATTCGGAATGAATCACGTCCACAATCATTCGCCCAGAAGCATTCCGTTCTCTGGGAGGGGATATTTTTCCATCAAATCCTTACGGACCTGCTCCTCCATTCCATTTTTCGCTATATATAGCCATCTCTCTACTATTTCTGGTTGAAGTGGATTTCCAACCACAGAGGCTGGAGCAATATCATCCCCCAAGACGCCTAGGATATCCTCGCCCAGTGGCCTCACCACCTGGCCCAGCTCGATAGGTAATATTGGGTCGTCTTGGAATGATTCCCTCCGAGTCTCATCTAGAGAAAAGGGAACAACATAAGGATTGTACACAATCCGCTGTCACTGATTTTTATAAAATCGATCGAACATTCCTTTTAAAACCAGAAAACAAACTCGAAAGCAAAAATCAATAACATGTTGCCTAAAATAGTTTTCAGCTCTTGGCGAAAAACCGGCTGGTCGGTCGGCCCGTCCCCCTCAGCAACTATTTACATTTGTTCCACCTATGTGCATATCATTGTGCATAATATGTGTATGATTATAATAGCCATATTAGAGATTAGTGTTCACCAATAACACTTTTTCCATCTCAAACGTAGAGTATCACCAACATACTCTAGTTTATGAACAGTGATCATAATAGCCATAGCAGAGATTAGTGTTCACCAATAACACTTTTCCCACCTCAAACGTAGAGAATCACCAACATACTCTAGTTTATCAACAGTGATTGTGTTGACTCCCATGTTATTAGGAGAAAATGCGGCATCATAATACTAGTGACGGTGTTCACCAATAACACCGTCAGGCTTGTCAAACTATCCAAGAGTGTTCGATCGATGCAATACTTCCCACAATAAATAATAATAAATTTTTACCTCGACAACTTTCATTTTCCGATGAGTCCGGGGGGCTTGAACTTCCATCATGCTGGGAGTCCTCGTCCGAGCTGTCGCTAACTCCTTTTGATTTTCTTGATTTTTCCAACGTACGTATACGCTGGTCCATTCGTTTCAGAAGTTTGAACACCCGATCTTCCGAACCAGAATTAGAGCGACGTCTTTTATCACCCGGCATGTTGCACTTTGCACTTCCGCTTCCGCGATGCGTTCTCTTCGCACATAAAAAGAAGACTGAATGCGATTAGGCGTGGGGAGCTGGTGGGACCGTGAAATCTTTAAAATATGTGTCGTTAGCACGTAAAATGAGGATACTACATGGAACTTATTTACGAGAGGAGGTCTAATATAACTCCTTTTATATGTTGCAATCACTAGTACCATTTTTCCAATTCTAATCTGATAATGATTTCCTCACCTCGGAAATTGACAAGATTAAAATCCTGATCTTGAACTTGTAGGGTGATATTATTTATCTGGTGACTTGATATTGGTAGATAAATTAGATTTCTTGGTATTTCATCAATTGCAAATCCCGGGTCAACACTTATAGGGAATTCGTACAATGTATGTGAAGGTTTCTCGTTGTAATAAGAACCACCGGTGATATTACTATCTATGTGAATTGTACGAACTTTCACAATATTCACAGGCAAATCAGATTGATACCTGCTAGTAGAATCCCCGGTGAGAACCCCAACAATTTTGCTAGAGAATCTTCCTCCTCCTCAGAGACTATATCGAAATGGGGGTGATAAATTTCGCACTTGAGGGTATTGTTGTTTGGTTTCAGTGAAAATTTTTCCGACAAATACTTTTGCAGATAAATTCTGATATCGCTAATTTCATAAGTAGCCGATGGTATTGTGATAATTTGAGATCTTTTGATCTCATCCAAATATTTAAATTTTGTGTTTTCTTCAATGTTTGGAATAGTATTGTAGCAATGAAATGAAATCCCAGCACAGCTAGCCCGTATTGATAATCAGGATTCAGTTGAATTGGTGGGTTGAAGTCTATGGATAGCGTTGACGTTCGACCTTTCAATGTGAAGATCATAGACATGACTGATGAATGGTCAATCTTTTATTTGTTTTTATAGAAAAATCTGATACACAAATGCCCGCAATTGGTGCATCGAAATTCTGATAACAATCTCTATTATACAAAATACGCACCTTTTCACCAAAATACTCAATGAGTTCCATCGGGGGTTCAAATTACCAAAACTATCAAAATGGTCAACTAAATTTCCACGTTTCTTGTAAGCTACCCAATGTGTACCGCTATGATTATTTGTATCTAAATTCAAAACAGCACTCTCATTTATTTTCACTTTTCGAGGGAGAGTGTCTCGCATAAATACCCCACGAAAATATGGAATGTTTAATTTTTTTACAAACAATTTTATTTCATGGTCATATAGAGCTCTGTTGGGTAACTTTATTGGGAATTTTTCGAAACCGCAGCTCGCATCAAAAATAATCCAAATCCACGTTTATTTTTTCTCAAATAAATTCCCGATCCCTTTTGTCCCAGCTCCATTGCTTGATTATGTCTCTTATTCTTCTCCAACTGTTTCTTTACATTTTTCGCATCCACCACCGGTTTAGCAATAGATGCGGCTCCTCCAGCAAGAGTTCCTAGTGCACTCAGTCCCCCAAAAAGGGGTATTAAAGGTATAAATCCCCCAGATTTTGCTTCAATGGGAATGATTCGTGGGATTTTCACTTTTTTACGTCCGCCAAGTCTTTCGACTGCTTTTCGTGCAGCGCGTAGCGCAATGACATTGCTTTTCTTTACATTTTTTTCATCACAATTTTTCAATGAATTGCAAATAGGTCCAACTACTTTTTCATTGGATGAATGGTGTCCCATTCCAAGTTTTCTTTGAGCCTTCATTCCCGTAGTCACTAACCAAGCAGCTGTTTTTTCCCCAAAACTGGAATCTTTCGCCTTTACACGCTCCCACGCTCGATTTTCCAAATCCCAATCAGCTTTGTGTCGTTCGGACAACGAAGAATTTTGAGAATATGCAATATCGTGTTGTTTGCAGGCTGCATCCAATGGGTTTATACCCTTATCTTCTCGCTCTAGACGTTCAGCCAATTTGGTTTCAGGTTCGCAAAATTGATAGCCAGGAAGATGAAGTTCAACTGGCAGTTTATTAATGATTGAGTTGAGTAATCCACAACCTCTATGCTTGGAGACTAACATTACACTGCGATCAAATCGTTGAATCAACTTATATTTATATTCAACCCTCAAAACTATAAATAGCCAGCTACAACAAAGTCCAACGATCATTCTCAAAATGTTTGCGGTACCGCAAGGACTCAAACTCCCTACAGAAAACTTTGATATTGTTGAAAAAGTTAAAAATTCTAGACATAGTAAATTATTACCTAATTATGTTCGTGCAATTTTCTGCGGGCCTAGTGGTTGTGGAAAAACAAACAGTCTCTTTGCGTTATTATTCAATATGAATGGATTGCGTTTCAAAAATTTGTACGTCTATTCAAAATCATCATATCAACCAAAATATAAATTATTGGAAGATATTCTGAGAAATGTGAAGGGTGTTGAATTTTTTCCATTCACTGACAATGATATGATTATGGATCCAACAGAAGCAAGGAAAAACTCAGTATTCATATTTGATGATGTCGCATGTGAGAAACAGGATGAGATTAGAACTTATTTTTCCATGTGTAGACATAGGGAGATTGATGTTGCATATTTATATCAGTCAAACATATTATAATATATATATAATTTGAGACATGTTTATGATGAGCATGTGTCACCAGATATAACGTACGATAACTTCAAAATGATATTTTCGAAATGTTGGAGTGAAGGTAAATTTGGTTCCGTTGTTCTTGTAAAAGAATTTGATTTAGATGATGGCAGATATCGTCAAGGGTTCGACCACTATATAAAGGTTAGTAGCTTGTAACATCAGTTACTAACCATGAAGCTGTTGAACCAAGAGGATGCAGAACGCAAGCAGAAAATCACTCGGATAGCTAGAGATGTGCGAAAAAAATATCTTGCGCTAAAATTGGGTCGCGCTGAAACTGATGAGTCTCTTGAACGAATTTTCAAACCCATCACAGTACCATTGAAAAAAATGATTAAAGAACATGACGATGCTGATGATATGGAACAACAACAGTCTTCTCCACATCACCTCAAAAGACGTCTTGAAGAAATCTCTGGGATACCCGAAAGACATCCAAAAACAACTCGTAAACAACTAAAATTCACCTCGAAAACAACAAGAAAAACCTCAGAAACACCCAACAAAACATGGGGAACACGTTGGAAATACTTCGAACAACAACAACGTGATGATGATGATGTTAATGATGATGATGTTGAAGATGATGATGGTGATGCAGATGAA
The DNA here is from genome assembly GCA_958502075.1 of Orchestes rusci. Taxonomy (NCBI): domain Eukaryota; kingdom Metazoa; phylum Arthropoda; class Insecta; order Coleoptera; family Curculionidae; genus Orchestes; species Orchestes rusci. The sequence continues at coordinate 15,140,650 of OY293313.1, read as the reverse complement.
AGTGTAGATTTAACATCTAACGATGATAAAGAATCTCCTCAGCAAGTTATTTCTAATTTAAATAATTATTCAACAATCGCACAAAAGTATATTTCTGCTCATCGTAAAACAGCTACAGATATCGATCGTAGTAGTATGGGACCAAAATACGATAAATCACAATCAAAGTGGATGCTTGGTATAACACCAGTTGATTTTGTGAAAAATTCCGGAAATATAATCATCAATGGCGAAGAATTTGATGGTACAAAAGGACTCTATGAATTGATATTTACTAAGGAACCAATAAGCTTCACTTCAGCCGATTTATCGTCTTACAAAAAAATTTTAGATATAACAAATATATCTCGAGTGGGATGTAAATCGACGGGAAAAATCAAAGGAAACAAAGGTTATAAATATAGAAAAATTATTCGATCCTCACTGAAAACACATAAGGGTAGTGGTTTTCCAAAAATGATTTGCAATTAAAAACCAGTCGAATATGTATACTGATATGTAAATGAACTTGTAGATCGATTACGTTTGTTGATTGCATCAAAACGAGCTGGCAATACATCACATGATAATGAGATATTATCATTGGTGGAAGAACTCGAAGAGGCTGGAATTATTGAGAAATTGTAATGTTGACTTGAAATATAAATAGAATTGCACATATTTTGTATACTTCAGTAGTAAAATGAGTCTTGACAAGTTTGGACGTCCAACGATAACAGGGGGGTACACTTATCAAATAGGATCAAAACCACAATTATTAGCTCATACATCTGAAGGTGATAATGACATTGAAAACTTGAAGATTTGCAATCTAACCAACAAACTTCTTGGATGCGGTTAATAAGAAATATGTTGATGGAATGATTTTATCTATAAAACACACTCTTCATGAGGAAATAAGACGCGTTTCAGAGGATTTGAATACCAAAATTATGAACATCTCCAGCGATGAGAAAAAACTATTGGAGGAGCATATAAGAACCATCAACGAACTGAAAAGTCAAATAGTAGTTCTAAGTGTTCCAAGTGGTGAATGACATAACAGCAGTAACAAAACTAATTAACGTGACTGAAACATGTCAAAAGAAAAAGTTCAGCTTGTTGATGAGCTTTTCAAACCTATGAGACGAAAATTTCCCAGACGTCGTACAATCATCAAAGGACTGAATGATGTCGCTGCGAACTGAGTAACACGTACTTGCTTCGGCTCCCAGTTGTTTTTAAAGTTTTTCGTGAGATTTCTCATAATTCAGCGCAAACAAGTGTTCAGAAGTTTGTTCAAAACATTGTTCATCATGCCGAGGGCAAAAATTGAAGATTTGGGCAGTAAGCACGCATCAGAAATAAAAAGACTTCATGAACGGATAGAGGAAATGGCGGCCATGTTCTCTACGCAGCTGCAAAATTTCGAGAAAGACCATCATCAGAAGGTAATTCTTCAAGTAATCTGCCCCCTGTGGACACTGAGAAAATTTCTTCATTGAAAATTAAGTTTATAAACTTTGAGAAATCTATATCAAGTGTGATTGATGGTCTAAGGGGCGAAATTACGCAGATAAGGACGGATATAGAGCAACCTGCAATGGCGGCCAATCAAAACAGCATCCTAATACATGGAGTCAAGGAGGAAAAAGATGTCGACATTTATTCAGATATCATCACCCTTTTCACAACAAAAATGAGTGTCAAGATTGCTAAATGCGAAATAAATTACGCTTATCGCCTAGGACCTCAAAAAACGAATTCCACGAAACCAAGGCCAGTACTCATCTCGTTTTGTAGCCGGTGGGTTCGCGACGACGTCTTTTATAACAAGAAAAGGCTCAAGGGTACAAATCTCTTGATAACTGAGGTTTTAACCCCCGGAAATTCCAAACTTTTCAAAGTGGCTAAAAGTCACTTTCAAAGATCGTGCTGGACTTCCAGAGGCAGAGTGTTTGTTACATCTAATGGCGTGAATGTGTTAATCAACTCAGATAAAAAACTCTTCGACCTGATCGGTCAATCTAATCACTCGTCGGACAATAAAGTATGATTGGACTCAAGTGCCTAGTGAAATGTTCAAAGGTAGGATCTATGTCATCCTCATAACTTGATGTATTTGCATTGTCACTTTACGGCATTATGTGTTGCATTGCATAGACTCAGAGGGCATTTATTATCTATTATTTAAATTTTGTTTTTTTTTTTTTCTTTCTTTCCTCTTGATATCTGAATTAGATAATTTTTTAGAGAAGATGTTTCAATTTATTTATATTTCTGCATTTTCACTTAATTTTATTATTTTTGTTGCATTATATAGACTTGGGAGACGTTTATGGGTTTATTCGTTATTTCATTGAAACTCACGGAATTAATAGATAATTATTAGTGTAAAAATGTGGGGTGGGGGCCGTACAGCGGTACAACGGTACACATTGTCAGTTTGTTTATTTATATTTGGCATTTATTTGGTGTTTATTGAAAACTTCTTACAATGATTTCATTCCAAACATATCTATGTTCACTTTATCTTTTTTCTGTGTTGGAGTTTTTGGGTATGCGGAGCGGCGCTTGCGGTGGCGGTAGGTGCGGGATGTGCGGCTGTTTCGATGGGGGATAATCGGGGAAATCGGTACCAGGGGGGGCATGCGGATTTTATTGCTGGGCATCTGAACATTCGTTCCTTGAATACGGGCTTTGATGAATTTGTTGATTATGTCAATCAGTACAATTTTGACCTCATAGGGCTGTCAGAAACTTGGTTATCTTCAGATTATGACAGTGCAGCATTCAATATTCCTGGCTATAGTTTAGTTAGAAAAGACAGGGTGGGTCGTGGAGGAGGAGTAGGCCTCTATATAAAAAAAAAATAAGTTATACCTTACTTAACCATTACACTACTCCTGCTGACATCGAATATATAAGTGTTAACCTACTTTTGGGAGGCAAAAACGTTCTGATTACCAATTTTTATAGACCCCCTAGATCGAATCTTCAATTATCTTTCGACTTTCTTGAAGAACTTTTCAGTCTGTCAGTGCCATTTTATGATTATGTGGTTTTTCTTGGTGACTTGAACATTGATCTTCTGGGTCACTCAGCAGCGAAAGCAAAGTTTGATAAATTGCTCGACACATTCCACCTTACTCAAATTATCAAAAATCCTACAAGAATAGATCTCTCCTCCAATACATCCACACTGATTGACGTCATTATAATTAGCGACAATCTAGAGCATAATAATACTAACTCAATTTTCATATCGGAAACCATTACAGATCATAATCTAGTATACACAATGCTGAAAATTCCAAATAAAAAACAGCCGCAAAAAAAGATTGCTTTTAGAGATTATAGCAGTATTGATATTAATGTTTTCCAAAATGACGCGCACAATCTACCTTGGACTGATATTTACTATACCCGTGATATAAATAATAAGTTATTTATTTTTAATAATCTTATAACTTCTTTACTGGATAAACATGCACCCATTAAGCAGAAGATTATACGAAACAATCCTTTCACTCCATGGATCACAGAAAACATTAAACTGCTAATAAAATTGAGAGATAAATCGCACCGCAAATACGTTAAAAACAAAACCCCCGGCAACTTACACTACTACAGACAATTGAGGAATTTTACCAAGCACGCTATTATTAGGGAAAAAAATGCTTTTTTCAATCAGGTTTCTTCTCAAACTGGTAAAGTTTTTTGGAATACAGCCAAACGACTTAACTTAACGAAAAGAAAGGGCATGGAGTTGCCAGATAAAGATTAATTTAATGATCCAGCTTATTTTAATAATTATTTTTCACAGTGCGTTGGTGATGTTGGTGCTTGTTCTGAACAGAAAAAACAATACTATAAGTCTAATATACATTTAAGTGTAAAGAGCGAATTAAGTCTTCAACTAATTGACGAATCAACTCTGTACAGAATTATCAATACCATTAAAACCAACGCTTCTGGGGAAGACGGACTGTCAATTAACGATCTAAAATTATTTATACCGTATTGTATAAAACCATTGCTGTATATAATAAACAGCTGTATTCTGGATGATATTTTTCCTCGCGACTGGAAGAAGGCAGTAATAAACCCGATACCCAAAATAAACCGCCCTATGGATGCCAAAGATTTGAGACCTATTAGCATCTTACCCGCTGTCTCAAAAATCTTAGAACGACACGTCCTCAACCAAATCACCAAATTTATAAATACACATAACATCATCCCAGAATGTCAGTCAGGTTTTCGTGAGTTTCACAGAACAGTGACCAGTCTCATTAGTACATTGAATGATATAAGAAACTACGAAGATTCAAAACTGGTTACTTGCATGGCACAGCTTGACTTCAGCAAAGCTTTTGATACTATTGACCACGAGATGCTCTTGGCAAAATTACATTATTTTGGTTTTTCGGAGAAGAAAGTTGCTTTTTTCAAGTCCTACCTTGGGGAAAGGTGTCAATGTGTGTTGATAAGAAATAATGAAGGCACGGTTAAATCTGATTTTCTACCACTAACAACGGGTGTTCCTCAGGGATCTATTCTTGGGCCCACACTTTTCTCCATTTACGTGGCAGATATGAAGGAGTGCCTGCAATTTTCAAAACTACAGCAATATGCAGACGACTCTCAAATATATATTCCGTTCGGACCATCAGAAGCTGAAGATGCTCAGAATAAATTGACCACTGATTTAAATAACGTAAGCAAATTTGCCAGAGATCACAGTTTAAAACTGAATGCATCAAAGTCTTCCGCTATGTTATTTGGCAATAATAAGCGCATATCGTCTGTTACTTCTAAACACTTCAATGTGACTGCAAACGAAGAGATTCTACCCATCGTTACTGAAGCAAGAAGCTCAGGAGTCGTTCTTGACTCGTCCCTTTCCTTTGAATCACACGTTAAAAAGAAACTTCAACTAGCATATATGAGACTGAAAAACTTGAATCGTTTCAGGGATACGCTTTCTTCCAAACTTAAATATTTTCTTTGTGAAACTCTTGTACTGTCTCTGCTTGACTTTTGTGATGGTCTTTACTCTAGTTCGTTAACTACTAGTATCTCCAGTTCAATTCAAAAATTACAAAATAGCTGCATGCGTTTCTCTTATAAAATACCTTTTCGAAGCCACATTGCCCCCTATCTGAATGAAAACGGGATTTTGAATATGATTAATAGAAGAAGATTGCATATTTATACTTTCATAAACAAAATCTTGGTCACAGGTCAGCCTCAATACTTAAAAAAATGTTTCAAATCTTTCGCAAATTCTCATAACACCAGAAACGGGAATATTTTTAGGGTTCCACCTCATGGGACATGCAATTTTCAAAAGTCATTCTCATATTCTGCCGTCCATATGTGGAATAAACTGCCAGCACAGTTAAAGGAGGTCTCGCCAAAAAAGTTCACTGTTTTATTAAAAAGATATCTGCTAGACGAACAAAACAACCAACGACGTTAGTTGGAATTCCAAGTGTTCCCTGCATCCCATTTCTACTGAGCTCTCGATGAAGCTTCGCGCCTCTCGCATCCCCTCCGCCGCTCCCTCCCGCGTCGCCGGACTCTGTACACGATATTTTTTCTTTTTTTTTTATGTTTCAATTTAAACTGGGTGAATCATACTGTAGGAACTGAATAATTAGTTGTGTAATATCATGTGATATGCTTAATGGTATTCTATTTTTCTTTTTTTTTGTTTGTTCGTTTTTCTGGGTTTGCATCACATAAGTACACTTTCAGTGGCTTATGATATCGGTTTTCAGAATCGCGATGCTAATCCATATTGTTATAACCAGATGGTCTTCTTTTCATTATTATAGTAGTGTTGCCTTGTCAATTATTGATGTAGTATCCTGGTATGTGACAATAAAACTATTTTGATTTGATTTGATTTGATTTGATTTATGGCAGGCTGATTTGGGTCAAATGGATATGTATCAGAAGGACAACAAAGGATTTAAATATTTTCTCATCATAATCGACTGTTTTTCAAAATATATCTGGATTGAACCAATAAGATCCAAGTCTGGAGATGAGGTGACATATGCTTTTGCAAATGTTCTTGAAAATCAAAACACCATCCTCAAAATTTGCAAACTGATCAGGGAAAGGGATTTTATAATAGTAATTTTCAACGTCTCATGGATCGATATAGTATAAATCATTACAGCACGTTCACTGTTATGAAAGCTGCAATTGTCGAGCGTGCCATAAGAACAATAAAAGAGAAGTTATTCAAATATTTCAGCTTTAATGGAACATACATGTGAATAGATGTCATTATGAATGTTGTGAAAAACTTTAATGAACAAAAACACGGAGTAACCAAAATGAGACCTTGTGATGTGATAGTTGGTAAAGATTTTCAAAATATTCTACTCAATACAGTATATAATCATATAAAAATTACCACTGATTTGGGTAAATTCAAAATTGGCGATGTAGTTCGCATAAGCACAGCCAAACATGTTTTTGAGAAGGGGTATACTCCTAAATGGACGACTGAATTGTTCAAAACTGTTAAAGTCATAATCAGTAAACCAGTTACTTATTTACTGGAGGATATGTATGATAAACCAATCATGGGAGCGTTTTATGAGCAGGAATTGCAAAAAACTAAACAGAAAGATGTTTATTTGGTGGAGAAGGTCTTACGAAAAAAAGGGTAACAAGGTGTATGTGAAATGGCTTGGATTTGATAATCCACACAATAGCTGGATCAACGATAATAACAGATTATAAATCACACACCAACTGCGCATGATTAAAATAAAATAACAAACTAGGAGAATGTGAATGAAGTGACCAATAATTATTAGTCTTCCAAAATGTGTGATCAGGTGCGCATTGATCTGCAGCAGCTATTGACTGTGAATGAGGGGAATGTGATCAACAGTGAAAAGCATCAGTTTCTACTGAGCACAATGTTTTCCTGTTCTACCAGTGATATCAAGATCTATGTGGAATTAAGTATGCTGAGGAATTTTCAAACTATAATTAGGGCACATTCACCCGTCCTTTTCACACAACTTGACGGTCAACAGTGTACCCATGGATGATGGAATGAAAATAATCTCAATTTCAAAAAACGATCAAATAATATTTTTAACTGAGAACAACACACGTGACCTGCATTGTTAATAAGCATTTTGTAAACATGAGACTTCGGGAACTGAAGCAATTGGATTTTCCCAAGTATTATAATATGATTTTGAATAATTTACATGAAATAATTAGAAATTGTGTAACATATGTTCCCATTGAAGATGGAGTTTCAAGTTTTTATGAGGATAACCCTAGCATAGAAAGTTTTTGTTTAGCACAAATCATGTATAATGACAAAAGTAGGATTTTGTCTGATTTAAGTCAAATAAAAGAATCTTAATGAAAAACATTGTTTTATTGAAATATATGTATAGCCCTAGAAACATCTCAAAAACCATGGAACCGAAGAGAAGATTTTTACATAGTCCTGATGCTATAACTAAACGAAATTAGACAATGACAACAATTCTACCATTTATTTTTATACAAATAGTTTTTCATGCACAAATTACAATTTATTCCATCCGGAGCAGCGGGGGTGGGGGATGATGTTGGTGAACAATTGAAGGTGGGGATAGTTATATTTTTCCATATACTGTAACCATATATTTGGTTTTGAAAAATCAACTTTACTTTGTATTCTTTTGCATTTTGAGGTAATGCAACAATAAACATATCATCATTGTAATACACTTGCGATTTCATATTTAGCCAAGTGTCATTGGTTCTATCGAAGCAAATGTGCATCCCTACAACATCGTGGGGTTGATGTACATAGAAAGTATTATTGAAAATCGCAGTAAGAAGAATATGATTTGATGTTAACATCATCATGATTAATGTTGAACTAAAACACTAATAGTATTTTCAACTCTCTATTAAACAACGAGTTTCAATCCATTCATGAAGAAGTATACAATTGCGTAGGCTACACATATAAAAGTTATTCGATAGATGGCCAAAACAGGTTGGAACGTCTTTTTGAAATACAGGTGGATGATGCCAATGGTTATCAATGTCCTCGACGTTGATGATTTTGAGAGTATGCGCTGTTGTAGAATCCTGCAGAATGTTTTCCAGAAAATTCTTTTCTTGTTGTCCCCGAACGTACACTTTATCCACAAAACATATATGTGATATGATGATTGAATGAAGATCTTCATAGTTGATATATCCAAATGAAAACGGGATTCCATGTTGTTTCATGAGTGCTCTGGCCATTTGGTTTGGATATGTAGTGGCTTGTTTGGGTCCCGTTCGTGGCTGCCAACTCTTTGACGATGAATTCGTGAGAAAGATTAAATCCTTGAAAATCCATTGCAATCATCTTCATGATGGACTGGTTCTGTAAAAAATAAATACATTTATAATGCGATTGATCCTAGTTGAAAATAATACTAACTTTGTTTTTTTCTTTTTTACATAGCAACTATCTCAAAAATTGGGGTTTTCTTCATATCACGAATCTGCACAACCGATCTTAAAATTATCGCATATTTCTGAGGTTGACATTGTTGCAAATTTTTTTTGATAGATACAGTAGTACGCTGTGGTAGAAAAACAATATGATCCTCCAACTCTACTCGCGGCACTTCCCCATATTTAGAAAGAACAATATTTAATCCCACAATTGGATACTTTACATCACAGGTTAATTCAATTAATTTTATACACGTCTAATTCAAATAAGAGGTGGTTGCTTTGATTTCTGCAAGATCCATATTTCTAGAAAGAAAAAATAAAATAAAATTAATTCTCTGGTGTGAATATGGGGAGCGCTTACCTGTTGTTGCTGCTGCTGCTGCTACTGAACTAAAATTCTAAATTCTTCTTCAACGCGTCGTCAGTGGTTAATTCATAAATCTTCCCGCCCCTCTTTTCCCACTTATTTTCTCAACGAATGTGCTAGAACATCTGCTTAATCAGGTCAGAACGTGTTTAATCGAGCTCAAACCGATGAGTCATCAAAAACGAGTCGTCACAAGCTGAATATTGAATTGCTTATACGATTTCACGGTGATGCAAGTTGACATGAATCTCTTTTCCAGAGTACGCAAACGGATTGAGGATATTTTATTAATTCAAAGTATATTTTGAATTTCGATAATCTACTAGGTCATTGAAATGACGAAAGATTTTTTGATTATAGCTTAACTGCAAGATTCAATTTCTCTAATGTTTGAATCATAGATTTCTGTCGCTCATACCATTCAATGTCAATCTTTGATCCGCGCCAAACGTATATAGAATGTATTAATTCGTTCTGCAAGTTCACTCATTATCGTTCTCAACAAATGCATCAACACCAACTTATTATTCGTAACAATATTATAAATTATGCGTTTTCTAGAATCATATAGAGCCTCAGATCAATGAACCTTCCCATAGGCATTCCTTTTAAAAATCCGCTCACCTAAACATCGCACGCCATCTTATAATGCTTAACGATTAAATAACTCAAGAACCTATGAAGAAACCTCCATTTTTCAAAGCTCCTTATTACAAATAATCATAGCTAGGTGGCGTATCAAAACATCTCGAACGTCGTTGTCACTTCAAACGTTCACCATGAAAGCTGCAATTCCAAAATCCCTTATCTCCCCACAAAACACCATAAGCGGCAACACCGCACAACGCAACCGACAACACCGTCCTCACATCCATCCTGTCAATTGTCTGTAGCAACGCTTTAACCCACCCGCCACAAACGTCAATGACACTTCAAACGTCAACCATAAAACCTAAAATCCCAAAATCCCTCATCTCCCCACAAAACACCATAAGCAGCAACACCGCACGCAGCCGGCAACACCGCTCACACAGAAATCCTGGGGATCAACGCTACAATAGACCACCACACAAAAAAGCCGGTCGCGCTCGAATGAAAGTGAGGTTAGGTACAGAAAGAGAATTAGAATCCCCCTTGACTATCTACTATTATCCTGTCCTTAAAAATCCGTTCCTTAAGGTGAATATTGAAGTCCTACTTAGGTTAAGGGGACTTTGATATACGGTTGAAGTGGTATTGAGTACAACTTAATGTGATTCTGTACCTTAAGGTGACATTGAAATACCGGCCTTTAGTTTGACACGAGGTTTGACCTATCTGTGGCAGTTTTATAAGGATGGAAGAATCAAAGAAGTATGCAGTTGTTGAATTTCCTAATGACCAAGTTAATTGTAGGGCACTAGTGCAGGAAGTTCCAGTGCACTGGGTCACCGATGACAAAACCAAATGTTGGTGGCCTTCCAAAAATGCATCAAAGGAAATAAAAAATTATGCTTCTCCGACAGAAACATGGGATCTCCACCCCGCTGTTTTGATTAAAATATGTGGTAAGTACTTTCATCAAAATTATCATCAATAATTATAAACATTTTCATCTTGAAACCCCGTATCAAGATAAGAATGTTTATAATATTTGTAAAAAACATTGTTTTGTCATTCACTATGTGAACCAGAACCAATTTTTTGCTAGAAAATGGTAATTCCAAAATAACTTTCTTATAAATGCACGGAATTCCTTTACTATTATCAAAAAAGTTACAATAATTTTAAATCAGTGGTGATCCCATTTTCAAGTTATTTTGGTACAGCTTTTTGTTAAATATTTTGCACCCTATCTAGAAATTTTAATTTTGGAGCTACGAAAAAATCTTTAACTACCTACAAAAGTTGTTTTTTTTGCCTATTATCTTTTTGTAAGGTATATCTAGAGAAACAAGCTTGCCCCGCAAACTGGAAAAAAATATAAAATGTAGGTATATTTTTTATGATGAAACCCGCTATACAGTGTGTCCAGAATAAAATGATGTACATGGGACTATACGAGGATATTGGAAACGGTAAAAGATACGACGTTGCTTAAATGGAAGAAAAGTTGCGTATTTGTATGCTCAAAAATATTCTACCTTTGTTTCATTTTGAATCGATTTCGTTATGTTCATACAGGGTGAAAAAAGAAAAGGTTCATTTTGAAAAAAACACAATATTTTGCTTGTTATCCCAACACTTTCAAATTTCCAGGATATAGGTAAGAGGATACGACGATTCTAAAACGGCGTCAAAAAAATTCTAGACCTACTATGTTGCGTCCAGACAAAGTCAAGTCTGTTTTTTTTATGGAAGTCATATTTTTGGAAATTATTTTCAATACGGACCATGAAAATGGAGAAGTTCAATATGGCCTCCATAAGAAAAACCAAAGTTGGCCTCGGCCGGACGCAACATCGTGGGCCTACAACATTTTTTGATGCCGTTTTTAGAATCGTCATTTCCTCTTACCCATATCCTGTAAATTTGAAAATATTGGCTTTTATAATAAGCAAAATTTTGTAGTTTTTCGAATATGGACATTTTCTTTTTCACCCTGTATCTACATCACGGTATCGATTCAAAATAAAACAAAAGTAGATTATTTTTGGGCATACAAATACGCAACTTTTCTTCCATTCAAGCGACGCCGTATCTCTTACCGTTTCCAATATTCCCATGTACATCATTTTATTCTAGACACACTGTATTGTTCGCTAGAATGAAAGGTTTTCTATTCCTGATTCCAAATTATATACATATAGTTTTCTGTTGTTATCTTAAAAGCCATTTTCCACTTACTCAGTCTACAATATTCTATTCCATCTACGAGATTATTAGCAAACCGAACGACGCGTAGCGGAGTTCGGTGAAGCAGCCGAGGGCGGAAAAACATTTTCCGCAAGTGTTAGGTACAATAGTTTTTCTACAGAAATAAGGATATAATTCGTAATTTAAAAGTTTCTGATGCAACTAATGACAAATAAATAATAATGAATGTCGAAATGTGTAACTAAGCGACCATAGTTACCTGGAAACCTGGTTGCTGTTTGCTTATGATATTGTTAATTTTTCCGCACTGGTGCGGGAAATCTGATTTTCCACACGGATATCGGTGCGGAAAATTAAATTTTCCGCACGGCTCACACAGGCGGATTTTACCTAAAAGCTGGCCAAAAATAGATTTTTACAACCTAGTAGTTATGGCGTAAAACCCAATGGGTTTTATTAAGAAATCACCAGATAGTCATATGCCATCCCTTTAAAATGAATCTTATTTCCTAGGCCTACTTGACATAAGTCTGAAGTAGACCTTTATAGTGAGCGGTATTAATTTTGTTTAAGTTCATCTTCAAATGCGTCGTCATATTGTGTGTTTTCCGTCAAGTTTTTCGTGTGCTTTGAAAAATTATCATGGAGCCTATTGCTGGTGGTAAGTAAATTTACACTTGCTGATACATTTCAATCCATTTTTAGTATTTTGTGTCAATAGTCTACAAAATTTACCAAATGTATTTTTTTCGTTCTCTTACTCTGGTGATATAAAAAAAAGTCCAAGTTGGTCCAAGATGATTCACTTTTTTTTTACTGCTAGAAACGCTACTCAATCAGACCCATTCAAAAAAAACTGCGTAGATTTGCGAACATTTCCAGATTTTTCAAATTTTGCACTATATTAACATGGCCGGCCAATGTCGATTTACCAATTTGTCATGAGATCCGTCGCGTCGCATAGTGTTTATTTTTGGTTGCTATGGTTACTCACAGCACACTCGACGGAGAAAGTAGTCTTTTTCCATCTTGCTGTTAAGGCACAACACAGTATTTATCGATTTTGCGGTGTTAATACGATTTAGTAAAGAGTTATTTAGCACTTGGCTGCAAGTTTTTTTTTAATACTGTTTCGTAGGAGTGCATGAAAATAAATAAAATACATTTGCTATGTTTTTCCACAATGCTGAAATACCTAATAAGATCAATATTGTTATGTTGCAGGTTCTTCAGCAAAATCCATTTCAATAGGAAGGATGCAGCTTGTGGATTGGTTGAAAGACTGTTCTTCTTAAGTCGCCAAAGAACAGTATGATTATTTAGCGAAGAAAGTAATAGCTTTGATGCACGCTGATGACCTATCAGAGGAATCTTGTGCGAGGTTGAATGATTTTGTTAAAAAATACCGCACCAGATGGACTGCCGCATCTAGAAACCGACCTGTATTCCAAAATAAGAATTCGGACTGGCTTGGTGCTGAATTACAGTTTTTATCAAACTCTTAAGTTCGCAAAACTGTCGTGGCACAAGGACAACGTGGTGGACCAGCTGCTGATGTTCTTTCATCAAGTGAACGATACAAGAGAAGAAAAACCACTCAATTTCGGTTAGACCGTAGCCCTGAAGAACTAGTATATGCTGCTCAAATGCAGTATAGATCAGAAGGTAAACTAGATGCAGCAGAAGTTATAAAGAAAGTTGCGTTTTCATCACCCGCTCGCGCATCCAGGTATAAAAAGGCAATTCAGAAAAAAAGGTGAGATTCCATTGTCTGCAAATGAAGCTTTGTCACTTTTTGTAGAAGCGAAACTAACTAAGTTCCAATACAATTTCATAAGAAGTTCTGCAAAATGTCATAAATCATGTCTCTATCCTAATTACGAAACCATTACCGCTGCTAAAAAACAATGTTATCCAGATAATTTTAAAATTTCTGAAGACATAGCCGAGGTACCTCTTCAGAACTTGTTGGACCATACAACTTTGAGGATATTATGTGAGTCCATTAAAGAAGTTTTTGATACGCTTCGGTCCAAAAATTGTAATAATTTGTATTTAATTTCTAAATAGGGTTGTGACGGAAGTTCTGGGATGAGTCAGTATAAACAACAATTTTCCGATTGCAATGTTTCTGATGCAAATATGTTTCTTACATCAATGGTTCCAATACAGTTGATTAATGGGGATCCGAATTCCAAAGAAAAATGTGTTATTTGGCAGAATCCCAGAACTTCCTCTTCTAGATTTTGTAGGCCAATACGTATACAACTTAAGCACGAAACAACAGAGCTTTCAGTGGCGGAAAAGGTATATATTGAGAACCAAATATCAATTCTTGAGCCAACAAGGCTTAGCATTTCTTTAGGTAATGTAGCGATACATCATGCTTTATATTTTACTATGATAGACGGTAAATTATGCAATGCTATTATCGAAAATCCGTCTACACAGAGATGTTACATTTGTGGATTGACAGCTAAGGACTTTAATAATGTAGATAAGTGTTTGAAACAATGTGTTCTAGATGAGTCAAGATATCAATTTGGTTTATCTTCTCTGCATGCTTGGATTCGTTTCTTTGAGTGTTTGCTTCATGTTTTTTACAAAATAGTCATTAAACAATGGCAGGCCAGGGGTAAAGACAATCAAGAACTAGTAGCAAAAAACAAGAAACGTATTCAAGATGCATTCTTAAAAGAAATGGGGCTACTCGTTGATCGACCAAAGCCTGGCTTTGGCAGCACTAACGATGGTAATACATCTCGTCGTTTTTTTGAAGACCCAGAAAAATCTTCTAAAATAACAGGAGTAGATGTTGAGTTGATATCTCGATTTAAAACAGTATTGCTGACGATATCAAGTGGTTATCATATAAAGATCAACAGTTTCAAAAGTTACTGTGAGAATACAGCAAGACTCTTTGTTGAGCTATATCCATGGTATAATATGCCAACATCAGTTCACAAAATATTAATACATTCCTCTGAAATTATTTCTTATTTCATGATTCCAATTGGTCAACTTGGTGAAGAAGCCCAGGAATCAAGAAATAAAGATATAAAAAGATATCGAACTTATCATTCTCGCAAATTTTCGAGAAAACAAAACATGGAGGATGTAATTAACAACCTCTTGGTATCTTCTGATCCTCTTATATCTAGCATGACAAAACTGCGAGAAAACTTAAACATTTTCCTAAGGAAGTTCTAAATTTTTTTGATGAACCTCTTATCGAGAAAAATATTGAAGGTGATAATGATAGTGATAGTTTCAATGACGATGAGGATGTACATGGTTGATTGTTATAATGTTGGTTCTAGTTATTCTATAAATTCTGAACAATGTATCTTAAAAATAATAAACACACTTTTCTTTACATTTTTAATCTTTTATTACTCAGCAACCCGGACCAACCCAAAATGTTAAAGACACGTACGTAAGAGTAAGATGTATTCTTTACTGGAGCTTCTAGAACGGTTTAGTACGTTTCTGTGTTAAATTGATAACCAAAATATTTTTGTCCAGCTTTTAGGTAAAATTCGCGTGAAAATAATATCAACAATATATTTTTCCTACAGCCGCACTGTAGGAAAAATATATTTTTGATATTCTTTCACTTTGCCAAGTCTCCCGTGAAAAGGAAAAACCTAGTAAAGTGCTTTACTAGCTTTTTGCTTAGTATCGATTTTATGAAAGATCTTGGCGTTCCCTTTCGATTGCTATTTTTTTCATATTTATAAACGGAAATCTCGTGGAGATATTCTAGATGGAAAATCCTAGTAAAACGCAAATTTTATTATATTTTGTTGGAAAAACCTAGTAAAAAACAATTCTGGGAATCAAACCTAGCAACTTCCGTTTTTTTATTTTTTTTGTCTGTCTTTTAAGGAGGTAAAACCCAATAAAGTCTGTTACTAGATTTAGGCCCTACGGAATTTTTGATAATATATGTATTTTAAATTGGAAGATTCTAGTAAACTACTTTACTACTTTTATGACATAGAATAACAATGATCAATTTTGTAGCATAAATCTAGCAAAGTGCTTTGCTAGGTATTCCCAATTTATACTTCTTTTGGCGGGAAAACTCAGAAGTTCTTGCTAGGTTCTTCCGTTGAATTTACCTCCCCAGCCAGTTCAGTAGTAGGGCGGCATTCGTAGAGTAAAGTTGGATTGCGTTCGTTTTTCATGTGCTCTACCTGCAATTTTAAGTAAAACAGTGCAGCCAAAATAATAATATGATGTCGGAAAGAAACAAATTGATGCTGATTTTGGCTAAAAACAATTCAGGAGGCACACGATCTCCAAAATCGGCAGGTACCCACTACTGAGTTTTCACTAAAATAATTCAATCATTTTGGGGCATCAAATTAGTGTTTTGGGCCTAGTTTAGCCCTCATTTTTAGTCACAATCACTATAATAGCATTTAGGTTTTTTAATAAATCCAAGTGCTAACAGGATCATGGTGCAGTCTAGTTAATTCAAAATAATTTTTAATTCATAATCATAAAACGTGACCATGAAAGTTTTAAACGGAAATTTTGAATATTATATAAACCACCGTGTAAAAACGTAAGTTAACAACGAGTGGTGATTATGTATGTGTAGTTCCTATCCAGGCTAGTTTAGCCAAAGCTTTTAATTCACAATATGTGTTGACCCCAATTTTCATGACGAAATTTTAGATTATTTTGATACTATTAAGCGTTGGCGAAATTCGCATTTTATAACATTAATTGTAAAGTAAACGTCGCTCCTTGCTTCATAATGTAAAATTTCCTTTTAGAGTAAATGAACTCACACAGAATAGGAAAGTGGATGGTTCATTTAAACAACAACAGACCTTAAAACATCAAACGTAAGCTTTTTTACAATGATTATTGTCCTGGTTCTAAAGAGTTTTATTTTTAGTGAACTTTTATCTCATAATGAAAGATCTACCGAACAAAAGGAGAATTATTGCACAAAATATCCTTATGAGCAGCATCAGAGATTTTCTTACGACAAAGAAAATTGGTTTGAAATGGAACCACTCCAACCAATAATAAGCGAAATGAATGAAGTAGAAGTGGAGGAAGTAGGTGCAAAGTTTTATGCCGAACTAAAACCACCACCTGTATCTTCAACTATTGAAAAAAATACTCCACGAGAACTGTTGAAGTCACCATTTGTAAATATGGTAAATAGTAGTACAGCACTAGAGACTGAAAACAAAAGGTATTAATGATTATCCAATTTTTTCTAAATAGGTTCTGAAAATACTTCTCTTTTTTAGTCTACATAAAATGAATTTTCCTTCAGAATGTTCAAGAGGAGAAAATATAACAAACAATAATGTCAGTACAGAAATATTCCAACATTATGAAGGTTGGTGTGATTAGTCTCCTTACAATTTTCACAAACCAATTGAGAACGGTTTTTCAGATGATGCGTTACCTGAAGACTTGCCTGAAGATGAGTCAGCTGATTCAGATTCCGATCCCAGTTATGACCCACAAGAACCTGAGGGAATAAGTACTGAGGAAATAAAAAAAAGAAGGCTTGTAAAGTATTTCCGGACAGGTGAGATATGTAATATTTATTTAAAAACCTTAAATTGCTAATTTTATGACAGGACAAAATCTTACATTCCTCAGTTATGAGTGTTAATCTCTTGATCACGGTCAAAACCATTGAAAATAATGTCCACATTATATGCAAAAGTGTAGTTTTTGTTCCAAGTTACAATTATAAATTATATACCTATTTAAAACTGTAAAAAGTTAAAAGTCTGAATATTATTGGAACCATTTGTGAAAATTAATTTCATCTTTCATTACGTTTAGTTGCAAAATATTTGTTATAGATCTAAATTGCGGTAATGAAGCAGAACAACAAGAACATGAAACGAATAACAATGATTTATTGAACAGCGAAACTGAAGATGACGTTCACCAAAATATTGGGAGAAAAGGTAAGCAACGTAATACTATATATTGTTATAGAATTATTGACTTTTGTATTTTTATTTTACAGAAATTCAGACAGGCATTCAAAAAGGAAAAAATGAGAGAACAAAGAAGAAAAGAGCTAGAACAAAAGAAGAGCAAGTAGAAAGACATTTAGAAAAACACAAACTGCTTCAATCATGTAATTGTAAAAAAAGATGCGGAGAACATTTCACCGAAGAGAGGCAATACTTAAACGCATCAATTAAAATTGGGAACGCAAAAAGACGAAAAGTAGACAGTGACAACAGACGACAATGCGCTCTAACCTACGAATTAGTTAATGACGATGGTCTTGAAGACAAAGTCTGTAAACGAATGTTTTTGAATACACATGGTATGAAAACCGATGGAATTATAACCGAATTTAAAAAGAGATATGATGCATCTAAAGGGTTAGAACTAGTGACAGACAGAAGAGGAAAATCTGTTCCATCTAATAAAATAGATTCTCTGCCTATAATAAGTCACATTGAGTCATACAATCCCCAAATTTCTCACTATAAATTAGAACACGCTCCCAATAGACGATATTTACTTCAAGATTTATCCATCACCGATATGTGGACAAACTACTGTGAGAATAATGATGCGCAAAAAATATCTTATGAGCGATATAGAAGTGAATTCAATTCTCTAAATATTGGATTTGAACAGCCGAACCAGGACGAATGTGATACCTGTGGGAAGCAGAAGCAGCATACAAAAGTTTGTAGTGAGCCGGAAAAGTGCGACGAATGTATTTCTTTTAATATCCACCATGAAGCATATATTACTGCCAGAAAAGCATATGACCATGACTCAAACAATCGGGAGTATCCCAACTCTGTTCGAATTTTTAGTGCAGATATGCAGAAGGTTTTGTTACTTCCTAAACTATCACTAAAATCATCGTTCTTTGTAAGCAAGCTTGTTGTTTTTAACGAAACATTTGCGTCATTAACCAAGGAGGAAGAAAATATTTGTGTCTTGTGGCATGAGGGCATAAGCGGTCGTTCGGCAGAAGACGTGGCATCAGCATATTGTGCTATTATTCAAAGAGCTTCCGTAGAAGTTGAAGAATATGAATTTTGGTGCGATAATTGCAGCGCACAAAATAAAAATTGGAAGTTGTTTTCTTCCTTTGTAATAATTGTTAATTCCAATTGGGGTCCCAAAAGTATTACACTTAAATATTTTGAACCTGGACACTCCTTTATGAAGGCCGACAGTGTTCATGGAAACATAGGCAAATCATGGAAAAAGAAAACCAATATTTATGACATGAATGAACTAAATGAACTAATTCTAAAAAGTTCTAGAAAAAATAAAACGCTTTTAATGAGAAACGCAGATTTTTATAATTTCAAAGATGGAGCAAAACAAAGGAAAAAAAACGACGACACTTTTCCAAAACTGAAGACACTTCAAGTCGTACAATTCAAGAACGGGTCGAAACAAATGTTTTACAAGAAAAGTCATAGTGACACAGAATTTTTGTCTTCAGATTTTTTGAAAAAAAAAATTGATCTTCAGATGCCTGAAAGCAAAAATCAAGACCGAGGCGTTAATTCCAAAAAAATTGATAAGATTATTACGGATCTTGTCCCATCAATGCCCAGTCAAAAAAGATTGTTTTGGGAAAAATTGGCAACTTCTGAAAAAAAGTGACTTGCTTAATAATAGAGATTAACGAATTACCTTATATTTTGTTTTTATATTTTTATATTTTTAGATTTTGATGTTCTTAATGTTTTGATAATAAATAAATACATGTCAGAAGAAATAATATGCAGCTACTTTTTATTTTGTTAAACATAAAACTCTGTTTTGCTTGGTAATGCTTATAGGTTTATTGAGCAGACCAAACAATAAAAACCAGCAATTACCTATACTAACTTTCTCCTCAGTAAAAATGCTATCTTTTGATTTAGTAAGAAGTGATTATACTAGTTTTTTCCTCAGCAAAACCAATAATTTTTATATGTTCAAATATAGTAAGCCACATAAAACTAAAAAGGTTCAAGTTTTGCTTTAAAAATCATCATAATAATAAAGATTAACCGTTAGGAGCTACTCCACCAGAAAACAAAAAACAAATATATAAGATTTACAAAACGGCAAACATTTATCTTTATTTTCTTGATTCCTGGAAAATCGCTAAAATTCAGTTACTAGGTTTTTCCATTTCACGGGAGAAGTACCCTTCTGACACGTCTAAAAGATAATAATGAAAAATCTTCAACCTTTGTATATAAAGTTTCTCTAGCTCCTGAAATAAAGTCTCTAGATAGGGTGGAAAATATGAATAGCCCTACATTTTTACAACTTTTATTTACAGATAATTTATCGGATGCTCGGTTTAAATGTGTTAGAGTACAATGTCAAATCTCACATATGTAGTGTTTATAGGTTTGTGGTGGCTTGACAACACTGTTACGTTATAGTTTGAAGTTTGGGAATATAGCGTTAAAAGTGTAAGGTTCAGTTGGTTAATATATAACAAATCTCACGTTCTTTCGTTCTGTTACCTAAAATTAACATTTACTTTAATTATTGAAAATGTGTGTACTGAATATTCTTTTTATTGCAATCATCCACTGCCCCATTCAGGTTATGGGCCCAGGCACCAGGCAGTTGGAGAAAACCTGTGATTGCGTGAGAAATTCAGTATTTATAATTTTGAGGTTAAAATTTCTTTGTGACGAAAGTTTTTGCCTGTATCCTGAATCCTGAGACAAAATTCTATGTCTGAAAATGGATCAACAATACCAAGTGTCTGTTTTACGCCTGAATGGTGACAATTGGGTAGTGTGGAAGTTCCAGTTCGTTGTGATTCTGAAAGGAAGGGGTTTATACAAAATAGTGACTGGTGAGACGCAAAAACCAACATCCGGAGATGCTGAAATTGAAGAGTGGGTAAAAAATGATGCTAAGGCTCAAGAGCTGATTGTAACCAGGGTTGAACAAGGTCCTTTAACGCATCTGTTGTCGTGTCAAAGTGCTGCTGAAATGTGGATGAAATTAAAGTCGGTTTATGACAAGGAGTCTGCTGTTAGTGTTCACCTTCTGCAACAAAGATTTTTCCTGATGGAATTTAAAGATGAATCTGTGGCAACATTTATTTCCAAGCTGGGAGAGATAAGAAATCAACTTAAGCAGGCTGGTGAGGATATTTCTGAAAAAATGGTGATGACCAAAATATTGATGTCATTGCCTGAACAGTACAAACATCTGAGATCAGCATGGGAATCTGTCCCAATAGGAAACCAGTGCTTGGATGAGCTGACTTCTAGGTTATTGATTGAGAAAGAAAGAATGAAGTCCTCTGAGGTACCTACTGCATTAGTTAATGTGAATCTTAAGCCTAGAGAAAGTCAACAAAAAGGGGGTGGTAGAGGATCTATCACGTGCCATTTCTGCCAAAAACAAGGTCATATAGCCAAAAACTGTTTCAAGAAGAAGGAAAGAAACCAGAAAAAGTGTTCGTTTTGTAAGAAAAGTGGACATGAAGTGTCTGGATGTTATGCACTGAAAAACAAAAGCAAAAACCAAAGTTGTGATAACATGAATGCTTTTGTTGGTTTAACAAGAAGCAATGAGATGTCTAATGAGTGGTATATGGACACTGGAGCATACGAACATATGTGCTGGGACAAGAACTTGTTTAGTGATCTGAACGAAGTCAACATAGCCAAAAAGGTGAAAATTGGAGACGGAAAAATGTTAGATATTAAAGGCATTGGTAAAATCACGTTGTGGGCTTTTAATGGTAGTGAACATATATATAATATATAATATATATAATATCATAGGGATGTTATTTTCCTGTCAACTAATAAACCACATCAAATTGTACTCGAAACTGTAGATTCTGAGAGTATTGCCGAGGAACCACCTAATGTGCAAGTTGATAATCCTGAACCTGAAGCTAGGCAAAATCTCGAGCAAAATCCAAACGATGAATGCAATGAAGTTGCAGATGAAGATGATCCTGAATTAGAACCTAGACTGGGGTACAATCTGCGTCAATGTATAAGGAAACCTAAGAAGTTTAATGACTACGAGATAGATCCTGATTTTCTACTTCTGAGCATGGGTGCTGAAAATGAACCTTCTACATTTGAAGAGGCTATATCTAGTAGTGAACAAATACAATGGAGAGATGCAATGCAGAGGGAAATCGAGGCATTGGAGCAAAACGAAACCTGGATGGAAGTAGAACAAGTGCCTATTGGAGAAAAAGTGATAGACTGTAAATGGGTTCACAGGAGAAAGAAGGATGAGCTTGGAAAAGTGACATTCAAAGCGCGCCTTGTGGCAAGGGGTTTTCAACAAAAACATTCACCTGATTCGGATGTATATAGTCCAGTAGCAAAATTACCATCACTTAGAATATTTTTAGCTGTATGTAATTATTTGAAAATTCCCATTTTCCAACTTGATGTGTGTAGTGCTTTTCTCAATGGTGAAATATTAGATACGGTTTTGGTTGAGCTTCCAAAAGGTTTTGATGAAAAAGAGGGCCAGATTTGTAAGCTCAATAAAACTTTGTATGGTTTGAGATGTTCACCAAAGAGATGGAATGAGAGATTTCATTCAGTTATGTTGTCATTATCTTTTGTTAGATCTGAATATGAATACTGCATTTACATAAAAGTAACTGACCAATACAAATTATATGTTCTGGTTTATGTAGATGATTTACTGTTAGCGGGTACATCAGAGCAAGAAATTGTGAATTTGAAACGAATATTGGGTGAAAATTTTCAAATGAAAGACTTGGGTCATGTTAAGAATTTTCTTGGAATGTCTATTATTCAAGATATTGATAAATGTACCATTGCTATTAATCAAACACATTATTTGAAAAATATGTTAGAAACGTTTTCAATGAAAGACTGTAAAGCCTCGAAAACACCAATGGAAATAAACTTTAATCACGAACTGTTAAAAAGGGAACAATCTGAAAATGCAGAAATAGAAAATAGATGTAGAATGTTGATAGGATCACTTATGTATGCAATGCTGTGTTCCAGACCTGACCTCTGTGTATCTATATCTATTTTAAGCAGATATCAATCTTGTGCAAGTAATTTGTTATGGCAAGCTCTAAAGAGGGTGTTGAGATATGTAAAGGGAACTCTTGATTTTGGCTTGATTTTCAAAAATAGTTCTGATATCCTTGTAGGTTTTGCTGATGCTGACTGGGCAGGTGACAAAGTTGATAGAAAGTCAACAAGAGGATATGTTTTTGAATTGTTTGGAAATACTATTTCTTGGATTTCCAGAGAACAAACAACTGCTGCTTTGTCATCAACAGAAGCAGAATATATTGCGCTAAGTTTGGCAGTCAGTGAAGCTTGTTGGTTAAGATATTTATTATATGATTTCAGACTGTTTGATAATTTTGTGACTGTAAAGCTGTATGAAAATAATCAATCTGCAATTAAGGTTTGTAAAAACCCAGAATTTCACAAGAGATTGAAACATGTTGATATAAAATTTCATTTTGTCAGAGATAAATTGAAAGAGAATGTCGTAGAGATTGAGTATCTTAGTACTGATATGCAGTTAGCAGATGTTTTTACAAAACCTTTATGTTCTGTGCAATTTGAGAAATTTAGAAATATACTTGGTCTTGAGATTTGTCATTGAGGGGGTGTGTTAGAGTACAATGTCAAATCTCACATATGTAGTGTTTATAGGTTTGTGGTGGCTTGACAACACTGTTACGTTATAGTTTGAAGTTTGGGAATATAGCGTTAAAAGTGTAAGGTTCAGTTGGTTAATATATAACAAATCTCACGTTCTTTCGTTCTGTTACCTAAAATTAACATTTACTTTAATTATTGAAAATGTGTGTACTGAATATTCTTTTTATTGCAATCATCCACTGCCCCATTCAAAATGTATCCAATCATCAGATGCCGAACAAAATGACGAAATGGGTAAACGCACATATGCGTAAAAAAGGAAACATACCATCACATGTTCAGAGGTCAGACCAGTTGCCCTAAATTTTTTTGTTTTAACCCAAAATATTTGTTACATTTCTAGATTCATCCTATTCTCCTCCACCGGCCCCAAATATCGTCAATGATGAATTTTCACATCGCACTGGTAAGCTGCCCTCACCATTAATATTATTATTTATCTTTGATCATGATCATTTTTTAACGTATTTTCTAGGCCTTTTGTGTGAAAATTGTATGTAATAAATATTATGTATAGTTTTAATTAATATGCGATTCATTATCTTTGATCATCATACATGTCTTGTGGTCCTTCAAATGTGCAACATAAGGGGTAATTGCTCAACCAAAACACAAATTAATAGTATAGCGGAAAGTTGGTTCATGTCCGATTGCCATATTAGGTAGAATCAGAATGGTGGCAAGTCACCTACAGAGTAGGTCAAAAAATATAAGAATTGTACAAGAGTGAATTGTCCTGATGTAAAAATTCAGCAAAATGCTATCAGGAAAAGTTTTCCACAAATACTAGTTATGGTTATGCCTAAAAAATACAAAACCATGTCCAAGAAAATTGTACTTTTTTTTTAATAATAATAGTTTCTCTTTTTTTTTCAATTTACATTGAAGAATCATAAAATTATCAAAATCAAATAATTAATTCAGGCATTTTTTTAAAATTTAACTGGGATTTTTGATTTTTTAAGTTCAAGTTTTTTGCAACGATATTAAACATAGCTCTAAATTTTAACAAAAAATCCTTTTAAATAAGGAAAAACAATAGCTATGTTAATACGGATATTGAAAAACTCATTTGAAGCGCAAAAATTTTATTTTTAATGTTTTTTACTAGGTTTTTTAATAACTAAATATTTTTCGATATAAGTTTGTTTCTAGGACGTCATGTTCAGGTATTTTCGTAAAACTTTCAATTCTGAACAACTTTTTGCAACAGTTTGCTGACTTTTTTGAAATAAGGGTCTTGTCTAATTTTTATATTTTTTTACCTACCCTGTATGATGCCTGACTTGTAACCATTCTAAGTGCACCAGATGAGATTTTCGAACGTTCACCAACTTTCGACAATATTTTTGTGTTCTCGTTGTGCAATAATTAATAAAAAAAAAATCCCTGGTGTTGCACCCTTGAATGACCACACTGTTTGTTTTAGACACTACAAAGGATCGTAGAAATACAAACGCTGATGTTGCTCCAAATGTCATTGGAAATGAATGTACTCCTGCTGGAAATCTTGGAAACCGAAATGAATATGTGCCATCAGCTAATGTATCGCTTCACCTTTTTGTTGATTTAAGTGACCTCTAATGAAATACTCTGTACAAAATAAAGTAATAACAGATTTGTTAATAGTCTGCTTTGTACTTTGAGATTTTCGAACGTTCACCAACTTTTGGCAATATTTTTGTGTTCTCGTTGTGCAATAATTAATCAAAAAAAAACCTGGTGTTGCACCCTTAAATGACCACACTGTTTGTTTTAGACACTACAAATGACCGTAGAAATACAAACGCTTATGTTGCTCGAAATGTCATTGGAAGTGAATGTACTCCTGCTGGAAATCTTGGAAGCCGGAATGAATATGTGCCATCAGGTAATGTACTGCTTCACCTTTTTGTTGATTTGAGTGACTTCTAATGAAACACTCTGTACAAAATAAAGTAATAACAGATTTGTTAATAGTCTGCTTTGTACTTTGAGATTTTCGAACGTTCACCAACTTTCGGCAATATTTTTATGTTCTCGTTGTGCAATAATTAATAAAAAAAAATCCCTGGTGTTGCACCCTTGAATGACCACACTGTTTGTTTTAGACACTACAAACGACCGTAGAAATACAAACGCTGATGTTGCTCCAAATGTCATTGGAAATGAATGTACTCCTGCTGTAAATCTTGGAAACCGAAATGGATATGTGCCATCAGGTAATGTACTGCTTCACCTTTTTGTTGATTCAAGTGACCTCTAATGAAATACTCTGTACAAAATAAAGTAATAACAGATTTGTTAATAGTCTGCTTTGTACTTTGAGATTTTCGAACGTTCACCAACTTTTGGCAATATTTTTGTGTTCTCGTTGTGCTTTAATCAATAAAAAATATCCCTGGTGTTGCACCCTAAGATGGCCACACTGTTTGTTTTAAACACTACAAATGACCGTAGAAATACAAACGCTTATGTCGCTCGGAATGTCATTGGAAGTGAATGTACTCCTGCTGGAAATCTTGGAAACCGAAATGAATATGTGCCATCAGGTAATGTACTGCTTCACTTTTTTGTTGATTTAAGTGACTTCTACTGAAACACTCTGTACAAAATAAAGTTACAACAATAGTCTGCTTTGTATTTTAGGGATTCACAATAGGGGCGATAGTAGTCCTATATATGATGAACAAAGTGGAAGCCGTAAAGGCAGCGAAAGTGGTAAGAACTTATAAGGGAGTCCGGAAAATACGTGTACAAAGCTCCACCACATATTAATTGGTAAATACAAACGACCTGATCTGTTATTTTCTATTACATAACATATACATATATTTATACCATCCATTGATTTACGTTACGGTTAAATGACATCATTTAAAAAAACGCATTAGTTAAACTATACAGTGTGTCCAGAATAAAATGATGTACGTGGGGATATCGGAAACTACAGGAGATACAGTATCGGTTAAATGGAAGAAAAGTTGCGTATTTGCGTGCCCAAGAATAATCTCACTTTGGTTTGTTTTGATTCGATACCGTAATGGAGATACAGGGTGAAAAAGAAAAATGGCCATTTTTTAAATAGCACAATATTTCGGTTATTATAAAAGATGAGGTATTGAAAATTTCTGGATCTGGGTAAGAAGATACGGTGATTTTGAAAATTGTGTCGAAAAAATTGTAGGCCCACTATGTTGCTTCCGGCCGAAGTCAACTTTTGTTTTTCTTATGGGCGCCATATTGGTTTTTCTAATTTCCAAAATCCTTATCAAAAATGCTTTCCAACCATGTATAACACATTGATATTTGGTTAAGCTGAACCCTCAAAAAAACATATTAAAGATTTAAGGTAGGTAGGCAATGTTGATGAGTTCTCTAAGTTGTTATTAGCAACAGATAAATTATTGTGTGCTCAAGAAAAATTATTGATTTGCGAAATGAATAACTTTTCAAATAGTGATAGATATGATATGTTGGAATGCTTTATTCTTTGCCGCAGAAATGAAGCAAAAGCTGAAGAAATGTATCTGAATAAATATCCAGAAAGGCGACAACCGGGTAGAGCTACATTTAGGCGTTTGAAGAACAATCTGATAACATATGGAAGTTTCACTAAGATAACAAGAAATAAGCCCCCGGACGAAAATAAAGAAAATTTGGTTTTGCAAAGCGTAGTTGAGACACCTCGTACATCTTTGCGTCAGATTGAAGAGACAACGAATGTTCCTCGGTCAACAGCGCAAAGTATCCTGAAGCGCCACAAATATCATCCCTATCGTGAACGACCGTGTCAGGGACTACGAGATGGAGATAGACTGAGAAGAATTACATTTTGCCAATGGTTTATGGAAACAAGTAATGCGATACCGAATTTTTCGACAAAAATCCTTTGGTCAGATGAGAGCCGATTCACTAACTGTGGAATTTTTAATAGAAAAAACAATGTGTTTTGGTCAGATGTGAATCCACGGCTCGTTCGTGAAGTCAGGCATCAAGTGAGATGGGGATTTAACGTTTGGGTTGGTGTCTTGGGTACAAAAATTATTGGACCATACTTTTATGATCGAAACCTCAATTCTGAAAGATATTTAGCCCTTTTACGGTCAAAGATAACCGAAGATCTAATGAACATTCCATTAGCAGCTTTGCAAGATATGTTTTTTCAACAAGACGGCGCTCCACCTCATAATGGACACCTTATTACAGACTTCTTGAATGCAGAATTTCCGAACAGGTGGATAGGCAACCGGGGACCAGTAAGATGGCCTGCGAGATCCCCAGACATAACACCACTGGATTTTTTTGTATGGGGTCACCTCAAAAATCAAGTTTATTGTAAATCCTATGCAAATGTGGAAGAACTAAAGGAAGCTGTTAGAGAAGCTATTAATAGCATTACTCCAGAAATGTTGAGACATTCCTGTGAGGCAGTGTTGAGAAGATGCACCTTGTGCGTGCAACAGAACGGAGGATTATTTGAACACTTGCTCTAGTTTTGAAATTGATTGTGTAGTTTCTCTATTTATTTTCTAATGTTGATTATAGAAGTTTTCTTGTCAAAAATGTGATTGATTCGTTTATTGTCTCTCATCAAAGAGTACGTTACCATCAAGGTTATCAAAAATAAATGCGTGAATATCAGCCTACCTACCTTAAATCTTTAATATGTTTTTTTGAGGGTTCAGCTTAACCAAATATTAATGTGTTATACATGGTTGGAAAGCATTTTTGATAAGGATTTTGGAAATTAGAAAAACCAATATGGCGCCCATAAGAAAAACAAAAGTTGACTTCGGCCGGAAGCAACATAGTGGGCCTACAATTTTTTCGACACAATTTTCAAAATCACCGTATCTTCTTACCCAGATCCAGAAATTTTCAATACCTCATCTTTTATAATAACCAAAATATTGTGCTATTTAAAAAATGGCCATTCTTCTTTTTCACCCTGTATCTCCATTACGGTATCGAATCAAAACAAACCAAAGTGAGATTATTCTTGGGCACGCAAATACGCAACTTTTCTTCCATTTAACCGATACTGTATCTCCTGTAGTTTCCGATATCCCCACGTACATCATTTTATTCTGGACACACTGTATATGAGGAGCCCGATTCCAAAACTTGTTTAATCCATTTTACATCAAAACTGAGATTTATGAGGCACTGCCTTCATTTTCTAAGCAGCTTTAAGACAGCAAGCAATGAAGCAATTAAAGCATCAAAACACAAGAGATCCCCTGAAAATTGAATCGTGAATATTGCGTACAGAAACAAAGCTCTTTTAATCCATTAAGGCGATTGTTTACTGACTAAAATCCATCGTTGACATTTGTCATCAAAACTCATTTAATCCATGTTTTATCCGCTTCAGACTTTTCCAAAACTTCTTAGATCCATTGTACTATATCAAAACTGTTCAAATCCTTTTGTTTTTTTGAAATTATGACCTTATTACCTTCACAATTTTATTGTAGCGCTAACCAATAATGTAGAGATACATCATGATGATATCACGATATTAACAAAAAAAATAGTGTACTTATCAAAACGGTGAGAAGTTTTTTTCGTTTTCTGAAAAAAATGGTTGGCTGGATTAAAGCAGTTTTGGAATTGGGCTCCTCATACAGTGTGTCTGCTTAAGTTGGCCACATATGGGAAACTTTTTTATTATTAATTTTAGGAAAAAAAGTTATTCTTTATAAAAAGTTCAGCATGTTCCAAAACCTAAAATGCAACCATCAGATATTACATTTTTTCAGTCGTATACGAGGTTTGTCAAAAAATATGAATTTCACTCAAGAGTAAAATTTGACAATATCGAAAATTGTTATAAAGAAAAATAAACACTACCATTAAAATGATTGTTTTTTTCTTTTTTAAATTTTATAAATAAATTAATATTAAACAGTAATCTCTTATTTTAATTATTGGACATTTAAATCAATGCATTAATTCAAATGAAAAAATGTAATATCTGATGGTTGCATTTTAGGTTTTGGAACATGCAGAACTTTTTATAAAGAATAACTTTTTTTCCTAAAATTAATAATAAAAAAGTTTCCCATATGTGGCCAACTTAAGCAGACACACTGTATATAGATAAAAGCTCACTCTCAAGCAACTTCATCTTGAAAGGGACTTGAACGGATTGTAGCTTGAAAATGGACCTGAGCCGTTTAATTTCAAATAAAAATGTATCACCAGTTTGGATCATATACGTATTATTAATAAGTATATGGTTTGGACCCCTACTTCTCACTCAAAGAATATGATAAATCCACTCTCTCGAAATTAAAGTAATTCTATCACAAATATGACCTGCGGTACTGCATTCTGGACTTGAATATTTTTGAAACTCGGGTTTATAATCAAATAACAAGGGGCTAAAGTTCTTTTAAAGGTGCACTTGGATATTCATCGAAAATGAAATATCATCTTTGACACCCTGTATCTTCGTACCTATCAACTTTAGTAAAAAGAGATAGAGTGAATGGATGTATTTTCACCTTGGCCGGTTTTTCAAGACGACATTCTGGACACCCTGTATCTAATAAAGCCATCAAACTATGTTCGTTTTTATCAAGGAATACGTGGGCGGGATACTGTATATGTATTTTATGGGCAACATGCATAGAGATTCTGATGTGAGTTTATATTAAACTGTTGACTTTGAAGGACCATCCGTCTCATATACGACCTTGACAAATTATGTGCCTACACCGATCCAGAGAAGCATGAGTAAGTTTTTTTTCCTATAAAACAATACTATACTCAGTATAATCTTTGAATAAAAAAATGTGTAACTCAAACTAAACTTCAATCACAAATAGAAAGAAAATTAGCTGAATTACTTTGATGTTTAATACGATTTGTCGTGTAGTGGTGGTATATAATAGATACTGTTTTTGTAACTAATTATCAAACTGGGTGTAAGGAAAACAAGTCTTAAGACTCTAGAATGATCATGTGGCAAATTTTAACTATTGTTAAATGTTGAAAAACATATATTAAATTTAAATAATTTTTTGACTGAATAAATTTTAAAATATTTTTGACGCTGAAAATCAGTTTGCAGGGTGATACAGTGGGTAAAATGTATAATACCAGTTGTTTAATTTTCAGCTTATGCAGATTTTGAAGAGATTAAACAAACAATAACTGGGGGTAATGACAAACTACAGTGTGGACAAATTTCCTTTCAATCACTGGTTTTATCAAAAAGTAAACTTGAAACTTATCGGCAACACATGTAGCACATTACACAGTATTACACTTTATGGAAAAAGTTGCTAAAGATATTTTAATGTAACTCAAAATTATGTTTACCTAATAATATAGAAAGTGCTTTTTGATTTTTTTCACCCAGAAGATAGCAGGGTACAATGCGTATTTCAGTATTTGGGAAACTTCGTAAATGCTCTGGAATTTGCTCACTCTGAACTTGTAGTAGTTGGTTTGCATGCAGTGTTGCTGATTTTTTTTATTTTTTTGAAAAAAATCGAAAAAATCCGATTTTTTTTACTTTAAATCGGATTTTTTTTATTTAAATCGATTTTTTTGATTAATATCTTTTTTTCATTTGCATTGTTTTGTTTGATAATAATATTCTAGATAGACTTATTTTCAACATAATATTTCATTTCAAGCTTTGACACAACACAACCCAACTTAACTTGATTCATTTTTAACAAAATTTATGAAACATAATAACTGAATATCAACTCAACTGACATTCATGCCCGTATTCGCCGTTTTCTGTCTTAAGCGAAGCTTTCGTAAGCCCGCTTAAATATTGAGCCAAGCTTAAATATTTGTGTTATGTACCGTCGAAAAATAAGCAACACCTAGCTAAGCGGTAAAACATCTGGCAACGCTGCATCTGTACAGGTTTTAAATAAATATCTTAATGTCATCAAAGTCAAAATTGTCAAAATGTCAAAATAATTCATATGTCATCAAAGTCAAAATTGTCAAAATGTCAAAATAATTCATTTGATATTTCATATCAAAGCTGTTGTTTGTTATTTGTCGGATTGATTATCAAAAAAATAAATTTATAGTGATAGATGAAAGTGGTGTGTTTTGTGTTTGTCAAAAACAATTTTACCACAAGGAAGAACAATGAACATACCTCCTGTAAAAAGTTCTAAAGTAAGAGTTCCAAACTTTACATCTTCGGAGAAGCATCACTTATTGCGAATTATTGTGAATAAATACTCATCCATAATAGAAGATAAGAAAACCGATAGGGTTTCGACAGAGAAAAAGGAAAAGGCCTGGCAACAGATCACAAAGGACTTTAATGCGAGTTCATCGACTGGAATATTACGAAGTTTGGTTTCATTGAAGAAATTTTATGAAAATCGTAAAAAGCAGCTACGGAAAACTTTGGCTGAAGAAAAAAGGGAAGTTACCCTCACCGGTGGAGGCCCACCACCAAAAATCAAAAAGGATGATACAGATGAGCTTCTTATGTCAATCATTAACAAAAAAACTCTCGTGGGCTTCAATAACAAGTTTGATGATGATGGTGATGACAGCTGTATTGTGCCTGCAGACCCTGATAAAAGTACTGAATTGGAATTAACTATAGTTGATCAATTAGATGACGGTTCCGCAGAAAACGTAACAGACACACATTCATACCCAGGAAGGGAGACGTTTCTGGTGAGTTGAATTTTGTTTATTGTAATATATTATGTACTTAAAATAGATAATAGCAACCCATGTAGTTTTTGCTATGTTTTCTTTTTACCTGGTTTTTAGGCTTTTTTCCTCCAAGTCACCGGTCACCGTTTAGGAATATGTAGTAGTTTTCTATAAAAAAAAATCACAATCTATATTCTATAACACAAGAGCTTCTTTGCTTCTGGTTACATGAAAATTACCATCAAGAAAAATAATTTATTCAATGTTTTTTTGTTATCTATTTCTTAGTGTAGGTCTCGATGTAGGTGCTTATAAATAATAATCATAATTTGTATCTTTATTTTGATTCTAGCAAATTGAAGAAACTCAAACAAGTCAGTCTGCTGCAAAGAATGATAGCTGGAGAAAGTATACTCCAACAAATCTACAAGAACCAATTAGTGCAGCTTTAGGAAAAACTTCCACAAGCGGGGAACAAAAGAAACCCATAGAAAATGTAAGAGTATTTTGAACAAAATTGCTAATAGTCATTCACGGTATCCCAGTTTTTTCACGGCAGGCATCAGATTTAGCTAAATAACACAAGAGTTATAAAAAAAAGGCAACAAATTAAATGGTCAGTATTTCAATTTTATGGACAGTACTCGTCGGCATTATTTTATTTCCCTTGGTCAGTATGATAATAAATGGTCGGTTGAAATAATGAAGGGTCAGTAACATAAAGAAGTGGTCAGTAAAAATAATAAATGGTCAGTATAATAATAAATGGTCGGTTGAAATAATTAACGGTTAGTAATATGAAGAAATGGTCAGTAAAAATAATGAAGGGTCAGTAACATAACCAAGTGGTCAGTAAAAATAATAAATGGTAGATATGAATAATCAAGAGTCAGTATCATAAAAAAACGATCAAATAAATTAGTAAATGCCTGGTGAAAATAATGGACAGTCCATAAAGTTAATTAAGCGACAGTAAAATAATGAATGGTTGGTCATATATTTTATTTCGTATAAATACAAACATTTTTACAACGGAACGAAACACAACTTAGTAAAGAGAAAACACTCTGCCTTTATGTCATGATGAAGTAGTCAGATAGATTTCTTTTAGAGGCGGATTTAGTTTGGGTTAGTTTGTGTTGGTAATAGAAATTGATGAAAAATATGCAGCGGCTCGTTGGTTAGCACTAGGTTAACATTACAATTATTATTATATATCATAATTGACGTGTTCTGTATTGGTATTATGTGTATCAAGTTTGGGTAAGTTTGAGTTAGTTTAAATTAGTACTGACTATCGCATACTGGCCATTTATTATTTCTTACTGTACATTTGTGGAATTATTACCAGCTAATAAGTCATACTGACATTTCATAAATTTTTACTGACCAATAGAATCACAATAGTGAACATAGAAATACAGGCCAAATAGTACTTTTACTGCTCAAAAATTCCATTTTCACTTATCATTTTTAACAGAAATACTGAGTCTTCTACAATATTATACTGACTGCTTGTGATATTATACTGTACATAATGAATTAAATACTGTTCAGTTTATTACAACCCTAAAAAAAATATCGAAAAATGCCTCCCGAGAAAAATACACATTGTTGAATTTGAAATTTCATTTTCGATTTTCTCCAATAACTTTCAATACATTTTGGTGAAAATTTGTTAGCCGGTCTTTTTTATTAATTTTTCGTACAGCACTTAGAGGTACACTATAATAATTATTCAAAATAAATCTTATTTTTAGTCTTTTTCTTGTCAAAATATATTCGAGAAATGAGGAAATTTTTGCATTGATGCAGGCTACCAAGTCTCTTCGACGCCAGATGAAGTTGCTGAGGTTTATTGTCTAAACATTTAAGGAAAATGAATCGCAATTAAGATAGCCCTTTAGTGCTACACAAAAAATAATCTCATACTTTGATTTTGGGTAAACAATAGTAAACATTTTTTGCAAGTGATTGGAAAAATCGATAATCAAATTTTAACTTCCTACAAGATTTGGCTCACTTGGGACACATCGTTCGATACATGTTTAGGTAATTATATATCATTTTGATGAAACTTTCTCCACAGAAAACCAATCCAAACTAACCGAAACTAACAAAACTTTGGTTTTCAAATAGAGTTAAGAGCGACATTGTTTCCATAGTAACTATGACCTGCTTTCTTTTCTTATTAATGATATGAGAGGTGTAATATAGTACCGGAATCAGGACAATATTTAAAGTGTAGCTATCTTTTTTATTAAAGGTGTCCGCCGCAAAAAATGTAGTAAACTGCGTTATTTGGACGTTAAACAAATGATCTATGTAACAAAAAACACGATTCATGATAACCGAGGCTTACTATATAATTACCCATGTTTAATGTTAGCTCCTTGTCGTATTTTCAGCTGTAGAAGCTATATATTGATGTTGGCGCGAAATAGCTTGGACACCCTATATATTTGGATATAAGACGCAATTTAAATAGTACTAATGCATCCAGACTTCGGAGGATACGAATCTTCAATCTATTTTTTCTCATGCTTATCTTCTTGCATTTTCAAACAACACGTCGAAAATGAAAAACATAAAGGAAAAAAAAGCTTCAATCATTTTTGAAATTACTGCTGTCGTAAGTCTTAATACATAATTTTCATCATTCCACAGATGCCTGAGCCTGATCATGCAAAGATCACACCAAGCAGCCGTAGAAGACCAACCACTGTAGTGAAAAGCTTAACATCATCGGAAATAGCGAAAAAATATGACCTTCTCTTAGATAAAAGATTGTTATTAGTTGAAGGACAATTGAAGCATATGGAAGAAGAAAATGCTCTTATAATCCGAAAAAGAAAAATAGAAGTAGAACTGTTGGAAGCAGAATTACTTTTGAAAAAGAAACAATTAGAGTAGATAAATCATAAGTTCATACCTACCTATTATATCTGTAATATTAAATTGAGTGCAAATAAAATTAGTGGTTTGTATTTTTCTTTATTAATTTACTTATTTCATTTTCAACCGCTGCATTTGATTTTCTCTTAAAAAAATCATTAGACGATAAAATGGGATTGTTCGATAAATCCCACTGATTATTTTTCGATGAGGCTGATTACATGGATTCCCAAGGGGCAAAACTGACCTAGTTGTAGCAAATTATTATTGTTTTATAAGGAATTCTTACAAGATCAAATTTCATTTGCTTCAAATAACTTTCGCATTACAGATTCACAACATATTTATTTCAAATATCACTTACATATTACAAATTTGCAAAGTAATTATCTATAATCTCATTTCTAAAATCAAATAATACATTCATCTGGGGATTTATAGGAGGAATGTTTCCTTGTTGGATTAAATAATCTAATTCCTCCATATTGAGGCCCAGTGGAGGTGGAGGATCACCGTCATGCATTACTCGAGCAATATTATAAAGTATTGCTGTATATTAAGTGGCTTGTTTCACTCTATTTTTCCTGGTCGATATTTTCTGGTAAAGTTTATTATAGGTCTATTTTGAGGGATGCCAAATCCAATGGCGTGCACGTTCTTTTAATCATTAATATGCATTTTTAAAATTCTGCCCCTACAAACTGGCATTGTAGAGCTTGGTCATTTTTGCAGAAAGAAAGCAATTTGCCAACCTCTACAATAATAAAAAAAACAGCAAAATCGCAGACTTAATCAATAAACTTTCCATCACACTGTATACATTTTTCAGTTTGCATTTAAATATTGCAAACACTATTTGACACATCCTACATGTTTGTTTTGCCTTGTATTCTAGAAGTCTTTTCTTCGTGGCATTGGGGGCTTGGGACCCAAAGATCATCATGCGAGGATCATGAAGACCCTCTTAACCAATGAACTGGGGATGGTATGTTCCTGGAAAGGACTCAGGGGAAACATGAAACTAGAAAACTCAAAATTGCTGGATATTTGTTGTGGTAAGTTAGTGGACTTCTGTTTTGAATGGCAAGAATATATTTTAAAAATTGTAATTGCATGTAACCTCAGCTAAGGTTTAATGCTATAGTTCTCATGTGAAAAGATTTGAAATTTTCTTACACACAAAAAAGTGTTCATTTCCATAAATGTCTTTTTGAACTTTTGTATTGGAAAAATTGCCTTTTTTGATGCCCATTCAAGATTCGACAACAGTTTCCAATAAATATTTTTGTTTATATAATATTACGAGTACCCGTTATATTATATAAACAAAAATATCACCTATCATCTTATAAAGCTCCCAGTCATATACACTCGTCAAAGTATCGCATAATTTCATTTTCTCCATATATCACAATGCATACTTTTCAAGAAAAATTCAAATGTAATATAATAATTGTGAATACATTCTCTGAACTATTAATGCTTTTACAGATGTTCTTAAAACCATCTGGACCCTAACGGAAAAGGAGTTTGAGGTCTTTACGCAGGATTGGTTGCGCCATTGCGCACAACGCAAAAAACGGGCTGATTCAAAAGTAGACACTTTGTAAGATACAGTGAATACAGGGTGTTTCAGAATAACATGCTAATAATAAAGGGGGTGATTCTTGGGCTCATTTTAAGAAAAAAAATTCATATGAACGTATGTCCTAAACGCCTTAACTTTTGAGATACAGGGTGTCAAAGTTTTAAAAAATAGATACTTTTTTTACAATAACTTTGTCATTACTGTGGATATCTTTATGAAATTTGAGTCATGTATTTTAGGCATTAATACTCATTCTTTGATGCACCAACAATTTAATTATTCTGACCAGTGCCGTCCATGCGGGTTTTGGTTTGCATATTTTTTGGGAAAAAAATAGTACACCACTGGTTTTTGAATATGATTTTTTTTTCTTAAAATGAGCCCAAGAATCACCCCCTTTATTATTAGCATGTTATTCTGAAACACCCTGTATACATTTTTGATGGTTCATCATAATATGCTATTATTTTCTTCACCTAGTTCAGTACCTGGCGTTACTTGTGTTTGGCCAGTTATTTAAAATTGAATGAATCATTTTTTGCTGTTCATTCACAAAAAAAACTAAAGTTTTCAACCAAGAGAATGACAATGTTTGAAAAAATATACTTCCGTTAAATATTTTATTCTCTACTAAAAATATTATCCTTGACATAAAAATTTTCAATTTTTCAATATTAGTAAAATATATTCTCAAAATAGTTACTTGTTATAAAAATAAAAGCTTTTCATGAAGAATTCTGTTTTTCTTTGATATAAATACATCTTGTTTCTCAATTTGGATATACTATAGTTTTCAAACAAAATAAAGTAAGTTTAATTCAAGAATATGATAGGGTGACTGTGCCGGTTAGCCGACCACACCCTGTTTTCGACCAGATTTGAAGAAATTTGAAGAGAATAAGAATATTAGCGCATTTTAAATATTTTCACATACGCCACTCCATGAATCCAACATTAGACTATATTTAAAAGAAGTTAGTTTTAGTTTTATGCATACAAAAATTGTTTTTTCTGGAATCTTAAAACAAAATAATTGCATTTTAGGAGCCTTTCAACCACGGGTTATGTGGTTATAGAGTATAGTGTCGACATAACGAAGACTCTTATTTTATCTTACAGATGCCGCCTGTACAAAAAAAAAATTACATCTTTAAAGAAAAGGGGATCTACTTCCAGAGTAGGTCAACGAAAAGAAAAAAGGAAATTCTACCAATATACCACAGAAAATCTTCGATTAGCGCTCAAAGAAATTCAGGAAGGACGAATGTCCATTCGAATGGCAAGCAGAGAATTTGGGATACCGAAGACAACCTTACAAGACCACAAATCGGGGAAAGTTCCTTAGGTTCCTAATAGAAAAACAGGTCCGCAACCAATTTTATCCATAGAGCTAGAGGACAAGTTGGCTCATTGGATTATTAACTTAGCAAAATGTGGCTTCCCTATGAAAAAGGCCGACTTAATGGAAACTGTAGAGCAGATAGTTAAAAATACGGAAAAAGAAGCTTCATTTAAAAATGGAAAGCCTGGCCAAAAGTGGTATTCAAACTTTTTAAAAAGACATCCAGAAATTTCATTTAGGGAAGCTGAAAGCGTGAATAAGGCCCGAGCTATTGTCACGGAAGAAGCTATTAAAGCGTGGTTTCGTGATTTAAAGCAATACTTAAAAGATACCAATAACGAGGATATTTTAAGCGATCCAGATAGGATTTCAAATGGAGATGAAGCTGGGTTTGGACTCTGTCCCAAAACTGGGAAAGTCTTAGCTCCGAGAGGCTACAAAAATCTGTACATCGTCAAAATGGGAAACGAAAAAGAAAATATTACCGTATTAATTGTCTTTACGGCCAGTGGGAAAATTTGTCCACCATTGGTATTGTTTCCCTATGTGCGGCCTCCGAAAGCATTAATTGACAATATGCCTCCCACTTGGGTTTTAGGGAGATCAGAATCTGGCTGGATAAAGGGTGATGTATTTTTCGAATACATCGCAAACGACTTTAACGAGTGGGTCACACAAAACAATTTGAAACGCCCTATCTTGCTCCTTATTGACGGACATAAGTCACATATGACGATGTACCTCAGCGAATTTTGTGATACGCATGGAATTATATTATACGCTTTGCCGGCAAATACCACTCACATACTCCAGCCGGCGGATGTGAGTGTTTTTAAGCCCCTTAAAACAGAATGGAGAAACACCGTGAGGAAATGGCAAAGTCACGAGAACAATAAGTGTGTAACAAAAATCAATTTTTGTAAAGTGTTTGAGGAGGCGTTAAATAACACAAGCATGAAAGAACATATTATCAAAGGCTTCCGCAAGTGTGGCTTATTTCCCTTTGACGAAAAAAATGTGGATTACACAAAATGCATAAAAAATTTAATAGAAAAAAGTGCTGAATCAGATGTAACTCATGCCACCGAAGTAACACTGTCAGAATATGAAATTCACTGTGCTAAAAAAGTGATTGAAAGAATAAGAAATAAACTAACTCAGTACGGTATTAATGTTGATATTGTTATAAATGAAATACATTCCTTAGAGGGTGAACAACAAAACAGTTTGGTGGGCTCCATCTTACCAATGGAAGCTTTTAATATTCAATCAGAAGTACCAGTATTTCTAAATAATAATCCAGGAGAAATAATTGATGATGCTTCAAATAATTTTGAGATTATAGAATATCTTGATGACAATGAAATAGAAGAGGCTGACGTAGATATAATAGAAGAAGTTGTTCAAAAAGAAGCTGAAAAGACACCCGAAGGGAGCGAAAATGGTAAGTTTTGGTTTTAGCTTACTAATAAAATAAGAATTACGTTTTTTGAAGGAGGAAAATACATATATGAAACCAAAGAAGCTGAGAGTACAGTAAAAGAATGGAAAATTGATGCCAGCATAGACAAGTCAGAATTCAGAATCCTTGAACAAAATGAAGAAGTGATCCAACACATGAATGACGTAATAAAAGAAACTGAAAAAGGTAGGACAATAATTTCTGGATTCAAATTTTATAGAACCAAGATTTTTTTTTCAGAAAACACGTGCAGTCAAGGAGAATACCAAATGGATGTCAGCAATTGAAAGCCTTATGGAAGAAACAGAAGAGAATGGTTAGTAAATGATTTTTTTTAATTTCTGTTTTATTAAAAGATGGATGACTTCTAATTTCAGGTCATGAGACAACATCATGAGAACCTAAACACAATATTTATCCAAGAAAAAGAAGGCATAATTGAAATAAAAGAAAACAGCAAAGAACCTGAAGAAGACAACTCTTTTGTGAAGTCATTGGATACTTCACAAAAGAAAAAAATTGATGAAGAATGCTCAAAAAAAATAAAGATAATATCAGACAAAAGCATTAAATATATCCCATTAAAGGTCTCATTTGAGAATGTTTTCAAATTCAAATCTCCGAAGGATATTTCCGAAACACTCAAAAACAGAAAATCAGAAAAGGCCCCAAAAGCAATAAATTCGCAGGTTTGGAGAAACTTCCAACAACAGAAGGAAAATGAAAAAACACAAAAAATGCAGAGTATAAAAAGAAGAAAGGAAGAAAGAGCAAAGGCGAAAAAGAAAAAAAGTGTAAATAAAAAAGAAGAAAAAGCAGTAGCAAAACTGCCAAAATCAAAAGAGGTGATAAGTTGTGCGGCATGTGAAGAGGAATTACATAGCGACACCGATGAAGAAGAAAACAAGAATATTGGATGTGATAGTTGCAGTAAATGGTTTCATCTACGCAGCACAGAATTTTTTGGGATGCCCTTCGAAGAAGCGGCGAACAAGGATTACAATTGCTTCACATGTTCATGAAGTAATTTTAGTTTATTTTTTTAGTTTTTTTTGTTAACTGACTGAGTACTTACCTTTGTGATGATGCCATATTTTTTTTAATGTTTTTTTTTCCAATATAAGTAAGTACCGTGTTGTTTTGTATCTTTCTGATATAGGAAATAGAAAATGTTTTATTTTATTGGAATTTATTAGTCTGTTAACTTTAAAAAGATTGCAAAATACACTAGGTCGAAAACCGGAAACTCACTGACCGAAAAGCGGCAAACAGCGGTCGACAACCGGCACATTCCCGGTCGTCCTTGGGAAGCGGGTGGTCGAAAATGGGCAAAAACGGCATTTTTTATAATATGCGTATTTTTTTAATTCTTAGAGGATATCGGATACATTTTTAATGTTTGGGTCCATTTTATAACCTCTGTGGATTTGATACGTGAGGGTTTGATTTTAACAGCTACATATAGGTGGGGATTGCGGATTGTGGAAATTCAAACTTATGAAATCTGGTCGAAAACCGGCTAAGTCACCCTATTCACAATAAAAAAATATCATTATATGCTTCCTTCAAGACGAAATTTTCATAGTTAACATCACGCAAAACAGCTTCAGAGTTTTATTCTTCAGCCAAGAATATCTAACTTGGATTGTCTTGAAGGGGAAAAGACAAATAATGTCACCGCCCTGTGTCTTATTTACTTGCAAGCTTTCAATGATTGTAGACCATGTACCACGTGTTTATACCGGAGCGCAACAATTTTTATTTCATACTGTACCGTAAAGTATCATTTACCGGACTCAAAACCAGTCCGGTAAATGATACTATACTTACTTACTTACTTACTCTAGACTCGGCTCCTTCGTCGCCTCGTCCATAAACATCTTGACTCGTAATTTGAAAAGTCATTTACCGCCTTAGTAACGTAAATAACTATTTCTCGATTTTCGTTTTTCATTTTGTATTACCTTGCCGGCTCATATACAGGGTGTTTCCTAAAGATTGGTAAAAAATTCGTTGTGTGATTCCTGGGGTATTTTCATGAAAAAAAGTTCCTATAAACATTTGCCGAAAAATGCTTCCTAAGGGAGCTACGCCCCTTTAAATAGGGCACCCCGAAGACGGTTTTTCCTCAATATTTCCGAAACCTTACATACAAAAATCATGAAATTTGGTACATCATACAAACTTTTAATGCTGAATGAGAATTTGAGCTCAGAATTTCAAAATTTTAATCAGGGGCGTACCATACTGGCGGGGTTAAAGGTTAAAAGAAAATTGGATTCTTTATTGAGATGTTATTGATTGCTGGAGAATATTTGTGATGATTGATAATGACATCACATGAACTTTCTATCAGGAAGCAGCCTTGTAATATGGATTTCTCGAACGGGAAGCAGTCTTCATATATCGGTTCTGGATACTTTGTGCAAGACAGGAGGGAGTTCGTGTGTGTAATTGTGTGTACTTGGTAGTTGTTTTGTGCTACTGCAAACAGGCAGTCTTTTGGTAATGGACAGCTGTTGGAAATGGGTCCAGAGCAGATCCATTTAGAGTTCACTTCTTCGCAATGGCTGTACCATAGGTCGCTGCAGTAATATTTGCTTGGACCTATCAGCACTTTGGACTCGTTTGTTGGTGCAGGATAAACGAGTTTCAAGCTACAGGGTGTTTGCTCGAATACGGGTATTTTAATTACTAGAATTGCCATTTCATTTGTGATAAGAAGTCCTGTTTTACATATTAGGGTTAGTTCCGATAAATGGTTCAGTGGCCATAAGACATTTTTCGGGTAGTGAATAGTTAAGTATTCCCAAATTTCTTCTATTTCTTTAAG
The DNA here is from genome assembly GCA_958502075.1 of Orchestes rusci. Taxonomy (NCBI): domain Eukaryota; kingdom Metazoa; phylum Arthropoda; class Insecta; order Coleoptera; family Curculionidae; genus Orchestes; species Orchestes rusci. The sequence continues at coordinate 15,098,580 of OY293313.1, read as the reverse complement.
ACTCAGTAATTCTAGATCCAACGTTTCCAGCTGAGCGAAAGAGAAGATGCGCAAGAGTTTTTCCAAAAATTGATTCAAACTATTCACTTGCATGTATTGGTTTTGTAGTAATAGAGACAAGTTTATTTCATTGTTAAAATACGAGAATTCAGAGGTTCTTTGTTGATTATTTGAATTTATAATTCTTACGTTTTCTTCGAGTTTTTGCATGACATTTCCGGCAAATGAACTAAGGTCGTTAATCTTCTGCATTGTGCTTATTTGATTTCGTTTTAAAATTTGCAAGTTGTGGTTTACTAATTCTAGATCGTCATTGTCCAAGTTGCCGGTAATAAACTTGATACCACTTCCAACGAAGTTCATCAAACCTCGTTTCCTGCGGTTAGAAAATCTACTATTCTCGTAATTATCCAATTTTGCAAAGTTATCATATGTTTCGTTCATAACTAATAGAATATGATGAAACTGCATTTGTGTAAGGTTATTGTTCTGCTGACTTACGCTAGGACTTATAATATGATTGTTAGAAATTAGATGAGAAAGAGTGGATCTTATTTTTGTTACATTAATTGGTACATATGTAGAATGGAAATGACTTACGACTAATGATTGGGATATATCTTCCAAATAATATCCATTATTGGGAAGTTTGTGAGCCTGAAGTGCTAGGCTGGGGATTATGTGACTCCAAAGGGTCAGGAGGGTCAGGAGGCTGAAAGGAGATCGGATTTTTCCTAAGTCTCTTCAATTTTCTAATATGAGTTGTTATGGGCTTCTTTTTTGAGATGCCCTCTATTTTATTTTTATTTGCACTTACAGTTTTTATTGGAATATATTGGGGTTTAATTTTATTTCTGAAGTTGTTTTTTTTGTATACTAATTGATCGGGGATAATTTCAGGGGGTTGTTCGGCGTTTTGATTTTGTTTCTGGGTGTTTTGTGTGTTTTTGATATGCATTTTTATAAATCGCATCATGGAAAGGTATTAGCTCTTTCTTTCGATTTTGATTGTGTAACGAAGTTACAGAATTTTTGAATCTTTTTTGCCGAACGCCGTAATTTTCCAAGACATTTTCCGTGATAAATCAAGTCAATTCTCTTTTTCTCATATCTCGCCTATTTAACTGTCGAAAGACCCCGTATTTTCTCTAAAATTATAAACATCGCGAAATAAATAATACTCTGATAATAACTCGTCAATCATAATAACCCAACGTGGATTATTACGCCGGATTAAATCAATGAATTTAATTTCTCCAACCGCGCTTGAGAACAAATCATACGTGAAAAGTTAACAGTACCAGCCGACTCCCACCAATCGACGCAAAAGTGTAGACTCGTCGAATACGTGCTGGGATCGAGAGAGAGAATTGGGATGCAGTACGGCTACGGCATCGTCACGAGTTGAACCCGCACCTACTGACTGACCCGACCCGTCTCGAGAGCTAACCGCGATCTTTTCTAAATTCTTTTCTTTGAATCTCCACGAGGTAAGACGTTCTGAACCCGTAAAATGTGCCGGATTTTGATCGACATTCTCTCCAAGTAAAAGCCGCGTTAAAGTAAAATAAAGTAAGCAACCGGGTGGGAAATTTTCAGATTTCTTCAAATGTCGTTCAGGTGAATTTTCTTGGAAACAGATTAGTAATTTCACAACTTTGAATTATGGTGTGATAGTAGGTCTGTTCTTCGAAAATTTCCGGGAGGGGGTTTTGTTTCTATTTTTTTTTATTTAGGTGAGTTCTCTTGGAAACAGATTATTAATTTCACAACTTTGAATTATGGTGTGATAGTAGGTCTGTTCTTCGAAAACTCACGGGGTTTTGTTTTAGTTGCATAATGAAATTTCAGGGGAACGGACGTTGCTGGGTGGGATAATTTCAAATAGAAAATTCAGTACCGCGTTTGAAACCGGATTTTATTTTTTTTTAAAACAACATTCTTGAGATAATTACGAACAAACCAAACTAAGTATAAAAGGACTTCTGGAGTTACCGTGCAAGCAAGAACCGAATTTTCTATGCCTCAGAACCCGTTTTTCCTTCTCGTGGAAATAACCCGTTCGCGTTAGTTTCCCGAAACATTTTCTCTACGTCGTTGGGAAAGTCAAAATTCTTCAAAACCGTTTTTCTGCTTATTATTTCGCCGTGCAAATCCGACCCGTCGTTTCTCTTAAATATTGCGTTACACACCTCTCCTCACGATTTTATTTTGCCGGTTTTAGACTGCAAATTCAGGTTTCATTAGATGTTATTTTGATTCTTCACCGGGAGAAATTAGACCGATGTACAAATATTGATATATATTTTTTTTGTGATCTTTTTGGTTAATTTTGATGATCAAAGATCAGACCTTTGCTTTGATTGATTTTGGTTATTATTTTTATTGACTGGTTGGGAACCAGTCCAATTGTAAAATTGGGACAAATAGATTGACTGATTTATTTTCAGTAACATCGTGTTTTT